>CM058233.1:54883-1422383 GCA_030180135.1 Orychophragmus violaceus
ACAATGATGTATTCGGATTTAAAAAATCATTAAAAAAATTAAATGAAATCATAGATTTAGACACAAAATTGCCCAAAACACAAGAATAAAAATCCGTATCATGATGACAAGTGGTCCGGGCCGCCTTCGGCGAATCACGCGGAATGAAAAAAAAAAATTCAACAAACGGATTTTTCTACGCAAAGTTAGAGCATTTTGAAAGGGGATTCAACTTAATTTTAAAACCAAAGCAAGGAAGAGGACCAAGGAGATAATATTAATTTTTTTAAAAATTATAAAACATGCCTAATATGTTTTTGAATTTGCATTATAATCCAAACCAACTTAAAAAAAAAATAAAACACGCTCTCTGTTCTTAGTTAGTAAGATTACGGCTCATTGAATTCTTGACAGGGATGAGTTCGATATGCATTCTGATTTCCGACGGGTGAAGAAAATCCTCAGATAAGAGATGCACCGTCGACCCCATGCCCAAGCTTTCAGATTCCGGACGTCGCTGACTTTTCCGGCGACCGTGACTCTTCAGATTCATATCTGCTGTTTTAAGTCCCGTTCAAACTCTAATGGGAAGGCTTTCAAGTATATAATCTGATAAGGTTCTGCCCTCTATCTCATAGCGAATATAATTGTTTTCTTCTGGGTTCTTTGTCTCACGTTCTGAACAACGAATGTTTGTTAGCTAATTTAATCAAATTTCAATGCAATATTAGGATGGATCAAAGATCAGATACAATTACAAATTCTCTACGTGAGAGTGATGTGGTTCCAACACAGAGTCTCTTGATACAAAAGGATCAACTATTGGACAGTGGAGGGGAAATAAGTTTCTGGTATTATCTCTAACCGAGAAGAATTTGGTCGAAGTTCACAATCAAAGAATACAGACGATACCAAATTCCTCGTAACAGAAGGAAATGCAGTTGTGCTGACGTTTAGAATCTCCACACGGCTACATAGCAAGCCTACACACTATTCTTAGATCTTTCTTTACTTATATTATCAAACTTAAAATAGTTGATTAGTAGATACTCTCTGTTTTGAAATTGTGCTACTACTTTTCTGCTAGTTTGTGTCAAAGATGAGCTCACAGATCCTCATCAGTCACCTGAAAACGAACATATATCAAGGTTCAAATACCTTGTACATGTCAAAATCCAGTTACTTTATTCATGCAATATAAGATTACTAACTTCTTTTTCCACTACTACTATTCTACGGTCTGCAGTTTGTTACATAAGCAATCTCCTCAAGGGCGTGATCATGCTGGTTTCATCAACGTAACCTAACTCTTATGGGAACGATTCTCACGGGTATAATCTTATAAGGTTCTGCTCTCTGTCTCATAATAAGTACAATTATTTTTCTGAATTCTCTGTCTCACATTTAGAACAACAAAATATTGTTACTTTAATCAAATTTCAATACATTATTAGGAAGGATCACAATATCTGATGCAATTACAAATTCTCTACGTGAGAGTGATGTGGTTCAAATACAGAGTTTCAGTACAAAAGGATCAACTATTGTTCCGGGAAAAAAATTCTGGTATTATCTCTAACCGAGATCTACAAGTTCACATACAAGAAGTAATGCAGACAAAACCGAAATTCTCGTAACATAGTCATTCAGTTGCGCTGATTGGCGGAATCTGAGAAACGGCTACAAAGTGTTCAACACACTATTCTGAAGGTCTTTCTTTACTTATATTATCAATCTCCATAAGTGGATCGGTACATCGGTTCTCTATTTTGAAACCGTGCGACTGTTTTTGTGTTAGTTAGATTCAAAGACGAACTCAAAGTCGGGGCATTCACCTGAAAACGAACGTATATCAAGGTTCAAGTACCTTGTACAGGTCAAAATTCAATTACTTTATTCATGCAATACAAGATTACTAACTTTCTTCTACTTCCACTACTTCTACCATAATACGTTCTGCAGTTGGGTTACATAAGCAATCTCCTCAGGGGCGTGGTCATATTGGTTTCGTCGTTGCAAGAGGTGCATGGGAAACTACATCTCCCCTTTTTATCACTACGTAAGCATTTTAGTTATTTTTTGTATAATATATTTCAAATTTCATAAATTTAATAAACCCGTATATAACATATAAATAATTGCAAATTCATAGTTCTAGTGGATAATAGCTCTTCTTTGTCTGGCATCTCCACTTCTTCTCTACATGCTCAGGTTCTAATTGTTCTTCTTCTGGCTCTATCTCAACACTATCTCTTATAACTATGATCTTGCTGTAGGTGCACTCATTTGAATAGTGTCCAAACCCTAAGCATTTGAAGTACTTAATATATTGGATAATTCCTAACTTAAGATAGAAGTTATCTTCAAGTAAAAAGATGTTTACTAAAGATAAGGCTTATCTAAGATTTGTTCTTATCAAATATAGGTTTAGGAATTAGCCTAACCACAATGAGAGATGTTCCACAAGAATCAAAAGAGATTAGTTTTGAGAGAGTTTCTAATCAATAAAAAATAGTTGTTCCTTATATTCTTGAGCATAATCGAAATCCTAGAAACTATTTACGGATCATAAGAGCTTGAAGTATGTGTTCACCCAACCCTAGCTGAACCTTCGACAAAGGAGGTGGATGGAACTATGATGCAAGGAATGCAGACGATACGGAAGTTCTCGTTACATCGTCATGCAGTTGCTATGATGTTACGAATCTCCACACGGCTACACGAATCTCCACACGGCTTATATTGTCAATCTCCATAAACACAATCTTCAAAAAAATCCATGTATGTTACTTTTGATCTGTCCAAATAAACTTTCTTCAGTAGAGCTATCATACCCTTTTGACCCATATGCCCAAGTCTTCTATGCCATAATCTAATTTCATCCTTTAAACCAATAGAAGCATTCACACTCCCTGTTAAAACAAAGCCTTTCAGATCATATTATATCTGTTTTCTGTCCTTTTATCAGTGTTCTGCAGCCTTTGTTAATCTTCATAACTCCATCTCTGGACTGGAACCAGCAGCCTTGATCTTCCAATGTACCCAATGATATTAAGTTCTTTGACATACCAGGCACATACCTCACGTTGGTTAAGAGAATGGTTGAGTTGTCTTCTTTCTTTATCTTTATACTCCCAACACCTTTAACTTTAGAGTATGTGGCATTTGCCATTCTCACTTTTCCAGTATATGACTCATCTAGAGTAATGAACCAATTTCTTCTTAGTGTCATGTGAAAAGAGCATCCAGTATGTTTAAACTCTTCCCCAAGTGACAGTAGAGATTCTGAAACCATGAGAGCAGCTGGGAACATGGCTCGAACCTGCCTAAATTTACGTCCTATTTTAGGTTTTCCCTCTTGGACAAGTATTCTTCAGAACTTCATATTGAAAATCTTTACTTACCTTCATATTTTAGGTTTTGTTTTCTCAAAACTCGTATCTTGGGTCCTTGAGTCTGCGCCTAGGATTGATCGTCCTCGCAATCAACCTCATGTCCTGAACATGTAAACGAGTAAGATTTCAATTCATGTAACTATGATCCATACAACCTAACAAATACTCGGTTCTATATGATCCCATAATCCAAAATGCATCACAACAATACCCTAATCAGTTCTACATGCAAAATATTCGGTCAAGTCTCGTATATGGCCTATTTACATCGTCCTGGCCTTAGCCTTGATCCGATCATGTACTGCGGTCGGTCGTTGGCTGAGTATCATAGTCGGACGCATGCTTGTGCCGCGATCGCCTGGGTCGTACCGAGCATCTTGATCGTACCGCGATCGCAAGCCAAGCCTTTACGGTCTGCGTACGCGCATGTACAGTGTACTGCTAATCACTCGCGTCCGCGGAGATCGTACAGTGTGATATGGCCGTGCCGAGTTCATCGTCCAGTTTGATCCACCGCGTACGTCGAACAGCCCGCGTGCCACGCACAAGTCAGAACGGTTCGTGAACCGAAGGGACTGTACGCGATCGGTCGCGTCCATCTGTGAACCTCCTACGACCTTATTTTAGTTTCCTTAAACTCTTTCAAGGTTCCAATCCTAATTATCTATTCTAACAACCTAAGCCTTTCACTTAATTCATTCCATTCTCTTACTCAGTTCTAATCATCTTTTAGATCGATCGAGTACTTGAACTCGTACCTTAGCCTTTTTGGTGAAGTCACTAAGAAGCTAGTTCTATGTCCAGCTTAGCTCGTTTATCGAACCCTTGGAACATATCTCCCTTGGAACATATCTCCCTTTCCCCCAAACGTAATGCCCTCAAAACATTAAGGAGAAGTGGGGTTCAGTGACAGACCATCAATTGCACTATAGTACTCGGCCACGCCAATGTCCCTAACCAGTTCGTAAACCCGTGGCGTCTCGGTTAGCGCTTAGCCTTTACCGTTCGACTTTCACTACCACGTTTTACTTCTGATTACTGCTTTTTACAATGGAAGCATATCATTGATATTTCATTGATCGTCGAGATAGAACAAACACAATCGAAAAGAGAGTACAAAGTATAATGATCGGGCTATCTAGTCGAAGTGTTCTTAGGTAGGGTTGGAATGTCTTGAATGAATCGCCACTTCTCCTTTAAATACTCTCGACTTTGATCTTCTTGTTCCGATATTTTGGCCTCGCCGTCATAACGATCTCCGAGATTTGCGTGGATCGGTTGAACTGACGAAGACCGGGTTGCTCTATCCCTACGTCGTCTCCTGCCGAGCTCGAGCTCGATCGCTTCCCACCTCGGCATTGCTTGGGCCTTGTCCAGAAGTCAATCGCACAGGCCCAACAGAGGACCACAATCGATCTCTCTCTGTCTTGATATTGGAGCGGGCTCATAACTATGAGCCTTTGTTTTATTTGTTAATGGGCCGGATTTCCTTGATACCTTAAGGACGCAACAGATCTACGCCAAATTGAGCAAGTGTAGTTTTTGGCAGAGCCGTATGGGCTTCCTTTGACACATCTTGTCTGACAAGGGAGTGGCAGTCGATCCGGAGAAGATTCGGTCGATTGAGGCCGCGGCCAAGGAACATAACCGAAGTTCGGAGTTTCCTTGGCCGGTTATTATAGACGGTTCGTCCAGGGTTTTGAAAGTATGGCCAAGGCCATGACTAAGCTAACCGGAAAGAACGTAAAGTTCGAATGGACGGAGGCCACAAAGAAGAGTTTCCAGGACTTGAAGGTTATGCTAACCAAGGCGCCAATTCTAACCCTGCCCGTAGACAATGTGCCTTACGTGGTCTACACATATGCATCCAGGATCGGCCTGGGTTGCGTTCTGATGCAGGAAGGAAAGGTGATTTCTTATGCTTCAAGGCAGTTGAGGAAACAAGAGGGTAATTACCATACTCACGATCTTGAGATGGCTGCGGTAGTATTTGCACTAAAGATCTGGCGATCTTATCTCTACGGTGCCAAAGTGCAATTATTCACCGACCACAAGAGTCTGAAGTATGTGTTCACTCAGCCTGACTTGAACTTAAGGCAAAGAAGATGGATGGAGTTGGTGGCAGATTACGATTTAGACATCACCTACCATCCTGGAAAAGTTAACTTGGTAGCAGACGCCTTAAGTCGGAAGAGGACCGAGGTGGCCGTGGAGAAGGATGCAGAGACCTTGGTCGGATTAGTCAGGTCCTTGCATCTGAACGCATTGTCAGTGGATAATGAGCCACTCGGCCTTGGAGCGGCAGATCAGGCGGATTTGTTGACTCGGGTACGGTTGGCTCAGGAACGTGATGAGGAGCTGATCAAGTCGGTGAACAACAACAACACCGAATACCAGTTTACCAACAATGGAATGATTGTGGTGAATGGACGGGTGTTTGTTCCTGACGTGAAAGTCCTTAAGGAAGAAATCTTAAGGATCGATCATCAGTCTAAGTTCTCTATTCATCTCGGACAGACCAAGATGTGCCAAGACCTCAAACGGTACTATCACTGGGTAGGGATGAAGAGAGATATTGCAGAATGGGTGTCTAAGTGCCAAACGTGTCAGTTGGTTAAGATCGAACACCAAGTTCCAAGTGGCATGTTGCGAAGTCTGCCCATTCCGGAATGGAAGTGGGACCACATCACTATGGATTTTGTAACGGGACTACCTACGACTAGGTGGAAGAAGGACACGATTTGGGTTGTGGTGGACAGACTAACCAAGTCTGCACACTTCTTAGCCATCAAGAAGACTGATGGAGTGGGCAAACTCGATGAGGTCGTAAGACTTCACGGTATTCCAGCAAGTATAGTCTCGGACCGAGATGGTCGGTTCACTTCTTATTTCTGGCAAGATTTTCAGAAAGCCTAGGAACAAGAGTGAACATGAGTACGGCCTACCATCCTCAAACGGATGGACAGTCGGAGAGGACCATACAGACGCTGGAAGACATGCTAAGAGCATGTGTTCTAGACTGGGGCGATTCTTGGGAGAAGTACTTGCCCTTGACCGAGTTCGCTTATAACAACAGTTATCAAGCGAGCATCGGGATGTCGCCTTATGAAGCGTTGTATGGCCGGCCTTGTAGAACCCCATTGTGTTGGACACAAGTGGGGGAGTCCAGTGTGGTTGGACCGGACATAATTGCTGAGACCACTGAGCAAATCCGATTCCTAAAGGCTAAGATGAAGGAGGCGCAAGATCGCCAAAGGAGTTATGCAAACAAGAGAAGGAAAGAACTTGAGTTCCACGTTGGGGACCGGGTTTACCTTAAGATGATTACCTTCAGAGGAAGGGCTAGGGTTTCCAAGCGGGGAAAACTTGACCCGAGGTACTTAGGGCCGTTCACGATTCTGGAAAGAGTCGGGAAGGTCACCTACAACTTGGACTTACCCAACGAGATGGAAGCATTTCAAAATGTGTTCCATGTCTCACAGTTGCGCAAGTGCCTCTCGGATCAGGATGTGATTTTTCCCGAGATCCCCGCGGATCTTAAGGCAAACCTAACGCTGGAAACTAGGCCCTTAAGAATCTTGGACCGGTTGGAGAAAGCCACCAGGAAGAAGGTAATTCAGATGGTCAAAGTGGAATGGATTTGCAACGGAGTTATGGAAATCACATGGGAAACAGAAGCCCGAATGAAGGCTGATTACCCAGAGTGGTTTGAAGAGTTTACAAGGGACGAACTTCTTGGAGCGGATTCGGGGACGAATCCATTTCAAGGGGGGGGGGAGAACTTGTAACATCCCCGAACCGGCCTTAGGGCCATGGGTCGTCTACAGGACCAAAAAGTTGAACTTATGATCGAGAATGATCAAGAAGAGTGTTCCGTAGACAGAGAATAGCTCAAGCTCAGCTGGAAAGGACTTGAGTTAGAGGAATCAGCTGGGGAGGAGTGTTTAGCTGGAAAGTCAGCTCAGCTCAAGCTAGCTGGAGTGTCCAAGTGTGAAAGGGAAGTTACAAGCGATTTTATGGCCTATAAATAGACCATGAAGGGGCCATTTTCGCACACAAGTTCACAAGGGGGAAAACCCAGATTTTCTTAAGGCAAAAGCCACATAAATCGAGAGAGAGAGAAAGAAGGTTTCAAGGCCGGTTTTCTAGAAAGAAAGTCGGTGAGTGTTCAAGGAGTTTGGTGGTGGTTGTGGAGCGGTTAAGGCTGGATCATGGCGGGAGAAACAGGCCGTGATCCGAGCAAGTCCACCACGACTTCAAAGGTTAGAACCCGAACCATTGTCTCGGCCATGGCCAAGCCATGTGTTGGCGGCCGGTCGGTTAAAGAACGGATTTTCTCTTCTTCTTCTTCTTACCGCGGAACAAGAACCGGGCTTAGGCATGAACGGTTTTAGGGTTGGCTTTGTTGGATCAATCAAGCGATCGGCCAAAGGCCATGATCGCGGTTTAACGGGTCAGTACGTGTGTCGGCTGCGCTAAGGGTCGATAGGCTCGCGTGTGGGTGATCGGACGGTCTGTCGGAAAGGCAGCCGGGTCATGAAATGGTCGGACGGCATATCAGAGGATGATAGCCGGATCATAACCACATGTCACGAGTTGGCCGAGCGTGAACGGTTCTGGACGGAACTGGGTCGATCACGGCTGTGCCGTGAATCACTACCGGATCATAGGCGAGTCGCGGACCATGCACCGCAGCCTCGGATCGATGGCAACCATCCGCGGAACCATCGTATCCGTTCGCGGTGAACAGTTGCGACCGTTCGTACCAGACAGGCGCCATGACCGCGGGACGATATCCGGACGTACGCGATGTCCTTATGGATGATCGCTCGTAAAGCGCTGGTCGACTCACGGTCTTGCATACGGGAAGAGACAGACGGACGTGCTGGCGCACGATTGCGGTACGCGGAATCGTCGATACGATCGACCGCACGGTCCTTACGGACGTTCGTGCGGTACATACCGGACGATCCTCGGTACGCGATAGCGGGCGTACGGTCAGACGCGGCAGAAGCGCATCGCGGTACGCGCTAATCCGTCCATGCGGACGTGCGTACTGCCGAGATGCGGATCGCGGTATACGGACTGACGCGCATGATCATGGATCGCGGCTAAGGCCGTGGATTCGGAATTGTCGTGACGCGGTTCGGTTTATGAACTTAGCCGAGTTAGATGGAACATAGAATGGTCTAGGATTGAATGTTGCATTTGGGGTTATTGATCATATAGAATCGTATAATGCTAAGTTGCTGGTTATACATTTTATACTTATCATTTTATTGTGTTTCAGGACATGTGGATGATCATAAGGATGATTGATCCTAGGAGCGGACCAAGACCGTGGACGAGGGGTGTGTTGTTAGATAGACATTGTTAGGACCGAATACTGTATTAGCATAATGCACTTGACTCACATTTGTATTTGGTACCTTTGGTTGATTAATAAAATGTCTATTTCTTCTTATGATTGCTCGTTGCCTTAGCTGAATGAATATAAGCAAATGAATGGAAATGAACTTAAGCTAGAATTGATTAAGTATAGATAAACTGGGCTTTAGGTTGAGAACGAACCTCGAGTCAGATTGTTTAGTTGAAGGAACGGCCGTTCCGGCCTTAGAGTCGAGATGGGGTGTTTCAGCGCCCTCTTCCGGTTCACCTCCAGGTCCCTCCCGGTTTGGCCAACCACTCTCCCATGATTGCACCCTCTTCCGGTTCACCTCCACACCGTCTTGCGACCTTGATCCGAATCCGGGAACTAATATCCCACCCGATCCCATACTCGGCTGGAACATATGACCTTCCAACTAATCCCATACTCAGCTGAAAAGTACTTCCCATTGGACTTGTTCTCAAAGCCTGCCCAAGACTAAGTGCGTCCTTGGTGCACTTGTCTATGAAAGTCACCAATTATGCGAGCATCGTCCTAGAAACAACTCCGATCTGATACCAACTTGACAAGGCCTATCTCGGCCATAGGGCTGGGACGGATTGCCCATATCGTGCCCGTTCCAAAAATACGTCCTATTTAAAATTTTCCCTTAGGAACTAGTATTTGAAACACCCCAACCCGGCCACCCTAGGCCGCGGTCGATGCATTCCAGTGGTCAGGCCAAACCCTGGCCTGAACCTCCCTAAATCCCGTCCAATTTAAAATTTCTCCCTTAGGAACAAGTATTCCTCGGATCTACTATTTGACTCTTAGTCTTAGATCCTGCATACTTAAGATTACACAGCGGAAATCCTTACTTAACATTTCTATCGTCTTCTAAAGAACGATCAATCCAAGAACCTCTTATGATCTTCATTAGTTTCCTTAAAACTCTTTCGAGGTTCCATTCTTATATATCTGTTTTAACAACCTAAGTCTTTTACTTAGTTTGTTCCATTCAACTTATTCCGTTCTATTCATTCCTTAGAACCATAGAAGAGTATTCGACCGTGTACTTTAGCCTTTTAGCAAAGCCGTTGTGAAGTCATTCCCGACGTCCATCTTAGCTCGTTCGTTCATCAACTCCTAGAACACACCCCATTTGTACTTAGTCATTCAACCAACCATCCCCACATGACCGAGTACAAGAGAGGTCTTCATGTTCTTTCCTTTTACCACCATTCCTTTTCGGCTTCATCTTTGTCTCCTTTTTCATTCATGATCATAAGGCCGATCCGCAACCCGACCGTTCCTGGAACCGCGACAGTATCGCGACCCGCTATCGTACGCGTTCGTCCGTATGTTCATCTGTGCGTTCATCACAGACGTCCGTAAAGCCATCCGTGTGACCGTCACGGTCGTCCGTCACGACCCGCGAGCGTCCGTAAACGAGCCACGGTCGTCCGTATCGTCCCGCGGACATACATAATTTCACCGTGGTCGTCCGTATCGTCCCGCGGACGTAAGTGATCGCACCGTGGTCGTCCGTATCATCCCGCTGATGTACGTGATCGAACCGCGGTCATCCGTGTACGACCCACGGTCGTCCGTATCGTCCCGCGAACGTACGTGATCACACTGTGGTCGTGCGTGTACGATCTACGGTCGTCCGTATCGTCCTGCGGACGTACGTGCACGACCTGCGGTCATCCGTGATCGTCCGGCGGTCGTCCGTGAACGGACACGACCGTACGTGAACGGTCACGGTCGTCCGTACGTGACCCGCGGTCATCCGTACTCAACCCACGGTCGTCCGCGGACTGTCCCACGGACACGTGACCGGTTTTTTTCAATTCTTCAAGCGAATCTTCGTCAAGTTCTGGGTTTTCTGTAACATCCCGGAACCGGGATACTAACCCCACCCTAGACGTTTGGGGGAAAAGGCATGGACCGGAACGTGGACAAGAGTCTAATGGACTAAGAGAAGGATTCCATTGCCTAGAAAAGAAGCTAAACTCAGTCAATGGAAGCTTAGCTAAGAGGAAAGGAAATGAGAAGGGAGTGTTCAGCTCAAATAAGCTGAACGGCCGAGCTAGATTAGCTGGATCAGCTGACGGTCAGCTCAACATAGCTAGACGGAGTCTAAGGTAGCTGGATCAGCTAGGTGACTAGGTGAGCTAGTAAACCTAACTGAGTATGGGAGAAGCTACCAATGAAGAGAGGTGTCCATTCGCAGGGACACCAATGAAGAGATGTGCCCATTCGCAGGGACACCATTGCCAAAGTTGCAATGGTTCGCTGGCCAAGGCCAAGCCTATAAATAGAAGGCCTTGGGTTCATTTTCAACATGCGAGAAAAAGGGAAAAGTCCCAAGGAAAGATAAAAACGTCCATGGTTCCATAGATCACATCAGACGGGTCACGGGTCGGGCCGACCGACAGTGATAAGCCATCGGCAATGCGGTTGGTCGATAGTCCAACAAATGATCGCGATGGGATGCGACTGTTCGCCAAGAGGTGCGAATGTTCGCTAGGAGACATGACTCTTCGCCACGAGATGTGACTGTTCACCAAGAGATGTGATCGTTCACGAAAGGGTACGACTGTTCGTGAAAGGGTGCGACCATTCACGAAGGGATGCGACCGCTAACGAAAGGGTGGGACCTCTCACAAAGTTTCATGGAGGTGACTGTTGACTAAGTTTCATGGAGCCAATGATATGAGTATCACAGTCAGTCACATAGATATATGTTGGTGAACATATGATCGGACATGACCCGCTAATGAGAACTCTACAGGATAGTTATATCTGTGTCATGAGAGTTTCTCATTACGACTATAGAGTATAGTCCTTAGACCTGAGTTCATCATGCTTTCTAGCATATGAATTGGTGCACTTTGACCTTGTCAAACGTCGATCCGTAAATGGCGGCTATAAAGGCATTGCTTAGGTGTATCATGAAGTATGTGTAGAAACAGGGATGGAACAAGAAGGGATTTGTCCCTCCTATATAACAGGAGATAAATATCTCAGGGTCCATCGAAGATTTGATACTGAGAAAATGCATGGCCGTGCTCAAACGAGGTGATTGTCAGTCGTTTGTTTTATCAGTATAGATCAGGAGTTCGATGAACATGATGTTGGCTATAATAAGGATGACATAGTTCCTTGCCTTATGCCATATCAAGATATAGCGATAAAGGGATTATGGGAACAAATGATTCCAGTCCAAGTGGGAGATTGTTGGGATTATGTCCTGAAATCATATTGTACTTACTCTAAAGATAGTTGTATTGTCAAGATCGGACAATTCATGTGATACTGGGTAGTCATAATGTTTTGCTAGAAACCGCTTATGACAAATGAGTTGTAACTCATTTCTAGTATCGTGTGAACCTACAAGGTCACACACCTAAGCAAGCTGGATACACTTAGTATGGGATTGATCATTGGCATATGATCCGATCAATATGTATTGGATACATGATATATCATGGTTTTTACCGGTTTTATGCCATGATATAGTTGTGTTTTTAGTGTCTTTTGTGTTCTTTTAGAGTCTTTTACAGGTATAATCAGGTTTGGAGCTGAATTGGAGATAATGGAGCATTTTGGAGATTTTTGGAGTGATTGGCCGAGAGATAGAGTTCACTGTCCGAAACAGAGAAAGGTGTCGATCGTTGCACACCTGCAACGGTCGATGCACCAGCGAGATGGGCCAAAAACTCGGCGGTTTAGAAGAATCAAGATATTGCACTTTGATCCAGAAGTTCCTGATATTTACAAAGAAGCCCCTGGCCGAGATTATACCTATATAATAGAGTTTTTAGTGTTTTAATTAGAGACGCTTTACATTACGCTTTCATAATTAAGAGCAGAGGATTTTTAGAGCTTTTGGGGCTGATCTGAACCTGTTACATCATCTGTATTTGGAGAAGATTTTGAACCCCTTTTACTCTTATTCTTTTATGCAATTTATTCATCATATGATTATGTTTTCATTATCTATGTCTGAGTAGATTCCTTGTTAGGTTTAGGGTTTCTCACATAGGATTTCATGACCTGCTAGACTTGTTCGAATTCAGTTAAGGATTCATAACTATATCTGTTCTTCAATTTAATTGTGCTTAAAGCTAGTTCTAACCTGATCAATTAGAATCTAGATCTTAGGTTGCTAAATACGTCACGGAATTGGGGTTTAGGAATCTGAACTAATTAAATTGGGCAATTAAACTTTGCGCAAACGGAAGTTTGGTTTAGGATAATTGTGAACATATCAAACCTGGAATTAATGCTAGTTTAATATGTTAGTTCTCGCAAACGAAAGTTTGGTTTGCTGCACTTAGACTTAGAGAATTATCGCAAAGGAATTTGGTTAATTCTATATCTGTGTTTTGAGTTCTAGAACTGTGCTTAATTAGATCCTTGCTGAATGAACTGTCTGCTTGTCTGATTTCCTGAGAACGCCCTAGACTTAGCGCTCTTAATAACTTGTTTTCACAACCAACAATCTCTGCTACTGATTTACTTTCTTGCATTGCTTTTAATTCAATTACATTGCTTTCTTCCTAGTTAAATTCCTGTTCTTGAGCTATTGAATACCGGAGTCTCTGTGGATTTCGATACCCTATATACTACATTGATATTGCTGTGCACTTGCAGTTTAGTATATTGATTAAAACTCTGAGCCTATCAATACACATTGAATTGAGTTTTGAAGAGGTGTGTCGATCGATGCAATGAGTGTGTCGATCGACACAGGTTTTCGAATGGGTGTGTAGATCGATACAGTATGTGTATCGATCGATGCACATTGGGCTTCGAGACTTAAGTTTCGAGTTAATGACTTAAACGAGTCGGGTTTGATCCGTAGGTCGTTTTCGGTCATCCCAGGTCGATATATAATGTCTTATATGATCGACCTGAGCCCTAGCCGTGAGTGTCGCATCTCAGAGAGAAAGCAGAGACACATAAACTCATAAGATCCACAGGAGATCCGATTCCCGACACTAGCATCCCGGCGGATTCCAGCTTGTGTGCGTGTGGACTACGATAGAGGCGCAGCGATTGAGGCGCTCTAGATCTCGTTTACCTGCTCCAATTTCCGCTGCCAATCTCTAGGTAAACACGAGGTCAGTTCTTAGATTCAATTACCTAGACCCTGGATCCTAGGGATTCCAACACCTTGGTTGTGGACGGTTGGCTAGATGGTTAGTCACGATCCTAAGCGCTAGAATGGACCGAGAGATCAGTGCTGTTTCGAACGGTTTAACGGCTCGTCAAGAGGACGGTAAGCCGAGAACTGAGAAGCCAAAGTACGGCCGGCCTAAGCGTGAAAACGGACCAAGGGAAATGGCCTTTGGATCGCGAGACTTAACCGCTCGAAAATTCGCCGGTACATGATGCGGACGATCGCGGATGGTCTACGGACTGTCGCAAGCGATCTTTGGCCGCGGTCGCATGTACGGACCGAAGGAACGATCGTAACCGTCCGCGGTAATGATCGCATCCGTTCGTACGAAAAGTCGCGTCCGTTCGCGGATACACGACTGGACTCCAGACCGACCGTGTGATGATCGCGGATCGACCCTCGTTGACGTAGCGCATGGCCGCACGATCATTCGTCAAGCCGGACAGTACGCTCGTACTAATCAGTCCACGTGACCGTAATGTCAAGCGTGCGATAGATCGGTACGTCCGTCCCGGTACGCGATACGACCGTGAGGCTATCCGCGCGCAGACGTTTGGACGACCGTGATCAAAACGCGACGATCGTAAGTCCACGCATACGACCATGTACCGTATGACGGGAATGCGCGGTCGCACGCTCACTTCCGTGAGCCGAGTTGTGATTGGGTTTCCTAAAGTGTGTAACGGGAATAAGCGACTTATGATTGGAAACTTAGAACGGTTTTAGGATTGCTTGTATAATATAAGTTCATGGGATCATATAGACTTGTTGAAATGCTAGGTTGCATAATAATCGGATATAATTGAATATGGAAATCTCATGAACATGTTTTGGCTTTCAGGTGATCATGTTGATGATCGAGCTTAGGCGCGGACAAGACTTTGGGCGAGTGGTGTTTAGATTGATAGACATTGTTTAGGACCGAATACTTTAGCATAATGCAAACGAATTACATATGTATTTGGTACCTTTGCTTATTTAATAAAATGTCTATTTTGCCTTATTTGAAATGCCTTAGTCTAATATGAATCAAATTGATTGAATGAATGAGATAGAAAATTGTTTAAGTATGAAAATATTAGGCTTGAGGTTCACAAACGAACCTCAAGTTGAAATGGTTAAGTAGTGGCAAACCTTACCGGCCCTATGGCCGGGATAGGCCTTGTCAAGTTGGTATCAGAGCGGAGTTATTTCCTAGGCTTGGGTTAAGGGCTACACCACTCGTCCGGGTTTAGATTGTCCGCATAGAAATGTTAGACTTGTTTAGGACTTGAAGATTTGATTGGATATATGTATTGTCTTGTTGAATTTTCAGGTTGGAAAAAGCAAGTCCAAGAGGACAAAAGACAAGGACAAGGAAGCGTCTGCGACCGGCCACGGCCCGAGAGTCCAGACCACCATTGTCACGCCAGGGTTAACCGGTCCTGAGGTTGACCCAACGGCCACTGGCCCCTTTGCTTCAAAGATTCCCGACAGGACTAGGGTTGAAGAACCGAACGTCCAAGCCGGGAACGATGAGCAGTTGGGTGAGTCTTCATCTCATGCGGATCGAGATGAGACCTGCCATGAGATGGATGACGCCACAGGTGGTGGTGGCGGTGAGCCTTTGACATCAGTCCCGAACATCGGTCAGATGTGGACTATGTTAAAGGAAGTGATGGGCCAGCTCACGGTACTGAACCAGAACCTTTCTGGTCAGAAACCGACTGAGGGTGAGCCGCGGACCACGGTCCCTGAGACTACTGATCCGAGTGATGATGATCCGGACGTAGTAGTGGTAGAGTACCCCTAAAAAGGTCCGTAAGGTGGACTACCTCAACGTCCTTGGTCACATCACCAAGTTGGGCACAAAACACTTCAAGGGAAGTGCTGACCCACTTGAGGCCGATGAATGGAAGTCACGGCTTGTCCAGAACTTCCGTTCCACCCGTTGCCCTGAAGATTACCGCAAGGACATAGCGATCCACTTCCTGAAAGGGGACGCTCACAACTGGTGGATGTCTGTTGACAGGCGCGCCAAGGGCCTCATCAACTCCTTTGCGGAGTTTGAGGTAGAGTTCAACCAGAAGTACTTCCCGGCGGAGGCCTGGGATCGTATGGAAGGTCGGTACTTAAGCTTGGTCCAGGGCCGCAGGTCGGTCCGTGAGTATGAGGCCGAGTTCGACCGTCTCAGACGTTACGTGGGACGGGATGTTGAGGACGAGCCGGCTCATGTGCGTCGCTTCCTTCGCGGCCTGCGAGTGGAGTTACGTACCCATTGCTCGGTTTGTACCTACAACAGTGTTTCCGAGCTAGTCGAGAGGGCAGCTACGGTGGAAGCCAATTTGGCTGAGGAGAACCGTGTTGGCTCAAAAGACAAAGTGTCCAGCCAACCCGGGAAGGACCTAAAGAGGAAGAGAGATCAGACGGCTGATGCTCCCTCCTCTGACCGCGCCAGATGTGCCACATGTGGAAAACAACACTTAGGGAAGTGTTGGAAAGCCAATGTTGCATGCGCGAAGTGTGGCGGCAAAGACCACGAGTCAACAAGCTGTCCACATAACAAGGGGCGTGAAGAGGTGACCGAGAGATCAGTGATGTGCTACCACTGTGGCCAAGCTGGACACTACATCCGTGAGTGTCCTAAGCGCCAAGATGGTAAGCCAAAGGCGCCAGAAGTGAACAGGGGTCTGGGAGACCGCGCGGCTACGGCCAAGGGTCAAACTGCGAAACCTCGGGTTTACGAACTGGTGAAGGACTCAGGCGAGGCCGGCTCCTACGATGCGATCACTGGTACGTTACTGGAACCCTAACCTTTCTTCAATTATAGTAATGCATTGCATACATATTGGGGGAAAAAGCGGGATGCGCTTATATGAAGGAATTTCTAGCAGTTCCTAATCCAATTAGGCAACCCTAGTCTGAATTCCGAGCCTAGGATCTAAGGTTCATATAATTGAATCTATGGGATCTCAGATTTACCTGTTGATTTGCAGCGGAAGTATTAGCAGATAATCGAGATCACGAAGCGCCTCAAATGCTGCGCCTCTACTGGTATCCAAACGCACACAAACTGGACCGCATGGATGCTAGTGCCTTACAGAGATCTGATCTCCAGAGAGGTTTGTATCTGTGTTCTGGTTGCTGTGAATTAGGTTAGGGACGAGTTTAGGTCGACCATATATCTTATATATGTCGGCTTAAACCACAACGGAATTAACCAACGATTAAACCGAATTAATCTGATTAATCCGCGAGTGCATCGATCGATGCATGATACATCATGGTTTTTACCCACTTTATACCATGATATACTTGTGTTTTTAGAGTCTTTTGTATTCGTTTAGAGTCTTTTACAGGTTATATCGATTTTGGAGCTAATTGGAGATATATGGAGCATTTTGGGCATTTTGGGACGTTTTGGCCGAGAGCTTTATTCACTGTTCGATTATTTGATATTGCATCGATCGACACACATTGTGCATCGGTCGATGCAGTCGCGAGATGGGCCTTACGCGTCAGCGTGCCAACTTATGAAGATTTGCAAAGAAGCCCAAGATACTTCCAGTATTTACACAGAAGCCCCATCCGAGATTATACCTATATATACTAGTTTTTGGCTTTTATTTTAGATACGCTTTCATACTTAGAGCTAAGAGATTTTTAGAGTTTTCGGGGCTGATCTATTTCCTTGTATTCATTTATTTTGGAGAAGATTTTGAACCCCTTTGATATTTTAATTTCTTATATGCAATCTATTTATTCTATGATTATGTTTTCATCAATCATGTCTGAGTAGATCCATAGTTGAGTTTAGGGTTTCTCATTAAGGTTTGATGACTTGCTAGACTTGTTTAATTCAGTTAGGATTCATATGATTAGAATGTTCTTCAAACTAAATTGTGCTTAATGCTAGTTCTAACCTGATCAATTAGAATCTAGATCTTAGGTTGCTAAATACGTCACGAGAGTGGGGTTTAGGAATCTGAACTATTTAGGTTGAGAAATTAAATTATTCGCAAAGAGATTTGGTTTGGTTTAATTGTGAACATATCGAACTTGAACTTAATGCTTGTTTAATCCGTTAGTAATTGCAAAGAGATTTGGGTTACTGCACTTAGGCATAGAGAATTCTCGCAAAGAGATTTGGTTAATTCTATATCGTGATTTGAGTTCTAGAACTGAGTTTAATTTGATCCTGACTGATTAACTTGTCTGCTTGTCTGATTTCCTGAGAATACCCTAGGCTTGACGCTTTTAGTTTATTGCTTACAAACCGATTCCTGCTACTGTTTACTTTCTTGCATCGCAATTTATTTCAATCTTTCTCTGCTTATTTCTAGTATTCATTCCCTACAGTTTGATCCTCTTGAGACCAAGTGTCCCTGTGGATTCGATAACCCTATATACTACATTGACTATACTGTGCACTTGCAGTTTTAGAATAGGGTAAAACTTAGAACCTATCAATGCACTATCTGCAACGATCGATGCTATCCCAGAACATTGATATCGAATGCATATCACATATGCATTCACTGGATCATTACATTAATGATCAACCTCGTCTTTAACGCCCAGTTTGCTTAGGTGTGTGACCCTGTAGGATCATATAACACTAGCAATGAGTTCTCAACTCATTGATCATAAGTGGCTTCTAGCAAAGCGTTATGACTACCTAGTGTTATGTGATTGTCTCATCTCGACTATACGACTTTCTCTTAGAGCAAGTACAATAGATTTCAGGACATTCCCAACAATCTCCCACTTGCACTGGAATCATCTATTCCTTTAATCCCTTTGTAGCTATATCTCAATCTAGCATAAGGCAAGCACTGTGTCATCCTTATTCAACCAGATTACGTTTATCGAATCCCAATTTGTACTGATGAAAAACAAACGACTGACAATCACCTCGTTTGAGCGCGGCCACGCATTTCCTGTTGGGAATGTCCTGAAATATACCGTACTATCTCTAGAAAGTATGATAAGTGTCGAGATCAGACATAAGTCATAAATACTGGGTGATCATGATGACTTGCTAGAGCCCGCTCACGATCTATAAGTTTAGGACTTATTACCAGTATTGTATGATCCCTAAGGGTCACACACCATAGCTAACGATAAAGTTAACAAGGAATTAATACGGTAAGATGCAAGGCATTTACTGTATTTGAACAGAGAATTGGGCCAGACAAAATACAGGCTTTTGTCTGATTTGTGTCTTGGGCCCAAAATCCCAATAGGCCATTAGGATAATTCCTTGGGCCCATATAAGGGATGAGAGGCGCAGCCTAGGGTAATTCACCACCCCATCTGCGATTTCCTGAGCCGTCCTCTCTCTCTGTTGATTCCAACTTGGTCTAGCAGCCTGATCCAATAGCTTGTAAGCGTGTGGATACCTGAGGAGGAGCAGGTAATCATCAGCTCTTGCAGATCTCGATATTCCATTGATTAATCCGCTGCAATCATAAGGTAATGATCCTGATCTGTTTATGATTCAATTGCTAATCACCTAGATCCTAGATGATTATGTGCTAGGTTGTAACCTGTAAATTACACCATGAACACACATAATCCAACAGTGGTATCAGAGCCATGTCGTTAGGTTTTTGCTGTTTGGATCATATTTAGGTTGTTTTAATGTTAAGAATCGAATTTGGTTTAAGAAATTTGATTAGAATTAGTAAAACCCTAATATGAAAGCTTGATGATTGCGTCAATATCGTTATTGGAAAAGTCACAATCGCTTGTTGACTATCGTTATTGTATGAATCGTAATGATGATTTGCTTTACAATCATAAGTTTGACTTTGAATTGTTAATCGTAATGATGATTTTCTTTACAAACGATTTGAATTGTTAATGTACAAGGATCATGCTTTTGTCTTTAGTGAAGTCATAATCACTTGTAAACATAAGGTCAAAATCGTTTGTTGTCTTTTGTCATGATCGATTGAATTAATTATCAAACGATGATTTTGCTGATGACTTGCGATTCGCTTATTGACTTTGTTCAATCTTAAGTGAATCGATTATTGAATTGCATTCGATCATGATTTTGTCTTTATAGCTAAAGACAAAATCAATTCAAAGCCTTGATAATTGTGGTTCGTTTTTCCCAAACCCGCGACAATGAACCGATCAAACCGATTGTGGTTCATTGTCTGCTTTAGCCAAAACCGCAAGTTAGGTCAAAATTGGCTAAAACACAAGATGTTTCTTCCTGATTTTGGACTTAACCGAACCGATCCAATTTAATTGGTGGTTCAAGCGGTTAACCCAAATCGCGGTTTGCTGGAAATTATTTAATACAATTGGTATTATTTAATTTCTGGTTAGACCGGATTTAAATTCAAAATTGAATTTAACCTAAACCGAAGACTGGTCTAAGTTTGATTTGGTTGGACCAAATAATTTAGAGCTGGTCTGGTTTAGTAAATAACCAGTTGGATTTAGTAGTTAATTTGGTCTCGGACCAGAATTAATGAACCGACTCGGTTATGTAAAATTATTGGGCCAATTGGAATTTTGTGGTCTTGGGCCAAGAATTGGGCCTATAATTTGTGACCCAACCGAAAACTTTAATAAAATATTAAATTAGAAATTTCTATTTTTAGTATGTTTCTAAATTTAGAAAGCTTCTAAAATAAGTAGGTTTCCTAAAATAGAAAGTTTCCATATTTAGTAAGTTACCTGAATTGGAAAGTTTCCCAAAATAGTAATCTTCTATTTTTGGGAAGAAATCTATTGAAACCTAAAATCCTCAAAAACAATATCAAGCTTGGATGTCTTGCCCAATCTTGTCAGCTACTTAACGCTTATTTAATTACAGATATGGCTTACAGTGTGAGGTGTCTGTTTTTGCGTAAGTAAAGTAGTATATAGTCACTAATTTCATTGGGAGTCCCAGACTTTAGTGATTATTTGGCTGTAAGAGATTGGTTTCCTTGACTGGGCCATCGGGAGTCCCGGGCCTTGAGACATCTGGTGTATTGGGCCTTGGGCCCAATCCACAACCGAGAGTTATATGGATATAACTAGCTGTGTGTATGCTTACCAAGTAAAGCTAATTCCGGGTGACGGCCAGTGGCCCACTTTGGTTTTAGTTGAACATGGGTCTCGGAATCATTGCATTCTTATGAGGTTAAACAAAGAAATTTTGAATGCAATGCGAGTTTTCTTATAAGTTATTAAGATTACTCTTTTAATGAACTGAATAACTAAAACTCTATTTATCTCTAAATTTCAGTTATGACTAGCACAAACAATCAAAACACTTTCTCGATCCGGTCTGTCCTTGAGATGGACAAACTGAATGGATCAAATTTCTTGACTTGGTCGCGGAACCTGAGGCTAGTCCTCAGGCAGGAGAGAAAGGACTATGTCCTTGAGAGAGCTCTCCCCGTGAGGATCGGGTCCAATGCCTCTCATGCAGTATATGATGCTTGGAATAAGCATTATAATGATGCGGTAGATGTGCGTGGTCTGATATTGGCTACCATGGACTCAGATTTGCTGAAGCAATATGAGAACATGGAGTCGCCAATAGAGATGATCAGCAGCCTGAAATTGAAATTTCAGGAGCAGGTAAGAGTGGAGAGATACCAGTTGGTTAAGTCTCTCACTAGATGCAAGCTACCAAATGATCATCCAGTAAGTCCTCATGTCAGTAAAATGATGGGTTACATTGATAACCTGAGGAAACTGGATTATCCAGTTAGCCAAGAATTGGCAACTGAGATCATTCTGCAGTCACTGCCGTCAAGCTATGATAAGTTCAGAAGGAACTATATCAAGAAAGGCTTAACGAAGACGCTGACTGAACTGCATGATATGCTCAAGACAGTTGAGCCAAACGTGAAGAGTACCCTGTATAATCTCATGAAGGAGAAGGGTAGGTTTACTAAACCTAATGCTGACAAGGGTGAAGACAAAGTTGTCCAGATTTTGAATCATGGCAAGCGTGTGTCTTCTGAGCCCGAGTCAGATACCTCTTACGTTGGTAAGTGCTGCTACTGTAAAGAGACTGGGCATTGGAAGAGAGATTGCATTAAATTCATGGAAGATTATGAGGAGTTGAAGTTGATGTATGAGACTACTTCCTCAGGTATTCATGTTATTACTTCAAGTTCTACCTTATAGGTATTGGATACTGGTTGTGGCACTGATATTTGTTATAATATGCAGAGCCTAAGCAACAGTAGAACGTTGAAGGAAGGACAAGTGGAACTGCATGTCTGGAAGGAGCTATGGATGCTGCCTCAGCCGTAGGGTTTTCACTTGTAGATGCCTTTGAGGCTTGGTTTTGTATTAAGTAATTGCTACAATGTACCTGCTTTAAGCAGAGTTGTCTTTCATTTTCTTGTAAGGATTTGAATGTTTTTCATTTTGATAAAAGACAAGTTTTGTTCTTTTGATCTCAATGAAATATTGATTGTAGCACCCTATTCAAGGAATGGGTTTTATATCTTAAACCAAAGAGTGCCTAAATGTAACATAAATACCGAATTAGTTTAAATCTGATGAATTAAACCTGATTTTTCTTGGCGTAAATGTTTTGGTCACATAGAATAAGTCGGATTCAGAAACCCCATAGTTATGGACTTTTGGGCTCATTTGATCGGATATCTTATGAGACTTGAATTCTGCTTACTGGACCAAAAGACAAAGGGCCCATCTTAGCCGAGCTAGAGAAAAGCCCAAAGGCTTATTGGACCTTAAACATACTCATGTATGTGGCCCGATGAGCAGTTATGCCAGAGAAAATTTCCTGTACTTCATTATCTTTACTGATTACTTCAGTGAGTATGACTGTGTTCATTTGATGAGACACGAGTCAGAATTCTTTGAAATGGTCGAAAGAGTTCCAGAATGAGGTATAGAATCTGAGTGACAGAAGTATTGAGACTCTGAATTAGATCACGAGTGAGAATACTTAAGTCATTGATGGTGTGATCATCTGAATGAGTGTGAAGTCGTTTCACAGCTCATTTCTCCTGAAAACCTGGAGATGTTTCTGTGAGAAAGAATCAGATCTTATTAGAAATGATTAAAGATGAGTCACACGAATCTTCCATGATATTCTTTAAGAATAACGCTCTAGAAATATCTAAGTTTACGCTGAAATAGTTCCACCAATATCAGTTGAAAGACACCACATAAATGTGGACTGGAAATGATCCAAATTCGTCTTTACTGAGTATTTGTAGTTGTGCTACTTCGCTGGTTGTCCTAGGGAAACCAAGGCTTGTTACTTTTTACGTCCATTCCGAAAACGAAGTTAGGTTGTTCGGAATTCTGTTTTCTAAAAGGGAAGTTACTTTCCAAGAAGAACAGTGGGAGTAAAAGTATAACTCGAAGAAATTCGAGAAATACAGGAGGCTGCTCAACCTGTTGAGGGAGAGCAGCGGATGGATTTACAGATTTCTGTAGAATCTACACCTGTAGAGCCTGAAGTTCGCAGATCTGAATGAATCCGTCACTAATCCGAGAGTGATTTCTCGTGATTAGTTGCCATGATCTGATGATCATTGATAGTGACGAACCTGCGAAATTCACAGAAGCGAAAGTGAGCCCGGACTCCGAAAATTACACTGTGTGTAAGTTAGCTTCATCGATCCATTCATGGATAGAAGCAAACATATCGGAGTTGGAATCTTCGTTCTGTTGAAGTAGTCAAGGTTTTGACTTGAACAGGAACGAAGTGGAACTGTGCGTTTACTAATAGATAAGTGGGAGCGATGTTGCATTTCTCATAGTGTATGTCGATGACATACTGATTCTCGGAAATAACGTTCCAATGCTGCAGTCGGTAAAGGACTGGCTTGGGAGTTGGTTTTATGATTGACATGGGTAAAGCCACGTATGTTCTTGGATTTTGGATCTAAAGATAGAGATCCAAAAGAGCTGATAGGACAAAGTCAGGATTCTTATATTGACAAAGTCCTACACGTTTTCAGCATTCCAAGAAGGGTTTTATGCCAATGTCACATGGCATTACGTTAAGCAAGAAACAGTGTCCTACGATAACTGCTGAGCTTGAATGCATGGATGAGATTCCATATGCGTCGGCAATTGGATCTATCATGTATGCCATGACACGTACTTGTTTTGATATTGCTTTAATGTTAAGCAAGACAAGTAAAGACCAGTCAAATCCAGCAAAGAATCACTGGATAGACGTAATGAATATCCTCAAGTATTTGGAAAATACTTAGGATAAGTTCTTGATTTACGGAGAAAGTGAGGTGCTACAAGTCGGTAGAGTCTGAAAGGCAAGTTTCCAACAGACAAAGATGATTTCCGGTCACAGTCCGATTATATCTTGTGTCTGTCTGGTGGTGCAAGGCACTGTTGCTGACTCCATGACTTAAGCTGAACATTTCGCAGCTTGGGTAGCGGCGAAAGAGGTTGTTTGGAAAGAAGAGTTCATCACTGAACTTGATGTGATTCCCAGCATAGATGAGACTAGCTGCACATCAGAGGTCCAAACACCTTGAGGGTAGGTATAACCTATTCCGTGAGATAAATGACAGAGGTGTTAAGTAGATCAGCAAGTTTCAACGAATGAGAACGTTGCTAATCTATTAACGAAGCCACTCCTTAGGCCTAAGCACTAGTCGCGGACTGTAGCTGTAGGATAAGTGAAATTAAGATGTAGTCTTAATTTCAGTGGGAGTTTGTAAAGGGCTTTATTTAGTTGTTTTGAAAGGTTCATGTAAACATAACATTTTATGTTTATGAAATCTATGATTTCTGGATTATTTTAACTGTGATATAAATAATCGTTCCAAAATGATTCATGTCATTATATATGGGCCATCGAAGTACATGAGTAGACTTGATCCTGAAACCCCATATTTAACGAAATGACATAAATCATAGTGTCCATAGTCGAAGGTTGTTGAAATTGGAACACCAACAACCACTTGAGACTAGATTGTGTTGAGACTTATGACCAAGTTTCGAGGGGTCATAGATGCGCGGCATCAAAGTCGACACATAGGTATATGTAGGGGAGCATATGACCGGACATGGCCCGCTGATGAGAACTCTACAAGATATTAATATCTGTGTCATGAGAGGTTCTCATATACGACTATAGAGTATAGTCCTTAGACCTGAGTTCGCATGCATGTGGCTGCACATGGAGTGATGCGCTTTGATCATTGTCTAACGCTGTTTCGTAACTGGGAGCTATAAGGACCTTGGTTGGGTGTATTACAAAGTGTGTAGTTCATAGTGATGGAACAAGATGGGATTTGTCCCTGCCGTTTAACGGAGGTAATATCTCTAGGCCAATCGGAGACTTGATAGCTGGTAAGAGAGTGGCAACTCCCAAACGGACTTGCCCAAGTCGTTTGCATTGTCAGTATCAAATCTGGTCCGATGAACATGGTCTGGCTATATAAGGATGACACGCATCTTGCCTTATGCCAGATCGAGATATTGAGACAAAAGGATTAGGGAATGTAGGATTCCAGTACAAGTGGGAGATTGTTGGGAATGTCCTGAAATCTACCGTACTATCTCTAGAAAGTATGATAAGTGTCGAGATCAGACATAAGTCATAAATACTGGGTGATCATGATGACTTGCTAGAGCCCGCTCACGATCTATAAGTTTAGGACTTATTACCAGTATTGTATGATCCCTAAGGGTCACACACCATAGCTAACGGGAAAGTTAACAAGGAATTAATACGGTAAGATGCAAGGCATTTACTGTATTTGAACAGAGAATTGGGCCAGACAAAATACAGGCTTTTGTCTGATTTGTGTCTTGGGCCCAAAATCCCAATAGGCCATTAGGATAATTCCTTGGGCCCATATAAGGGATGAGAGGCGCAGCCTAGGGTAATTCACCACCCCATCTGCGATTTCCTGAGCCGTCCTCTCTCTCTCTGTTGATTCCAACTTGGTCTAGCAGCCTGATCCAATAGCTTGTAAGCGTGTGGATACCTGAGGAGGAGCAGGTAATCATCAGCTCTTGCAGATCTCGATATTCCATTGATTAATCCGCTGCAATCATAAGGTAATGATCCTGATCTGTTTATGATTCAATTGCTAATCACCTAGATCCTAGATGATTATGTGCTAGGCTGTAACCTGTAAATTACACCATGAACTCACATAATCCTACATTTCCAGTATCAAATCTTCGATAGGCCCAGAGATATTTAACTCCTGTTATATAGGATGTAAAAATCCCATCTTGTTCCATCCATGTCTCTTTTATATTTCATGATACGCCTAATCAGTGTCTTTATGATCACCAGTTACGACTGACGTTTGAAAAAGTCAAGACGAACCAATCCATATAAGAGAGGACATGATGAACTCAGGTCTAAGGACTACTCTCTTTTAGTCGTAATGAGAAACTCTTATGACACTCATATAACATCTTGTAGAGTTCTCATTAATGGGTCAAGTCCGATCATGTGTTCTCCAACACATATCTATGTGATTGACTTTAATACACTTATTAAATGACTCCATGAAACATAGTCATCATTCACTTCACATACTAGTCTCACGTGGTTGTTAATGTCCCACGTTAACAACCTCGACCAGGGACCATTATAATTTATGTCATTTATTGCTTATAGGGTTTCATGATCAAGTCACATACTTGATGGCCTATAAAATGTCATAAATTACTTTGGGACATTATATACATTTAATTAACACAATTAAATAATGCTGAAACAATTTCATTAAAATAACATAACTATTATGTCTTTGTGAACATCATGTCATAACTAAAACAAATACAACTCCCACTGAAATCAAGATCATATCTTAAGAAATCTAATGCCTACAGCAGTGGTATGAAACTCGTGCTTAGGCCTTGGGAGAGGCTTGGTCAGTGGATCAGCAACATTCTCATCCGTAGGGACTCTGCTGATCTTCACATCTCCTCTATTCACAATATCACGGATAAGGTGATATCGCCTTTCTATGTGTTTGGATTTCTGGTGTGATCTAGGTTCCTTTGCTTGCGCAATGGCTCCATTGTTGTCACAATACAGAGCCACTGGCTCAGAAATACTAGGAATCACACCAAGTTCAGTGATGAACTTCTTGATCCAAACAGCCTCCTTTGCCGCTTCAGAAGCAGCGAGGTACTCAGCTTCAGTTGTGGAGTCTGCTACAGTGTCCTGCTTGGAACTCTTCCAGCTGACTGCACCGCCATTCAGGCAGAAGATGTAACCAGATTGCGATCGGAAATCATCTTTGTCTGTCTGGAAACTTGCGTCTGTGTAACCACTTACTACCAGCTCATCACTTCCTCCGTACACCAAGAATTTATCCTTAGTATTTCTCAAATACTTCAGAATATTCTTGACTGCTGTCCAGTGACTTTCACCTGGATCCGATTGGTATCTACTCGTCATGCTAAAGCACAAGCAACATCTGGACGAGTACAGAGCATGGCATACATGATGGATCCCAACGCCGAGGCATAGGGAATCCGACTCATGCGATCTCGCTCAGCAGGTGTCTCAGGACACTGCTTCTTGCTTAGACTTATGCCATAAGACATTGGTATGAAGCCCTTCTTGGAATCTTGCATTCTGAACCTGTGTAAGACTTTATCAATATAAGTGTCTTGACACAGTCCGATCAACTTGTTTAATCTATCTCTATAGATTCTTATTCCAAGAATATATGCGGCTTCTCCCATGTCTTTCATTGAAAAACAACTTCCGAGCCAAGTCTTAACAGACTGTAACAACGGAACGTCATTTCCGAGAAGAAGTATGTCATCTACATACAACACGAGAAATGCAACTGCGCTCCCACTAGTCTTCTTGTAAACACATGGTTCTTCTTCGCTTCTGATGAAATCAAACTTTTTGACTGCTTCATCAAAACGAAGATTCCAACTCCGAGATGCTTGCTTCAATCCATAAATGGATCGATGAAGCTTGCATACTTTCCCAGCAGCATTAGGATCGATGAAACCTTCGGGCTGTGTCATGTACACATCCTCTTCCAGAATTCCATTAAGGAAAGCTGTTTTCACGTCCATCTGCCAGATCTCATAATCATAATGAGCAGCTGTTGCTAGGAGAATCCGAATGGATTTAAGCATGGCCACATGTGAATAGGTTTCTTCATAGTCAATACCATGAATTTGTTTGAAACCTTTTGCCACCAGCCTTGCTTTATATATCTGAATATTTCCATCCACATCGATTTTCTTCTTGAAAATCCATTTACACTCAATGGGTCTTGCACCATTGGGTAAATCAACCAAAGTCCATACTTGGTTTTGTGACATGGATCCCATTTCGGATTCAGCGGCTTTCAGCCACTTTGCGGAGTCAGGGCTCATCATTGCTTCTTCGAAATTCGCTGGTTCGTCACTGTCAATGATTAACAAATCATGACAATTGGTTACGAGAAATCCATATCTCTCGGGTTCGTGACGGATCCTTTCGGATCGGCGAATTTCAGGCTCCACAGGCGCGGGTTCTACAACTCTTTGTAGATCCAACTGTTGCTCTTCCTCTACAGGTTGAGCATTTTCCTGCGGTTCTCGAACTTCTTCGAGTTTTACTTTACTCCCACTGTTTCTCTTGGAAAGAAACTCTCTCTCAAGAAAAACGCAGTTCCGAGCAACAAACACTTTGTTCTCGGATTGGTTGTAAAAGTAGTATGCCTTGGTTTCCTTAGGATAACCAACGAAGTAGCACTTATCAGATTTGGGTTCGAGCTTATCTGTAATTAATCGCTTAACGTAAGCTTAGCAACCCCAAATCTTCAGGAAAGACAAACTCGGAACATTTCCAGTCCACATCTCATGTGGTGTCTTTGCAACTGATTTTGACGGAACCCTATTAAGTGTAAACGCAGACGTTTCTAGAGCGTATCCCCAAAAGGATAATGGAAGAGTTGAGAGACTCATCATTGATCGAACCATATCTAATAAAGTCTGATTCCTCCTCTCAGACACGCCATTCCATCGTGGTGTTCCAGGAGGAGTGAGTTGTGAAACAATTCCACAATCTCTCAAATGATCACTGAATTCTTGGCTTAAGTATTCTCCTCCACGATCTGATCGAAGAGCCTTAATACTTTTGCCAAGTTGATTCTGTACTTCATTTTGTAACTCTTTGAACTTTTCAAAGGATTCCGACTTGTGTCTCATTAAATAGACATAGCCATACCTGCTGAAATCATAAGTGAAGGTAATGAAGTATCGAAAATTTCCTCTAGCACTTGTGCTCATTGGGCCGCATACATATGTATGTATAAGGCCCAATAGGTCACTGGCCCTTTCATTTTGTTTGTTGAAAGGCGCCTTTGCCATTTTGCCTAGTAAACAAGATTCACATTTCTCACATGATTCATAATCAAATGAGCCCAAAATCCCATCACTATGGAGCTTTTGAATCCGTTTCTCGTTTATGTGGCCCAAACGACAATGCCATAGAAAAGTCTGATTCGTGTCATTTGATTTGAATCTCTTGGTGTTAATGTTATAGATTGGTGCAGTTTGGTTTAAAACATAAAGCCCATTCTCTAATGGGCTGCTACCATAAAATATATCATTGTAATCAAAAGAACAACATTTATTCTTAATTGAAAACTGATATCCTTCCACATCCAAAATAGGAATGGAAATAATATTTCTGCTTATAGCAGGTACATAGTAGCAATTATTAAGCTTTAAAACCAAACCAGAAGGTAAAGACAAGTTATATGTTCCTACGGCTAATGCAGCAACTCTTGCTCCATTCCCCACGCGCATGTCCACTTGTCCCTTTTCCAACTTCCTACTGTTGCTTAGGCCCTGCATATTTGTACAAATATGAGCACCACAGCCGGTATCCAATACCCAAGAAGTAGAACCAGAAGTAGTAACATTTACTTCTATAACATAAATACCTGAAGATGAAGTCTCGAAAGTCTTCTTCTTCTTCTTCTTCTTCTTCTCTTACAAGAATTTGTTGCAATTTCTCTTCCAATGCCCAAGCTCTTTACAGTAATGGCACTTATCAGTCTCAGATGGGCCCGGCTTGGGCTTTGGGGCTGGCGCCGGCGTGTCCTGGTTCTCAACCGGGACTGCCTTGCCCTTTCCCTTACCTTTGCCAAGTTTCTTAAACTTCTTACCCCCTTGTACCATAAGTACATTAGGAGTGCCCTTCTTGATATTTGGCTCAGCTGTCTTGAGCATGCCATGCAGCTCAGTCAATGTCTTTGTCAAGTTATTCATGTTATAGTTCATAACAAACTGATCATAACTTGACGGCAGTGACTGCAGAATGATGTCAGTAGCCAACTCTTGGCTAATGGGACAATCCAGCTTCCCAGGTTATCAATATAACCCATCATCTTAATGACATGAGGACTGACTGGACTGTCCTTTGGTAGCTTGCATTCAATGAGAGATTTAACCGTCTGGTATCTCTCAGTTCGTGCTTGCTTCTGAAACATACTTTTAAGGCTAGTGATCATCTCCACGGGCGACTCCACGTTCTCGTATTGCTTCTGCAAATCCGAGTTCATGGTAGCCAACATGAGACAATTCACATCGACCACATCATTAGAATGCTTATCCCAAGCATTCCTTTCTGCATGTGGAGCATTGGCTCTCGGTTTTTCAGGCAGAACATTTTCAAGGACATAGTCCCGCTTCTCCTGCTTGAGAACAATTCTCAAGTTCCGATACCATTCGAGAAAATTCGATCCATTTAACTTGTCCTTCTCAAGGACGGATCGCAGGGAGAAAGAATTGTTATGAGTAGCAGTCATAGCTGAGAATCATAGAAAAGAAAAGGTTTAGTTATGATGTTCAAGAAATGAGAAGTCTTAACTTTTAAGAAAACTCGAATTATATTCAAACAATGTTTCCTCAGATGAATATAATGATCCAAGACCCATACTTCACTAAATTCAAGTGAGCCACTGGCTATCACTCAACTTTAGCTATCTAGGTAAGCAACAACCTTGCTAGTTATATCCAATATAACTCTTGGTTGTGGATCGACATCTTATGTCCAATCCACCTGATGTCTCTGGGCCCTAAACGATTTTGATGGCCCAGTCAAGTAAACCAATCTCTTCAGTCACGTAATTGTCGATGTCTTGCACTGCAAGTCCATCAACACGATTACCTCTGCCTTACTCAAGGCCACTTCAGTTCTTTTCCGACTCAAGGCATCTGCAACCAAATTAGCCTTTCCTGGATGGTAAGTGATGTCTAGATCGTAATCCGCCACCAATTCCATCCACCTTCTCTGCCTTAGGTTAAGGTCAGGCTGAGTGAACACATACTTCAGACTCTTATGGTCGGTGAATAGTTGCACTTTGGCTCCGTAGAGATAATATCGCCAGATCTTAAGCGCAAAAATCACAGCGGCCATTTCGAGATCGTGAGTGGGGTAGTTACCCTCGTGTTTCCTCAACTGCCTTGAGGCATAGGCTATCACCTTCCCGTCCTGCATCAGAACGCACCCTAACCCGTTCCGGGATGCATCTGTGTAGACCACGTATGGTACATTGTCTACTGGCAGTGTTAGGACAGGTGCCTTGGTTAACATATCCTTCAAGTCATTGAAACTCTTCTCCGCGGCTTCCGTCCATTCGAACTTCACGTTCTTTCCGGTCAGCTTAGTCATAGCCTTAGCCATGCTTGCGAAACCTTGGACAAACCGCCTATAGTAACCGGCCAGCCCGAGGAAACTTCTAACCTCGGTTGCGTTCCTCGGCCGTGGCCACTCTTCAATTGAACGGATCTTGTCCGGATCAACTGAGACACCTTCATCAGACACTATGTATCCTAGAAACCCTATCCTTGATTGCCAGAAGCTACACTTGCTGAGCTTGGCATAGAGCTTCTGCGCCCTTAGGATTTCCATCACGATCCTTAGATGTTCACCGTGTTCTCTCCGGTTCTTGGAGTAGACAAGGATGTCATCAATGAATATGATGACGAACTTATCCAACCATTCCCGAAAGACACCGTTCATCATCTTCATGAACGCAGCTGGTGCATTGGTTAAACAAAATGGCATGACCACAAATTCATAGTGACCATACCGAGTTCTAAAGGCTGTTTTCCTCACGTCCTCAGGTGCTATCGGGATTTGATGGTACCCCGAAGCCAGATCGATCTTGGAAAACACCGTTGAACCCTTTAATTGATCCAACAATTCATCTATCCGAGGCAATGGGTACTTGTTCTTCACAGTAACCCGGTTTATGCCTCGGTAATCAATGCACAACCGAAGGCTTCCGTCCTTCTTCTTGACGAATAGAACGGGCGCCCCCCATGGAGAACTACTTGGCCTAATAAAGCCTTTGTCTAGTAGTTCTTCCAGCTGCTTCTTCAGCTCAGCCATCTCGGCTGGAGCCATTCTATATGGCGCCTTGGAGAGAGGCTTGGTCCCTAGTTCTAACTCAATGACGAACGGATCAGACCGGTCAGGCGGTAAGCCTTCTAGGGCCTTGAACACGTCCTCAAAGTCGTTGACCACTGGGATCTCTTCGACCTTTGTCCCCGGCCCAACTTCCTTAGTAGTGATGGTGGATAGGTATGCTTCGCATCCCTTTTCCAGCATCCGTTCTGCTTGAATAGCAGAGACGACCAAACTCCCCGAAGTTGGTCTTACTCCTTGGAACACGACCCTTCCCTCTGGCCGTTCCAACTTCACCCTTCCTCGGTGGCATTCAATGGTGGCTCGGTTTTGTCCAAGCCAATCCATCCCTAAGATCACTTCATGATTCTTAAGTTGGACTACTACTAGGTCAGCTGGCATGTCCACGCCTCCAATGGAAACGGGAACCGCCTTGACTAACCCTAGCATTGGCATCACTTGCCCACCGGCCGCATTTACAATGCCTTGGCCGGCCGTTTGTTCCTTTTGGAACAAGCCTTTCCCAATCATTCCGGGACTCACAAAACTATGTGTAGCCCCAGAGTCAAATAGAGTGAGTGCCTCTACACCACCTATTGTAACGGTCCCTACACATTCCCCCAAATGTCTAAGTGTCCCGCCCTTTTCCCCAATGTATGCAATGCATTTAAAAATTGAAGAAGTAGAGGTCTTAGTGACGTACCAGTGATCGAGTCGTAGGAGCCGGCTTCGGCCGAGTCCTTCACCAGATTGTAGACTCGGGGTGTCCCGGCTTGGCCCTTGGCCTTAACCGCGCGACCTTCTTGTCCCCGGTTCCCTTCTGGCGCCTTCTGCTTATCACCTTGCAGCTTCGGGCAATCACGCATGTAATGCCCGGTCTTTCCACATTGGAAACATGTCAATGGTCTTTCTGCCACCCTTTCTTGCCCCTTCTGTGGACAGCTTGTGACTTCATGGTCTTTGCTGCCACACTTCGCACATACCTTCCCGGCTTTCCAACACTCCCCCAAGTGATATTTGCCACAGGTGGTACACTTCGTGCAGTCAGAGGATTGGCGATCAGCCCCCACTTGATCCCATTTCCTCTTTAGGTTCTTCCCGGGTCGGTTGGCCTCTTTGTCCTGTGCCTTAGTACCGACGCGGTTCTCCTCGGCCATGTTGGCCTCCACAGTAGCAGCTCGTTCAACCAGCTCGGAGACTGAGTCATAGGAGCAAATCGAGCAATGAGTCCGCAGTTCCACACGCAGGCCGCGCAGGAAACGGCGTACTTGAGCCGGCTCATCCTCGACATCACGTCCAACGTACTGTCTGAGACGATCAAACTCTGCCTCGTACTCACGGACCGTCTTGCGGCCTTGGGTCAAGCTCATGTACTTACCCTCCATACGATCCCAAGCCTCAGCTGGAAAGTACTTCCGGTTGAACTAAACCTCAAAGTCAGCAAACGAGTCAATGAGACCCTTGGTGCGCCTGTCCACTGACAGCCACCAGTTATGCGCGTCCCCTTCCAGGAAGTGAACCGCAATGTCCTTCCGGTAGTCCTCGGGACACCGGGTAGATCGGAAGTTCCGGACAAGCCGTGACTTCCACTCATCGGCTTCAAGTGGGTCTGCACTTCCCTTGAAATGCTTGGTGCCCAACTTGGTGATGTGACCAAGAACGTTGAGGTAGTCCACCTTACGGTTCTTTCTGGGAACCGGTGACTCTACCACTACTACGTCCTGTTCATCATCACTAAGGCCCTTGGTCTCCACGACCTTGGCCTTAAGCCCTTCAGAAAACGACTTCTGACCAGAAGAGATGTTCTGGTTCAGTGTCGTCAACTGGTCCATGACCTCCTTCAGCATGGTCCACATCTGTCCGATGTTCGGGACCGCGGTAAATGGCTCACCATCGCCGCCCATAGCATCGTCCTCCTCACGGCCGGTCTCATCTCGAGCCGCGTGAGACGAGGATTCGCCCACATCATCCTGTCTACCCTCAACCTCGATGTCTGGTTCAGTAACCCTAGTCGAGTTGAGAACGTTAGGATATGTGGGACCCGTGCTCTTCTGGGTGACCTCAGGACCGGTCATCCCAGGTTGGACAGGCGTGGTCTGGTCCTTGGATCCTTGTCCGTTTCCAGCCACACTCTTGTCCTTAGTACGCTTTGACTTGCTTTTTCCAACCTGAAGATCAACAAGTTAAGACATTCAACACAAGCAATCTTCAAGTCTTAAACAAGTCTAACAATTCCCACACGGACAATCTAACCCGGACGAGTGGTGTAGCCCCATAACCCATAGCCTAGGAAATAACTCCGCTCTGATACTAACTTGAAACACCCCATCCCGGCCCTAGGCCTAGACGGATGTCCCATTATCTAATTCATTCTAAGTTGAGGTTCTTTTGCAACCTCAACCCTAAACGTTTTAAACTTAGCCAAATCCTTAACAAAATTCATTCCATTCATTCATTCCGTTCTAACATTTCTAAGCAAGAATAATAAGGCAAATAGACATTTTATTAATATAAGCAAAGGTACCAATACAATGTAGTCAAGTGCATTATGCTAATAGTATTCGGTCCTAAGTACAATGTCTATCTATTACACACCACTCGTCCCTTGGGTCTTGTCCGCGCCTAGGATGAGTCATCCCCATGACCATCCTTGTTACCTGAAAGCAAAAATCATTCATAAACATATATTTTTAAGTTAAGGTTTAACAACCTAACATTTTAGTCTATATGATCCCCTTATAATTCCCATTCAATTCGCATTTTAATACTAAGTATTCTAGCCCAAACGTTCCATGTGTTAAGCCGTCACGCGACCGGACGGTCGCCCGTTCAACCGCATGCGTCCGTAAGGTCTTTCACGCACGACCGTATGGTCGTCCGCGTACGTGCACGCGATCGTCCGTCTATGTCCGTATCGGGATTAATCATCGGCATGGTCTCTCGGACGTGTACGCGCATGACCGCGTTGGATCATTGCCGAACCGTGTTGCCGCGTTAGTGTGCATCGGTACATACGGGTACGATCTTGGTTCGCGGCATCCCGAAGGATATCTCGACCGTACCGCATGCGTACTACGATCATTCCATGATCCGATAGCCGACCGTTCATGAACGGATGCAAATGTTCTCGCGAATTGATGCGATCGTGCCGCGGACGGTTACGATCGATCCTCACGTTCGCACGTCAGACCACGGACACGCTTAGCATCTTACGACTGTCCTTAGACACTCGCGTCATCCGTCCGACCCACGCCACGGCCCATCTCACAGCCGGTTACGGTTCTTTCCCGATCCTTCCGATCGGTTCCAGACTTGGTCCGGTCACTTCCTTTGTCTTACGGTTCTCGGTTAACCGTCCCCCTAGACGGCCGTTAAACCGACCAGACCCTTTGACCCTTTGCGCCCCAAACATGGAATTAACCGCGGCCAACCGCTTAATAGCCGTTCCTTCACGACCATGGCCCTTGGCCGGTCGTGAGGCTTACATGAGCGTTTGAGAACCGACATAGAATCTCTCTATGACCGGCTTTTACTTAGAAGAAGAAGTAGAATGATCCGGCCACAATCAATCCGACCATAAGCCTTTGGCTTGGCCAAGGCCGATAGAGATAGAGGCTCGGATGGTACCTTAGAAGTGGTCGGTGCTTTGCCCTGGTCCGTAGTCTCCTTGGAAGTCATTCCTCCTTTCCAAACCGCGCCTAGTACCTTTACCCAACCGCTCCTCTTCTTAAACCGCCGGTGATTCCTTGCAAGCAATCGGCCGGCCTTTCTCTCTCTTTATCTCTCTCTTTCTCTCGGTTTATATGGCTTGTGCCTTAGAGAAAATAATGGGATTCTTCCCTTGTGTGTGTAGTGTGCGAAAATGGCCTCCAAGGCCACTATTTATAAGCCCTTGCACGCCCACAAACCGTCAAGGAGGAAGGGATGCAAGTTGGCTTGCGAATGGTCATGACTTCCATTGGCAACCATTCGCTATTGGCGCCTTGGTCAGCTAGTGTCACTAGCTGACCAGCTGATTCCACACTTCTACACTTCAGCTTAGCTGAGCTAAGCTGGTCACTAGCTTCTCTAGCTGATAGCTCGGCCGTCCAGCTGGTTTCTCTTAGGTTAAGCTCCCGTTTAGTTGAACTTAACCCTTCTCTGCCCATGGAACACTCTTATAGATCTTTTAGATCGTGAGTTCTGACTTCTGGTTCCATGAACAGCCCGAATGGCCCTTAGGCCGGTTCGGGGATGTTACAAGACTTGCCAAGTGAGATGGACGCATTCCACAATGTTTTCCATGTCTCACAGTTGCGCAAATGTCTAGGGGATCAAGACAAGGTTGAACCTGAGATTCCAAGAGAACTTAGGCCAAACTTGACCATCGAAATCCGACCACTCCGAATCCTAGATAGGATGGAAAAAGCAACCCGAAAGAAAGTGGTACAAATGGTCAAGGTGGAATGGATCCATAATGGGATCAAGGAGATTACTTGGGAAACCGAGAATAAGATGAAGGCCGACTATCCAAAGTGGTACAAAAACCTTGACGCGGATTCGAGGACGAATCCATTTCAAGGGGGGGAGACTTGTAGTATCCCCCAACCGGCCTAAGGAAGATGGGACGGCCATGGGACCAGAAAACATGAACGGGAAAGTCCGGAGAGACTAAACCAAGTGTCCCATAGGTGTTTTGGAGCTGAGACTCAGCTGGAAGGAGCTCAGCTAAGTGTAGGAGTGAGGAAGTCAGATCAGCTGAGCTGAACAGTCCAGCTGGCTAGCTAGGTCAGCTGGCAACCAGCTCAACTCAGCTGGCCGGAGTGTTAAGCTCTTGGGCCAGCTAGGTCAGCTAGTGACACTAGCTGACTAGCGGTTACCAAGCGAATGGGTACCACCAAGTGTTGCACACATTCGGTCCACAACTCACACCTCTCTCCCCTTGGTAGTTGGCGCATGGAAGAGCCTGTAACATCCCCGAACCGGCCTAAGGGCCATTCGGGCTGTTCATGGAACCAGAAGTCAGAACTCACGATCTAAAAGATCTATAAGAGTGTTCCATGGGCATAGAAGGGTTAAGTTCGACTAAACGGGAGCTTAACCTAAGAGAAACCAGCTGGACGGCCGAGCTATCAGCTAGAGAAGCTAGTGACCAGCTTAGCTCAGCTAAGCTGAAGTGTAGAAGTGTGGAATCAGCTGGTCAGCTAGTGACACTAGCTGACCAAGGCGCCAATAGCGAATGGTTGCCAATGGAAGTCATGACCATTCGCAAGCTAACTTGCATCCCTTCCTCCTTGGCGGTTTGTGGGCGTGCAAGGGCTTATAAATAGTGGTCTTGGGGGCCATTTTCGCATACTACACACACAAGGGAAGAATCCCATTATTTTCTCTAAGGCATAAGCCATATAACCGAGAGAAAGAGAGAGATAAAGAGAGAGAAAGGCCGGCCGATTGCTTGCAAGGAATCACCGGCGGTTTAAGAAGAGGAGCGGTTGGGTAAAGGTACTAGGCGCGGTTTGGAAAGGAGGAATGACTTCCAAGGCGACTACGGACCAGGGCAAAGCACCGACCACTTCTAAGGTACCATCCGAGCCTCTATCTCTATCGGCCTTGGCCAAGCCAAAGGCTTATGGTCAGATTGATTGTGGCCGGATCAGTCTACTTCTTCTTCTAAGTAAAAGCCGGTCATAGAGAGATTCTATGCCGGTTCTCAAACGCTCATGTAAGCCACACGACCGGCCAAAGGCCATGGTCGTGAAGGAACGGCCATTAAGCGGTTGACCGCGGTTAATTCCATGTTTGGGTCGCAAAGGGTCAAAGGGTCTGGTCGGTTTAACGGGCCGTCTAGGGGGACGGTTTAACCGAGAACCGTAAGACAAAGGAAGTGACCGGACTAAGTATGGAACCGATCGGAAGGATCGGAAAGGAATCGTGATCGGCTGTGAGATGGGCCGTGGCGTGGGTCGGACGGATGACGCGAATGTCTAAGGACACTCGTGAGACGCTAAGCGTGTCCGTGGTCTGACGTGCGAACTTGCGGATCGATCGTAACCGTCCGCGGCACGATCGCATCCCTTTGTTGGGAATGTCCTGAAATCTACTGTACTATCTCTAGAAAGTATGATAAGTGTCGAGATCAGACATAAGTCATAAATACTGGGTGATCATTATGACTTGCTAGAGCCCGCTCATGATCTATAAGTTTAGGACTTATTACCAGTATTGTATGATCCCTAAGGGTCACACACCATAGCTAACGGGAAAGTTAACAAGGAAATAATACGGTAAGATGCAAGGCATTTACTGTATTTGTACAGAGAATTGGGCCAGACAAAATACAGTTTTTGTCTGATTTGGGTCTTGGGCCCAAAAGCCTAATAGGCCATTAGTTTAATTACTTGGGCCCATATAAGTGAGGAAGAGGCGCAGCCTAGGGTAATTAATCACCCATCTGCGATTTCTAGGAGCAGCCGTCCTCTCTCTCTCTGTTGTTCCAACTTTGGTCTAGCAGCCTGATCCAGTAGCTTGTAAGCGTGTGGATACCAAGGAGGAGCCGGTAATCATCTGCTCTAAGTGATCTCGACATTACCAATCAATCCGCTGCACTCTAAAAGAGGTAATGATCCTGATCTGTTTATGATTCAACTGCAAATCACCTAGATCCTAGATAATTATGTGCTAGGTTGTAATCTGAGAATTACACCAAAGAACACACATAATCCTTCAGTGGTATCAGAGCCTAGGTCGTTAGGTTTTTGCTTTTTGGATCATACTAGGTTGTTTATTAGTTTGATGAATCGATTTTAATAAGTAAAATTGATTGAAACTTGGAAAACCTAGAAATATGACAATCGCATGTTGATTTTTGAATCGTGATGTTGACTTTGTTTCAATTATTAAGAAACGATTTGTTCAAATCAATTTTGTCTTTAGTGTAATCGATAATAAGAATCGATTCGCTTGTTGACTTTGTTGTTATCGATCAAAAGAATTCGACGTGTTTAATTTGTTAATGTTTAAAGCGATTTGGAAAAGTCAAAACGGTTTTTTGTCTTTAGTGGAAGTATAAATCGCTTGTTGAAATTGCTGTATGAATCGCACATGTTGCTTTTGTCTTTTAGTCAATATCTCGATCTTGATCAATTATTGGATTATGATTACATGACTCGATTGTTGAATAAGAAAAGGACAAAAACATGTTTGACATTAGGTTTGTGAATGAAATCGATTGTTTAATCAAATAATCGATTTGGTTAAAGTCATAATCGCTTGTAATCGCTTGTTGACTTTGTTAATAATAAGTGATTGTCTTGATCTTAATGTGAACGATTTTGTTTTTGAAAAGTCAAAATCTCTTTTTGAAGATATTATATAGAATCGATTTGTTAAGATTTGTCAATGTTCAATGATCGTTTTTTTTGTTGAATAAGCAATTATTGAATAATTATGGTTTAAGCGGTTAACCCAAATCGCGGTTTGCTGGAAATTATTTAATACAATTGGTATTATTTAATTTCTGGTTAAACCGGATTTAAATTCAAAAATTGAATTTTAACCTAAACCGAAGGCTGGTCTAAGTTTGATTTGGTTGGACCAAATAATTTAGAGCTGGTCTGGTTTAGTAAATAACCAGTTGGATTTAGTAGTTAATTTGGTCTTGGACCAGAATTAATGAACCGACTCGGTTATGTCAAATTATTGGGCCAATTGGAATTCTGTGGTCTTGGGCCAAGAATTGGGCCTATAATTTGTGACCCAACCGAAAACTTTAATAAAATATTAAATTAGAAATTTCTATTTTTAGCATGTTTCTAAATTTAGAAAGTTTCTAAAATAAGTAAGTTTCCCAAAATAGTAATCTTCTATTTTTGGAAAGAAAACCTAAAATCCTCAAAACCAATATCAAGCTTGGATGTCTTGCCCAATCTTGTCAGCTACTTAACGCTTATTCAATTACAGATATGGCTTACAGTGTGAGGTGTCTGTTTTTGCGTAAGTAAAGTAGTATATAGTCACTAATTTCATTGGGAGTCCCAGACTTTAGTGATTATTTGGCTGTAAGAGATTGGTTTCCTTGACTGGGCCATCGGGAGTCCCGGGCCTTGAGACATCTGGTGTATTGGGCCTTGGGCCCAATTCACAACCGAGAGTTATTGGATATAAATAGCTGTGTGTATGCTTACCAAGTAAAGCTACTTCTGGGTGACGGCCAGTGGCCCACTTTGGATTTAGCTGAACATGGGTCTCGGAATCATTGCATTCTTATGAGGTTAAACAAAGAAATTTTGAATGCAATGCGAGTTTTCTTATAAGTTATTAAGATTACTCTTTTATGAACTAAATAACTAAAACTCTATTTGTCTCTAAATTTCAGTTATGACTAGCACAAACAATCAAAACACTTTCTCGATCCGGTCTGTCCTTGAGAAGGACAAACTGAACGGATCAAATTTCTTGACTTGGTCGCGGAACCTGAGGCTAGTCCTCAGGCAGGAGAGAAAGGACTATGTCCTTGAGAGAGCTCTCCCCGTGAGGATCGGGTCCAATGCCTCTCATGCAGTATATGATGCTTGGAATAAGCATTATAATGATGCGGTAGATGTGCGTGGTCTGATATTGGCTACCATGGACTCAGATTTGCTGAAGCAATATGAGAACATGGAGTCGCCAATAGAGATGATCAGCAGCCTGAAATTGAAATTTCAGGAGCAGGTAAGAGTGGAGAGATACCAGTTGGTTAAGTCTCTCACTAGCTGCAAGCTACCAAATGATCATCCAGTGAGTCCTCATGTCAGTAAAATGATGGGTTACGTTGATAACCTGAGGAAACTGGATTATCCAGTTAGCCAAGAATTGGCAACTGAGATCATTCTGCAGTCACTGCCGTCAAGCTATGATAAGTTCAAAAGGAACTATATCAAGAAAGGCTTAACGAAGACGCTGACTGAACTGCATGATATGCTCAAGACAGTTGAGCCAAATGTGAAGAGTACCCTGTATAATCTCGTAATGGAGAAGGGTAGGTTTACTAAACCTAATGCTGACAAGGGTGAAGACAAAGTTGTCCAGATTTTGAATCATGGTAAGCGTGTGTCTTCTGAGCCCGAGTCAGATACATCTTACGTTGGTAAGTGCTGCTACTGTAAAGAGACTGGGCATTGGAAGAGAGATTGCATTAAATTCATGGAAGATTATGAGGAGTTGAAGTTGATGTATGAGACTACTTCCTCAGGTATTCATGTTATTACTTCAAGTTCTACCTTATAGGTATTGGATACTGGTTGTGGCACTGATATTTGTTATAATATGCAGAGCCTAAGTAACAGTAGAACGTTGAAGGAAGGGCAAGTGGAACTGCATGTCTGGAAGGAGCTATGGATGCTGCCTCAGCCGTAGGGTTTTCACTCGTAGATGCCCTTGAGGCTTGGTTTTGTATTAAGTAATTGCTACAATGTACCTGCTTTAAGCAGAGTTGTCTTTCATTTTCTTGTAAGAATTTGAATGTTTTTCATTTTGATAAAAGACAAGTTTTGTTCTTTTGATCTTAATGAAATATTAATTGTAGCACCCTATTCAAGGAATGGGTTTTATATCTTAAACCAAAGTGTGCCTAAATGTAACATAAATACCGAATTGGTTTAAATCTGATGAATTAAACCTGATTTTTCTTGGCGTAAATGTTTTGGTCACATAGAGTGAGTCGGATTCAGAAATCCCATAGTTATGGACTTTTGGGCTCATTTGATCGGATATCTTATGAGACTTGAATTCTGCTTACTGGACCAAAAGACAAAGGGCCCATCTTAGCCGAGCTAGAGAAAGGCCCAAAGGCTTATTGGACCTTGAACATACTCATGTATGTGGCCCGATGAGCAGTAATGCCAGAGAAAATTTCCTTTACTTCATTATATTTACTGATTACTTCAGTGAGTATGACTGTGTTCATTTGATGAGACACGAGTCGGAATTCTTTGAAATGGTCGAAAGAGTTCCAGAATGAGGTATAGAATCTGAGTGACAGAAGTATTGAGACTCTGGATTAGATCCAAGTGAGAATACTTAAGTCATTGATGGTGTGATCATCTGAATGAGTGTGAAGTCGTTTCACAGCTCATTTCTCCTGAAAACCTGGAGGTGTTTCTGTGAGAAAGAATCAGATCTTATTAGAAATGATTAAAGATGAGTCACACGAATCTTCCATGATATTCTTTAAGAATAAAGCTCTAGAAATATCTAAGTTTACGCTGAAATAGTTTCACCAATATCAGTTGAAAGACACCACATAAATGTGGACTGGAAATGATCCAAATTCGTCTTTACTGAGTATTTGTAGTTGTGCTACTTCGCTGGTTGTCCTAGGGAAACCAAGGCTTGTTACTTTTTACGTCCATTCCGAAAACGAAGTTAGGTTGTTCGGAATTCTGTTTTCTAAAAGGAAAGTTGCTTTCCAAGAAGAACAGTGGGAGTAAAAGTATAACTCGAAGAAATTCGAGAAATACAGGAGGCTGCTCAACCTGTTGAGGGAGAGCAGCGGATGGATTTACAGATTTCTGTAGAATCTACACCTGTAGAGCCTGAAGTTCGCAGATCTGAATGAATCCGTCACTAATCCGAGAGTGATTTCTCGTGATTAGTTGCCATGATCTGATGATCATTGAAAGTGACGAACCTGCGAAATTCACAGAAGCGAAAGTGAGCCCGGACTCCGAAAAATTATACTGTGTGTAAGTTAGCTTCATCGATCCATTCATGGATAGAAGCAAACATATCGGAGTTGGAATCTTCGTTCTGTTGAAGTAGTCAAGGTTTTGACTTGAACAGGAACGAGATGGAACTGTGCGTTTACTAATAGATAAGTGGGAGCGATGTTGCATTTCTCATAGTGTATGTCGATGACATACTGATTCTCGGAAATAACGTTCCAATGCCGCAGTCGGTAAAGGACTGGCTTGGGAGTTGTTTTTATGATTGACATGGGTAAAGCCACGTATGTTCTTGGATTTTGGATCTAAAGATAGAGATCCAAAAGGGCTGATAGGACAAAGTCAGGATTCTTATATTGACAAAGTCCTACACGTTTTTAGCATTCCAAGAAGGGTTTTATGCCAATGTCACATGGCATTACGTTAAGCAAGAAACAGTGTCCTACGATAACTGCTGAGCTTGAATGCATGGATGAGATTCCATATGCGTCGGCAATTGGATCTATCATGTATGCCATGACACGTACTTGTTTTGATGTTGCTTTAATGTTAAGCAAGACAAGTAAAGACCAGTCAAATCCAGCAAAGAATCACTGGATAGACGTAATGAATATCCTCAAGTATTTGGAAAATACTTAGGATAAGTTCTTGATTTACGGAGAAAGTGAGGTGCTACAAGTCGGTAGAGTCTGAAAAGCAAGTTTCCAACAGACAAAGATGATTTTCGGTCACAGTCCGGTTATATCTTGTGTCTGTCTGGCGGTGCAAGGCACTGTTGCTGACTCCATGACTTAAGCTGAACATTTCGTAGCTTGGGAAGCGGCGAAAGAGGTTGTTTGGAAAGAAGAGTTCATCACTGAACTTGATGTGATTCCCAGCATAGATGAGACTAGCTGCACATCAGAGGTCCAAACACCTTGAGGGTAGGTATAACCTATTCCGTGAGATAAATGACAGAGGTGTTAAGTAGATCAGCAAGTTTCAACGAATGAGAACGTTGCTAATCTATTAACGAAGCCACTCCTTAGGCCTAAGCACGAGTCGCGGACTGTAGCTGTAGGATAAGTGAAATTAAGATATAGTCTTAATTTCAATGGGAGTTTGTAAAGGGCTTTATTTAGTTGTTTTGAAAAGTTCATGTAAACATAATATTTTATGTTTATGAAATCTATGATTTCTGGATTATTTTAACTGTGATATAAATAATCGTTCCAAAATGATTCATGTCATTATATATGGGCCATCGAAGTACATGAGTAGACTTGATCCTGAAACCCCATATTTAACGAAATGACATAAATCATAGTGTCCATAGTCGAAGGTTGTTGAAATTGGAACACCAACAACCACTTGAGACTAGATTGTGTTGAGACTTATGACCAAGTTTCGAGGGGTCATAGATGCGCGGCATCAAAGTCGACACATAGGTATATGTAGGGGAGCATATGACCGGATATGGCCCGCTGATGAGAACTCTACAAGATATTAATATCTGTGTCATAAGAGGTTCTCATATACGACTATAGAGTATAGTCCTTAGACCTGAGTTCGCATGCATGTGGCTGCACATGGAGTGATGCGCTTTGATCATTGTCTAACGCTGTTTCGTAACTGGGAGCTATAAGGACCTTGGTTGGGTGTATTATAAAGTGTGTAGTTCATAGTGATGGAACAAGATGGGATTTGTCCCTGCCGTTTAACGGAGGTAATATCTCTAGGCCAATCGGAGACTTGATAGCTGGTAAGAGAGTGGCCACTCCCAAACGGACTTGCCCAAGTCGTTTGCATTGTCAGTATCAAATCTGGTCCGATGAACATGGTCTGGCTATATAAGGATGACACGCATCTTGCCTTATGCCAGATCGAGATATTGAGACAAAAGGATTAGGGAATGTAGGATTCCAGTACAAGTGGGAGATTGTTGGGAATGTCCTGAAATCTACTGTACTATCTCTAGAAAGTATGATAAGTGTCGAGATCAGACATAAGTCATAAATACTGGGTGATCATGATGACTTGCTAGAGCCCGCTTGTAAGATCTCAGTTCCGCGATCCAAAGATAGCAAGAACTTTAGGGTTTTTGAATTAGGGATTCTAAAAGAAGAATTAAAGAACACGGTGAGATTTAGGAAATTAGGGTTTTAAGTCGGCGTTTCCGAGATGGAAGCCGTTAAGAGAATGCTGTAAGTCGCCGGAGAGAGTTTTAGGTTTAGGTTTGCTCTAAAGTCTCTCTAGCAAAAATATTGTGAAAAGCGTATCCTTTATTGAACAATTAGGTTTCCCTTTTATAGGACTACAAGACGATTAAATAAAAAGGAAAAATAAGAGATAATCACGAAATATTCCTATTATCCCGGTTCTACCGAGATACGGAATATTTCCATATCGCCGCCTTTGTCTTCTTGATCGCACACTCCGAACCCTAATGTAAGTCGGTCGCCCTAAGTCGGTAATACTTAGGTTTTTACTGTCTTGGGCCTAATTCCGACTTTCCATTCTGGGCCGACCTAAACTCATGAATAGGCCTTTTAGGAAAGTGCTAAACTTGACTCCAACACCGCTCATGATCTATAAGTTTAGGACTTATTACCAGTATTGTATGATCCCTAAGGGTCACACACCATAGCTAACGGGAAAGTTAACAAGGAAATAATACGGTAAGATGCAAGGCATTTACTGTATTTGTACAGAGAATTGGGCCAGACAAAATACAGTTTTTGTCTGATTTGGGTCTTGGGCCCAAAAGCCTAATAGGCCATTAGTTTAATTACTTGGGCCCATATAAGTGAGGAAGAGGCGCAGCCTAGGGTAATTAATCACCCATCTGCGATTTCTAGGAGCAGCCTGTTGGAATTATGTCCAGTAATCTCTGTACTGTCTCTAGAAAGTAAGAGTATGTCAATGATCAGACATAAGTCATATAATACTGGGGGTCATGATGGCTTGCTAGAGTCCGCTCATGATCTATAAGTCTTGGACTTATTGCCTTTATTATATGATCCCATATGGGTCACACGCCTAAGCTAACAGGAAAATGTGTAGGAATGGTTTAGCAGAAGTACGGTAAAAGTGCTAGGCATTTACTGTACTTAGAGAGACTAAAGGGCCTGATTAAATCCAAGGGATTTAATCAGACTGAGAATTGGGCCCAAAAGCCCATAAGAACTGGACAAGGGTTTTAATAAGTAAAACTTAAACCTAGCCACCCAATTTCCCTAAGCCATCTGCGCCTCCCTCTCTCTTTCTCTGCGCCTCCCAACAGCTGGTCTAGCAGCCAATTTCCTGTGCGTGCGTGTGTGAGACTTTGGAGGAGCTATCTCTTGGTGGTTCTGCTGATCTCTGACCCATACCTCTTCTTCCGCTGCATAACAAGGTAACAGGTGAGATCTTTTATGATTCTAGCAAGAGAACCTAGATCTGGCATGTTTAGTAGGATCACTTAATCTGATGAATTGAACCAGGAAACACTAAACGAATCCTTCAGTGGTATCAGAGCCATTGGTTCTGTTAGGATTTCTTGTTTAGAATCATGTTTAGGTTGTTTTAGAAGTGTTTGAATCAATCTATTGATAAGAAAAAACACTTAAGAAACAAAGAATTAAAACCTAAACTAATAGAAATCGCATGATCCGATCTATATGAATCGGTATGCGTCGGAGTGTTGATCAGTATCGGATCACACGTCCGGATCGGATGACGCACGAACCGATCACGGATCGAGTTGTGTCGTCGATCCGATCGGCGACATGGACGATCAGATGGGCCGATCGAACGGATCGGATCGGATCGAACGATCGCACGATCGATCGTGATCGCGTCCCGCCTCATCCCGTCGCGCCCGGCCTCACGTCCCGCTATCGTCCCGATGGGCTTGGTCGCGAGAGATTGACCACGATCGCATGGATCGATCGATCGCATGGATCCCGCGTCTTGCATCTCTCGGCCCAAGCCCGTCCCGTCCCGCTTTCGTCCGTGCATTGCATGGAGCTTGGTCACGACCGTGATCGGTTCGTGACCATTCGGGTCGGTTTTGGTTCGTGGTTCGGTTTAAAATTTATTAAAAATTAAACGTCACGGTTTAATAAACAGACTTAATAAAATTTATTAAGTTCTGGTTAAACCGGGATAAGAAATCCAAAGTCGTAAAATTGGATTTAGTGCCTAAACCAGTGGTTTTCTAATTTGATTTGGTTGGACCAAATAAATTGAGAAAATCCGGTTTAGTAAATAACCGGTTGACAATTGTGGTCATCGTAGTAATTAATTTTGGTTAGACCAATTTTAATGAACCAGACCGGTTATGTCATTTAATTGGACAATTGGGTTATGTCTTGGACATGGACCAATTCTTGGGCCTCGGGCCAAGAAGTTAAAACAATTGGGCCAATTATTTGAGTCTTATTCTTCAGATTTAATTTAAAATTTATTTATATAAAATTAAAATCGATTTTAAATTAATCTGTTTTCAAAATCTGAAATTAGAAAGTTTCTTAAATTAGAAGTTTCTAGATTTGCATGTTTTGGATTTTAGGAAATTTCTATATTTAGAAAGTTTCCAATTTTAGGAAGTTTCCAATTTTAGAAAGTTTCCAATTTTAGGAAGTTTCCAATTTTAGAAAGTTTCCAAAATTAGTAGGTTTCCCAAAAGGAAAGTTTCCCAAAATAGTAATCCTCAAACAATATCAAGCGTTGGATGTCTTGTCCAGTCTATGTCAGCTGTCGAAGCCCATTCAATTGTATTCATGGCCTTACAGTGTGAGGGTGTCTACTTTTGCGTGGGTAAGACGGTTTGTGATTCATAAATGTCATTGGGAGTCCCACACATTAGTGATTACATGACTGTATAGTCTGGTTTTCTTGACTAGGCCATCGGGAGTCCCGAGCCTTGAGACATCAGAGTGGATTGGGCCTCGGGCCCAGATTCACAACCAAGAGTTATATCACGGATATAATTAGCCGAGATAGGGCTTACCGATATAAGCTAAGGTTGGGTGACGGCCAGTGGCCCACTTTGATCTTAGTTATATGTGGATCTTGGAATCATTATATTCTATTGAGGGTAACTGATGTTATTGAATATAATGCGAGATTAATCATATTAAGTATAATACGAGATTAATCATATTGAACATATTAACTAAAATCCTTTTATCTTAAATTTCAGTTATGACTAGCACAAACAATCAAAACACTTTCTCGATCCGGTCTGTCCTTGAGATGGACAAGCTGAACGGATCAAATTTCTTGACTTGGTCGCGGAACCTGAGGCTAGTCCTCAGACAGGAGAGAAAGGACTATGTCCTTGAGAGAGCTCTCCCCGTGAGGATCGGGTCCAATGCTTCTCATGCAGTATATGATGCTTGGAATAAGCATTATAATGATGCGGTAGATGTGCGTGGTCTGATATTGGCTACCATGGACTCAGACTTGCGGAAGCAATATGAGAACATGGAGTCGCCAATAAAGATGATCAGCAGCCTGAAATTGAAATTTCAGGAGCAGATAAGAGTGGAGAGATACCAGTTGGTTAAGTCTCTCACTAGCTGCAAGCTACCAAATGATCATCCAGTGAGTCCTCATGTCAGTAAAATGATGGGTTACATTGATAACCTGAGGAAACTGGATTATCCAGTTAGCCAAGAATTGGCAACTGAGATCATTCTGCAGTCACTGCCGTCAAGCTATGATTAGTTCTGAAGGAACTATATCAAGAAAGGCTTAACGAAGACGCTGACTGAACTGCATGATATGCTCAAGACAGTTGAGCCAAACGTGAAGAGTACCCAGTATAATCTCATAATGGAGAAGGGTGGGTTTATTAAACCTAGTGCTGACAAGGGTGAAGACAAAGTTGTCCAGATTTTGAATCTTGGCAAGCGTGTGTCTTCTGAGCCCAAGTCAGATACCTCTTACGTTGGTAAGTGCTGCTACTGTAAAGAGACTGGGCATTGGAAGAGAGATTGCATTAAATTCATGGAAGATGATGAGGAGTTGAAGTTGATGTATGAGACTACTTCCTCAGGTATTCATGTTATTACTTCAAGTTCTACCTTATAGGTATTGGATACTGGTTGTGGCACTGATATTTGTTGTAATATGCAGAGCCTAAGCAACAGTAGAACGTTGAAGGAAGGGCAAGTGGAACTGCATGTCTGGAAGGAGCTATGGATGCTGCCTCAGCCGTAGGGTTTTCACTTGTAGATGACTTTGAGGCTTGGTTTTATTAAGTAATTGCTACAATGTACCTGCTTAAGCAGAGTTTTTTTTCATTTTCTTGTAAGAATTTGAATGTTTTTCATTTTGATAAAAGACAAGTTTTTGTTCTTTTGATCTTAATGAAATATTAATTGTAGCACCCTATTCAAGGAATGGGTTTTATATCTTAAACCAAAGAGTGCCTAAATGTAACATAAATACCAAATTGGTTTAAATCTGATGAATTAAACCTGATTTTTCTTGGCATAAAAGTCTTGGTCACATAGAGTAAGTCAGATTCAGAAATCCCATAGTTATGCACTATTGGGCTCATTTGATCGGATATCTTATGAGACTTGAATTCTGTTTACTGGACCAAAAGACAAAGGGGCCTATCTTAGCCGAGCTAGAGAAAGGCCCAAAGGCTTATTGGAGATTGAACATACTCATGTATGTGGTCCGATGAGCAGTAATGCCAGAGAAAAATTTCCTGTACTTCATTGTTTCTACTGATTAATTCAGTGAGTAAGACTGTGTTCATTTGATGAGACACAAGTCGGAATTCTTTGACATGGTCGAAAGAATTCCAGAATGAGGTATAGAATCTGAATGACAGAAGTATTAAGAATCTGAATTAAATCACGAGTGAGAATACTTGAGTCATTGATGGTGTGATCATCTGAATGAGTGTGAAGTCGTTTCACAGCTCAATTCTCCTGAAAACCTTGAGGTATTTCTGTGAGAAAGAATCAGATCTTATAAGAAATGATTAAAGATGAGTCACACGAATCTTCCATGATATTCTTGAAGAATAACGCTCTAGAAATATCTAAGTTTACGCTGAAATAGTTCCACCAATATCAGTTGAAAGACACCACGTAAATGTGGATTGGAATCGATCCAAATTCGTCTTTACTGAGTATTTGTAGTTGAGCTACTTCGCTGGTTGTCCTAGGGAAACCAAGGCTTGTTATCTTTTACTTCCATTCTGTTTTCAAGAAGGGAAGTTACTTTCCAGGAAGAACAGTGGGAGTAAAAGTATGACTCGAAGAAATTCGACAAATACAGGTGGCTGCTCAACCTGTTGAGGGAGAGCAACGGATGGATTTACAGATTTCTGTAGAATCTACACCTGTAAAGCCTGAAGTTCGCAGACATGAATGAATCAGTCACTAATCCGAGAGTGATTTCTCGTCATTAGTTGAACCTGATGATCATTGAAAGTTCGCATGATCTGATGATCATTGAAAGCGACGAATCTGCGAAATTCAAATAAGCGAAAGTGAGCCCGGACTCCGAAAAATTACACTTTGTGTAAGTTAACTTCATCGATCCATTCATGGATGGAAGCAAACATATCGGAGTTGGAATCTTCGTTCTGTTGAAGTAGTCAAGGTTTTGACCTGAACAGGAACGAAATGGAACTGTGCGTTTACTAATAGATAAGTGGGAGCGATGTTGCATTTCTCATATTGTATGTCGATGACATACTGATTCTCGGAAATAACGTCCCAAATGCTGCAGTCGGCAAAGGACTGGCTTGGGAGTTGTTTTTTAATGATTGACATGGGTAAAGCCACGTATATTCTTGGACTTTGGATCTAAAGATAGAGATCCAAAAGAGCTGGTAAGACAATGTCAGGATTATTAAATTGACAAAGTCCTACACGTTTTCAGCAATCCAAGAAGGGTTTTATGCCAATGTCACATGGCATTACGTTAAGCAAGAAACAGTGTCCTACGATAACTGCTGAGCTTGAATGCATGGATGAGATTCCAAATGCATCGGCAATTGGATCTATCATGTATGCCATGACACGTACTTGTTTTGATGTTGCTTTAATGTTAAGCAAGACAAGTAAAGACCAGTCAAATCCAGCAAAGAATCACTGGATAGACGTAATGAATATTCTCAAGTATTTGTAAAATACTTAGGATAAGTTCTTGATTTACGGAGAAAGTGAGGTGCTACGAGTCGGTAGAGTCTGAAAGGCAAGTTTCCAACGGACAAAGATGATTTCCGGTCACAGTCCGGTTATATCTTGTGTCTATCTGGAGGTGCAAGGCACTGTTGCTGACTCCATGACTTAAGCTGAACATTTCGCAGCTTGGGAAGCGGCGAAAGAGGTAGTTTGGAAAGAAGAGTTCGTCACTGAACTTGATGTGATTCCCAGCATAGATGAGACTAGCTGCACATCAAAGGTCCAAACACCTTGAGGGTAGGTATAACCTATTCCGTGAGATAAATGAAAGAGATGTTAAGTAGATCAGCAAGTTTCAACGAAAGAGAACGTTGCTAATCTATTAACGAAGCCACTCCTTAGGCCTAAGCACGAGTCACGGACTGTTGCTGTAGGATAAGTGAAATTAAGATGTAGTCTAAATTTCAGTGGGAGTTAGTAAAGGGCTTTATTTAGTTATTGATATGTTCTTGTAAAACATTTTATGATGTTTAATGAAATTATTATTTCAAGATTATTTTAACTGTGATGAAATAATCGTTCCAAAATGATATGAACCATTTTATAGGTCATCGAAGTAAGTGACTTGATCTTGAGTCATCAAAGTCATTTAGCTTGATCATGAGACCCTATATTTGATAGATGGCTTATATCATCCTGTCCCTAGTCGAAGGTTGTTGAAATTGGAGCACCAACAACCGCGTGAGACTAGATTGGTATGTGACTTATGACAAAGTCTCAGGATGTCATAGATGCACGGCATCAAAGTCAATACATAGGTGTATGTTGGGGTACATACGACCGGACAAGACCCGATTATAAGAACTCTTCAGGATATTTATATCTGTGTCATAAGAGATTCTTACTACGACTATAGAGTATAGTCCTTAGACCTGAGTTCGCATGCATGTGACTGCACATGAACTAATGCGCTTTGATCATTGTCTAATGCTGTCGTTAAGCGATAGTTATAAGGACCTTGATTGGGTGTGTTATGAAATGAGTAGTTTACAGTGATGGAACAAGACGGGATTTGTCCCTCCAATATAAATGGAGTGAATATCTCTAGGCCAATCGGAGATTTGAATACTGGAAAATGCATGGCCATGCTCAAACGGACTTTCCCGAGTCGTTTGGATTGTCAGTATCAAATCAGAGTCCGATGAACAAGATTAGGCTTTATAAGGATGACACTAATCTTGCCTTATGACTAATCGAGATATTGAGACAAAAGGATTATGAATACAGAGATTCCAGTTCAAGTGGGAGATTGTTGGAATTATGTCCAGTAATCTCTGTACTGTCTCTAGAAAGTAAGAGTATGTCAATGATCAGACATAAGTCATATAATACTGGGGGTCATGATGGCTTGCTAGAGTCCGCTCATGATCTATAAGTCTTGGACTTATTGCCTTTATTATATGATCCCATATGGGTCACACGCCTAAGCTAACAGGAAAATGTGTAGGAATGGTTTAGCAGAAGTACGGTAAAAGTGCTAGGCATTTACTGTACTTAGAGAGACTAAAGGGCCTGATTAAATCCAAGGGATTTAATCAGACTGAGAATTGGGCCCAAAAGCCCATAAGAACTGGACAAGGGTTTTAATAAGTAAAACTTAAACCTAGCCACCCAATTTCCCTAAGCCATCTGCGCCTCCCTCTCTCTTTCTCTGCGCCTCCCAACAGCTGGTCTAGCAGCCAATTTCCTGTGCGTACGTGTGTGAGCCTTTGGAGGAGCTATCTCTTGGTGGTTCTGCTGATCTCTGACCCGTACCTCTTCTTCCGCTGCATAACAAGGTAACATGTGAGATCTTTTATGATTCTAGCAAGAGAACCTAGATCTGGCATGTTTAGTAGGATCAATTAATCTGATGAATTGAACCAGGAAACACTAAACGAATCCTTCACAGCCGTCCTCTCTCTCTCTGTTGTTCCAACTTTGGTCTAGCAGCCTGATCCAGTAGCTTGTAAGCGTGTGGATACCAAGGAGAAGCCGGTAATCATCTGCTCTAAGTGATCTCGACATTACCAATCAATCCGCTGCACTCTAAAAGAGGTAATGATCCTGATCTGTTTATGATTCAACTGCAAATCACCTAGATCCTAGATAATTATGTGCTAGGTTGTAATCTGAGAATTACACCAAAGAACACACATAATCCTTCACCCTTCGCGCGAACAGTCGCATCCGTTCATGAACGGTCGGCTATCGGATCATGGAATGATCGTGGTACACATGCGGTACGATCGTGATATCCTTTGGGATGCCGCGAACCAAGACCGTACCCGTATGTACCGATGCACGTTAACGCGGCAACACGGTACGGCAAAGACCCAACGCGGTCATGCGCGTACACGTCCGAGAGACCATGCCGATGATTAAATCCCGATACGAACATAGACGGACGATCGCATGCACGTACGCGGACGACCATACGGTCGTGCGTGAAAGACCTTACGAACGCATGCGGTTGAACGGGCGACCGTCCGGTCGCGAGACGGCTTAACACATGGAACGTTTGGGTTAATAAGACTTAGTCATATATTTAGAAAGCGATTACAAAAAGGGGATCATATAGAATAAATGTTAGGTTGTTAAGCCTTAACTTAAATATTATGATTTATGAAATGATTTGGTTTCAGGTAACAAGGATGATCATGGGGATGACTCATCCTAGGCGCGGACAAGACCGAGACGAGTGGTGTATTTAGATAGACATTGTACTTAGGACCAAATACTATTGGCATAATGCGGATTGATCACATTGTATTGGTACTGTAACATCCCGGAACCGGGAGTCCGACCACACCCTATACGTTTGGACAATCTATGGAACCGGAAAACGAACTTATGATCAAGAGTGATCAAAGAGAGCGTTCCGTAGACAGAGAAGAGCTCAAGCTCAGCTGGAAAGGGAGCTTGAGTTAAAGGAATCAGCTGGTAAGGAGTGTTTAGCTGGACAGTCAGCTCAGCACAAGCTAGCTAGAGTGTTCAAGTGCGAAATCAGCTGGTCAGCTAGTGACACTAGCTGACCATAAGCGAATGGGCACAAGTGGGGGATGTGCCTTTTCGGCCCAAAAGAAGCATCTCTTCCCAAGGGAAGTTACATGCGATTTTTATGGCCTATAAATAGACCATGAAGGGGCCATTTTCGCACACAATCTTGATGGGGGAAAGACCCATAAATTCTCTAAGGCCAAAGGGCTAAAACCGAGGAACAAAGAGAGAGAGAATTGGCCGGAATCTTCAAGAAAGAAACCGGCGGATTCAAGGGGCGTTTAGTGGTTGGGCAAAGGCGAGTTTGGGCTTGATCATGGTTGGAGTAGCGACCATGGATCTCGGCCAGACGATCACAACACTCGCGGTAGCATCTGAGACCCTTTTCTATCCCGGCCGCGGCTAAGCCACTTGGCCGTTGGACGGTTTAGAAGAAGGCCGGATGACAAATTCTCTTCTACTTGTTCTCCGAATCAGTCCGCTTGACCAGGGAAAAGATTGGCGTGAGAATCGGCCTTATGTTCTGAAGGGACACGGTCGGCCAAAGGCCAAGACCATGAACTGATCGGCGGGCGTGAACGTGATGATCGGCGCACATGAACAGGAAGACTCGGACGGTTAAGCGCGGATGAACGGCATCCGTTTAGGCGGATGGCCGAAGTCTGGCAGACTGGTCGCGAGCGGTTCATGGGCGGACTGACGGGAAAAGTTGGATCATGCGCGTCACGGCCGATCGGTCAGGCTGGGCGTAGGAACATACGATCGCGGCCATAGCGAACGATCGCGTCTATCCACGGATAGTCGCGACTCTTCACCAACGGTCGCGTTCGTTCGCGGTCTGTCGTAACCGTCCGTCAGGACGAGCGTACACGATCGCGGATGGCTGGTGATCGCGGATAAGTCCGTGGTACACGGGCTGGATGGTATAGTCGCACGGTCAGTCGCGGATCATCTCCGGGTGGTCGCGCCGGTTGACTGATCGCGTCCTTTCGTGGACTGACGCAACTGTTCAGGGATCGTGAACGATCGGAACATGCGTCAGCCGGATGGACAGCGATCGCGGCATGAAGCGTACGGATGGGCGGACGGAAATGCGCGGGAAAACTGCCGAGTGCGCTCGTCAACGCAGCCATTTCTCGTCACGTCAAGTTGTTACGTGAACGCGGTAGTCTGATCGTGGTAGAATGATCGCGTCAGACTGATCGCGGTGGAAAGATCGCGACGGGATGATCGCGGCAGGATGGTCGCGGCAGACTGATCGTGATCCAAGCGAATGGTCGTGACTGTTCACGGACAGTCGTGACTCTTCGCGGAAGGTCGCGTCTCTTCGCGGACTGACGCAACGGTTCAAGGATCGGGAACGATCAGAACGTGTTGCGGCCAGTCCGGTTGGACAGTGATCGCGGCATGGTCGAGGATCACACGACGGGCCCAGGTGAGTGCATAATTGTCGAGTACGCTAGGCAATGATGCCACGATCGCGGTAAGCAGGACGTTCTAACGAACGCCGTACAACCGAGAGACGCTCGGTATGATACCAAGCATTCGTGAACGCTCATGCAGCGCGGAAGGGCTAGTTGCATGCGATCGCGGTACATGAACCCGACGGGAACATGGCCGGTTCGTTATGCATAGCCGGTTGTGGAACTTGGTCTATTAGACGGACTTATGTCCTTTAAGCCGTGGGAATGATCAGAAGGATCAACCTCGGATAAGTTTGGACTAGCGGGACGGCATGAGTTGGACCGTAGACAGGATCAAGAGAATCGCATGGTCGAAACGCGTACGGACCGGTCGAACAGTCAGATGAACTGGGTTGACGGCCGACGGTACGAACTATGGATCAGACCGTCTACGGGAAGCGAACGAGGGAGTCCTTCCAACCTTGCGCTGAACGCAATAACCAACAATACTAAGGGAAATCAGTGAAGTGATCAGGACATGATTCGACCCGAGTCAATGTCCGGACATGAGCTGTTCTTCCTAAGGATTTGGGTCGGTCTAAGGGTCAAGATGCAGGAAGCAAAACGTGGTTAAGTCAAGGCAACAAATGATAAGAGGAAAACGGGCTAAGGAATGATCGAGACGGAAAGGTGGCCAAAGGAAGGAACTAGAAGACTTCTCTTGCGCCTTGTCATGTGGGGATGGTTGGTTGAATGACTTGGTTCAAGGGAGGTATGTTCTAAGAGTTCGAGGATCAAACGAGTTAAGCTGGACGCCAAGCTAGCTTCACACCGGATTCACCAAAGGTTAAGGTACACGTTTCGAGAACTCTCTATCGTTCTAAAGAATGGTTAGAGCTGAATAGGAGAATGAAAGGATCTAAGTTAAAGACTTAGGCTGATGGAATGGATAGTTGGAATTGGAACCTCGAAATAGTTTTTGAGAAAACTAAGTAAGGTTATAAGAGGTTCTTGGACGGATCGTTCTTTAGAAGGACGATGTAAATGTTAAGTAAAGATTTCCGCTGCGTATTATTAAGTATGAAGGATCTAAGACTAGAAGTCAATAGAAAGATCCGAGGAATACTTAATCTTAAAGAAAATTTTAAATAGGACTGAATTTAGGGTGGTTCAGGCCAGGGCTTGGCCTGATCGGTTGAACGCATCGACCGTGGCCTAGGGTGGCCAGGTCGGGGCTTCACAAATGGTATCAGAGCGGAGTTGTTTCTAGGACAATGCTCTCGTAATTGGTGACTTGCAAAGACAAGTGCACCAAGGACGCACTTAGTCTTGGGCAGACTTTGTGAACAAGTCCAATGGGAAGTACTTTTCAGCTGAGTATGGGATCAGTTGGAAGGTCGTATGTTCCAGCCGAGTATGGGATCGGTTGGGAGATTAGTTCCCGGATTTGGATCAAGGTCGCAAGACGGTGTGGGTGGGTGAACCGGAGGGCGCAATCACGAGAAGTGTTTGGCCTAACCGGGAGGGACCTGGAGGAGAACCGCGTTGGCCCAAAAGACAAGGTGTCCTGCCAACCCGGGAAGGACCTAAAGGGGATGGAATCAGTTGGGGCTGACAACCAATCCTCTAGGGAACCGCACCGAAAGTACCACTTGCAGAAACAATGGAAGCGCACTTGGGAAGTGTAGAAAGCAAGTAAGGTATGTGCGAAGTGCAACGGCGGGGACATAGGAGCCTAAAGCTGTTTGCAAGATGAGGGGAAGGAAAGTGACAATGAAAGACCAATGAATTGCTTCCATTGTAAAGCAGTAATCAGAAGTAAAACGTGGAAGTGAAAGTTGAACGGTAAAGGCTAAGCGCTAACCGAAGACGCCACGGGTTTACGAACTGGTTAGGGACATTGGCGTGGCCGAGTCCTATAGTGCAATCTGGTCAGTCACTGAACCCCACTTCTTTGAATGTATTCTGGGAATTACATTTGGGGAAAAGGGTTAGGTTGCTTGCATTTGGAATGCGTAAGGACCTTAACCGAGGTCGAGTCCTGGAGGGAACAAAGGCCTGAGGTCGAGTCCTACATGGAACAAAAGACCTGATGATGATCTAGTAAGATCAAGTCCTTGGAGGGCAAGGATCAAGTTTCGGGTCCAATCCGTAAGGATTGTGATCGGGATTGACTAAGTCTAAGACAAGACAAAAATCAGGGAAATGATTAAGTCTTGACGGACCAAGGTCAACGGGGAGTGGGAAGGTTCCTAAAGTTCGAACGGGATAAACTCCTTAAGTCGGATTCGGGGACGAATCCCTTTTAAGGGGGGTAGACTTGTAACATCCCGGAACCGGGAGTCCGACCACACCCTATACGTTTGGACAATCTATGGAACCGGAAAACGAACTTATGATCAAGAGTGATCAAAGAGAGCGTTCCGTAGACAGAGAAGAGCTCAAGCTCAGCTGGAAAGGGAGCTTGAGTTAAAGGAATCAGCTGGTAAGGAGTGTTTAGCTGGACAGTCAGCTCAGCACAAGCTAGCTAGAGTGTTCAAGTGCGAAATCAGCTGGTCAGCTAGTGACACTAGCTGACCATAAGCGAATGGGCACAAGTGGGGGATGTGCCTTTTCGGCCCAAAAGAAGCATCTCTTCCCAAGGGAAGTTACATGCGATTTTTATGGCCTATAAATAGACCATGAAGGGGCCATTTTCGCACACAATCTTGATGGGGGAAAGACCCATAAATTCTCTAAGGCCAAAGGGCTAAAACCGAGGAACAAAGAGAGAGAGAATTGGCCGGAATCTTCAAGAAAGAAACCGGCGGATTCAAGGGGCGTTTAGTGGTTGGGCAAAGGCGAGTTTGGGCTTGATCATGGTTGGAGTAGCGACCATGGATCTCGGCCAGACGATCACAACACTCGCGGTAGCATCTGAGACCCTTTTCTATCCCGGCCGCGGCTAAGCCACTTGGCCGTTGGACGGTTTAGAAGAAGGCCGGATGACAAATTCTCTTCTACTTGTTCTCCGAATCAGTCCGCTTGACCAGGGAAAAGATTGGCGTGAGAATCGGCCTTATGTTCTGAAGGGACACGGTCGGCCAAAGGCCAAGACCGTGAACTGATCGGCGGGCGTGAACGTGATGATCGGCGCACATGAACAGGAAGACTCGGACGGTTAAGCGCGGATGAACGGCATCCGTTTAGGCGGATGGCCGAAGTCTGGCAGACTGGTCGCGAGCGGTTCATGGGCGGACTGACGGGAAAAGTTGGATCATGCGCGTCACGGCCGATCGGTCAGGCTGGGCGTAGGAACATACGATCGCGGCCATAGCGAACGATCGCGTCTATCCACGGATAGTCGCGACTCTTCACCAACGGTCGCGTTCGTTCGCGGTCTGTCGTAACCGTCCGTCAGGACGAGCGTACACGATCGCGGATGGCTGGTGATCGCGGATAAGTCCGTGGTACACGGGCTGGATGGTATAGTCGCACGGTCAGTCGCGGATCATCTCCGGGTGGTCGCGCCGGTTGACTGATCGCGTCCTTTCGTGGACTGACGCAACTGTTCAGGGATCGTGAACGATCGGAACATGCGTCAGCCGGATGGACAGCGATCGCGGCATGAAGCGTACGGATGGGCGGACGGAAATGCGCGGGAAAACTGCCGAGTGCGCTCGTCAACGCAGCCATTTCTCGTCACGTCAAGTTGTTACGTGAACGCGGTAGTCTGATCGTGGTAGAATGATCGCGTCAGACTGATCGCGGTGGAAAGATCGCGACGGGATGATCGCGGCAGGATGGTCGCGGCAGACTGATCGTGATCCAAGCGGATGGTCGTGACTGTTCACGGACAGTCGTGACTCTTCGCGGAAGGTCGCGTCTCTTCGCGGACTGACGCAACGGTTCAAGGATCGGGAACGATCAGAACGTGTTGCGGCCAGTCCGGTTGGACAGTGATCGCGGCATGGTCGAGGATCACACGACGGGCCCAGGTGAGTGCATAATTGTCGAGTACGCTCGGCAATGATGCCACGATCGCGGTAAGCAGGACGTTCTAACGAACGCCGTACAACCGAGAGACGCTCGGTATGATACCAAGCATTCGTGAACGCTCATGCAGCGCGGAAGGGCTAGTTGCATGCGATCGCGGTACATGAACCCGACGGGAACATGGCCGGTTCGTTATGCATAGCCGGTTGTGGAACTTGGTCTATTAGACGGACTTATGTCCTTTAAGCCGTGGGAATGATCAGAAGGATCAACCTCGGATAAGTTTGGACTAGCGGGACGGCATGAGTTGGACCGTAGACAGGATCAAGAGAATCGCATGGTCGAAACGCGTACGGACCGGTCGAACAGTCAGATGAACTGGGTCGACGGCCGACGGTACGAACTATGGATCAGACCGTCTACGGGAAGCGAACGAGGGAGTCCTTCCAACCTTGCGCTGAACGCAATAACCAACAATACTAAGGGAAATCAGTGAAGTGATCAGGACATGATTCGACCCGAGTCAATGTCCGGACATGAGCTGTTCTTCCTAAGGATTTGGGTCGGTCTAAGGGTCAAGATGCAGGAAGCAAAACGTGGTTAAGTCAAGGCAACAAATGATAAGAGGAAAACGGGCTAAGGAATGATCGAGACGGAAAGGTGGCCAAAGGAAGGAACTAGAAGACCTCTCTTGCGCCTTGTCATGTGGGGATGGTTGGTTGAATGACTTGGTTCAAGGGAGGTATGTTCTAAGAGTTCGAGGATCAAACGAGTTAAGCTGGACGCCAAGCTAGCTTCACACCGGATTCACCAAAGGTTAAGGTACACGTTTCGAGAACTCTCTATCGTTCTAAAGAATGGTTAGAGCTGAATAGGAGAATGAAAGGATCTAAGTTAAAGACTTAGGCTGATGGAATGGATAGTTGGAATTGGAACCTCGAAATAGTTTTTGAGAAAACTAAGTAAGGTTATAAGAGGTTCTTGGACGGATCGTTCTTTAGAAGGACGATGTAAATGTTAAGTAAAGATTTCCGCTGCGTATTATTAAGTATGAAGGATCTAAGACTAGAAGTCAATAGAAAGATCCGAGGAATACTTAATCTTAAAGAAAATTTTAAATAGGACTGAATTTAGGGTGGTTCAGGCCAGGGCTTGGCCTGATCGGTTGAACGCATCGACCGTGGCCTAGGGTGGCCAGGTCGGGGCTTCACAGGTACCTTTTGCGTTTATTAATAAAATGTCTATTTGCCTTATTATTCTTGCTTAGAATTGTTAGAATGGAATGTATGAATGGAATGAATGTCGTTAAGGATTTGGCTAAGTATAAAACGTTTAGGGTTGAGGTTGCAAAAGAACCTCAACTTAGAATGGATTAGATAATGGGACGTCCGTCTAGGCCTATGGACGGGATGGGGTGTTTCAAGTTGGTATCAGAGCCAGGTTATTTCCTAGGCTATGGGTTATGGGGCTACACCACTCGTCCGGGTTAGATTGTCCGTGTAGGAATTGTTAGACTTGTTTAGGACTTGAAGATTGCTTGTGTTGAATGTCTTAACTTGTTGATCTTCAGGTTGGAAAAAGCAAGTCAAAGCGTACTAAGGACAAGAGTGTGGCTGGAAACGGACAAGGATCCAAGGACCAGACCACGCCTGTCCAACCTGGGATGACCGGTCCTGAGGTCACCCAGAAGAGCACGGGTCCCACAGATCCTAACGTTCTCAACTCGACTAGGGTTACTGAACCAGACATCGATGTTGAGGGTAGACAGGATGATGTGGGCGAATCCTCGTCTCACGCGGCTCGAGATGAGACTGGCCGTGAGGAGGACGATGCTATGGGCGGCGATGGTGAGCCATTTACCGCGGTCCCGAACATCGGACAGATGTGGACCATGCTGAAGGAGGTCATGGACCAGTTGACGGCACTGAACCAGAACATCTCTTCTGGTCAGAAGTCGTTTTCTGAAGGGCTTAAGGCCAAGGTCGTGGAGACCAAGGGCCTTAGTGATGATGAACAGGACGTAGTAGTGGTAGAGTCACCGGTTCCCAGAAAGAACCGTAAGGTGGACTACCTCAACGTTCTTGGTCACATCACCAAGTTGGGCACCAAGCATTTCAAGGGAAGTGCAGACCCACTTGAGGCCGATGAGTGGAAGTCACGGCTTGTCCGGAACTTCCGATCTACCCGGTGTCCCGAGGACTACCGGAAGGACATTGCGGTTCACTTCCTGGAAGGGGACGCGCATAACTGGTGGCTGTCAGTGGATAGACGCACCAAGGGTCTCATTGACTCGTTTGCTGACTTTGAGGTTGAGTTCAACCGGAAGTACTTCCCAGCTGAGGCTTGGGATCGTATGGAGGGTAAGTAGCTGAGCTTGACCCAAGGCCGCAAGACGGTCCGTGAGTACGAGGCAGAGTTTGATCGTCTCAGACAGTACGTGGGACGTGATGTTGAGGATGAGCCGGCCCAAGTGCGCCGTTTCCTGCGCGGCCTGCGTGTGGAACTGCGGACTCATTGCTCGGTTTGCTCCTATGACTCAGTCTCTGAGCTGGTTGAACGAGCTGCTACTGTGGAGGCCAACATGGCCGAGGAGAACCGCGTCGGTACCAAGGCACAGGACAAAGAGGCCAACCGATCCGGGAAGAACCTAAAGAGGAAATGGGATCAAGTGGGGGCTGATCGCCAATCCTCTGACCGCACGAAGTGTACCACCTGTGGCAAATATCACTTGGGGGAGTGTTGGAAAGCCGGGAAGGTATGTGCGAAGTGTGGCAGCAAAGACCATGAAGTCACAAGCTGTCCACAGAAGGGGCAAGAAAGGGTGACAGAAAGATCATTGACATGTTTCCAATGTGGAAAGACCGGGCATTACATGCGTGATTGCCCGAAGCTGCAAGGTGATAAGCAGAAGGCGCCAGAAGGGAACCGGGGACAAGAAGGTCGCGCGGTTAAGGCCAAGGGCCAAGCCGGGACACCCCGAGTCTACAATCTGGTGAAGGACTCGGCCGAAGCCGGCTCCTACGACACGATCACTGGTACGTCACTAAGACCTCTACTTCTTCAATTTTTAAATGCATTGCATACATTGGGGAAAAGGGCGGGACACTTAGACATTTGGGGGAATGTGTAGGGACCGTTACAATAGGTGGTGTAGAGGCACTCACTCTATTTGACTCTGGGGCTACACATAGTTTTGTGAGTCCCGGAATGATTGGGAAAGGCTTGTTACAAAAGGAACAAACGGCCGGCCAAGGCATTGTAAATGCGGCCGGTGGGCAAGTGATGCCAATGCTAGGGTTAGTCAAGGCGGTCCCCGTTTCCATTGGAGGCGTGGACATGCCAGCTGACCTAGTAGTAGTCCAACTTAAGAATCATGAAGTGATCTTAGGGATGGATTGGCTTGGACAAAACCGAGCCACCATTGAATGCCACCGAGGAAGGGTGAAGTTGGAACGGCCAGAGGGAAGGGTCGTGTGCCAAGGAGTAAGACCAACTTCGGGGAGTTTGGTCGTCTCTGCTATCCAAGCAGAACGGATGCTGGAAAAGGGATGCGAAGCATACCTAGCCACCATCACTACTAAGGAAGTTGGGCCGGAGACAAAGGTCGAAGAGATCCCAGTGGTCAACTACTTTGAGGACGTGTTCAAGGCCCTAGAAGGCTTACCGCCTGACCGGTCTGATCCGTTCGTCATTGAGTTAGAACCAGGGACCAAGCCTCTCTCCAAGGCGCCATATAGAATGGCTCCAGCCGAGATGGCTGAGCTGAAGAAGCAGCTGGAAGAACTACTAGAAAAAGGCTTTATTAGGCCAAGTAGTTCTCCATGGGGGGCGCCCGTTCTATTCGTCAAGAAGAAGGACGGAAGCCTTCGGTTGTGCATTGATTGCCGAGGCATAAACCGGGTTACTGTGAAGAACAAGTACCCATTGCCTCAGATAGATGAATTGTTGGATCAATTAAAGGGTTCAACGGTGTTTTCCAAGATCGATCTGGCTTCGGGGTACCATCAAATCCTGATAGCACCTGAGGACGTGAGGAAAACAGCCTTTAGAACCCGGTATGGTCACTATGAGTTTGTGGTAATGCCATTTGGTCTAACCAATGCACCAGCTGCGTTCATGAAGATGATGAACGGTGTCTTTCGGGAATGGTTGGATAAGTTCGTTATCATATTCATTGATGACATCCTTGTCTACTCCAAGAACCGAAGAGAACACGGTGAACATCTAAGGATCGTGATGGAAATCCTAAGGGCACAGAAGCTCTATGCCAAGCTCAGCAAGTGTAGCTTCTGGCAAACAAGGATAGGGTTCCTAGGACACATAGTGTCTGATGAAGGCGTCTCAGTTGATCCGGACAAGATCCGTTCAATTGAAGAGTGGCCGCGGCCGAGGAACGCAACCGAGGTTAGAAGTTTCCTCGGGCTGGCCGGTTACTATAGGCGGTTTGTCCAAGGTTTTGCAAGCATGGCTAAGGCTATGACTAAGCTGACCGGAAAGAACGTGAAGTTCAAATGGACTGAAGCCGCGAAGAAGAGTTTCAATGACTTGAAGGATATGTTAACCAAGGCACCTGTCCTAACACTGCCGGTAGACAATGTACCATACGTGGTCTACACAGATGCACCCCGGAACGGGTTAGGGTGCGTTCTGATGCAGGACGGGAAGGTGATAGCCTATGCCTCAAGGCAGTTGAGGAAACACGAGGGTAACTACCCCACTCACGATCTCGAAATGGCCGCTGTGATTTTTGCACTTAAGATCTGGCGATCTTATCTCTACGGAGCCAAAGTGCAACTATTCACCGACCATAAGAGTCTGAAGTATGTATTCACTCAGCCTGACCTTAACCTAAGGTAGAGAAGGTGGATGGAATTGGTGGCGGATTACGATCTAGACATCACTTACCATCCAGGAAAGGCTAATTTGGTTGCAGATGCCTTGAGTCGGAAAAGAACTGAAGTGGCTGCGGAAAAGGATGCAGAGACCTTGATCGGATTGGTCCGGTCCTTGCACCTTAATGCCCTGACCGTGGACAATGAGCCACTAGGACTTGGAGCAGCAGATCAGGCGGATCTGCTGACGAGGGTCAGGTTGGCCCAAGAGCATGATGAAGAGTTGATGAAATCGGTTAATAACAACAACACTAAGTATCAGTTCACTAACAACGGGACGGTTGTGGTGAATGGTCGAGTGTGTGTTCCCGATGTGAAAGGCCTTAAGGAAGAAATCCTAAGGATGGCTCATCAGTCTAAGTTCTCTATACATCCCGGACAGACCAAGATGTACCAAGACCTCAAACGGTACTATCACTGGGTCGGGATGAAGAAGGACATTGCTGAATGGGTGTCTAAGTGCCAAACGTGTCAATTGGTCAAGATTGAACACCAAGTCCCGAGCGGCCTGATGCAAAGTTTACCCATTCCGGAATGGAAGTGGGATAACATTACGATGGACTTTGTATCTGGACTACCGGTGACCCGGTCAAGAAGAGACACGATTTGGGTAGTGGTGGACAGACTGACCAAGTCCGCACACTTCTTAGCCATCAAGAAGACTGATGGAGTTGGTAAACTTGCTGAAAAGTACATTGATGAGATCGTAAGACTTCATGGTGTACCAGCAAGCATAGTCTCAGACCGAGATGGTCGGTTCACTTCTTATTTCTGGCAAGCTTTCCAGAAAGCCCTAGGAACGAGAGTGAACATGAGTACGGCTTATCATCCACAAACGGATGGTCAGTCTGAAAGGACCATACAAACGTTAGAAGACATGTTGAGATCATGTGTTCTAGACTGGGGAGACTCTTGGGAAAAGTATTTACCCTTGACCGAGTTTGCTTACAACAACAGTTACCAAGCAAGCATCGGAATGTCCCCCTACGAAGCGTTGTATGGGCGGCCCTGCAGGACTCCACTATGCTGGACGCAAGTGGGTGAATCTCGAGTCCTTGGGCCAGAGATAATTGAGGAAACAACGGAGCAAATCCGTTTCCTAAGAGCCAAGATGCAAGAGGCGCAAGACCGCCAAAAGAGTTACGCAGATAAAAGAAGGAAAGACATCGAATTCCAAGTTGGGGATCGAGTCTACCTTAAGATGATCACCTTCAAAGGAAGGGCAAGGGTTTCCAAACGTGGAAAACTTGATCCAAGATACTTAGGACCGTTCACGATCCTAGAACGGGTCGGGACGGTTGCTTATAAGCTAGACTTTCCTAATGAGATGGAAGCGTTCCACAACGTGTTCCATGTCTCACAATTGCGCAAGTGCTTAACGGATCAGGATAAGATTATGCCCGAGATTCCCGAGGATCTAAAGGCAAATCTCACCTTGGAAACAAGGCCCTTGAGGATTCTGGATAGGTTAGAAAAAGCAACCAGAAAGAAAGTTATCCAGATGGTGAAGGTTGAATGGATCTGCAATGGGGTTAAGGAGATAACTTAGGAAACCGAGAACAGAATGAAGGCCGACTATCCAGAGTGGTTTGAGGAGTTTACAAGGAACGAACACCTTGGATCGGATTCAGGGACGAATCCATTTCAAGGGGGGGAGCCTTGTAACATCCCCGAACCGGCCTAAGGGCCATTCGGGCTGTTCATGGAACCAGAAGTCAGAACTCACGATCTAAGAGATCTATAAGAGTGTTCCATGGGCAGAGAAGGGTTAAGTTCGACTAAACGGGAGCTTAACCTAAGAGAAACCAGCTGGACGGCCGAGCTATCAGCTAGAGAAGCTAGTGACCAGCTTAGCTCAGCTAAGCTGAAGTGTAGAAGTGTGGAATCAGCTGGTCAGCTAGTGACACTAGCTGACCAAGGCGCCAATAGCGAATGGTTGCCAATGGAAGTTATGACAATTCGCAAGCCAACTTGCATCCCTTCCTCCTTGGTGGTTTGTGGGCGTGCAAGGGCTTATAAATAGTGGTCTTGGGGGCCATTTTCGCATACTACACACACAAGGGAAGAATCCCATTATTTTCTCTAAGGCATAAGCCATATAACCGAGAGAAAGAGAGAGATAAAGAGAGAGAAAGGCCGGCCGATTGCTTGCAAGGAATCACCGGCGGTTTAAGAAGAGGAGCGGTTGGGTAAAGGTACTAGGCGCGGTTTGGAAAGGAGGAATGACTTCCAAGGCGACTACGGACCAGGGCAAAGCACCGACCACTTCTAAGGTACCATCCGAGCCTCTATCTCTATCGGCCTTGGCCAAGCCAAAGGCTTATGGTCGGATTGATTGTGGCCGGATCAGTCTACTTCTTCTTCTAAGTAAAAGCCGGTCATAGAGAGATTCTATGCCGGTTCTCAAATGCTCATGTAAGCCACACGACCGGCCAAAGGCCATGGTCGTGAAGGAATGGCCATTAAGCGGTTGACCGCGGTTAATTCCATGTTTGGGTCGCAAAGGGTCAAAGGGTCTGGTCGGTTTAACGGGCCGTCTAGGGGGACGGTTTAACCGAGAACCGTAAGACAAAGGAAGTGACCGGACTAAGTATGGAACCGATCGGAAGGATCGGGAAGGAACCGTGATCGGCTGTGAGATGGGCCGTGGCGTGGGTTGGACGGATGACGCGAATGTCTAAGGAAAGTCGTGAGACGCTAAGCGTGTCCGTGGTCTGACGTGCGAACTTGCGGATCGATCGTAACCGTCCGCGGCACGATCGCATCCCTTCGCGCGAACAGTCGCATCCGTTCATGAACGGTCGGCTATCGGATCATGGAATGATCGTGGTACACATGCGGTACGATCGTGATATCCTTCGGGATGCCGCGAACCAAGACCGTACCCGTATGTACCGATGCACGTTAACGCGGCAACACGGTACGGCAAAGACCCAACGCGGTCATGCGCGTACACGTCCGAGAGACCATGCCGATGATTAAATCCCGATACGGACATAGACGGACGATCGCATGCACGTACGCGGACGACCATACGGTCGTGCGTGAAAGACCTTACGAACGCATGCAGTTGAACGGGCGACCGTCCGGTCGCGAGACGGCTTAACACATGGAACGTTTGGGTTAATAAGACTTAGTCATATATTTAGAAAGCGATTACAAAAAGGGGATCATATAGAATAAATGTTAGGTTGTTAAGCCTTAACTTAAATATTATGATTTATGAAATGATTTGGTTTCAGGTAACAAGGATGATCATGGGGATGACTCATCCTAGGCGCGGACAAGACCGAGACGAGTGGTGTATTTAGATAGACATTGTACTTAGGACCAAATACTATTGGCATAATGCGGATTGATCACATTGTATTGGTACCTTTTGCGTTTATTAATAAAATGTCTATTTGCCTTATTATTCTTTCTTAGAATTGTTAGAATGGAATGTATGAATGGAATGAATGTCGTTAAGGATTTGGCTAAGTATAAAACGTTTAGGGTTGAGGTTGCAAAAGAACCTCAACTTAGAATGGATTAGATAATGGGACGTCCGTCTAGGCCTATGGCCGGGATGGGGTGTTTCAGAGCCTATAAATAGGCCTTCCCTTGTTCATTTTTGCGCACGCCCACAAGGCACAAAACACATAAGAATTCTCCCAAAGGCAAAGGCCAAAAAGCGAGAGTTCAGAGAGAGAGACAAGTCGGATTTCAAGGAGAAAGGCCGGCGGTTTAAGGAGTTCTTGGTGGTGGTTTAAAGCGCAAGAAGAGGAGCAAAGATGGCTGGAGAGGCATCGGCTACTCATGGCAAAACCGCAACCGTATCTAAGGTTAGAGACCGGACCATCTCTTCTCGGCCTTGGCCCAAGCCCTAGCGGTCATGGCCGGTTGTTCTATGGCCGGAAAACTCTTTCTTCCTTCTTGTTCTGAAACACGCCCAAATGCTTGTTACACGACCTGCCATAAGGCCTTGGTCGTGGTAAAATGGCTTGACGGTTCGTCGCGGTTTCAAGCGCTCATATGGCCCAAAGGATTGTACCGCATCGAACGGTTTAACGGCCCGTCGAGAGGACGGTAAGCCGAGAACCGAGAGGCCAAGGTATGATCGGTCTAAAGGCGTGAAACGGTTCAGGGAAAAATGACCGTGGAACACTCGGCATAACCGCTTGTCCAATTCGCCGGTATACGATGCGCGCGATCGCGGATGGTTCACGTACTGTCGCAAGCGATCGTTGGCCGCGGTGTATCATGCGGACCGAAGGATCGGTCGTAACCGTCCGCGGTAATGATCGCGTCCGTTCGTATGAAGAGTCGCGTCCGTTCGCGGATACGCGACCACACCGCAAGACCGACCGCGTTATGTTCATCGATCAATCCCCGTTGACGCAGCGCATAGAAGCACGATCGTTACGTCAAGCCGGCAGTACGCGCACGTACCGATCCATCCGCGTGACCGTAAGGTCTACCGCGCGTTGGAATGATACGTCCGTCCCAGTACGCGTTATGACCGTGCCACTATCCGCGCGTTAACAACCGGACGATCACGATCAGACGCCACGGCCGTAAGTCCACGCATCCGACCATGGACCGTACGCCGAGAACGCGTGATCACATGCTCACGTCCGTGGGCCGAGTGTGCATGCGGTTTGCGGTTGGTGTAACGGGAACTAAAGCGGCCAATGTTTAGAACTTAGGATTAATATGGAAATATAGAAATGTTAGATTGATTGTATAATATAAAGTTTGTGGGATCATATAGAATATAACTGCTAGGATGCATGAAAACGAATATAAACGAATATGGAAATCTCACGAACTTGTTTTGTTTTCAGGAGATCATGATGATGATCAAACCTAGGCGCGGACAAGACTTGGAGCGAGTGGTGTTAGTTTGGGTAGACATTGTTCTAGGACCGAATACTTATTAGCATAATGCGTTTGAACTACATTGTATTTGGTACCTTTGATTATTAATAAAATGTCTACTTTTGCCTTAGTCTTTATATATGAATCGAATTGAATGAATGAAAATGAATGGAAATCGTTTAAGTATAGAAATATTGTGCTTGAGGTTCAAAAACGAACCTCAAGATAAATTGGCTAAGTAGTGGCAAGCCGTTCCGGCCCTATGGCCGGGATAGGTCTTGTCAGCACCCATTCGGTCACCAACTCACACCCATTCGCTCAAGGAAGTTGGTGCATGGAAGGGCCTATAAATAGGCCTTCCCTTGGTCATTTTCGCGCACGCCCACAAGGGAAACAAACACCAAAAATTCTCCAAAGATACAAGGCCATAAATCGAGAGTTTTAGAGAGAGAAAGAAGTCGGAATCTTGAGAGAGAAGGCCGGGGGTTCAAGAAGGTTTTGGTGGTGGTTTAAAGCGCAAGGAAGGGAGTGAAAGATGGCTGGAGAGGCATCAACTACCCACGGCAAGACCACGACCACATCTAAGGTTAGAGTCCGGTTCATGTTCTCTCGGCCTTGGCGAAAACCCTAGCGGCCAAGGCCGGTTGTCTATGGCCGGAAAAATCTCTTCTCCTCTTATTCCAAATAGGCGCTATATACTTGTTACACGACCGGCCATCAGGCCTTGGTCGTGGACGGTTGGCTAGATGGTTAGTCACGATCCTAAGCGCTAGAATGGCCCGAGAGATCAGTGCTGTTTCGAACGGTTTAACGGCTCGTCAAGAGGACGGTCAGCCAAGAACCGAGAAGCCAAAGTACGGTCGGCCTAAGCGTGAAAACGGACCAAGGGAAATGGCCGTTGGATCGCGAGACTTAACCGCTCGACAATTCGCCGGTACATGATGCGGACGATCGCGGATGGTCTACGGACTGTCGCAAGCGATCTTTGGCCGCGGTCGCATGTACGGACCGAAGGAACGATTGTAACCGTCCGCGGTAATGATCACGTCCGTTCGTACGAAAAGTCGCATCCGTTCGCGGATACACGACTGGACTGCAGACCGACCGTGTGATGATCGTGGATTGACCCTCGTTGACGTAGCGCATGGCCGCACGATCATTCGTCAAGCCGGACAGTACGCTCGTACTGATCAGTCCACGTGACCGTAATGTCAAGCGTGCGATAGATCGGTAAGTCCGTCCTGGTACGCGATACGACCATGAGGCTATCCGCGCGCAGACGTTCGGACGACCGTGATCAAAACGCGACGATCGTAAGTCCACGCATCCGACCATGTACCGTATGACGGGAATGCGCGGTCGCACGCTCACGTCCGTGAGCCGAGTTGTGATTGCGGTTTCCTAAAGTGTGTAACGGAATAAGCGACTTATGATTGGAAACTTAGAACGGTTTTAGGATTGCTTGTATAATATAAGTTCATGGGATCATATAGACTTGTTGAAATGCTAGGTTGCATAATAATCGGATATAATTGAATATGGAAATCTCATGAACATGTTTTGGCTTTCAGGTGATCATGTTGATGATCGAGCTTAGGCGCGGACAAGACTTTGGGCGAGTGGTGTTTAGATTGATAGACACTGTTTAGGACCGAATACTTTAGCATAATGCAAACGAATTACATATGTATTTGGTACCTTTTCTTAGTTAATAAAATGTCTATTTTGCCTTATATGAAATGCCTTAGTCTAATATGAATCGAATTGATTGAATGAATGAGATAGAAAATTGTTTAAGTATGAAAATATTGGGCTTGAGGTTCACAAACGAACCTCAAGTTGAAATGGTTAAGTAGTGGCAAACCTTACCGGCCCTATGGCCGGGATAGGACTTGTCAGCGCCAGCGACCGTGGACAAACCGCGTACGACCGCAGGATCAACGCGTATGACCGAAGGACAATCACGGACGTCCATAAGGACGATCGCGTGTGTCCGCGGAAGTACGCGTACGACCGTTGAGTTGATCGCGGATGACCGAGAGACGACACGGACGTCCGTAAGGACGCTCGCGTGTGTCCGCGGATGTATGCGTACGTCCGTGGGTCGACAGTCCACGAACGCATGACGTATTTCGCGTACGTGAACGGTATGCGTTAACGAACGTGGCCGGTTCATGAAGTGGAACGGCCTAAGGATTGTGACCGATTTTTAGTTGGAATTAGAATGGTTTAGGGTTTTACTTGTGCATGGGTTGGGACATGTAGAACCAGAAATATATTGCTAAGTTGTTGGATTCATACTTGTATAAAACGAACTTATATGATTTGTGTTTTCAGGAAATGAAGATGAACATGGGGGTGATTCATCTTAGGCGCGGAAAAAGACCAAGTGACGAGTGGTGTATTAGATAGACATTGTTAGGACCAAGTACTTATTAGCGTAATGCAACTTGAACTACATTTTATTTGGTACCTTTGAGTTATTAATAAAATGTCTATTTTCTCTTATTGCTCTTGCCTTAGAATAAGATTGAATGAATGGAATGAATGGAACATATGAATGAATTGAATATCAGTTTAGACTTGTCTAAGTATAAAACGAATCGGGTTGAGGTTCAGGAACAAAACCTCAACTTAGAACGGTTTAGCCAGTGGAACGTCCATCTCGGGCCTATGGCCGGGATGGGGTGTTTCAAGTTGGTATCAGAGCGGAGTTATTTCCTAGGCTATGGGTTAGGGGCTACACCACTCGTCCGGGTTAGATGTCCGTGTAGAAATTGTTAGACTTGTTTAGGACTTGAAGATTGCTTGTGTTGAATGTCTAACTTGTTGATCTTCAGGTTGGAAAAAGCAAGTCAAAGCGTACAAAGGATAAGAGTGTGGCTGGGAACGGACAAGGAATGTCTAACTTTCTGGTCCCGTCTGCGATCTGTGTCGATCGATGCAAGAGATGTGTCGATCGACACAAGGCGATTATGTTCAAATTTATCAGACATATCGGGGATGCATCGATCGACATCGAGGGTGTGTCGATCGACGCATGTCTCAGACAGACAATATTCATCTAGAAAATCCGAGATTGTGCTCTATTCTTCTTTCAGCAAGTCAATCTCATCTCTTATGGTCACAACATTGACGAATTTGTTCTGTTCAGGTTTCCCAGCTCCATTCTGCCTCTGCACAGCTCCAGCCGTCTGTTGAACTTGAACATCCAGCTTCTTCACATGAGTACTCAGAGACTCAAACTTCCCATTTATGTCGAAGTACAGAGCATCAAGCTTATCATTGAAGTCCATTGTACTCTTCTCCTGTCTTTCCAGAAACTGCTCCATCATACTTATCAGCTTATCATACTGCGTATTTTGAGGGGGAACTGAAACACCCCATCCCGGCCATAGGCCTAGACGGATGTCCCTTAAACTATTCCGTTCTAAGTTGAGGTTCCTTCGGGAAACCTCAACCCTAATCGTTTTATACTTAGCCAAATCCTTAAGAACATTCGATTTCATAAGGTCATTCCATTCATTCCAACTTAACAATTCTAAGCAAGATCAATAAGGCAAAATAGACATTTTATTAATAATCGAAAAAGGTACCAATACAATGTGAACAATCCGCATTATGCTATTAGTATTCGGTCCTAAGTACAATGTCCATCTAAATACACCACTCGTCTCGGTCTTGTCCGCGCCTAGGATGAATCATCCCTATGATCATCCTTGTTTCCTGAAAGGCCAAAACAATTCATAAACACATTTCTTTAAGTTAAGGTTTTATAACCTAACAATTATGCTATATGATCCCTTTATAATTCCCATTCGATCCGCAACTTAATCTATGTATTTTTGGCTCAAACGCTCCAACCCTTAAGTCCCACAACGACCCGGACGATCCTTAGATCCGGCCGCGGCACGCCCGTATGTTCATTCACGCACCACCGTAAGGTTGTCCGCGTACATCCGTGCGTATGGTCCGTGAGTCCATTCGGTCATCCGCATGTACCAGCGTGTGTGTCGTCGACACGGTCCGACGAACGCTATCGCGTGGTCAGTCCGCATACTTACGACCGATCGCGTACTGTCCGAGAGATGCTTCGATCAACCCGCGACGTACCGTGATCGCTTGACGCATGTACCGCGTTAGTGCCGTGATCGTGTGGCGCATGTACCGTGGTTCAGCCGTACGTCCGCGAACGGACGCGACTGTTCGTACGAACGGATGCGATCGTTCCGCGGACGGTTGCGATCGATCCTTCGGTTCATACGGCAGTCCGCGATCATCTCGACCCGACTGACGGTATACGTCCCACATGATACGGTCCATGCTTGGTTACGGTAGCGGTTCATTCGGATGCCTAATCCGATTCACGTCAAGACCGGCTACGCTTCTGTCTCACGGTCTCGGCCAACATCCCCCAAGATGCGCCGTTAACCGCCGAGACGCGTCAACCCATTTGGCCTTGTTATGACTTGACCGTACACAAACCGCACATGACCATCTTCACGACCATGGCCTTTGGCCGGTCGTGTGTGACCAGTATATGAACGATTTGAATACCGCATATAGACTCTCTCTATAAGCGGTTTAACTTAGAAGAAAAGAAGAACAATCCGGCCAACATCTAAAGCGGCCTTTGGCCTAGCGGTTTGGCCGCGGCCGTGGATAGAGTGGTCACGGATGTTACCTTAGAGGTTGTGGTCGATTTGCCTGGGTCCTTAGCCGTTTCTCCAGCCATGGTTTCCACTTCCAACCGCCTTGATCAACCACCAACGCCTCCTTGAACGCTCGGCCTTCTCCTTCGGATCCGGCCGCTCCTTCTCTCTTTCTTTCTCTCTTTTCTCTTGGTTTATGTGTCTTATGCCTTAGAGAAAATATTGGGATTCTTCCCTTGTGTGTGTAGTGTGCGAAAATGATCCCTAAGGGTCTTATTTATAAGCCCAAAGTCGCCAAATAACCGCCCAAGGAGAAGGGACACAAGTTGGCTTGCGAATGGGCACCTTGGCCATTGGTGGCCATTCGCTGATGAGGGCCTTGATCAGCTAGTGACACTAGCTGATCAGCTGATGCACACTCCTACACTCTAGCTCAGCTGAGCTGAGCTGATCCTTCAGTCCTCCAGCTGCTTAGCTTGGCCGTCCAGCTGGTTTTCCTTAGGTTAAGCTCACGTTTAGTCGAACTTAACCCTTCTCTGCCCATGGAACACTCTTATAGACCATTTAGGTCGTGAGTTCTGACTTCTGGTTCCATGAACAGCCCGAATGGCCCTTAGGCCGGTTCGGGGATGTTACAAGTCTCCCCCCCTTGAAATGGATTCGTCCCTGAATCCGATCCAAGGCGTTCGTTCCTTGTAAACTCCTCAAACCATTCTGGATAGTCAGCCTTCATTCTGTTCTCGGTTTCCCAAGTTATCTCCTTAACCCCATTGCAGATCCATTCCACCTTCACCATCTGGATGACTTTCTTTCTGGTTGCTTTTTCCAACCTATCCAGAATTCTCAAGGGCCTTGTTTCCAAGGTGAGATTTGCCTTTAGATCCTCGGGAATCTCGGGCATAATCTTATCCTGATCCGTTAAGCACTTGCGCAATTGTGAGACATGGAATACGTTGTGGAACGCTTCCATCTCATTGGGCAAGTCTAGCTTATAAGCAACTGTCCCGACCCGTTCTAGGATCGTGAACGGTCCTAAGTATCTTGGATCAAGTTTTCCACGTTTGGAAACCCTTGCCCTTCCTTTGAAGGTGATCATCTTAAGGTAGACTCGATCCCCAACTTGGAATTCGATGTCTTTCCTTCTTTTATCTGCGTAACTCTTTTGGCGGTCTTGCGCCTCTTGCATCTTGGCTCTTAGGAAACGGATTTGCTCCGTTGTTTCCTCAATTATCTCTGGCCCAAGGACTCGAGATTCACCCACTTGCGTCCAGCATAGTGGAGTCCTGCAGGGCCGCCCATACAACGCTTCGTAGGGGGACATTCCGATGCTTGCTTGGTAACTGTTGTTATAAGCAAACTCGGTCAAGGGCAAATACTTTTCCCAAGAGTCTCCCCAGTCTAGAACACATGATCTCAACATGTCTTCTAACGTTTGTATGGTCCTTTCAGACTGACCATCCGTTTGTGGATGATAAGCCGTACTCATGTTCACTCTCGTTCCTAGGGCTTTTTGGAAAGCTTGCCAGAAATAAGAAGTGAACCGACCATCTCGGTCTGAGACTATGCTTGCTGGTACACCATGAAGTCTTACGATCTCATCAATGTACTTTTCAGCAAGTTTACCAACTCCATCAGTCTTCTTGATGGCTAAGAAGTGTGCGGACTTGGTCAGTCTGTCCACCACTACCCAAATCGTGTCCCTTCTTGACCGGGTCACCGGCAGTCCAGATACAAAGTCCATTGTAATGTTATCCCACTTCCATTCCGGAATGGGTAAACTTTGCATCAGGCCGCTCGGGACTTGGTGTTCAATCTTGACCAATTGACACGTTTGGCACTTAGACACCCATTCCGCAATGTCCTTCTTCATCCCGACCCAGTGATAGTACCGTTTGAGGTCTTGGTACATCTTAGTCTTCCCGGGATGTATAGAGAACTTAGACTGATGAGCCATCCTTAGGATTTCTTCCTTAAGGCCTTTCACATCGGGAACACACACTCGACCATTCACCACAACCGTCCCGTTGTTAGTGAACTGATACTCAGTGTTGTTGTTATTAACCGATTTCATCAACTCTACATCATGCTCTTGGGCCAACCTGACCCTTGTCAACAGATCCGCCTGATCTGCTGCGCCAAGTCCTAGTGGCTCATTGTCCACGGTCAGGGCATTAAGGTGCAAGGACCGGACCAATCCGATCAAGGTCTCTGCATCCTTTTCTGCGGCCACTTCAGTCCTTTTCCGACTTAAAGCATCTGCAACCAAGTTGGCCTTTCCCGGATGGTAAGTGATGTCTAGATCGTAATCTGCCACCAATTCCATCCACCTTCTTTGCCTCAGGTTAAGGTCAGGCTGAGTGAACACATACTTCAGACTCTTGTGGTCGGTGAATAGTTGCACTTTAGCTCCGTAGAGATAAGATCGCCAGATCTTTAGTGCAAATACCACAGCGGCCATCTCGAGATCGTGAGTGGGGTAGTTACCCTCGTGTTTCCTCAACTGCCTTGAGGCATAGGCTATCACCTTCCCTTCCTGCATCAGAACGCATCCTAACCCGTTCCGGGATGCATCTGTGTAGACCACGTATGGTACATTGTCTACTGGCAGTGTTAGGACAGGTGCCTTGGTTAACATATCCTTCAAGTCATTGAAGCTCTTCTCCGCGGCTTCAGTCCATTCGAACTTCACGTTCTTTCCGGTCAGCTTAGTCATAGCCTTAGCCATGCTTGCAAAACCTTGGACAAACCGCCTATAGTAACCGGCCAGCCCGAGGAAACTTCTAACCTCAGTTGCGTTCCTCGGCCGCGGCCACTCTTCAATTGATCGGATCTTGTCCGGATCAACTGAGACACCTTCATCAGACACTATGTGTCCTAGGAACCCTATTCTCGTTTGCCAGAAGCTACACTTGCTGAGCTTGGCATAGAGCTTCTGCGCCCTTAGGGTTTCCATCACGATCCTTAGGTGATTACCGTGTTCTCTTCGGTTCTTGGAGTAGACAAGGATGTCATCAATGAATATGATAACGAACTTATCCAACCATTCCCGAAAGACACCGTTCATCATCTTCATGAACGCAGCTGGTGCATTTGTTAGACCAAATGGCATGACCACAAACTCATAGTGACCATACCGAGTTCTAAAGGCTGTTTTCCTCACGTCCTCAGGTGCTATCGGGATTTGATGGTATCCCGAAGCCAGATCGATCTTGGAAAACACCGTTGAACCCTTCAATTGATCCAACAATTCATCTATCCGAGGCAATGGGTACTTGTTCTTCACAGTAACCCGGTTTATGCCTCGGTAATCAATGCACAATCGAAGGCTTCCGTCCTTCTTCTTTACGAATAGAACGGGCGCCCCCCATGGAGAACTACTTGGCCTAATAAAGCCTTTGTCTAGTAGTTCCTCCAGCTGCTTCTTCAGCTCAGCCATCTCGGCTGGAGCCATTCTATATGGCGCTTTGGAGAGAGGCTTGGTCCCTGGTTCTAACTCAATGACGAACGGATCAGACCGGTCAGGCGGTAAGCCTTCTAGGGCCTTGAACACGTCCTCAAAGTCGTTGACCACTGGAATCTCTTCGACCTTTGTCTCCGGCCCAACTTCCTTAGTAGTGATGGTGGCTAGGTATGCTTCGCATCCCCTTTCCAACATCCGTTCTGCTTGGATAGCAGAGACGACCAAACTCCCCGAAGTTGGTCTTACCCCTTGGAACACGACCCTTCCCTCTGGCCGTTCCAACTTCACCCTTCCTCGGTGGCATTCGATGGTGGCTCGGTTTTGTCCGAGCCAATCCATCCCTAAGATCACTTCATGATTCTTAAGTTGGACTACTACTAGATCAGCTGGCATGTCCACGCCCCCAATGGAGACGGGAACCGCCTTTACTAACCCTAGCATAGGCATCACTTGCCCACCGGCCGCATTTACAATGCCTTGGCCGGCCATTTGTTCCTTTTGGAACAAGCCTTTCCCAATCATTCCGGGACTCACAAAACTATGTGTAGCCCCAGAGTCAAATAGAGTGAGTGCCTCTACACCACCTATTGTAACGGTCCCTACACATTCCCCCAAATGTCTAAGTGTCCCGCCCTTTTCCCCAATGTATGCAATGCATTTAAAATTGAAGAAGTAGAGGTCTTAGTGACGTACCAGTGATCGAGTCGTAGGAGCCGGCTTCGGCCGAGTCCTTCACCAGATTGTAGACTCGGGGTGTCCCGGCTTGGCCTTTGGCCCTAACCGCGCGACCTTCTTGTCCCCGGTTCCCTTCTGGCGCTTTCTGCTTATCACCTTGCAGCTTCGGGCAATCACGCATGTAATGCCCGGTCTTTCCACATTGGAAACATGTCAATGGTCTTTCTGTCACCCTTTCTTGCCCCTTCTGTGGACAGCTTGCGCCTTCGTGGTCTTTGCTGCCACACTTCGCACATACCTTCCCGGCTTTCCAACACTCCCCCAAGTGATATTTGCCACAGGTGGTACATTTGGTGCGGTCAGAGGATTGGCGATCAGCCCCCACTTGATCCCATTTCCTCTTTAGGTTCTTCCCGGATCGGTTGGCCTCTTTGTCCTGTGCCTTAGTACCGACGCGGTTCTCCTCGGCCATGTTGGCCTCCACAGTAGCAGCTCGTTCAACCAGCTCAGAGACTGAGTCATAGGAGCAAACCGAGCAATGAGTCCGCAGTTCCACACGCAGGCCGCGCAGGAAACGGCGCACTTGAGCCGGCTCATCCTCAACATCACGTCCCACGTACTGTCTGAGACGATCAAACTCTGCCTCGTACTCACGGACCGTCTTGCGGCCTTGGGTCAAGCTCAGGTACTTACCTTCCATACGATCCCAAGCCTCAGCTGGGAAGTACTTCCGGTTGAACTCAACCTCAAAGTCAGCAAACGAGTCAATGAGACCCTTGGTGCGTCTGTCCACTGACAGCCACCAGTTATGCGCGTCCCCTTCCAGGAAGTGAACCGCAATGTCCTTCCGGTAGTCCTCGGGACACCGGGTAGATCGGAAGTTCCGGACAAGCCGTGACTTCCACTCATCGGCCTCAAGTGGGTCTGCACTTCCCTTGAAGTGTTTGGTGCCCAACTTGGTGATGTGGCCAAGAACGTTGAGGTAGTCCACCTTACGGTTCTTTCTGGGAACCGGTGACTCTACCACTACTACGTCCGGCTCATCATCACTAAGGTCCTTGGTCTCCACGACCTTGGCCTTAAGCCCTTCAGAAAACGATTTCTGACCAGAAGAGATGTTCTGGTTCAGTGTCGTTAACTGGTCCATGACCTCCTTCAGCATGGTCCACATCTGTCCGATGTTCGGGACCGCGGTCAATGGCTCACCATCGCCGCCCATAGCCTCATCCTCCTCACGGCCGGTCTCATCTCGAGCCGCGTGAGACGAGGACTCGCCCATCTCGTCCTGTCTACCCTCAGCCTCGACGTCCGGTTCATTAACCCTAGTCGAGTTGAGAATGTTAGGATCGGTGGGACTCGTGCTCTTCTGGGTGACCTCAGGACCGGTCATCCCAGGCTGGACGGGCGTGGTCTGGTCCTTGGATCCTTGTCCGTTCCCAGCCACACTCTTGTCCTTAGTACGCTTTGACTTGCTTTTTCCAACCTGAAGATCAACAAGTTAAGACATTCAACACAAGCAATCTTCAAGTCCTAAACAAGTCTAACAATCCTACACGGACAATCTAACCCGGACGAGTGGTGTAGCCCCATAACCCATAGCCTAGGAAATAACTCCGCTCTGATACCAACTTGAAACACCCCATCCCGGCCATAGGCCTAGACGGATGTCCCTTAAACTATTCCGTTCTAAGTTGAGGTTCCTTCGGGAAACCTCAACCCTAATCGTTTTATACTTAGCCAAATCCTTAAGAACATTCGATTTCATAAGGTCATTCCATTCATTCCAACTTAACAATTCTAAGCAAGATCAATAAGGCAAAATAGACATTTTATTAATAATCGAAAAAGGTACCAATACAATGTGAACAATCCGCATTATGCTATTAGTATTCGGTCCTAAGTACAATGTCTATCTAAATACACCACTCGTCTCGGTCTTGTCCGCGCCTAGGATGAATCATCCCTATGATCATCCTTGTTTCCTGAAAGGCCAAAACAATTCATAAACACATTTCTTTAAGTTAAGGTTTTATAACCTAACAATTATGCTATATGATCCCTTTATAATTCCCATTCGATCCGCAACTTAATCTATGTATTTTTGGCTCAAACGCTCCAACCCTTAAGTCCCACAACGACCCGGACGATCCTTAGATCCGGCCGCGGCACGTCCGTATGTTCATTCACGCACCACCGTAAGGTTGTCCGCGTACATCCGTGCGTATGGTCCGTGAGTCCATTCGGTCATCCGCATGTACCAGCGTGTGTGTCGTCGACACGGTCCGACGAACGCTATCGCGTGGTCAGTCCGCATACTTACGACCGATCGCGTACTGTCCGAGAGATGCTTCGATCAACCCGCGACGTACCGTGATCGCTTGACGCATGTACCGCGTTAGTGCCGTGATCGTGTGGCGCATGTACCGTGGTTCAGCCGTACGTCCGCGAACGGACGCGACTGTTCGTACGAACGGATGCGATCGTTCCGTGGACGGTTGCGATCGATCCTTCGGTTCATACGGCAGTCCGCGATCATCTCGACCCGACTGACGGTATACGTCCCACATGATACGGTCCATGCTTGGTTACGGTAGCGGTTCATTCGGATGCCTAATCCGATTCACGTCAAGACCGGCTACGCTTCTGTCTCACGGTCTCGGCCAACATCCCCCAAGATGCGCCGTTAACCGCCGAGACGCGTCAACCCATTTGGCCTTGTTATGACTTGACCGTACACAAACCGCACATGACCATCTTCACGACCATGGCCTTTGGCCGGTCGTGTGTGACCAGTATATGAACGATTTGAATACCGCATATAGACTCTCTCTATAAGCGGTTTAACTTAGAAGAAAAGAAGAACAATCCGGCCAACATCTAAAGCGGCCTTTGGCCTAGCGGTTTGGCCGCGGCCGTGGATAGAGTGGTCACGGATGTTACCTTAGAGGTTGTGGTCGATTTGCCTGGGTCCTTAGCCGTTTCTCCAGCCATGGTTTCCACTTCCAACCGCCTTGATCAACCACCAACGCCTCCTTGAACGCTCGGCCTCCTCCTTCGGATCCGGCCGCTCCTTCTCTCTTTCTTTCTCTCTTTTCTCTTGGTTTATGTGTCTTATGCCTTAGAGAAAATATTGGGATTCTTCCCTTGTGTGTGTAGTGTGCGAAAATGATCCCTAAGGGTCTTATTTATAAGCCCAAAGTCGCCAAATAACCGCCCAAGGAGAAGGGACACAAGTTGGCTTGCGAATGGGCACCTTGGCCATTGGTGGCCATTCGCTGATGAGGGCCTTGATCAGCTAGTGACACTAGCTGATCAGCTGATGCACACTCCTACACTCTAGCTCAGCTGAGCTGAGCTGATCCTTCAGTCCTCCAGCTGCTTAGCTTGGCCGTCCAGCTGGTTTTCCTTAGGTTAAGCTCACGTTTAGTCGAACTTAACCCTTCTCTGCCCATGGAACACTCTTATAGACCATTTAGGTCGTGAGTTCTGACTTCTGGTTCCATGAACAGCCCGAATGGCCCTTAGGCCGGTTCGGGGATGTTACAGGAACAAGCTGATATGCTGAAGATTCATAATCTCTGGTGAATGAATAAAACCATAGTCTCTGCAGAATGAGTTATTCTGCTGACTTTCCAAGATCCGTTCCAACATTCCTATCATCTTACGCGCTGTGTCGATCGATGCAAAGTAGTGTCGATCGATGCTAATCGCGAGCAAGTGTCGATCGATGCCCATGTGGTGTCGATCGACGCAAGGCGATTCTGGTCGTACCTAAAACGCAAAAAGAAAAGAAAAATCAGAAACTAAAAACAAAAACGAAAAACCTAGTCTAAACCCTAAGTTCAAATCTATCGAAGACTCAAAAGAGTCCCCGGCAACGGCGCCAAAAACTTGATACGATCAGGTTTTAATCCCTAGATCTACACTGCAAGTGCACAGACGTGAACTAGAATGTATATAGGGTATCGAATCCACAGAGACTCTAGATTTTTACGATAGATTGTAGAATTTCAGGTTAAGCTAGGTATAGCAGTAGAAAGCAGTAAATCAGAGAAGAAAAGTAAATTAAGAGTTTTGTAAGCAATCAGGCAAAACGTCAGGTCAAGGGAGTTCTCAGAAAATCAGGAACATAGGCTAATCAATCAATTAGGATCTAATTAAGAATTATTCTAGAACTAGAATCACAGAATTATAACAAACCAACTTTCGTTGCGGATATTATCCATGTCTAACAACCTAGCAAGCCAACTTTCGTTGCGAATCCTAGAGTTCTAAACAAGCATTAATCTCAGGTTCTTTCGTTCACAATTCTCCTAAGCCAAATTTCTTTGCGAATAGTCAAATTGCTCATCTAAGTTCTTTCTAGTTAATTAATTAACTTTCGTTGCAGAAATCAACCTAACATCAATAATCTAAGTGGCCAATTCAGATCAAGCATTAAGAACAACCCTAGATGAAGAACTAACAGATATGAATCCCTACAGATTGATCAACCTATATTTCCATGAAATCCCCTGTGAGAATCCCTAAACCTAACTGGTAAACTACTCAGACACGGCAGATGAAACAAAAGACATGAGGAATAGAAAACCAAATATCATAAAAGAGAAACAAAGAATATGAGTTCGAAATCGCTCTCTCTGAATAAAAATAAAACTTAAGTCTGAAAGCGTAGCCTAAACAAGTGGCTAAAAACCCTAATATAATGATCTAAACTCGGCTGGGGCCTTTTTGCAAATCTGGGAAGTTTCTGGGCAAAAAACTGTAATTTCAGGATTTTTGTGTGCAGAACTGCGTCGACCACTGCGTCGACCATGCGCAGAACTGCGTCGATCGACGCAGTGCGAAAACGCAGCCAGTGAACTTTGTGAGATCTCTAATTAGTGCAGAATTGACCCAAATGCTTCCAAAACGTCCAATTAGACTTCAAATGTCCTTTAACCTGTAAAACACCTGAAAAGACTCCAAAACACATAGAAAGACTTGATAACAAAGACATATACAATGGTCAAAAGTCCTAAAAACCACGATATATCAGATACGACGTCGGCGTTTATCACCACTCGTATCGCAAAAAGGATACCGAAGCACACTTCGGTAACCCCCCTTCTTTCGCAGCAATCGGATACGAATTTCGCCGAGGCACAGCCCGACAAAACGATATGAATCGAAGGAAATACTCGATCACATCAAACAATACAATCTCACTAAGGCACAGCCCGGCAAAACGATACAAATCGAAGGAAATACTTGATCACATCGAACAATACAATCTCGTTGAGGCACAGCCCGACCAGACGATGCGAATCGAAGGAAATACTCAATCACATCGAACAATACAATCTCGCCGAGGCATAGCCCGGCAAAACGATACGAACCGAAGGAAATACTCGATCACATCGAACAATACAATCTCGCCGAGGCATAGCCCGGCCAAACGATATGAGTCGAAGGAAATACTGGATCACATCGAACAATACAATCTCACCGAGGCATAGCCCGACCAAACTATATGAATCGAAGGGAATACTCGATCACATCGAACAATACAATTTTGCCAAAGCGTAGCCCGGCCAAACGACATGAATCGAAGGAATTACTCGATCATATCGCGGACGGACACTAAGAAATTTGGCAGGGGTATTCCGCCGACATAAGAAGTTTGAGTCGAAGTAAATAATATGAGACAAAATAAAATGAAGAAAAATCTCTTCGTTTTATTTATCCTCAAAAATATTATTTCAATTCAGACTACATACAAAAAAAGGAGGAAAGAAGAAAAACTAAAGACAAATTTCTTGAAAGACGATTTCCGTCCAAGTTCGGCATCTCCCGCCAGAAATCGGATTGCTTTTAACTAAGGCGATTGCATCGTCTTCTCCCAGCAAGGCCGCCGATGAGAAAGAAACTGTAAAGGAAGGCCACTAGAACCAACGTTCTGCTGAAGATAAATGCAGGAACCACTTCTGATAGCAGTCATCTCGCCGCCGAGGACCTTTCTTGAAAGACGATTTCGTTGCCCGTCGTTTGTAAGGCTCGTCCCTGATAAGTCGGCCACACGAATAAGAGCAGGAGCTAGGCGGAAGTCGGATAGAGGATTTAGCTGGGGCAAGAAAAGATTCTGATATACCGACCTCGCCGCTCCAACTGACTCTTATCTCGCCGCCGATCGAGTCCTGCGAGAGAGATTCCCGAAGAAACAATCCGCTCGCGTTCCCCGGGACAGGCTTTCTCCGACGTACCATCAGTTGCTCTATAAATAAAATATAGATCGGAGAGTTAAGACAGCCGAGCTAAAGAAGTTAAACGAAAGTAAAAAAAGAGAGAAAATTTTCTTACACGGTTGGAAACCGATCCGGGGAGGAGCAGACCAGAGCATGTTCTAGAGATCTGTAACATCCCCAAACCGGGATACAAACCCCACCCTAATCGTTTGGGCTGTTATAGAACCATAAGACCGAACACGTGATCAAAGAAGATCAATGAAGTGTTCCATGACCTAAAAAGAGCTAAGTTCGGTGGGAAATGAGCTTAGCCAAGCTGAATCAAGAGTGTTCAGCTTAAACGAGCTGGACAGTCCAGCTGGTCAGCTAGGTCAGCTGGCAACCAGCTCAACCCAGCTAGCTTGAGTGATCAAGTGTTGGGTCAGCTGGTCAGCTAGTGACACTAGCTGACCAGGCGGTTACCAGCGAATGGTCACCAAGAGAAGTTGTGACCTTTCGGCCAACAACTCATGACCATTCGCTTGGGGGAAGTTGGCGCCAAGGAAGCCTATAAATAGGCCATTCCTTGGCCAATTTGCGCACGCCATGAAGGGGGAAAAACGTCCAGAAATTCTCCCAAAGGCACAAGCCTGAAATTGCGAGAGTTCTAGAGAGAGAGAGACCGGATTCTAGAGAGAAGGCCGGCGAATGGAAGATCGAATTTGGTGGTGGTTAACCGAGAGGAAAAAGGGTTAAGATGGCCGGAGATGCATCAAACACTCACGGCAAGGCCACAACCGCATCCAAGTGCGTGATCGGCCTGAAGGATCAACCGCGGCCGCGGTGAACCGCTCGGCCGACGGTTGGATCAAACGGGCTGACGCAGACGCTATTCTCTTCATCTCGTTTCTGGAAGTAGACGGGATGTTAGGCCATAAGTTGGCTTAAGATTCGGCGTGAGTTTTCCCAAAAGATCACGATCGGCCATGGGCCATGATCGTGATTAGGCGCGGTCGGACGGATAAGATGCGCGGATCAACTGCCGGCCAAGTGTGACAAGCCGGTGGAGCATGCGCTACTGTACGGCACGTCCAGATGGATGTGGGCCGACGTAGTCTGATCGCACGCGGACATACTAGGCGAGAAGAGGACAATGAACTGGATGGCTCGCGGTCGGAGACAAAGTCGCGGCACAGACGGATGATCGTTCGGCCAAAGGGCTGTCGCGGTTCATCTTCGGATGGTCGCAACCGTTTGGGCTGATCATCGCGCCTGTACGCCACGGTCACGTCAGTTCACGCTTGACGCACACTCCAAGGATCGCGTGCGGTCCGAGTGTACATACAGTCTGGATGACCGGACGATCGTAGATGGCGGGTCATCGCAGGCAGGTTCGTGAGGCGACGGGTTGGGTAGTACGGACGTAAAATAGACTCGGTTATTCCCAGAATAATCACGCCTATTGACCGGACGTCGTACCTGTTCCCGAACGGACGCGTCCATGCGCGGACTGACGCAACTGTCAAGGATCGTGAACGATCAGGACGAGTTTCGGTTCAGTATAGACGACGGCCGCAGCCGTACGAACGCGGCAGAGCGATCGTGGCAGAGTTATCGCGACTGGACGTTCGTGGCAGTCTGATCGCGGTAGAGGGATCGCGTCGGACTGATTGCGGTGGAACGATCGCGACAGGATGACCGCGGCAGGATGGTCGCGGCAGACTGATCGTGATCCAAGCGGATGGTCGTGACTGTTCACAGACGGTCGTGTCTTTTCGCGAAAGGTCGCGTCTCTTCGCGGACTGACGCAATGGTTCAAAGATCGTCAACGATCAGAACGTGTGGTCAGTACGGTTGGACAGCGATCGCGGCAGGACGCGGATGGCCTGGCGAATAGGAATGTGCGAGTATTGCCAAGTACGCTCGGCAGTGCTGCTATATCCTTGTTGCGTCACGCCATTACGCTAATACTGGACTGACGATCACGGTACGACCGAGAGACACTCGGTACGACCCGAGCGATCGCGTAAGGTCAAGGCATTGACGGGATCATAGACTTGACGGATTTAAGTCCAATAAACCGTTTGGATTGATCGGGAAGATCAACCACGGTCAAGTACGAGATAGCGGGATGACATTGGGTCGGACCGCGGATAGAGTCGAGATGATCGCGTGGTAGAAATGCGTGCGGAGCGATCGAACAGTCTAAGGGATTGGGTCGCGGCCGACGGTTCAAACCACGGATCAGGCCATCCGCGGAAGTGATAAGGAAATTAGTCCGACCGCGATCTGATCGTTATGATTCGGCGATTTTGAGGGCGATCGGTGAAGCGATCGTACCTAAGGACTTGGATCGGTCTGAGAGTCAAAATGCAGGAAGCAAACGTGGTTAAGACAAGACGTCGAATGATAACGGGAATCGAGCAAAGGAACGAGCGAGATCAAATGGTGGTCAAAGGAAGGAACTAGAAGACCTCTCTTGTGCTTAGTCATGTGGGGATGGTTGGTTGAATGACTTGGTACAAGGGAGGTACGTTCTAGGAGTTGGACGAATAAAGGAGCTGAGCGGGACGTCGAGCTAGCTTCACACCGGCTTCACTAAAAGGCTAAGGTACGAGTTCATATACTCGAGTGATCTAGAGATTGGTTAGATCCGAATAAGTTGAACGGAACAATCTAAGCAAGATTTAGGTTGTTAGAATGGTTCTCGGATGGATCGTTCTTTAGAAGAACGTTATAATGGTTAAGTAGTATTCCGCTGCGTAATTAATAAGTATGAAGGATCTAAGACTAGAAGTCAAATAGTAGATCCGAGGAATACTTAATCCTAAAGGAAAATTTTAAATAGGACGGAATTTAGGGAGGTTCAGGCCTGGGTTTGGCCTGACCGCTGGGACGCATCGACCGCGGCCTAGGAGGGCCGAGTCGGGGTGTTTCAAGTTGGTATCAGAGCGGAGTTATTTCCTAGGACGATGCTCTTTTGATTGGTGACTTGCTAAGGCAAGTGCACCAAGGATGGCACTTAGTCTTGGGCAGGATTTGAGATCAAGTCCAATGGGAAGTACTTTTCAGCTGAGTATGGGATCAGTTGGAAGGTCGTATGTTTCAGCCGAGTATGGGCTCGGTTGGGAGATTAGTTCCCGGATTTGGATCAAGGTCGTAAGACGGTGTCGAGGTGAACCGGAAGGCACAATCACGGGAAAGTGGTTGGCCAAACCGGGAGGGACCTGGGGGTGAACCGGAGGGCACAATCACGGGAAGTGGTTGGCCTAACCGGGAAAGACCTGAGGAGGAAATGGGACCAAGGGGGGTTGATAACCATTCCTCGGACCGCGCAGAATGCACCTCCGGTGGATGACAACACTCCGTAAGATGTTGGGAAAAAGGGAGGGCATGCGTGAAGGTGGAAGCAAGGACCTAGGGTCGCGAGCTGTCCACAGGCTGGGGTCGAAAAAGGTGACTGTAAAACCAAGGTCATGTTTCCGTCGTGGGCAGCCTAGACATTGTGTTTGGGACTGTCGGAATGGCCGGGACGGACGGTCGGGGGGCTCCGAAAGTGGATTGGGGTCAGGGTGACCGCGCGGCTACGGCCAAGGGTCAACTGGGGAAAACCTCAAGTCCATGAGCTCGTGGAGGATTCAGGCATGGCCGTCTCCTTCGATGTGATCGTTGGTCTGTCACTCGAACCCTGATTTCTCAAATTACTGCATGGCATATTGGGGAATAAAGCGGGGCTTATATGCATTGTGGGAATGTGTAGGGACCGTTGTGGATCGTGGAACTAAGATCAAGTCCTTGGAGGGCGGAGGTCAAGTTTCACGGGGAACTAAGATCAAGTCCTTAGAGGGCGGAGATCAAGTTTCGGGTCAAACCGTAAGGGTTGTGATCGAGATTGACTAAGTCTAAGGCAAGACAAAATCAGGGGAATGATTAAGTCTTGACGGACCGAGGTCATGGTAAGTGTATGGATCTCTCGACGCCTTAGTCCAAGGTTCGATTGTTGATCTGCCAAAGACAAGACCGTGAGCCACATGTCGGGATAAGCGTGGGATGAACCGTGAGTCATGGGCAAGAGAAGTTCAGACAGTTAAGCGCGATCGAACGGTAGCCGTTGGGGTGGTTGACCGAAGATCGGCAAGCTGGGCACGGATGGTCCATGCACGGGAACGGAATGGAAAAGTCCGGTCATACGCGACTTGATCCGAGATGAATGGCTCCGGCAGAGACATCCATAAATGGACTTAGGCCGAATGGAGAGAACATAGAATGGTTATGTTCAGCTAACACTTCGGGATGTTAGTAGGTCTCCGATGGTTCATAAAGTTTGAACGGGGTAAACACCTTAAGTCGGATTCGGGGACGAATCCCTTTTAAGGGGGGTAGAACTTGTAACATCCCCAAACCGGGATACAAACCCCACCCTAATCGTTTGGGCTGTTATAGAACCATAAGACCGAACACGTGATCAAAGAAGATCAATGAAGTGTTACATACCTAAAAAGAGCTAAGTTCGGTGGGAAATGAGCTTAGCCAAGCTGAATCAAGAATGTTCAGCTGAAATGAGCTGGACAGTCCAGCTGGTCAGCTAGGTCAGCTGGCAACCAGCTCAACCCAGCTAGCTTGAGTGATCAAGTGTTGGGTCAGCTGGTCAGCTAGTGACACTAGCTGACCAGGCGGTTACCAGCGAATGGTCACCAAGAGAAGTTGTGACCTTTCGGCCAACAACTCATGACCATTCGCTTGGGGGAAGTTGGCGCCAAGGAAGCCTATAAATAGGCCATTCCTTGGCCAATTTGCGCACGCCATGAAGGGGGAAAAACGTCCAGAAATTCTCCCAAAGGCACAAGCCTGAAATTGCGAGAGTTCTAGAGAGAGCTGGTGTCCATTCGCTTATGGTCCGCTAGTGTCACTAGCTGACCAGCTGATTTCGCACTTGAACACTCTAGCTAGCTTGTGCTGAGCTGACTGTCCAGCTAAACACTCCTTACCAGCTGATTCCTTTAACTCAAGCTCCCTTTCCAGCTGATCTTGAGCTCTTCTCTGTCTACGGAACACTCTCTTTGATCACTCTTGATCATAAGTTCGTTTTCTGGTTCCATAGATTGTCCAAACGTATAGGGTGTGGTCAGACTCCCGGTTCCGGGATGTTACAAGTTCTACCCCCCTTAAAAGGGATTCGTCCCCGAATCCGACTTAAGGCGTTTATCCCGTTCGAACTTTAGGAACCTTCCCACTTCCCGTTGACCTTGGTCCGTCAAGACTTAATCATTTCCCTGATTTTTGTCTTGTCTTAGACTTAGTCAATCCCGATCACAATCCTTACGGATTGGACCCGAAACTTGATCCTCGCCCTCCAAGGACTTGATCTTAGTTTCCCGATCTTAGTAAATCTCTTACTAGATCATAATCAGGTCTTTTGTTCCATGTAGGACTCGACCTCAGGCCTTCGTTCCCTCCAGGACTCGACCTCGGTTAAAGTCCTTACGCATTCCAAATGCAAGCAACCTAACCCTTTTCCCCAAATGTAATTCCCAGAATACATTCGAAGAAGTGGGGTTCAGTGACTGACCAGATTGCACTATAGGACTCGGCCACGCCAATGTCCCTAACCAGTTCGTAAACCCGTGGCGTCTTCGGTTAGCGCTTAGCCTTTACCGTTCGACTTTCACTTCCACGTTTTACTTCTGATTACTGCTTTACAATGGAAGCAATTCATTGGTCTTTCATTGTCACTTTCCTTCCCCTCATCTTGCAAACAGCTTTAGGCTCCTATGTCCCCGCCGTTGCACTTCGCACATACCTTACTTGCTTTCTACACTTCCAAAGTGCGCTTCCATTGTTTCTGCAAGTGGTACTTTCGGTGCGGTTCCCTAGAGGATTGGTTGTCAGCCCCAACTGATTCCATCCCCTTTAGGTCCTTCCCGGGTTGGCAGGACACCTTGTCTTTTGAGCCAACGCGGTTCTCCTCTAGGTCCCTCCCGGTTAGGCCAAACACTTCTCGTGATTGCGCCCTCCGGTTCACCCCCAGGTTCCTCCCGGTTCGGCCAACCACTTCGCGTGATTGCGCCTTCCGGTTCACCCCCAGGTTCCTCCCGGTTTGGCCAACCACTTCCCATGATTGCGCCTTCCGGTTCACCCCCACACCGTCTTGCGACCTTGTTCTCAAAGTCTGCCCAAGACTAAGTGCGTACTTGGTGTACTTGTCTTAGCAAGTCACCAATCATGAGAGCATCGTCCTAGGAAATAACTCCGCTCTGATACCATTTGTGAAGCCCCGACCTGGCCACCCTAGGCCACGGTCAATGCGTTCAACTGGTCAGGCCAAACCCAGGCCTGGACCTCCCGAAATTCCGTCCTATTTAAAATTTTCCCGAAGGAACAAGTATTCTTCGGATCTTCCTTTTGACTTATAGTCTTAGATCCTTCATACTCATTAATTACGCAGCGGAATACTACTTTAACCATTATATCGCTCTTCTAAAGAACGATCCATCCGAGAACCTCTTATAACTTTACTTAGTTTTCTCAAAACTATTTCGAGGTTCCAATTCCCTTTTTACCATTCTAACAACCTAAGTCTTGCTTAGATTATTTTATTCAACTTATTCAGATCTAACCAATCCTTAGATTACTCAAGTACTTGGAACTCGTACCTTAGCCTTTTAGTGAAGCCGGTGTGAAGCTAGCCCAGCTCCTTTATTCATCCAACTTCCTAGGACATACCTCCCTTGTACCAAGTCATTCAACCAACCATCCCCACATGACAAGGCGCAAGAGAGGTCTTCTAGTTCCTTGTATGACCGCCATTTGATCTCGCTCGCCCCTTTGCTTTGTTTCCATTAACCTTCACCGTCTTGACTTATCCACCTATTGCTTCCTGCGTCTTGACCTTCAGACCGATTCAAGTCCTTTAAGTATAACCAGCTCGTGAACCGGTTTCCTTTAGTATTGTCAGCTCTACGATCGGTACAACGGTTGGAATGATCCTCTCGATCAATTCCGTGAATGGTCTGATCTTTGGTTAGTACCGTCGGCCGTCGACCCAGTTCCCCTGACTGATCGACCAGTCCCCACGCGTTTCGACCACGCGATCTCCCCGATCCAATCCACGGTCCAACTCATGCCTTCTCATCAGCCCGAAATAAACCGCGATTGATCTTTTGATCAATCCCATCGGTATATTGGACAAGAACCCGCCGAGTCTATGATCCCGTCAAATGCCTTGACCTTACGCGATCATTCGGGTCGTACCGAGTGTCTCTCGGTCGTACCATGATCGTCAGTCCATTAGCGCAACAGCTTGACGCAACGAGGATGCGGCAGTATTGCCGAGCGTACTCGGCCATACTCGCGTTTCCTGTACGTCAGGCCGTCTGCGTCCTGCCACGATCGCTGTCCCACCGGACTGGCCGCACGTTCTGATCGTTGGCGATCTTTGAACCGTTGCGTCAGTCCGCGAAGCGACGCGACTGTTCGTGTATGGCGTGACGATCAGCCAACAGACGCGACCATCCGGAGATGATCCGCGACCATCCTTACGACTGTACCGTCCAACCAAGTGTACCGCGAACCCGTCTGCGATCAACCGACAGCGGTTTACGTCATACCGCGAGTAGACGCAACCTTTTCCGAGAAGACGCGACTGCCCGTGAAACAGCCGCGACCATCCGCTTGGATCACGATCAGTCTGCCGCGACCATCCTGCCGCGATCATCCTGTCGCGATCGTCTTGCCACGATCATCCTGCCGCGATCATTCTGCCGTGATACGCGTCTCGGTAGTACGTACATCCGCGTGTTCGGATCAGTACATACCGCGATGCGCATCTGCCCGTCCGACCGTACGCATGCTATCGCGTACCGATGATCGTCCGGTACGTACCGTACGTACGTCCGTAAGGACCGTGCGGCCGTCCGTGTCGACGACATCGCGTACTGCGATCGCACGTCAGCGCAACCGTTCGTCCCGACCAGCGTGCATGCCGCGAACCGTCCAACGCGTAACGAGCGAACGTCCGTGAGGACATCGCGTCAATCCGTGTTGCCGTCCCGCGATCATGGCGCATGTCCGTGAGCGAACAGTCGCGACTGTTCACCGCGAACGGATGCGATGGCCCGCGGACGGTTACCATCAATCCGTGATCGCGGTTCACGGCTCGCGACTTGTCCACGATCCCGCGATAATCCCTCGGCAGAGTCACGATCATCCGGTTCCCACAACCAATGCGCCGGCTTGCCCGTGAACGGTGATGATCCGGCCATAACTCCAAGTCATGCCGTCCGACCATCCGTCTCATCGGTAAAATCCGTGCACGATCTCATGACCCGGCCGTGTCTCCAAGACACGCCGTCCGATCATGTATGATCCACGGTCCGCAAGCCTTAAGCGCCGATAATCCGACCAAGCGTTTAGGACAACCGCGATCATGGCCTTTGGCCGATCGCTTAATTGATTCAAACCGCCGATACTAAAACCGTCAAGCCTGAGCCCGGTTCTAGTTCAGAAATAGAAGAAGAGAAAGAGGAAATCCGGCCACAATTCCCAACCGGTCCATGGTCCGTTGACTTGGCCATAACCGCGAGAATAAGAGGACTCGGACTAACCTTAGATGAGTAGCGGATTGGCCCTGGTCCTTAGCCGTGTTTTCAAGCCTTTGCTCCTCTTTGTTCACGCCAAGAACCACCGACTAATCCGCCTCTTGATCCTCCTCTCGCCAGCGACTTTCTTAAGCGGCCGGCCTCTCTTCCTTTTCTTAATCTCTCGGTTTTTCATGGCCTATGCCTTAAAGACTTTCGGGCTTTTCCCCCGGACATGTCGTGTGCGAAAAATGGCCCCTTCATGGTCTATTTATAGACCATGAAATCGCATGTAACTTCCCTTGGGAAGAGATGCTTCTTTTGGGCCGAAAAGGCACATCCCCCACTTGTGCCCATTCGCTTATGGTCCGCTAGTGTCACTAGCTGACCAGCTGATTTCACACTTGAACACTCTAGCTACCTTGTGCTGAGCTGACTGTCCAGCTAAACACTCCTTACCAGCTGATTCCTTTAACTCAAGCTCCCTTTCCAGCTGATCTTGAGCTCTTCTCTGTCTACGGAACACTCTCTTTGATCACTCTTGATCATAAGTTCGTTTTCTGGTTCCATAGATTGTCCAAACGTATAGGGTGTGGTCAGACTCCCGGTTCCAGGATGTTACAAGTTCTACCCCCCTTAAAAGGGATTCGTCCCCGAATCCAACTTAAGGCGTTTATCCCGTTCGAACTTTAGGAACCTTCCCACTTCCCGTTGACCTTGGTCCGTCAAGACTTAATCATTTCCCTGATTTTTGTCTTGTCTTAGACTTAGTCAATCCCGATCACAATCCTTACGGATTGGACCCGAAACTTGATCCTCGCCCTCCAAGGACTTGATCTTAGTTTCCCGATCTTAGTAAATCTCTTACTAGATCATAATCAGGTCTTTTGTTCCATGTAGGACTCGACCTCAGGCCTTCGTTCCCTCCAGGACTCGACCTCGGTTAAAGTCCTTACGCATTCCAAATGCAAGCAACCTAACCCTTTTCCCCAAATGTAATTCCCAGAATACATTCGAAAAAGTGGGGTTCAGTGACTGACCAGATTGCACTATAGGACTCGGCCACGCCAATGTCCCTAACCAGTTCGTAAACCCGTGGCGTCTTCGGTTAGCGCTTAGCCTTTACCGTTCGACTTTCACTTCCACGTTTTACTTCTGATTACTGCTTTACAATGGAAGCAATTCGTTGGTCTTTCATTGTCACTTTCCTTCCCCTCATCTTGCAAACAACTTTAGGCTCCTATGTCCCCGCCGTTGCACTTCGCACATACCTTACTTGCTTTCTACACTTCCAAAGTGCGCTTCCATTGTTTCTGCAAGTGGTACTTTCGGTGCGGTTCCCTAGAGGATTGGTTGGCAGGACACCTTGTCTTTTGAGCCAACGCGGTTCTCCTCTAGGTCCCTCCCGGTTAGGCCAAACACTTCTCGTGATTGCGCCCTCCGGTTCACCCCCAGGTTCCTCCCGGTTCGGCCAACCACTTCCCGTGATTGCGCCTTCCGGTTCACCCCCAGGTTCCTCCCGGTTCGGCCAACCACTTCCCGTGATTGCGCCTTCCGGTTCACCCCCACACCGTCTTGCGACCTTGTTCTCAAAGTCTGCCCAAGACTAAGTGCGTACTTGGTGTACTTGTCTTAGCAAGTCACCAATCATGAGAGCATCGTCCTAGGAAATAACTCCGCTCTGATACCATTTGTGAAGCCCCGACCTGGCCACCCTAGGCCACGGTCGATGCGTTCAACTGGTCAGGCCAAACCCAGGCCTGGACCTCCCGAAATTCCGTCCTATTTAAAATTTTCCCGAAGGAACAAGTATTCTTCGGATCTTCCTTTTGACTTATAGTCTTAGATCCTTCATACTCATTAATTACGCAGCGGAATACTACTTTAACCATTATATCTCTCTTCTAAAGAACGATCCATCCGAGAACCTCTTATAACTTTACTTAGTTTTCTCAAAACTATTTCGAGGTTCCAATTCCCTTTTTACCATTCTAACAACCTAAGTCTTGCTTAGATTATTTTATTCAACTTATTCAGATCTAACCAATCCTTAGATTACTCAAGTACTTGGAACTCGTACCTTAGCCTTTTAGTGAAGCCGGTGTGAAGCTAGCTCAGCTCCTTTATTCATCCAACTTCCTAGGACATACCTCCCTTGTACCAAGTCATTCAACCAACCATCCCCACATGACAAGGCGCAAGAGAGGTCTTCTAGTTCCTTGTATGACCGCCATTTGATCTCGCTCGCCCCTTTTCTTTGTTTCCATTAACCTTCACCGTCTTGACTTATCCACCTATTGCTTCCTGCGTCTTGACCTTCAGACCGATTCAAGTCCTTTAAGTAAAACCAGCTCGTGAACCGGTTTCCTTTAGTATTGTCAGCTCTACGATCGGTACAACGGTTGGAATGATCCTCTCGATCAATTCCGTGAATGGTCTGATCTTTGGTTCGTACCGTCGGCCGTCGACCCAGTTCCCCTGACTGATCGACCAGTCCCCACGCGTTTCGACCACGCGATCTCCCCGATCCAATCCACGGTCCAACTCATGCTTTCTCATCAGCCCGAAATTAACCGCGATTGATCTTTTGATCAATCCCATCGGTATATTGGACAAGAACCCGCCGAGTCTATGATCCCGTCAAATGCCTTGAACTTATGCGATCATTCGGGTCGTACCGAGTGTCTCTCGGTCGTACCATGATCGTCAGTCCATTAGCGCAACAGCTTGACGCAACGAGGATGCGGCAGTATTGCCGAGCGTACTCGGCCATACTCGCGTTTCCTGTACGTCAGGCCGACTGCGTCCTGCCGCGATCGCTGTCCCACCGGACTGGCCGCACGTTCTGATCGTTGGCGATCTTTGAACCGTTGCGTCAGTCCGCGAAGAGACGCGACTGTTCGTGTATGGCGTGACGATCAGCCAACAGACGCGACACCCCGGAGATGATCCGCGACCATCCTTACGACTGTACCGTCCAACCCGTGTACCGCGAACCCGTCTGCGATCAACCGACAGCGGTTTACGTCATACCGCGAGTAGATGCAACCTTTTCCGAGAAGACGCGACTGCCCGTGAAACAGCCGCGACCATCCGCTTGGATCACGATCAGTCTGCCGCGACCATCCTGCCGCGATCATCCTGTCGCGATCGTCTTGCCACGATCATCCTGCCGCGATCATTCTGCCGCGATACGCGTCTCGGCAGTACGTACATCCGCGTGTTCGGATCAGTACATACCGCGATGCGCATCTGCCCGTCCGACCGTACGCATGCTATCGCGTACCGATGATCGTCCGGTACGTACCGCACGTACGTCCGTAAGGACCGTGCGGCCGTCCGTGTCGACGACATCGCGTACTGCGATCGCACGTCAGCGCAACCGTTCATCCCGACCAGCGTGCATGCCGTGAACCGTCCAACGCGTAACGAGTGAACGTCCGTGAGGACATCGCGTCAATCCGTGTTGCCGTCCCGCGATCATGGCGCATGTCCGTGAGCGAACAGTCGCGACTGTTCACCGCGAAAGGATGCGATGGCCCGCGGACGGTTACCATCGATCCGTGATCGCGGTTCACGGCTCGCGACTTGTCCACGATCCCGCGATAATCCCTCGGCAGAGTCACGATCATCCGGTTCCCACAACCAATGCGCCGGCTTGCCCGTGAACGGTGATGATCCGGCCATAACTCCAAGTCATGCCGTCCGACCATCCGTCTCATCGGTAAAATCCGTGCACGATCTCATGACCCGGCCGTGTCTCCAAGACACGCCGTCCGATCATGTATGATCCACGGTCCGCAAGCCTTAAGCGCCGATAATCCGACCAAGCGTTTAGGACAACCGCGATCATGGCCTTTGGCCGATCGCTTAATTGATTCAAACTGCCGATACTAAAACCGTCAAGCCTGAGCCCGGTTCTAGTTCAGAAATAGAAGAAGAGAAAGAGGAAATCCGGCCACAATTCCCAACCGGTCCATGGTCTATTGACTTGGCCATAACCGCGAGAATAAGAGGACTCGGACTAACCTTAGATGAGTAGCGGATTGGCCCTGGTACTTAGCCGTGTTTTCAAGCCTTTGCTCCTCTTTGTTCAAGCCAAGAACCACCGACTAATCCGCCTCTTGATCCTCCTCTCGCCAGCGACTTTCTTAAGCGGCCGGCCTCTCTTCCTTTTCTTAATCTCTCGGTTTTTCATGGCCTATGCCTTAAAGACTTTCGGGCTTTTCCCCCGGACATGTCGTGTGCGAAAAATGGCCCCTTCATGGTCTATTTATAGACCATGAAATCGCATGTAACTTCCCTTGGGAAGAGATGCTTCTTTTGGGCCGAAAAGGCACATCCCCCACTTGTGCCCATTCGCTTATGGTCCGCTAGTGTCACTAGCTGACCAACTGATTTCACACTTGAACACTCTAGCTAGCTTGTACTGAGCTGACTGTCCAGCTAAACACTCCTTACCAGCTGATTCCTTTAACTCAAGCTCCCTTTCCAGCTGATCTTGAGCTCTTCTCTGTCTACGGAACACTCTCTTTGATCACTCTTGATCATAAGTTCGTTTTCTGGTTCCATAGATTGTCCAAACGTATAGGGTGTGGTCAGACTCCCGGTTCCGGGATGTTACAGCTGTCGCGGTTCATCTTCGGATGGTCGCAACCGTTCGGGCTGATCATCGCGCCTGTACGCCACGGTCACGTCAGTTCACGTCTGACGCACACTCCAAGGATCGCGTGCGGTCCGAGTGTACGTACAGTCTGGACGACCGGACGATCGTAGATGGCGGGTCATCGCAGGCAGGTTCGTGAGGCGACGGGTTGGGTAGTACGGACGTAAAATAGACGCGGTTATTCCCAGAATAATCACGCCTATTGACCGGACGTCGTACCTGTTCCCGAACGGACGCGTCCATGCGCGGACTGACACAACTGTCAAGGATCGTGAACGATCAGGACGAGTTTCGGTTCGGTATGGACGACGGTCGCGGCCGTACGATCGCAGCAGAGCGATCGCGGCAGAGTTATCGCGACTGGACGTTCGTGGCAGTCTGATCGCGGTAGAGGGATCGCGTCGGACTGATTGCGGTGGAACGATCGCGACAGGATGACCGCGGCAGGATGGTCGCGGCAGACTGATCGTGATCCAAGCGGATGGTCGTGACTGTTCACAGACGGTCGTGTCTTTTCGCGAAAGGTCGCGTCTCTTCGCGGACTGACGCAACGGTTCAAAGATCGTCAACGATCAGAACGTGCGGTCAGTACGGTTGGACAGCGATCGCGGCAGGACGCGGATGGCCTGACGAATAGGAATGTGCGAGTATTGCCAAGTACGCTCGACAGTGCTGCTATATCCTTGTTGCGTCACGCCATTACGCTAATAATGGACTGACGATCACGGTACGACCGAGAGACACTCGGTACGACCCGAGCGATCGCGTAAGGTCAATGCATTGACGGGATCATAGACTTGACGGATTTATGTCCAATAAACCGTTTGGATTGATCGGGAAGATCAACCACGGTCAAGTACGAGATAGCGGGATGACATTGGGTCGGACCGCGGATAGAGTCGAGATGATCGCGTGGTAGAAATGCGTGCGGAGCGATCAAACAGTCTAAGGGATTGGGTCGCGGCCGACGGTTCAAACCACGGATCAGGCCATCCGCGGAAGTGATAAGGAAATTAGTCCGACCGCGATCTGATCGTTATGACTCGGCAATTTTGAGGGCGATCGGTGAAGCGATCGTACCTAAGGACTTGGATCGGTCTGAGAGTCAAAATGCAGGAAGCAAACGTGGTTAAGACAAGACGTCGAATGATAACGGGAATCGAGCAAAGGAACGAGCGAGATCAAATGGTGGTCAAAGGAAGGAACTAGAAGACCTCTCTTGTGCTTAGTCATGTGGGGATGGTTGGTTGAATGACTTGGTACAAGGGAGGTATGTTCTAGGAGTTGGACGAATAAAGGAGCTGAGCGGGACGTCGAGCTAGCTTCACACCGGCTTCACTAAAAGGCTAAGGTACGAGTTCATATACTCGAGTGATCTAGAGATTGGTTAGATCCAAATAAGTTGAACGGAACAATCTAAGCAAGATTTAGGTTGTTAGAATGGTTAATTGGAATTGGAACCTCGAAATAGTTTAAGGAAACTAAATAAAGTCATGAGAGGTTCTCGGATGGATCGTTCTTTAGAAGAACGTTATAATGGTTAAGTAGTATTCCGCTGCGTAATTAATAAGTATGAAGGATCTAAGACTAGAAGTCAAATAGTAGATCCGAGGAATACTTAATCCTAAAGGAAAATTTTAAATAGGACGGAATTTAGGGAGGTTCAGGCCTGGGTTTGGCCTGACCGCTGGGACGCATCGACCGCGGCCTAGGAGGGCCGGATCGGGTGTTTCAAGATCAACGACGCATCAAATCGATCCAAACGAAGGATCTGAATGTCGCCCTTAAGTTTGGAAGGGCGATAAATGGAGGCAACCATCGGCATAAATCCAGATACCGACGAGCTACCCTTTAGCAAAAAGATCATAAGCTCATAGACACGACCGACTATATGATAGTTAGGAGGACGACATAACCCGGAGCAACGAAATAGCGAAAAATTCGCTGCCATTTCTCGAAAGAAGAAGGAATAGAAAAGAAATCAGAAAAGCAAACCGTGAAGGAAAAGGAGAAAAATGAAGATGGCGGAAATGAAAAGGAAGGGAGTCGTATTTATATAGAAGCGACGCGACGGTTAACAATGCAGAATTAAGGCGGCTCGACATTCCCGCAACGTGGAGACCATTCACTGGAGGAAGCCGAGGCGCAATAAATGACTAGAGATATAGAGTGATTTCCGGTTAAAGACAATAAATGTCGGGGTAGTAGCACGCCGACAAAGTCATCGAGCCGGACATTTCGCCGGCATGTGTACCGCCCAGTGCAACGAACTGGGGGGTTAAAGTTAGAGGTAGGTTTAGCGCCCCTCTAAGGCCTGGCCCAATAACAAAGGGGTTCAGAGGAGACTCGGCCCAGAAGAAATGGAGACCGAGCGATGCAAGGCCCGCCAACGAAGAGGTAGCTCGACGACGCCGATGGAGCTCGGAAATGTGCATGTCGACCTACACGAAGAAAGAGGCTAAATGTTAAATTAACATTTATCTTGAAAGAGATAAGAAAGAATATATTTTAGGAAATATTCTCTTAATAATTATGTAAAGAATATCAGAGAGAATCTAGAGCAAAACCCTAGATCCTCTGATATAAATATCCTTCCCTTGCGCGGTAAAAGTCGAAGTCAGAATTCTAATACTTTGTACTCACAAAAACCCTAAAGAGCTAGCGATTCCGATCGATTCCGGCTCGTATTCTTAATAAGACTATATTTCCGGTCTAACCGTTCTTGCTTTCTGATTCTAGTTTAATCTCATATCCAAGTCCCTAATTTACTAATCGATTTAAACAAATTGATTATTGTTTGATTTTGTGAATAACCAACTACATTTGTTTCAGTACCTTTTATTGATTAATAAAATGTCCATTTTGCCTTATCTATTATGTCTTGTTATTGCTAGTATTAAGAGAACGGAATTCATACATGGAAATTATTAGACTTAGTTGATTGCTAGGATGTTGGTGAACCTGATCCGGTCTAGTGGCCGGATTTTGACGTACTTCCACTTTATGATGATTCCTTGGTGAGTTAAGTCTCTGGAAAAGGTCAATTTGTAGCTTGAATTCTTCTGGTCTGATCACTTCTCCGTCGAGTGCACCTATATCCGCAACCATGGCCGAATGCACAACTTCTGAACAAACTCCAAAACCAACTCGATCCAGGGCTGGTTTCTCCTGATCAAACTTTTCTAAGCATTTGGTTTCCTGGTGAAAAACAAGTCTTAGTTGATTGGGTCGATCCAATTCTCCTATGGACAGCTTCCAATACTCGGCTAGGGCTTCGGGTGAAGGGTTGTTGACTATCTCCAAATGGGATCGTACCAATTGGGTTCTAGGATGATCATTACTCCTGAAACAGTTTGTTGTATGATGAATCTTCAATCCCACATCATTTGGTCACATGCATTGGTCTTTTGAACCTCCTCGGGTATGTTCTGCATGGTCAGGAACTGCTCGACCAGCCTCATGGACGAGGGCGGTACGTACTGCTCGTCCGGGTCGGGTTCGGATGATCTGATGTCCTCATCAGGGATGGTAAGCAATTGTTGGGATAGTGTCCTGAAATCACACCTGTACTCACTCCTGTGATAGTTGTGTGTCGAGATCTGACATTCGTATAATACTGGGCGTTTGCAATGCTTTGCTAGAAGCCTCTTGCAATCTGTAGGTCGTGGACTTACTGCCAGTATTATATGATCCTATAGGGTCACACACCTAAGCGAACTGGAAGCTACGACATGGGAATGATCATTGTGGCAATGATCATCTTATGTGTATTGAAATACACATAAGAATCGATATAAAGGTGTTGTGTCGATCGACACAGCTTGTGTGTCGGTCGACACAGTTCAGATTTTCCGAACAGGCTTTTCGGGTTATGGCTTAATTAAGTCTGGCCCGTTAAGCACGTTTAGGTCGAATAAAACGTGTTTAGTTCGACCTAAACAATATAGCCGTCCAGTTTTCTTGACAGAAACTCTAGACACACCAGAACCTATCGATCCCATTGATCCGGCACTAGCATCCCGTTTCCAGCGAGCGTGCGTGTGTATCTGGTAGAGGCAAAGCGTTGCGTTGCTCCACTGATCTCGTTCACCATCTTCTTCCGCTGCCAAAGGTAAGAACGAGGTTGGTTCTTTTCAATATAACAAACCCTAGATCCATCGGGATCCAACAGTGGTATCAGAGCATGCTTAGGGTTTAGCTATTGAAACTGGTAATATAAAATCGAAACTTGATGTTGTTGATCTGTATATTGCTTGTTGAATCGTGTTTTCATAGAGTAATTCTCGGTTTTGTTCCTGTTGAAAAGACGAAGAATTGATGAAAACGCACTGTGTCGATCGACACAAAGCGTGTGTCGGTCGACACGCCGCGGCGCAATTATAAAATTTTAGGGTTTGTCGCAGGGTGTCGATCGACACAAAGCGTGTGTCGGTCGATACAGAGCGAAAACTCGCGAATAAAATTTAGGGTTTATCGCACAGTATCGATCGACACAAAGCGTGTGTCGGTCGATACAAAGCGAAAATCCGTAAATAATTCTAGGGTTTCGATCTGAGATCGAGTACCCGTAATCGTGTTGCGTCGATCGATACACTGGGTGTGTCGGTCGACACAGGCAATGCGATCAGATAGATCGGTTCAATTGGATTGGACCGGTTATCTGGCTCGGTTAATTTTAATTAACCAAATTGATTCTGGTTTGGTCATATCGATCGACACACAGTGTGTGACGATCGACATGGACCATTAAACCGAACTGGTTCAATTGAATTGAATCGGTTAAGTAAATTCGATCCGGTTTGACCGGTTATCGAAGAACGGTTTAAATATAGTTGCATCGATCGATACCAATAGTTGGCATCGATCGACACAACGTCCGCAGATATGCTGGTTTGACCACAAATTTGCACAAACCAGAATAATCTAATCCTAAAAGTATTAGATGAATCTAAACTTAATAAAACTAAATGTTTTAATTAAAAGTTATTATTTTTGATATATATAGTGAATATAAATCAAGATAAGAATAGTTCTTTTCCTCAACTAAATATCAAGTGATCTTGATGTCTTGCCCGATCTTGTCTACTGTCAAAACTCGTGATGTTGTTGGATATCCTTGGAGTCCTTGGTATCCACAACAAAATGAGTAAGGCAGGTGGTCAGTGACAGACTTGCAGTGCAACTGTCAGTGATCACAGGACAGATAAAAGATTGGTTATACTTGACTGGGCTGTCAGAAGTTCTGGGCCCAGAGACATCAGAGTGGATTGGACATAGTTTGTCTTATTCACGACCAAGAGTTGTACAGAGTACAATTAGCAATGATTTGCTTACCTAGATAACTAAAGCTTGAGTAACGGCGAGTCGCCCACTCGAATTTTAGTAATCTGAGGATCTTGGCACATTGTATTCATATGAGGAAACATAGTTTGAATACAATGCGAGTTTTCTTATTAGATAAGAATTCTCATTTCTTGTGCTTTATAACTAAAATCTACCTTTTATTTGAATTACAGCTATGTCTGTCTCAAATCACATCAACACTTTCTCACTAAGATCCGTCCTTGAGAAGGACAAGCTAAATGGATCTAATTTCTTGGAATGGTATCGGAACCTGAGAATAGTTCTCAGGCAAGAGAACAAGGAATATGTCCTTGAAAGAGTTCTCACCGAGAGGCCACGTTCCAATGCTCCGCAGACAGAAAAGAATGCTTGGGATAAGCATTCAGCGGATGTCAAAGATGTTAATTGTCTAATGCTGGTGACTATGAACTCTGAGCTGCAGAAGCAATATGAGAACGTGTTGTCACCCATTGAGATGATTAACAGCCTGAAAGCTTTGTTTCAGGAGCAAGCTCGCACAGAGAGATACCAGACGGTTAAATCTCTCATGGATTGCAAGCTGGCTAAGGACAGTCCAGTAAGTCCTCATGTCCTTAAAATGATGGGTTACATTGATAACCTGGGGAAACTGGACTGTGCCATTAGCCAGGAGCTGGCCACTGACATGATTCTGCAGTCATTGCCGTCGTGTTTTGATCAGTTCATTATGAACTACAACATGCAAAACATGACTAAGACATTGACTGAGTTGCACGGTATGCTGAAGACAGCAGAACCAAATCTCAAGAAGGCTACTCCCAGTGTCCTGATGGTACAAGGGAATAAGAGGTTTAAGAAACCTAAGAAGGATAAGGGTAAGGCCCAGGTTGTCCAGGCTGAAAGTCAGGACAAGCCCAAGCCGAAGCCCAAATCCGGGCCTTCTCCTGAGGATAAGTGCAACTACTGCAAGCAGTTGGGGCATTGGAAGAAAGACTGCAAGAAGTTCATGGAAGATTACAAGAAGCTGAAGAAGACGTATGACGCGTCTGATTCAGGTATTTATGTTATCGAACTTGGTTTTATATCTTCTCGTTCTACTTCGTGGGTATTGAATACCGGCTGCGGTGCTCATATTTGTACTGATGTGCAGGCACTAAGAAACAGTAGGACGCTGAAGAAAGGACAAGTAGAGCTACGAGTCGGGAATGGAGCTAAGGTTGCTGCACTGGCCGTAGGCACCTACGAGTTGTCTTTACCTTCGGGCATGGTTTTAATTTTGAATAATTGCTACTATGTACCTGCGATTAGCAGAAACATAATTTCAGTTTCCGTTTTGGATTTGGAAGGTTTTGATTTTGCTGTTAAGAATAAAGTTTGTTCTTTTAATCGTGATGGTAATTATTATGGTAGCGCCCCATTAGATAATGGGTTATATATATTAAACCAACAAATGCATGTCTTTAACATAAATACAAAGAGGTTTAACTCCAATGACGAAAACCCGACTTTCTTATGGCATTGTCGTTTGGGCCATATCAATGAGAAACGTATCCAGAGGCTCCATCGAAATGGGCTTCTGGGCTCATTTGATTTTGAATCATGTGAGAAATGCGAGTCTTGTTTGGTGGGCAAAATGGCTAGAGCCCCTTTCAACAAACCAAATGAAAGGGCCAGTGATTTATTGGGCCTTGTTCATACTGATGTATGTGGGCCAATGAGTACTGCTGCCAGAGGAAACTTTAAGTACTTCATTACCTTTACTGATGATTTCAGTAGGTATGGCTATGTCTATTTGATGAGACACAAGTCAGAATCCTTTGATAGATTCAAGGAATTCAAGAATGAAGTACAGAATCAACTTGGCAAGAGTATTAAGATTCTGCGATCGGATCGCGGAGGAGAATACTTGAGCCAAGAATTCAGCGACTATCTGAGCGAGTGTGGAATCGTTTCACAACTCACTCCTCCTGGTACACCCCAATGGAATGGAGTGTCGGAGAGGAGAAATCGAACTTTATTGGATATGGTTCGGTCTATGATGAGTCATTCTAATCTTCCATTATCCTTTTGGGGATACGCTCTAGAAACGTCTGCGTTTACACTAAATAGGGTGCCATCAAAATCAGTGGCAAAGACACCACATGAACTGTGGACTGGGAATGTTCCTAGTCTGTCTTTCCTGAGGATTTGGGGTTGTGAGGCTTATGTCAAACGTTTAATCTCTGACAAGCTTGCACCCAAATCAGACAAATGCTACTTCGTTGGTTATCCTAGGGAAACCAAGGCATACTACTTTTACAACCAATCTGAGAACAAAGTATTTGTTGCTCGGGACTGTTCTTTTCTTGAGAGGGAGTTTCTCTCTAAGAAAAACAGTGGGAGTAAAGTACATCTCGAAGAAATTCAAGATGCACAGGAGACTGCTCAACCTATTGAGGAAGAGCAGCAGTTGGATCCACAAAGTTCTGTGGAACCGGCGCCTGTGGAGCCTGAAGTTCGCAGATCCGGAAGGATCCGTCACGAACCCGAGAGATACTATGGATTTCTCGTAACCAATTCAAATGATCTGATGATCATTGAAGGTGACGAACCAGCGACCTTTGCGGAAGCAATGATGGGCCCGGACTCCGAAAAGTGGCTTGGAGCCTCTAAATCCGAAATGACATCCATGTCAGAAAACCAAGTATGGTCCTTGGTCGATTTACCTAGTGGTGTAAAAGCCATTGAGTGTAAATGGATCTTCAAGAAGAAGATTGACGTGGATGGCAATGTACAGATTTACAAAGCGAGATTGGTGGCTAAAGGTTTCAAACAAATTCATGGTATTGACTATGATGAAACCTATTCCCCAGTAGCTATGCTTAAATCTATTCGGATTCTTCTAGCGATTGCTGCTCATTATGATTATGAGATTTGGCAGATGGATGTCAAAACCGCATTCCTGAATGGTATTCTGGAAGAGGTTGTGTACATGACACAGCCTGAAGGTTTTGTCGATCCTAAAAACGCTGGGAAGGTATGCAAGCTTCATAAATCCATTTATGGGTTGAAGCAAGCATCACGGAGTTGGAATCTTCGTTTTGATGAAGCAGTAAAACAATTCGGTTTCATCAAGAACGAAGAAGAATCATGTGTATACAAGAAGACAAGTGGGAGCAAAATTGCATTTCTTGTACTGTATGTCGATGACATACTCCTCCTCGGTAATGACGTTCCGTTGCTTCAGTCTATTAAGACTTGGCTAGGAAGTTGTTTTTCCATGAAAGACATGGGAGAAGCCGCATACATTCTTGGAATCAGAATCTACAGAGATAGAACTAACAAGCTGATTGGATTGTGCCAAGACACTTATATAGATAAGGTGTTGCACAGATTCAGGATGCACGATTCCAAGAAGGGCTTCATACCAATGTCTCATGGCAAGAGTCTCTGCAAGAAGCAGTGTCCGGCGACACCTGCTGAGCGAGAACGCATGAATAGGATTCCTTATGCCTCTGCAATAGGATCTATTATGTATGCCATGCTCTGCACTCGTCCAGATGTAGCTTACGCGTTAAGCATGACGAGTAGATACCAATCTGATCCAGGTGAAGCTCACTGGACAGCTGTCAAGAATATTCTCAAGTATTTGAGACATACTAAGGACAAGTTCCTTGTGTATGGAGATAGTGATGAACTTGTGGTGAATGGATTCACCGATGCGAGTTTTCAGACGGACAGAGACGATTTCCGATCACAGTCTGGATATGTCTTCTGTCTAAATGGCGGTGCGGTGAGCTGGAAGAGCTCTAAGCAGAATACCGTAGCTGACTCCACAACGGAAGCTGAATATGTTGCTGCTTCAGAAGCGGCAAAGGAAGCTGTTTGGATCAAGAAGTTCATGACTGAACTTGGTGTGGTTCCTAGTATCTTGGAGCCAGTGGCTTTGTTCTGCGATAACAATGGAGCCATTGCTCAGGCGAAAGAACCCAGGTCACACCAGAAGTCCAAACACGTTGAGAGGAAATTGTAGGATTATGTGTGTTCATGGTGTAATTATCAGGTTACATCCTAGCACATAATCAACTAGGATCTAGGTGATTTGCAGTTGAATCATACAGATCAAGATCATTACCTCTTTTAGAGTGCAGCGGATTGATTGGTAATGTCGAGATCACTTAGAGCAGATGATTACCGGCTCCTCCTTGGTATCCACACGCTTACAAGCTATGGATCAGGCTGCTAGACCAAGCTGGAATGAATCAGAGAGAGAGGAATACGGCTCAGGGAAATCGCAGAGGGTGATGTCTATAAGCCCTAGGCGCCATTCCTCTTCCTTATATGGGCCCAAGTTATTAAACTAATGGCCTATTAGGATTTTGGGCCCAAGACACAAATCAGACAAAAGCCTGTATTTTGTCTGGCCCAATTCTCTGTACAAATACAGTAAATGCCTTGCATCTTACCGTATTAATTCCTTGTTAACTTTCCCGTTAGCTATGGTGTGTGACCCTTAGGGATCATACAATACTGGTAATAAGTCTTAAACTTATAGATCAAGAGCGGACTCTAGCAAGTCATCATGATCACCCAGTATTTATGACTTATGTCTGATCTCGACACTTATCATACTTTCTAGAGATAGTACGGTAGATTTCAGGACATTCCCAACAATCTCCCACTTGTACTGGAATCCTACATTCCCTAATCCTTTTGTCTCAATATCTCAATCTGGCATAAGGCAAGATGCGTGTCATCCTTATATAGCCAGACCATGTTTATCGGAACAGATTTGATACTGACAATGCAAACGACTTGGGCAAGTCCGTTTGGGAGTGGCCACTCTCTTACCAGCTATCAAGTCTCCGATTGGCCTAGAGATATTACCTCCGTAAAACGGCAGGGACAAATCCCATCTTGTTCCATCACTATGAACTACACACTTTATAATACACCCAACCAAGGTCCTTATAGCTCCCAGTTACGAAACAGCGTTAGACAATGATCAAAGCGCATCACTCCATGTGCAGCCACATGCATGCGAACTCAGGTCTAAGGACTATACTCTATAGTCGTATATGAGAACCTCTTATGACACAGATATTAATATCTTGTAGAGTTCTCATCAGCGGGCCATGTCCGGTCATATGCTCCCCTACATATACCTATGTGTCGACTTTGATGCCGCGCATCTATGACCCCTCGAAACTTGGTCATAAGTCTCAACACAATCTAGTCTCAAGTGGTTGTTGGTGTTCCAATTTCAACAACCTTCGACTATGGACACTTTGATTTATGTCATTTCGTTAAATATGGGGTTTCAGGATCAAGTCTACTCATGTACTTCGATGGCCCATATATAATGACATGAATCATTTTGGAACGATTATTTTATATCACAGTTAAAAATAATCCAGAAATAAAATTTCATTAACATTAAAATGTTTACATGAACCAATCAAAATAACTAAAATAAAGCCCTTACAACTCCCACTCAAAAAGAGATTACATTTGAATATCTCTAATTCCTACAGCAGTAGTGTGCAACTCGTGCTTAGGCCTCGGGAGTGGCTTTGTCAACGGGTCAGCCACGTTCTCATCAGTGGGAACTCTGCTGACCATCACTTCACCTCTATTCACTATATCACGAATCAGGTGATACCTTCTCATAATGTGTTTGGATTTCTGATGATGTCTCGGTTCCTTGGCTTGAGCAATTGCACCATTGTTGTCACAATACAGTGCTAGAGGCTCAGTGGCATTTGGGAATACACCGAGTTCAATCAAGAAGTTCCTTATCCAAACTCCTTCCTTCGCAGCTTCCGAAGCAGCGATGTATTCAGCTTCAGTTGTGGAATCTGCCACGGTGCTCTGCTTGGAGCTCTTCCAACTTACTGCACCGCCATTCAGACAGAAGATGTAACCAGACTGTGACCGGAAATCATCTTTATCTGTCTGAAAACTTGCATCCGTGAATCCACTGATTTCAAGCACTTCACTTCCTCCGTAAACCAAGAACTTATCCTTAGTATTCCTCAAATACTTCAGGATATTCTTTACGGCAATCCAGTGACTCTCACCTGGATTAGACTGGTACCTACTCGTCATGCTTAGTGCATAGGCAACATCAGGACGAGTACAGATCATGGCATACATGATATATCCTATAGCCGAAGCATAAGGAATCCTACTCATGCGCTTAAGCTCATCAGGTGTTTTTGGACACTGATCCTTGCTTAGTGTAGCACCATGTATCATTGGCGTGAATCCTTTCTTGGATTTATCCATTCCGAATCGATGCAGGATTTTGTCTATATAAGCATCTTGACAAAGTCCAATCAGCCTTTTAGATCTGTCTCTAAAGATTCGGATTCCAAGAACATACGCGGCTTCACCCATGTCCTTCATGGAAAAACAACTTCCCAGCCAGTCTTTAACAGACTTCAGCATTGGAATATCATTTCCAAGAAGCAATATGTCATCGACATATAGGATAAGAAACGCCACTTTGCTCCCACTAGTTTTCTTATACACACATTGTTCCTCTTGGTTTCTGATGAAGTCAAAATTCTTTATTGCTTCATCAAAACGAAGATTCCAACTCCTCGATGCTTGCTTCAATCCATAAATGGATTTGTGAAGCTTGCATACTTTCCCAGCATTCTTAGGATCAATGTAACCGTCAGGTTGTGTCATATACACATCCTCCTCCAAGATTCCATTCAGGAAGGCGGTTTTCACATCCATCTGCCAAATCTCATAATCATGATAAGCGACAGTTGCTAGGAGAATCCGAATTGATTTCATCATGGCCACTGGTGAATAGGTTTCATCATAGTCTATACCATGAATTTGCTTGAAACCTTTTGCCACCAACCTGGCCTTGTAAATCTGGACATTTCCATCCATGTCAATCTTCTTCTTGAAGATCCATTTACACTCGATGGCTTTTGCACCAGCGGGTAAATCAACCAGTGAAAACACTCGGTTGACAGACATGGAGTCCATCTCGGATTCAGTGGCTTCACGCCACTTTAAGGAGTCAGGGCCCATCATGGCTTCTGCAAAGTTCGAGGGTTCATCACCGGAAATGATCAAAAGATCATGGCAATTAGTCACGAGGAATCCCTGATATCTATCGGGTTCGTGACGGATCCTTCCGGATCTTCGAACTTCAGGTACTGCAGGTTCAGGTTCTATTACAGCTTCATGTAATTCATCCTGCTGTTCTTCCTCATTAGGTTGAACAGGTTCCTGTCCTTCTTGAATTTCATCAAGTTGTACCTTACTCCCACTATCTTTCTTAGAGAGAAATTCCCTCTCAAGAAAAGTGCAATCCCGAGCAACAAAGATCTTGTTCTCGGATCGCAGATAGAAGTAATAAGCCTTGGTATCCCTAGGATAACCAATGAAGTAGCATTTGTCAGATTTTGGTGTAAGCTTGTCTGAGATTAATCTTTTGACATAGGCTTCACAACCCCAAATTCTGAGAAAAGACATTGCTGGAGCTTTTCCAGTCCATAACTCATATGGTGTCTTTGCTACTGCTTTTGATGGCACTCTGTTCAGTGTGAACGTTGCGGTCAGCAAAGCATATCCCCAAAGGGATATAGGAAGGTCTGTGTGACTCATCATGGATCGGACCATATCTAACAATGTCCGATTCCTTCTCTCAGACACACCATTCCACTGAGGTGTTCCAGGAGGTGTGAGTTGGGAGATGATCCCACACTCACTCAGATGATCACGAAATTCCTGGCTCAAGTATTCTCCTCCTCGGTCCGACCGAAGAGCCTTAATACTTTTACCAAGCTGGTTCTGTACTTCATTCTGGAATTCTTTGAACTTCTCAAAGGTTTCCGACTTATGTTTCATCAAGTAGACATATCCATATCTACTGAAATCATCAGTGAATGTAATGAAGTACTGATAGTTTCCTCTAGCATTTGTGGACATTGGGCCACACACGTCAGTATGTATCAGGCCCAATAGTTCACTGGCCCTTTCTGTGGGTTTGTTGAAAGGGGCCCGTGTCATTTTGCCCATTAGGCAAGATTCGCATTGCTCACAAGACTCAAAGTCAAATGAGCCCAAGAGTCCATTTGAATGGAGTCTCTTGACGCGTTTCTCACTAATGTGCCCCAAACGACAATGCCAGAGAAACGTTTCATTTTCTTCGTTAGATTTGAACCGTTTTGTATTAATGTTATATACTGGAGCAGATTGATCCAGCATGTACAGCCCATTAATAAGAGGGGCACAACCATAGAACATATTATTGAGATTAAAGGAACACAATTTATTCTTAATAGAAAAATCAAATCCTTGCAAATCCAATAATGAAACTGAAATGATATTTCTGCTTATAGCAGGTACAAAATAACAATTCTCAAGTTCTAAAATCAATCCAGAAGGTAAAGACAACAAGTAAGTGCCAACGGCCAGTGCTGGAACCTTCGCTCCATTGCCAACCCGCAACTCTACTTGCCCTTGCTTCAACCTTCTACTGTTACTGAGCGCCTGCATATTAGTACAAATATGAGCCCCACATCCAGTATCTAATACCCAAGTGGTATTATCAGAAGTAGTAGTATTTACTTCAATAACAAAAATACCTGAAACAGTAGTCTCCAAGGACTTCTTCTTCTTCTTCAGACTTTCCTGGTATTTCTTACAGTCCCTGCGGTAATGCCCTGCCTCTTTGCAAAAGTGACAGATATCAGAAGGCCCAGCTTTAGACACGGGCTTGGGCTTGGCCTTTTCGACTGCCTTGCCCTTTCCCTTGTCTGCAGCGGATTTCTTGAAACCCTTGCCCTTCTGCACCATGAGTACAGATGGCTCCTTGGCCTTCTTCAGATTAGGTTCTGCAGTCTTGAGCATACCATGTAGCTCAGGCAAAGTCTTTATCAACCCATGCATATTATAGTTCAAGATGAACTAGTCATATGTAGGAGTAAGAGACTGCAGAACGATATCACAAGCAAGCTCTTGGCTTATAGGACAGTCGAGTCTAGTCAAATGATCGAGATAACCCATCATTTTCAGAACATGTGGACTCACTGCTGCATCCTTAGCCATTTTACAGTCCAAGAGATTCTTTACAGTTTGGAATCTCTCTGTACGAGCCTGCTCCTGAAACAACGCTTTCAGGTTTGCCATCAGTTCCATGGGACAAGTCAGGCCTTCCCACTGCATCTGCAGTTCGGGAGCCATTGTCGCCAACATTAGGCAAACCACGTCATTAGCATCTGAAGAATGCGTATCCCAAGCATTCTTCACAGCTTGTGCGGCATTATTCGCAGGTCTAGGAGAGAGAACTCTTTCAAGGACATAAGCCTTCTTCTCCTGCCTGAGCACAAGTCTCAGGTTCCTGGACCAGTTCAGGAAGTTTGATCCGTTCAGTTTGTCCTTCTCAAGGGCAGACCGGATCGAGAAAGTGTTTTGTGTTGTTGTGCTTGACATAGCTGAAATTATGAGACAATAGAGTTTTAGTTATTTAGTTCATAAAAGAGTAATCTTAATAACTTATAAGAAAACTCGCATTGCATTCAAAATTTCTTTGTTTAACCTCATAAGAATGCAATGATTCCGAGACCCATGTTTAACTAAAACCAAAGTGGGCCACTGGCCGTCACCCGGAATTAGCTTTACTTGGTAAGCATGCACACAGCTAGTTATATCTTTATAACTCTCGGTTGTGGATTGGGCCCAAGGCCCAATTCACCAGATGTCTCAAGGCCCGGGACTCCCGATGGCCCAGTCAAGGAAACCAATCTCTTACAGCCAAATAATCACTAAAGTCTGGGACTCCCAATGAAATTAGTGACTATATACTACTTTACTTACGCAAAAACAGACACCTCACACTGTAAGCCATATCTGTAATTGAATAAGCGTTAAGTAGCTGACAAGATTGGGCAAGACATCCAAGCTTGATATTGGTTTTTAGGATTTTAGGTTTTATTTCCAAAAATAGAAGATTACTATTTTGGGAAACTTTCTTATTTTAGAAACTTTCTAAATTTAGAAATATACTAAAAATAGAAATTTCTAATTTAATATTTTATTAAAGTTTTCGGTTGGGTCACAAATTATAGGCCCAATTCTTGGCCCAAGACCACAGAATTCCAATTGGCCCAATAATTTGACATAACCGAGTCGGTTCATTAATTCTGGTCCGAGACCAAATTAACTACTAAATCCAACTGGTTATTTACTAAACCAGACCAGCTCTAAATTATTTGGTCCAACCAAATCAAACTTAGACCAGCCTTCGGTTTAGGTTAAAATTCAATTTTTGAATTTAAATCCGGTCTAATCAGAAATTAAATAATACCAATTGTATTAAATAATTTCCAGCAAACCGCGATTTGGGTTAACCGCTTGAACCATAAAATAATTAAATAATTAATTATTCAACAAAAACAAAATCGTTTGTTATGATTCTACAAATCGTTTGTTATTATAAGGCAAATTTAACATGTGATCGAAATTCAAAAAAAAAACTTTTGACTTTTCCAATTCGATATTCAACAATCGATTCATGCTATGAACAAACCAATCTAATCGATTGATAATTAATTCACCTTAAGCAAAACGATTCTTTCTATTAAGCAAAGTCAACAACAAAGATCGACTCTTACAATAAGACAAAATCAACTTAACCATTCATTCAAATCGTATGATTAAACAATCATTGCTTATCCCAACATCAAACAAAGTCAAACCTTAATTCAATAATTCAATCGCTCATGTTCAAACCTTAATTCAATAATTCGATCGTGATTATCAAACAAAGTCAACATCGATTCATATCAAGCAATGATACAAGCGATTTCATATTAGGGTTTTTACAAGTTCTAATCAAATTTCTTAAGCCAAATTCGATTCTAAACATTAAAAACAACCTAAATATGATCCAAAAAGCAAAAACCTAACGACCTGGCTCTGATACCACTGTAGGATTATGTGTGTTCATGGTGTAATTATCAGGTTACATCCTAGCACATAATCAACTAGGATCTAGGTGATTTGCAGTTGAATCATACAGATCAGGATCATTACCTCTTTTAGAGTGCAGCGGATTGATTGGTAATGTCGAGATCACTTAGAGCAGATGATTACCGGCTCCTCCTTGGTATCCACACGCTTACAAGCTATGGATCAGGCTGCTAGACCAAGCTGGAATGAATCAGAGAGAGAGGAATACGGCTCAGGGAAATCGCAGAGGGTGATGTCTATAAGCCCTAGGCGCCATTCCTCTTCCTTATATGGGCCCAAGTTATTAAACTAATGGCCTATTAGGATTTTGGGCCCAAGACACAAATCAGACAAAAGCCTGTATTTTGTCTGGCCCAATTCTCTGTACAAATACAGTAAATGCCTTGCATCTTACCGTATTAATTCCTTGTTAACTTTCCCGTTAGCTATGGTGTGTGACCCTTAGGGATCATACAATACTGGTAATAAGTCCTAAACTTATAGATCAAGAGCGGACTCTAGCAAGTCATCATGATCACCCAGTATTTATGACTTATGTCTGATCTCGACACTTATCATACTTTCTAGAGATAGTACGGTAGATTTCAGGACATTCCCAACAGAAATATCATCTGATTTGTGATATTGTCAATAGAGGTGATGTGAAGATCAGCCGAGTTCCGACAAACGAGAATGTCGCTGATCCTCTAACCAAGTCACTCCCAAGGCCTAAGCATGAGAGTCATACGACTGCTGTAGGCATTAGAGATCTTAAGATGTAATCTTGATTCTAGTGGGAGTTTTGGATTTTGTTTTAGTTATAATAAGACACCATTGTAAACATTCTTTTAGAAGTGTTTAATGAAATTTGATTTCAGCATTATTTATTGTGATCTAAATAATGGTCCCAAAATAAGTTTATGACATATTATAGGTCATCAAGTTGAGAACTTGATCATGAAACCCTATAAGTTAATAAATTATTTCGTCCCTAGTCAAGGTTGTAGAATCGGGACACTGACAACCGTTAGAGACTAGATTGTGAGGTGACTGTTGGCTAAGTTTCATGGAGCCAATGATATGATTATCGCAGTCAGTCACATAGATATATGTCAGTGGACATATGATCGGACATGACCCGCTAATGAGAAGTCTACAAGATAGTAATATCTGTGTCATAAGAGGTTCTCATTACGACTATAGAGTATAGTCCTAAGACCTGAGTTCATCATGCTTTCTTGCATATGAATTGGTACATTTTGACTTTGTCAAACGTCGATCCGTAACTGGCGGCTATAACGACACTGTTCAAGTCTATCATGAAGTGTGCGTTGAAACAGGGATGGAACAAGATGGAATTTGTCCCTCCTGAAAAACGGGAGATAAATATCTCAGGGCCTATCGAAGATTGAATACTGAGAGAATGTGTGGCCGCACTCAAACGAACTGTAGTTCAGTTGTTTGTAATGTTCAGTATGAGATCAGGAGTTCGATAAACACGATGTTGGCTTAATAAGGATGACACAAATCTTGCCTTATGCCAAATCGAGATATAGAGACAAAAGGATTATAGGAATTGATGATTCCAGTACAAGTGGGAGATTGTTGGGATAGTGTCCTGAAATCACACCTGTACTCACTCCTGTGATAGTTGTGTGTCGAGATCTGACATTCGTATAATACTGGGCGTTTGCAATGCTTTGCTAGAAGCCTCTTGCAATCTGTAGGTCGTGGACTTACTGCCAGTATTATATGATCCTATAGGGTCACACACCTAAGCGAACTGGAAGCTACGACATGGGAATGATCATTGTGGCAATGATCATCTTATGTGTATTGAAATACACATAAGAATCGATATAAAGGTGTTGTGTCGATCGACACAGCTTGTGTGTCGGTCGACACAGTTCGGATTTTCCGAACAGGCTTTTCGGGTTATGGCTTAATTAAGTCTGGCCCATTAAGCACGTTTAGGTCGAATAAAACGTGTTTAGTTCGACCTAAACAATATAGCCGTCCAGTTTTCTTGACAGAAACTCTAGACACACCAGAACCTATCGATCCCATTGATCCGGCACTAGCATCCCGTTTCCAGCGAGCGTGCGTGTGTATCTGGTAGAGGCAAAGCGTTGCGTTGCTCCACTGATCTCGTTCACCATCTTCTTCCGCTGCCAAAGGTAAGAACGAGGTTGGTTCTTTTCAATATAACAAACCCTAGATCCATCGGGATCCAACAGCAATATCCACATCATAGCCTGCTACTAACTCCATCCATCTCCTCTGTCTCAGGTTCAGTTGTGGTTGAGTGAACACATACTTCAGAATCTTGTGGTCAGTCAGTATTTTCACCTTGGGCCCGTATAAGTAAGATCGCCAGATCTTTAAAGCAAACACCACTGCAGACATCTCCAGGTCATGAGTTGGGTATTTCCCTTCATGCTTCTTCAGTTGCCTTCAGGCATAGACAATGACCTTTCCCTGCTGCATCAATACACATCCAAGACCGGTGATAGAGGCATCCGTATAGACTACGTAGGGTACCTCGTTCTCTGGCAGAGTGAGAATTGGCACCTTGGTCAACAGGTCTTTTAGCGCCAGGAAACTCTCCTCAGCTTGATCCGACCATTCAAACTTCAAGCCATTTCCCATCAATCGAGTCATGGCCTTGGCCTTGCTAGGAAACCCTTTGGCGAATCTCTTGTAGTAGCCGGCTAACCCAAGAAATCTCCGGACTTCAGTTGCGTTCTTAGGTCTTGGCCATTCCTTTATGGCCTTGATCTTCTCGGGGTCAACTACTACTCCTTGATCTGAAATGATATGGCCTAAGAAACCGATGCTTTTCTGCCAGAAGTTGCATTTGCTCAGCTTAGCATATAGCTTCTGTTCCCTAAGCCGTCTGAGCACTTTCCTGAGATGCTCCCCATGTGCCTCTCGGTCCTTGGAATACACCAGAATGCCGTCTATGATATGAAGATGATTATGAATTCATCCAACCATTCCCGGAAGATCCCATTCATCATCTTCATAAATGTAGCCGGTGCATTGGTTAGTCCAAACGGCATAACCAAAAATTCATAGTGGCCATACCTTGTCCAGAATGCGGTCTTCCGTACATCCTCGGGTGCAATCGGGATTTGGTGGTACCCCGATACTAGATCAGTCTTATAGAATGCGGTTGCTCCTCTAAGTTGATCCAATAGCTCATCAATCCTCGGCAATGGATACGTGTTCTTTACCGTGACCTTGTTGATTCCACGGTAGTCAATACATAACCAGAAGCTCCCATCCTTCTTCCTCACAAAAAGGACCGGCGCTCCCCATGCTGAACTACTAGGCCGGATAAAACCCTTCTCTAAAAGCTTCTCCAAATGTTTCTTGAGCTCAGCCATCTCAGCAGGTGCCATCCGGTAGAGTGGAGCAGTCCCGGGTTCTAATTCGATGGTGAATGGGTCAAACCGGTCAGGTGGTAAACCTTTTAAGGCTGCAAACACATCCCCAAATTCATTTGCAACCAGAATCACTCCAATCTCCTTGTTGTTCCTACCCTCGGCCGTGGTGATGGTTGCAAGGTAAGCTTCAAAGCCTTTCTCCAACATCTTCCCAGCTTGTACTGCCGAGACCACTAGACTACCATTGGTTGGCCTTATCCCTTGGAACCGAATTCTCCCCTCTGGCCTCTCGAACCATACTCGCCCAAGATGGCAATCGATCATTGCTCGGTACCGACCTAGCCAATCGATTCCCATGATCACGCTGTGGTGATTGAGCTGAATCACAAATAGATTGGTCGACATGCTCATGTTTCCAATATAAACGGATATGTGCCGTACCAATCCTTTGGCCGGCATGACTTGGCCGCCAGTCGCATTGACTCCAAATCTCCACTTGTTCCATTCGAAACAAGCCTTTACCCATCATCTTTGGGCTCACAAAGCTATGGGTTTCCCCATAATCAAATAGGACATGCATTTCCACACCTCCTATTTTTCACGGTACATATACCATCACATAAGATTGGTAAGTCCCAAATAAACACATTAAGGCATTACGTCACTTTACATTTCATTATAACACCTATGTCATTTTGGCATTTCATAATGACACCTCTGTAATTTTGGCATTTCATTATGACACCTTTCTCATTTTGGCCTTTCAAGAATGCACTTAAAGGCATTAAGTTATCATTTCATTAAAAATCCCAATGTATACATCATCATGTGGAACACACACAAAGTCATTCGGTTCAATGTATACATTTTTGTTCTTAACTCTAATGTGAAACACATGTGTAGAGGTCTTAGGCGGCCGGCGTACCCGTGATTGCGTTGAATTCCCCAGCTTCACCGGAGTCCTCCACCAGATGGTACACTCGTGGTGCACCCTCCTTAGCCATGTGATCACGTCTGCGGTCCGTCCCTTGGCCTCCTTCCCTTCGGGGACGCTTTGGACACTCCTTAGAGAAGTGTCCAATTTGTCCACACTGGAAACAGGTTCTAGTCATCATCCTCTCCTTCATCACGAAGCAATCCTTGATCTCATGCTCCTTGCTTCCACACCCCGCACAGACCCCACTTGTCTTCTAACATACACCGAGGTATTTCTTTCCACAAGTGGAGCAGGCTGGGCGTCCTTCCTTAGCTGGAGTGGTACTCTCTTCTTGGTTTTACTTCCTGTTTAGATCTTTCTTGGTACGGTTGGCCTTCTTGTCCCGGGACTATACTCTTGCCTTCTTCTCTTCTGCGAGGTTAGACTCCACTGTAGCAGCTCGTTTGACCAACTCGGAGACTGAGTCGTAGGAACAAACTGATCAATGAGTACGCAGGTCTACCCGCAGGCCACAGAGGAACCGTTGCACCAATGTTGTTTCTGTAACATCCGCAAACCAGCCTAAGGGCCTTTTAGGCTGTCTATGGGGCCATAAGGTCGAACACAAGATCAAGGAGGATCAATCCGAGTGTTCCATAGGCAGTAGAAGGGTTAAGTTCAGTTGGGAGGAGCTTAACCTAAGTGAGAGCAGCTGGAAAGGAGTGTTCAGCTGGAACAAGCTGGACAGACAGCTGGGGACCAGCTCAGCTCAGCTAGCTGGAGTGTTCATGTGTCGGACCAGCTGGTCAGCTAGTGTCACTAGCTGACCATTAGCGAATGGGCACCTTTGGGAGATGCACCCATTCGTCCCAAAAGAAGCAACTCTTCCCATGGGAAGTTGGTTGCGATTTCATGGTCTATAAATAGACCATTGGGAGGCCAAAAATCGGCACATTACACACAAGGGAAGAACCCAACAATTCTCTTAAAGGCAAAGGCCATAAACCGAGAGAAAGAAGAGAGAGAGAGAGGCCGGTGATTCTAAAGGAATTTCCGGCGATTTAAGAAGCCAAGAAGAGGCGGTTTAGTGGAGTGTTCAAGGCGTGAACAGAAGGAAGAAGATGACTTCCAACGCGGCCAAGGACCAGGGCAAATCCGCTACAACCTCTAAGGTTAGATCCGACCCCTTTACTCACGGCCTTGGCCAAGCCAATAGGCCAACGACCGGTTAGAGTTATGCGGCCAGATTTCTCTACTCTTCGTCTATTCTGGAAATAGAACCAGGCTTAGGCTATACACGGTTTAAAACGGCCTTTTGGGAAACCGCAATGATTGGCCAAAGGCCATGATCGCGGGGGGTCGGACGGTTAGGCAGATTGACCGCGCTAAGGGTCGATGTGCTTGCGGTGTGTGGGTGATCGGACGGCATGTCTTGGAGACATTGGCCGGGTCACGGTTGGTCGGACGGCGGATCTCAGAGATGTTGTCCAGATCATAAACCGCACACGGCAAGTGGCCGAGCGTGAATGGTTGGGAAGTGAACCGGGTCGAACGTGGCCAGACCATAGACGTACCGCTGGATAATGACGTGATGCGGACCGTACAACGCGATCGCGGATCGATGGTAACCGTCCGCGGACCATCGCATCCGTTCGCGGTGAACGGTCGCGACCATTAGTACACGGACGTGAGTAACGACCATGGGTCGATCGCACCAACGATCGCGTCGTCCTTACGGACGTACGCGCGGTATGTGCCGATCGTCCTTACGGACGTACTCACGACACACGTGGATCGTCCTTACGGACGTACGCGCAGTACATTACGAGCGACCTTACGAACGCAATGCAGCACGTACGGACGACCTTACGGACGTCTGTGACGGATGCGGATTACGATCGTACGGACTAACGCGTACGACCGCGGATCACGACCACGGTCGTGGATCCATGAACGGTCGGAATGCGGTTCGGGTTTAAGGCATGGCCGTCTAGTTGGAACGTAGAATGGACTTAGGATTTGTGTGATGCATTTGGGTTATGGAATCATGTAGATTCGTTTAATGCTAAGTTGTTGGTTATTACCGTTTAGGCATACTTATCATTTGTGTTGTTTCAGGGCATAAGGATAGACATTGTTAGGACCGAATACTTTATTAGCATAATGCGACTTGAACCACATTGTATTTGGTACCTTTGATGATTAATAAAATGTATATTTATGTTATGTTGCTCATTGCCTTAGTTTAAGAACGGAATAAAACGAACAAATGGAACTAATATCTGTTTAGATTTGGCTAAGTATAGAATGAATGGACTTGAGGTTGACAACGAACCTCAAGTTAGACTGTTAGGTTAGTGGAACATCCGTTCCGGCCTTAGAGTCGGGATGGGGTGTTTCAAGTTGGTATCAATGCGGACTTATTTCCTAGGCTATGGGTTAAGGGCTACACCACTCGTCCGGGGTTAGAGGTCTGCGTAGAAATGCATTAGACTTGTCAGGACTTGGAGATTGCTTGCTTGATGTATATTTATCTCGTTGAATCTTTAGGTTGGAAAGAGTAAGTCAAAGCGAACTAAGGATAGGGAGGCGTCTGCGACCGGCCATGGCCCAAGAGTCCAGACCACCCCTGTCACGCCTGGGTTAACCGGTCCTGAGGTTAACCAGACAGGCACTGGGCCCACGGCTTCTCACATACCTGACGGGACTAGGGTTAATAAACCGGACGTCCAAGTTGAGAACGAGGAGGAGCAGATGGGCGAGTCCTCATCTCATGTGGTCCGTACTGAGGCCGGACATGAGAAGGACGATGCCACAGGTGGTGGTGGTGGTGAACCATTGACCGCAGTCCCGAACATCGGTCAGATGTGGACTTTGTATAAGATGGTCATGGACCAGCTTACGGTACTGAACCAGAACATCTCTGGTCAAAAACGGGCTGAGAGTGAGCCACGGATCCAAGTCCCGAAGACTACGAATCCGAGTGATGTTGATCCAGACGTAGTAGTGATAGAGTCACCGGTTCCTAAGAAGAACCGTAAGGTGGACTATTAAACGTGCTTGGTCACATAACCAAGTTGGGCACAAAGCACTTTAAAGGAAGTGCTGACCCACTTGAGGCTGATGAATGGAAGTCATGGCTTATCCATAACTTTCGTTCCACCCGTTGTCCAGAGGATTACCGCAAGGAAATTGCGATCCACTTCCTAGAAGGGGATGCACATAATTGGTGGCTGTCAGTGGACAGACGCACCAAGGGTCTCCTCGACTCGTTTTCGAACTTTGAGACTGAATTAACCCGGAAGTACTTCCCGGCAGAGGCTTGGGATCGTATGGAAGGAAAGTATTTGAGTTTAGTCCAAGGCCGCAAGACGGTTCAGGAATATGAGGCCGAGTTCGACCGTCTCAGGTGCTATGTGGGACGGGATGTCGAGGACGAACCAGCACAGGTCCGTCTGTAACACCCCGACCCGTTCTACGGACAATAGACGGCAGGAGATGTCACAATAGTCGAGTACCGTGAATGGTCCAGGCGTCCCCGAGGTTAGGCCGGCCCATCCGTGATATCCAACCTACCTCTCGGTCATAGCCTAAGGCTTAGCAACCCGTACTACGACCTCGAGTTGTGTCAGTTCGGACTAAACTCATATCATGAACCGTGGAGTTAAAGAAAACACATTTTATTAATACTAAGTAGGATCTATTACAAAACGTTACCAAAACAATATGGTTTATGGTGCACTGAGTCAAAAATCCTACATAGTATAAACTCCACGATCTTCACACTCACAACCCGAAGCTACGCCGGCAGCCTAACGTCCGAACTTTCCCTCTATGCCGTCTATGGTTTCCTGCGAGACAAAATTTGTATAATGAGCAACCTTATGGGTTACTCAGTGAGTCCAAGACCCTCTAACATGCATTAGTGCCCCAACCCGTCCCAATAGCCGAAGCACATGCATATCAATCAACACAATTGTCTCACACGCATAGACAAGGAATAACAACATCGAAGTTATGCACAAGCGAAAGCGTATAAATAATAACGCAAACATGACTCCAATCATGAATGGAACACACGTCTAGACTTTCTAGACTCCTCAATCTAATGCATGCGAAGGCCTCCTAGTGCACCAGATACTCCCCCTACACATGTGACTACTCGCAACCAATCACCACTAAGGATCGTGGTCCGAGCATCACACCCGTTACTGGGACCTATCCCTCGGGTTACCTGTTACTGGCACATATCCCTCAGGTTTCGTGTGGTCACACGGTGCTCGGCCAAGGGAGCGACCCAAGTACCGTCCGAGCCTGTTCCAAATCCACGGAGACTTCACAATGGGAGCACCGAATACACTAACTCTAGAACACTCACACAAGTTCTAGAATGCATCATCTAGGACTCACACACGTCCTAGACCACTAGAGCAATATTACACATGCTCTAGAACAACACAATCAACTGGTCTGTGGTGTCCCTTGTTACCACACACGTCCACTTGCATCACACAACACAAGTACAATATACTGCATGATACCCACACATGCATCTACGTACTTCCACAATCATCTTACGGTGTAGGGTCATGCAAAGGATCTGAAGATCACAGCAACCGCTATAACCGTCTTAAAACGGAAGGGAGACTTACGTGGATCAACGATCTCACGAAGCTACCGCATCCTCACCCATACGGGCAAACATCTCTTCTCAACACAACCATTTTCGAGTCGGTTCCCTAACCGATCCCGTACTTATCATAACATTATGCATGCTATCACAAAAATCTCAATGATTCTCCACACAATCAAAGAGAACATGCATCTTAATATCAAATCAACACAATGATCATGCATGCATTAATTCTCTATGAAAATATAACCCAAATTCAAAGAGATTAACTAGTTTAACAATAACAAACATGCATGCATCAATCACTAAGACAATCACGGTTTAAACCTCATTAAAATACAGGAAAAACCAACCAGAAACGTGACTAAGGATAAATAATCCGATTATTTCAATCTTTACGTCACAACCTGCATAAACCGTTAGTCCTAGCTACCGGGACTCACCCGTTCCGAAGCCCGCTCCTTAATTCCAGAATCTCCCCGCTAGATCGACACCCCGAGGCATAACCCGAACGCCTCGTCCCGAACGTCCGCTCTGTCCCGCTCTAATCCGCCCATTTTCTCACTTTCTCTCTCTAGAACCACTTTCTATCTCTAGAACCACTTTCTCTCTCTAGAAAATTGTTCAGATCTGAAAAAGTGTAGAAAATGGCTTAAGGGTGCTTGGTATTTATAGATGGGGAAGGGAAGGTGAGTTGGCGACATATGGCGATCATGCGGTCAAGATAGGCATGTGGTAGGACATTTGTGGGCGTCCAGCCATGCAACGCGACAGCTCGTCAGTGCATGCACCGCGACAGCTCGTCAGCGCATGCATCGCGACAGCTCGTCAGCGCATGCATCGCGATAGCTCGTCAGTGCATGCATCATGCATCGCGACAGCTCGTCAGCGCATGCATCGAGACAGCTCGTCAGCGCATGCACTCTGTGCATCCGTCCGTGCGTCTGCACGTCCGTCTGTGCGTCCTGACGACCATACGGCCACCCGAACACGTCCTGACGCATCCGTCTTCGACCGTTTCTCGACCCGATGACGTTTTTCCTCGACCCGAACTCAATCTAACTCGACTATTATCCTCAAAATCCTCCAAAGTAATGACCCACATCCATTCCCAACCATTTATCAATTCCGGGAAGGTTCTTATCCAACGAACGTGACTTTAACCCGACGTTCGGCCAAAACTTGGATATCTTCCAATCCGTTCAGTCTTTTCACATTCTGCTTCGACCAACACTCTTAAAATGTTGTTTCTAACCAATGCTGAAAGTTTCAGATCATTCCGACAACTTTGAATTTTTGGCCGTTCTTCGTCTGTTCCCTCTCGGCCGGTCGTACTCCGCTTTCGGCCGTCCTACTTTCTCGGTAGGGTCATTACATTCTACCCTCCGTAAAAGAATTTGTCCCCGAATTCTAGCACTAGAAGAGAAGAGACCATCTTGCTCCTGCTGAGCTAATACCACCCTCCTCAATTCACTAGTTCTTGGGTCTTGATGAGGACATTGGATCCTCCAGACCCGACCCGGACGAGCAGTACGTACCAGCCTCGACCACGAGGCTGACCGAGCTATTCCCGACCGCGCGGAACGTACTTGAGGAGGTTCAGAAGGCCACTGCAAGTTATGCCAGACCATATGACGTGATATCAGGAATTCATAAGCCAACATCATGCTTCAGGAGTGATGATCGTTCCAGAACCCAATTGGAACGATCCCATTTGGAGACGGTCGCCAACCGACCTCCCGGAGCCCTAACCGTGTCCTGGAAGATGTCCATAGGAGAGTTGGTTCAAGCCAATCATGACAGACTTTATATTCATCATAAAGTATGCTATTTGGAAGAGTTTGGTCAGAAGGAATCATCTTGGGTTCGAGATCAACTAGGAGGATGTCTAGAAGCTGTCCAGTTAGCCCTGTCCGCGGATATAGGTGCATTCAAGAGAGGATTGCGAATTTACCAAGAGGAACCAAGCTGCAAATCAACCTGTTATGGAAACCTGACTCATCAAGGAATCTGCACGAAGTTGAATCACATCAAGACCATTTTCTATGAAGAAGTTATGACCGTTTCAAGACAGGTGATTTTCAGGGAACGCGATAAAGACCGACTTGCACATTTTAGAGTGCCCAGAACGAACCAGGATGAATCAAGGAGTTAAGAAACTTGTTCTGGATTCCTGTTTCATCAGGGAATGCATGAGAGTTGGAATCATACCAATACCAGCTCGTACCAAGAAGATATGCAAGATCAAATCCGAAGGTTGCTGGACCTGCCTTATTTGGAAGCTCACGGACTTAGTGGGCTTCAGACTTACGTATGGCGACCAGGAATACGAGCGACATCTCCTTGGGAATTGGTTTATACTCTTTTTCCCTTAAGTGTGGTTTTATCCCAATTGGGTTTTCCCACTAAGGTTTTTAATGAGGTAAACCAAGGCCCGCTTCAAGAGAAGGAGAATATGGCCCGTCCAACCTTTCTTTCTTGTTTTCTATTTTTGTAGTTTCGACCAGGCCTCTTTATGGCCCTTTTCTAAGACCTGTAACCCTAGTACTTTGGCTATTTAAAGCCACTCTTTGTTTTCAATAAAGTTAAGCAAGTTTAAACTAAGAAAACCCTAAGGTTTAGGTGATCTTCCTCTCCTTTGCGCGGCTTCCCCTTTGGAGAATTGGATCTCTTGGTTTTTGCTTGCTGCCCAAATACCCCTAAGTGTTCCTAAGTGTTACTAAAGCTCATCAGTTCCTAACTCACCATCCAACCATCACTTGACGAGAAGAGAGCGCCATCGGCCAGCTTCTCGTCCCGCTCGACCATCGTTCGCATCGTCCGTCTGTCCGCTCATCTCTCTCGACCACCCGCTCCGCGTCTCATATCATCTGGTATCAGAGCTAAACGCTCCTGAAACCAATCCGGTCATCTCTGAATCTCTTGCTTTTTTTTTTTTGATTAGTTTGTTCTTTGCTTTCTCATAAAATTCAAATTCAAAAAAAGAAAAAGAAATAGCTTGCTAGCGATCTCGGCCGAGTTCCTTGCGTGAACATATTATATAATCTGCTAGGATAATTAGTTAATTCGCTTGGTTTGTTATTCTGGTGCGTGTAAGAACTGCAAGTCAAAGGAAATATATTGTTTATTTTTGTTAGTGTTCTCGGCCAAGTTAGATTATACTAGGTTGTTAAGTTAAAAAAAAAAACTAACGTGTTAGTTGCTTGATTGCTAGGACCGCTTGACTATCATCTGTAACATCCCCGAACCGGCCTAAGGGCCATTCGGGCTGTTCATGAAACCAGAAGTCAGAACTCACGATCCAAAAGATCTATAAGAGTGTTCCATGGGCAGAGAAGGGTTAAGTTCAATAAACGGGAGCTTAACCTAAGAGAAACCAGCTGGACGGCCGAGCTATCAGCTAGAGAAGTGAGTGACCAGCTTAGCTCAGCTAAGCTGAAGTGTAGAAGTGTGGAATCAGCTGGTCAGCTAGTGACACTAGCTGACCAAGGCGCCAATAGCGAATGGATGTCAATGGAAGTCATGACCATTCGCAAGCCAACTTGCATCCCTTCCTCCTTGGCGGTTTGTGGGCGTGCAAAGGCTTATAAATAGTGGCCTTGGAGGCCATTTTCGCATACTACACACACAAGGGAAGAATCCCACAAATTTCTCTAGGGCATAAGCCACATTAAACCGAGAGAAAGAGAGAGATAAAGAGAGAGAAGGGCCGGCCGATTGCTTGCAAAGGAATCACCGGCGGTTTAAGAGAAGGAGCGGTTGGTTAAGGGTACTAGGCGCGGTTTGGAAAGGAGGAATTGCCATCCCGGCCATAGGCCTAGACGGATGTCCCATTATCTAATTCATTCTAAGTTGAGGTTCTTTTGCAACCTCAACCCTAAACGTTTTAAACTTAGCCAAATCCTTAACAAAGTTCATTCCATTCATTCATTCCGTTCTAACATTTCTAAGCAAGAATAATAAGGCAAATAGACATTTTATTAATATAAGCAAAGGTACCAATACAATGTAGTCAAACACATTATGCTAATAGTATTCGGTCCTAAGTACAATGTCTATCTATTACACACCACTCGTCCCTTGGGTCTTGTCCGCGCCTAGGATGAGTCATCCCCATGACCATCCTTGTTACCTGAAAGCCAAAACCATTCATAATCATATATTTTTAAGTTAAGGTTTAACAACCTAACATTTTAGTCTATATGATCCCCTTATAATTCCCATTCAATTCGCATTTTAATACTGAGTATTCTAGCCCAAACGTTCCATGTGTTAAGCCGTCTCGCGACCGGACGGTCGCCCGTTCAACCGCATGCGTCTGTAAGGTCTTTCACGCACGACCGTATGGTCGTCCGCGTACGTGCATGCGTTCGCCCGTCTATGTCCGTATCGGGATTAATCATCGGCATGGTCTCTCGGACGTGTACGCGCATGACCGCGTTGGATCATTGCCGCACCGTGTTGCCGCGTTAGCGTGCATCGGTACATACGGGTACGATCTTGGTTCGCGGTATCCCGTAGGATATCACGACCGTACCGCGAGCGTACCACGATCATTCCATGATCCGATAGTCGTCCGTTCATGAACGGATGCAACTGTTCGCGCGAAGGGATGCGATCGTGCCGCGGACGGTTACGATCGATCCTCACGTTCGCACGTCAGACCACGGACACGCTTAGCGTCTTACGACTGTCCTTAGACACTCGCGTCATCCGTCCGACCCACACCACGGTCCATCTTACTGCCGGTTACGGTTCTTTACCGATCCTTCCGATCGGTTCCATACTTGGTCCGGTCACATCCTTTGTCTTACGGTTCTCGGTTAAACCGTCCCCCTAGACGGCCCGTTAAACCGTTCCGACCATTTGACCCTTTGCGCCCCAAACATGGAATTAACCGCGGCCAACCGCTTAATGGCCGTTCATTCACGACCATGGCCTTTGGCCGGTCGTGTGGCTTACATGAGCGTTTGAGAACCGACATAGAATCTCTCTATGACCGGCTTTTACTTAGAAGAAGAAGTAGAATGATCCGGCCACAATCAATCCGACCATAAGCCTTTGGCTTGGCCAAGGCCGACAGAGATAGAGGCTCGGATGGTACCTTAGAAGTGGTCGGTGCTTTGCCCTGGTCCGTAGTCGCCTTGGAAGTCATTCCTCCTTTCCAAACCGCGCCTAGTCCCCTTAACCAACCGCTCCTCTTCTTAGACCGCCGGTGACTCCTTGCAAGCAATCGGCCGGCCCTTCTTTCTCTTTATCTCTCTCTTTCTCTCGGTTTATATGGCTTATGCCTTAGAGAAAATAATGGGATTCTTCCCTTGTGTGTGTAGTGTGCGAAAATGGCCCTTAAGGCTTGTATTTATAAGCCTAAACTCGCCCCATAACCGCCCAAGGAGAAGAGGCACAAGTTGGCTTGCGAATGGTCATGACTTCCATTGGCAACCATTCGCTATTGGCGCCTTGGTCAGCTAGTGTCACTAGCTGACCAGCTGATTCCACACTTCTACACTTCAGCTTAGCTGAGCTAAGCTGGTCACTAGCTTCTCTAGCTGATAGCTCGGCCGTCCAGCTGGTTTCTCTTGGGTTAAGCTCCCGTTTAGTCGAACTTATCCCTTCTCTGCCCATGGAACACTCTTATAGATATTTTAGATCGTGAGTTCTGAGATCTGGTTCCATGAACAGCCCGAATGGCCCTTAGGCCGGTTCGGGGATGTTACAAGTCTCCCCCCCTTGAAATGGATTCGTCCCTGAATCCGATCCAAGGTGTTCGTTCCTTGTAAACTCCTCAAACCACTCTGGATAGTCAGCCTTCATTCTGTTCTCGGTTTCCCAAGTTATCTCCTTAACCCCATTGCAGATCCATCCAACCTTCACCATCTGGATGACTTTCTTTCTGGTTGCTTTTTCCAACCTATCCAGAATCCTCAAGGGCCTTGTTTCCAAGGTGAGATTTGCCTTTAGATCCTCGGGAATCTCGGGCATAATCTTATCCTGATCCGTTAAGCACTTGCACAATTGTGAGACATGGAACACGTTGTGGAACGCTTCCATCTCATTAGGCAAGTCTAGCTTATAAGCAACCGTCCCGACCCGTTCTAGGATCGTGAACGGTCCTAAGTATCTTGGATCAAGTTTCCCACGTTTGGAAACCCTTGCCCTTCCTTTGAAGTTGATCATCTTAAGGTAGACTCGATCCCCAACTTGGAATTCGATGTCTTTCCTTCTTTTATCTGCGTAACTCTTTTGGCGGTCTTGCGCCTCTTGCATCTTGGCTCTTAGGAAACGGATTTGCTCCGTTGTTTCCTCAATTATCTCTGGCCCAAAGACTCGAGATTCACCCACTTGCGTCCAGCATAGTGGAGTCCTGCAGGGCCGCCCATACAACGCTTCGTAGGGGGACATTCCGATGCTTGCTTGGTAACTGTTGTTGTAAGCAAACTCGGTCAAGGGTAAATACTTTTCCCAAGAGTCTCCCCAGTCTAGAACACATGATCTCAACATGTCTTCTAACGTTTGTATGGTCCTTTCAGACTGACCATCCGTTTGTGGATGATAAGCCGTACTCATGTTCACTCTCGTTCCTAGGGCTTTCTGGAAAGCTTGCCAGAAATAAGAAGTGAAACGACCATCTCGGTTTGAGACTATGCTTGCTGGTACACCATGAAGTCTTACGATCTCATCAATGTACTTTTCAGCAAGTTTACCAACTCCATCAATCTTCTTGATGGCTAAGAAGTGCGCGGACTAGGTCAGTCTGTCCACCACTACCCAAATCGTGTCTCTTCTTGACCGGGTCACTGGCAGTCCAGATAAAAAGTCCATCGTAATGTTATCCCACTTCCATTCCGGAATGGGTAAACTTTGCATCAGGCCGCTCGGGACTTGGTGTTCAATCTTGACCAATTGACACGTTTGGCACTTAGACACCCATTTAGCAATGTCCTTCTTCATCCCGACCCAGTGATAGTACCGTTTGAGGTCTTGGTACATCTTGGTCTGTCCGGGATGTATAGAGAACTTAGACTGATGAGCCATCCTTAGGATTTCTTCCTTAAGGCCTTTCACATCAAGAACACACACCCGACCATTCACCACAACCGTCCCGTTGTTAGTGAACTGATACTCAGTGTTGTTGTTATTAACCGATTTCATCAACTCTTCATCATGCTCTTGGGCCAACCTGACCCTCGTCAGCAGATCCGCCTGATCTGCTGCTCCAAGTCCTAGTGGCTCATTGTCCACGGTCAGGGCATTAAGGTGCAAGGACCGGACCAATCCGATCAAGGTCTCTGCATCCTTTTCCGCGGCCACCTCAGTTCTTTTCCGACTCAAGGCATCTGCAACCAAATTAGCCTTTCCTGGATGGTAAGTGATGTCTAGATCGTAATCCGCCACCAATTCCATCCACCTTCTCTGCCTTAGGTTAAGGTCAGGCTGAGTGAACACATACTTCAGACTCTTATGGTCGGTGAATAGTTGCACTTTGGCTCCGTAGAGATAAGATCGCCAGATCTTAAGTGCAAAAATAACAGCGGCCATTTCGAGATCGTGAGTGGGGTAGTTACCCTCGTGTTTTCTCAACTGCCTTGAGGCATAGGCTATCACCTTCCCGTCCTGCATCAGAACGCACCCTAACCCGTTCCGGGATGCATCTGTGTAGACCACGTATGGTACATTGTCTACTGCCAGGGTTAGGACAGGTGCCTTGGTTAACATATCCTTCAAGTCATTGAAACTCTTCTCCGCGGCTTCAGTCCATTCGAACTTCACGTTCTTTCCGGTCAGCTTAGTCATAGCCTTAGCCATGCTTACAAAACCTTGGACAAACCGCCTATAGTAACCGGCCAGCCCGAGGAAACTTCTAACCTCGGTTGCGTTCCTCGGCCGCGGCCACTCTTCAATTGAACGGATCTTGTCCGGATCAACTGAGACACCTTCATCAGACACTATGTGTCCTAGGAACCCTATCCTCGTTTGCCAGAAGCTACACTTGCTGAGCTTGGCATAGAGCTTCTGCGCCCGCAGGATTTCCATTACGATCCTTAGATGTTCACCGTGTTCTCTTCGGTTCTTGGAGTAGACAAGGATGTCATCAATGAATATGATGACGAACTTATCCAACCATTCCCGAAAGACACCGTTCATCATCTTCATGAACGCAGCTGGTGCATTTGTTAGACCAAATGGCATGACCACAAACTCATAGTGACCATACCGAGTTCTAAAGGCTGTTTTCCTCACGTCCTCAGGTGCTATCGGGATTTGATGGTACCCCGAAGCCAGATCGATCTTGGAAAACACCGTTGAACCCTTTAATTGATCCAACAATTCATCTATCCGAGGCAATGGGTACTTGTTCTTCACAGTAACCCGGTTTATGCCTCGGTAATCAATGCACAACCGAAGGCTTCCGTCCTTCTTCTTGACGAATAGAACGGGCGCCCCCCATGGAGAACTACTTGGCCTAATAAAGCCTTTGTCTAGTAGTTCTTCCAGCTGCTTCTTCAGCTCAGCCATCTCGGCTGGAGCCATTCTATATGGCGCCTTGGAGAGAGGCTTGATCCCTGGTTCTAACTCAATGACGAACGGATCAGACCGGTCAGGCGGTAAGCCTTCCAGGGCCTTGAACACGTCCTCAAAGTCGTTGACCACTGGGATCTCTTCGACCTTTGTCTCCGGCCCAACCTCCTTAGTAGTGATGGTGGCTATGTATGCTTCGCATCCCTTTTCCAGCATCCGTTCTGCTTGGATAGCAGAGACGACCAAACTCCCCGAAGTTGGTCTTACTCCTTGGAACACGACCCTTCCCTCTGGCCGTTCCAACTTCACCCTTCCTCGGTGGCATTCAATGGTGGCTCGGTTTTGTCCAAGCCAATCCATCCCTAAGATCACTTCATGATTCTTAAGTTGGACTACTACTAGGTCAGCTGGCATGTCCACGCCTCCAATGGAAACGGGAACCGCCTTGACTAATCCTAGCATTGGCATCACTTGCCCACCGGCCGCATTTACAATGCCTTGGCCGGCCGTTTGTTCCTTTTGGAACAAGCCTTTCCCAATCATTCCGGGACTCACAAAACTATGTGTAGCCCCAGAGTCAAATAGAGTGAGTGCCTCTACACCACCTATTGTAACGGTCCCTACACATTCCCCCAAATGTCTAAGTGTCCCGCCCTTTTCCCCAATGTATGCAATGCATTTAAAAATTGAAGAAGTAGAGGTCTTAGTGACGTACCAGTGATCGAGTCGTAGGAGCCGGCTTCGGCCAAGTCCTTCACCAGATTGTAGACTCGGGGTGTCCCGGCTTGGCCCTTGGCCTTAACCGCGCGACCTTCTTGTCCCCGGTTCCCTTCTGGCGCCTTCTGCTTATCACCTTGCAGCTTCGGGCAATCACGCATGTAATGCCCGGTCTTTCCACATTGGAAACATGTCAATGGTCTTTCTGTCACCCTTTCTTGCCCCTTCTGTGGACAGCTTGTGACTTCATGGTCTTTGCTGCCACACTTCGCACATACCTTCCCGGCTTTCCAACACTCCCCCAAGTGATATTTGCCACAGGTGGTACACTTCGTGCGGTCAGAGGATTGACGATCAGCCCCCACTTGATCCCATTTCTTCTTTAGGTTCTTCCCGGATCGGTTGGCCTCTTTGTCCTGTGCCTTAGTACCGACGCGGTTCTCCTCGGCCATGTTGGCCTCCACAGTAGCAGCTCGTTCAACCAGCTCAGAGACTGAGTCATAGGAGCAAACCGAGCAATGAGTCCGCAGTTCCACACGCAGGCCGCGCAGGAAACGGCGCACTTGAGCCGGCTCATCCTCAACATCACGTCCCACGTACTGTCTGAGACGATCAAACTCTGCCTCGTACTCACGGACCGTTTTGCGGCCTTGGGTCAAGCTCAGGTACTTACCCTCCATATGATCCCAAGCCTCAGCTGGGAAGTTCTTCCGGTTGAACTCAACCTCAAAGTCAGCAAACGAGTCAATGAGACCCTTGGTGCGCCTGTCCACTGACAGCCACCAGTTATGTGCGTCCCCTTCCAGGAAGTGAACCGCAATGTCCTTCCGGTAGTCCTCGGGACACCGGGTAGATCGGAAGTTCCGGACAAGCCGTGACTTCCACTCATCGGCCTCAAGTGGGTCTGCACTTCCCTTGAAGTGCTTGGTGCCCAACTTGGTGATGTGACCAAGAACGTTGAGGTAGTCCACCTTACGGTTCTTTCTGGGAACCGGTGACTCTACCACTACTACGTCCTGTTCATCATCACTAAGGCCCTTGGTCTCCACGACCTTGGCCTTAAGCCCTTCAGAAAACGACTTCTGACCAGAAGAGATGTTCTGGTTCAGTGCCGTCAACTGGTCCATGACTTCCTTCAGCATGGTCCACATCTGTCCGATGTTCGGGACCGCGGTAAATGGCTCACCATCGCCGCCCATAGCATCGTCCTCCTCACGGCCGGTCTCATCTCGAGCCGCGTGAGACGAGGATTCGCCCACATCATCCTGTCTACCCTCAACCTCGATGTCTGGTTCAGTAACCCTAGTCGAGTTGAGAATGTTAGGATCTGTGGGACCCGTGCTCTTCTGGGTGACCTCGGGACCGGTCATCCCAGGTTGGACAGGCGTGGTCTGGTCATAGGATCCTTGTCCGTTTCCAGCCACACTCTTATCCATAGTACGCTTTGACTTGCTTTTTCCAACCTGAAGATCAACAAGTTAAGACATTCAACACAAGCAATCTTCAAGTCCTAAACAAGTCTAACAATTCCTACACGGACAATCTAACCCGGACGAGTGGTGTAGCCCCATAACCCATAGCCTAGGAAATAACTCCGCTCTGATACCAACTTGAAACACCCCATCCCGGCCATAGGCCTAGACGGATGTCCCATTATCTAATTCATTCTAAGTTGAGGTTCTTTTGCAACCTCAACCCTACACGTTTTAAACTTAGCCAAATCCTTAACAAAGTTCATTCCATTCATTCATTTCGTTCTAACATTTCTAAGCAAGAATAATAAGGCAAATAGACATTTTATTAATATAAGCAAAGGTACCAATACAATGTAGTCAAACGCATTATGCTAATAGTATTCGGTCCTAAGTACAATGTCTATCTATTAGACACCACTCGTCCCTTGGGTCTTGTCCGCGCCTAGGATGAGTCATCCCCATGACCATCCTTGTTACCTGAAAGCCAAAACCATTCATAATCATATATTTTTAAGTTAAGGTTTAACAACCTAACATTTTAGTCTATATGATCCCCTTATAATTCCCATTCAATTCGCATTTTAATACTGAGTATTCTATCCCAAACGTTCCATGTGTTAAGCCGTCTCGCGACCGGACGGTCGCCCGTTCAACCGCATGCGTCCGTAAGGTCTTTCACGCACGACCGTATGGTCGTCCGCGTACGTGCATGCGTTCGCCCGTCTATGTCCGTATCGGGATTAATCATCGGCATGGTCTCTCGGACGTGTACGCGCATGACCGCGTTGGATCATTGCCGCACCGTGTTGCCGCGTTAGCGTGCATCGGTACATACGGGTACGATCTTGGTTCGCGGCATCCCGTAGGATATCACGACCGTACCGCGAGCGTACTACGATCATTCCATGATCCGATAGTCGTCCGTTCATGAACGGATGCAACTGTTCGCGCGAAGGGATGCGATCGTGCCGCGGACGGTTACGATCGATCCTCACGTTCGCACGTCAGACCACGGACACGCTTAGCGTCTTACGACTGTCCTTAGACACTCGCGTCATCCGTCCGACCCACACCACGGTCCATCTTACTGCCGGTTACGGTTCTTTCCCGATCCTTCCGATCGGTTCCATACTTGGTCCGGTCACATCCTTTGTCTTACGGTTCTCGGTTAAACCGTCCCCCTAGACGGCCCGTTAAACCGTTCCGACCATTTGACCCTTTGCGCCCCAAACATGGAATTAACCGCGGCCAACCGCTTAATGGCCGTTCATTCACGACCATGGCCTTTGGCCGGTCGTGTGGCTTACATGAGCGTTTGAGAACCGACATAGAATCTCTCTATGACCGGCTTTTACTTAGAAGAAGAAGTAGAATGATCCGGCCACAATCAATCCGACCATAAGCCTTTGGCTTGGCCAAGGCCGACAGAGATAGAGGCTCGGATGGTACCTTAGAAGTGGTCGGTGCTTTGCCCTGGTCCGTAGTCGCCTTGGAAGTCATTCCTCCTTTCCAAACCGCGCCTAGTCCCCTTAACCAACCGCTCCTCTTCTTAGACCGCCGGTGACTCCTTGCAAGCAATCGGCCGGCCCTTCTTTCTCTTTATCTCTCTCTTTCTCTCGGTTTATATGGCTTATGGGATTCTTCCCTTGTGTGTGTAGTGTGCGAAAATGGCCCTTAAGGCTTGTATTTATAAGCCTAAACTCGCCCCATAACCGCCCAAGGAGAAGAGGCACAAGTTGGCTTGCGAATGGTCATGACTTCCATTGGCAACCATTCGCTATTGGTGCCTTGGTCAGCTAGTGTCACTAGCTGACCAGCTGATTCCACACTTCAACACTTCAGCTTAGCTGAGCTAAGCTGGTCACTAGCTTCTCTAGCTGATAGCTCGGCCGTCCAGCTGGTTTCTCTTGGGTTAAGCTCCCGTTTAGTCGAACTTAACCCTTCTCTGCCCATGGAACACTCTTATAGATCTTTTAGATCGTGAGTTCTGACTTCTGGTTCCATGAACAGCCCGAATGGCCCTTAGGCCGGTTCGGGGATGTTACAGGAATGGCTTCCAAGGCGACTACGGACCAGGGCAAAGCACCGACCACTTCTAAGGTACCATCCGAGCCTCTATCTCTGTCGGCCTTGGCCAAGCCAAAGGCTTATGGTCGGATTGATTGTGGCCGGATCATTCTACTTCTTCTTCTAAGTAAAAGCCGGTCATAGAGAGATTCTATGTCGGTTCTCAAACGCTCATGTAAGCCACACGACCGGCCAAAGGCCATGAAGGAACGGCCATTAAGCGGTTGGGCGCGGTTAATTCCATGTTTGGGGCGCAAAGGGTCAAATGGTCAGGACGGTTTAACGGGCCGTCTAGGGGGACGGTTTAACCGAGAACCGTAAGATAAAGGAAGTGACCGGACCCAGTATGGAACCGATCGGAAGGATCGGGAAAGAACCGTAACCGACTGTAAGATGGGCCGTGGCGTGGGTCGGACGGATGACGCGAGTGTCTAAGGACAGTCGTGAGACGCTAAGCGTGTTCGTGGTCTGACGTGCGAACTTGAGGATCGATCGTAACCGTCCGCGGCACGATCGCATCCCTTCGCGCGAACAGTCGCATCCGTTCATGAACGGTCGGCTATCGGATCATGGAATGATCGTAGTACGCATGCGGTACGATCGTGATATCCATCGGGATGCCGCGAACCAAGATCGTACCCGTATGTACCGATACACGCTAACGTGGCAACACGGTTCGGCAATGATCCAACGCGGTCATGCGCGTACACGTCCGAAAGACCATGCCGATGATTAATCCCGATACGGACATAGACGGACGATCGCATGCACGTACGCGGACGACCATACGGTCGTGCGTGAAAGACCTTACGGACGCATGCGGTTGAATGGGCGACCGTCCGGTCGCGAGACGGCTTAGCACATGAAACGTTTGGGTTAATAAGACTTAGACATATATTTAGGAAGCGATTACAAAAGGGGATCATATAGAATAAATGTTAGGTTGTTAAGCCTTAACTTAAATATTATGATTCATGAAATGATTTGGTTCCAGGTAACAAGGATGATCATGGGGATGACTCATCCTCGGCGCGGACAAGACCGAGACGAGTGGTGTAATAGATAGACATTGTACTTAGGACCAAATACTATTAACATAATGCGGATTGATCACTTTGTATTGGTACCTTTTGCGTTTATTAATAAAATGTCTATTTGCCTTATTATTCTTGCTTAGAATTGTTAGAATGGAATGAATGAATGGAATGAATTTCGTTAAGGATTTGGCTAAGTATAAAACGTTTAGGGTTGATGTTGCAAAAGAACCTCAACTTAGAATGGATTAGATAATGGGACGTCCGTCTAGGCCTATGGCCGGGATGGGGTGTTTCAAGTTGGTATCAGAGCGGATTTATTTCCTAGGCTATGGGTTATGGGGCTACACCACTCGTCCGGGTTAGATTGTCCGTGTAGGAATTTTTAGACTTGTTTAGGACTTGAAGATTGCTTGTGTTGAATGTCTTAACTTGTTGATCTTCAGGTTGGAAAAAGCAAGTCAAAGCGTACTAAGGACAAGAGTGTGGCTGGAAACGGACAGGGATCCAAGGACCAGACCACGCCGGTCCAACCTGGGATGACCGGTCCTGAGGTCACCCAGAAGAGCACGGGTCACATAGATCCTAACGTTCTTAACTCGACTAGGGTTACTGAACCAGACATCGAGGTTGAGGGTAGACAGGATGATGTGGGCGAATCCTCGTCTCACGCTGCTCGAGATGAGACCGGCCGTGAGGAGGACGATGCTATGGGCGGCGATGGTGAGCCATTTACCGCGGTCCCGAACATCGGTCAGATGTGGACCATGGTGAAGGAGGTCATGGACCAGTTGACGACACTGAACCAGAAAATCTCTTCTGGTCAGAAGTCGTTTTCTGAAGGGCTTAAGGCCAAGGTCGTGGAGACCAAGGGCCTTAGTGATGATGAACATGACGTAGTAGTGGTAGAGTCACCGGTTCCCAGAAAGAACCGTAAGGTGGACTACCTCAACGTTCTTGGCCACATCACCAAGTTGGGCACCAAGCATTTCAAGGGAAGTGCAGACCCACTTGAGGCCGATGAGTGGAAGTCACGGCTTGTCCGGAACTTCCGATCTACCCGGTGTATCGAGGACTACCGGAAGGACATTGCGGTTCACTTCCTGGAAGGGGACGCGCATAACTGGTGGCTGTCAGTAGACAGACGCACCAAGGGTCTCATTGACTCGTTTGCTGACTTTGAGGTTGAGTTCAACCGGAAGTACTTCCCAGCTGAGGCTTGGGATCGTATGGAGGGTAAGTACCTGAGCTTGACCCAAGGCCGCAAGACGGTCCGTGAGTACGAGGCAGAGTTTGATCGTCTCAGACAGTACGTTGGACGTGATGTCGAGGACGAGCCGGCTCAAGTGCGCCGTTTCCTGCGCGGCCTGCGTGTGGAACTGCGGACTCATTCCTCGGTTTGCTCCTATGACTCAGTCTCTGAGCTGGTTGAACGAGCTGCTACTGTGGAGGCCAACATGGCTGAGGAGAACCGCGTCGGTACTAAGGCATAGGACAAAGAGGCCAACCGACCCGGGAAGAACCTAAAGAGGAAATGGGATCAAGTGGGGGCTGATCGCCAATCCTCTGACCGCACGAAATGTACCACCTGTGGCAAATATCACTTGGGGGAGTGTTGGAAAGCCGGGAAGGTATGTGCGAAGTGTGGCAATAAAGACCATGAAGTCACAAGCTGTCCACAGAAGGGGCAAGAAAGGGTGACAGAAAGACCATTGACATGTTTCCAATGTGGAAAGACCGGGCATTACATGCGTGATTGCCCGAAGCTGCAAGGTGATAAGCAGAAGGCGCCAGAAGGAAACCGGGGACAAGAAGGTCGCGCGGTTAAGGCCAAGGGCCAAGCCGGGACACCCCGAGTCTACAATCTGGTGAAGGACTCGGCCGAAGTCGGCTCCTACGACTTGATCACTGGTACGTCACTAAGACCTCTACTTCTTCAATTTTTAAATGCATTGCATACATTGGGGAAAAGGGCGGGACACTTAGACATTTGGGGGAATATGTAGGGACCGTTACAATAGGTGGTTTAGAGGCACTCACTCTATTTGACTTTGGGGCTACACATAGTTTTGTGAGTCCCGGAATGATTGGGAAAGGCTTGTTCCAAAAGGAACAAACGGCCGGCCAAGGCATTGTAAATGCGGCCGGTGGGCAAGTGATGCCAATGCTAGGGTTAGTGAAGGCGGTTCCTGTTTCCATTGGAGGCGTGGACATGCCAGCTGATCTAGTAGTAGTCCAACTTAAGAATCATGAAGTGATCTTAGGGATGGATTGGCTTGGACAAAACCGAGCCACCATTGAGTGCCACCGAGGAAGGGTGAAGTTGGAACGGCCAGAGGGAAGGGTCGTGTTCCAAGGAGTAAGACCAACTTCGGGGAGTTTGGTCGTCTCTGCTATCCAAGCAGAACGGATGCTGGAAAAGGGATGCGAAGCATACCTAGCCACCATCACTACTAAGGAAGTTGGGCCGGAGACAAAGGTCGAAGAGATCCCAGTGGTCAACGACTTTGAGGACGTATTCAAGGCCCTAGAAGGCTTACCGCCTGACCGGTCTGATCCGTTCGTCATTGAGCTAGAACCAGGGACCAAACCTCTCTCCAAGGCACCATATAGAATGGCTCCAGCCGAGATGGCTGAGCTGAAGAGGCAGCTGGAAGAACTGCTAGACAAAGGCTTTATTAGGCCAAGTAGTTCTCCATGGGGGGCGCCCGTTCTATTCGTCAAGAAGAAGGACGGAAGCCTCCGGTTGTGCATTGATTATCGAGGCATAAACCGGGTCACTGTGAAGAACAAGTACCCATTGCCTCAGATAGATAAATTGTTGGATCAATTAAAGGTTTCGACGGTGTTTTCCAAGATCGATCTAGCATCGGGGTACCACCAAATCCCGATAGCACCTGAGGACGTGAGGAAACCAGCCTTTAGAACTCTGTATGGTCACTATGAGTTTGTGGTCATGCCATTTGGTCTAACCAATGCACCAGCTGCGTTCATGAAGATGATGAACGGTGTCTTTCGGGAATGGTTGGATAAGTTCGTTATCATATTCATTGATGACATCCTTGTCTATTCCAAGAACCGAAGAGAACACGGTGAACATCTAAGGATCGTGATGGAAATCCTAAGGGCACAGAAGCTCTATGCCAAGCTAAGCAAGTGTAGCTTCTGGCAATCGAGGATAGGGTTTCTAGGACACATAGTGTCTGATGAAGGTGTCTCAGTTGATCCGGACAAGATCCGTTCAATTGAAGAGTGGCCGCGGCCGAGGAACGCAACTGAGGTTAGAAGTTTCCTCGGGCTGGCCGGTTACTATAGGCGGTTTGTCCAAGGTTTTGCAAGCATGGCTAAGGCTATGACTAAGCTGACCGGAAAGAACGTGAAGTTCAAATGGACCGAAGCCGCGGAGAAGAGTTTCAATGACTTGAAGGATATGTTAACCAAGGCACCTATCCTAACACTGCCAGTAGACAAAGTACCATACGTGGTCTACACAGATGCATCCCGGAACGGGTTAGGGTGCGTTCTGATGCAGGACGGAAAGGTGATAGCCTATGCCTCAAGGCAGTTGAGGAAACACGAGGGTAACTACCCCACTCACGATCTCGAAATGGCCGCTGTGGTATTTGCACTTAAGATCTGGCGATCTTATCTCTACGGAGCTTAAGTGCAACTATTCACCGACCATAAGAGTCTGAAGTATGTGTTCACTCAGCCTGACCTTAACTTAAGGCAGAGAAGGTGGATGGAATTGGCGGCGGATTACGATCTAGACATCATTTACCATCCAGGAAAGGCCAACTTGGTTGCAGATGCCTTGAGTCGGAAAAGAACTGAAGTGGCCGCAGAAAAGGATGCAGAGACCTTGATCGGATTGGTCCGGTCCTTGCACCTTAATGCCCTGACCGTGGACAATGAGCCACTAGGACTTGGAGCAGCAGATCAGGCGGACCTGCTGACGAGGGTCAGGTTGGCCCAAGAGCATGATGAAGAGTTGATGAGATCGGTTAATAACAACAACACTGAGTATCAGTCCACCAACAACGGGACGGTTGTGGTGAATGGTCGAGTGTGTGTTCCCGATGTGAAAGGCCTTAAGGAAGAAATCCTAAGGATGGCTCATCAGTCTAAGTTCTCTATACATCCCGGACAGACCAAGATGTACCAAGACCTCAGACGGTACTATCACTGGGTCGGGATGAAGAAGGACATTGCGGAATGGGTGTCTAAGTGCCAAACGTGTCAATTGGTCAAGATTGAACACCAAGTCCCGAGCGGCCTGATGCAAAGTTTACCCATTCCGGAATGGAAGTGGGATAACATTACGATGGACTTTGTATCTGGAATGCCGGTGACCCGGTCAAGAAGGGACACGATTTGGGTAGTGGTGGACAGACTGACCAAGTCCGCACACTTCTTAGCCATCAAGAAGACTGATGGAGTTGGTAAACTTGCTGAAAAGTACATTGATGAGATCGTAAGACTTCATGGTGTACCAGCAAGCATAGTCTCAGACCGAGATGGTCGGTTCACTTCTTATTTTTGGCAAGCTTTCCAGAAAGCCCTAGGAACGAGAGTAAACATGAGTACGGCTTATCATCCACAAACGGATGGTCAGTCTGAAAGGACCATACAAACGTTAGAAGACATGTTGAGATCATGTGTTCTAAACTGGGGAGACTCTTGGGAAAAGTATTTACCCTTGACCGAGTTTGCTTACAACAACAGTTACCAAGCAAGCATCGGAATGTCCCCCTACGAAGCGTTGTATGGGCGGCCCTGAAGGACTCCACTATGCTGGACGCAAGTGGGTGAATCCCGAGTCCTTGGGCCAGAGATAATTGAGGAAACAACGGAGCAAATCCGTTTCCTAAGAGCCAAGATGCAAGAGGCGCAAGACCGCCAAAAGAGTTACGCAGATAAAAGAAGGAAAGACATCGAATTCCAAGTTGGAGATCGAGTCTACCTTAAGATGATCACCTTCAAAGGAAGGGTAAGGGTTTCCAAACGTGGAAAACTTGATCCAAGATACTTAGGACCGTTCACGATCCTAGAACGGGTCGGGACGGTTGCTTATAAGCTATACTTGCCTAATGAGATGGAAGCGTTCCACAACGTGTTCCATGTCTCACAATTGCGCAAGTGCTTATCGGATCAGGATAAGATTATGCCCGAGATTCCCGAGGATCTAAAGGCAAATCTCACCTTGGAAACAAGGCCCTTGAGAATTCTGGATAGGTTGGAAAAAGCAACCAAAAAGAAGGTTATCCAGATGGTGAAAGTCGAATGGATTTGCAACGGAGTTAAGGAGATAACTTGGGAAACGGAAAACAGAATGAAGGCCGATTATCCAGAATGGTTTGAGGAGTTTACAAGGAACGAACACCTTGGATCCGATTCGGGGACGAATCCATTTCAAGGGGGGGAGACTTGTAACATCCCCGAACCGGCCTAAGGGCCATTCGGGCTGTTCATGGAACCAGAAGTCAGAACTCACGATCCAAAAGATCTATAAGAGTGTTCCATGGGCAGAGAAGGGTTAAGTTCAACTAAACGGGAGCTTAACCTAAGAGAAACCAGCTGGACGGCCGAGCTATCAGCTAGAGAAGTGAGTGACCAGCTTAGCTCAGCTAAGCTGAAGTGTAGAAGTGTGGAATCAGCTGGTCAGCTAGTGACACTAGCTGACCAAGGCGCCAATAGCGAATGGATGTCAATGGAAGTCATGACCATTCGCAAGCCAATTTGCATCCCTTCCTCCTTGGCGGTTTGTGGGCGTGCAAAGGCTTATAAATAGTGGCCTTGGAGGCCATTTTCGCATACTACACACACAAGGGAAGAATCCCACAAATTTCTCTAAGGCATAAGCCACATTAAACCGAGAGAAAGAGAGAGATAAAGAGAGAGAAGGGCCGGCCGATTGCTTGCAAAGGAATCACCGGCGGTTTAAGAGAAGGAGCGGTTGGTTAAGGGTACTAGGCGCGGTTTGGAAAGGAGGAATGGCTTCCAAGGCGACTACGGACCAGGGCAAAGCACCGACCACTTCTAAGGTACCATCCGAGCCTCTATCTCTGTCGGCCTTGGCCAAGCCAAAGGCTTATGGTCGGATTGATTGTGGCCGGATCATTCTACTTCTTCTTCTAAGTAAAAGCCGGTCATAGAGAGATTCTATGTCGGTTCTCAAACGCTCATGTAAGCCACACGACCGGCCAAAGGCCATGAAGGAACGGTCATTAAGCGGTTGGGCGCGGTTAATTCCATGTTTGGGGCGCAAAGGGTCAAATGGTCAGGACGGTTTAACGGGCCGTCTAGGGGGACGGTTTAACCGAGAACCGTAAGACAAAGGAAGTGACCGGACCCAGTATGGAACCGATCGGAAGGATCGGGAAAGAACCGTAACCGACTGTAAGATGGGCCGTGGCGTGGGTCGGACGGATGATGCGAGTGTCTAAGGACAGTCGTGAGACGCTAAGCGTGTTCGTGGTCTGACTTGCGAACTTGAGGATCGATCGTAACCGTCCGCGGCACGATCGCATCCCTTCGCGCGAACAGTCGCATCCGTTCATGAACGGTCGGCTATCGGATCATGGAATGATCGTAGTACGCATGCGGTACGATCGTGATATCCATCGGGATGCCGCGAACCAAGATCGTACCCGTATGTACCGATACACGCTAACGCGGCAACACGGTTCGGAAATGATCCAACGCGGTCATGCGCGTACACGTCCGAAAGACCATGCCGATGATTAATCCCAATACGGACATAGACGGACGATCGCATGCACGTACGCGGACGACCATACGGTCGTGCGTGAAAGACCTTACGGACGCATGCGGTTGAACGGGCGACCGTCCGGTCGCGAGACGGCTTAGCACATGAAACGTTTGGGTTAATAAGACTTAGACATATATTTAGGAAGCGATTACAAAAGGGGATCATATAGAATAAATGTTAGGTTGTTAAGCCTTAACTTAAATATTATGATTCATGAAATGATTTGGTTCCAGGTAACAAGGATGATCATGGGGATGACTCATCCTAGGCGCGGACAAGACCGAGACGAGTGGTGTAATAGATAGACATTGTACTTAGGACCAAATACTATTAGCATAATGCGGATTGATCACATTGTATTGGTACCTTTTGCGTTTATTAATAAAATGTCTATTTGCCTTATTATTCTTGCTTAGAATTGTTAGAATGGAATGAATGAATGGAATGAATTTCGTTAAGGATTTGGCTAAGTATAAAACGTTGAGGGTTGAGGTTGCAAAAGAACCTCAACTTAGAATGGATTAGATAATGGGACGTCCTTCTAGGCCTATGGCCGGGATGGGGTGTTTCATCATCCGTTTTTGTTGACTGCTCGTGCGAATCATTTGTTTTTGTCTTCTTCTTTTGCATTTAGTCTCTTCTGTTGCATCCATTAAAAAAAAAAAATCGTTTGTTCTTTATTTTAAATTCTGCTATCGTTTGTTTATCTAAATCAGAAAATTAATAAAAGTTCGCTTGATTTTGATATTTTGTTAGTGTTATTGCTTTGATTCCTTTTCCAAAACCAAATCCCATAAAAATCTGTTTGCATTTGAATGACTTTACATATTTGTTTTGTGTACAATCATTAGCATTTAAAAAAAAAAAACTGAAAAAGAAAAAAAAATCATTGATTTCATTTTTGTATTATCATATGATTTATTTCCATAAAATCCAAAGGGCCATAAAAATTTGTTTGCATTTGATTTTTGTTTTCCTTATTTGCTTCATGATTGCATCATATTAAAAAAAAACCATAAAAAGAGTCTTTGCTTTTGTATTCGAATATAGCTTCCATATTTTGTTTATGTGCACTCATCTAATTAAAAAAAATCGCCATTGTCTTGTTTCCTTTGTTGCATTTTTGTCCTTTTCTTCTCTCTTGAGCTTTTCCTTTATTTCTTGTTTTTCCTTTATTCCTTGTTACGTTTGATATTTTTGCTAAGTGTGCAGAGACAATGGACGAAGAACAGGCCCAACAAGGCGGACCGACCAAGTTCACTCAGCTCCTAGCTGCGATCCAGACGATCGGAGCTCGACTCGACCGCCATGAGCGACCACCCGACCCATCTCGACATGGTCGAGTGAAACAAGGACGACCAGACCATAATCACAACCCGTACCATTGTGGAGACGACCATGCTGCGAACAAAATGGATCCCGAGCCACCTGACCAATATCGGCGCCATCAATCCTCCAGACTAAGACATTCAAAACCCAATAAATTTCAAAATAATTTTTGTGTCTTAGACTCACAACTAATATCTTTCTCAGGTACCGAAGACTACTTTCAGTGGGAAGAAGACCTAGAAGATTACTTTGGGATTACAATATCCCAAGGAACGAACATGCCTCGTATGCGATCCAAACCCTGACCGGAGATGCCTATGCTTGGTGGCAGCTCGAGGAGAAAATACGGAGACAGCTGAAGGAACCGTCAAGGACGTGGAAGGAGCTGAAATGGTTGGTATATGAGCAGTATGTCATAATAAGACCAAAGACCCAGGGCCGTCTACGCCTTTCAACCGCCTCGACCAAAATCCCGATGCTCGAACCGCCTCGGCCAAAGGGTAAAGTGTCCCTACCCAAATCTTTTCCATCTGATTATAATGAATCAAAAACTGTCTTAATGCACTTGGGATTGGTGAAAAGTGTTGATCAGGATGCAGGAAAGATAGAGGGTCCAATGGACCGCACAGGTCAACAGACCGGAGACGAGACCGAGAAACCGAAGGAACCGGTCGAACCAGAAAGTGATCCGACTAAAACCAATGAAGATCACGACCAAAACCAGACTAAGAGTGTTAGTCAGAAATCAGAACATGATTTGAGACCACAACTAGATGTTGGAACCAAAGAGGCGAACCGAAAAGAAGGAACCGGTCGAACCAGAAAGTGATCCGACTAAAACCAATGAAGATCACGACCCAAACCAGACTAAGAGTGTTAGTCAGAAATCAGAACATGATTTGAGACCACAACTAGATGTTGGAACCAAAGAGGCGAACCGGAAAGAAGTGCCAAGCTCGCCCATTTCTCGACCACGACCCTCGACCGCCTCGACCAAGGTTCAAGTATCCCAACCCAATTCTCTTCTATCTGATTATAAAGAATCAAACACTGTTTTATTGCACTTGGAATTGGTCAAAGGTTTTTAACAGGGCGCAGGAATGAACAAGGGTCCGATGGACCGCACGAACCAACGGACCGGAGGCGAGAAAATAAAGGAACCGGCCGACCCAAAGATTGATCCGACTAATGGAGATCACGACCCAGAGAGTTTCCCATGGAACCCAGGCCAAGACAAAGGCGTGATACTGAGTTCCCAACCCAACGGAACACGCATAGAAAGCCATTTCACCAGCCGGCCACCAATTCCTCAAGGTAAGGCCATGAACTCACGAAACCGCATGAAGGCTGACTTGCTTTCTATTGGTGCAGGTTATGCAGATTCGAGGTCGAATCCTCTTCAAGAGAGAGGGTATGATGAGGACATCAGATCCTCCAGACCCGACCCGGACGAGCAGTACGTACCAGCCTCGACCACGAGGCTGACCGAGCTATTCCCGACCGCGCGGAACGTACCTGAGGAGGTTTAGAAGGCCACTGCAAGTTATGCCAGACCATATGACGTGATATCAGGAATTCATAAGCCAACAGCATTCTTCAGGAGTGATGATCGTTCCAGAACCCAATTGGAACGATCCCATTTGGAGACGGTCGCCAACCGACCTCCCGGAGCCCTAACCGTGTCCTGTAAGATGTCCATAGGAGAGTTGGTTCAAGCCAATCATGCCAGACTTTATATTTATCATAAAGTATGCTATTTGGAAGAGTTTGGTCAGAAGGAATCATCTTGGGTTCGAGATCAACTAAGAGGATGTCTAGAAGCTGTCTAGTTAGCCCTGTCCGCGGATATAGGTGCATTCAAGAGAGGATTGCGAATTGACCAAGAGGAATCAAGCTGCAACTCAACCTGTTATGGAAACCTGACTCATCAAGGAATCGGCACGAAGTTGAATCACATCAAGACCATTTTCTATGAAGAAGTTATGACCGTTTCAAGACAGGTGATTTTCAGAGAACGCGATAAAGACCGACTTGCACATTTTGGAGTGCCCAGAACGAACCAGGATGAATCAAGGAGTAAAGAAACTTGTTCTGGATTCCTGTTTCATCAGGGAATGCATGAGAGTTGGAATCATACCAATACCAGCTCGGAACAAGAAGATATGCAAGATCAAATCCGAAGGTTGCAGGACCTGCCTTATTTGGAAGCTCACGGACTTAGTGGGCTTCAGACTTACGTATGGCGACCAGGAGTACGAGCGACATCTCCTTGGTAATTGGTTTATACTCTTTTTCCCTTAAGTGTGGTTTTATCCCAATTGGGTTTTCCCACTAAGGTTTTTAATGAGGTAAACCAAGGCCCGCTTCAAGAGAAGGAGAATATGGCCCGTCCAACCTTTCTTTCTTGTTTTCTATTTTTGTAGTTTCGACCAGGCCTCTTTATGGCCCTTTTCTAAGACCTGTAACCCTATTACTTTGGCTATTTAAAGCCACTCTTTGTTTTCAATAAAGTTAAGCAAGTTTAAACTAAGAAAACCCTAAGGTTTAGGTGATCTTCCTCTCCTTTGCGCGGCTTCCCCTTTGGAGAATTGGATCTCTAGGTTTTTGCTTGCTGCCCAAATACCCCTAAGTGTTCCTAAGTGTTACTAAAGCTCATCAGTTCCTAACTCACCATCCGTGTAACATCCCCAAACCGGGATACAAACCCCACCCTAATCGTTTGGGCTGTTATGGAACCATAAGACCGAACACGTGATCAAAGAAGATCAATGAAGTGCTCCATGACCTAGAAAGAGCTAAGTTCGGTGGGAAATGAGCTTAGCCAAGCTGAACCAAGAGTGTTCAGCTGAAACGAGCTGAACAGTCCAGCCGGTCAGCTAGGCCAGCTGGCAACCAGCTCAACCCAACTAAGCTGGAGTGTAAGAGTGTGGGACCAGCTGATCAGCTAGTGTCACTAGCTGATCAAGACCCCCATAAGCGAATGGTCACCAATGGGCAAGGTGTCCATTCGCAAGCCAAAAGGCAACCATTCCTTTGGGCGGTTATGGGCGCTTCTTGGGTCTATAAATAAGACCCTTGGGGGTCACTTTTGCGCACGTTACACCCTGGGTAAAACGCCCAGAAGTTCTCTAAGGCACAGGCCATGAAACCGAGAGTTTAAGAGAGGGAAAGAGAGGCCGGCCGCTTAAAGAAGTCGCCGGTGAGAAGAGTATCAAGGGGCGGATTATTTGGCGGTTCATGGTGTGAATAAAGGGCGGGAAAGGCTTGGAAACACGGCTAAGGACCAGGGCTAAACCGCTACTCATCTAAGGTTAGTCCGAGCCTTATCTTCTCTCGGCCTTGGCCAAATAATTGGTCTATGGCCAGATAGGATTATGGCCGGATTACTCCTCTTCCTCCTTCTAACTCTGGAACTAGAACCGGGCTTAGGCTGGAACGGTTTTAAGCGTGGTCATGTCGAGAACAACCAATCGGCCAAAGGCTATGATCGGGTTGTTTCTTGCACGACCGGATCATGCGCGCCGAAAGGTTAAACGAACTGTGGGTCGCGAGAGATCGGACGGCTTGCCGGGAAGGCACAGCCGGGTTATGCGATTGTACACGGTGCACCATGGGATGGATGATCGGACGGTTTTTGCCGTGGAGGCATGATCGGATCATAACCGCTCATGGGTTTATCCGGCGTGAACGGTTGGGCGTAACCAGGATGATCGCGGTCGGGTTAGGAACAACGAGCATCGGGTCATGGACGTGAGACGCGGACGTACACCGCGGTCGCGGAGCATTGGTAACCGTCTGCGGGGCATCGCATCCGTTCGCGGTGAACGGTAGCAACTCTTCGTACCGATCGGGCGCTATGACCGCGGGATGCTAGCATGGACTGACGCGATGTCCATACGGATGATCGCTAGTACGCGCTGGTCGGTCGTGGGCATGAAGCGCTGGACGGGATGATGCTCGGTCTTACGCGATCGCGGTACATGGCGCGTCAATGCGGATAATCGACTGGTCCATACGGACGCGCGGACGGATCGTACGCGGATGGGCCATAGTACGCAAGCGATCAGTACACGGACGTTCGCGGCAACTGATCGCGGTAAAAATGACCGCGGCAGATTGATCGCGGGATACGATCACGACAGGATGATCGCGGCGGGACGGTCGCGGCAGACTGATCGTGATCCAAGCGGATGGTCGCGACTGTTCGCGGACAGTCGTGCCTTTTCGCGGAAGGTTGCGTTTAATTGCGGTTTGACGTAACCGATTGACGGTTGATCGCGGACAAGTTCGCGGTACACGGGATGGACGGTTCGGTCGCGCGGACAGTCGTGGATCATCTCCGGATGGTCGCGTCTGTTGGCTGATAGTCTCACCCACACGTGGACAGTCGCGTCTCTTCACGGACTGACGCAACGGTTCAGAGATCGTCAACGATCAGAACGTGCGGCCAGTCCGGTTAGACAGCGATCGCGGCAGGACGCGGACGGCCTGACGAACAGGAGCATGCGAGTATCGCCAAGTACGATCGGCAACGCTGCTGCATCCTCGTTGCGTCAAGCCGTTGCGCTAATGGACTGACGATCACAGTACAACCGAGAAACACTCGGTATGACCCGAATGATCGCGTAAGGTCAAGGCATTTGACGGGATCATAGACTTGGCGGGTTCATGTCCAATAAACCGTTTGGATTGATCGGGAAGATCAACCACGGTCAAGTACGAGATAGCGGGATGACATGTGGTCGGACCGCGGATAGAGTCAAGATGATCGCGTGGTAGAAATGCGTGATTGGATCGCGGCCGACGGTTCAAACCACGGATCAGGCCATCCGCGGAAGTGATAAGGAAATCAGTCCGACCGTGATCTGATCATTATGACTCGGCGATTTTGAGGGCGATCAGTGAAGCGATCGTACCTAAGGACTTGGATCGGTCTGAGAGTCAAAACGCAGGAAGCAAACGTGGTTAAGACAAGACGTCGAATGATAACGGGAATCGAGCAAAGGAACGAGCGAGATCAAATGGTGGCCAAGGGAAGGAACTAGAAGACCTCTCTTGTGCTTAGTCATGTGGGTATGGTTGGTTGAATGACTTAGTACAAGGGAGGTATGTTCTAGGAAGTTGGATGAATAAAGGAGCTGAGCTAGCTTCACACCGGCTTCACTAAAAGGCTAAGGTACGAGTTCAAGTACTTGAGTAATCTAAGGATTGGTTAGATCTGAATAAGTTGAATGGAATAATCTAAGCAAGACTTAGGTTGTTAGAATGGTTAAAAAGGGAAATGGAACCTCGAAATAGTTTTGAGAAAACTAAGTAAAGTTATAAGAGGTTCTCGGATGGATTGTTCTTTAGAAGAACAATATAATGGTTAAAGTAGTATTCCGCTGCGTAATTAATAAGTATGAAGGATCTAAGACTATAAGTCAAAAGGAAGATCCGAAGAATACTTGTTCCTTCGAGAATAATTTAAATAGGACGGGATTTCGGGAGGTTCAGGCCGAGGTTTGGCTTGACCGATGGGACGCATCGACCGCGGCCTAGGAAGGCCGGGTCGGGGTGTTTCAAGTTGGTATCAGAGCGGAGTTATTTCCTAGGACGATGCTCTTTTGATTGGTGACTTGCTAAGGCAAGTGCACCAAGGATGGCACTTAGTCTTGGGCAGGCTTTGAGATCAAGTCCAATGGGAAGTACTTTTCAGCTGAGTATGGGATCAGTTGGAAGGTCGAATTTTTCAGCCGAGTATGGGCTCGGTTGGGAGATTAGTTCCCGGATTTGGATCAAGGTCGCAAGACGGGTCGAGGTGAACCGGAAGGCACAATCACGGGAAAGTGGTTGGCCGAACCGGGAGGGACCTGAAACACCCCGACCCGGCCTTCCTAGGCTGCGGTCGATGCGTCCCAGCGGTCAGGCCAAACCCAGGCCTGAACCTCCCTAAATTCCGTCCTATTTAAAATTTTCCTTTAGGATTAAGTATTCCTCGGATCTACTATTTGACTTCTAGTCCTAGATCCTTCATACTTATTATTTACGCAGCGGAATACTACTTAACCATTATAACGTTCTTCTAAAGAACGATCCATCCGAGAACCTCTCATGACTTTATTTAGTTTCCTTAAAACTATTTCGAGGTTCCAGTTCCAATTAACCAATCTAACAACCTAAGTCTTGCTTAGATTGTTCCGTTCAACTTATTCAGATCTAACAAATACTTAGATCACTCAAGTACTTGAACTCGTACCTTAGCCTTTTAGTGAACCCAGTGTGAAGCTAGCTCGACGTCCAGCTCAACTCCTTTATTCGTCCAACTCTAGAACATACCTCCCTTGTACCAAGTCATTCAACCAACCATCCCCACATGACAAGGCAAAAGAGAGGTCTTCTAGTTCTTTCCTTTGACCACCTTTTCATCTCGATCATTCCTTAGCTCGTTTTCCCTTTCTCAATTGTTGCCTTGACATAACCACGTTTTCCTTCCTGCATTCTTTACCCTTAGACCGATCCAAGTCCTTGGGTACGATCGCTTCACAGATCGCCCTCAAAATCGCCGAGTCATAACGATCAGATCACGGTCGGACTGATTTCCTTATCACTTCCGCGGATGGTCTGATCCGTGGTTTGAACCGTCGGCCGCGACCCAATCCCTTAGACTGTTCGATCGCTCCGCACGCATTTCTACCACGCGATCATCTCGACTCTATCCGCGGTCCGACCCAATGTCATCCCGCTATCTCGTACTTGACCGTGGTTGATCTTCCCGATCAATCCAAACGGTTTATTGGACATGAATCCGTCAAGTCTATGATCCCGTCAATGCCTTGACCTTACGCGATCGCTCGGGTCGTGCCGAGTGTCTCTCGGTCGTACCGTGATCGTCAGTCCATTATTAGTGTAATGGCGTGATCGTCAGTCCATTATTAGCGTACTTGGCAATACTCGCACATTCCTGTTCGTCAGGCCATCCGCGTCCTGCCGCGATCGCTGTCCAACCGTACTGACCGCACGTTCTGATCGTTGACGATCTTTGAACCGTTGCGTCAGTCCGCGAAGAGACGTGACCTTTCGCGAAGAGACACGACCGTCTGTGAACAGTCGCGACCATCCGCTTGGATCACGATCAGTCTGCCGTGACCATCCTGCCGCGGTCATCCTGTCGCGATCGTTCCACCGCAAACAGTCCGACGCGATCCCTTTACCGCGATCAGACTGCCACGAACGTCCAGTCGCGATAACTCTGCCGCGATCGCTCTGCCGCGATCGTACGGCCGCAACCGTCGTCCATACCGAACCGAACACTCATCCTGATCGTTCACGATCCTTGACAGTGCGTCAGTCCACGCATGGACGCGTCCGTTTGGGAACAGGTACGACGTCCGGTCAATAGGCGTGCTTATTCTGGGAATAACCGCGTATATCTTACGTCCGTACTGCCCAACCCGTCGCCTCACGAACCTTCCTGCGATGACCCGCCATCTACGATCGTCCGGTCGTCCAGATTGTACGTACACTCGGACCGCACGCGATCCTTGGAGTGTGCGTCAAGCGTGAACTGACGTGGCCGTGGCGTACAGGCGCGATGATCAGCCCGAACGGTTGCGACCATCCGAAGATGAACCGCGACAGCCCTTTGGCCGAACGATCATCCGTCTGTGCCGCGACTTTGTCTCCGACCGCGAGCCATCCAGATCATTGTCCGCTTCCCGCCAAGTACGTCCGCGTACGATCAGGCTACGTCGGCCCACATCCATCCGGACGTGCCGTACAGTAGCGCATGATCCACCGGCTTGTCACACTTGGCCGGCAGTTGATCCGCGCATCTTACCCGTCCGACCGCGCCTAATCACGATCATGGCCCATGGCCGATCGTGATCTTTTGGGAAAACTCACGCCGAATCTTAAGCCAACTTATGGCCTAACATCCCGTCTACTTCCGGAAAAGAGATGAAGAGAATAGCGTCCGCGTCAGCCCGTTTGATCCAACCGTCGGCCGAGCGATTCACCGCGGCCGCGGTTGATCCTTCAGGCCGATCACGCACTTGGATGCGGTTGTGGCCTTGCCGTGAGTGTTTGATGCATCTCCGACCATCTAAACCCTTTTTCCCTCTCGGTTAACCACCCCCAAATCCGATCTTCCATTCGCCGGCCTTCTCTCTAGAAACCGGTCTCTCTCTCTCTAGAACTCTCGCAATTTCAGGCTTGTGCCTTTGGGAGAATTTCTGGACGTTTTTCCCCCTTCATGGCGTGCGCAAATTGGCCAAGGAATGACCTATTTATAGGCTTCCTTGGCGCCAACTTCCCCCAAGCGAATGGTCATGAGTTGTTGGCCGAAAGGTCACAACTTCTCTTGGTGACCATTCGCTGGTAACCGCCTGGTCAGCTAGTGTCACTAGCTGACCAGCTGACCCAACACTTGATCACTCAAGCTAGCTGGGTTGAGCTGGTTGCCAGCTGACCTAGCTGACCAGCTGGACTGTCCAGCTCGTTTCAGCTGAACACTCTTGATTCAGCTTGGCTAAGCTCATTTCCCACCGAACTTAGCTCTTTTTAGGTCATGGAACACTTCATTGATCTTCTTTGATCACGTGTTCGGTCTTATGGTTCCATAACAGCCCAAACGATTAGGGTGGGGTTTGTATCCCGGTTTGGGGATGTTACAAGTTCTACCCCCCTTAAAAGGGATTCGTCCCCGAATCCGACTTAAGGTGTTTACCCCATTCAAATTTTATGAACCATCGGAGACCTACTAACATCCCGAAGTGTTAGCAGAACATAACCATTCTAAGTTCCCTCCATTCGGCCTAAGTCCATTTATGGCTGTCTCTGCCGGAGCCATTCATCTCGGATCAAGTCGCGTATGACCGGACTTTTCCAATCCGTTCCCGTGCATGGACCATCCGTGCCCAGCTTGCCGATCTTCGGTCAACCGCCCCAATGGCTACCGTTCAATCGCGCTTAACTGTCCGAACTTCTCTTGCCCATGACTCACGGTTCATCCCACGCTTATCCCGACATGTGGCTCACGGTCTTGTCTTTGGCCGATCAACAATCGAACCTTGGACTAAGGCGTCGAGAGATCCATACACTTACCATGACCTCGGTCCGTCAAGACTTAATCATTCCCCTGATTTTGTCTTGCCTTAGACTTAGTCAATCTCGATCACAACCCTTACGGTTTGACCCGAAACTTGATCTCCGCCCTCTAAGGACTTGATCTTAGTTCCCCGTGAAACTTGACCTCCGCCCTCCAAGGACTTGATCTTAGTTCCACGATCCACAACGGTCCCTACACATTCCCACCATGCATATAAGCCCCGCTTTATTCCCCAATATGCCATGCAGTAATTTGAGAAATCAGGGTTCGAGTGACAGACCAACGATCACATCGAAGGAGACGGCCATGCCCGAATCCTCCACGAGCTCATGGACTTGAGGTTTTCCCCAGTTGACCCTTGGCCGTAGCCGCGCGGTCACCCTGACCCCAATCCACTTTTGGAGCCCCCCGACCGTCCGTCCCGGCCATTCTGACAGTCCCAAACACAATGTCTAGGCTGCCCACGACGGAAACATGACCTTGGTTTTACAGTCATCTTTTTCGACCCCAGCCTGTGGACAGCTCGCGACCCTAGGTCCTTGCTTCCACCTTCACGCATGCCCTCCCTTTTTCCCAACATCTTACGGAGTGTTGTCATCCACCGGAGGTGCATTCTGCGCGGTCCGAGGAATGGTTATCAACCCCTTGGTCCCATTTCCCCCTCAGGTCTTTCCCGGTTGGGCCAACCACTTCCCGTGATTGTGCCCTCCGGTTCACCCCCAGGTCCCTCCCAGTTCGGCCAACCACTTTCCCGTGATTGTGCCTTCTGGTTCACCTCGACACCGTCTTGCGACCTTGGTCCAAGTCTAAGTGCCATCCACGTCCCAACCGTTCCTGGGTCTGCGACCCTGTCGCGACCCGCGGTCGTACGCATTCGTCCGTGCGGTTTACGCCAACGGACACGACTGTTCCTGCAAACAGGTATGATGGTCCGCCCATTGCTACACCATCCCGCGATCGCGAGGAACGACCTGCGACGCCTGGTCATGACCCGATGGTGCTGACTTATGGTCTGGCCGCGATCAACTCGGTTTTCACTTAACCGCTTCACGCTTGGGCTCTTGCCATGTGCGGTTCATGATCCGGCCAACATCTCCAAGATGGGCCGTCCGACCATCCGCTTCCACGGGAACTTGCCGTATGCGGTTCCATGACCCGGCCAACGTCTCCAAGACGTGCCGTCCGATCATCCGCATACTTTAGGCTCATCGTTCCCTTAGCGTGGCTGATCCGCCCAACCATTTACAGTCTATTCACAATCAAGGTCGAGACTAAGTGCGTCCTTGGTGCACTTGCCTTAGCAAGTCACCAATTATTCGAGCATCGTCCTAGGAAATAACTCCGCTCTGATACCAACTTCAAACACCCCGACCCGGCCTTCCTAGGCCGCGGTCGATGCGTCCCAGCGGTAAGGCCAAACCCAGGCCTGAACCTCCCTAAATTCCGTCCTATTTAAAATTTTCCTTTAGGATTAAGTATTCCTCGGATCTACTATTTGAATTCTAGTCCTAGATCCTTCATACTTATTATTTACGCAGCGGAATACTACTTAACCATTATAATGTTCTTCTAAAGAACGATCCATCCGAGAACCTCTCATGACTTTATTTAGTTTCCTTAAAACTATTTCGAGGTTCCAGTTCCAATTAACCAATCTAACAACCTAAGTCTTGCTTAGATTGTTCCGTTCAACTTATTCAGATCTAACAAATACTTAGATCACTCAAGTACTTGAACTCGTACCTTAGCCTTTTAGTGAACCCAGTGTGAAGCTAGCTCGACGTCCAGCTCAACTCCTTTATTCGTCCAACTCCTAGAACATACCTCCCTTGTACCAAGTCATTCAACCAACCATCCCCACATGACAAGGCAAAAGAGAGGTCTTCTAGTTCTTTCCTTTGACCACCTCTTCATCTCGATCATTCCTTAGCTCGTTTTCCCTTTCTCAATTGTTGCCTTGACATAACCACGTTTTTCTTCCTGCATTCTTTACCCTTAGACCAATCCAAGTCCTTAGGTACGATCGCTTCACAGATCGCCCTCAAAATCGCCGACTCATAACGATCAGATCACGGTCGGACTGATTTCCTTATCACTTCCGCGGATGGCCTGATCCGTGGTTTGAACCGTCGGCTGCGACCCAATCCCTTAGACTGTTCGATCGCTCCGCACGCATTTCTACCACGCGATCATCTCGACTCTATCCGCGGTCCGACCCAATGTCATCCCGCTATCTCGTACTTGACCGTGGTTGATCTTCCCGATCAATCCAAACGGTTTATTGGACATGAATCCGTCAAGTCTATGATCCCGTCAATGCCTTGACCTTACGCGATCGCTCGGGTCGTACCGAGTGTCTCTCGGTCGTACCGTGATCGTCAGTCCATTATTAGCGTAATGGCGTGACGCAACAAGGATATAGCAGCACTGCCAAGCGTACTTGGCAATACTCGCACATTCCTGTTCGTCAGGCCATCCGCGTCCTGCCGCGATCGCTGTCCAACCGTACTGACCACACGTTCTGATCGTTGACGATCTTTGAACCGTTGCGTCAGTGCGCGAAGAGACACGACCGTCTGTGAACAGTCGCGACCATCCGCTTGGATCACGATCAGTCTGCCGCGACCATCCTGCCGCGGTCATCCTGTCGCGATCGTTCCACCGCAAACAGTCCGACGCGATCCCTCTACCGCGATCAGACTGCCACGAACGTCCAGTCGCGATAACTCTGCCGCGATCGCTCTGCCGAGATCGTACGGCCGCAACCGTCGTCCATACCGAACCTGGCTCTGATACCAACTTGAAACACCCCAACCCGGCCTTCCTAGGCCGCGGTCGATGCGTCCCAGCGGTCAGGCCAAACCCAGGCCTGAACCTCCCTAAATTCCGTCCTATTTAAAATTTTCCTTTAGGATTAAGTATTCCTCGGATCTACTATTTGACTTCTAGTCCTAGATCCTTCATACTTATTATTTACGCAGCGGAATACTACTTAACCATTATAACGTTCTTCTAAAGAACGATCCATCCGAGAACCTCTCATGACTTTATTTAGTTTCCTTAAAACTATTTCGAGGTTCCAGTTCCAATTAACAAATGTAACAACCTAAGTCTTGCTTAGATTGTTCCGTTCAACTTATTCAGATCTAACAAATACTTAGATCACTCAAGTACTTGAACTCGTACCTTAGCCTTTTAGTGAACCCAGTGTGAAGCTAGCTCGACGTCCAGCTCAACTCCTTTATTCGTCCAACTCCTAGAACATACCTCCCTTGTACCAAGTCATTCAACCAACCATCCCCACATGACAAGGCAAAAGAGAGGTCTTCTAGTTCTTTCCTTTGACCACCTTTTCATCTCGATCATTCCTTAGCTCGTTTTCCCTTTCTCAATTGTTGCCTTGACATAACCACGTTTTCCTTCCTGCATTCTTTACCCTTAGACCGATCCAAGTCCTTAGGTACGATCGCTTCACAGATCGCCCTCAAAATCGCCGAGTCATAACGATCAGATCACGGTCGGATTGATTTCCTTATCACTTCCGCGGATGGCCTGATCCGTGGTTTGAACCGTCGGCCGCGACCCAATCCCTTAGACTGTTCGATCGCTCCGCACGCATTTCTACCACGCGATCATCTCGACTCTATCCGCGGTCCGACCCAATGTCATCCCGCTATCTCGTACTTGACCGTGGTTGATCTTCCCGATCAATCCAAACGGTTTATTGGACATGAATCCGTCAAGTCTATGATCCCGTCAATGCCTTGACCTTACGCGATCGCTCGGGTCGTACCGAGTGTCTCTCGGTCGTACCGTGATCGTCAGTCCATTATTAGCGTACTGGCGTGACGCAACAAGGATATAGCAGCACTGCCGAGCGTACTTGGCAATACTCGCACATTCCTGTTCGTCAGGCCATCCGCGTCCTGCCGCGATCGCTGTCCAATCGTACTCACCGCACGTTCTGATCGTTGACGATCTTTGAACCGTTGCGTCAGTCCGCGAAGAGACGTGACCTTTCGCGAAGAGACACGACCGTCTGTGAACAGTCGCGACCATCCGCTTGGATCACGATCAGTCTGCCGCGACCATCCTGCCACGGTCATCCTGTCGCGATCGTTCCACCGCAAACAGTCCGACGCGATCCCTCTACCGCGATCAGACTGCCATGAACGTCCAGTCGCGATAACTCTGCCGCGATCGCTCTGCCGCGATCGTACGGCCGCAACCGTCGTCCATACCGAACCGAACACTCATCCTGATCGTTCACGATCCTTGACAGTGCGTCAGTCCGCGCATGGACGCGTCCGTTCGGGAACAGGTACGACGTCCAGTCAATAGGCGTGCTTATTCTGGGAATAACCGCGTCTATTTTACGTCCGTACTGCCCAGCCCGTCGCCTCACGAACCTGCCTGCGATGACCCGCCATCTACGATCGTCCGGTCGTCCAGACTGTACGTACACTCGGACCGCACGCGATCCTTGGAGTGTGCGTCAAGCGTGAACTGACGTGACCGTGGCGTACAGGCGCGATGATCAGCCCGAACGGTTGCGACCATCCGAAGATGAACCGCGACAGCCCTTTGGCCGAACGATCATCCATCTGTGCCGCGACTTTGTCTCCGACCGCGAGCCATCCAGATCATTGTCCGCTTCCCGCCAAGTACGTCCGCGTGCGATCAGGCTACGTCGGCCCACATCCATCCGGACGTGCCGTACAGTAGCGCATGATCCACCGGCTTGTCACACTTGGCCGGCAGTTGATCCGCGCATCTTACCCGTCCGACCGCGCCTAATCACGATCATGGCCCATGGCCGATCGTGATCTTTTGGGAAAACTCACGCCGAATCTTAAGCCAACTTATGGCCTAACATCCCGTCTACTTCCAGAAAAGAGATGAAGAGAATAGCGTCCGCGTCAGCCCGTTTGATCCAACCGTCGGCCGAGCGATTCACCGCGGCCGCGGTTGATCCTTCAGGCCGATCACGCACTTGGATGCGGTTGTGGCCTTTCCGTGAGTGTTTGATGCATCTTCGACCATCTAAACCCTTTTTCCCTCTCAGTTAACCACCCCCAAATCCGATCTTCCATGAAACACCCCGACCCGGCCTTCCTAGGCCGCGGTCGATGCGTCCCATCGGTCAAGCCAAACCCCGGCTTGGACCTCCCGAAAACCCGTCCTATTAAAATTTTCCTTTAGGAACTAAGTATTCATCGGATCTACTATTTGACTCCTAGTCTTAGATCCTTCATACTTAAGATTACGCAGCGGAAATCCTTACTTAACATTTACATCGTTCTTCTAAAGAACGATCCGTCCAAGAACCTCTTATAACCTTATTTAGTTTTCTCAAAAACTCTTTCGAGGTTCCCATTCCAACTATCCAATTAACCAACCTAAGTCTTTAACTTAGATCCTTTCATTCTCCTATTCGGCTCTAACCATTCTTTAGAACAATAGAAGAGTTCTCGAAACGTGTACCTTAACCCTTGGTGAATCCGGTGTGAAGCTAGCTCGACGTTCAGCTCAGCTCCTTTATTCACCCAGCTCAGCTCCTTTAAAATACCTCCCTTGTACATAGTCATTCAACCAACCATCCCCACATGACTAAGCACAAGAGAGGTCTTCCAGTTCCTTCCTTTGACCACCATTTGAACTCGCTCGTTTCTTTACTCGATTCCCGTTATCATTCACCGTCTTGTCTTAACCACGTTTGTTTCCTGCATTTTGACTCTCAGACCGATCCAAGTCCTTAGGTACGATCACTTCACCGATCGCCCTCAATATCGCCGAGTCCTAGTGTTCAGATCATGTTTGGACTGATTGACTATCATTTCCGCGGATGGCCTGATCCGCGGTTTATACCGTCGGCCGCGACCCAGTTCCTCCGACTGTTCCATCGCTCCGCACGCGTTTCTACCACGCAATCATCCCGACTCTATCCGCGGTCCAACCCGATGTCATCCCGCTATCTCGTACTTGACCGTGGATGATCTTCCCGATCGATCCAACGGCTTATTGAACAAGAATCCGTCAAGTCTACCAAACCCATCAATTGCCATGACTTTACGCGATTGCTTGGTCGTACCGAGGGGTTCTCGGTCGTACCGTGATCGTCAGTCCATCAGCGTAATGGCTTGACGCAACGAGGATGCGGCAGCATCGCCAAGCGTACTCGGCAACACTCGCATTTCCTGTTCGTCAGGCCATCCGCGTCCTGCCGCGATCGCTGTCCAACCGGAACTGACCGCACGTTCGGATCGTTGGCGATCTTTGAACCGTTACGTCAGTCCGCGAAGTGACGCGACCCTTCGTGAAAAGACACGACCGTCCGTGAACAGTCGCGACCATCCGCATCGATCACGATCAGTCTGCCGCGACAATCCTGCCGCGATCATCCTGTCGCGATTGTTCCACCGTGATCAGTCTGACGCGATCACTCTACCGCGATCAGACTGCCGCGATCACGTAACCGCTTGACGTGACGAGAATTTGGCTGCGTTGACGAGCGTACTCGGCAGCACTCACACGTCTCGCCCATCAGTCCGTACTCTCCCTGCCGCGGCCGCTGTCCATCCGGCTGGCGCATGTTCCGATCGTTCGATCCCTGAACGGTTGCGTCAGTCCGCGAAAAGACACGACTGTCCGCGAAAAGGTGCGACGTCCGATCGGCAGACGCGACCATCCGGAGATGATTCACGGCCGCCTGCATGATCGTACCGTCCAACCGAGTATCGCTTACATGTCCGCGATCGCCGATCTTACGTCAAGGCGCCATCGACCGAGACTGCGTCCGTCCGCCAAGTCTGCCGTATGCGACCAGCCTCCTTCGGTTTTACGTCCCTCCGGACGACCGTCCGGTAGTGCATGATCCATCGGCTTATCCCGCTTGGCCGGCAATCGATGCGCGTGCCTTATCCGTCCGACCAGTTTATCGATCCGTCCATCCTGCCGTGTTGCGTCCGGTCCGGGTTGTTACGTCCGACTGACGCAACGGACTGTCCGTGATTGGTTTGCCGGGCTTTTCACGTCCGCCCCAACAGACGCGTCTTTACCCGCACTTAACCATCCGGCCCTTTCCGACCGTGCGCCCAACCGACCCGCACTTCCCGTCAACCAGTTCGCAACTTGGCCCATGGCCGATCGTGACCTTTGGGGAAAACTCACAGAATCTTAAGCCAGATTGCGGCCTAACATTCGGTCTATTCCCAGAAAGGAGATGAAGAGAATATCGTCGCGTCAGCCCGTTTGGTCCAACCGACGGCCGAGCGGTTTACCGCGGCCGCGGTTGTTCCCTCTCGCCGATCACGCACTAGGATGCGGTTGTGGTCTGGCCGTGAGTTTCTGATGCATCTCCGGCCATTCTTAACCCATTTCCCTCTCGGTTGACCACCACCAAATCCCATCATACTTTCACCGGCCTTCTCTCTAGAATCCGGCCTCTCTCTCTCTCTAGGACTCTCGCAATTTCAGGCTTGTGCCTTTGGGAGAATTTCTGGGCGTTTTCCCCTCCAGGGGCGTGCGCAAAATGGCCAAGGAATGGCCTATTTATAGGCTTCCTTGGCGCCAACTTCCCCCAAGTGAATGGTCATGAGTTGTTGGCCGAAAGGTCACAACTTCTCTTGGTGACCATTCGCTGGTAACCGCTTGGTCAGCTAGTGTCACTAGCTGACCAGCTGACCCAACACTTGAACACTCAAGCTAGCTGGGTTGAGCTGGCTGCCAGCTGGCCTAGCTGACCAGCTGGACTGTTCAGCTCGTTTCAGCTGAACACTCTTAGTTCAGCTCGGCTAAGCTCACTTCTCACCGAACTTAGCTCTTTTTAGGTTATGGAACACTTCATTGATCTTCTTTGATCACGTGTTCGGTCTTATGGTTCCGTAACAGCCCAAACGATTAGGGTGGGTTTTGTATCCCGGTTTGGGGATGTTACATTCCATTCGCCGGCCTTCTCTCTAGAAACCGGTCTCTCTCTCTCTAGAACTCTCGCAATTTCAGGCTTGTGCCTTTGGGAGAATTTCTGGACGTTTTTCCCCCTTCATGGTGTGCGCAAATTGGCCAAGGAATGGCCTATTTATAGGCTTCCTTGGCGCCAACTTCCCCCAAGCGAATGGTCATGAGTTGTTGGCCGAAAGGTCACAACTTCTCTTGGTGACCATTCGCTGGTAACCGCCTGGTCAGCTAGTGTCACTAGCTGACCAGCTGACCCAACACTTGATCACTCAAGCTAGCTGGGTTGAGCTGGTTGCCAGCTGACCTAGCTGACCAGCTGGACTGTCCAGCTCGTTTCAGCTGAACACTCTTGATTCAGCTTGGCTAAGCTCATTTCCCACCGAACTTAGCTCTTTTTAGGCCATGAAACACTTCATTGATCTTCTTTGATCACGTGTTCGGTCTTATGGTTCCATAACAGCCCAAACGATTAGGGTGGGGTTTGTATCCCGGTTTGGGGATGTTACAGGACCTGGGGGTGAACCGGAGGGCACAATCACGGGAAGTGGTTGTAACATCCCCGAACCGGCCTAAGGGCCATTCGGGCTGTTCATGGAACCAGAAGTCAGAACTCACGACCTAAATGGTCTATAAGAGTGTTCCATGGGCAGAGAAGGGTTAAGTTCGACTAAACGTGAGCTTAACCTAAGGAAAACCAGCTGGACGGCCAAGCTAAGCAGCTGGAGGACTGAAGGATCAGCTCAGCTCAGCTGAGCTAGAGTGTAGGAGTGTGCATCAGCTGATCAGCTAGTGTCACTAGCTGATCAAGGCCCTCATCAGCGAATGGCCACCAATGGCCAAGGTGCCCATTCGCAAGCCAACTTGTGTCCCTTCTCCTTGGGCGGTTATTTGGCGACTTTGGGCTTATAAATAAGACCCTTAGGGATCATTTTCGCACACTACACACACAAGGGAAGAATCCCATTATTTTCTCTAAGGCATAGGCCATACAAACCGAGAGAAAAGAGAGAAAGAAAGAGAGAAGGAGCGGCCGGACTCCAAGGGGAAAAGGCCGGACGTTTAAGGAAGGTGTTGGTGGTTGATCAAGCGGTTGGAAGTGGAAACCATGGCTGGAGAAGCGGCTAAGGACCCGGGCAAATCAACCACAACCTCTAAGGTAACATCCGTAACCACTCTAATCACGGCCGCGGCCAAACCGCTAGGCCAAAGGCCGCTAATAGATGTTGGCCGGATTGTTTCTCCCTTCTTTTAAGTAGAACCGGTATGGGGAAATCCTGTACTTGGCCATCAAGCGATTCATGTTGCCACACGACCGGCCAAAGGCCTTGGTCGTGACTGATAATCATGAACGGTTGGGCGCGGTCCAATTCATACTTGGCAAAATGAGACTTATGGTTCGGACGGCGTAACGGGCTGTCTAGGGGGACGGTTAAACCGAAACCGTGGAACCAAAGTAAGGCCGGTGTATGAACCGATCGAGAGGATCGGAGTGAAACCGCGGCCAAACCGTGAAGGACGGATTATAGTGACCGGGACATGTACCGCAATCGTCTACGGACGCATGCGGAACGCTAAGCGTGACCATGATCCAAGCGCGAATGCAAGGATCGATCATAACCGTCCGCGGAATGATCGCATCCGTTCGTGCGAATAGTCGCAACCGTTCACGGACGGTCGGCTTACGCGATCATGGGACGGTCACGGACGGGTTACGGACTACCGCGAGATCCTTCGGATAGTCGCGCGTCAGCCGGACCATACGTACCGATACGCTTACGCATCAACACGGTCGCGATAGCGATCCGTCAGTACATGCGCGTATGTGCCCGAGAACTTGTGCCGACGACATGCATCCCGACACGGACTTAACGGTACGATCGCACGGACGTACGCGGAACGACCTTACGGTCGTGCGCGAAAGACCATACGGCCACGTGCGGTTCAGTCCAACGAACGTCCGGTACGGTTTGTAGCGTCCGGTTACATGGAACGTTTGAGCTTAAAATACATAGATTAAGTTGCGGATTGAATGGGAATTATAAAGGGATCATATAGCATAATTGTTAGGTTATAAAACCTTAACTTAAAGAAATGTGTTTATGAATTGTTTTGGCCTTTCAGGAAACAAGGATGATCATAGGGATGATTCATCCTAGGCGCGGACAAGACCGAGACGAGTGGTGTATTTAGATAGACATTGTACTTAGGACCGAATACTAATAGCATAATGCGGATTGTTCACATTGTATTGGTACCTTTTTCGATTATTAATAAAATGTCTATTTTGCCTTATTGATCTTGCTTAGAATTGTTAAGTTGGAATGAATGGAATGACCTTATGAAATCGAATGTTCTTAAGGATTTGGCTAAGTATAAAACGATTAGGGTTGAGGTTTCCCGAAGGAACCTCCACTTAGAACGGAATAGTTTAAGGGACATCCGTCTAGGCCTATGGCCGGGATGGGGTGTTTCAAGTTGGTATCAGAGCGGAGTTATTTCCTAGGCTATGGGTTATGGGGCTACACCACTCGTCCGGGTTAGATTGTCCGTGTAGGAATTGTTAGACTTGTTTAGGACTTGAAGATTGCTTGTGTTGAATGTCTTAACTTGTTGATCTTCAGGTTGGAAAAAGCAAGTCAAAGCGTACTAAGGACAAGAGTGTGGCTGGGAACGGACAAGGATCCAAGGACCAGACCACGCCCGTCCAGCCTGGGATGACCGGTCCTGAGGTCACCCAGAAGAGTACGAGTCCCACCGATCCTAACATTCTCAACTCGACTAGGGTTAATGAACCAGACGTCGAGGCTGAGGGTAGACAGGACGAGATGGGCGAGTCCTCGTCTCACGCGGCTCGAGATGAGACCGGCCGTGAGGAGGATGAGGCTATGGGCGGCGATGGTGAGCCATTGACCGCGGTCCCGAACATCGGTCAGATGTGGACCATGCTGAAGGAGGTCATGGACCAGTTAACGACACTGAACCAGAACATCTCTTCTGGTCAGAAATCGTTTTCTGAAGGGCTTAAGGCCAAGGTCGTGGAGACCAAGGACCTTAGTGATGATGAGCCGGACGTAGTAGTGGTAGAGTCACCGGTTCCCAGAAAGAACCGTAAGGTGGACTACCTCAACGTTCTTGGCCACATCACCAAGTTGGGCACCAAACACTTCAAGGGAAGTGCAGACCCACTTGAGGCCGATGAGTGGAAGTCACGGCTTGTCCGGAACTTCCGATCTACCCGGTGTCCCGAGGACTACCGGAAGGACATTGCGGTTCACTTCCTGGAAGGGGACGCGCATAACTGGTGGCTGTCAGTGGACAGACGCACCAAGGGTCTCATTGACTCGTTTGCTGACTTTGAGGTTGAGTTCAACCGGAAGTACTTCCCAGCTGAGGCTTGGGATCGTATGGAGGGTAAGTACCTGAGCTTGACCCAAGGCCGCAAGACGGTCCGTGAGTACGAGGCAGAGTTTGATCGTCTCAGACAGTACGTTGGACGTGATGTCGAGGATGAGCCGGCTCAGGTGCGCCGTTTCCTGCGCGGCCTGCGTGTGGAACTGCGGACTCATTGCTCGGTTTGCTCCTACGACTCAGTCTCTGAGCTGGTTGAACGAGCTGCTACGGTGGAGGCCAACATGGCCGAGGAGAACCGCGTCGGTACTAAGGCACAGGACAAAGAGGCCAACCGATCCGGGAAGAACCTAAAGAGGAAATGGGATCAAGTGGGGGCTGATCGCCAATCCTCTGACCGCACTAAATGTACCACCTGTGGCAAATATCACTTGGGGGAGTGTTGGAAAGCCGGGAAGGTATGTGCGAAGTGTGGCAGCAAAGACCACGAAGGCGCAAGCTGTCCACAGAAGGGGCAAGAAAGGGTGACAGAAAGACCATTGACATGTTTCCAATGTGGAAAGACCGGGCATTACATGCGTGATTGCCCGAAGCTGCAAGGTGATAAGCAGAAAGCGCCAGAAGGAAACCGGGGACAAGAAGGTCGCGCGGTTAAGGCCAAGGGCCAAGCCGGGACACCCCGAGTCTACAATCTGGTGAAGGACTCGGCCGAAGCCGGCTCCTAAGACTCGATCACTGGTACGTCACTAAGACCTCTACTTCTTCAATTTTAAATGCATTGCATACATTGGGGAAAAGGGCGGGACACTTAGACATTTGGGGGAATGTGTAGGGACCGTTACAATAGGTGGTGTAGAGGCACTCACTCTATTTGACTCTGGGGCTACACATAGTTTTGTGAGTCCCGGAATGATTGGGAAAGGCTTGTTCCAAAAGGAACAAACGGCCGGCCAAGGCATTGTAAATGCGGCCGGTGGGCAAGTGATGCCGATGCTAGGGTTAGTGAAGGCGGTTCCTGTTTCCATTGGAGGCGTGGACATGCCAGCTGATCTAGTAGTAGTCCAACTTAAGAATCATGAAGTGATCTTAGGGATGGATTGGCTTGGACAAAACCGAGCCACCATTGAATGCCACCGAGGAAGGGTGAAGTTGGAACGACCAGAGGGAAGGGTCGTGTTCCAAGGAGTAAGACCAACTTCGGGGAGTTTGGTCGTCTCTGCTATCCAAGCAGAACGGATGCTGGAAAAGGGATGCGAAGCATACCTAGCCACCATCACTACTAAGGAAGTTGGGCCGGAGACAAAGGTCGAAGAGATCCCAGTGGTCAACGACTTTGAGGACGTGTTCAAGGCCCTAGAAGGCTTACCGCCTGACCGGTCTGATCCGTTCGTCATTGAGTTAGAACCAGGGACCAAGCCTCTCTCCAAGGCGCCATATAGAATGGCTCCAGCCGAGATGGCTGAGCTGAAGAAGCAGCTGGAAGAACTACTAGACAAAGGCTTCATTAGGCCAAGTAGTTCTCCATGGGGGGCGCCCGTTCTATTCGTCAAGAAGAAGGACGGAAGCCTTCGGTTGTGCATTGATTACCGAGGCATAAACCGGGTTACTGTGAAGAACAAGTACCCATTGCCTCGGATAGATGAATTGTTGGATCAATTAAAGGGTTCAACGGTGTTTTCCAAGATCGATCTGGCTTCGGGATACCATCAAATCCCGATAGCACCTGAGGACGTGAGGAAAACGGCCTTTAGAACTCGGTATGGTCACTATGAGTTTGTGGTCATGCCATTTGGTCTAACAAATGCACCAGCTGCGTTCATGAAGATGATGAACGGTGTCTTTCGGGAATGGTTGGATAAGTTCGTTATCATATTCATTGATGACATCCTTGTCTACTCCAAGAACCGAAGAGAACACGGTGAACATCTAAGGATCGTGATGGAAATCCTAAGAGCACAGAAGCTCTATGCCAAGCTCAGCAAGTGCAGCTTCTGGCAAACAAGGATAGGGTTTCTAGGACACATAGTGTCTGATGAAGGTGTCTCAGTTGATCCGGACAAGATCCGTTCAATTGAAGAGTGGCCGCGGCCGAGGAACGCAACCGAGGTTAGAAGTTTCCTCGGGCTGGCCGGTTACTATAGGCGGTTTGTCCAAGGTTTTGCAAGCATGGCTAAGGCTATGACTAAGCTGACCGGAAAGAACGTGAAGTTCGAATGGACCGAGGCCGCTGAGAAGAGTTTCAATGACTTGAAGGATATGTTAACCAAGGCACCTGTCCTAACACTGCCAGTAGACAATGTACCATACGTGGTCTACACAGACGCATCCCGGAACGGGTTAGGATGCGTTCTGATGCAGGACGGGAAGGTGATAGCCTATGCCTCAAGGCAGTTGAGGAAGCACGAGGGTAACTACCCCACTCACGATCTCGAGATGGCTGCTGTGGTATTTGCACTTAAGATCTGGCGATCTTATCTCTACGGAGCCAAAGTGCAACTATTCACAGACCATAAGAGTCTGAAGTATGTGTTCACTCAACCTGACCTTAACCTAAGGCAGAGAAGGTGGATGGAACTGGTGGCGGATTACGATCTAGACATCACTTACCATCCAGGAAAGGCTAATTTGGTGGCAGATGCCTTGAGTCGGAAAAGAACTGAAGTGGCCGCAGAAAAGGATGCAGAGACCTTGATCGGATTGGTCCGGTCCTTGCACCTTAATGCCCTGACCGTGGACAATGAGCCACTAGGACTTGGAGCAGCAGATCAGGCGGATCTGCTGACCAGGGTCAGGTTGGCCCAAGAGCATGATGAAGAGTTAATGAAATCGGTTAATAACAACAACACTGAGTATCAGTTCACTAACAACGGGACGGTTGTGGTGAATGGTCGAGTGTGTGTTCCCGATGTGAAAGGCCTTAAGGAAGAAATCCTAAGGATGGCTCATCAGTCTAAGTTCTCTATACATCCCGGACAGACCAAGATGTACCAAGACCTCAAACGGTACTATCACTGGGTCGGGATGAAGAAGGACATTGCAGAATGGGTGTCTAAGTGCCAAACGTGTCAATTGGTCAAGATTGAACACCAAGTCCCGAGCGGCCTGATGCAAAGTCTACCCATTCCGGAATGGAAGTGGGATAACATTACAATGGACTTTGTATCTGGACTGCCGGTGACCCGGTCAAGAAGGGACACGATTTGGGTAGTGGTGGACAGACTGACCAAGTCCGCACACTTCTTAGCCATCAAGAAGACTGATGGAGTTGGTAAACTTGCTGAAAAGTACATTGATGAGATCGTAAGACTTCATGGTGTACCAGCAAGCATAGTCTCAGACCGAGATGGTCGGTTCACTTCTTATTTCTGGCAAGCTTTCCAAAAAGCCCTAGGAACGAGAGTGAACATGAGTACGGCTTATCATCCACAAACGGATGGTCAGTCTGAAAGGACCATACAAACGTTAGAAGACATGTTGAGATCATGTGTTCTAGACTGGGGAGACTCTTGGGAAAAGTATTTACCCTTGACCGAGTTTGCTTACAACAACAGTTACCAAGCAAGCATCGGAATGTCACCCTACGAAGCATTGTATGGGCGGCCCTGCAGGACTCCACTATGCTGGACGCAAGTGGGTGAATCTCGAGTCTTTGGGCCAGAAATAATTGAGGAAACAACGGAGCAAATCCGTTTCCTAAGAGCCAAGATGCAAGAGGCGCAAGACCGCCAAAAGAGTTACGCAGATAAAAGAAGGAAAGACATCGAATTCCAAGTTGGGGATCGAGTCTACCTTAAGATGATCACCTTCAAAGGAAGGGCAAGGGTTTCCAAACGTGGAAAACTTGATCCAAGATACTTAGGACCGTTCACGATCCTAGAACGGGTCGGGACAGTTGCTTATAAGCTAGACTTGCCCAATGAGATGGAAGCGTTCCACAACGTATTCCATGTCTCACAATTGCGCAAGTGCTTAACGGATCAGGATAAGATTATGCCCGAGATTCCCGAGGATCTAAAGGCAAATCTCACCTTGGAAACAAGGCCCTTGAGGATTCTGGATAGGTTGGAAAAAGCAACCAGAAAGAAAGTCATCCAGATGGTGAAGGTGGAATGGATCTGCAATGGGGTTAAGGAGATAACTTGGGAAACCGAGAACAGAATGAAGGCTGACTATCCAGAATGGTTTGAGGAGTTTACAAGGAACGAACACCTTGGATCGGATTCAGGGACGAATCCATTTCAAGGGGGGGAGACTTGTAACATCCCCGAACCGGCCTAAGGGCCATTCGGGCTGTTCATGGAACCAGAAGTCAGAACTCACGACCTAAATGGTCTATAAGAGTGTTCCATGGGCAGAGAAGGGTTAAGTTCGACTAAACGTGAGCTTAACCTAAGGAAAACCAGCTGGACGGCCAAGCTAAGCAGCTGGAGGACTGAAGGATCAGCTCAGCTCAGCTGAGCTAGAGTGTAGGAGTGTGCATCAGCTGATCAGCTAGTGTCACTAGCTGATCAAGGCCCTCATCAGCGAATGGCCACCAATGGCCAAGGTGCCCATTCGCAAGCCAACTTGTGTCCCTTCTCCTTGGGCGGTTATTTGGCGACTTTGGGCTTATAAATAAGACCCTTAGGGATCATTTTCGCACACTACACACACAAGGGAAGAATCCCATTATTTTCTCTAAGGCATAGGCCATACAAACCGAGAGAAAAGAGAGAAAGAAAGAGAGAAGGAGCGGCCGGACTCCAAGGGGAAAAGGCCGGACGTTTAAGGAAGGTGTTGGTGGTTGATCAAGCGGTTGGAAGTGGAAACCATGGCTGGAGAAGCGGCTAAGGACCCGGGCAAATCAACCACAACCTCTAAGGTAACATCCGTAACCACTCTAATCACGGCCGCGGCCAAACCGCTAGGCCAAAGGCCGCTAATAGATGTTGGCCGGATTGTTTCTCCCTTCTTTTAAGTAGAACCGGTATGGGGAAATCCTGTACTTGGCCATCAAGCGATTCATGTTGCCACACGACCGGCCAAAGGCCTTGGTCGTGACTGATAATCATGAACGGTTGGGCGCGGTCCAATTCATACTTGGCAAAATGAGACTTATGGTTCGGACGGCGTAACGGGCTGTCTAGGGGGACGGTTAAACCGAAACCGTGGAACCAAAGTAAGGCCGGTGTATGAACCGATCGAGAGGATCGGAGTGAAACCGCGGCCAAACCGTGAAGGACGGATTATAGTGACCGGGACATGTACCGCAATCGTCTACGGACGCATGCGGAACGCTAAGCGTGACCATGATCCAAGCGCGAATGCAAGGATCGATCATAACCGTCCGCGGAATGATCGCATCCGTTCGTGCGAATAGTCGCAACCGTTCACGGACGGTCGGCTTACGCGATCATGGGACGGTCACGGACGGGTTACGGACTACCGCGAGATCCTTCGGATAGTCGCGCGTCAGCCGGACCATACGTACCGATACGCTTACGCATCAACACGGTCGCGATAGCGATCCGTCAGTACATGCGCGTATGTGCCCGAGAACTTGTGCCGACGACATGCATCCCGACACGGACTTAACGGTACGATCGCACGGACGTACGCGGAACGACCTTACGGTCGTGCGCGAAAGACCATACGGCCACGTGCGGTTCAGTCCAACGAACGTCCGGTACGGTTTGTAGCGTCCGGTTACATGGAACGTTTGAGCTTAAAATACATAGATTAAGTTGCGGATTGAATGGGAATTATAAAGGGATCATATAGCATAATTGTTAGGTTATAAAACCTTAACTTAAAGAAATGTGTTTATGAATTGTTTTGGCCTTTCAGGAAACAAGGATGATCATAGGGATGATTCATCCTAGGCGCGGACAAGACCGAGACGAGTGGTGTATTTAGATAGACATTGTACTTAGGACCGAATACTAATAGCATAATGCGGATTGTTCACATTGTATTGGTACCTTTTTCGATTATTAATAAAATGTCTATTTTGCCTTATTGATCTTGCTTAGAATTGTTAAGTTGGAATGAATGGAATGACCTTATGAAATCGAATGTTCTTAAGGATTTGGCTAAGTATAAAACGATTAGGGTTGAGGTTTCCCGAAGGAACCTCCACTTAGAACGGAATAGTTTAAGGGACATCCGTCTAGGCCTATGGCCGGGATGGGGTGTTTCAGTGGTTGGCCTAACCGGGAAAGACCTGAGGAGGAAATGGGACCAAGGGGTTGATAACCATTCCTCGGACCGCGCAGAATGCACCTCCGGTGGATGACAACACTCCGTAAGATGTTGGGAAAAAGGAGGGCATGCGTGAAGGTGGAAGCAAGGAACTAGGGTCGCGAGCTGTCCACAGGCTGGGGTCGAAAAAGGTGACTGTAAAACCAAGGTCATGTTTCCGTCGTGGGCAGCCTAGACATTGTGTTTGGGACTGTCGGAATGGCCGGGACGGACGGTCGGGGGGCTCCGAAAGTGGATTAGGGTCAGGGTGACCGTGCGGCTACCGCCAAGGGTCAACTGGGGAAAACCTCAAGTCCATGAGCTCGTGGAGGATTCAGGCATGGCCGTCTCCTTCGATGTGATCGTTGGTCTGTCACTCGAACCCTGATTTCTCAAATTACTGCATGGCATATTGGGGAATAAAGCGGGGCTTATATGCATTGTGGGAATGTGTAGGGACCGTTGTGGATCGTGGAACTAAGATCAAGTCCTTGGAGGGCGGAGGTCAAGTTTCACGGGGAACTAAGATCAAGTCCTTAGAGGGCGGAGATCAAGTTTCGGGGTCAAACCGTAAGGGTTGTGATCGAGATTGACTAAGTCTAAGGCAAGACAAAATCAGGGGAATGATTAAGTCTTGACGGACCGAGGTCATGGTAAGTGTATGGATCTCTCGACGCCTTAGTCCAAGGCTCGATTGTTGATCGGCCAAAGACAAGACCGTGAGCCACATGTCGGGATAAGCGTGGGATGAACCGTGAGTCATGGGCAAGAGAAGTTCGGACAGTTAAGCGCGATCGAACGGTAGCCGTTGGGGCGGTTGACCGAAGATCGGCAACTGGGCACAGATGGTCCATGCACGGGAACGAAATGGAAAAGTCCGGTCATACGCGACTTGATCCGAGATGAATGGCTCCGGCAGAGACAGCCATAAATGGACTTAGGCCGAATGGAGAGAAAATATAATGGTTATGTTCTGCTAACACTTTGGGATGTTAGTAGGTCTCCGATGGTTCATAAAGTTTGAACGGGGTAAACACCTTAAGTCGGATTCGGGGACGAATCCCTTTTAAGGGGGGTAGAACTTGTAACATCCCCAAACCGGGATACAAACCCCACCCTAATCGTTTGGGCTATTATGGAACCATAAGACCGAACACGTGATCAAAGAAGATCAATGAAGTGCTCCATGACCTAGAAAGAGCTAAGTTCGGTGGGAAATGAGCTTAGCCAAGCTGAACCAAGAGTGTTCAGCTGAAACGAGCTGAACAGTCCAGCCGGTCAGCTAGGCCAGCTGGCAACCAGCTCAACCCAGCTAAGCTGGAGTGTAAGAGTGTGGGACCAGCTGATCAGCTAGTGTCACTAGCTGATCAAGACCCCCATAAGCGAATGGTCACCAATGGGCAAGGTGTCCATTCGCAAGCCAAAAGGCAACCATTCCTTTGGGTGGTTATGGGCGCTTCTTGGGTCTATAAATAAGACCCTTGGGGGTCACTTTTGCGCACGTTACACCCTGGGTAAAACGCCCAGAAGTTCTCTAAGGCACATGCCATGAAACCGAGAGTTTAAGAGAGGGAAAGAGAGGCCGGCCGCTTAAAGAAGTCGCCGGTGAGAAGAGTATCAAGGGGCGGATTATTTGGCGGTTCATGGCGTGAATAAAGGGCGGGAAAGGCTTGGAAACACGGCTAAGGACCAGGGCTAAACCGCTACTCATCTAAGGTTAGTCCGAGCCTTATCTTCTCTCGGCCTTGGACAAATCATTGGTCTATGGCCGGATAGGATTATGGCCGGATTACTCCTCTTCCTCCTTCTAACTCTGGAACTAGAACCAGGCTTTGGCTGGAACGGTTTTAGGCGTGGTCATGTCGAGAACAACCGATCGGCCAAAGGCCATGATCGGGTTATTTCTTGCACGACCGGATCATGCGCGCTGAAAGGTTAAACGAACCGTGGGTCGCGAGAGATCGGACGGCTTGCCGGGAAGGCACAGCCGGGTTATGCGATTGTACACTGTGCACCATGGGATGGATGATCGGACGGTTTTTGCCGTGGAGGCATGATCGGATCATAACCGCTCATGGGTTTATCCGGCGTGAACGGTTGGGCGCAACCGGGATGATCGCGGTCGGGTTAGGAACAACGAGCATCGGGTCATGGACGTGAGACGCGGACGTACACCGCGGTCGCGGAGCGTTGGTAACCGTCCGCGGGCCATCGCATCCGTTCGCGGTGAACGGTCGCAACTCTTCGTACCGATCGGGCACTATGACCGCGGGATGCTAGCATGGACTGACGCGATGTCCATACGGACGATCGCTAGTACGCGCTAGTCGGTCGCGGGCATGAAGCGCTGGACGGGACGATGCTCGGTCTTACGCGATCGCGGTACATAGCGCGTCAATGCTGATGATCGTCTGGTCCATACGGACGCGCGGACGGATCGTACGCGGATGGGCCATAGTGTTGGGATAGTGTCCTGAAATCACACTTGTACTCACTCCTGATGATAGTTGTGTGTCGAGATCAGACATTCGTATAGTACTGGGCGGTTGCAATGTTTTGCTAGAAGCCTCTTGCAATCTGTAAGTTATGGACTTACTACCAGTATTATATGATCCTATAGGGTCACACACCTAAGCAAACTGGAAGTTACGACATGGGAATGATCATTATGGTAATGATCATATTAATGTGTATTGGATACACATTATAAATCGATAAAATGGTGTTGTGTCGATCGACACAGCTTGTGTGTCGGTCGACACAGTTCGGGTTTTCGAAAGGCTTTTCGAATTAAGACTTGATTAAGTCTGGCCCGTTAATTGTGTTTTAGGTCGAATATAACAAGTAAGTTTCGACCTAAACACGTGGCGGTCCACTTTTCTTGACAGAAACAGTAGAAACACCAGAGAGAATCGATTCCCGTTGATCCGGCACTAGCATCCCGTTTCCAGCGAGCGTGCGTGTGTATCTGGTAGAGGCAAGGCGTTTGCGTTGCTCCATTGATCTCGTTCACCATCTCAATTCCGCTGCCAGAAAGGTAAGAACGAGGTTGGTTTTCATTCAATATATCAAACCCTAGATCCAATGGGATCCAACAGTGGTATCAGAGCGTAGTTAGGGTTTAACTATTGAATCTGGTGAAATTAATTCGAAACTTGAAGTTGTTGGATTGAATTTTGCGTGTTAAAATCGTTTTATTGAATGTTAATCTCGGATTTTGTTCATGTTGAAAACGATGATATTGTTGAAATCGCACTGTGTCGATCGACACAAAGCGTGTGTCGGTCGACACAAAGCGTGTGTCGGTCGACACGCCGCGAATCAAAACGTAAAATTTTAGGGTTTGTCCCAAAGTGTCGATCGACACAAAGCGTGTGTCGGTCGACACAAGGCGAAAATCCGCAAATAATTTTAGGGTTTCGATCTGAGATCGAGTACCCATATTCCTGCTGTGTCGGTCGATACACTGGGTGTATCGGTCGACACAGGCAAAGCGATTAGATAGACCGGTTCAATTGGATTGAACTGGTTATATCGCTCGGTTATTTTTAATTAACCAAATTGGTTCTGGTTTGGTCATGTCGATCGACACACAGTGTGTGACGATCGACATGGACTATTAAACCGAACCGGTTCAATTGGATTGAATCGGTTATGTAAATTCGATCTGGTTTGACCGGTTATCAAAGAACGGTTTAATTCTAGTTGCATCGACCGATGCCAATGGTCGGCATCGATCGACATGACATTCGCAGATATGCTGGTTGGACCACATATTTGCATATACCAGAACATTTTAATCCTAAAAGTTGTAGATGAATCTAAACTAGATAAAACTGAATGTTTTAAATAAATTAATAAATTCCTGGATGTATATTGGATATGCATCAAGATAAAACGGTTCTTTTCCTCAACTAAATATCAAGTGATCTTGATGTCTTGCCCGATCTTGTCTGCTGTCAAGACTCGTGTCGTTTGTTGGATATTCTTGGAGTCCTTGATATCCACTGCAACATGAGTAAGGCAGGTGGTCATTGACAGACTTGCAGTGCAACTGTCAGTGATCGCTAGACAGAAAAAGGATTGGTTTTACTTAACTGGGCTAACGGAAGTTCTGGGCCCAGAGACATCAGAGTGGATTGGACATAGTTTGTCTTATCCACGACCAAGAGTTGTACTGAGTACAATTAGCAATGATTTGCTTACCTAGATAACTAAAGTTTGAGCAACGGCGAGTCGCCCACTCAAATTTTAGTAATCTGAGGATCTTGTCTCATTGTATTCATCTGAGGAAACATAGTTTTGAATACAATGCGAGTTTTCTTATTAGATAAGAACTCTCATTTCTTGAGCATTATAACTAAAATCTACCTCTTTTAATTACAGCTATGTGTGTCTCAACTCACATCAACACTTTCTCACTAAGATCCGTCCTTGAGAAGGACAAGTTAAATGGATCTAATTTCTTGGAATGGTATCGGAACCTGAGAATAGTTCTCAGGCAGGAGAACAAGGAATATGTCCTTGAAAGAGTTCTCACCGAGAGGCCACGTTCCAATGCCCCGCAGACAGAAAAGAATGCTTGGGATAAGCATTCAGCTGATGTCAAAGATGTTAATTGTCTAATGCTGGTGACTATGAACTCTGAGCTGCAGAAGCAATATGAGAACGTGATGTCACCCATTGAGATGATTAACAGCCTGAAAGCTTTGTTTCAGTTGCAAGCTCGCACAGAGAGATACCAGATGGTTAAATCTCTCATGGATTGCAAGCTGGCTAAGAACAGTCCAGTAAGTCCTCATGTCCTTAAAATGATGGGTTACATTGATAACCTGGGGAAACTGGACTGTGCCATTAGCCAGGAGCTGGCCACTGACATGATTCTGCAGTCTTTGCCGTCGTGTTTTGATCAGTTCATCATGAACTACAACTTGCAAAACATGACTAAGACATTGACTGAGTTGCACGGTATGCTGAAGACAGCAGAACCGAATCTCAAGAAGGCTACTCCCAGTGTCCTGATGGTACAAGGGAGTAAAAGGTTTAAGAAACCAAAGAAGGGTAAGGGTAAGGCCCAGGTTGTCCAGGCTGAAAGTCAGGACAAGCCCAAGCCGAAGCCCAAATCCGGGCCTTCTCCTGAGGATAAGTGCAACCACTGCAAGCAGTTGGGGCATTGGAAGAAAGACTGCAAGAAGTTCATGGAAGATTACAAGAAGCTGAAGAAGACGTATGATGCGTCTGACTCAGGTATTTATGTTATCGAACTTAATGTTACGTCTTCTAGTTCTACTTCGTGGGTATTGGATACCGGCTGCGGTGCTCATATTTGTAAAAATGTGCAGGCACTAAGAAACAGTAGGACGCTGAAGAAAGGACAAGTGGAGCTACGGGTCGGGAATGGAGCTAAGGTTGCTGCACTGGCCGTAGGCACCTACGAGTTGTCCTTACCATCGGGCATGGTTTTAATTTTAAATAATTGCTATTTTGTACCTGCGATAAGCAGAAACATAATTTCAGTTTCCGTTTTGGATTTGGAAGGTTTTGATTTTGCTGTTAAGAATAAAGTTTGTTCTTTTAATCGTGATGGTACTTATTATGCTGGCGCCCCATTAGATAATGGGTTATATGTTTTAAACCAAGAAATGCCTGTCTTTAACATGAATACAAAGAGGTTTAAGTCCAATGACGAAAACCCGACTTTCTTATGGCATTGTCGTTTAGGCCATATCAATGAGAAACGCATCCAAAGGCTCCATCGAAATGGGCTTCTGGGCTCATTTGATTTTGAATCATGTGAGAAATGCGAATCTTATTTGATGGGCAAAATGGCTAGAGCCCCTTTCAACAAACCAAATGAAAGGGCCAGTGATTTATTGGGCCTTATTCATACTGATGTATGTGGGCCAATGAGTACTGTTGCCAGAGGAAATTATAAGTACTTCATTACCTTCACTGATGATTTCAGTAGGTATGGCTATGTCTATCTAATGAGACACAAGTCAGAATCCTTTGATAGATTCAAAGAATTCAAGAATGAAGTACAGAATCAACTTGGCAAAAGTATCAAAGTTCTGCGATCGGATCGCGGAGGAGAATACTTGAGTCAAGAATTCAGCGACTATCTGAGCGAGTGTGGAATTATTTCACAACTCACTCCTCCTGGTACACCCCAATGGAATGGAGTGTCTGTAACGCCCAAACCCGGCTACTAAGCCGGTTGAGGTTCCCATCAACTTAATAATGTTCTAAGTACAAAATTTCTTAAGTATGAATTCCATTCCTTTAACTAAACAATTATAAGACATGAACGATAAGGCAAACTGGATATTTTATTAATCAAACCAAGGTACTGATACAAATGTAGTCTGAGTCATTATGCTATAAAAAGTATTCAGTCCTAATAATCCAGTCTAATACACACACACACACGTCCGTCTAGGTCTCCATCCCGCGCGCCTAAGCCCGTTCCTCACTACGAGAAACCTCAGATCCTGAAAACATATAAAAACGCATAAGATAACTACTTAGATAAATCCAGCAACCTAAATTAATCAAGTATTATCTATATGATTCCCCACTTAAACCGCTAAGCCTTAAATTCCTCTAGACCGAGAAACGTACAAGGAAAGGTCGGCCATGACCTTGACCGGTCCATGTCCGCGTCCCGTCCCATACGCTCCGCGATCATCCTAGCGATCTAACCATGATCGCTACGCGATCCTATCGCGACCGTCCAGCCGCGTCCGTTCCGATCCTTGGTACCGTCCGCACGTCTCGCTATCGCGACTGTATGGTCGTTTCATGCGCACGTACGTACGTCCGTACAGATGCGTCCGCGTCCCGCGTGCATGTCCGTGAAGACAAACCGCGATCAGCGCTTACGTCCTTACCTCCGACTGACGCGTACCGCGTACCGTGAACTGACGCGTCCTTTCGCTCATGCCCGTTTGTTCGCGACCGTGTATGGCCTGATCACGACTAGCGACTGCTGTCGACCATGCGATCCCACCGACCCATGGTACGACTGTACCGCACGCGACCCAGTCCGATCACTGCCCTTACACGGTCTCGGTCATATAAACTTGCCCCACCGGCCAAAGCCTTTGTGACCGTATGAACTTAGAACATGAAACCGCTTACAACCTAACGGTTTGATCCCGCTTAATAATCAGAATAAGATGAGAGGAGGATTGCTCAGCCTTAGGAGCGTTGATCGCATGGCTAAGCCATGATCAACGATCGGCCGGCCGTGAGCATCCACGCACCTTTGGGGTCGCGGTTGACTTGCCCGGTTCCTTGGATGTATTTGGATCCATCTTTGATCCGATCTCCTCCTTGGAACAATCCTCTTAACTGCGCCTCCTTTCTCTTCAAACCGCCGGCCAACTACTTGCGTTTCCGGCCAATCTCTCTCTTCCGATTTCGCTTGCCTTCAAGCATTGTTTCTCTCCCGATTTCTCTCTGAGTTTTCTGTGTGAAATGGGTGCCAAAAAGCGTGCGCAAGAGGGCTATGGAGGCGGGTATTTATAGGCCTTAAGACCCAAAAACCGCCAAGCCAAAGGGGCATGAGTGGTTAAGCGAATGGGTGCCTTTGGCCACTCGTGTCCCTTGGTCATAACCGCCTGGTCAGCTAGTGACACTATCTGACTCCCACCCCACTAGCTGACCTGAACACTCAACACTCACCCGAGCTGAGTTGAGTTGAGTGTCAGTCCCTCCAGCTGACCTAGCTGGCCGTCCAGCTCATTCCAGCTGCTTACTCTCTCCCTAGCTTCCTCCTTACCCGGCCAAGCTCATCCAAGCTGATCCTAGCCGCCTCTTGACCATAGAACACTTCCCGTTGATCATCCTTGATCGTTTGTCCTTGTTCTGGTTCCATGGCCTGCCTTCCCGATCCTATCTAGGATCGGGGATGCTACAAGTCTCCCCCCCCTTGAAAGGGATTCGTCCCCGAATCCGCATCAAGGCGATCCATCTCCTCAAGCCACTCTGGGTAGTCGGCTTGCATTCTGTTCACCGTTTCCCAAGTAACTTCCTCGATCCCGTTACAAACCCAAACCACTTTAACCATCGGTATTGACTTCTTCCTTGTTGCTTTTTCCGCCTGGTAAATAATCCGTACTGGTCTTGCTTCCATGGTCAAATTCCCTTTGAGGTCGCTAGGGACCTCTGGTACAATGACGTCTCGGTCCGGGACACACTTCCTGAGTTGAGATACATGGAACACTTCATGGAACGCTTCCATCTCAGCCGGCAAGTCAAGCTTGTAGGCAACAAGTCCAACTCTCGCCACAATCCAGAACGGCCCTAGGTATCTCGGATCTAACTTTCCCCGCTTTGAGACTCTGGCTCTACCCTTGAATGTGATCATCTTCAGGTAGACCAAGTCGCCAACTGCGAACTCAATGTCCTTCCGACGTTTTTCTGCATAACTCTTCTGTCTATCCTGGGCTTCCTTCATTTTGGCCTTAAGCAGTCGGATTTGTTCTGTGGTCTCTTCCACAATATCTGGTCCGATCAAACTAGCTTCCCCGACTTGTGTCCAACACAACGGGGTTCGCCAGGGTCGTCCATACAACGCTTCATACGGTGACATCCCAATACTGGCATGGAAACTGTTGTTGTATGCGAACTCTGCCAAAGGCAAGTACTGTCCAAGAATCGCCCCAATCAAAGACACTTGCTCTCAACATGTCTTCTAAGGTCCGTATTGTCCTCTCTGGCTGCCCATCAGTCTGTGGGTGATAGGCCGTACTCATATGCACCTTAGTCCCCAAGGCCTTTTGGAACGCCCTCCAAAAGTACGAGGTAAAGCGTGCATCTCTGTCCGAGACAATACTTGCTGGGACCCCATGCAACCGAACGATTTCATCAATGTACTTCCCCACAATCTGAGTAACCCCATCGGTCTTCTTAATGGCCAGAAAGTGTGCGGACTTCGTAAGTCGATCTACCACGACCCAAACAGTATCCTTCTATTGGGAATGTCCTGAAATCTACTGTACTATCTCTAGAAAGTATGATAAGTGTCGAGATCAGACATAAGTCATAAATACTGGGTGATCATGATGACTTGCTAGAGCCCGCTCTTGATCTATAAGTTTAGGACTTATTACCAGTATTGTATGATCCCAAAGGGTCACACACCATAGCTAACGGGAAAGTTAAATGGAATTAATACGGTAAGATGCAAGGCATTTACTGTATTTGTACAGAGAATTGGGCCAGACAAAAGACAGTCTTTTGTCTGATTTGGGTCTTGGGCCCAAAAGCCTAATAAGCCATTAGTTTAATTACTTGGGCCCATATAAGCAAGAGGGAGGCGCCATTAAGCCAGTGGTCTGCGATTTTATTAGGTCTGGCCGTCCTCTCTCTCTCTGTTGTTCCAACTTTGGTCTAGCAGCCTGATCCAGTAGCTTGTAAGAGTGTGGATACCTAGGAGGAGCCGGTTATCATCAGCTCTTGCAGATCTCGATATTCCTTTGATCAATCCGCTGCAATCATAAGGTAATCATCCTGATATGTTTATGATTCATCTGCAAATCACCTAGATCCTAGTTGATTATGTTAGGTTGTAATCTGATAATTACACCAATGAACACACATAATCCTACAGTGGTATCAGAGCCAGGTTGTTAGGTTTTTGCTTTTTGGATCATACTAGGTTGTTTATTAGTTTGATGAATCGATTTTAATGAGTAAAATTGATTGAAACTTTGAAAACCTAGAATTGTCAAATCGTTTGAATCACAATCGTTTCATAATTAAGAAACGATTTTGAGTAAAATCGCTTGTTGACTTTGTTAATGTTCAAAGTCGGTTTTGACTTTAAGTGATTGAATGAATCGATTTGTTTGATTATTAATGTTCAAGATCGTTTTGTCCTTTAGTGAATGACATGAATCAAATCGATTGTTTAATTGGATTACGATTTGGAAAGGTCAAATTCAATTATTGAATTATGTATGTCATGAAACGATAATGGAAAAGTCAAATTCAATGTTCAAAATCGCCTGTTGACTTTATGTGTATGATTGCATGAAACGATAATTATCAAACGATTTGTTAAGTTTTGTCAATGTTCAAAATCGTTTTTTTTTGTCTTTAGTGAATGTCATAATCGATTGATTGACTTTGTTTTATAATCATAAGAATCGTTTTTGTTGTTAAGTGATTATCACGATCGAATGTTAACATAAGGTTAGCGATCATTCATCGTGTTTTTGGTCTTTAAGCTAAAGGCAAAATCAATTCAAAGCTTTGATAATTATGGTTCAAGCGGTTAACCCAAATCGCGGTTTGCTGGAAATTATTTAATACAATTGGTATTATTTAGTTTCTGGTTAAACCGGATTTAAATTCAAAAAAAATTGAATTTTAACCTAAACCGAAGGCTGGTCTAAGTTTGATTTGGTTGGACCAAATAATTTAGAGCTGGTCTGGTTTAGTAAATAACCAGTTGGATTTAGTAGTTAATTTGGTCTTGGACCAGAATTAATGAACCGACTCGGTTATGTCAAATTATTGGGCCAATTGGAATTCTGTGGTCTTGGGCCAAGAATTGGGCCTATAATTTGTGACCCAACCGAAAACTTTAATAAAACATTAAATTAGAGAGCTTCTAATATTAGAAGTTTCTAATTTTGGCATTTTAGGAAACTTCTAAAAATAGTATGTTTCCGATTTAGAAAGTTTCTAAAATAAGTAAGTTTCCCAAAATAGTAATCTTCTATTTTTGGAAAGAAAACCTAAAATCCTCAAAAACAATATCAAGCTTGGATGTCTTGCCCAATCTTGTCAGCTACTTAACGCTTATTCAATTACAGATATGGCTTACAGTGTGAGGTGTCTGTTTTTGCGTAAGTAAAGTAGTATATAGTCACTGATTTCATTGGGAGTCCCAGACTTTAGTGATTATTTGGCTGTAAGAGATTGGTTTTCCTTGACTGGGCCATCGGGAGTCCCGGGCCTTGAGACATCTGGTGTATTGGGCCTTGGGCCCAATTCACAACCGAGAGTTATTGGAAATAACTAGCTGTGTGTATGCTTACCAAGTAAAGCTACTTCTGGGTGACGGCCAGTGGCCCACTTTGGATTTAGCTGAACATGGGTCTCGGAATCATTGCATTCTTATGAGGTTAAACAAAGAAATTTTGAATGCAATGCGAGTTTTCTTATAAGTTATTAAGATTACTCTTTTATGAACTGAATAACTAAAACTCTATTTATCTCTAAATTTCAGTTATGACTAGCACAAACAATCAAAACACTTTCTCGATCCGGTCTGTCCTTGAGATGGACAAACTGAACGGATCAAATTTCTTGACTTGGTTGCGGAACCTGAGGCTAGTCCTCAGGCAGGAGAGAAAGGACTATGTCCTTGAAAGAGCTCTCCCCGAGAGGATCGGGTCCAATGCCTCTCATGCTGTATATGATGCTTGGAATAAGCATTATAATGATGCGGTAGATGTGCGTGGTCTGATATTGGCTACCATGGACTCAGATTTGCTGAAGCAATATGAGAACATGGAGTCGCCAATAGAGATGATCAGCAGCCTGAAATTGAAATTTCAGGAGCAGGTAAGAGTGGAGAGATACCAGTTGGTTAAGTCTCTCACTAGCTGCAAGCTACCAAATGATCATCCAGTGAGTCCTCATGTCAGTAAAATGATGGGTTACATTGATAACCTGAGGAAACTGGATTATCCAGTTAGCCAAGAATTGGCAACTGAGATCATTCTGCAGTCACTGCCGTCAAGCTATGATAAGTTCAAAAGGAACTATATCAAGAAAGGCTTAACGAAGACGCTGACTGAACTGCATGATATGCTCAAGACAGTTGAGCCAAACGTGAAGAGTACCCTGTATAATCTCATAATGGAGAAGGGTAGGTTTACTGAACCTAATGCTGACAAGGGTGAAGACAAAGTTGTCCAGATTTTGAATCATGGCAAGCGTGTGTCTTCTGAGCCCGAGTCAGATACATCTTACGTTGGTAAGTGCTGCTACTGTAAAGAGACTGGGCATTGGAAGAGAGATTGCATTAAATTCATGGAAGATTATGAGGAGTTGAAGTTGATGTATGAGACTACTTCCTCAGGTATTCATGTTATTACTTCAAGTTCTACCTTATAGGTATTGGATACTGGTTGTGGCACTGATATTTGTTATAATATGCAGAGCCTAAGCAACAGTAGAACGTTGAAGGAAGGACAAGTGGAACTGCATGTCTGGAAGGAGCTATGGATGCTGCCTCAGCCGTAGGGTTTTCACTCGTAGATGCCTTTGAGGCTTGGTTTTGTATTAAGTAATTGCTACAATGTACCTGCTTTAAGCAGAGTTGTCTTTCATTTTCTTGTAAGAATTTGAATGTTTTTCATTTTGATAAAAGACAAGTTTTGTTCTTTTGATCTTAATGAAATATTAATTGTAGCACCCTATTCAAGGAATGGGTTTTATATCTTAAACCAAAGAGTGCCTAAATGTAACATAAATACCGAATTGGTTTAAATCTGATGAATTAAACCTGATTTTTCTTGGCGTAAATGTTTTGGTCACATAGAGTGAGTCAGATTCAGAAATCCCATAGTTATGGACTTTTGGGCTCATTTGATCGGATATCTTATGAGACTTGAATTCTGCTTACTGGACCAAAAGACAAAGGGCCCATCTTAGCCGAGCTAGAGAAAGGCCCAAAGGCTTATTGGACCTTGAACATACTCATGTATGTGGCCCGATGAGCAGCAATGCCAGAGAAAATTTCCTGTACTTCATTATCTTTACTGATTACTTCAGTGAGTATGACTGTGTTCATTTGATGAGACACAAGTCACATACTCATTCAGAGGTATAGAATCTGAGTGACAGAAGTATTGAGACTCTGGATTAGATCACGAGTGAGAATACTTAAGTCATTGATGGTGTGATCATCTGAATGAGTGTGAAGTCGTTTCACAGCTCATTTCTCCTGAAAACCTTGAGGTGTTTCTGTGAGAAAGAATCAGATCTTATTAGAAATGATTAAAGATGAGTCACACGAATCTTCCATGATATTCTTTAAGAATAACACTCTAGAAATATCTAAGTTTACGCTGAAATAGTTCCACCAATATCAGGTGAAAGACACCACATAAATGTGGAAATGATCCAAATTCGTCTTTACTGAGTATTTGTAGTTGAGCTACTTCGCTGGTTGTCCTAGGGAAACCAAGGCTTGTTACTTTTTACGTCCATTCCAAAAACGAAGTTAAGTTGTTCGGAATTCTGTTTTCTAAAAGGAAAGTTTCTTTCCAAGAAGAACAGTGGGAGTAAAAGTATAACTCGAAGAAATTCGAGAAATACAGGAGGCTGCTCAACCTGTTGAGGGAGAGCAGCGGATGGATTTACAGATTTCTGTAGAATCTACACCTGTAGAGCCTGAAGTTCGCAGATCTGAATGAATCCGTCACTAATCCGAGAGTGATTTCTCGTGATTAGTTGCCATGATTTGATGATCATTGAAAGTGACGAACCTGCGAAATTCACAGAAGCGAAAGTGAGCCCGGACTCCGAAAAATTATACTGTATGTAAGTTAGCTTCATCGATCCATTCATGGATAGAAGCAAACATATCGGAGTTGGAATCTTCGTTCTGTTGAAGTAGTCAATGTTTTGACTTGAACAGGAACGAGATGGAACTGTGCGTTTACTAATAGATAAGTGGGAGCGATGTTGCATTTCTCATAGTGTATGTCGATGACATACTGATTCTCGGAAATAACGTTCCAATGCTGCAGTCGGTAAAGGACTGGCTTGGGAGTTGGTTTTATGATTGATATGGGTAAAGCCACGTAAGTTCTTGGATTTTGGATCTAAAGATAGAGATCCAAAAGAGCTGATAGGACAAAGTCAGGATTCTTATATTGACAAAGTCCTACACGTTTTCAGCATTCCAAGAAGGGTTTTATGCCAATGTCACATGGCATTACGTTAAGCAAGAAACAGTGTCCTACGATAACTGCTGAGCTTGAATGCATGGATGAGATTCCATATGCGTCGGCAATTGGATCTATCATGTATGCCATGACACGTACTTGTTTTGATGTTGCTTTAATGTTAAACAAGACAAGTAAAGACCAGTCAAATCCAGCAAAGAATCACTGGATAGACGTAATGAATATCCTCAAGTATTTGGAAAATACTTGAGATAAGTTCTTGATTTACGGAGAAAGTGAGGTGCTACAAGTCGGTAGAGTCTGAAAGGCAAGTTACCAACAAACAAAGATGATTTCCGGTCACAGTCCGGTTATATCTTGTGTCTGTTTGGCGGTGCAAGGCACTGTTGCTGACTCCATGACTTAAGCTGAACATTTCGCAGCTTGGGAAGCGGCGAAAGAGGTTGTTTGGAAAGAAGAGTTCATCACTGAACTTGATGTGATTCCCAGCATAGATGAGGCTAGCTGCACATCAGAGGTCCAAACACCTTGAGGGTAGGTATAACCTATTCCGTGAGACAAATGACAGAGGTGTTAAGTAGATCAGCAAGTTTCAACGAATGAGAACGTTGCTAATCTATTAACGAAGCCACTCCTTAGGCCTAAGCACGAGTCGCGGACTGTAGCTGTAGGATAAGTGAAATTAAGATGTAGTCTTAATTTCAGTGGGAGTTTGTAAAAGGCTTTATTTAGTTGTTTTGAAAGGTTCATGTAAACATAATATTTTATGTTTATGAAATTTATGATTTCTGGATTATTTTAACTGTGATATAAATAATCGTTCCAAAATGATTCATGTCATTATATATAGGCCATCGAAGTACATGAGTAGACTTGATCCTGAAACCCCATATTTAACGAAATGACATAAATCATAGTGTCCATAGTCGAAGGTTGTTGAAATTGGAACACCAACAACCACTTGAGACTAGATTGTGTTGAGACTTATGACCAAGTTTCGAGGGGTCATAGATGTGCGGCATCAAAGTCGACACATAGGTATATGTAGGGGAGCATATGACCGGACATGGCCCGCTGATGAGAACTCTACAAGATATTAATATCTGTGTCATAAGAGGTTCTCATATACGACTATAGAGTATAGTCCTTAGACCTGAGTTCGCATGCATGTGGCTGCACATGGAGTGATGCGCTTTGATCATTGTCTAACGCTGTTTCGTAACTGGGAGCTATAAGGACCTTGGTTGGGTGTATTATAAAGAGTGTAGTTCATAGTGATGGAACAAGATGGGATTTGTCCCTGCCGTTTAACGGAGGTAATATCTCTAGGCCAATCGGAGACTTGATAGCTGGTAAGAGAGTGGCCACTCCCAAACGGACTTGCCCAAGTCGTTTGCATTGTCAGTATCAAATCTGGTCCGATGGACATGGTCTGGCTATATAAGGATGACACGCATCTTGCCTTATGCCAGATCGAGATATTGAGACAAAAGGATTAGGGAATGTAGGATTCCAGTACAAGTGGGAGATTGTTGGGAATGTCCTGAAATCTACTGTACTATCTCTAGAAAGTATGATAAGTGTCGAGATCAGACATAAGTCATAAATATTGGGTGATCATGATGACTTGCTAGAGCCCGCTCTTGATCTATAAGTTTAGGACTTATTACCAGTATTGTATGATCCCAAAGGGTCACACACCATAGCTAACGGGAAAGTTAAATGGAATTAATACGGTAAGATGCAAGGCATTTACTGTATTTGTACAGAGAATTGGGCCAGACAAAAGACAGTCTTTTGTCTGATTTGGGTCTTGGGCCCAAAAGCCTAATAAGCCATTAGTTTAATTACTTGGGCCCATATAAGCAAGAGGGAGGCGCCATTAAGCCAGTGGTCTGCGATTTTATTAGGTCTGGCCGTCCTCTCTCTCTCTGTTGTTCCAACTTTGGTCTAGCAGCCTGATCCAGTAGCTTGTAAGAGTGTGGATACCTAGGAGGAGCCGGTTATCATCAGCTCTTGCAGATCTCGATATTCCTTTGATCAATCCGCTGCAATCATAAGGTAATCATCCTGATCTGTTTATGATTCATCTGCAAATCACCTAGATCCTAGTTGATTATGTTAGGTTGTAATCTGATAATTACACCAATGAACACACATAATCCTACACCTTCTTGGTCCTGGTAGTTGGTAAACCCGTGACGAAGTCCATCGTAATATGATCCCATTTCCACTCCGGAATGGGTAAGCTCTGTAGGAGGCCGCCCGGGGCTTGGTGCTCCGCCTTGACCAACTGACAAGTAGGGCACTTGGCGACCCAAGCTGCTATATCCCGCTTCATTCCGACCCAATGATAGTACCTCTTGAGGTCATGGTACATCTTAGTCTGACCAGGATGAATCGCAAACCGTGACTGGTGTGCCTCCCTCAGAATCTCTTCCTTCAACTCCTTAACGTCTGGTACACAGACCCTCCCGTTAACCACGATCGTCCCGTTGTTGGAAAACTTGTGTTCGGTGTTGATGTGGTTAGCGGCCTTAGTCAGCTCTTCGTCCTGTCCTTGAGCCAACCGAACCCGAGTTAATAAGTCGGCTTGATCCGCAGCTCCCAAACCCAAAGGTTCCTCATCCACGGTCAAGGCATTAAGGTGTAATGCCCCGATCATGCCCACCAACGCCTCTGCGTCCTTCTCAACTGAGACTCCAGCCCTTTTCCGGCTCAACGCGTCGGCCACTAGATTGGCTTTCCCCGGATGTTAGGAAATGTCCAAATCATAGTCGGCCACGAACTCCATCCACCTTCGCTGCCTCAGGTTCAGATCTGGTTGAGTGAAGATGTACTTCAGGCTCTTGTGGTCCGTGAGTATTTGCACTTTAGCCCCGTAGAGATAAGATCGCCAGATCTTTAGTACAAACACTACCGCGGCCATTTCCAGATCGTGGGTTGGGTAATTGCCTTCATGCTTCTTGAGTTGCCTCGAAGCATAGGCAATGACCTTTCCCTCCTGCATCAACACACAACCCAATCCGGTAATTGATGCATCAGTGTAAACCACATAAGGTACCTCGTTCTCCGGTAGAGCTAGGACTGGCGCCTGTGTAAGCATGTCCTTCAGCTCCGAGAAACTCTTCTCAGCCTTGTCCGACCACTCGAACTTAACATCCTTCCCGGTTAGTTTGGTTAGAGCTTGCGCCTTACTGGCAAAACCCTTGACAAACCGCCGGTAATAGCCTGCTAAGCCAAGGAAACTCCGCACCTCGGTTGCGTTCCTTGGCCTCGGCCACTCCTTAATCGCCTTGATCTTCTCTGGATCAACCGATACTCCTTGATCCGACACAATGTGCCCTAGGAATCCGATGCTCCTTTGCCAGAAACTGCACTTGCTTAGTTTGGCAAAGAGCTTCTGTTCCCTCAAACGTCCCAACACCTTCCTAAGATGCTCCTGGTGTGTCTCCCGATCCTTTGAGTAAACGAGTATGTCATCAATGAAGATAATCACGAACTCGTCTAGCCAATCCCGGAAGATGTTATTTATCATCTTCATGAATGCAGCTGGAGCATTCGTCAAACCAAACGGCATCACTACAAACTCGTAATGGCCATAGCGTGTACGGAACGCCGTCTTCCGGACATCCTCTGGTGCGATCGGAATCTGATGATATCCCGATGCTAAGTCAATCTTGGAGAACACCGTAGCTCCCTTAAGCTGATCCAACAACTCATCTATCCGGGGTAAAGGGTACTTGTTCTTCACAGTGACCCTGTCGATTCCCCGATAGTCAATACACAACCGGAAACTCCCGTCCTTCTTCTTGACAAAGAGGACTGGTGCTCCCCAAGGTGAGCTACTCGGCCGGATGAAACCTTTCTATAATAGTTCCTCCAACTGTTTCTTGAGTTCGGCCATCTCAGCCGGAGCAGTCCCTGGTTCAAGCTCAATTGTGAACGGGTCGGACCTATCAGGCGGTAAGCCGGTCAAGGCCGCGAACACATCCCCAAACTCACTTGCGACCGGGATCTCTCCAATCTCCCCACTACTCCCGACCTCCGTGGTGGAGATCATCGCCAGGTAAGCCTCACAACCCTTTTCCAGCATCCTTCCTGCCTGGATGGCTGAGACTACCAAACTTCCCGTCGTCGGCCGTACCCCTTGGAACTGAATCCGTCCCTCCGGCCTTTCAAACCGTACTCGTCCCCGGTGGCATTCAAGCGTAGCCCGATACCGACCGAGCCAGTACATACCCAAGATCACTTCATGATGCTTGAGCCGAACTATGAATAGGTTGACCGGCATACACACGCCCCCAATGGAGACCGGTACGTCACGGAACAGTCCCAACGTAGGCATTGACTGCCCACCGGCCGCGTCCACGCCAAAACCGTCCACTCGTTTCATCTTGAACGAGTCTCGTCCAATCCATTCCGGACACACAAAGCTATGTGTGGCCCCGGAATCAAACAGCGTATGTGTTTCCACTCCGCCAATGGTTACGGTCCCTACATTCACCCCAGAATTATAAGTACCTAACTTCCAATTCCCCCAAGCAATGCATTGCAGGAAAGGCCACCCCTTTCCCCAATACGACGCTAAGCAGGAATCACCCCCCCCCCCTTTAACCCAATACGATGCTATGCAGGAAATGGCCACCCCAATTTCCCCATGCGATGCATTGCAGAAAAAGAAAATAAGTAAATAGTATAGGGTTAGTGAACGTACCAGTGATCGCGTTGAAGTCGTTGGCCACCCCAGACGTCTCCACTAGCTGATAAACCCGAGGTACACCGGCTTAGCCCTTAGCCTGCACCGTATAACCACCCTCGCGGCTCACCCCCGAACGACCTTGCGTTCCACTATGCAACTTTGGGCACTCCCTCTTGAAATGCCCAGCCTTGCCACAGTAAAAGCAGGTTCTAGGGTTATCACTTGCCACCTTTCCCTTGTCCTGCGGACAGCCTTGGACCTCGTGGTCTGTACTTCCGCACCTCGCACACTTGGTGCGACCATTGGAGGGTTGGCGACCATCGACTTGGTCCCACTTCCTCTTTAGGTCCCTCCCGGATCGACCCATCACCTTCCCTTGTGACTGAGTCTTCAACCGGTTCTCCTCGGCTAAATTGGTCTCAACGGTGGCAGCTCGTTCGACCAACTCCGAGACCGAGTCATAGGTACAAACCAAGCAGTGTGTGCGAAGCTCCACCCGCAGGCCGCGGAGAAAGCGTCTCACACGAGCTGGTTCGTCCTCTATCTCGCGTCCCACAAAACGTCTGAGTCGGTCAAACTCCGCCTCATACTCTCGTACCATTCTGCGACCCTGAGTTAAGCTCAAGTACTGACCCTCAAGTCTGTCCCAAGCCTCGGCCGGAAAGTATTTCCGGTTGAACTCAGCCTCAAAGTCCTTGAACGATACAAGACTTCCCCTGGTGCGCCTATCGACCCCAAGCCACCAGTTATGAGCGTCACCTTCCAGAAAGTGAACCGCTATGTCCTTCCGGTAGTCCTCCGGGCACCGAGTGGATTGGAAGTTCCTGACCAAACGACTTCTCCACTCATCTGTCTCAACTGGGTCCGCACTTCCACTGAAGTGCTTAGTACCGAGCTTAGTGATATGACCGAGAATGCTCAAGTAGTCCACCTTTCGGGCCGTCTTGACCGGAGGTGGCTCTATCTCGAACACCTCGTCGGTATCCATGTGATCGTTGTTCCCGGTTAAGGGCTCGCGGATCTTAGTCTGATCACTAGCTGGCCTCTGCACTTGTGGAATGCTTTGAGCCAGTCCGCCCAGCTGGTCCATTACCGCTTTCTGTTGGAATTGTGTCCAGTAATCTCAGTACTGTCTCTAGAAAGTAAGAGTATGTCAATGATCAGACATAAGTCATATAATACTGGGGGTCATGATGGCTTGCTAGAGTCCACTCATGATCTATAAGTCTTGGACTTATTGCCTTTATTATATGATCCCATATGGGTCACACGCCTAAGCTAACAGGAAAATGTGTAGGAACGGTTTAGCAGAAGTACGGTAAAAGTGCTAGGCATTTACTGTACTTAGAGAGAATAAAACGGTTTAGCTGCTGTGTGTCGATCGATACACAAGGTGTATCGGTCGACACAGTGCGCGAATGCCGTCGAGTTAATTGGTGTTTGGGCCAAATGGCCCAAACGGAATCGGACAAGTTTTATAAGGTAAAACTCGAGTTTCTGAACAATTAACCCTAGCCACCCAGCCGTAAACTCTCTCTCCCTCTGCGCCGAGTTCCTCAGTGGCCTAGCAGCCTTCTTCCTGATTGGTGTGCGTGTGTGAACCTCTGGAGGAGTTATCTCTCGGTGGCTCTCTGATCTCTGACATACCATCCCTTTCCGCTGCAATTAACAGGTATAAGGTGAGATCATCAATTGTTTCTATTCGAGAAGAACCTAGATCAGCATGTTTAGGATGATCTGAATCTGGAATTGAATCAGGATCAACTAAACAATCCTTCAGTGGTATCAGAGCCAATGGTTCTGGTTTTTCTTGTTTAGATTCATGTTTAGGACTGTTTTCTTGTTTAAAAGTGTTTTGAATCAACTACTGATAAGATAAACCACTTAAGTAACAAGAATTGAAACCTAAACACACATAAAATCGCAGAAACCAAGCTATATGATTTGGTAGAATGCGATTTTTCAAAAGTCAGTATCGACTGGGATCGCATGGATCGATCGATACGATCGCATGGATCGGTCGATACAGTCTATCGGCAAAACCCTGTTAACGCGTGAAAGCATCGATCGATGCAGGATCGATGCAGGTTCGATATTGGTGCATCGACCGATGCGGTTGGTGCACATCGATCGACACGGTTAGGGTTTTGGCTCGGTTCAGTGCATGCGTGAGAGCATCGATCGATACAGGATCGATGCACGATCGATGCAGGATCGATGCTGAGAGCATCGACCGATGTGGTTGATGGATCGATCGACACGGTTGGTTCATCGATCGACATGGTTGGTTTAAGGCTCGGTTTAATATTTTGATTAAAATTAAACGTCACGGTTTAATAAACAGAATTAATAATTTTATTAATTCTGGTTAAACCGGGATAAGAAATCCAAAGTCGAAAAATTGGATTTTGTGCCTAAACCAGGATTTTCTAATTTGATTTGGTTGGACCAAATAAATTGAGAAAATCCGGTTTAGTAAATAACCGGTTGACAATTGTGGTCATCGTAGTAATTAAAATTTGGTTAGACCAATTTTAATGAACCAGACCGGTTATGTCATTTAATTGGACAATTGGGTCATGTCTTGGACATGGACCAATTCTTGGGCCTCGGGCCAAGAAGTTAAAACAATTGGGCCAATTATTTGAGTCTTTCTTCAGATTAATTTAAAATTTATTTTATAAAATTATAAAGTCGATTTTAAATTAAAGTTTCCGAAATTTTGAAATTAGAAAGTTTCTTAAATTAGAAGTTTCTGGATTTGCGGGTTTTGGATTTTAAAGAAATTTCTAAAGTTAGAAAGTTTCCGTTTTTAGAAAGTTTCCAATTTTAGAAAGTTTCCAAAAATAGTAGGTTTCCAAAAATGGAAAGTTTCCCGAAATAGTAATCTTCTATTTTGGGAATGAATTTTTAAAATAAACCTACGAACCTCAAATAATATCAAGCGTTGGATGTCTTGTCCATTCTATGTCAGCTGTCGAAGCCCATTCAATTGTATTCATGGCCTTACAGTGTGAGGGTGTCTGCTTTTGCGTGGATAAGACGGTTTGTGATTCATAAATGTCATTGGGAGTCCCAGACATTAATGATTACATGACTGTATAGTCTGGTTTTCTTGACTGGGCCATCGGGAGTCCCGGGCCTTGAGACATCAGAGTGGATTGGGCCTCGGGCCCAGATTCACAACCAAGAGTTATATCACGGATATAATTAGCCGATGTAGGGCTTACCGATATAAGCTAAGGTTGGGTGACGGCCAGTGGCCCACTTTGATCTTAGTTATATGTGGATCTTGGAATCATTATATTCTATTGAGGGTAACTTATGTTATTGAATATAATGCGTGATTAATCATATTAAAATTAATACGAGATTAATCATATTGAACATATTAACTAAAATCCTTTTATCTTAATTTTCAGTTATGACTAGCACAAACAATCAAAACACTTTCTCGATCCGGTCTGTCCTTAAGATGGACAAGCTGAACGGATCAAATTTCTTGACTTGGTCGCGGAACCTGAGGCTAGTCCTCAGACAGGAGAGAAAGGACTATGTCCTTGAGAGAGCTCTCCCCGTGAGGATCGGGTCCAATGCTTCTCATGCAGTATATGATGCTTGGAATAAGCATTATAATGATGCGGTAGATGTGCGTGGTCTGATGTTGGCTACCATGGACTCAGATTTGCGGAAGCAATATGAGAACATGGAGTCGCCAATAGAGATGATCAGCAGCCTGAAATTGAAATTTCAGGAGCAGGTAAGAGTGGAGAGATACCAGTTGGTTAAGTCTCTCACTAGCTGCAAGCTACCAAATGATCATCCAGTGAGTCCTCATGTCAGTAAAATGATGGGTTACATTGATAACCTGAGGAAACTGGATTATCCAGTTAGCCAAGAATTGGCAACTGAGATCATTCTGCAGTCACTGCCGTCAAGCTATGATAAGTTCAGAAGGAACTATATCAAGAAAGGCTTAACGAAGACGCTGACTGAACTGCATGATATGCTCAAGACAGTTGAGCCAAACGTGAAGAGTACCCTGTACAATCTCATGAACGAGAAGGGTAGGTTTACTAAACCTAATGCTGACAAGGGTGAAGACAAAGTTGTCCAGATTTTGAATCATGGCAAGCGTGTGTCTTCTGAGCCCGAGTCAGATACCTCTTACGTTGGTAAGTGCTGCTACTGTAAGGAGACAGGGCATTGGAAGAGAGATTGCATTAAATTCATGGAAGATGATGAGGAGTTAAAGTCGATGTATGCGACTACTTCCTCAGGTATTCATGTTATTACTTCAAGTTTTACCTTAAAGGTATTGGATACTGGTTGTGGCACTGATATTTGTGATAATATGCAGAGCTTAAGCAACAGTAGAACGTTGAAGGAAGGGCAAGTGAAACTACATGTCTGGAAGGAGCTTGGGATGCTGCCTCAGTCGTAGGGTTTTTCACTTATAGATCCCTTTGAGGCTTGGTTTTGTATTAAGTAATTGCTACAATGTACCTGCTTTAAGCAGAGTTGTCTTTCATTTTCTTGTAAGAATTTGAATGTTTTTCATTTTGATAAAAGACAAGTTTTGTTCTTTTGATCTTAATGAAATATTAATTGTAGCACCCTATTCATGGAATGGGTTTTATATCTTAAACCAAAGAGTGCCTAAATGTAACATAAATACCGAATTGGTTTAAATCTGATGAATTAAACCTGATTTTTCTTGGCATAAAGTCTTGGTCACATAGAGTAAGTCGGATTCAGAAATCCCATAGTCATGGACTGTTGGGCTCATTTGATAAAATATCTTATGAGACTTGAATTCTGTTTACTAGACCAAAAGGTAAAGGGCCTATCTTAGCCGAGCTAGAGAAAAGCCCAAAGGCTTATTGGACCTGGAACATACTCATGTATGTGGCCCAATAAGCAGTAATGCCAGAGAAAAATCTCCTGTACTTCATTGTCTCTACTGATTACTTCAGTGAGTGTGACTGTGTTTCATTTGATGAGACACAAGTCGGAATTCTTTGACATGGTCGAAAGAGTTCCAGAATGAAGTATAGGATCTGAATGACAAAAGTATTAAGACTCTGGATTAAAATCATGAGTGAGAATACTTAAGTCATTGATTATGTGATCATCTGAATGAGTGTGAAATCGTTTCACAGCTCATTTCTCCTGAAAACCTGAAGGTGTTTCTGTGAGAAAGAATCAGATCTTATTAGAAATGATTAAAGATGAATCACACGAATCTTCCATGATATTTTAAGAATAACGCTCTAGAAATATCTAAGTTTACGCTAAAATAGTTCCACGAATATCAGTTGAAAGACACCACGTAAATGTGGATTGGAATCGATCCAAATTCGTCTTTACTGAGTATTTGTAGTTGTGCTACTTCGCTGGTTGTCCTAGGGAAACCAAGGCTTGTTACTTTTACGTCCATTCTGTTTTCTAAGAAGGGAAGTTATTTTCCAAGAAGAACAGTGGGAGTAAAAGTATAACAAGAAGAAATTCGAGATATACAGGAGGCTGCTCAACCTGTTGAGGGAGAGCAACGGATGGATTTACAGATTTCTGTAGAATCTACACCTGTGGAGCCTTATCCGAAGGAAACCAAGGCTTGATACTTTTACGTCCATTCTGTTTTCTAAGAAGGGAAGTTATTTTCCAAGAAGAACAGTGGGAGTAAAAGTATAACTCGAAGAAATTCGAAAAATACAGGAGGCTGCTTAACCTATTGAGGGAGAGCAGCGGAAGGATTTACAGATTTCTGTAGAATCTACACCTGTAGAGCCTGAAGTTCGCAGATATGAAAGAATCAGTCACTAATCCGAGAGTGAATTCTCGTCATTAGTTCAGCCTGATGATCATTGAATGTTCGCATGATCTGATGATCATTGAAAGCGACGAATATGCGAAATTCAAGGAAGCGAAAGTGAGCCCAGACTCCGAAGAATTACATTTTGTGTAAGTTGGCTTCATCGATCCATTCATGGATGGAAGCAAACATATCGGAGTTGGAATCTTCGTTCTGTTGTAGTAGTCAAGGTTTTGACTTGAACAGGAACGAAGCGGAACTGTGCGTTTACTAATAGATAAGTGGGAGCAATATTGCATTTCTCAAAGTGTATGTCGATGACATACTGATTCTCGGATATAACGTCCCAACGCTGTAGTCGGTAAAGGACTAGCTTGGGAGTTGGTTTAATGATTGACATGGGTAAAGCCACGTAGTTCTTGGATTTTGGATCTAAAGATAGAGATCCAAAAGAGCTGGTAGGACAAAGTCAGGATTCTTAAATTGACAAAGTCCTACACGTTTTGAGCAATCCAAGAAGGGTTTTATGCCAATGTCACATGGCATTAAGTTAAGCAAGATACAGTATCCTACGATAACTGCTGAGCTTAAATGCATGGATGAGATTCCATATGCGTCGGCAATTGGATCTATCATGTATGCCATGAAACATACTTGTTTGATGTTGCTTTAATGTTAAGCAAGACAAATAAAGACCAGTCAAATCCAGCAAAGAATCAAGTTTCCTAAAGTATGTCCTAAAGTATTTGAGGAATACTAAGGATAAGTTCTTGATTTACGGAGAAAGTGAGGTGCTAAAAGTCGATAGAGTCTGAAAGGCAAGTTTCCAACAGACAAAGATGATTTCCGGTCACAGTCCGGTTATATCTTGTGTTTGTCTGGCGGTGCACGGCACTGTTGCTGACTCCATGACTTAAGCTGAATCTTTCGCAGCTTGGGAAGCGGCGAAAGAGGTTGTTTAGAAAGGAGAGTTCGTCACTGAACTTGATGTGATTCCCAGCATAGATGAGACTAGCTGCACATCAGAGGTCTAAACACCTTGAGGATAGGTATAACCTATTCCGTGAGATAAATGACAGAGATGTTAAGTAGATCAGCAAGTTTCAACGAATGAGAACGTTGCTAATCTATTAACGAAGCCACTCCTTAGGCCTAAGCACGAGTCGCGGACTGTTGCTGTAGGATAAGTGAAATTAAGATATAGTCTTAATTTCAGTGGGAGTTATTAAAGGGCTTTATTTAGTTATTGGATATGTTCTTGAAAGAACATTTAAGATGTTTAATGAAATTATTATTTCAAGATTATTTTAACTGTGATGAAATAATCGTTCCAAAGTGATATGAACCATTTTATAGGTCATCGAAGTAAATGACTTGATCTTGAGTCATCGAAGTCATTTAGCTTGATCATGAGACCCTATATTTGATAGATGTTTTATATCATCCCGTCCCTAGTCGAAGGTTGTTGAAATTGGAACACCAACAACCGTGTGAGACTGGATTGGTACGTGACTTATGACAAAGTCTCAGTGTGTCATAGATGCGCGGCATCAAAGTCAGTACATAGGTGTATGTTTGGGAACATACGACCGGACAAGACCCGCTTATAAGAACTCTTCAGGATATTTATATCTGTGTCATAAGAGATTCTTACTACGACTATAGAGTATAGTCCTTAGACCTGAGTTCGCATGCATGTGACTGCACATGGACTGATGCACTTTGATCATTGTCTAACGCTATCGTTCTGCGATAGTTATAAGGACCTTGTTTGGGTACATTATGAAATGAGTAGTTTACAGTGATGGAACAAGACGGAATTTGTCCCTCCAATATAAATGGAGTGAATATCTCTAGGCCAATCGGAGATTTGAATACTGGAAAATGCATGGCCATGCTCAAACGGACTGTCCCGAGTCGTTTGGATTGTCAGTATCAAATCAGAGTCCGATGAACAAGATTAGGCTTTATAAGGATGACACCAATCTTGCCTTATGACTAATCGAGATATTGTGACAAAAGGATTATGAATACAGAGATTCCAGTACAAGTGGGAGATTGTTGGAATTGTGTCCAGTAATCTCAGTACTGTCTCTAGAAAGTAAGAGTATGTCAATGATCAGACATAAGTCATATAATACTGGGGGTCATGATGGCTTGCTAGAGTCCGCTCATGATCTATAAGTCTTGGACTTATTGCCTTTATTATATGATCCCATATGGGTCACACGCCTAAGCTAACAGGAAAATGTGTAGGAACGGTTTAGCAGAAGTACGGTAAAAGTGCTAGGCATTTACTGTACTTAGAGAGAATAAAACGGTTTAGCTGCTGTGTGTCGATCGATACACAAGGTGTATCGGTCGACACAGTGCGCGAATGCCGTCGAGTTAATTGGTGTTTGGGCCAAATGGCCCAAACGGAATCGGACAAGTTTTATAAGGTAAAACTCGAGTTTCTGAACAATTAACCCTAGCCACCCAGCCGTAAACTCTCTCTCCCTCTGCGCCGAGTTCCTCAGTGGCCTAGCAGCCTTCTTCCTGATTGGTGTGCGTGTGTGAACCTCTGGAGGAGTTATCTCTCGGTGGCTCTCTGATCTCTGACATACCATCCCTTTCCGCTGCAATTAACAGGTATAAGGTGAGATCATCAATTGTTTCTATTCGAGAAGAACCTAGATCAGCATGTTTAGGATGATCTGAATCTGGAATTGAATCAGGATCAACTAAACAATCCTTCACTTTCATCATGTTCCACATCTCCCCGATGTTTGGAACAGCGGTCGGCTGAACCTCCACGTCCATTCCATCACCACCCACATTCACGTCCCCATCCTGGGCCGCATGTGAGTGTTGGGATAGTGTCCTGAAATCACACTTGTACTCACTCCTGTGATAGTTGTGTGTCGAGATCAGACATTCGTATAATACTGGGCGTTTGCAATGCTTTGCTAGAAGCCTCTTGCATTCTGTAAGTCGTGGGATTACTGCCAGTATTGTATGATCCTATAGGGTCACACACCTAAGCGAACTGGAAGCTACGACATGGGAATGATCATTGTTGCAATGATCATATTATGTGTATTGAAATACACATAAGAATCGATATAATGGTGTTGTGTCGATCGACACAGCTTGTGTGTCGGTCGACACAGTTCGGATTTTCCGAACAGGCTTTTCGGGTTATGGCTTAATTGAGTCTGGCCCGTTAAGCGCGTTTAGGTCAAATAAAAGCTGATTAGTTTCGACCTAAACTATGGGCCGTCCAGTTTTCTTGACATAAACACTTGACACACCAGACACCATCGATCCCCATTGATCCGGCACTAGCATCCCGTTTCCAGCGAGCGTGCGTGTGTATCTGGTAGAGGCAAAGCGTTGCGTTGCTCCACTGATCTCGTTCACCATCTTCTTCCGCTGCCAAAGGTAAGAACGAGGTTGGTTCTAAATTTCAATATAACAAACCCTAGATCCATAGGGATCCAACAGTGGTATCAGAGCATGCTTAGGGTTTAGCTATTGAAAATGGTGATATAAAATCGAAACTTGATGTTGTTGATCTGTATATTACTTGTTGAAATCGTTTTTCATTGATTAAATCTCGGATTTTTGTCTCTGTTGAAAACGATGGTATTGCTGAAATCGCACTGTGTCGATCGACACAAAGCGTGTGTCGGTCGACACGCCGCGGCGCAAAATATAAAATTTTTTTAGGGTTTGTCGCAGGGTGTCGATCGACACAAAGCATGTGTCGGTCGACACAGAGCGAAAACTCGCGAATAAAATTTAGGGTTTGTCGCACAGTATCGATCGACACAAAGCGTGTGTCGGTCGATACAAAGCGAAAATCCGCAAATAATCTTTAGGGTCTCGATCTGAGATCGAGTACCCGTAATCGTGCTGCGTCGATCGATACACTGGGTGTGTCGGTCGACACAGGCAATACAATTAGATAGATCGGTTCAATTGGATTGAACTGGTTATCTAGCTCGGTTAATTTTATTAACCAAAATTGATTCTGGTTTGGTCATATCGATCGACACACAGTGTGTGACGATCGACATGGACCATTAAACCGAACTGGTTCAATTGGATTGAATCGGTTAAGTAAATTCGATCCGGTTTGACCGGTTATCGAAGAACGGTTTAAATAGAGTTGCATCGATCGATGCCAATGGTTGGCGTCGATCGACACAACATCCGCAGACTTGTTGACTTGACCACAAATTTGCATGAACCAGAATAATTTAATCCTAAAAGTATTAGATGAATCTAAACTTAATAAAACTAAATGTTTTTATTAAAAGTTATTAATTTTGATATATATATAGTAAATATAAATCAAGATAAGATTAGTTCTTTTCCTCAACTAAATATCAAGTGATCTTGATGTCTTGCCCGATCTTGTCTACTGTCAAGACTCGTGTCGTTTGTTGGATATCTTGGAGTCCTTGATATCCACTGCAACATGGGTAAGGCAGGTGGTCAATGACAGACTTGCAGTGCAACTGTCAGTGATCACAAGACAGATAAAAGATTGGTTATACTTGACTGGGCTGTCAGAAGTTCTGGGCCCAGAGACATCAGAGTGGATTGGACATAGTTTGTCTTATTCACGACCAAGAGTTGTACTGAGTACAATTAGCAATGATTTGCTTTCCTAGATAACTAAAGCTTGAGTAACGGCGAGTCGCCCACTCGAATTTTAGCAATCTGAGGATCTTGGCTCATTGTATTCATCTGAGGAAACATAGTTTTGAATACAATGCGAGTTTTTCTTATTGGATAAGAATTCTCATTTCTTGAGCTTTATAACTAAAATTTACCTCTTTTGAATTACAGCTATGTCTGTCTCAAATCACATCAACACTTTCTCACTAAGATCCGTCCTTGAGAAGGACAAGTTAAATGGATCTAATTTCTTGGAATGGTATCGGAACCTGAGAATAGTTCTCAGGCAAGAGAACAAGGAATATGTCCTTGAAAGAGTTCTCACCGAGAGGCCACGTTCCAATGCTCCGCAGACAGAAAAGAATGCTTGGGATAAGCATTCAGCGGATGTCAAAGATGTTACTTGTCTAATGCTGGTGACCATGAACTCTGAGCTGCAGAAGCAATATGAGAACGTATTGTCACCCATTGAGATGATTAACAGCCTGAAAGCTTTGTTTCAGGAGCAAGCTCGCACAGAGAGATACCAGACGGTTAAATCTCTCATGGATTGCAAGCTGGCTAAGGACAGTCTAGTAAGTCCTCATGTCCTTAAAATGATGGGTTACATTGATAACCTGGGGAAACTGGACTGTGCCATTAGCCAGGAGCTGGCCACTGACATGATTCTGCAGTCTTTGCCGTCATGTTTTGATCAGTTCATCATGAACTATAATATGCAAAACATGACTAAGACATTGACTGAGTTGCACGGTATGCTGAAGACAGCAGAACCGAATCTCAAGAAGGCTACTCCCAATGTCCTGATGGTACAAGGGGGTAAAAGGTTTAAGAAACCTAAGAAGGGTAAGGGTAAGGCCCAGGTTGTCCAGGCTGAAAGTCAGGACAAGCCCAAGCCGAAGCCCAAATCCGGGCCTTCTCCTGAGGATAAGTGCAACTACTGCAAGCAGTTGGGGCATTGGAAGAAAGACTGCAAGAAGTTCATGGAAGATTACAAGAAGCTGAAGAAGACGTATGATGCGTCTGACTCAGGTATTTATGTTATCGAACTTAATGTTATGTCTTCTAGTCCTACTTCGTGGGTATTGGATACCGGCTGCGGTGCTCATATTTGTACTGATGTGCAGGCACTAAGAAACAGTAGGACGCTGAAGAAAGGACAAGTAGAGCTACGAGTCGGGAATGGAGCTAAGGTTGCTGCACTGGCCGTAGGCACCTACGAGTTGTCTTTACCTTCGGGCATGGTTTTAATTTTGAATAATTACTACTATGTACCTGCGATTAGCAGAAACATAATTTCAGTTTCCGTTTTGGATTTGGAAGGTTTTGATTTTGCTGTTAAGAATAAAGTTTGTTCTTTTAATCGTGATGGTAATTATTATGGTAGCGCCCCATTAGATAATGGGTTATATATATTAAACCAAGAAATGCCTGTCTTTAACATAAATACAAAGAGGTTTAAGTCCGATGACGAAAACCCGACTTTCTTATGGCATTGTCGTTTGGGCCATATCAATGAGAAACGCATCCAGAGGCTCCATCGAAATGGGCTTCTGGGCTCATTTGATTTTGAATCATGTGAGAAATGCGAGTCCTGTTTGGTGGGCAAAATGGCTAGAGCCCCTTTCAACAAACCAAATGAAAGGGCCAGTGATTTATTGGGCCTTGTTCATACTGATGTATGTGGACCAATGAGTACTGCTGCCAGAGGAAACTTTAAGTACTTCATTACCTTTACTGATGACTTCAGTAGGTATGGCTATGTCTATTTGATGAGACACAAGTCAGAATCCTTTGATAGATTCAAGGAATTCAAGAATGAAGTACAGAATCAACTTGGCAAGAGTATTAAGATTCTGCGATCGGATCGCGGAGGAGAATACTTGAGCCAAGAATTCAGCGACTATCTGAGCGAGTGTGGAATCGTTTCACAACTCACTCCTCCTGGTACACCCCAATGGAATGGAGTGTCGGAGAGGAGAAATCGAACTTTATTGGATATGGTTCGGTCTATGATGAGTCATTCTAATCTTCCACTATCCTTTTGGGGATATGCTCTAGAAACGTCTGCGTTTACACTGAATAGAGTGCCATCTAAATCAGTAGAAAAGACACCACATGAACTGTGGACTGGGAACGTTCCTAGTCTGTCTTTCCTAAGGATTTGGGGTTGCGAGGCTTATGTCAAACGTTTAATCTCCGACAAGCTTGCACCCAAATCAGATAAATGCTACTTCGTTGGTTATCCTAGGGAAACCAAGGCATACTACTTTTACAACCAATCTGAGAACAAAGTATTTGTTGCTCGTGACTGTTCTTTTCTTGAGAAGGAGTTTCTCTCTAAGAAAAACAGTGGGAGTAAAGTACATCTTGAAGAAATTCTAGATGCACAGGATACTGCTCAACCTGCTGAGGAGGGGCAGCAGTTGGAACCACAAAGTTCTGTGGAACCGGCGCCTGTGGAGCCTGAAGTTCGCAGATCCGGAAGGATCCGTCACGAACCCGAGAGATACTATGGATTTCTCGTAACCAATTCAAATGATCTGATGATCATTGAAGGTGACGAACCAGCGACCTTTGCGAAAGCAATGATGGGCCCAGACTCCGAAAAGTGGCTTGGAGCCTCTAAATCCGAAATGACATCCATGTCAGAAAACCAAGTATGGTCCTTGGTCGATTTACCTAATGGTGTAAAAGCCATTGAGTGTAAATGGATCTTCAAGAAGAAGATTGACGTGGATGGCAATGTACAGATTTACAAAGCAAGGTTGGTGGCTAAAGGTTTCAAACAAATTCATGGTATTGACTATGATGAAACCTATTCCCCAGTCGCTATGCTTAAATCTATTCGGATTCTCTTAGCAATTGCTGCTCATTATGACTATGAGATTTGGCAAATGGATGTCAAAACCGCATTCCTGAATGGCATTCTGGAAGAGGATGTGTACATGACACAACCTGAAGGTTTTGTCGATCCTAAGAACGCTAAGAAAGTATGCAAGCTTCATAAATCCATTTATGGGTTGAAGCAAGCATCACGGAGTTGGAATCTTCGTTTTGATGAAGCAGTAAAACAATTTGGTTTCATCAAGAACGAAGAAGAATCATGTGTATACAAGAAGACAAGTGGGAGCAAAATTGCATTTCTTGTACTGTATGTCGATGACATACTCCTCCTCGGTAATGACGTTCCGTTGCTTCAGTCTATTAAGACTTGGCTAGGAAGTTGTTTTTCCATGAAAGACATGGGAGAAGCCGCATACATTCTTGGAATCAGAATCTACAGAGATAGAACTAACAGGCTGATTGGATTGTGTCAAGACACTTATATTGATAAGGTGTTGCACAGATTCAGGATGCACGATTCCAAGAAGGGCTTCATACCAATGTCTCATGGCAAGAGTCTCTGCAAGAAGCAGTGTCCGGCGACACCTGCTGAGCGAGAACGCATGAATAGGATTCCTTATGCCTCTGCAATAGGATCTATTATGTATGCCATGCTCTGCACTCGTCCAGATATAGCTTACGCGTTAAGCATGACGAGTAGATACCAATCTGATCCAGGTGAAGCTCACTGGACAGCTGTCAAGAATATTCTCAAGTATTTGAGACATACTAAGGATAAGTTCCTTGTGTATGGAGATATTGATGAACTTGTGGTGAATGGATTCACCGATGCGAGTTTTCAGACGGACAGAGACGATTTCCGATCACAGTCTGGATATGTCTTCTGTCTAAATGGCGGTGCGGTGAGCTGGAAGAGCTCTAAGCAGAATACCGTAGCTGACTCCACAACGGAAGCTGAATATGTTGCTGCTTCAGAAGCGGCAAAGGAAGCTGTTTGGATCAAGAAGTTCATGACTGAACTTGGTGTGGTTCCTAGTATCTTGGAGCCAGTGGCTTTGTTCTGCAATAACAATGGAGCCATTGCTCAGGCGAAAGAACCCAGGTCACACCAGAAGTCCAAACACGTTGAGAGGAAATATCATCTGATTCGTGATATTGTCAATAGAGGTGATGTGAAGATCAGCCGAGTTCCGACAAACGAGAATGTCGCTGATCCTCTAACCAAGTCACTCCCAAGGCCTAAGCATGAGAGTTATACGACTGCTGTAGGCATTAGAGATCTTAAGATGTAATCTTGATTCTAGTGGGAGTTTTGGATTTTGTTTTAGTTATAATAAGACGCCCTTGTAAACATTCTTTTAGAAGTGTTTAATGAAATTTGATTTCAGCATTATTTATTGTGATCTAAATAATGGTCCCAAAATAAGTTTATGACATATTATAGGTCATCAAGTTGAGAACTTGATCATGAAACCCTATAAGTTAATGAATTATTTTGTCCCTAGTCCAGGTTGTAGAATCGGGACACTGACAACCGTTAGAGACTAGATTGTGAGGTGACTGTTGGCTAAGTTTCATGGAGCCAATGATATGATTATCGCAGTCAGTCACATAGATATATGTCAGTGGACATATGATCGGACATGACCCGCTAATGAGAAGTCTACAAGATAGTAATATCTGTGTCATAAGAGGTTCTCATTACGACTATAGAGTATAGTCCTAAGACCTGAGTTCATCATGCTTTCTTGCATATGAATTGGTACATTTTGACTTTGTCAAACGTCGATCCGTAACTGGCGGCTATAACGACATTGTTCAAGTTTATCATAAAGTGTGCGTTGAAACAGGGATGGAACAAGATGGAATTTGTCCCTCCTGAAAAACGGGAGATAAATATCTCAGGGCCTATCGAAGATTGAATACTGAGAGAATGTGTGGCCGCACTCAAACGAACTGTAGTTCAGTTGTTTGTAATGTTCAGTATGAGATCAGGAGTTCGATAAACACGATGTTGGCTAAATAAGGATGACACAGATCTTGCCTTATGCCAAATCGAGATATAGAGACAAAAGGATTATAGGAATTGATGATTCCAGTACAAGTGGGAGATTGTTGGGATAGTATCCTGAAATCACACTTGTACTCACTCCTGTGATAGTTGTGTGTCGAGATCAGACATTCGTATAATACTGGGCGTTTGCAATGCTTTGCTAGAAGCCTCTTGCATTCTGTAAGTCGTGGGCTTACTGCCAGTATTGTATGATCCTATAGGGTCACACACCTAAGCGAACTGGAAGCTACGACATGGGAATGATCATTGTTGCAATGATCATATTATGTGTATTGAAATACACATAAGAATCGATATAATGGTGTTGTGTCGATCGACACAGCTTGTGTGTCGGTCGACACAGTTCGGATTTTCCGAACAGGCTTTTCGGGTTATGGCTTAATTGAGTCTGGCCCGTTAAGCGCGTTTAGGTCGAATAAAAGCTGATTAGTTTCGACCTAAACTATGGGCCGTCCAGTTTTCTTGACAGAAACACTTGACACACCAGACACCATCGATCCCCATTGATCCAGAACTAGCATCCCGTTTCCAGCGAGCGTGCGTGTGTATCTGGTAGAGGCAAAGCGTTGCGTTGCTCCACTGATCTCGTTCACCATCTTCTTCCGCTGCCAAAGGTAAGAACGAGGTTGGTTCTAAATTTCAATATAACAAACCCTAGATCCATAGGGATCCAACAGTGAGGACTCGCCCACATCCTCTACTTCCACATGGTCAAGATCATTCGGGTCTTCCAACCCGGTCCTGACTTGAGCAGGTGGAATAGTAGGCTGTGCAACGGCCTGAACAACCACAGGTCCGGTTATTCCTGGTAGAACCGAGCGTGTCTGGTCCCTTACACCGAGACTAGTGCCAGCCGGCTCCTTCTCCTTATCCTTCTTACTTCGTCCAGATTTGCTTTTCCCGCCCTGAAGAATCAAACAAGTTAGTTTACCCTAATCGTTTATCCTTCAAGTCTAAGCAAATCTACCCAACTAGCACGGAACTTGCGACCTTGGACGTGTGGTGTTTCCCTTGTTGGTTTATGTATGTGTTCATGGTTTAATTCACAGATTACATCCAAGCACACATAACTCAAATCTAGGTGATTTGCAGTTGAATCAAACAGATCAGGATCATTACCTCTTTTAGAGTGCAGCGGATTGATTGGTAATGTCGAGATCACTTAGAGCAGATGATTACCGGCTCCTCCTTGGTATCCACACGCTTACAAGCTATGGATCAGGTTGCTAGACCAAGCTGGAATGAATCAGAGAGAGAGAGCAGACGGCTCAGTAAATCGCAGAGAGTGTGTAGAATAGCCCTAGTCTGCGCCTCTCATCCCTTATATGGGCCCAAGGAATTATCCTAATGGCCTATTGGGATTTTGGGCCCAAGACACAAATCAGACAAAAGCCTGTATTTTGTCTGGCCCAATTCTCTGTACAAATACAGTAAATGCCTTTGCATCTTACCGTATTAATTCCATTTAACTTTCCCGTTAGCTATGGTGTGTGACCCTTAGGGATCATACAATACTGGTAATAAGTCCTAAACTTATAGATCATGAGCGGGCTCTAGCAAGTCATCATGATCACCCAGTATTTATGACTTATGTCTGATCTCGACACTTATCATACTTTCTAGAGATAGTACGGTAGATTTCAGGACATTCCCAACAATCTCCCACTTGTACTGGAATCCTACATTCCCTAGTCCTTTTGTCTCAATATCTCGATCTGGCATAAGGCAAGATGCGTGTCATCCTTATATAGCCAGAACATTTTAATCGGACCAGAGTTGATACTGACAATTCAAACGACTTGGGCAAGTCCGTTTGGGAGTGGCCACTCTCTTACCAGCTATCAAGTCTCCGATTGGCCTAGAGATATTACCTCCGTTAAACGTCAGGGACAAATCCCATCTTGTTCCATCACTATGAACTACACACTTCATAATACACCCAACCAAGGTCCTTATAGCTCCCAGTTACGAAACAGCGTTAGACAATGATCAAAGTGCATCAATCCATGTGCAGCCACATGCATGCGAACTCAGGTCTAAGGACTATACTCTATAGTCGTATATGAGAACCTCTTATGACACAGATATTAATATCTTGTAGAGTTCTCATCAGCGGGCCATGCCCGGTCATATGCTCCCCTACATATACCTATGTGTCGACTTTGATGCCGCGCATCTATGACCCCTCGAAACTTGGTCATAAGTCTCAACACAATCTAGTCTCAAGTGGTTGTTGGTGTTCCAATTTCAACAACCTTCGACTATGGACACTATGATTTATGTCATTTCGTTAAATATGGGGTTTCAGGATCAAGTCTACTCATGTACTTCGATGGCCCATATATAATGACATGAATCATTTTGGAACGATTATTTTATATCACAGTTAAAAATAATCCAGAAATAAAATTTCAATAACATTTAAAACTGTTTACATGAACCAATCAAAATAACTAAAATAAAGCCCTCACAACTCCCACTCAAAAAGAGATTACATTTGAATATCTCTAATTCCTACAGCAGCAGTATGCAACTCGTGCTTAGGTCTCGGGAGTGGCTTTGTCAATGGGTCAGCCACGTTCTCATCAGTGGGAACTCTGCTGACCATCACTTCGCCTCTATTCACTATATCACGAATCAGGTGATACCTTCTCATAATATGTTTGGATTTCTGATGATGTCTCGGTTCCTTAGCTTGAGCAATTGCACCATTGTTGTCACAATACAGTGCTAGTGGCTCAGTAGCATTTGGGAATACACCGAGTTCAATCAAGAAGTTCCTTATCCAAACTCCTTCCTTCGTAGCTTCCGAAGCAGCGATGTATTCAGCTTCAGTTGTGGAATCTGCCACGGTGCTCTGCTTGGAGCTCTTCCAACTTACTGCACCGCCATTCAGACAGAAGATGTAACCAGACTGTGACCGGAAATCATCTTTATCTGTCTGAAAACTTGCATCCGTGAATCCACTGATTTCAAGCACTTCACTTCCTCCGTAAACCAAGAACTTATCCTTAGTATTCCTCAAATACTTCAGGATATTCTTTACGGCAATCCAGTGACTCTCACATGGATTAGACTGGTACCTACTCGTCATGCTTAGTGCATAAGCAACATCAGGACGAGTACAGATCATGGCATACATGATAGATCCTATAGCCGAAGCATAAGGAATCCTACTCATGCGCTTAAGCTCATCAGGTGTTTTAGGACACTGATCCTTGCTTAGTGTAGCACCATGTATCATTGGCGTGAAGCCCTTCTTGGATTTATCCATTCCGAATCGATGCAGGATTTTGTCTATATAAGCATCTTGACAAAGTCCAATCAGCTTTTTAGATCTGTCTCTAAAGATTCGGATTCCAAGAACATACGCGGCTTCACCCATGTCCTTCATGGAAAAACAACTTCCCAGCCAGTCTTTAACAGACTTCAGCATTGGAATATCATTTCCAAGAAGCAATATGTCATCGACATATAGGATAAGAAACGCCACTTTGCTCCCACTAGTTTTCTTATACACACATTGTTCTTCCTCGTTTCTGATGAAGTCAAAATTCTTTATTGCCTCATCAAAACGAAGATTCCAACTCCTGGATGCTTGCTTCAATCCATAAATGGATTTGTGAAGCTTGCATACTTTCCCAGCATTCTTAGGATCAATGTAACCGTCAGGCTGTGTCATGTACACATCCTCCTCCAAGATTCCATTCAGGAAGGCGGTTTTCACATCCATCTGCCAAATCTCATAATCATAATAAGCGGCAGTTGCTAGGAGAATCCGAATTGATTTCATCATGGCCACTGGTGAATAGGTTTCATCATAGTCTATACCATGAATTTGCTTGAAACCTTTTGCCACCAACCTGGCCATGTAAATCTGGACATTCCCATCCATGTCAATCTTCTTCTTGAAGATCCATTTACACTCGATGGCTTTTGCACCAGCGGGTAAATCAACCAGTGAAAACACTCGGTTGACAGACATGGAGTCCATCTCGGATTCAGTGGCTTCACGCCACCTTAAGGAGTCAGGGCCCATCATGGCTTATGCAAAGTTCGAGGGTTCATCACCGTCAATGATCAAAAGATCATGGCAATTAGTCACGAGGAATCCCTGATATCTATCGGGTTCGTGAGGGATCCTTCCGGATCTTCGAACTTCAGGTACTGCAGGTTCAGGTTCTATTACAACTTCATGTAATTCATCCTGCTGTTCTTCCTCATTAGGTTGAACAGGTTCCTGTCCTTCTTGAATTTCATCAAGTTGTACCTTACTCCCACTATCTTTCTTAGAGAGAAATTCCCTCTCAAGAAAAGTACAATCCCGAGCAACAAAGATCTTGTTCTCGGATCGCAGATAGAAGTAATAAGCCTTGGTATCCCTAGGATAACCAATGAAGTAGCATTTGTCAGATTTTGGTGTAAGCTTGTCTGAGATTAATCTTTTGACATAGGCTTCACAACCCCAAATTCTGAGAAAAGACATTGCTGGAGCTTTTCCAGTCCATAACTCATATGGTGTCTTTGCTACTGCTTTTGATGGCACTCTGTTTAGTGTGAACGTTGCGGTCAGCAAAGCATATCCCCAAAGGGATATAGGAAGGTCTGTGTGACTCATCATGGATCGGACCATATCTAACAATGTCCTATTCCTTCTCTCAGACACACCATTCCACTGAGGTGTTCCAGGAGGTGTGAGTTGGGAGATGATCCCACACTCACTCAGATGATCACGGAATTCCTGGCTCAAGTATTCTCCTCCTCGGTCCGACCGAAGCGCCTTAATACTTTTACCAAGCTGGTTCTGTACTTCATTCTGGAATTCTTTGAACTTCTCAAAGGTTTCCGACTTATGTTTCATCAAGTAGACATATCCATATCTACTGAAATCATCAGTAAATGTAATGAAGTATTGATAGTTTCCTCTAGCATTTGTGGACATTGGGCCACACACGTCAGTATGTATCAGGCCCAATAGTTCACTGGCCCTTTCTGTGGGTTTATTAAAAGGGGCCCGTGTCATTTTGCCCATTAGGCAAGATTCGCATTGCTCACAAGACTCAAAGTCAAATGAGCCCAAGAGTCCATTTGAATGGAGCCTCTTGACGCGTTTCTCACTAATGTGCCCCAAACGACAATGCCAGAGAAAAGTTTCATTTTCTTCGTTAGATTTGAACCGTTTTGTATTAATGTTATATACTGGAGCAGATTGATCCAGCATGTACAACCCATTCATAAGAGGGGCACAGCCATAGAACATATTATTGAGATTAAAGGAACACAATTTATTCTTAATAGAAAAATCAAATCCTTGCAAATCCAATAATGAAACTGAAATGATATTTCTGCTTATAGCAGGTACAAAATAACAATTCTCAAGTTCTAAAATCAATCCAGAAGGTAAAGACAACAAGTAAGTGCCAACGGCCAGTGCTGGAACCTTCGCTCCATTGCCAACCCGCAACTCTACTTGCCCTTGCTTCAACCTTCTACTGTTGCTGAGCGCCTGCATATTAGTACAAATATGAGCCCCACATCCAGTATCTAATACCCAAGTGGTATTATCAGAAGTAGTAGTATTTACTTCAATAACAAAAATACCTGAAGCAGTAGTCTCCAAGGACTTCTTCTTCTTCTTCAGACTTTCCTGGTATTTCTTACAGTCCCTGCGATAATGCCCTGCCTCTTTGCAAAAGTGGCAGATATCAGAAGGCCCAGCTTTAGACACGGGCTTGGGCTTGGCCTTTTCGACTGCCTTGCCCTTTCCCTTGTCTGCAGCGGATTTCTTGAAACCCTTGCCCTTCTGCACCATGAGTACAGATGGCTCCTTGGCCTTCTTCAGATTAGGTTCTGCAGTCTTGAGCATACCATGTAGCTCAGGCAAAGTCTTTATCAACCCATGCATATTATAGTTCAAGATGAACTGGTCATATGCAGGAGTAAGAGACTGCAGAATGATATCACAAGCAAGCTCTTGGCTTATAGGACAGTCGAGTCTAGTCAAATGATCGAGATAACCCATCATTTTCAGAACATGTGGACTCACTGCTGCATCCTTAGCCATTTTACAGTCCAAGAGATTCTTAACAGTTTGGAATCTCTCTGTACGAGCCTGCTCCTGAAACAACGCTTTCAGGTTTGCCATCAGTTCCATGGGACAAGTCAGGCCTTCCCACTGCATCTGCAGTTCGGGAGCCATTGTCGCCAACATTAGGCAAACCACGTCATTAGCATCTGAAGAATGCGTATCCCAAGCATTCTTCACAGCTTGTGCGGCATTATTCGCAGGTCTAGGAGAGAGAACTCTTTCAAGGACATAAGCCTTCTTCTCCTGCCTGAGCACAAGTCTCAGGTTCCTGGACCAGTTCAGGAAGTTTGATCCGTTCAGTTTGTCCTTCTCAAGGGCAGACCGGATCGAGAAAGTGTTTTGTGTTATTGTGCTTGACATAGCTGAAAATATGAGACAATAGAGTTTTAGTTATTTAGTTTATAAAAGAGTAATCTTAACAACTTATAAGAAAACTCGCATTGCATTCAAAATTTCTTTGTTTAACCTCATAAGAATGCAATGATTCCGAGACCCATGTTCAACTAAAACCAAAGTGGGCTACTGGCCGTCACCCGGAATTAGCTTTACTTGGTAAGCATACACACAGCTAGTTATAATCATATAACTCTCGGTTGTGGATTGGGCCCAAGGCCCAATTCACCAGATGTCTCAAGGCCCAGGACTCCCGATGGCCCAGTCAAGGAAACCAATCTCTTACAGCCAAATAATCACTAAAGTCTGGGACTCCCAATGAAATTAGTGACTATATACTACTTTACTTACGCAAAAACAGACACCTCACACTGTAAGCCATATCTGTAATTGAATAAGTGTTAAGTAGCTGACAAGATTGGGCAAGACATCCAAGCTTGATATTGGTTTTGAGGATTTTAGGTTTTATTTCCAAAAATAGAAGATTACTATTTTGGGAAACTTACTTATTTTAGAAACTTTCTAAATTTAGAAATATACTAAAAATAGAAATTTCTAATTTAATATTTTATTAAAGTTTTCGGATGGGTCACAAATTATAGGCCCAATTCTTGGCCCAAGACCACATAATTCTAATTGGCCCAATAATTTGACATAACCGAGTCGGTTCATTAATTCTGGTCCAAGACCAAATTAACTACTAAATCCAACTGGTTATTTACTAAACCAGACCAGCTCTAAATTATTTGGTCTAACCAAATCAAACTTAGACCAGCCTTCGGTTTAGGTTAAAATTCAATTTTGAATTTTAAATCCGGTTTAACTAGAAACTAAATAATACCAATTGTATTAAATAATTTCCAGCAAACCGCGATTTGGGTTAACCGCTTAAACCATAATTATCAAAGCTTTATTATCAATTTATTCATAATAAATTCAATAATTGGATTCAAAAAATGATTCACTAAAGATCATAACAAACAATCGCATGTTGATAATTATGGAAATCGTTTGATAACAAACAAACAATCAAATCGATTCATATCTTTCACTTATGATAAAACCAAACAAGACAAACACGATTCTTATTATTAATAATCAAACAATCGTATCAAGCTTTACACAAGAAGACAAAACCTATTTTGTCATTATACCAATTCAACAATCGATTTTGTCATTATACCTCTTTAAATCGATTTAATTATGAAACAAAACAAAGAACATGCGTTTTGTCAAAGAACAAAGCCCTAGAACATGCGTTTTGTCTCATTAACAATTCAATAATCGAATCACTTAACTAACCAAACACGATTTTGTCTTTAGCTAAAACGATTTCCACATTAGCAAAGTCCAAAACAAAAAATGTGTGATCGTAATTCACTTATCAAGACATTAACGATTCATATTTTAACAAGAATTTGCGATCGCTTATGATTGATTATTAAGCAAAGTCAAAATTCGATCCAAACAGCAAAAACCTAACAACCTGGCTCTGATACCACTGTTGGTTTATGTATATGTTCATGGTTTAATTCACAGATTACATCCTAGCACACATAACTCAGATCTAGGTGATTTGCAGTTGAATCAAACAGATCAGGATCATTACCTCTTTTAGAGTGCAGCGGATTGATTGGTAATGTCGAGATCACTTAGAGCAGATGATTACCGGCTCCTCCTTGGTATCCACACGCTTACAAGCTATGGATCAGGTTGCTAGACCAAGCTGGAATGAATCAGAGAGAGAGAGCAGACGGCTCAGTAAATCGCAGAGAGTGTGTAGAATAGCCCTAGTCTGCGCCTCTCATCCCTTATATGGGCCCAAGGAATTATCCTAATGGCCTATTGGGATTTTGGGCCCAAGACACAAATCAGACAAAAGCCTGTATTTTGTCTGGCCCAATTCTCTGTACAAATACAGTAAATGCCTTTGCATCTTACCGTATTAATTCCATTTAACTTTCCCGTTAGCTATGGTGTGTGACCCTTAGGGATCATACAATACTGGTAATAAGTCCTAAACTTATAGATCATGAGCGGGCTCTAGCAAGTCATCATGATCACCCAGTATTTATGACTTATGTCTGATCTCGACACTTATCATACTTTCTAGAGATAGTACGGTAGATTTCAGGACATTCCCAACAGCCCTATCCCGAACTGTCCTAGAATCAACTCCGCTCTGATACCAACTTGTAACGCCCAAACCCGGCTACTAAGCCGGTTGAGGTTCCCATCAACTTAACAATGTTCTAAGTACAAAATTTCTTAAGTATGAATTCCATTCCTTTAACTAAACAATTATAAGACATGAACGATAAGGCAAACTGGATATTTTATTAATCAAACCAAGGTACTGATACAAATGTAGTCTGAGTCATTATGCTATAAAAAGTATTCAGTCCTAATAATCCAGTCTAATACACACACACACACGTCTGTCTAGGTCTCCATCCCGCGCGCCTAAGCCCGTTCCTCACTACGAGAAACCTCAGATCCTGAAAACATATAAAAACGCATAAGATAACTACATAGATAAATCCAGCAACCTAAATTAATCAAGTATTATCTATATGATTCCCCACTTAAACCGCTAAGCCTTAAATTCCTCTAGACCGAGAAACGTACAAGGAAAGGTCGGCCATGACCTTGACCGGTCCATGTCCGCGTCCCGTCCCATACGCTCCGCGATCATCCTAGCGATCTAACCATGATCGCTACGCGATCTTATCGCGACCGTCCAGCCGCGTCCATTCCGATCCTTGGTACCGTCCGCACGTCTCGCTATCGCGACCGTATGGTCGTTTCATGCGCACGTACGTACGTCCGTACGGATGCGTCCGCGTCCCGCGCGCATGTCCGTGAAGACAAACCGCGATCAGCGCTTGTGTCCTTACGTCCGACTGACGCGTACCGCGTACCGTGAACTGACGCGTCCTTTCGCTCATTCACGTTTGTTCGCGACCGTGTATGGCCTGATCACGACTAGCGACTGCTGTCGACCATGCGATCCCACCGACCCATGGTACGACTGTACCGCACGCGAACCAGTCCGATCACTGCCCTTACACGGTCTCGGTCATATAAACTCGCCCCACCGGCCAAAGCCTTTGTGACCGTATAAACTTAGAACATGAAACCGCTTACAACCTAACGGTTTGATCCCGCTTAATAATCAGAATAAGATGAGAGGAGGATCGCTCAGCCTTAGGAGCGTTGATCGCATGGCTAAGCCATGATCAACGATCGGCCGGCCGTGAGCATCCACGCACCTTTGGGGTCGCGGTTGACTTGCCCGGTTCCTTGGATGTATTTGGATCCATCTTTGATCCGATCTCCTCCTTGGAACAATCCTCTTAACCGCGCCTCCTTTCTCTTCAAACCGCCGGCCAACTACTTGCGTTTCCGGCCAATCTCTCTCTTCCGATTTTGCTTGCCTTCAAGCCTTGTTTCTCTCACGATTTCTCTCTGAGTTTTCTGTGTGAAATGGGTGCCAAAAAGCGTGCGCAAGAGGGCTATGTGTTGGAATTATGTCCAGTAATCTCTGTACTGTCTCTAGAAAGTAAGAGTATGTCAATGATCAGACATAAGTCATATAATACTGGGGGTCATGATGGCTTGCTAGAGTCCGCTCATGATCTATAAGTCTTGGACTTATTGCCTTTATTATATGATCCCATATGGGTCACACGCCTAAGCTAACAGGAAACTATGAAGGAACGGTTCAGCAGAAGTACGGTAAAAGTGCTAGGCATTTACTGTACTTAGAGAGGTTAAAGGGCCTGATTAAATCTAAGGGATTTAATCAGACTGAGACTTGGGCCCAAAAGCCCATGAGAACTAAAAGGGGTTTTAATGAATAAAACTTGACCTAGCTCTCATAATTCTCAGCCATTCCTGCGCCTCTCTCTCTCTCTTTCTGCGCCTCCCACCTCCTTGGTCTAGCAGCCAATTTCCTGAAGTGTGCGTGTGTGAACCTTTGGAGGAGCTGTCTCTTGGCGGTTCTGCTGATCTCTGACCCATACCTCTCCATTCCCCTGCATAACAAGGTATTAGGTGAGATCTTTTATGATTCAGCAAGAGAACCTAGATCCAAGCATGTTTAGTAGGATCAATCAATGAGTAATTGAATTAGGATAAACTAAACAATCCTTCAGTGGTATCAGAGCCATTGGTTCTATTAGGATTTCTTGTTTAGAATCATGTTTAGGTTGTTTAGAAGTGTTTGAATCAATCTATGATAAGAAAACACTTAAGAAACAAAAGAATTAAAACCTAAACAAACCCTAACCAAAATCGCATGAACCAATCTATAGTGAATTGGTATGCGTCGGACGTCGTCCCGATCGGCTGAGCGGTATGCGTCGTGGTATGCGTCCCGATCGGCTGAGCGGAGTGGTATGCGTCGTCGTCCCGATCGCGAGAGATGGTCCGATCGGCTGAGCGGATCGCATGGATCGATCGTAAGGATCGATAGCATGGATCGTCGGCGATCGTGTCCCGCCTTCTCTCGACCCGAGCCATCCCGCCTCACGTCCCGATCGATCGCCCGAGCTTGCCCGCATCGCGTGAAGCTGGAGCTGCCGTGATCGTGATCGGTTCACGTGATCAAATCGGCCGGTTCGGTTTTGGCTTGTGATGGTTCGGTTTAAGATATTTAAAAAATCTTAATCGTCACGGTTTAATAATTACAGACTTAATAAAATTTATTTAGATCTGGTTAAACCGTGATAAGAAATCCAAAGTCGTAAAATTGGATTTAGTGCCTAAACCAGTGGTTTTCTAATTTGATTTGGTTGGACCAAATAATTTGAGAAAATCCGGTTTAGTAAATAACCGGTTGACAATTGTGGTCATCGTAGTAATTAATTTTGGTTAGACCAATTTTAATGAACCAGACCGGTTATGTCATTTAATTGGACAATTGGGTTATGTCTTGGACATAGACCAATTCTTGGGCCATGGGCCAAGAAGTTAAAACAATTGGGCCAATTATTTGAGTCTTTTCTTCAGATTTAATCTGAAATTAGAAAGTTTCTTAGAATAGAAGTTTCTAGATTTGCATGTTTTGGATATTTAGGAAATTTCTATAGTTAGAAAGTTTCCAATTTTAGGAAGTTTCCAATTTTAGAAAGTTTCCAAAAATAGTAGGTTTCCAAAATGGAAAGTTTCCCAAAATAGTAATCTTCTATTTTGGGATGAAATTTTAAGAAAAACCTACAAACCTCAAATAATATCAAGCGTTGGATGTCTTGTCCAGACTATGTCAGCTGTTGAAGCCCATTCAATCGTACACACGGCCTTACAGTGTGAGGGTGTCTATCTTTTGCGTGGGTAAGACAGTTTGTGATTCATTAATGTCATTGGGAGTCCCAGACATTAGTGATTACATGACTGTATAGTCTGGTTTTCTTGACTAGGCCATCGGGAGTCCCGGGCCTTGAGACATCAGAATGGATTGGGCCTCGGGCCCAGATTCACAACCAAGAGTTATATCACGGATATAATTAGCCGAAATAGGGCTTACCGATATAAGCTAAGGTTGGGTGACGGCCAGTGGCCCACTTTGATCTTAGTTATATGTGGATCTTGGAATCATTATATTCTTTTGAGGGTAACTAATGTTATTGAATATAATGCGAGTTTACTCATATTGAACATATTAACTAAAATCCTTTTATCTTAAATTTCAGTTATGACTAGCACAAACAATCAAAACACTTTCTCGATCCGGTCTGTCCTTGAGAAGGACAAACTGAATGGATCAAATTTCTTGACTTGGTCGCGGAACCTGAGGCTAGTCCTCAGGCAGGAGAGAAAGGACTATGTCCTTGAGAAATCTCTCCCCGAGAGGATCGGGTCCAATGCCTCTCATGCAGTATATGATGCTTGGAATAAGCATTATAATGATGCGGTAGATGTGCGTGGTCTGATATTGGCTACCATGGACTCAGATTTGCTGAAGCAATATGAGAACATGGAGTCGCCAATAGAGATGATCAGCAGCCTGAAATTGAAATTTCAGGAGCAGGTAAGAGTGGAGAGATACCAGTTGGTTAAGTCTCTCACTAGCTGCAAGCTACCAAATGATCATCCAGTAAGTCCTCATGTCAGTAAAATGATGGGTTACATTGATAACCTGAGGAAACTGGATTATCCAGTTAGCCAAGAATTGGCAACTGAGATCATTCTGCAGTCACTGCCGTCAAGCTATGATAAGTTCAGAAGGAACTATATCAAGAAAGGCTTAACGAAGACGCTGACTGAACTGCATGATATGCTCAAGACAGTTGAGCCAAACGTGAAGAGTACCCTGTATAATCTCATGAAAGAGAAGGGTAGGTTTACTAAACCTAATGCTGACAAGGGTGAAGACAAAATTGTCCAGATTTTGAATCATGGCAAGCGTGTGTCTTCTGAGCCCGAGTCAGATACCTCTTACGTTGGTAAGTGCTGCTACTGTAAAGAGACTGGGCATTGGAAGAGAGATTGCATTAAATTCATGGAAGATAATGAGGAGTTGAAGTTGATGTATGAGACTACTTCCTCAGGTATTCATGTTGTTACTTCAAGTTCTACCTTATAGGTATTGGATACTAGTTGTGGCACTGATATTTGTAATAATATGCAGAGCCTAAGCAACAGTAGAATGTTGAAGGAAGGACAAGTGGATCTACATGTCTGGAAGGAGCTATGGACGCTGCCTCAGCCGTAGGGTTTTCACTTGTAGATGCCTTCGAGGCTTGGTTTTGTATTAAGTAATTGCTACAATGTACCTGTTTTAAGCAGAGTTGTTTTTCATTTTCTTGTAAGAATTTGAATGTTTTTCATTTTGATAAAAGACAAGTTTTGTTCTTTTTCTTAATGAAATATTAATTGTAGCACCCTATTCAAGGAATGGGTTTTATATCTTAAACCAAAGAGTGCCTAAATGTAACATAAATACCGAATTGGTTTAAATCTGATGAATTAAACCTGATTTTTCTTGGCATAAAAGTCTTGGTCACATAGAGTAAGTCGGATTCAGAAATCCCATAGTTATGGACTTTTGGGCTCATTTGATTTGATATCTTATGAGACTAGAATTCTGCTTACTGGACCAAAAGACAAAGGGCCCATCTTAGCCGAGCTAGAGAAAGGCCCAAAGGCTTATTGGACCTTGAACATACTCATGTATGTGGCCCGATGAGCAGTAATGCCAGAGAAAATTTCCTGTACTTCATTATATTTACTGATTACTTCAGTGAGTATGACTGTGTTCATTTGATGAGACACGAGTCGGAATTCTTTGAAATGATCGAAAGAGTTCCAGAATGAGGTATAGAATCTGAGTGACAGAAGTATTGAGACTCTGGATTAGATCACGAGTGAGAATACTTAAGTCATTGATGGTGTGATCATCTGAATGAGTGTGAAGTCGTTTCACAGCTCATTTCTCCTGAAAACCTTGAGGTGTTTCTGTGAGAAAGAATCAGATCTTATTAGAAATGATTAAAGATGAGTCACACGAATCTTCCATAATATTCTTTAAGAATAACGCTCTAGAAATATCTAAGTTTACGCTGAAATAGTTCTACCAATATCAGTTGAAAGACACCACTTAAATGTGGACTGGAAATGATCCAAATTCGTCTTTACTGAGTATTTGTAGTTGTGCTACTTCGCTGGTTGTCCTAGGGAAACCAAGGCTTGTTACTTTTTACGTCCATTCCGAAAACGAAGTTAGGTTGTTCGGAATTCTGTTTTCTAAAAGGGAAGTTACTTTCCAAGAAGAACAGTGGGAGTAAAAGTATAACTCGAAGAAATTCGAGAAATACAGGAGGCTGCTCAACCTGTTGAGGGAGAGCAGCGGATGGATTTACAGATTTCTGTAGAATCTACACCTGTAGAGCCTGAAGTTCGCAGATCTGAATGAATCCGTCACTAATCCGAGAGTGATTTCTCGTGATTAGTTGCCATGATCTGATGATCATTGAAAGTGACGAACCTGCGAAATTCACAGAAGCGAAAGTGAGCCCGGACTCCGAAAAATTACACTGTATGTAAGTTAGCTTCATCGATCCATTCATGGATAGAAGCAAACATATCGGAGTTGGAATCTTCGTTCTGTTGAAGTAGTCAAGGTTTTTGACTTGAACAGGAACGAGATGGAACTGTGCGTTTACTAATAGATAAGTGGGAGCGATGTTGCATTTCTCATAGTGTATGTCGATGACATACTGATTCTCGGAAATAACGTTCCAATGCTGCAGTCGGTAAAGGACTGGCTTGGGAGTTGGTTTTATGAATGACATGGGTAAAACCACGTATGTTCTTGGATTTTGGATCTAAAGATAGAGATCCAAAAGAGCTGATAGGACAAAGTCAGGATTCTTGTATTGACAAAGTCCTACACGTTTTCAACATTCCAAGAAGGGTTTTATGCCAATGTCACATGGCATTACGTTAAGCAAGAAACAGTGTCCTACAATATCTGCTGAGCTTGAATGCATGGATGAGATTCCATATGCGTCGGCAATTGGATCTATCATGTATGCCATGACACGTACTTGTTTTGATGTTGCTTTAATGTTAAGCAAGACAAGTAAAGACCAGTCAAATCCAGTAAAGAATAACTAGATAGACGTAATGAATATCCTCAAGTATTTGGAAAATACTTAGGATAAGTTCTTGATTTACGGAGAAAGTGAGGTGCTACAAGTCGATAGAGTCTGAAAGGCAAGTTTCCAACAGACAAAGATTATTTCCGGTCACAGTCCGGTTATATCTTGTGTCTGTCTGGCGGTGCAAGGCACTGTTGCTGACTCCATGACTTAAGCTGAACATTTCGCAGCTTAGATAGCGGCGAAAGAGGTTGTTTGGAAAGAAGAGTTCATCACTGAACTTGATGTGATTCCCAGCATAGATGAGGCTAGCTGCACATCAGAGGTCCAAACACCTTGAGGGTAGGTATATCCTATTCCGTGAGATAAATGACAGAGGTGTTAGATAGATCAGCAAGTTTCAACGAATGAGAACGTTGCCAATCTATTAACGAAGCCACTCCTTAGGCCTAAGCACGAGTCGCGGACTGTAGCTGTAGGATAAGTGAAATTAAGATGTAGTCTTAATTTCAGTGGGAGTTTGTAAAGGGCTTTATTTAGCTATTGATATGTTCTTGTAAAACATTTTAAGATGTTTAAATAAAATTATTATTTCAAGATTATTTTAACTGTGATGAAATAATCGTTCCAAAATGATATAAACCATTTTATAGGTCATCGAAGTAAGTGACTTGATCTTGAGTCATCAAAGTCATTTAGCTTGATCATGAGACCCTATATTTGATAGATGGCTTATATCATCCTGTCCCTAGTCGAAGGTTGTTGAAATTGGAACACCAACAACCGCGTGAGACTAGATTGGTATGTGACTTATGACAAAGTCTCAGGATGTCATAGATGCACGGCATCAAAGTCAGTACATAGGTGTATGTTGGGGTACATACGACCGGACAAGACCCGCTTATAAGAACTCTTCAGGATATTTATATCTGTGTCATAAGAGATTCTTACTACGACTATAGAGTATAGTCCTTAGACCTGAGTTCGCATGCATGTGACTGCACATGAACTGATGCGCTTTGATCATTGTCTAACGCTGTCGTTAAGCGGTAGTTATAAGGACCTTGTTTGGGTGTATTATGAAATGAGTAGTTTACAGTGATGGAACAAGACGGGATTTGTCCCTCCAATATAAATGGAGTGAATATCTCTAGGCCAATCGGAGATTTGAATACTGGAAAATGCATGGCCATGCTCAAACGGACTGTCCCGAGTCATTTGGATTGTCAGTATCAAATCAGAGTCCGATGAACAAGATTAGGCTTTATAAGGATGACACTCATCTTGCCTTATGACTAATCGAGATATTGAGACAAAAGGATTATGAATACAGAGATTCCAGTACAAGTGGGAGATTGTTGGAATTATGTTCAGTAATCTCTGTACTGTCTCTAGAAAGTAAGAGTATGTCAATGATCAGACATAAGTCATATAATACTGGGGGTCATGATGGCTTGCTAGAGTCCGCTCATGATCTATAAGTCTTGGACTTATTGCCTTTATTATATGATCCCATATGGGTCACACGCCTAAGCTAACAGGAAACTATGAAGGAACGGTTCAGCAGAAGTACGGTAAAAGTGCTAGGCATTTACTGTACTTAGAGAGGTTAAAGGGCCTGATTAAATCTAAGGGATTTAATGAGACTGAGACTTGGGCCCAAAAGCCCATGAGAACTAAAAGGGGTTTTAATGAATAAAACTTGACCTAGCTCTCATAATTCTCAGCCATTCCTGCGCCTCTCTCTCTCTCTTTCTGCGCCTCCCACCTCCTTGGTCTAGCAGCCAATTTCCTGAAGTGTGCGTGTGTGAACCTTTGGAGGAGCTGTCTCTTGGCGGTTCTGCTGATCTCTGACCCATACCTCTCCATTCCGCTGCATAACAAGGTATTAGGTGAGATCTTTTATGATTCAGCAAGAGAACCTAGATCCAAGCATGTTTAGTAGGATCAATCAATGAGTAATTGAATCAGGATAAACTAAACAATCCTTCACTATGGAGGCGGGTATTTATAGGCCTTAAGACCCAAAAACCGCCAAGCCAAAGGGGCATGAGTGGTTAAGCGAATGGGTGCCTTTGGCCACTCGTGTCCCTTGGTCATAACCGCCTGGTCAGCTAGTGACACTAGCTGACCCCCACCCCACTAGCTGACCTGAACACTCAACACTCACCCGAACTGAGTTGAGCTGAGTGTCAGTCCCTCTAGCTGACCTAGCTGGCTGTCCAACTCATTCCAGCTGCTTACTCTCTCCCTAGCTTCCTCCTTACCCGGCCAAGCTCATCCAAGCTGATCCTAGCCTCCCCTTGACCATAGAACACTTCCCGTTGATCATCCTTGATCGGTTGTCCTTGTTCTGGTTCCATGGCCTGCCTTCCCGATCCTATCTAGGATCGGGGATGCTACAGTGTCAGAGAGGAGGAATCAAACCTTATTGGATATGGTTCGGTCTATGATGAGTCATTCTAATCTTCCATTATCCTTTTGGGGATACGCTCTAGAAACGTCTGCGTTTACACTGAATAGGGTACCATCTAAATCAGTGGAAAAGACACCACATGAACTGTGGACTGGGAATGTTCCTAGTCTGTCTTTCTTGAGGATTTGGGGTTGTGAGGCTTATGTCAAACGTTTAATCTCTGACAAGCTTGCACCCAAATCAGATAAATGCTACTTCGTTGGTTATCCTAGGGAAACCAAGGCATACTACTTTTACAACCAATCTGAGAACAAAGTATTTGTTGCTCGGGACTGTTCTTTTCTTGAGAGGGAGTTTCTCTCTAAGAAAAACAGTGGGAGTAAAGTACATCTTGAAGAAATTCGAGATGCACATGATACTGCTCAACCTTCTGAGGAAGAGCAGCAGTTGGATCCACAAAGTTCTGTGGAACCGGCGCCTGTGGAGCCTGAAGTTCGCAGATCCGGAAGGATCAGTCACGAACCCGAGAGATACTATGGATTTCTCGTGACCGATTCAAATGATCTGATGATCATTGATAGTGACGAACCAGCGACCTTCGCGGAAGCAATGATGGGCCCGGACTCCGAAAAGTGGCTTGGAGCCTCTAAGTCCGAAATGGGATCCATGTCAGAAAACCAAGTATGGTCCTTGGTCGATTTACCTAATGGTGTAAAAGCCATTGAGTGTAAATGGATCTTCAAGAAGAAGATTGACGTGGATGGCAATGTACAGATTTATAAAGCGAGGCTGGTGGCTAAAGGTTTCAAGCAAATTCATGGTATTGACTATGATGAAACCTATTCCCCAGTCGCTATGCTTAAATCCATTCGGATTCTTCTAGCGATTGCAGCTCATTATGATTATGAGATTTGGCAAATGGATGTCAAAACCGCATTCCTGAATGGTATTCTGGAAGAGGATGTGTATATGACACAGCCTGAAGGTTTTGTCGATCTTAAGAACGCTGGGAAAGTATGCAAGCTTCATAAATCCATTTATGGATTGAAGCAAGCATCACGGAGTTGGAATCTTCGTTTTGATGAAGCAGTAAAACAATTTGGTTTCATCAAGAACGAAGAGGAACCATGTGTTTACAAGAATACTAGTGGGAGCAAAATTGCGTTTCTTGTATTGTATGTCGATGACATACTCCTCCTCGGTAATGACGTTCCGTTGCTTCAGTCTGTTAAGACTTGGCTCGGAAGTTGTTTTTCCATGAAAGACATGGGAGAAGCCGCTTACATCCTTGGAATCAGAATCTACAGAGATAGAATGAACAGGCTGATTGGATTGTGCCAGGACACTTATATTGATAAGGTGTTGCACAGATTCAAGATGCAAGATTCTAAGAAGGGCTTCATACCGATGTCTCATGGCATGAGTCTCAGCAAGAAGCAGTGTCCGGCGACACATGCTGAGCGAGAAGGCATGAATAGGATTCCTTATGCTTCTGCAATAGGATCTATTATGTACGCCATGCTCTGCACTCGTCCAGATGTAGCTTACGCGTTAAGCATGACGAGTAGATACCAATCTGATCCAGGTGAAGTTCACTGGACAGCTGTCAAGAATATTCTCAAGTATTTGAGACATACTAAGGATAAATTCCTTGTGTATGGAGGAAGTGAAGAACTTGTGGTGAATGGATTCACCGATGCGAGCTTTCAGACAGACAGAGACGATTTCTGATCACAATCTGGATATCTCTTCTGTCTAAATGGCGGTGCAGTGAGCTGGAAGAGCTCTAAGCAGAATATCGTAGCTGATTCCACAACGGAAGCTGAATATGTTGCTGCTTCAGAAGCGGCAAAGGAAGCTGTTTGGATCAAGAAGTTCATGACTGAACTTGGTGTGGTTCCTAGTATCTTGGAGCCAGTGGCTTTGTTTTGTGATAACAACGGAGCCATTGCTCAGGCAAAAGAACCAAGGTCACACCAGAAGTCCAAACATGTGGAGAGGAGATATCACCTGATTCGAGATATCGTCAATAGAGGTGATGTGAAGATCAGCCGAGTTCCGACAGGCGAGAATGTCGCTGATCCTCTGACTAAGTCACTCCCAAGGCCTAAGCATGAGAGTCATACGACTGCTGTAGGCATTAGAGATCTTAAGATGTAATCTTGATTCTAGTGGGAGTTTTAGTTTTGTTTTAGTTATAATAAGACGCTCTTGTAAACATTCTTTTGGAAATGTTTAATGAAATTTGATTTCAGCATTATTTATTGTGATCTAAATAATGGTCCCAAAATAAGTTTATGACATATTATAGGTCATCAAGTTGAGGACTTGATCATGAAACCCTATAAGTTAATAAATTATTTTGTCCCTAGTCGAGGTTGTAGAATTGGGACACTGGCAACCGTTAGAGACTAGATTGTGAGGTGACTGTTGGCTAAGTTTCATGGAGCCAATGATATGATTATCGCAGTCAGTCACATAGGTATATGTTAGTGAACATATGATCGGACATGACCCGCTAATGAGAAGTCTACAAGATAGTTATATCTGTGTCATAAGAGGTTCTCATTACGACTATAGAGTATAGTCCTTATACCTGAGTTCATCATGCTTTCTTGCATATGAATTGGTACACTTTGACTTTGTCAAACGTCGACCCGTAACTGGCGACTATAACGGCACTGTTCAAGTATATCATGAAGTGTGCGTTGAAACAGGGATGGAACAAGATGGGATTTGTCCCTCTTGTATAACGGGAGATAAATATCTCAGGGCCTATCGAAGATTTAATACTGAGAAAATGTGTGGCCGCACTCAAACGAACTGTAGTTCAGTTGTTTGTAATGTTCAGTATGAGATCAGGAGTTCGACAAACACGATGTTGGCTTAATAAGGATGACACCAATCTTGCCTTATGCCAAATCGAGATATAGAGACAAAAGGATTATAGGAATTGATGATTCCAGTACAAGTGGGAGATTGTTGGGATAGTGTCCTGAAATCACACTTGTACTCACTCCTGATGATAGTTGTGTGTCGAGATCAGACATTCGTATAGTACTGGGCGGTTGCAATGTTTTGCTAGAAGCCTCTTGCAATCTGTAAGTTATGGACTTACTACCAGTACTATATGATCCTATAGGGTCACACACCTAAGCAAACTGGAAGCTACGATATGGGAATGATCATTATGGTAATGATCATATTAATGTGTATTGGATACACATTATAAATCGATAAAATGGTGTTGTGTCGATCGACACAGCTTGTGTGTCGGTCGACACAGTTCGGGTTTTTTGAAAGGCTTTTCGAATTAAGACTTGATTAAGTCTGGCCCGTTAATTGTGTTTTAGGTCGAATATAACAAGTAAGTTTCGACCTAAACACGTGGCGGTCCACTTTTCTTGACAGAAACAGTAGAAACACCAGAGAGAATCGATTCCCGTTGATCCGGCACTAGCATCCCGTTTCCAGCGAGCGTGCGTGTGTATCTGGTAGAGGCAAGGCGTTTGCGTTGCTCCACTGATCTCGTTCACCATCTCAATTCCGCTGCCAGAAAGGTAAGAACGAGGTTGGTTTTCATTCAATATATCAAACCCTAGATCCAGTGGGATCCAACACATAGTACGCAAGCGATCAGTACACGGACGTTCGCGGCAACTGATCGCGGTAAAAATGACCGCGGCAGATTGATCGCGGGAGACGATCGCGACAGGATGATCGCGGCGGGACGGTCGCGGCAGACTGATCGTGATCCAGGCGGATGGTCGCGACTGTTCGCGGATAGTCGTGCCTTTTCGCGGAAGGTTGCGTTTAATTGCGGTTTGACGTAACCGATTGACGGTTGATCGCGGACAAGTTCGCGGTACACGGGATGGACGGTTCGGTCGCGCGGACAGTCGTGGATCATCTCCGGATGGTCGAGTCTGTTGGCTGATAGTCGCACTCCGAAAGTAGAGCGGGGTAGTGAGGGCCGTATGGGTACAACCAAGGGTACGGCTGCTAATCCCCAGATCTACGAGCTCGTGAAGGACTCAGGAGAGGCTGGCTCCTTCGATGCGATTACTGGTATGTCACTCGAACCCTGACTTCTTCAATTTAGTAGCGCATTGCATACATATTGGGAGAAAGAGCGGGGCGCTTATGCATTTAGGAAATGTGTAGGGACTGTTTTGGTAGGAGGTGTAGAGACACTGACTATGTTTGATTCCGGGGCTACACATAGTTTTGTGAGTCCTAGGATGATTGGAAAGGGCTTGTTCCAACAGGAACGGGTCGCCGGCCAAGGCATTGTAAATGCGGCCGGAGGGCAAGTGAGGCCCGTGCTAGGGTTAGTCAAGGGTATACCTGTCTCCATAGGGGGAGTAAGTATGCCAGCTGACCTAGTGGTGGTCCAGCTCAAGCATCACGAAGTGATCTTGGGTATGGATTGGTTGGGACAGAACCGAGACACTATCGAATGTCATCGGGGAAGGGTGAAGTTCGATAGACCAGAGGGCAAGGTAGAGTTCCAGGGAGTGAGGCCGACTTCAGGAAGTCTGGTCGTCTCTGCTATCCAAGCAGAGAAGATTCTGGAAAAGGGATGCAAAGCATACCTAGCCACCATCACAACCAAGGAGGTTGGGATGGAAGTGAAGATGATTGGGAGATCCCAGTGGTTCGGGACTTTGAGGACGTGTTCAGGGCCTTAGAAGGCTTACCGCCTGACCGGTCCGACCCGTTCGTCATTGAACTTGAACCCGGGACAAAACCCTTATCTAAGGCTCCGTACATAATGGCTCCAGCCGATATGGCCGAGCTGAAGAAGCAGCTGGAAGAACTGCTAGACAAGGGTTCTATTAGACCGAGCAGTTCTCCGTGGGGGCGCCCGTTCTCTTCGTCAAGAAGAAGGACAGAAGCCTCCGGTTGTGCATTGACTACCGAGGTATCAACTGGGTCACTGTGAAGAACAAGTACTCGTTGCCTTGGATAGACGAATTGTTGGATCAACTAAAAGGTTCAACCGTGTTTTCCAAGATCGATCTGGCGTCGGGATATCATCAAATTCCGATTGCACCTGAGGACGTGAGGAAAACCGTGATTAGAACCCGGTATGGACACTACGAGTTCGTAGTCATGCCATTTGGTCTGACAAATGCACCAATTGCATTCATGAAGATGATGAACGGGGTCTTCCGGGAATGGGTAGACAAGTTTGTGATCATATTCATTGATGACATCCTATTTTATTCTAAGAACAGTGAAAAATACCGGGAACATCTAAGGATTGTACTGGAGACCTTAAGGACATAACAGCTCTAGCCAAGTTGAGCAAAGTTTTTGGCAAAGCTGTGTTGGCTTCCTTGGACACATCGTGTCTGACAAGGGAGTGGTGGTCGACCCGGAGAAGATCCGGTCAATCGAGGAGTGGCCGCGGCCAAGGAAAGCGACCGAGGTCAGAAGCTTCCTTGGTTTAGCCGGTTAATATAGACGATTCATCCAGGGTTTTCCAAGTATGGCTAAGGCCATGACTAAGCTAACCGGAAAGAACGTAAAGTTCGAATGGACGGAGGCCGCGGAGAAGAGTTTTCAGGACTTGAAGGGTATGCTAACCAAAGCACCAATCCTAACCCTGCCTGTACACAATGTACCCTACGTGGTCTACACAGATGCATCCAAGAACGGCCTGGGTTGCATTCTGATGCAGGAGGGAAAGGTGATAGCTTATGCCTCAAGGCAGTTGAGGAAGCACGAGGGTAATTACCCTACTCACGATCTCGAGATGGCTGCGGTAGTATTTGCACTTAAGATCTGGCGATCTTATCTCTACGGAGCTAAAGTGCAATTATTCACGGACCACAAGAGTCTGAAGTATGTGTTCACTCAGCCTGACTTGAACCTAAGACAAAGAAGATGGATGGATTTGGTGGCGGATTATGATCTAGACATCACCTACCATCCTAGAAAAGCTAATTTGGTAGCAGACGCCTTAAGTAGGAAAAGGACCGAGGTGGCCGTGGAGAAGGATGCAGAGACCTTGGTCGGCTTGGTCAGGTCCTTGCATCTGAACGCATTGTCAGTAGATAATGAGCCACTCGGCCTTGGAGCAGCGGATCATGCGGATCTGTTGACTCGTGTTCGGTTGGCTCAGGAACATGATGAAGAGCTGAACAAGTCGGTGAACAACAACAACACCGAGTACCAGTTTACCAACAAGGGGACGATTGTGGTGAATGGAAGTGTGTGTGTTCCCGATGTGAAAGACCTTAAGGAGGAGATCCTAAGGATGGCTCATCAGTCTAAGTTCTCAATTCATCCTGGACAGACCAAGATTTACCAAGATCTCAAACGGTACTATGAAAAGAGACATTGCAGAATGGGTGTCTAAGTGCCAAACGTGTCAGTTGGTCAAGATTGAGCACCAAGTCCCAAGTGGCCTGTTACAGAGTCTGCCCATTCCGGAATGGAAGTGGGACCACATCACTATGGACTTTGTGACAGGACTGCCTGCGACTAGGTTAAGGAAGGACACAGTTTGGGTTGTGGTGGACAGACTGACCAAGTCCGCACATTTCTTAGCCATCAAGAAGACTGATGGAGTGGGCAAACTTGCTGAGAAATACATTGATGAGGTTGTAAGACTTCACGGTATTCCAGCAAGTATAGTCTCAGACCGAGATGGTCGATTCACTTCTTATTTCTGGCATGCTTTTCATAAATCGCTAGGAACGAGAGTGAACATGAGTACGGCTTACCATCCGCAAACAGATGGACAGTCGGAGAGGACCATACAAACGCTAGAATACATGTTGAGATCATGTGTTCTGGATTGGGGCGATTCTTGGGAGAAGTATTTTCCCTTGACCGAGTTTGCTTATAACAACAGTTACCAAGCAAGCGTCGGGATGTCGCCCTATGAAGCTTTGTATGGCCGGCCGTGTAGGACCCCAATGTGTTGGACACAAGTGGGGGAGTCCAATGTCATTGGACCGGATATAATTGCTGAAACCACCGAGCATATCCGATTCCTAAAGGAAAAGATGAAGGAGGCGCAAGACCGCCAAAGGAGTTATGTGAATAAGAGAAGGAAAGACATTGAGTTCCAAGTTGGGGACCGAGTCTACCTTAAGATGATTACCATACTTGATCCTACATACTTTGGACCATTCACGATTCTGGAAAGGGTCGGAAAGGTCGCTTACAAGTTGGACTTGCCAAACGAGATGGAAGCATTTAACAATGTGTTCCATGTCACGCAATTACGCAAGTATCTTTCGGATCAGGATATAATTATGCCAGAGATCCCAGCAGATCTTAAGGCAAATCTTACGTTGGAAACTAGACCCTTAAGGATTTTGGATAGGCTGGAAAAAGCCACCAGGAAGAAGGTGATTCAGATGGTCAAGGTGGAATGGATTTGTGATAGGTCAAGAAATATCCCTATTCTACTGCAAGTGCACAGATATGCGAATGTAGTACTTAGGGTATCGTATCCACAAGGACTTACGGTCACACGATAGATTATATGTTGACAAGTTAAGCTAAATCAATTCAAGAAAGCAGTAAACAAAAGCAAGTAAACAGGAAGGTGTTTTCAATAAGAGAAAGGCGTTAGACTTAGGAAGTTCTCGAGAATTATGCAATGCTAGAAACTTAACTAACCGGATTCAGATTAAACACACGTTCAAGAACTAGAAACGCAATGCTAAACAATCCAACTCTCGCTGAGATTATTTCTATATCTAGTAACCTAGCGATCCAAATCTCTTTGTGATCCTAGAGTTCTAAACAAGCATTAAGAACAGGTTTTATCGGTTCACAATTCTCCTAAACCGAATCTCTTTGTATCTAGTCAAATTGCTCACACTAAGTTTATTCAGATTATAACTCACATTCTCGCGCTATTGTCAATTATCTCAGATATAAACCCTAGGTGATCAGTCCAGAATTCAGTATTAAGCACAACTTAGGCGATGAACAAACAGATGGTGAATCCTAATGAATTAGTTATCAAACATGCATAAAACCCTTATGAGAATTCCTAAATCTAACTAGGTTACTACCCAGACCTACTATCAGTTAAACAACACATCATTGAATAGAAAACCAAAGATTGAATAGATAAAACTAAAAGGGTTTGAAATCCTTCTCTCAAGGTTACTAGTAGCAAGAATCAGCCCCCTAGCCAAAATCTTTCAATCTCCAAAGCAAGAACAAATAAGAACAAGATGAAAAGATTGCATCATGAGTCTGCTCTCAAAAACCTAATTAAAAACCACTAAACACGTTTTGGGGGTAAATTAGAATTAGGGAAACTTCTGGGTAATTCTGCAATTCTTCAAAACATGTCTTCAACTCGCAGTCGCTCTCAGTGTCGACCGAAATCCAGTCGTGGCCGAGACACCAACTTCAGCTCGTTGCACAAATCACCAGAAACGTCCTATAATTCCATCTTTTTCTCCAAATGCAAGCTTACCTGTAGAAGACTCAATAGACTCGAAAAACCAGGTTAAAGACTCAATATATACAACTATATCATGGTTGAAAACCTATAAAAACATGATATATCAATTTGCAACGGAGTCAAGGAGATTACTTAGGAGACTGAGAATCGTATAAGGGCTGACTACCCTGAATGGTTTGAGGAGTTTACGAGAAACGAACATCTTGGAGCGGATTCGGGGACGAATCCATTTCAAGTGGGGGAGACTTGTAACATCCGCAAACCGGCCTAAGGGCCGTTTGGGCTGTCTATGGGACCATAAGGTCGAACACAAGATCAAGGAGGATCAATCTGAGTGTTCCATAGGAAGTAGAAGGGTTAAGTTCAGCTGGGAGGAGCTTAACCTAAGTGAGAGCAGCTGGAAAGGAGTGTTCAGCTGGAACAAGCTCAGCTCAGCTAGCTGGATTGTTCATGTGTCGGACCAGCTGGTCAGCTAGTGTCACTAGCTGACCATTAGTGAATGGGCACCTTTGGGAGATGCACCCATTCGTCCCAAAAGAAGCAACTCTTCCCATGGGAAGTTGGTTGCGATTTCATGGTCTATAAATAGACCATTGGGAGGCCAAAAATCGACACATTACACACAAGGGAAGAACCCAACAATTCTCTTAAAGGCAAAGGCCATAAATCGAGACAAAGAAGAGAGAGAGAGGTCGGGGTTCTAAAGGAATTTCCGGCGGTTTAAGAAGGCAAGAAGAGGCGGTCTAGTGGAGGGTTCAAGGCGTGAACAGAAGGAAGAAGATGATTTCCAACGCGGCCAAGGACCAGGGCAAATCCACTACAACCTCTAAGGTTAGATCCGACCCCTTTACTCACGGAATTTGCCAAGCCAATAGGCCAACGGCCGGTTAGAGTTATGCGTGAAACACCCCATCCCGGCCATAGGCCCAGACGGATGATGAGTTCCAGTGGTCAGGCCAAACCGTGGCCTGAACCTCCCTAAATCCAGTCCTATTTAAAATTTTCCCGAAGGAACAAGTATTCTTCGGATCCTCCTTTTGACTTATAGTCTTAGATCCTTCATACTTATTAATTACGCAGCGGAATACTACTTTAACCATTATCTCGTTCTTCTAAAGAATGACCCATTCGAGAACCTCTTATAACTTTACTTAGTTTTCTCAAAACTATTTCGAGGTTCCCATTCCAAATAACGTTTCTAACAACCTAAGCCTTTAACTTAGATCCTTTCATTCTCCTATTCAGTTCTAACCATTCTTTAGAACAATAGAATAATACTCGAAACATGTACCTTAACCTTTGGTGAATCCGGTGTGAAGCTAACTCCGCGTTTAGCTTGACTCGTTTGTTCATCGAACTCATAGAACACGCCCCCTTTGTACTTAGTCATTCAAACAACCATCCCCACATGACCGAGTACAAAATAGGTCTTCACGTTCTTTCCTTTGACCACCATTCCTTTCCGGGTTCATCTTTGTCTCCTTTTTCACGCATGATCATAAGGCCGATCCGCGTCCCGACCGTTCCTGGATCCGCGACCGTATCGCGACCCGCGGTCATACGCGTTCGTCCGTATGTTCATCCGTACGTTCGTCACGGACGTCCGTAAGGTCATCCGTGTGACCATTACGGTCGTACGTTGCGTTCGTACGTGCGTTCGTTGCGATCGTCCGTCAACAGACGCGACTGTCCGTGAACGGACGCGACTGTTCACGAACGGACACAACCTTTGGTGAACGGACACGACCCTTCGTTCGCGTCCCGCGGTCATCCGTAACGACCCGCGGTCATTCTCAATCATCCACGGTCGTTCGTCTCATCCACGGACGTACGTTTCTGACCCGCGGTCGTCCGTGTAAGGACACACCCGTCCGTAACGGTTACGGTCGTCTGTCGCGACCCGCGGTCGTCCGTACACGACCCGCGGTCATCCATGATCATCCCACGGTCGTCCGTGAAAGGACACGACTGTCCGCGAACGGACACGACCGTACGTGAACGGTCACGGTCGTCCGTACGTGACCCGCGGTCGTCCGCGATCGACCCGCGTTCACCCGAGCACCATCCGCGTCCGTCCGTGCATGTCCGTGTTCGTCCGTGACGGTTACGGTCGTCCGTGACGATCTGCGGTCGACCGTGTACGACCCGCGGTCGTCCGTGAACGACCCGCGGTCGACCGTGAGCGACCCGCGGTCGTCCGTGAACGACCCACGGATGGTTACCGGGAATTTTCTTCAAATCTTCAAACGAATCTTCATCAATTTCTGGGTTTTCTCTATTGGTTTCCAGACCTAATTTGCCTTAGAAACCTTCCCAAATCATCCTTAGAAACCGCTTAGAATCCCTTATAGAAACCGGCCATAGAATCCTTTCTTTCTCCCATGAATCATGTCGGTTCTCTTCCTTGTTGATTCTGAGTTTGCACCCACGGCTTCTGCCCTTCTTTAGGCATGGAGATATGGAGATTTTTAACTTCAGAAACGTTCCCCAAACTCCCTTTTCATGGCCGGCTAATCCCCTTGTTAAACCGGCCATAAATCCTCCTTTTTCTCTTGAATTTGTTTGGCCTTTTCCTTAGGATCATTCTGGGTTTTTCCCAGGGAGATAGGTGCACGAAAATGGCCTCCTTATGGTCTATTTATAGCCCCAAAGTCGTGCCATAACTGCCCATGGAGAAGGGTGCATTGGTTGGCCGAATGGACACAACTTTTCCTTGGTGTCCATTCGCCTTGGTGCCCCTTGGTCAGCTAGTGTCACTAGCTGACCAGCTGACCCAACACTTGAACACTCAAGCTAGCTGGGTTGAGCTGGTTGCTAGCTGACCTAGCTGACCAGCTGGACTGTTCAGCTCCTTTGAGCTGAACACTTCCCTTTCAGCTGCTTTTCTTTAAGCTAAGCTTCTTCCCCGCTGAGCTTGACCTTCTTCTGTCTATGAAACTCTCTCATTGATCTTCTTGATCATGTATTCGGTCTTATGGTTCCATAGACAGCCCAACGTTTAGGGTGTATCCCGGTTCGGGGATGTTACAAGTCTACCCCCCTTAAAATGGATTCGTCCCCGAATCCGACTCAAGGTTTTTACTCCGTTCATACTTTATGAACCATTGGGCAGCTGATAACACCCCACAGTATTTGCAGAACATAACCATTCTATGTTCTCTTTATTCAGCCTAAGTCCATTTATGGCCGTCTTTGCCGGAGCCATTCATTTCAGATCAAGTCGCGTATGACCGGACTTTCCTATTCCGTTCCCGCGCATGGACTGATTGTTCCCAGAGTGCCAATCTTCGGTCACCCGCCCCAACGGCTGCCGTTCAATCGTGCTTAACTGTCCGAACTTTTCTTGTCCATGACTCACGGTTCATCCCGTGCTTAATCCGAATTGTGGTACACGGTCTTGGCCATGGCCAGTCGACAACCGAACTTTGGACTAAGCCGTCTAGAGATCCTTACATTCTGAGGCAGGGATGTTACAAGTCTCCCCCACCAAATTAGGAATTCGTCCCCGAATTCGGTGGTGGTTAACTTTTGTGTACACCCTTCCTGTCCCGCTTGGTATGTCTTTCCATTTCCCATTGACCTAAGTCCGTCAAGACTTAATCATTTTCCTGATTTTTGTCTTGCCTTAGACTTAGTCAAATCCTGATCTTAGTCCTTACGGACCTGGTCCACTTGATACTCACCCTTCCTGGGCTTGATCTTAGTTTCCCAATCCTAGTAAATCTCTTACTAGATCACATTCAGGCCTTTCGTTCCCTTTGAACTCGACCTCGGTTATGGTTCTTACGCATTCCCAATGCTAAGCAACCTAACCCTTTTCCCCAAATGTAATGCCCTCAAAACATTTGAAGAAGTGGGGTTCAGTGACATACCAGCAATCGCACTAAAGGACTCGGCCACGCCAATTTCCTTAGCCAGTTCGTAAACCTGTGGCGTCTCGGTTAGCGCTTAGCCTTTACCGTTGACTTTCACTACCACGTTTTACTTCTGGTCTCTGATTTTTACAATGGAAGCGTATCATTGGTCTTTCATTGTCACTTTCCTTCCCCTTATTTTGCAAACAGCTTAGGATCCTTGGTCCCTGCTGTTGCACATCGCACGTACTCAACTTGCCTTTACACTCCCCAAAGTGTGCTTCCATTGTCTTTGCAAGTGGTACCTTTAGTGCGGTTCCCGGAGGGTGGCGATCAGCCCCAACTGAATCCCATTTTCCTCCGTACTTTGCAGACAGTTGGATCCCTTAGTCCTTGCTGCCGCCTTCGCACATACTTTGGCGCGGATTTCTAGAGGTATGGTGACCAGCCCCAACTTAATCCCATTCCCCTCTCTAGGTCCCTCCCGGTTCGGCTAACCACTTTCCCGTGATTGCGCCTTCCGGTTCACTCCCACACCGTCTTGCGACCTTGTTCTCAAAGTCTGCCCAAGACTAAGTGCGTACTTGGTGTACTTGTCTTAGCAAGTCACCAATCATGAGAGCATCGTCCTAGGAAATAACTCCGCTATGATACCAACTTGAAACACCCCATCCCGGCCATAGGCCCAGACGGATGATGAGTTCCAGTGGTCAGGCCAAACCGTGGCCTGAACCTCCCTAAATCCAGTCCTATTTAAAAATTTCCCGAAGGAACAAGTATTCTTCGGATCCTCCTTTTGACTTATAGTCTTAGAGCCTTCATACTTATTAATTACGCAGCGGAATACTACTTTAACCATTATCTCGTTCTTCTAAAGAACGACCCATTCGAGAACCTCTTATAACTTTACTTAGTTTTCTCAAAACTATTTCAAGGTTCCCATTCCAAATAACCTTTCTAACAACCTAAGACTTTAACTTAGATCCTTTCATTCTCCTATTGAGTTCTAACCATTCTTTAGAACAATAGAATAATACTAGAAACATGTACCTTAACCTTTGGTGAATCCGGTGTGAAGCTAACTCCGCGTTTAGCTTGACTCGTTTGATCATCGAACTCATAGAACACGCCCCCTTTGTACTTAGTCATTCAACCAACCATCCCCACATGACCGAGTACAAAAGAGGTCTTCACGTTCTTTCCTTTGACCACCATTCCTTTCCGGGTTCATCTTTGTCTCCTTTTTCACGCATGATCATAAGGCCGATCCGCGTCCCGACCGTTCCTGGATCCGCGACCGTATCGCGACCCGCGGTCATACGCGTTCGTCCGTATGTTCATCCGTACGTCCGTCACGGACGTCCATAAGGTCATCCGTGTGACCATTACGGTCGTACGTTGCGTTCGTACGTGCGTTCGTTGCGATCGTCCGTCAACAGACGCGACTGTCCGTGAACGGACGCGACTGTTCACGAACGGACACAACCTTTGGTGAACGGACACGACCCTTCGTTCGCGTCCCGCGGTCGTCCGTAACGACCCGTGGTCATTCTCAATCATCCACGGTCATTCGTCTCATCCACGGACGTACGTTTCTGACCCGCGGTCGTCCGTGTAAGAACACACCCGTCCGTAACGGTTACGGTCGTCTATCGCGACCCGCGGTCGTCCGTACACGACCCGCGGTCGTCCATGATCGTCCCACGGTCGTCCGTGAACGGACACGACTGTCCGCGAACGGACACGACCGTACGTGAACGGTCACGGTCGTCCGTACGTGACCCGCGGTCGTCCGCGATCGACCCGCGTTCACCCGAGCACCATCCGCGTCCGTCCGTGCACGTCCGTGTTCGTCCGTGACGGTTACGTCGTCCGTGACGATCTGCGGTCGACCGTGTACGACCCGCGGTCGTCCGTGAACGACCCGCGGTCGACCGTGAGCGACCCGCGGTCGTCCGTGAACGACCCACGGATGGTTACCGGGAATTTTCTTCAAATCTTCAAACGAATCTTCATCAATTTCTGGGTTTTCTCTATTGGTTTCCAGACTTAATTTGCCTTAGAAACCTTCCCAAATCATCCTTAGAAACCGCTTAGAATCCCTTATAGAAACCGGCCATAGAATCCTTTCTTTCTCCCATGAATCATGTCGGTTCTCTTCCTTGTTGATTCTGAGTTTGCACCCACGGCTTCTGCCCTTCTTTAGGCATGGAGATATGGAGATTTTTAACTTCAGAAACGTTCCCCAAACTCCCTTTTCATGGCCGGCTAATCCCCTTGTTAAACCGGCCATAAATCCTCCTTTTTCTCTTGAATTTGTTTGGCCTTTGCCTTAGGATCATTCTGGGTTTTTCCCAGGGAGATAGGTGCACGAAAATGGCCTCCTTATGGTCTATTTATAGCCCCAAAGTCGTGCCATAACTGCCCATGGAGAAGGTGCATTGGTTGGCCGAATGGACACAACTTTTCCTTGGTGTCCATTCGCCTTGGTGCCCCTTGGTCAGCTAGTGTCACTAGCTGACCAGCTGACCCAACACTTGAACACTCAAGCTAGCTGGGTTGAGCTGGTTGCTAGCTGACCTAGCTGACCAGCTGGACTGTTCAGCTCCTTTGAGCTGAACACTTCCCTTTCAGCTGCTTTTCTTTAAGCTAAGCTTCTTCCCCGCTGAGCTTGACCTTCTTCTGTCTATGAAACTCTCTCATTGATCTTCTTGATCATGTATTCGGTCTTATGGTTCCATAGACAGCCCAACGTTTAGGGTGTATCCCGGTTCGGGGATGTTACAATGCGGCCGGATTTCTCTACTCTTCGTCTATTCTAGAACTAGAACCGGGCTTAGGCTTTACACGGTTTAGAACGGCCTTGTGGGAAACCACAACGATCGGCCAAAGGCCATGATCGCGGGTGGTCGGACGGTTGGGTCGATGTGCTTGCGGTGTGTGGGTGATCGGACGGCATGTCTTGGGGTCATTGGCCGGGTCACGGTTGGTCGGACGGTGCATCACGGAGATGTTGGCCGGATCATAAACCGCACACGGCAAGTGGCCGAGCATGAACGGTTGGGAAGTGAACCGGGTCGAACGTGGCCGGACCATAGCCGTACCGCTGGATCATGACGTGATGCGGACCGTACAACGCGATCGCGGATCGATGGCAACCGTCCACAGACCATTGCATCCGTTTGCGGTGAACGGTCGCGACCGTTCGTACACGGACGTGAGTAACGACCGTGGGTCGATCGCACCAACGACCGCGTAGTCCTTACGGACGTACGCACGGTCTGTGCCGATCGTCCTTATGGATGTACTCACGACCATGTGGATCGTCCTTACGGACGTAGGCGCAGAACGTAACGGGCGACCTTACGGACGCAACGCAGCACGTACGGATGACCTTACGAACGTCCGTGACGGACGTGGATTACGATCGTACGGATTGACGCGTACGACCGCGGATCACGACCACGGTTGTGGATCCATGAACGGTCGGAACTGTTGAAATTCCTAGCAGTTCCTAATCCGATTAGGCAACCCTAAGTCTGAATTCCGAGCCTAGGATCTCAGTGTTTAAGTAATTGAATCATAGATCTCGTGTTTACCTTGTTCTGGCAGTGGAAGATGAATCATGTAAGACGAGATCAGGAGCGATTCAGATGCCTCGCCTCTATCGTAGTCCACACGCACACAAGCTGGAATCCGCCGGGATGCTAGCGCCGGGAATCGGATCTCTTGGGATTTATGTGTTTTCTGGAGAAAGAGGATTAGTTTTTCTCTCAAGAAAAACTGTCTGTGATGGCACGCTTCCCTAGGTCGAAATATAAAACTCGTTTATATATTGACCTCGAGGTAAACCGAAACATCAGTTTCGGTTTCGCCCTCGTGTCGACCGATACACCTATTGGTGTCGATCGACACACATCTTGTATCGATCGATGCACCAAGGGCATCAATCGACACATCTCTTAAAACACGATATCAATGTGTATCCAATACACATTGATCGGATCATATGCCAATGATCAATCCCATACCAAGTGTATCCAACTTGCTTAGGTGTGTGACCCTGTGAAACACCCCGACCCGGCCTTCCTAGGCCGCGGTCGATGCGTCCCATCGGTCAGGCCAAACCCAGGCCTGGACCTCCCGAAATTTCGTCCTATTTAAAATTTTCCCTTAGGAACTAAGTATTCATCGGATCTACTATTTGACTCCTAGTCTTAGATCCTTCATACTTAAGATTACGCAGCGGAAATCCTTACTTAACATTTACATCGTTCTTCTAAAGAACGATCCGTCCAAGAACCTCTTATAACCTTTCTTAGTTTCCTTAAAACTAATTCGAGGTTCCATTTCCAATTAACCAATCTAACAACCTAAGTCTTGCTTAGATTGTTCCGTTCAACTTATTCAGATCTAACAAATCCTTAGATCACTCAAGTACTTGAACTCGTACCTTAGCCTTTTAGTGAACCCAGTGTGAAGCTAGCTCGACGTCCAGCTCAACTCCTTTATTCGTCCAACTCCTAGAACATACCTCCCTTGTACCAAGTCATTCAACCAACCATCCCCACATGACAAGGCAAAAGAGAGGTCTTCTAGTTCTTTCCTTTGACCACCTTTTCATCTCGATCATTCCTTAGCTCGTTTTCCCTTTCTCAATTGTTGCCTTGACATAACCACGTTTTGCTTCCTGCATTCTTTACCCTTAGACCGATCCAAGTCCTTAGGTACGATCGCTTCACAGATCGCCTTCAAAATCGCCGAGTCATAACGATCAGATCACGGTCGGACTGATTTCCTGGTCACTTCCGTGGATGGCCTGATCCGTGGTTTGAACCGTCGGCCGCAACCCAATCCCTTAGACTGTTCGTTCGCTCCGCACGCATTTCTACCACGCGATCATCTCGACTCTATCCGCGGTCCGACCCAATGTCATCCCGCTATCTCGTACTTGACCGTGGTTGATCTTCCCGATCAATCCAAACGGTTTATTGGACATGACTCCGTCAAGTCTATGATCCCGTAAATGCCTTGACCTTACGCGATCGCTCGGGTCGTACCGAGTGTCTCTTGGTCGTACCGTGATCGTCAGTCCATTATTAGCGTAATGGCGTGACGCAACAAGGATATAGCAGCACTGCCGAGCGTACTTGGCAATACTCGCACATTCCTGTTCGTCAGGCCATCCGCGTCCTGCCGCGATCGCTGTCCAACCGTACTGACCGCACGTTCTGATCGTTGACGATCTTTAAACCCGTTGCGTCAGTCCGTGAAGGGACGCGACCTTTCGCGAAGAGACACGACCGTCTGTGAACAGTCGCGACCATCCGCTTGGATCACGATCAGTCTGCCGCGACCATCCTGCCGCGGTCATCCTGTCGCGATCGTTCCACCGCAATCAGTCCGACGCGATCCCTCTACCGCGATCAGACTGCCACGAACGTCCAGTCGCGATAACTCTGCCGCGATCGCTCTGCCGCGATCGTACGGCTGCGACCGTCGCCCACACCGAACCGAACACTCGTCCTGATCGTTCACGATCCTTGACAGTTGCATCAGTCCGTGCATGGACGCGTCCGTTCGGGAACAGGTACGACGTCCGGTCAATAGGCGTGATTATTCTGGGAATAACCGCGTCTAACTTACGTCTGTACTGCCCAACCCGTCGCCTCACGAACCTGCCTGCGATGGCCCGCCATCTACGATCGTCCGGTCGTCCAGACTGTACGTACACTCGGACCGCGCGCGATCCTTGGAGTGTGCGTCAAGCGTGAACTGACGTGACCGTGGCGTACATGCGCGATGATCAGCCCGAACGGTTGCGACCATCCGAAGATGAACCGCGACAGCCCTTTGGCCGAACGATCATCCGTCTGTGCCGCGACTTTGTCTCCGACCGCGAGCCATCCAGATCATTGTCCGCTTCTCGCCAAGTACATCCGCGTGCGATCAGACTACGTCGGCCCACATCCATCCGGACGTGCCGTACAGTAGCGCATGATCCACCGGCTTGTCACACTTGGCCGGCAGTTGATCCGCGCATCTTATCCGTCCGACCACGCCTAATCACGATAATGGCCCATGGACGATCGTGATCTTTTGGGAAAACTCACGCCGAATCTTAAGCCAACTTATGGCCTAACATCCCGTTTACTTCCAGAAAAGAGATGAAGAGAATAGCGTCCGCGTCAGCCCGTTTGATCCAACCGTCGGCCGAGCGGTTCACCGCTGCCGCGGTTGATCCTTCAGGCCGATCACGCACTTGGATGCGGTTGTGGCCTTGCCGTGAGTGTTTGATGCATCTCCGGCCATCTAAACCCTTTTCCCTCTCGGTTAACCACCACCAAATCCGATCTTCCATTCGCCGGCCTTCTCTCTAGAATCCAGCCTCTCTCTCTAGAACTCTCGCAATTTCAGGCTTTTGCCTTTGGGAGAATTTCTGGACGTTTTTCCCCTTTATGGCGTGCGCAAATTGGCCAAGGAATGGCCTATTTATAGGCTTCCTTGGCGCCAACTTCCCCCAAGCGAATGGTCATGAGTTGTTGGCCGAAAGGTCACAACTTCTCTTGGTGACCATTCGCTGGTAACCGCCTGGTCAGCTAGTGTCACTAGCTGACCAGCTGACCCAACACTTGATCACTCAAGCTAGCTGGGTTGAGCTGGTTGCCAGCTGACCTAGCTGACCAGCTGGACTGTCCAGCTCATTTCAGCTGAACACTCTTGATTCAGCTTGGCTAAGCTCATTTCCCACCGAACTTAGCTCTTTTTAGGTCATGGAACACTTCATTGATCTTCTTTGACCACGTGTTCGGTCTTATGGTTCCATAACAGCCCAAACGATTAGGGTGGGGTTTGTATCCCGGTTTTGGGATGTTACAAGTTCTACCCCCCTTAAAAGGGATTCGTCCCCGAATCCGACTTAAGGTGTTTACCCCGTTCAAACTTTATGAACCATCGGAGACCTACTAACATCCCGAAGTGTTAGTAGAACATAACCATTCTATGTTCTCTCCATTCGGCCTAAGCCCATTTATGGATGTCTCTGCCGGAGCCATTCATCTCGGATCAAGTCGCGTATGACCGGACTTTTCCATTCCGTTCCCGTGCATGGAACATCCGTGCCCAGCTTGCCGATCTTCGGTCAACCGCCCCAACGGCTACCGTTCGATCGCGCTTAACTGTCCGAACTTCTCTTGCCCATGACTCACGGTTAATCCCACGCTTATCCCGACATGTGGCTCACGGTCTTGTCTTTGGCCGATCAATAATCGAACCTTGGACTAAGGCGTCGAGAGATCCATACACTTACCATGACCTCGGTCCGTCAAGACTTAATCATCCCCCTGATTTTGTCTTGCCTTAGACTTAGTCAATCTCGATCACAACCCTTACGGTTTGACCCGAAACTTGATCTCCGCCCTCTAAGGACTTGATCATAGTTTCCCGTGAAACTTGACCTCCGCCCTCCAAGGACTTGATCTTAGTTCCACGATCCACAACGGTTCCTACACATTCCCACAATGCATATAAGCCCCGCTTTATTCCCCAATATGCCATGCAGTAATTTGAGAAATCAGGGTTCGAGTGACAGACCAACGATCACATCGAAGGAGACGTCCATGCCTGAATCCTCCACGAGCTCATGGACTTGAGGTTTTCCCCAGTTGACCCTTGGCCGTAGCCGCGCGGTCACCCTGACCCCAATCCACTTTCGGAGCCCCCCGACCGTCCGTCCCGGCCATTCCGACAGTCCCAAACACAATGTCTAGGCTGCCCACGACGGAAACATGACCTTGGTTTTACAGTCACCTTTTTCGACCCCAGCCTGTGGACAGCTCGCGACCCTAGGTCCTTGCTTCCACCTTCACGCATGCCCTCCCTTTTTCCCAACATCTTACGGAGTGTTGTCATCCACCGTAGGTGCATTCTGCGCGGTCCGAGGAATGGTTATCAACCCCTTGGTCCCATTTCCTCCCTAGGTCCCTCCCGGTTCGGCCAACCACTTTCCCGTGATTGTGCCTTCCGGTTCACCTCGACACCGTCTTGCGACCTTGGTCCAAGTCTAAGTGTCATACACGTCCCAACCGTTCGTGGGTCTGCGACCCTGTCGCGACCCGCGGCCGTACGCATTCGTCCGTGCGGTTTACGCCAACGGACACGACTGTTCCTGAGAACAGGTATGATGGTCCGCCCATGGCTACCACCATCCCGCGATCGCGAGGAACGGCCTGAGACGCCTGGTCATGACCCGATGGTGCTGACTTATGGTCTGGCCGCGATCAACTCGGTTTTCACTTAACCGCTTCACGCTTGGGCTCTTGCCATGTGCGGTTCATGATCCGGCCAACATCTCCAAGATGCGCCGTCCGACCATCCGCTTCCACGGGCACTTTCCGTATGCGGTTCCATGACCCGGCCAACGTCTCCAAGACGTGCCGTCCGATCATCCGCATACTTCAGGCTCATCGTTCCCTTAGCGTGGCTGATCCGCCCAACCATTTACAGTCTATTCACAATCAAGGTCGAGACTAAGTGCGTCCTTGGTGCACTTGCCTTAGCAAGTCACCAATTATTCGAGCATCGTCCTAGGAAATAACTCCGCTCTGATACCAACTTGAAACACCCCGACCCGGCCTTCCTAGGCCGCGGTCGATGCGCCCCATCGGTCAGGCCAAACCCAGCCCTGGACCTCCCGAAATTCCGTCCTATTTAAAATTTTCCCTTAGGAACTAAGTATTCATCGGATCTACTATTTGACTCCTAGTCTTAGATCCTTCATACTTAAGATTACGCAGCGGAAATCCTTACTTAACATTTACATCGTTCTTCTAAAGAACGATCCGTCCAAGAACCTCTTATAACCTTTCTTAGTTTCCTTAAAACTAATTCGAGGTTCCATTTCCAATTAACCAATCTAACAACCTAAGTCTTGCTTAGATTGTTCCGTTCAACTTATTCAGATCTAACAAATCCTTAGATCACTCAAGTACTTGAACTCGTACCTTAGCCTTTTAGTGAACCCAGTGTGAAGCTAGCTCGACGTCCAGCTCAACTCCATTATTCGTCCAACTCCTAGAACATACCTCCCTTGTACCAAGTCATTCAACCAACCATCCCCACATGACAAGGCAAAAGAGAGGTCTTCTAGTTCTTTCCTTTGACCACCTTTTCATCTCGATCATTCCTTAGCTCGTTTTCCCTTTCTCAATTGTTGCCTTGACATAACCACGTTTTGCTTCCTGCATTCTTTACCCTTAGACCGATCCAAGTCATTAGGTACGATCGCTTCACAGATCGCCCTCAAAATCGCCGAGTCATAACGATCAGATCACGGTCGGACTGATTTCCTAGTCACTTCCGCGGATGGCCTGATCCGTGGTTTGAACCGTCGGCCGCGACCCAATCCCTTAGACTGTTCGATCGCTCCGCACGCATTTCTACCACGCAATCATCTCGACTCTATCCGCGGTCTGACCCAATGTCATCCCGCTATCTCGTACTTGACCGTGGTTGATCTTCCCGATCAATCCAAACGGTTTATTGGACATGACTCCGTCAAGTCTATGATCCCGTCAATGCCTTGACTTTACGCGATCGCTCGGGTCGTACCGAGTGTCTCTTGGTCGTACCGTGATCTTCAGTCCATTATTAGCGTAATGGCGTGACGCAACAAGGATATAGCAGCACTGCCGAGCGTACTTGGCAATACTCGCACATTCCTGTTCGTCAGGCCATCCGCGTCCTGCCGCGATCGCTGTCCAACCGTACTGACCGCACGTTCTGATCGTTGACGATCTTTGAACCCGTTGCGTCAGTCCGCGAAGGGACGCGACCTTTCCCGAAGAGACACGACCGTCTGTGAATAGTCGCGACCATCCGCTTGGATCACGATCAGTCTGCCGCGACCATCCTGCCGCGGTCATCCTGTCGCGATCGTTCCACCGCAATCAGTCCGACGCGATCCCTCTACCGCGATCAGACTGCCACGAACGTCCAGTCGCGATAACTCTGCCGCGATCGCTCTGCCGCGATCGTACGGCCGCGACCGTCGCCCACACCGAACTGAACACTCGTCCTGATCGTTCACGATCCTTGACAGTTGCGTCAGTCCGCGCATGGACGCGTCCGTTCGGGAACAGGTACGACGTCCGGTCAATAGGCGTGATTATTCTGGGAATAACCGCGTCTAACTTACGTCCGTACTGCCCAACCCGTCGCCTCACGAACCTGCCTGCGATGGCCCGCCATCTACGATCGTCCGGTCGTCCAGACTGTACGTACACTCGGACCGCGCGCGATCCTTGGAGTGTGCGTCAAGCGTGAACTGACGTGACCGTGGCGTACAGGCGCGATGATCAGCCCGAACGGTTGCGACCATCCGAAGATGAACCGCGACAGCCCTTTGGCCGAACGATCATCCGTCTGTGCCGCGACTTTGTCTCCGACCGCGAGCCATCCAGATCATTGTCCGCTTCTCGCCAAGTACGTCCGCGTGCGATCAGACTACGTCGGCCCACATCCATCCGGACGTGCCGTACAGTAGCGCATGATCCACCGGCTTGTCACACTTGGCCGGCAGTTGATCCGCGCATCTTATCCGTCCGACCACGCCTAATCACGATCATGGCCCATGGCCGATCGTGATCTTTTGGTAAAACTCACGCCGAATCTTAAGCCAACTTATGGCCTAACATCCCGTTTACTTCCAGAAAAGAGATGAAGATAATAGCGTCCGCGTCAGCCCGTTTGATCCAACCGTCGGCCGAGCGGTTCACCGCGGCCGCGGTTGATCCTTCAGGCCGATCACGCACTTGGATGCGGTTGTGGCCTTGCCGTGAGTGTTTGATGCATCTCCGGCCATCTAAACCCTTTTCCCTCTCGGTTAACCACCACCAAATCCGATCTTCCATTCGCCGGCTTTCTCTCTAGAATCCGGCCTCTCTCTCTCTAGAACTCTCGCAATTTCAGGCTTTTGCCTTTGGGAGAATTTCTGGACGTTTTTCCCCTTTATGGCGTGCGAAAATTGGCCAAGGAATGGCCTATTTATAGGCTTCCTTGGCGCCAACTTCCCCCAAGCGAATGGTCATGAGTTGTTGGCCGAAAGGTCACAACTTCTCTTGGTGACCATTCGCTGGTAACCGCCTGGTCAGCTAGTGTCACTAGCTGACCAGCTGACCCAACGCTTGATCACTCAAGCTAGCTGGGTTGAGCTGGTTGCCAGCTGACCAGCTGGACTGTCCAGCTCGTTTCAGCTGAACACTCTTGATTCAGCTTGGCTAAGCTCATTTCCCACCGAACTTAGCTCTTTTTAGGTCATGGAACACTTCATTGATCTTCTTTGACCACGTGTTCGGTCTTATGGTTCCATAACAGCTCAAACGATTAGGGTGGGGTTTGTATCCCGGTTTGGGGATGTTACACCCTGTAGGTTCAAACGATACCAGAAATGAGTTACAACTCATTTGTCATAAGCGGTTTCTGTTGGATCCTCCTAGGATCTAGGGTTTGTTATATTGAAATTACCAACCTCGTTCTTACCTCAGATCTGGCAGCGGGATGGAATGGTGAACGAGATCTAGCGAATCAAGTGCTTCACCTCTACCAAGCACACACTCACACAACCTGGAACGCCGGGATGCTAGTGCCGGATTCAGGGAATGAGTTTTCGATGTCTCTGCTTTTCTCTCTGAGAATTACAGTGACGGCTAGGGTCCAGGTCGACCATATAAGCCTTTATATATCGACCTGGAAATGACATCTCAAACCGTCGGAGAAGCCCGAGTCGTTTACGTCAAAACCCGATATTCATCGATCGACACACTTACTGTGTCGATCGGCACACCTTCTCGAAAAGCCTGCATCGATCGACACACTCATGTATCGATCGACACATACATCATAAAACTCTATGTCAATGTGTATCCAATACACATCAACGTGATCATTATCAAATGATCATTCCCATATGTTAGCTTCCAGATTGCTTAGGTGTGTGACCCTATAGGATCATATAATACTGGCAGTAAGTCTACAACTTACAGATTACAAGAGGCTTCTAGCAAAGCATTACAATCACCAGTATTATACAAATGATTGATCTCGATACACAACTATTATCAGGAGTGAGTACAAGTGTGATTTCAGGACACAATCCCAACAATCTCCCACTTGTACTGGAATCATCAATTCCTACAATCCTTTTGTCTCTATATCTCGATTTGGCATAAGACAAGATTAGTGTCATTCTTATTAAGCCAATATCATGTTTATCGAACTCCTGATCTATACTGAACAAAACAAACAACTGAACTACAGTTCGTTTGAGTGCGGCCACACATTTTCTCAGCATAAAATCTTCGATAGGCCCTGAGATATTTATCTCCCGTTATTCAGGAGGGACAAATCCCATCTTGTTCCATCCCTGTTCCTTTACACACTTCATGATACACCTGAGCAGTGCCTTTATAGCCGCCAGTTACGGATCAACGTTTGACAAGGTCAAGGTGCACCAATTCATATGCAAGAAAGCATGATGAACTCAGGTCTAAGGACTATACTCAATAGTCGTAATGAGAACCTCTCATGACACATATATAACTATCCTGGAGACTTCTCATTAGCGGGTCACGTCCGATCATATGTTCACCAACATATATCTATGTGACTGACTGTGATACTCATATCATTGACTCCATGAAACTTAGTCAACAGTCACCTCACAAGCTAGTCTCTCGCGGTTGTTATTGTCCCACTTCAACAACCTCGACTAGGGACACATCATAATTTATGTCATTTGTTACTTATAGGGTTTCATGATCAAGTCCTCAACTTGATGGCCTATACTATGACATAAACTTATTTTGGGACCATTATTTAATTATCCAATAGTCAAATAATGTTGATGTCAGTTTTTCATAAACATGACCATATCATATTTATCTGAACATCATAACTAAACTAACTCCCACTAGAATCAAGACCAAGTCTTCAGATTTCTAGTACCTACAACAACAATGTTCAACTTGTGCTTAGGTTGTGAGAGATGTTGCGGTGTTCTTGCTTGGAACCATTCCAACAAACCACACCGCTATTCTTTAATGAGCACTATTGTACGGTCCTCTGCTTGGAAACCTTTCCAATAGACAGTACCGTTACACAGGCAAAATGACATAACCAGGTGAGAACCGGGAATCATCTTTGTCCGTCTAACTACTCATAATTGATTCGTCTATTTCTCAGTTGTACAAGAACCTATCCTTAGTGTTTCTCAAACACTTGGGGATATTCCTTTACAACTGTCCAGTGACTCTTACTGGAACAAATTGGTATCTTCTCGTCATGCTTTTATGCGTCAGCTGCATTTAGACGAGCGCATAATATGGCATTCATGATGGATTCTATTGCATAAGCAAAAGGAATCACACTCATTAGACACTAGCTCAGCCACTGTCCAAGACACTTCATCATGCTAAGATCATTGCCATAAGACCTTTGGTGTGAAGCCATTCTTGGAATCATGCATATTGGAACTGTCCAGTACCTTATAACCATAATGGTTCTGACACGATCCAATTAGCTCTTCTGATCCATCTCAATGGATCCATATTCCAAGAACTCACGCGACTTCTCCCATGTATATCGTTAAATTTGACTTCCGACCCAAATCTTGGCAAGACTTTAGCTTCGGAACGTCGTTTATGAGATTAAGTACGTTCTTAACATACAGTTTGAGAATTGCAATTACGCTCCCACTAGTTTACTTGTAAACGCACTGTTTCTATTCGTTCCTGATCGAGTCAAATCCTTTGACCGTTTTGACAGAACATAGATTCCAACTCCAAGATGCTTGCTTCAACCGGTGAAGCTAACATGCATAACTAGCCAATTTTTCGGAGTTGGGGCTCACCATCGCTTCTTTGAATTTCGAATGCGCATCACTTTTCAATGATCAACGGATCACGACAATCGGTCACGAGGAATCACCCTCAATTTAGTGATGGATCCTTTCGGATCTGCGAATTTCAGGCTCCACAGGTGTAGATCCTACAGCACTCTGTAGATCTAACCGCTGCTCTCCCTCAACAGGTTGAACAGCCTCCTGTGTTTCTCGAATTTCTTCGAGCTGTACTTTTACTCCCACTGTTCTTCTTGGAAAAACAGAGTTCCGAACAACATGTTCTCGGATTGGTTGCAAAAGTACTAAGCCTCGGTTTCCTTAGGACAACCAGCGAAGCAGCACTTATCAGATTTGGGTTCAAGTTTGTTTGTTGACAACTGCCTTACACAAACCTTGCAATCCCAATTAATCAGAAAAACATATTTGGAAATCACCCAGTCCACATCCAATGTGGTGTTTTTCACTGATTCTGATAGAAAACTTATTTAGCGTAAACATGTTCATTTTAGAGCGTATTTTAAAAGAATAATGGAAGATTCATGTGACTCATCATTAATCGGAGCATATTCAATAAGATCCGATTCATTCTCTCAGAAACACCATTCAGGTTTTTCTGGGAGAAAGGAGCTGTGATATGGCTTCACATTCACTTAGATGATCACTCAATTCTTGACTCAAGTATTTTCCTCCGCGATCTAATCGAGGATATCAATACTTCTGTCAAATCGGTTCTATACTTCATTCTAAAACTCCTTTGATCATTCCAAAGGATTCTGATTCGTGTTTCATCAAATGAACACAGTCATACTTATTGAAGTCATCAATAAGTCAATGAAGTATTGAAGTTTTCCTTTGGCACTAATGCTCATCGGGCCGCATACATCAGTATGTGTAAGGCCCAACGAGCCTCTGGCCCGTTTCTTTAGCTCTGCTAAAGAAGCCTTAGTCTTTTGGCCCAGCAAGCAGAATTCATGTCTCAATTGATTTACAATCAAATGAACCTGAAGCCCATAACTATGGAACTTCTGAAGCCGCTTCACTCTGTTTGGTCAATATGACTATGCTGAGGAAAAATCGAGTTCAAGTCATCAGACTTAAATCGTTTGATATTTATGTTATATTTAAGCGTATGTTGGTTTAAGATAAAAAACCCTTTCAAAAGGGGTGCTACCATATGATATTTCATTAAGATCAAAAGAGGAAAACTTGTCTTTTATCAGAAAGAAAAGCATCCAAATTCTCACTAGAAAATGAAAGACATTTCTGCATAAAGCAGGTACATAGTAGCAATTACTTAATTCAAAACCAAGCTTGAAAGGTTCCTACAAGTGGAGAATCTCTACGGCTTATGTAGCAACCATTGCTCCATACCAGACACGCAGTTCCACTTGTCCTTTCCTCAACGTTCTACCGTTGCTTAGACCCTGCATATTTCCAAAATATCAGTACCACAACTAGTATCCAATACTTATGTAGAACTTGAATTAATAACACAATACCTGAAGAAGAAGTACCATACATCTCCTTCATCTCTTGTGAATCTTCCAAGAATTTAATGCAATCTCTCTTCCAATGCTCATACTCATCACAGTAGAAGCACTTTCTAACACCAGATGGGCCGGACTTGGGCTTATAAGATGACACAGGCTTATCCTGATTCCAAATCTGGACGGCCCTGTCTCTACCCTTGTCAACACAAGATTTCTCAAATCTTTTACCCTTTATGATGTTCTGCTCTGCTGTCTTGAGCATGTCATGCAACTCAGTCAACTTCTTCGTCAAGCCTTTCTTGATATAATTCTTAATGAACTTATCATAACTTGACGGTAGTGACTGCAGAATGATGTCAGTAGCCAACTCTAAGCTGACAGGACAATCCAGTTTCCTCAGGTTATCAATGTAACCCATCATTTTAATGACATGAGGACTCACTGGAACATGCTCTGGTAGTCTGCACCCAGTGAGAGACTTCACCATCTGGAATCTCTCAACTCGTGCCAGATCCTGAAACTTCAGTTTCAGGCTGGTGATCATCTCTATTGGCGACTCCATGTTCTCGTATTGACTCTTCAAGTCTGATTCCATGGTAGCCAACATCAGACCACGCACATCTACCACATCTATATAATGATTATTCCAAGCATTATATGATGCATTCGAGCGATTGGCCCCAAGCCTTTCTGGAAGAGCTTTCTCAAGGACATAGTCCTTACTCTCCTGCTTGAGGATTAATCTCAAATTTCGATACCAATCCAGGAAATTTGACCCATTTAACTTGTCCTTCTCAAGGACGGGTCGTAACGAGAAGGTAGTTTTAGACATTGGCTGAAAATTTTAATCAAAGAAAATTTTAGTTATGATTTCAGGAAATGAGGAATCTTATCCAATAAGAAAACTCGCATTATATTCAAACAATGTTTCCTCTATGAATATAATGAGCCAAGATCCTCAGATTACTAAAATTCGAGTGGGCGACTCGCCGTTACTCAAACTTTAGTTATCTAGGTAAGCAGATCATTGCTAATTGTACTCAGTACAACTCTTGGTCGTGGATAAGACAAACTATGCCTAATCCACTCTGATGTCTCTGGCCCAGAACTTCTGATAGTCCAGTCAAGTAAACCAATCTCTTTCTGTCTTGTGATCATTGACAGTCGCACTGCAAATCTGTCAATGACCACCTGCCTCACTCATGTTGCAGTGGATACCAAGGACTCCAAGACTATCCAACAAACGACACGAGTCTTGACAGTAGACAAGATTGGGCAAGACATCAAGATCACTTGATATTTAGTTGAGGAAATGGAACTTTAAAAGATTAGTAATTCAATCTCTTAGGTCACGTAATAGTTGATGTCAAGCACTGCAAGACCATCAACACTACTACCTGCCTTACTCATGTAATTGTGGATACCGAGCTCCTGGCAAGACTATCACAACAATGAAATGAGTCTTGACAGTTGACCTTATTGAAACTAAGCTTTGATCTAACACACATCCAATGTGTATTAGATAGGTTTAGAACATTTTTAACTTTTAATAATTTCAATTAAGTTTTAATCGTTCTAATTTCAGTGGGTTAGGTCATTCGGTTCGTTTCTTAATCATTTGGTTCAAAAACCAAACGATTACGGTTCGCATCGTCACCATATGCGTCGACTGACACACTTGGTCGACTCTTGATATGCAACCTTTCAGATCATCCAAGATAACCGGTCAAATCCAATTTAACCAGTTCATCTAATCGAACCGATTCAACCAGTTTTAACTAATCGCGATAATCGGTCCAATCCAATTGGATCGACTTATCCGATCAAACTGATCTTAACCAATTAAATCGGTTTATTCTAATTGAATAACCAGTTCAATTCAATTGAACCAATTCATCCAATTTAAACTGATCTAATCTACCTTAACCAATCATGATGACCAGTTCAATCCAATTGAACCGATTCAACCAATCGCAAGGTTTGTGTCGATCGACATTAAACTTGTGTCGATCGACACAGAAGAGTATTAGGGATTTTGAATTAAACCGACATAACCATGCAAGATAATCAGTTCAATCCAATTGAATCGATCTATCCATTTGCACAGTCTGTGTCGACCGATACACCCAGTGTGTCGATCGACACAGTGCGATTTCAAAACTTTCGTATTTTCGCCATGTATCGACCGATACACCCAGTGCGTCGATCGATGCTGTGCGAAAGCCCTAATATCTTTTACGAGTTTTCGCGATGTGTCGACCGACATAAGCTTAGTGTCGATCGACACCATGCGACAAACCCTAAAATTATTTACGCGTTTTCGCTCTGTGTCGACCGACACACGCTTTGTGTCGATCGACACTATGCGACAAACACTAAAATCTTATTATGCGTTTCGCGGTGTGTCGACCGACACAAGCTTAGTGTCAATCGACACAGTGCGACAACAGCAGTTCGTCGTTTTCAACATAAACTTCAATCCGAGATAAATTTCCACAAAACACGATTCAACAAGCATTAGACTAATCAAAATCATCAGAATTCTATTTAAATGCTTCAGATTCAATAGACTAAACCCTACCATGCTCTGATACCACTGTTGGATCCTCCTAGGATCTAGGGTTTGTTATATTGAAATTACCAACCTCGTTCTTACCTCAGATCTGGCAGCGGAATGGAATGGTGAACGAGATCTAGCGAATCAAGTGCTTCGCCTCTACCAAGCACACACTCACACAACCTGGAACGCCGGGATGCTAGTGCCGGATTCAGGGAATGAGTTTTCGATGTCTCTGCTTTTCTCTCTGAGAATTACAGTGACGGCTAGGGTCCAGGTCGACCATATAAGCCTTTATATATCGACCTGGAAATGACATCTCAAACCGTCGGAGAAGCCCGACTCGTTTACGTCAAAACCGATATGCATCGATCGACACACTTACTGTGTCGATCGACACACCTTCTCGAAAAGCCTGCATCGATCGACACACTCATGTATCGATCGACACATACATCATAAAACTCTATGTCAATGTGTATCCAATACACATCAACGTGATCATTATCAAATGATCATTCCCATATGTTAGCTTCCAGATTGCTTAGGTGTGTGACCCTATAGGATCATATAATACTGGCAGTAAGTCTACAACTTACAGATTACAAGAGGCTTCTAGCAAAGCATTACAATCACCAGTATTATACAAACGATTGATCTCGATACACAACTATTATCAGGAGTGAGTACAAGTGTGATTTCAGGACACAATCCCAACAGTTTCTAGCAAAACATTATGACTACCTAGTATCACATGAATTGTCCGATCTCGACAATACAACTATCTTTAGAGTAAGTACAATGTGATTTCAGGACACAATCCCAACAATCTACCACTTGTACTGGAATCACCTATTCCTATAATCCCTTCGTCGCTATATCTCAATATGGCATAAGGCAAGAAATTGTGTCATCCTTATTATAGCCAATATCATGTTCATCGAACTCTTGATCTATACTGATAAAACAAACGACTGACAATCACCTCGTTTGAGCACGGCCATGCATTTTCTCAGTATCAAATCTTCGATGGGCCCTGAGATATTTATCTCCTGTTATAGAAGGGACAAATCCCATCTTGTTCCATCCCTGTTTCTACACATACTTCATGATACGCCTAAGCAATGTAGTTATAGCCACCAGTTACGGAACGACGTTTGACAAGGTTAAAGCACACCAATTCATATGCTAGAAAGCATGATGAACTCAGGTCTAAGGACTATACTCTATAGTCGTAATGAGAAACTCTCATGACACAGATATAACTATCTTGTAGAGTTCTCATTAGCGGGTCATGTCCGATCATATGTTCACCAACATATATCTATGTGACTGACTGTGATACTCATATCATTGACTCCATGAAACTTAGTCAACAGTCACCTCACAAGCTAGTCTCTCGCGGTTGTCAGTATCCCACTTTGACAATCTCGACTAGGGACAATCATAATTTATGTCATCTTTTACTTATAGGGTTTCATGATCAAGTCCTCAACTTGATGACCTATAAAATGAACATAAAATACTTTGGGACCATTACTCAATTATCCAATAATTAAATAATACCGATGTCAGTTTCATCTTACACAAACATTGACATAGCATGTTCATATAAAGATTATAACATAACTAAAATAACTCCCACTGGAATCAAGATCATTTGTTCAGATATCTTATACCTACAGCAACAGAATAAATCTCGTGCTTAGGTTGTGGGAGAGACTGCGGTGTTTTTGCTTGAAACAATTCCAACAAACAACACCGCCATTCAGTAAAAGCACTATTCTACGGTCCACTGCTTGGAGCCCTTCCAACAGATAGCACCACTATTCAGACAAAGAGATATGCCAGGTAGGAACCGGGAATCGTCTTTGTCCGTCTAACTACTTTCAACTGGTTCGTCACTTCCTCAGTTCACCACAAACCTATCCTTAGTGTTTATCAAACATTTGGGATATTTCTGGCAACTGTTTCGTGACTTTTACCGGAACATATTGGTATCTTCTCGTCATGCTTTATGCGTAAGCTGCATCTAGACGAGCGCAAAACACGGCATTCATGATGGATTCTATGGCTAAAGCATAAGGAATCACACTCATACATACTAGCTCAGCCAGTGTTCAAAACACTTCATCTTGCTAAGATTATTGCCATAAGACCTCTGGTTTGAAGCCCTTCTTGGAATACTGCATATTGGGACTGTCCAACACCTTATCTACATAAGGATTCTGACACGTTCCAATTAGCCTACCTAATCTATATCAATAGATTCTTATTCCGAGAATTCATGAGGCTACTCCCATGTCCTTCGAAAAAATTGACTTCCGACCCAAGTCTCACAAGACTTAAGCGACGGAACGTCGTTCATGAGATTAAGTACATTATGTACATACGGTGTGAGAATTGCAATTACGCTCCCACTAGTCTTCTTGTAAACGCATGGTTTTATTTCTTTTCTGATCAAGTCAAAACTTTTGACCACATTATCAGAATGTTGATTCCAACTCCAAGATGATTGCTTCAATCCAGAAATGGATCGGTGAAGCTAACATGCATACCCAGCCAATTTTTCGGAGTTGGGGCTCACCATCGCTTCTTGAATTTCGCATGCTCATCACTTTTCAATGATCAACAGATCACGACAATCGGTTACGAGAAATCACTCTCGAGTTAGTGACGGATCCTTTCGGATCTGCAAATTTCAGGCTCCACAGGTGTAGATCCTACAGCACTTTGTAGATCTCACCGCTGCTCTCCCTCAACAGGTTGAGCAGCCTCTTGTGTTAATCGAATTTCTTCGATGTGTACTTTTACTCCCACTGTTCCTTTTGGAAAGTATAATCTTTCTCAAAAGACACAGTTCCGGACAACAAAACTTTGTTCTCGGATTGGTTATAAAAGTAGTAAGCCTCGGTTTCCCTAGGACAACCCGTGAGGTAGAACTTATCAGATATGGGTTCAATCTTGTTAGCTTTCATCCCCAAATGATCATAAACAACTTTCTTGAAAAACTTCCAGTCCACATCCAATGTGGTGTCTTTCAATTGATTCTGATTGAAACCCTTTTCTGCGCAAACATAGACATTTTAGAGCGTATTTCTTAAAGGATTATGGAAGATTCCTGTGACTCATCATTAATCGGAGCATATCTAATAAGATCTGATTCGTTCTCTCAGAAACACCATTTAGGTTTTCCAGGAGAAAAGAGCTGTGATATGACTTCACACTCACCTAGATGATCACCCAATTCTTGACTTAAGTGTTTTCCTCCGCGATCTAATCGAGGATCTCAATACTTCTGTCAAATCGGTTCTATAATTCATTCACATCTATAGTTACTGAAGTCATCAATAAGGTAATGAAGTACTGAAGATTTCCTTTGGCACTAATGCTCATTGGGCCACATACACCAGTATGTGTAAGGCCCAATAAGCCTCTGGCCCGTTTACTTTTAGCTCTGCTAAAAGGGCCTTAGTCATTTGGTCCAGTGAGCAGAATTCATATCTCACATGATTAATTATCAAATGAGCCCAAAACTATGGAACTTCTAAATCCGCTTCACTCTATGTGGTCAAAACGACTGTGCTAAGGAAAAATCGAGTTCAAGTCATCAGACTTAAACCGTTTGGTATTTATGTTATATGTACAATCGTACATTGGTTTAAGATATAAAACCCATTCTAAACGGGGTGCTACCAAATAATATTTCATTAAGATCTAAAGAACAAAACTTGTCTTTTATCAAAATGAAAAACATCAAAATTCTTACAAGAAAATGAAAGACATCTCTGCACAAGGCAGATACATAGTAGCAATTACTTAATTTCTAAAACCAAGTACGAAAGGCTCCTACAAGTGGAGAATCTCTACGGCTCATGCAGCAACCATTGCTTCATACCAGACACGCAGTTCTACTTATCCTTTCTTCAACGTTCTACTGTCGCTTAGGTCCTGCATATTTCAAAAAATATCAGTACCACAACTAGTATCCAATACTCACGTAGAACTTGAAACAATAACACAATACCTGAAGAAGAAGTACCATACATCTTCTCCATCTCTTGTGAATCTTCCAAGAATTTAATGCAATTTCTCTTCCAATGCCCAAACTCTTTACAGTAGCAGCATTTATCAACATCAGATGGGCCTGACTTGGGCTTAAAAGATGACACAGGTTTATCCCAATTCCAAATCTGAACGGCCTTGCCATCACCCTTGTCTAAACAAGATTTCTCAAATCTTTTACCCTTTTTGATGTTTTGCTCTGCTGTCTTGAGCATGCCATGCAGCTCAGTCAACGTCTTCGTCAAGCCTTTCTTGATATAGTTCTTTATGAACTTATCATAACTTGACGGCAGTGACTGCAGAATGATGTCAGTAGCCAACTCCAAGATGCCAGGACAATCCAGTCTCCCCAGGTTATCAATGTAACCCATCATTTTAATGACATGAGGACTTACTGGAGCATCCTCTGGTAGCTTGCACCCAGTGAGAGACTTCACCATCTGGAATCTCTCAACTCGTGCCAGATCCTGAAACTTAAGTTTCAGGCTGGTGATCATCTCTATTGGCGACTCCATGTTCTCGTATTGACTTTTCAAGTCTGAGTTCATGGTAGCCAACATCAGACCACGCACATCTACCACATTAATATAATGCTTATTCCAAGCATCATATACTGCATTCGAGCGATTGGTCCCAAGCCTTTCTGGAAGAGCTTTCTCAAGGACATAGTCCTTGCTCTCCTACTTGAGGATTAATCTCAAATTCTGATACCAATCCAGGAAATTTGATCCATTTAACTTGTCCTTCTCAAGGACGGATCGCAATGAGAAAGTAGTCCCAGACATAAGCTGAAATCCAAGAAAAACCAAGATTTAGTTATGCAATCCATGAGAAATCTTATCAAATAAGAAAACTCGCATTATATTCAAACAATGTTTCCACAATGAATATAATGATCCAAGACCCATACTTCACCAAAATCTGAGTGGACGACTCGCCATCACCCAAACTTTAGTTATCTAGGTAAGCAAATCATTGCTAATTGCACCCAGTACAACTCTTGGTCGCAGATAAAAACAATCCATGTCTCATCTACTCGGACGTCTCTGGGCCCAGAACTTCTGATGGCCCAGTCAAGTAAACCAATCTCTTTAGTCTTGTGATCATTGACAGTCGCACTGCAAGTCTATCAATGATCACCTGCCTTACTCATGTAGTAGTGGATACCAAGGACTCCAAGGCTATCCAACAAACGACACAAGTCTTGACAGTAGACAAGATTTGGGCAAGACATCAAGGTTACTTGATATTTAGTTGAGGAAACTAAACTCTGAAAGGTTAGCATATCAATCTCTTAGGTCATGTAATTGTTGATGTCAAGCACTGCAAGTCCATCAACATAATTACCTGCCTTACTCACGTAATTGTGGACAACAAGCTCATGGCTAGACAATCACACAACGAAATGAGTCTTGACAGTTGACCATATTGAAGCTAATCTTTGATCAATGTTTAAGTCGAGTTTGGTTTCTGCAAATTCAAGGTTCAATAACCAGAATTGTGAGCACTGCGTCGATCGACGCAGACTAATTCTGTCGATCGACACTACCAACCAAAAAACCGGATTTCAATAACCGGTTAATCCAATTAACTTGGTTCATTGAACCGGTCAGGTCGATCGACACAACCCATGTGTGACGGTCGACATAGACCTAAACCAGATACAGTTTTGATAATCGGTCCAATCCAATTGAACCGACTTATCAGATCAAACTGATCTTTACTATTTAAATCAGTTTATACTAATTGAGATAACTGGTTCAATCCAATTGAATCAATTCATCCAATTCAAACCGTTTCAACCAGTTTCAACTAATTGTGATAATCGGTCCAATTCAATTGAACCGTTTTATCCAATCAAACTGATTTTAACCAATCGGTTTATGCTAATTGAGATAATCAGTTCAATCCAATTGAAACAATTCATCCAATTTAAACCGATCTGTTCGGTCTTAACCAAGCATGATAACCGGTTCAATCCAATTGAACCGATTAACCATTCGCTAGGTCTGTGTCGACCGACACTAACCTGTGTCGATCGACACTTGATCGAATATGTTCTGTGTCGACCGACACTCAAACTGTGTCGATCGACACAGCAGCTTTTCTGATTTTTCATCGCGAAAAACCCTAGCCGCTTCTGTCGAATTCACATCTCTGTGTCGACCGACACACCCAGTGTGTCGATCGACACTCTGCGAAAACACAGAATCGTTTTCGATCTGAATCGATCTAACCTGTTCTTATTCATACTATCTTATGAACGAATTTAAATCATCAAATTCTACTAAACAAGCTGATTCAATGATAAAACCCTAAGGCTCTGATTGTTGGGAATGTCCTGAAATCTACCGTACTATCTCTAGAAAGTATGATAAGTGTCGAGATCAGACATAAGTCATAAATACTGGGTGATCATGATGACTTGCTAGAGCCCGCTCATGATCTATAAGTTTAGGACTTATTACCAGTATTGTATGATCCCTAAGGGTCACACACCATAGCTAACGGGAAAGTTAACAAGGAATTAATACGGTAAGATGCAAGGCATTTACTGTATTTGTACAGAGAAATTGGGCCAGACAAAAGACAGTCTTTTGTCTGATTTGGGCCTTGGGCCCAAAAGCCTAATGAGCCATTAGTTTAATTACTTGGGCCCATATAAGGAAGAGGAGAGGCGCAGGAAGCCCTAATGCTTTGTGGTCTGCGATTTTGCCTCAGCCGTCTTCCTCTCTCTCTGTGATTTCCAGCTTGGTCTAGCAGCCTGATCCAATAGCTTGTAAGCGTGTGGATACCTGAGGAGGAGCCGGTAATCATCAGCTCTTGCAGATCTCGATATTCCATTAATTAATCCGCTGCAATCATAAGGTAATGGTCCTGATCTGTTTATGATTCAACTGCAATCACCTAGATCCTAGTTGATTATGTGCTAGGTTGTAACCTGACAATTACACCATGAATTCACATAATCCAACAGTGGTATCAGAGCATAGGTCGTTAGGTTTTTGCTGTTTGGATCATATTTAGGTTGTTTTAATGTTAAGAATCGAATTTGGCTTAAGAAATTTGATTAGAACTTGTAAAACAACCTAATATGAAATCGCTTTGTTTCAATTGCTGTTGTCTTTTGGATCGTGTGAATAAGAAATCACAAGCGATCGTTTATGTCATGAATTGATAACTTTGCTGTTGATAGTTGAATTAATTATCAATCGATAATCGCTTGTTGACTTTAAGAACATTAATTATCAAAGCAAATCGCATGTGGTTTTATCGCTTTTGACTTTGTTGATTGCAAAAGTCAAAGAATCGTTTGTTAGTTAAAGCTAGATTATGTTAAAAGCGATAATCATTTTTGACTTTGTGAATCATAAGGTTTGTTAATGTTCAATGTGGTTTTTGTCTTTTGTGATGATTATAATCGTTGTTGACTTTGTCAATACAATTAAACCTTCGCTTGTTGTCTTCGCATGTTGAATTGGTATAATGACTAAATCGATTGTTGACTTGGTTTGTGAATGTCACGATCGAATTGTTTAATTAAATATCAATTGAAAAAGTCATATCCTGATCGATGATGTCATGATCTTAAAGTGAAGGTCATGAAATGAATTGAAAAATCGTTTGTTAATGATCGTGTTGTCCTGTGATTAATTATTTAATTAATGTTTGGTTCAAGCGGTTAACCCAAATCGCGGTTTGCTGGAAATTATTTAATACAATTGGTATTATTTAGTTTCTGGTTAAACCGGATTTAAATTCAAAATTGAATTTTAACCTAAACCGAAGGCTGGTCTAAGTTTGATTTGGTTGGACCAAATAATTTAGAGCTGGTCTGGTTTAGTAAATAACCAGTTGGATTTAGTAGTTAATTTGGTCTTGGACCAGAATTAATGAACCGACTCAGTTATGTCAAATTATTGGGCCAATTGGAATTCTGTGGTCTTGGGCCAAGAATTGGGCCTATAATTTGTGACCCAACCGAAAACTTTAATAAAACATTAAATTAGAAAGTTTCTTTGATTAGAAGTTTCTAATTTTGGCATGTTAAGAAATTTCTAAATATAGTAAGTTTCTGAATTTAGAAAGCTTCTAAAATAAGTAGGTTTCCTAAAATAGAAAGTTTCCATATTTAGTAAGTTACCTGAATTGGAAAGTTTCCCAAAATAGTAATCTTCTATTTTTGGGAAGAAATCTATTGAAACCTAAAATCCTCAAAAACAATATCAAGCTTGGATGTCTTGCCCAATCTTGTCAGCTACTTAACGCTTATTCAATTACAGATATGGCTTACAGTGTGAGGTGTCTGTTTTTGCGTAAGTAAAGTAGTATATAGTCACTAATTTCATTGGGAGTCCCAGACTTTAGTGATTATTTGGCTGTAAGAGATTGGTTTCCTTGACTGGGCCATCGGGAGTCCCGGGCCTTGAGACATCTGGTGTATTGGGCCTTGGGCCCAATCCACAACCGAGAGTTATATGGTTATAACTAGCTGTGTGTATGCTTACCAAGTAAAGCTAATTCCGGGTGACGGCCAGTGGCCCACTTTGGATTTAGCTGAACATGGGTCTCGGAATCATTGCATTCTTATGAGGTTAAACAAAGAAATTTTGAATGCAATGCGAGTTTTCTTATAAGTTATTAAGATTACTCTTTTATGAACTAAATAACTAAAACTCTATTTATCTCTAAATTTCAGTTATGACTAGCACAAACAATCAAAACACTTTCTCGATCCGGTCTGTCCTTGAGAAGGACAAACTGAACGGATCAAATTTCTTGACTTGGTCGCGGAACCTGAGGCTAGTCCTCAGGCAGGAGAGAAAGGACTATGTCCTTGAGAGAGCTCTCCCCGTGAGGATCGGGTCCAATGCCTCTCATGCAGTATATAATGCTTGGAATAAGCATTATAATGATGCGGTAGATGTGCGTGGTCTGATATTGGCTACCATGGACTCAGATTTGCTGAAGCAATATGAGAACATGGAGTCGCCAATAGAGATGATCAGCAGCCTGAAATTGAAATTTCAGGAGCAGGTAAGAGTGGAGAAATACCAGTTGGTTAAGTCTCTCACTAGCTGCAAGCTACCAAATGATCATCCAGTAAGTCCTCATGTCAGTAAAATGATGGGTTACATTGATAACCTGAGGAAACTGGATTATCCAGTTAGCCAAGAATTGGCAACTGAGATCATTCTGCAGTCACTGCCGTCAAGCTATGATAAGTTCAGAAGGAACTATATCAAGAAAGGCTTAACGAAGACGCTGACTGAACTGCATGATATGCTCAAGACAGTTGAGCCAAACGTGAAGAGTACCCTGTATAATCTCATGAAGGAGAAGGGTAGGTTTACTAAACCTAATGCTGACAAGGGTGAAGACAAAGTTGTCCAGATTTTGAATCATGGCAAGCGTGTGTCTTCTGAGCCCGAGTCAGATACCTCTTACGTTGGTAAGTGCTGCTACTGTAAAGAGACTGGGCATTGGAAGAGAGATTGCATTAAATTCATGGAAGATTATGAGGAGTTGAAGTTGATGTATGAGACTACTTCCTCAGGTATTCATGTTATAACTTCAAGTTCTACCTTATAGGTATTGGATACTGGTTGTGGCACTGATATTTGTTATAATATGCAGAGCCTAAGCTGCAGTAGAACGTTGAAGGAAGGGCAAGTGGAACTGCGTGTCTGGAAGGAGCTATGGATGCTGCCTCAGCCATAGGGTTTTCACTTGTAGATGCCTTTGAGGCTTGGTTTTGTATTAAGTAATTGCTACAATGTACCTGCTTTAAGCAGAGTTGTTTTTCATTTTCTTGTAAGAATTTGAATGTTTTTCATTTTGATAAAAGACAAGTTTTGTTCTTTTGATCTCAATGAAATATTGATTGTAGCACCCTATTCAAGGAATGGGTTTTATATCTTAAACCAAAGAGTGCCTAAATGTAACATAAATACCGAATTGGTTTAAATCTGATGAATTAAACCTGATTTTTCTTGGCGTAAATGTTTTGGTCACATAGAGTAAGTCGGATTCAGAAACCCCATAGTTATGGACTTTTGGGCTCATTTGATCGGATATCTTATGAGACTTGAATTCTGCTTACTGGACCAAAAGACAAAGGGCCCATCTTAGCCGAGCTAGAGAAAGGCCCAAAGGCTTATTGGACCTTAAACATACCCATGTATGTGGCCCGATGAGCAGTAATGCCAGAGAAAATTTCCTGTACTTCATTATATTTACTGATTACTTCAGTAAATATGACTGTGTTCATTTGATGAGACACGAGTCGGAATTCTTTGAAATGGTCGAAAGAGTTCCAGTGAGTATGACTGTGTTCATTTGATGAGACACGAGTCAGAATTCTTTGAAATGGTCGAAAGAGTTCCAGAATGAGGTATAGAATCTGAGTGACAGAAGTATTGAGACTCTGGATTAGATCACGAGGGAGAATACTTAAGTCATTGATGGTGTGATCATCTGAATGAGTGTGAAGTCGTTTCACAGCTCATTTCTCCTGAAAACCTAGAGGTGTTTCTGTGAGAATGAATCAGATCTTATTAGAAATGATTAAAGATGAGTCACACGAATCTTCCATGATATTCTTTAAGAATAACGCTCTAGAAATATCTAAGTTTACGCTGAAATAGTTGAGCTACTTCGCTGGTTGTCCTAGGGAAACCAAGGCTTGTTACTTTTACACCAATAAACTCACACCAATAAACTCACAACATTCTGTTTTCTAAGAGGGAAGTTGCTTTCTAAGAAGAACAGTGGGAGTAAAAGTATAACTCGAAGAAATTCGAGAAATACAGGAGGCTGCTCAACCTGTTGAGGGAGAGCAGCGGATGGATTTACAGATTTCTGTAGAATCTACACCTGTAGAGCCTGAAGTTCGCAGATCTGAATGAATCCGTCACTAATCAGAGAGTGATTTCTCGTGATTAGTTGCCATGATCTGATGATCATTGAAAGTGACGAACCTGCGAAATTCACAGAAGCGAAAGTGAGCCCGGACTCCGAAAAATTACACTGTGTGTAAGTTAGCTTCATCGATCCATTCATGGATGGAAGCAAACATATCGGAGTTGGAATCTTCGTTCTGTTGAAGTAGTCAAGATTTTGACTTGAACAGGAACGAAGTGGAACTGTGCGTTTACTAATAGATAAGTGGGAGCGATGTTGCATTTCTCATAGTGTATGTCGATGACATACTGATTCTCGGAAATAACGTTCCAATGCCGCAGTCGGTAAAGGACTGGCTTGGGAGTTGTTTTATGATTGACATGGGTAAAGCCACGTATGTTCTTGGATTTTGGATCTAAAGATAGAGATCCAAAAGAGCTGATAGGACAAAGTCAGGATTGACAACGTCCTACACGTTTTCAGCATTCCAAGAAGGGTTTTATGCCAATGTCACATGGCATTACGTTAAGCAAGAAACTGTGTCCTACGATAACTGCTGAGCTTGAATGCATGGATGAGATTCCATATGCGTCGGCGATTGGATCTATCATGTATGCCATGACACGTACTTGTTTTGATGTTGCTTTAATGTTAAGCAAGACAAGTAAAGACCAGTCAAATCCAGCAAAGAATCACTGGATAGACGTAATGAATATCCTCAAGTATTTGGAAAAATACTTAGGATAAGTTCTTGATTTACGGAGAAAGTGAGGTGCTACAAGTCGGTAGAGTCTGAAAGGCAAGTTTCCAACAGACAAAGATGATTTCCGGTCACAGTCCGGTTATATCTTGTGTCTGTCTGGCGGTGCAAGGCACTGTTGCTGACTCCATGACTTAAGCTGAACATTTCGCAGCTTGGTTAGCGGCGAAAGAGGTTGTTTGGAAAGAAGAGTTCATCAATGAACTTGATGTGATTCCCAGCATAGATGAGACTAGCTGCACATCAGAGGTCCAAACACCTTGAGGGTAGGTATAACCTATTCCGTGAGATAAATGACAGAGGTGTTAAGTAGATCAGCAAGTTTCAACAAATGAGAACGTTGCTAATCTATTAACGAAGCCACTCCTTAGGCCTAAGCACGAGTCGCGGACTGTAGCTGTAGGATAAGTGAAATTAAGATGTAGTCTTAATTTCAGTGGGAGTTTGTAAAGGGCTTTATTTAGTTGTTTTGAAAGGTTCATGTAAACATAATATTTTATGTTTATGAAATTTATGATTTCTGGATTATTTTAACTGTGATATAAATAATCGTTCCAAAAATGATTCATGTCATTATATATGGGCCATCGAAGTACATGAGTAGACTTGATCCTGAAACCCCATATTTAAAGAAATGACATAAATCATAGTGTCCATAGTCGAAGGTTGTTGAAATTGGAACACCAACAACCACTTGAGACTAGATTGTGTTGAGACTTATGACCAAGTTTCGAGGGGTCATAGATGCGCGGCATCAAAGTCGACACATAGGTATATGTAGGGGAGCATATGACCGGACATGGCCCGCTGATGAGAACTCTACAAGATATTAATATCTGTGTCATAAGAGGTTCTCATATACGACTATAGAGTATAGTCCTTAGACCTGAGTTCGCATGCATGTGGCTGCACATGGAGTGATGCGCTTTGATCATTGTCTAACGCTGTTTCGTAACTGGGAGCTATAAGGACCTTGGTTGGGTGTATTATAAAGTGTGTAGTTCACAGTGATGGAACAAGATGGGATTTGTCCCTGCCGTTTAACGGAGGTAATATCTCTAGGCCAATCGGAGACTTGATAGCTGGTAAGAGAGTGGCCACTCCCAAACAGACTTGCCCAAGTCGTTTGCATTGTCAGTATCAAATCTGGTCCGATGAACATGGTCTGGCTATATAAGGATGACACGCATCTTGCCTTATGCCAGATCGAGATATTGAGACAAAAGGATTAGGGAATGTAGGATTCCAGTACAAGTGGGAGATTGTTGGGAATGTCCTGAAATCTACCGTACTATCTCTAGAAAGTATGATAAGTGTCGAGATCAGACATAAGTCATAAATACTGGGTGATCATGATGACTTGCTAGAGCCCGCTCATGATCTATAAGTTTAGGACTTATTACCAGTATTGTATGATCCCTAAGGGTCACACACCATAGCTAACGGGAAAGTTAACAAGGAATTAATACGGTAAGATGCAAGGCATTTACTGTATTTGTACAGAGAAATTGGGCCAGACAAAAGACAGTCTTTTGTCTGATTTGGGCCTTGGGCCCAAAAGCCTAATGAGCCATTAGTTTAATTACTTGGGCCCATATAAGGAAGAGGAGAGGCGCAGGAAGCCCTAATGCTTTGTGGTCTGCGATTTTGCCTCAGCCGTCTTCCTCTCTCTCTGTGATTTCCAGCTTGGTCTAGCAGCCTGATCCAATAGCTTGTAAGCGTGTGGATACCTGAGGAGGAGCCGGTAATCATCAGCTCTTGCAGATCTCGATATTCCATTAATTAATCCGCTGCAATCATAAGGTAATGATCCTGATCTGTTTATGATTCAACTGCAATCACCTAGATCCTAGTTGATTATGTGCTAGGTTGTAACCTGACAATTACACCATGAATTCACATAATCCAACACTGATACCACTGTTAAAATTCCTAGATGTTCCTAATCCGATTAGGCAACCCTAAGTCTGAATTCCGAGCCTAGGATCTCAGGGTTTAAGTAATTGAATCATAGATCTCGCGTTTACCTTGTTCTGGAAGCGGAAGATGAATCAGGTAAGATGAGATCAGGAGCGATTCAGATGCCTCGCCTCTATCGTAGTCCACACGCACACAAGCTGGAATCCGCCGGGATGCTAGCGCCGGGAATCGGATCTCTTGGGATTTCTGTGTTTTCTGGAGAAAGAGGATCAGTTTTTCTGTCAAGAAAAACTGTCTGCGACGGCACACTTCCCTAGGTCGAAATATAAAACTCGTTTATATATTGACCTCGAGGTAAACCGAAACATCAGTTTCGGTTTCGCCCTCGTGTCGACCGACACACCTATTGGTGTCGATCGACACACATCTTGTATCGATCGATGCACCAAGGGCATCGATCGACACATCTCTTAAAACACGATATCAATGTGTATCCAATACACATTGATCGGATCATATGCCAATGATCAATCCCATACCAAGTGTATCCAACTTGCTTAGGTGTGTGACCCTGTAGGTTTACAAGATACCAGAAATGAGTTACAACTCATTTGTCATAAGCGGTTTCTAGCAAAACATTATGAATACCTAGTATCACATGAATTGTCCGATCTCGACAATACAACTATCTTTAGAGTAAGTACAATGTGATTTCAGGACACAATCCCAACAGGAACGCGGTTCGGGTTTAAGGCATGGCCGACTAGTTGGAACGTAGAACGGACTTAGGATTTGTGTGATGCATTTGGGTTATGGGATCATGTAGATTCGTGTAATGCTAAGTTGTTGGTTATTACCGTTTATGCATACTTATCATTTGTGTTGTTTCAGGACATAAGGATGATCTGAGGGATGATCAGGCCTAGGAGCGACCGAGACCCAAGGACGAGTGGTGTGTGTTGATAGATAGACATTGTTAGGACCGAATACTTTATTAGCATAAGGCGACTTGAACCACATTGTATTTGGTACCTTTGATGATTAATAAAATGTTTATTTATGTTATGTTGCTTATTGCCTTAGTTTAAGAACGGAATAAAACGAATAAATGGAACTAATATATGTTTAGATTTGGCTAAGTATAGAATGAATGCACTTGAGGTTGACAACGAACCTCAAGTTAGACTGTTAGGCTAGTGGAACTTCCGTTCCGGCCTTAGAGTCGGGATGGGGTGTTTCAGTTTCATCCTCCGACTCACGTCCCACAAAACGTCGGAGCCGGTCAAACTCTGCTTCATACTCGCGAACCGTCCGAGTACCCTGAACCAAGCTCAAGAACTGACCTTCCATTCTGTCCCAAGGCTCAGTCGGAAAGTATTTAGGGTTTAACTCGGTTTCAAAGTCCCTAAACGTCGTGATGTTACCCTTGGTGCGTTCCTCAACCGCGAGCCACCAGTTGTAGGTGTCTCCCTCTAGAAAATGCACGGCAATGTCATTCTTTTAATCCTCTGGACAGCGAGTAGAGAGGAAGTTCCTGGTCAAACGACTCCTCCACTCATCTGCCGAAACAGGATGTGCACTTCCCTTGAAATGCTTATTACCCAGCTTCGTGATGTGACCTAATATGGTCAAGTAGTCCACCTTGCGAACCATCCTGGTCGGAGGTGGGTCTATCTCAACCACATCAGGTTGATCGTCCATCAGGTCTTCATCAACCCTTTGGTCAATGCGGACCCTAGGTTGATCCATCACGGCCTTGCCATTGGCTAAACATGCTGCGCTAGATCAGTCACTTGGTCCATGACCGTTTTCATCAAATTCCACATCTCCCTGATGTTTAGAATTGCGGTCGGTTGAACCTCACCCTCCGCAAAATTCCTTGCATCAGTCTCAATGTGATACGAGTGCGAGGAGTCGGCCACGTCCTCAAGTCCCACCCTTTCTTGGATGTCAGGAATTCCCATCCCAGACCCAACAAGTGTTGGGATAACGGTAGGTAACGTGACTGGCGGGATAACCGCATGTCCGGTTAGTCCAGCAGTGTTCGGAGCGGTCTGATCCTTAGCAGCATACCTTGTACCAGTCGGCTCCTTATCTCTCTTGCTCTTTCCTGATTAGCTTCTTCCAACGTGAAGATTCAACAAGTTAGCCATCCTAACATTAGATCCTCAAGTCTAAGAAAACCTTATCTACCACTGAACATCTGACCTCGGACGAGTGGTGTATGTCCTAACCCAAAACTGTCCTAGAAACAACTTCGCTCTGATACCAACTTGAAACACCCCAACCCGGCTCCTGAGCCGGTGGAGGTTCCCCGTTCGTCTGCTACCGGATCCAAACAGTCCATGCTAAACTAAGGCCTTATTCTATTTATAAATTCATTCTCCTAAGTCTACCATCAACACATATCATTTCATATAAGGCAAAACATACATTTTATTAATAAGGAATCAAGGTACTGATACAATAGTGTATATGTTCACTAGTCATTACAATGTTCAGTCCTAACTATACGTACTAATCCACCACTCATCTGTCCGGTCTTGTGTCCCGCGCCTAAGTCCGTCATCCATAGAATGAACCTCAAACCCTGCAATCATAATTCAACAAAAGATCATAAACCCTAAGCAAGATATCTATGAAATCCGATCAACTTAACACCCGGTTCTAAGTATAAGATTCCGCCATTTAAGCATAAAACCTAACTGTTCTAGGCTCCTCTAATCCGGCCTAAGTCCCACTCATGATAGCCCGTGCAAGAACATACGCGCCCATGGTAGGTCATGTTCCATGAATGGGTGTCATGTGTTCGCGTCCAAACGGACGAGCGTGATCGTCTGCTGATCGTCCTGCAAACGACCCGCGATCGTACATATATTTGTATGGCTCGTCTGATCCATCTGTGGGTTCACCGAACCATGGCGTCGACCTGTCGTCCCCGATACAGCCCTTGTCTTATCGGCAGATCACCATGTGTGGTCCACACGATCGTACGGTAGCCCCACGGTCCAACCTTGGGACCATCCCGGTCATACCGTCTAACGCCCACGATCGATCCGACGACCGATCGTGTGAGTTTATGGGCTTAGCTGAATTTCCCTATTTCCAAGGAAATACTCCTAATCTTCCGTTTCTAGAAAGGAGTAGAAAGAGATGAATAATTCCGTTCAGCCAACGCACTCATCCGTCGACTGCGCGGCTTGGCTGCGGTCGCGGTTCATGCCCTAGCCGGTACGCACCTTTGGTGTGCCGGATGTTTTTTATGACCACGTGATGCACTTGAATCCATGGTGATCCCTTTTGTGCTTTCTCCCTGATCACGCCTTAATCCGCACACCGCCCTTCTTAAACCGTCGGCGATCCTTATGCAAGGATCCGGCCAATCTCTCTCTTCAACACCTTCAAGGCTTGTTGGATTTTGTGTATGAGTTTATGGGATTATTTCCCTGGTTTTGAATGTGTCTTCATCCACCAAAAAGAAGGGTTTTCTACCCTTTCTCTCTCTTGAAACCGCCCCAATGATAGGTCTAGTTTTAATCCCTATACTAACTGCAAGTGCACAGTAATGTAGTTGTAGTACTTAGGGTATCGAATCCACAGGGACTCCGGTCAACGATAGATTAAGAACAGAAAAGATTGAACTAGGTGAAAGTAATGAGAAAGCAGTAAATCAAGCAAGCAGAAAGTAAATAAGTAGCGAGTTTGTGGGCAAGGAAGCGAAGCGTTAAGTCTAGAGAGTTCTCAGGAAATCAGGAACATAAACTAATCAATCAATCGGGATATAATTAAGAACTGTCCTAGAACTCAAACACATATATAGAATTAACCAAATCTCTTTGCGAGAATTCTCTAAGTCTAAGTGCAGTAATCCAAATCTCTTTGCAATTACTAACAGATTAAACCAGCATTAATTTCAAGTTCGATATGTTCACAATTAAACTAAGCCAAATCTCTTTGCGAATAATTCAATTGCTCATCTAGGTTCTTTCTAGCTAATTAACCAACTCTCGTTCTATCAATCAACCTAACATCAATAATCTAAGTGGCCAATTCAGATCAAGCATTAAGAACAATCCTAGACAAAGAACTAGCAGATATGAATCCCTACAGATTGATTAACCTATAATTCCATAAAATCCCTTGTGAGAATCCCTAAACTTAACAGGTAATCTACTCAGACATGTTCATCGAAACAGAAAACATCTTGAATAGAAAACCAAATATCATATAAAATCAAATAAAGAACTGGGGTTCAAATCCTGTGATACCCCGTATCAAAAATACGGTCAACGGGCAGCAGAAGGTCAACCAGGGGTAAAATGGTAATTTTACCAAAAGTCGAGACGGAAGGCGAGACGGGCCGAATATTCTTATATTTCAATATAAAGAATGTTCACAAGACCATAATTGGAGAAATCGGAGCAGAAACATGTTTTTCGGTGAGTCGGGAATGGAAACCGATAAAACCGAGAAAACTTCGGAAAATCATAACGGGAGCTAGGAAACTCCAATTGAGGTGATTCAAAATGCTAAATTCATCTAATAGCATGGAGAATCTGATTGTAGAGGTTTGGGGATTTATGGGAATCAGTTGGTATTTTCTAAAACAATATTCGCGCAATCGAGGAAACCGAAGCAACGGGTCAAGAAGGGTTTATTGTTGGTTACAGCCGGTTTAGGGAAGGCTTTTTGGACTCAAAGGCTTCACCAGGGACATGTGTCATCACCCAGGGTCGCCACATATGTTGGTTAGGTGTCAATGCATGGTGATGCATGCATCTCTTGCATGAAACAAAACAAGCATGTGAAGGGAAAAAACTTCATTTTGAGCACAAAAACCTCTCTCTAGCCTCACACCCACGAGCTCTCTCTCCTCTCTCTCTACATTCATCCCACATACCCAGAAAACCCAGAAATCCTATGCATTTTCCCTTGAAACCCCAAGAACACCAAGAACATTCATCATGTTCTTAAAACCTTCTTTCACCAAAAATCCCATAACTCTCTCAATATAAACCCAAATCCACTTCTGCAAAGTGATATAGCTTCCTCTCTCCCTCCTCTACAACCGCCATCCAGCCAGTCATGACCGCCGTCGCCGGAGCTGGCCGGAAACTGGCCGGAAAGAATCTGCGGATTAGGGTTTTGGGAATCTCTCTCTTCCTTCACCAGATATGAATGTTTTGAAGCCATGGATGGTTAGATCTCTTCTTTGCGGTCAGTTTGATAGGTGGATCGTCTTCTGTTTCACCGGAAAAAGGGGTGAACCGGCCGGTCAACGCCGGACCACCGTCGGTCAACGCCGGAGAAGTCGCCGGAAAAGTCGCCGGAGAAGCCCAACCGCCACCAATCTTCAGCCGGTTCTTCAAGGAGTGTGATGGGATGGTTTGATTCAAGATTTGGGTTGGTTTAAGGCTGGTTTAGCCTTGGTCAACGGTTAGGTCAAACCGGTCAATGTTTGACCAAACCGGTTTAACCTAACCGGTTCTAATTAGACCGGTTCAATTGGTTCAGATGGTTCAGTTGGTTCAGCCGGTTCAATTGGGTGGTCAACCGGTTCGGTCAAAGTCAACGGTCAACCCTTGGTCAATGGTCAAAGTCAACGGTCAACGTCGGTCAAAGTCAACGCCGGTCAACGCCGTGGTCAACGCCGGTCAACACGTTGACTCCGGCCATTCCTAGCTTGCGGTTCATGTCAGGGTGTTCGGGAAGCTTCGGGGTTCGAGTTCGTGCGTGCGGGAAGTTCGGGTTTCGGTTCGGAGGTCTCGGGATTCATACCGTGTCAAAGCCGTCATTCCGTACCTATCTCACTGTGAGTCGGCTCACAAACCTTTAGACTCATATAGACCGGGAAGTGATAAACCGTAGTACTAGGATTGCATACCCGTTAATTAACCTGATTAGTAATTAATAATTAATTGGACGTTTAATGATAAACCGGTTAGGATGAGATAAACATGTTAGGGTTCAAAGAATTAAAAGGTAAATTGGTTGTGTGCCGCTAGGTTGTTAGTAATGATTGGGTGATGCATTCATATAGACCGTTGAGTAGGACCGTATATGCATATATATGTATTAAGAACGATAAATAATGAATCTATATACGGGAATTAAGACGACATTAAAATATGGTTAAACCTAAACAAACTTATAGAATATTGTATTGTGATCGGGGTTTAGGTTTAATAGCGGGTTTGGGTAATGGATCAAATTAAGTTAATAATGAGACGTCGGGGAGTTAGTAAGTTTACTAACTCTAAACCGACGGATCGGGGAGTTAATGAATGATGACTAGGTTTGGTTAAGAAATAAGAAGTGTGATGATTGGTGAACCGTCTACGGGTTAACAAGCGGTTAACCCAAGGTAGCGGGTGTGAAATGGATTAAAAGACTTAGAAACCCTAATAAGCCTGCTTGTGTGTGATTGTGTGATTGTTGTGTGATTGTGTGATTGATTGTGATTGCGTGATTGTATTGCTGTTGTTGTGAGCTTTGTGTGCAGGCTTGTTAGACTGCTCGGTGTTGGGCCGAGCAGTTATTGCGGACACTTACTCCGGTCACGGGACCGGGTAAGTTAGTGGTGCTGACTAGGTATCTTACCTAGTCAGAGCGGTGGTAGTGTAGAGGCTTGCGGAATGGTTGTGGATTTACTATTGATATTGATTGCGTGATCTGTGCTAGAGTCCCAGCGAGTCTGCGTGTTTATATTTATGCACTAGGACTCTAGGGTGCGTTAGATTCCGCAAGCCTAGGTTTTGTTTACGTTCCGGTACTTCCGACCCGATTGGATCCTCGGGTTTTTGCCTAATCGGATCATGGCGATTCCGGTTATGGTGTTAACCTACTGGGTGACGCCGGTAGGTGTGCGGTCCGGAGAATACGGGGTCATGTCCTAGGGCCGGACTGCATGGAAACTCGGGCTATCTAGGGGTAGTCAGAGTCACCGCGTATCGATGGACAGAGAACGGTGTCCTATGCGTGGGTCCTCGTGAGCACGTATAGGAGTCGAGGGTTAGTTGCCACATAGGCGACGATGTGAACCCGTGGAAGTTACCGAGTTCGTAGGGCCCAGCGTTGTTTTGTTATTTCTTTCGTTGCGCGGTAGATAGATCGAGTCCAATCGAGGACATGTGCCGCAGTGCCTTCGATTTCCTTAATTCTCTTGTTTTGGCTATTGCTTGATTATGTGTGGGTTGACACGACGTGGTTGTGCGTGATCGACCGTTTATTCCTGCTGATTGTTATTTTGGGTTTTGGGGCGGGAATCTGTAGATGTTAGATAGAATAGAAGCCGTTAGTGGGGAGCCGATTCACTGGGTGATCTTAGATCGCTCATTAGACTCTTTTTGTGTTTTTCAGGTTTAGAAGCGACGGACGCGGGAGGTCTCGGTGTGGTTTCGGGATGGCTTGTGACGAGATTTGATTCGGGTTTTTGGGATTTGATTGTTATTTTCGGTTCGGCTTTGGCGCCATTTTATGTGTTTGATTTACTTTTGGATATTTGACCTGACGATTGTTTGTAAAAACCTTTAAACGTTGTGCTTAATGTTTGATTACTCAGAAATGAAATTGTTTCCCTGATATGAGGTTTCGTCCGAACCGACACAACTCACCGAAGTGGTACAAGGTGTACAACTTGTATTACGAAGGTGAGGATAGCGAGGTCAAAGATGGATTAGTGCGAGCCTTTGTCTCAAACCGATCCGTCTCTGACTTCGTCCTGTGACGAACTTTTCCCATTCGACTTGCTCGGGTTCGATCGGTCATGTTCTTGTTTGATTGTTGACCGGCCAGCTCGACGGTCAGCGGAGAATGGGGAAGGGGCGTTACAGAAAGGTGGTATCAGAGCATGGTTCTGCATGGGTTTCGAAACATTTCATTTTTGGGTGTTTTCCGTGTTTTATCGAGTCAAATGTGTCACACAAGCATCCATTAGGAAACCGAGCCGCGTCCGTTAAACCCGGGGTTGGGATGGGAAAGTAGGATTTTTGTATTATTTGCACTAACTCGTCTCTAAGTTTTTGATTGCAGTCGTGCAGCAGTGTGTCCTGGGTGGAGTGGAGGTGTGTGTGTGTATGTGCGCGGAGCAGTTACTGACGAGCGGCATGAGTCAGCAGAGATCAGTCGGTTCGGCGCAGGGTCGGTTGGTTCAGTTTCAGGGATGATTGGATTCTTGGGAGGAGCAGATGTGAGTTACAGTTACCACCGCAGTGGCCAGAGACGGAGGTGCCATAGACAGTTGCAGCATCAGAGCCTGGAGACCCGGAGCAGCGACAGCAGTGGGAGCAGCGGGTAGATGAGCAGGTAGTGATGCATGAGGATGTTTTGGAGCAGCAGGTCAGATCTCGTCGCCAGCATCTACAGAGTCAGAGTTCGAGTCAGTTTCGCCACCAGCCGAGATTGTGGAGGAGCCGCCAGTAGTACCAGAGCGCAAGACATGCAGTGCATGTGGAGTACATGAGTTTCACTTACAGTTGTGTCCCTGAGCCGTAGACCCGTATCTTCGAGAGCCGTACCATCCAGTATCGGGACCCGACTACTGTCCATGATGTGGTCACGAGGGTCACGGGGTATCGACTTGCCCGATTTCCGGATCAGGACCGTGTATACCAATGGAGAGCCGTACCGAGCACCAGTACCAGAGGCTTACCGAGCGGGACCCAGTCGCAGAGATTCCGAGCCCGGTCGGCCGTCCGTTGTGTCAGTTACCGGTGGTCCCATCATCTAGACTCGAGCCAGTGAGGACTTGCCAGTGGTGTAGAGGTGAGGGTCATTACACACCCGATTGTTTCATCGATCCCCCGCCAGAGCCGACTTCTCTTTATTAGTTGTGTGGAGGTTATGGACATCAGGCGCCCGTGTGTTATTGTGGACCACGTTCAGCGTCCACTCCAGTCTGTCAGTTATGTGGCCGCGCAGGTCACGTTGCTCATCTTTGCCGATTGCCGAGCCATAGCATGTCGGAGCACCATCTCGAGACACACACTCACCACACCCTTCCGGCGCACCTGCCAATGGATACTTCAGCAAGCCGTTTTGCCAGCGGTGTTGGGCATTTCGGTCTTGCTGGAGGCGTTAGGTTATGATAGGAGTAGTTAGGCCAGGTAAGTGGGGGCACTAACTTCTTTTTGTCTTGTAGATAGATCGGCGGATAGGCGACTTTGTGTGTCGTCTTTGACTTTTCGGATGTATAGCGGAGTCGTAGGGGTTTTGGATATGATGGCGATCATGTGTGTAGGGACTCTGATCAGGACCATGTACTAAAAACCTTATGATGTATGATATATCGTTTTATGTACGTGGTGGATGCAGAGTGTTCAGCTGATCGTTTGGAGTAGCATAGTAACTGTTTGCATGACTGAGATGGTTCTGAAAGCAAACAGATTACTGTGTGAAACTAAATGTTGGGTGGAACTGACGACCGTTCATCATGACCTGAACCCGGATTGACGACGCATCCGACCGATCATTAGATTGCGTGATTTTGTGTTTGGTGATTGCTTGTTTTTATTTCCTGCTTGATTGATTGATTGCTTGATTCGTTATTGCGATAGATTGCGTAGTATTTGCGTATGTGGTTGTGGTAGATTGATGGTTGTAGGTCTTAGAGACCTTTGGATGGTTAGTTGGTAGAAATCTTGATTCGTGATTAGTAGCTTTCCTCGGTTTCGTTAAGAAGGTAAAATATTGATTTTATTTTTATTTCAAGTGTTGAGCCGACTTGAGGACGGTTGTGTTTAACCGTCAGTTCACGAGGGAACGGACTTATAGTGTATTGTTATTTAATCACGAGTAACCGTCGGGTACGTGATTAAGTAACCATATTTCTATGGGAAAGTGATATCGGGGATAGATCGGGATGGAACTAACTGTTTCAGTGAGTTGTTGTATTGAATGTAGGACGGAATGGCGACGCGATGTGAATCCGAGACCGAACCCGAACCCGAAAGCGAGATGAAGTGACAAGATGGTGTGAGACAAGTAGACCGGGCCGTGAATCAGTGGTAGATATTGTCAGTGGGAGATGATTCAGTTTATCAAGCAGCCGACAGGAAGAGGCCGAGAAGTATAACGTGTTAGCAAAGGGATTTGGGAAGACGAGTCAGTGATGTTGATGGAATCAGAAAGTCGGAAGCAAGTGATCAGATTTTTGAAGAGTGTTCCAGAAAGAAGACAAAAAGTCGCAGTCAGAAGGATGTGGAGGTCGAAGCGAAGTGGGGAAGCCGAAGTGAGAATCAGTGTAGAGAAACCAACCGGGGTTAAGTTCGAAGATCGAGATCGATGGAAACAGTTAAGGGTTGAGTGAAGCAAGGAAGACAAGACAGAGAGCCAGTGTGGAATTGTTGTGGAGATCAGTTGGGTAACATGGAATGAGGCGGACATATTGCAGTAATGTTGGGTGTCAGAAGAATGCAGCGGTGATCGAGTATAGAAGCGTCGGAGTGACGTGATGAAGAACTTGCAGGGTTCAGAACCAATTCGAAGTCTGTCAGTGACGGAGAATTCGGGGACCGAATTCCTGTAAGTGGGGAAGAATGTGATACCCCGTATCAAAAATACGGTCAACGGGCAGCAGAAGGTCAACCAGGGGTAAAATGGTAATTTTACCAAAAGTCGAGACGGAAGGCGAGACGGGCCGAATATTCTTATATTTCAATATAAAGAATGTTCACAAGACCATAATTGGAGAAATCGGAGCAGAAACATGTTTTTCGGTGAGTCGGGAATGGAAACCGATAAAACCGAGAAAACTTCGGAAAATCATAACGGGAGCTAGGAAACTCCAATTGAGGTGATTCAAAATGCTAAATTCATCTAATAGCATGTAGAATCTGATTGTAGAGGTTTGGGGATTTATGGGAATCAGTTGGTATTTTCTAAAACAATATTCGCGCAATCGAGGAAACCGAAGCAACGGGTCAAGAAGGGTTTATTGTTGGTTACAGCCGGTTTAGGGAAGGCTTTTTGGACTCAAAGGCTTCACCAGGGACATGTGTCATCACCCAGGGTCGCCACATATGTTGGTTAGGTGTCAATGCATGGTGATGCATGCATCTCTTGCATGAAACAAAACAAGCATGTGAAGGGAAAAAACTTCATTTTGAGCACAAAAACCTCTCTCTAGCCTCACACCCACGAGCTCTCTCTCCTCTCTCTCTACATTCATCCCACATACCCAGAAAACCCAGAAATCCTATGCATTTTCCCTTGAAACCCCAAGAACACCAAGAACATTCATCATGTTCTTAAAACCTTCTTTCACCAAAAATCCCATAACTCTCTCAATATAAACCCAAATCCACTTCTGCAAAGTGATATAGCTTCCTCTCTCCCTCCTCTACAACCGCCATCCAGCCAGTCATGACCGCCGTCGCCGGAGCTGGCCGGAAACTGGCCGGAAAGAATCTGCGGATTAGGGTTTTGGGAATCTCTCTCTTCCTTCACCAGATATGAATGTTTTGAACCATGGATGGTTAGATCTCTTCTTTGCGGTCAGTTTGATAGGTGGATCGTCTTCTGGTTCACCGGAAAAAGGGGTGAACCGGCCGGTCAACGCCGGACCACCGTCGGTCAACGCCGGAGAAGTCGCCGGAAAAGTCGCCGGAGAAGCCCAACCGCCACCAATCTTCAGCCGGTTCTTCAAGGAGTGTGATGGGATGGTTTGATTCAAGATTTGGGTTGGTTTAAGGCTGGTTTAGCCTTGGTCAACGGTTAGGTCAAACCGGTCAATGTTTGACCAAACCGGTTTAACCTAACCGGTTCTAATTAGACCGGTTCAATTGGTTCAGATGGTTCAGTTGGTTCAGCCGGTTCAATTGGGTGGTCAACCGGTTCGGTCAAAGTCAACGGTCAACCCTTGGTCAATGGTCAAAGTCAACGGTCAACGTCGGTCAAAGTCAACGCCGGTCAACGCCGTGGTCAACGCCGGTCAACACGTTGACTCCGGCCATTCCTAGCTTGCGGTTCATGTCAGGGTGTTCGGGAAGCTTCGGGGTTCGAGTTCGTGCGTGCGGGAAGTTCGGGTTTCGGTTCGGAGGTCTCGGGATTCATACCGTGTCAAAGCCGTCATTCCGTACCTATCTCACTGTGAGTCGGCTCACAAACCTTTAGACTCATATAGACCGGGAAGTGATAAACCGTAGTACTAGGATTGCATACCCGTTAATTAACCTGATTAGTAATTAATAATTAATTGGACGTTTAATGATAAACCGGTTAGGATGAGATAAACATGTTAGGGTTCAAAGAATTAAAAGGTAAATTGGTTGTGTGCCGCTAGGTTGTTAGTAATGATTGGGTGATGCATTCATATAGACCGTTGAGTAGGACCGTATATGCATATATATGTATTAAGAACGATAAATAATGAATCTATATACGGGAATTAAGACGACATTAAAATATGGTTAAACCTAAACAAACTTATAGAATATTGTATTGTGATCGGGGTTTAGGTTTAATAGCGGGTTTGGGTAATGGATCAAATTAAGTTAATAATGAGACGTCGGGGAGTTAGTAAGTTTACTAACTCTAAACCGACGGATCGGGGAGTTAATGAATGATGACTAGGTTTGGTTAAGAAATAAGAAGTGTGATGATTGGTGAACCGTCTACGGGTTAACAAGCGGTTAACCCAAGGTAGCGGGTGTGAAATGGATTAAAAGACTTAGAAACCCTAATAAGCCTGCTTGTGTGTGATTGTGTGATTGTTGTGTGATTGTGTGATTGATTGTGATTGCGTGATTGTATTGCTGTTGTTGTGAGCTTTGTGTGCAGGCTTGTTAGACTGCTCGGTGTTGGGCCGAGCAGTTATTGCGGACACTTACTCCGGTCACGGGACCGGGTAAGTTAGTGGTGCTGACTAGGTATCTTACCTAGTCAGAGCGGTGGTAGTGTAGAGGCTTGCGGAATGGTTGTGGATTTACTATTGATATTGATTGCGTGATCTGTGCTAGAGTCCCAGCGAGTCTGCGTGTTTATATTTATGCACTAGGACTCTAGGGTGCGTTAGATTCCGCAAGCCTAGGTTTTGTTTACGTTCCGGTACTTCCGACCCGATTGGATCCTCGGGTTTTTGCCTAATCGGATCATGGCGATTCCGGTTATGGTGTTAACCTACTGGGTGACGCCGGTAGGTGTGCGGTCCGGAGAATACGGGGTCATGTCCTAGGGCCGGACTGCATGGAAACTCGGGCTATCTAGGGGTAGTCAGAGTCACCGCGTATCGATGGACAGAGAACGGTGTCCTATGCGTGGGTCCTCGTGAGCACGTATAGGAGTCGAGGGTTAGTTGCCACATAGGCGACGATGTGAACCCGTGGAAGTTACCGAGTTCGTAGGGCCCAGCGTTGTTTTGTTATTTCTTTCGTTGCGCGGTAGATAGATCGAGTCCAATCGAGGACATGTGCCGCAGTGCCTTCGATTTCCTTAATTCTCTTGTTTTGGCTATTGCTTGATTATGTGTGGGTTGACACGACGTGGTTGTGCGTGATCGACCGTTTATTCCTGCTGATTGTTATTTTGGGTTTTGGGGCGGGAATCTGTAGATGTTAGATAGAATAGAAGCCGTTAGTGGGGAGCCGATTCACTGGGTGATCTTAGATCGCTCATTAGACTCTTTTTGTGTTTTTCAGGTTTAGCAGCGACGGACGCGGGAGGTCTCGGTGTGGTTTCGGGATGGCTTGTGACGAGATTTGATTCGGGTTTTTGGGATTTGATTGTTATTTTCGGTTCGGCTTTGGCGCCATTTTATGTGTTTGATTTACTTTTGGATATTTGACCTGACGATTGTTTGTAAAAACCTTTAAACGTTGTGCTTAATGTTTGATTACTCAGAAATGAAATTGTTTCCCTGATATGAGGTTTCGTCCGAACCGACACAACTCACCGAAGTGGTACAAGGTGTACAACTTGTATTACGAAGGTGAGGATAGCGAGGTCAAAGATGGATTAGTGCGAGCCTTTGTCTCAAACCGATCCGTCTCTGACTTCGTCCTGTGACGAACTTTTCCCATTCGACTTGCTCGGGTTCGATCGGTCATGTTCTTGTTTGATTGTTGACCGGCCAGCTCGACGGTCAGCGGAGAATGGGGAAGGGGCGTTACAAATCCTCTCTCTCTCGAGACCAGGATCAGCCCCTAAAACTCTCTCTGAATAAAATAAAGCGTAAGAAAAGCGTCGCCTAAACAATGGCTTAAAAACTCTTATATAATGGTCTAAAGTCGGCTGGGGCTTCTTTGTAATTATGGGAAACTTCTAGGCAAAAGTGCAATTTCCTCAAATCTTCATTAAACGCTCACGAGAAGTCTTTGTCGACCTTGTGTCGATCGATGCACCTTCTGTGTCGATCGACACAGGTCTGGGATTTCGACAGTGAAGTTCATCTCTCGGCCAAAATGCTCCAAAAGTCCCAAAATACTCCAATTATATCCAATTAGCTCCAAACCTGATTAAACCTGTAAAAGACTCTAAAATAACACAAAAGACACTAAAAACACATCTATATCATAGTATAAAATGGGTAAAAACCATGATATATCAACTCCCCCACACTTAGTCTTTGCTTGCCCTCAAGCAAAACAGAGAACTAAAATGCAGTGAAGAGGTTTGAAAACTCTTCAGAAACTCTTTTCATCTTAGAAGCAGCAACACTCAGATTCCCCTTAGTAAACCACATGAAAGAATCAACCTGCAGACATCAAGACCAACATATACTTCCCCCACACTTAGCAACTGTCCTAAGTAAATTCCACAATCACATACAAGCATTCAAATTCTCCCTACTGACTTCTGCAAGTATTTAAGTGCGGTCTCACCTAAGGAGTATCGATCAAAGGCACATGGACTCTTACCTTATCAGCTCTAGACCACCATACTATCTTTCTCTAGTCCCTTTCTTCTCTTTTCCCTTCCTTAGCATTCTGATTTTTCCCCATTGGGTATCATTTTATTTTTTTTATCAGTGCTCTTCCCGTTAAGGGGTGTACCTTGGACACATTCCATGGATGCACAGGATATGAAAGTTGTAGCTACCATTCCCATGACCACTTCGGAGTTACTAACTCATCCTCAGTTTATTATTTTTTTTTTTTATGGAAGGGGAGAAGGGAACTAGATAGGACAGGTTTACAGGCTGTGTCAGAACTAACAAGGGAATCCGACACAAAGTATACCAAGCCCTTAGGTGAGAAATCTAAGTCAGTATTAAGGTGAAGTCAGTAAAAGGATCCTCTGATACCTGAATCGATGTGGGTGTCCTTAGTAGGTTGATCCATGTCTGGGTTTTCTAATAGTCAAAGATAATCTGCAGCTTCATCCCAATGGTTACTTAAGTTCCTGCAAGTGCTGCTAATCTTCTCAAAAAATCATTGTTTCTTACTTAAACTTTTTTTGACTCAATAAAACAAATTTTGAAAATTTTAACTGACTCTAAGAAAAAAAAAGCGTGCGTCAGTAGCTCCTCCCCCACACTTAAAACACACTGTCCCCAGTAGTGTCAAGCTTAGGGTCGGTGAGAATAAATAATCAAATCGAAACAATCCGAAAAGTTGCAGAACAAGTACCTGTCGTCGCCCTGTGTCGATCGATGCCACAAGGGTGTCGATCGATGCAAGGCGAATTTTGCTCGCGGTTATGTGAATAATCGATGTCTGGACCGCAATTGAATCGGTAAACCGTAAATCGCAACTACATCGACCGATGCACTAGGTGTGTCGATCGATGCAAGGCGATTCTGCCTGTTTCTCACACCTCTGAACACACTTAAAAGAAAAATCAAAACACCAAAATCAAAACGAAAAATGAAAATAAAAACGAACCTAACAGTGGGTTGCCTCCCACTCAGTGCTTGTTTAAAGTCAGTAGCTTGACTATGGGATAGAGATTTGATTTAAGGCGGCTTCAACAGAGACTTTGAGTGTCTCTGTGAATATCTCTTCATCCAAGGAGGTGTATAGGCTTTCAGATCATGAGGCTTTCCAAGGAATGAATAAACAGCATCAGGGCGGGAGCGAAGCTTGGGTGGAATACTGCGTTTTCCTGCATTCAAAGTGATGCGGTCAGGATGTTTAAGCTTAGATGATTTCTGTCTTACATTTGGTGGAGATCTGATGTTTGGAGCTTTCTGCTTATAAGCAGTTACAGGTACTGAAGATGTTAGAGCAGGTTCAAAAGGAACCGCCATCTTCTTCTCTCTACTATCAGATACTGTAGTTCCACCAATCTGAACTTCTTCTTTCAGATGACCATCAGTGGAGATCATCTTCTTTGCATGAACTCGCGAAGCTTCAGCTGGTGGAGTTTCATTCATCTTCTTATCCATCACTTTCATGTAGTTAGCCACTTCTAGCTCTTGTTTAGAGGGTTTAGGAACCTTAGGATATGGCACAATGGGCTTGTAGACTTGTTATGGGACTGTTGCAGGCTTCTGGTCTCGTCTGCGATTTGTGTCGATCGATGCAGTAGGTGTGTCGATCGACACAAGGCGATTATGTTCGTCGAAAGAACTCGAAATTGCCGTCAGAACTGCGTGTCGACCGACACTAAGGGGGTGTCGATCGATGCATGTATCAGACATACAATATTCATCCATAAAATCCGAGATTATGCTCTCTTCTTTACCTAGCAACTCAAACTCATCTCTTATGGTTACAGCTTTGATGGATCTGTACTGTTCAGCTCTTCTAGCTTCATTTTGCCTTTGTATTGCTTGAGATGTTTGTTGAATCCGGATATCTAGCTCATTTGCATGTGTGCTCAGAGATTCAAGCTTCCCATTCAGATTTTCATGCATAGCATCCAACTTCATGTCGAAGTCTACAGCAGTCTTGGTCTGATCCTCTAGCAGCTGCTCAATCATGGATTCCATCTTGCTCTTATAAGCATTAGCAGCAGGAGGTGCCTGATAGGTGGATGATCCATAAGTCCACTGATTACCAAACCTGTCTCCTTGGAATCCAGAGCTATTGATGTAGTTCAGATCCTCTTCCTGTTTTTCCAACAACTGCTCTATCATAGCTTCCAATATGCTCTTATGTGTAGGTGCAGGGGGTGCTTGGTAAGAAGAAACACCATAGTTCCTTGAGAAGGCATTACCCTGTTGCTGGAAAGGTCCCTGAAAAGCATATTCCTGACTGTAGAATTCATTCCCTCCAACGCAGTTGATAGCTTCTTGCGCATACTTTTCAAGTAGAAGACTATGCAGATAGTCGACTTTACTCTTCAACCCAGCTATTTGTGAACTGTCAATCCCTGGACTGAAGAAATCACACATCTTCCTTACGATATGTGTCGATCGATGCAGTAGAAGCGTCGATCGATGCAAGCGCGATGATGTGACGATCAACACACAGGACCGTGTCGATCGTTGCAGGGCGATTACAGGCGTACCTGAAACGCAAGAACAGAAAAGAAAAAAAATTAGTAACAAAAAAGAAAAACGAAAAACCTAGTCTAAACCCTAAGTTCAAATCTATCGAAGACTCAAAAGAGTCCCCGGCAACGGCGCCAAAAACTTGATAGGTCTAGTTTTAATCCCTATACTAACTGCAAGTGCACAGTAATGTAGTTGTAGTACTTAGGGTATCGAATCCACAGGGACTCCGGTCAACGATAGATTAAGAACAGAAAAGATTAAACTAGGTGAAAGTAATGAGAAAGCAGTAAATCAAGCAAGCAGAAAGTAAATAAGTAGCGAGTTTGTGGGCAAGGAAGCGAAGCGTTAAGTCTAGAGAGTTCTCAGGAAATCAAGAACATAAACTAATCAATCAATCGGGATATAATTAAGAACTGTCCTAGAACTCAAACACATATATAGAATTAACCAAATCTCTTTGCGAGAATTCTCTAAGTCTAAGTGCAGTAATCCAAATCTCTTTGCAATTACTAACAAATTAAACCAGCATTAATTTCAAGTTCGATATGTTCACAATTAAACTAAGCCAAATCTCTTTGCGAATAATTCAATTGCTCATCTAGGTTCTTTCTAGCTAATTAACCAACTCTCGTTGTATCAATCAACCTAACATCAATAATCTAAGTGGCCAATTCAGATCAAGCATTAAGAACAATCCTAGACAAAGAACTAGCAGATATGAATCCCTACAGATTGATTAACCTATAATTCCATAAAATCCCTTGTGAGAATCCCTAAACTTAACAGGTAATCTACTCAGACATGTTCATCGAAACAGAAAACATCTTGAATAGAAAACCAAATATCATATAAAATCAAATAAAGAACTGGGGTTCAAATCCTCTCTCTCTCTCGAGACCAGGATCAGCCCCTAAAACTCTCTCTGAATAAAATAAAGCGTAAGAAAAGCGTCGCCTAAACAATGGCTTAAAAACTCTTATATAATGGTCTAAAGTCGGTTGGGGCTTCTTTGTAATTATGGGAAACTTCTGGGCAAAAGTGCAATTTCCTCAAATCTTCATTAAACGCTCACGAGAAGTCTGTGTCGACCTTGTGTCGATCGATGCACCTTCTGTGTCGATCGACACAGGTCTGAGATTTCGACAGTGAAGTTCATCTATCGGCCAAAATGCTCCAAAAGTCCCAAAATACTCCAATTATCTCCAATTAGCTTCAAACCTGATTAAACCTGTAAAAGACTCTAAAATAACACAAAAGACACTAAAAACACATCTATATCATGGTATAAAATGGGTAAAAACCATGATATATCACCCAAACGAAGGGGTGTCTTTGGGTGGCTGAATGGGCACCAAGCCACTCGCACCCATTCGCCCTCACCCGCATGGTCAGCTAGTGTCACTAGCTGACCAGCTGACACGAGCACCCAACACTCCAGTCAGCTAGGTTGAGCTGGTCGGCTGCTGACCCAGCTAGCCAGCTCGACCATTCAGCTCACTTCAGCTGAAAACTCCTCGTTCAGTTCCTTATTACCTAGCTGAGCTCCTTCTCTCACTGAACCCAGCTTCCAAATGACCATGGAACACTCCGTATGATCTCCCTCGACCATCTGTCCTTGTTCCGGTCTCATGGTCGGTGTCGCCGACCCTAGAGTGGGTCAGGGGTGTTACAGTAAGGACCACGAGGAAATATCTAATCATGAACCATTCAATGAGAATGTTGTAGGAGAACTAACTTTGAAGGAAATGATGAAGATGAGTCATGTGCTGCGAAAGATGCATTTGAGACCATGATGTATCGAGGTTGAAGTGATCATCAAAATAACTCGCAGCTTGAGAAGCTGGTGAACCTTGGATCTGGAAAAACAAGGCATAAGTCTCCTAGAAGCTTGTAACGTCATAATGTCATCGACGCAGTATTTAACGATGGATATATCACCAAAGAACAGGTTCATGCCAACGAAGCGTCAACAATAGACTGGACACCGGAGATAAAGTTTGATATAGTGGACAGAAATCTACCTGATGGCAAATGGGCAGCTCGGCGGCTCAAAGCCAAGGCAACCCACTACACAATGATTGATGATGGCCTCTTTCGATGGAATGATGTAGGAGCATTATTTAGATGAATAGAAGGAAGTGATATCAACGAGGTAATCAAATCAACCCACGAAGGAGCAGCAGAAACCATGTCGTACGACGATCCTTATCCCTCGAAATTAAGAAGCTCGGCTTCTTCTGGCCATCCATGATAACATATTACGAGAGATATGCCATGAAATGCGATAAATGGCAAAAGAAGGCCTCGATCATTCACATGTCCACATAGCAACTAGCCACGACGACACCTTACACATTTATGAGATGATCAATGGACATTAACGGAACAATGAACAACATATTACTTTACCAAATGGGTCGAAACCAAAGCATATGCTGAAATCAAAGCAAGAAATGTTGTGCTATGTCTATGGAAGTATATCTTTTTTTGGTGGCATGGAAGTATATCATCTGTCGTTATGGATTGCCGTAAACTTATTAACCCTTTAAATCTTAAAGGTTATAAATGTGAATTTCTATAATATGATAGTCTAGAGTACTAATATTTCAAGATTTAAAGGGTTAATAAGTTTACTTTCATTTTAAAAAATATGACTTTTCCTAAAATCAAATATTAATCCAACAAAAATAATATTAAATCCTAAATAACTTGTGCGAGTAAATTCTATAAAAACGCTTCGGCAATGTTTGTGAAAGGGAAATTCAGAGCTCTCTTTTCTTCACTCGAGTCTCCAAACTCTAAAATTTGTAATTCAGGTTTGGTTTGTTCGTTTCCTTCCTTTTCGGCAGTGTTAGTTTGGTTTTCTGGGAAAGTTGATCAAAATTGTTGATCCAATGATGTATTTTGATTTCCTGATTTAGGGTTTATGTGCATGTGAGTCTCTGTAAGAATGGTGAACCCGAGGCAGCTGGATTTCTCCGATGGTAAATCCCCGTCATCACAATCTCTCCCCCGAAGAAAATCCCCACGGAAACATGCATCAAAACCTTCTCCTCCTTGGGAAACAGTAGCAGAACAAGTGACAAAGAAGAAGAAGAAGAAATTAGATTCGTCTGCGAGCAACAGAATATGGAATGAGGAAGATGAGCTCACTGTGTTGAAAGAGTTGGTGGATTATCAAGCTAAGAAAGGAATGGAACCCAACAGTAACTGGAATGACTTTTATCGCTTCCTCGGAGGCTCCATCGCTGCCAAATTCTCAAAGGAGCAGCTTTTGAGTAAGATCCGCAAGTTGAAAGGTAAATTCCTTGCTGGGACTAGCAAAGCTGAAGCCTTTCGACTTTCCAAAAGGATCTGGGGCCAAAATGATTCTGAATCTGCTAATCAGAGCAAGAGCGTTGTAAGTCATATCATCAATCTGTTTCTTTGGTATGCACACAATGTGTGCTTGATGAGTTTCCCTTATTTTGTCTGAATCAGGAGGAGGAGGAGGAACCTTTAAATGAGAATGATGACGATGAGTCATGCGCTGTGAGGGATGCCTTTGAGACCATGATGTCCCGAGGTTTAAGTGATTATCAAAAGAACTCGCAGCTTGAGAAGCTGATGAACCTTGGATCTGGAAAAAGAAAAGAGCTGAGCGATGAGTGGAAAGCTTTATGTGCTGAGGAAGTGAAACTGAATGTGAAGAGGTTTAGATTTTCTGCAATGCTTGCAGAGGCGACAAATGATAACAGTTCTTAGTAGCTAGCTAGTTTGATAGAAGCAGTGTGTTTTCTTCATTTTCGATCGATCACCTATGGATGTGGTTTTCGTCTTTAGCTTACTACAACTTTTGTTGATCTACTTAATGTGTTTTGTGGTGGTAGATCTATGATCACATTCCTCGGGTTGTATGTAATCTAACGCTATCATCTGTAAAATACTGGTTTCAACTCTTCTGATCCTATTAGTGGTTTGTGGCATTAATTCGCTAAGTTCTTCTTGTTATCGAAAGCTCCTCTCTTTCAAATAGTCATGAATGTCAGAACATGTCACTTATGAGTTAGCTGGAAACCACAACAGAATGTGGATAAAAAAAATAATGAATATGTAAGTTGGCAGTGTCTCTTGATCATCACATCACATCACATCATTAGTCTTCAGAAACTGTTTTACGCCATCCACAGTGGTTGGCGTCAATCGAAGATTTTCGTAACAACAAAAAGGGAAACACTAGAAGGAAGAGGTTGTAAAGAAGAGGTTTAACGGCTTTTAGGTAAATATGGTGGACTTGTACACGCATCTGCAATGCAAATATAGTAGAGAGAGATTTACACCAAAGGGCACCTTTGGTGCACTTTATAACACCAAAGGACACCTTGTGTACTGTACACAATTTGGAGCCCAATATTGGCTGAATTGCCCTTCAATGACACTTTATTCGGTTAGCATTTTGTAACCAGAAGAAAAAGTTACCTCTTTCAAATCATGTCCATTAGATCTAAGAGATCGTGTGGCTGAGAATGAGAAGAGTTGTTTATTTAAAAAAAATGATTTTTTCTTTTTCATCATTTCTCTCCCTCTCACTCACGTACTAATTTTTGTTTTTTTTTTCCCTCACCCCTTTCATTTCTATTTTAAGTTTATAGGTTTTGTCTAAAACTTGAATTAAATTTTTTGATGTTGTAAACTTTAATTTTTTTTTCTCTACAATATGATATCCATTTTGATATATTTTTGTTAATTTTAGATCAAATCTTATGGATGTTTAAACGTTAGTATAATGATAAACAATGTCCACAAATAAATGTACACATATATGTGTCGACATGGATGATAAAAAATGTAAATATACACATCAACCATGTTATCGTCCACGGTAAAACAGGTCCACATCTATACAATCGCTTTGACATAGTGAATTGAATACGATTATAAGCCTTCGACAACATGTCCACACAAGTCATAACCATGGAAAAATAAGAGAAGTAAGAGATGAGTAAGGTAAGGCATTTGTCATACTATACACATCATATTCCATTTTGGGTGTTATTAGACGGTTGTCCACGGAAATTCGTATTTTCTTTAAAAACATGCAATTTACGTGAAAAAACTAGAAAATATTCAAATATACTAAAAAAAAAATTTCATGTCCATCAAACGATAATCACAATTTTAGCAACATGTATGGCGTGGACATGATTTGTGGACATTACTAAATATAGCGAAGTGATTTTATGATGTCCATAAACATTCGTACACATTTCATAATCTAGTATTATAATTTGGAATCGACGGCTCGGTTATCCACAAAGTCCATGGGGTGTTCAATTGTGACTTGTATTAATTGTTCATGTGTTAGATTTTCCACAAAAATAGTTGTCCACGAAAAATGGATAGTACAAACAGTTGTCCACAAATATGTGTACACAAAAATGATATTTTAATAAGTATACTAGCTTCCGACATCATGTCCACGCTTTCTGAACACTCATTTTAGTGTGTGTACTAGCTTCCAAAACTATGACAAATGATAGCTCAATGATAGATAACATAATTTAATGCACACATAAACAATATCCATGAACATATCCACACATTATAGAACACAATAAAAAAAATAAGAAATCCTAACAACTCATATAAGAACTTTTGGAACACAAATCAGCATAGCATAGTAGTCACTATATCCATTTCTGCAATGACATAATTTATGGTCCATAAAAATAATATCTCGTGGACATAATTAAGAAGCCCACTAAGAGATGGACATGATGTCGAAAGAAAATTCTCACGACTTTACCTGCAAGACGACAACGACGATAACCCTCTTCCAAACAACAATAAACCTGTTTCCAAACACAACCCTTCGTCTTCATCTGTAACCACTCACAAAAGAAAACTCCAATCTTTCGCCGTCTCGGACACGTGCATTTCTCAATCCAAAAAATCCAACTTCCCCGCCGGCGTTTCTAATCGAGCTCGCTACTCCGGAAGTCTCCGTCACGGCGGAGGAGATAAGATTCCACGGCGGTTTGTGGAGGAGCCGGTGTGGAGGACTTACTGCAACGGGAAAAAGTGTGGATTCCACGGCGTCGGGACTTTATTGTTTCTCTCCTCCAACTCCTTCACCTCCAGAGCACCAAGCTTCGTATTTTCTTTAAAATCTCAGACCGGAGCTTCTTCGCCTCCGGCGCTGTCTCTTCCCCTTCCGCTGGAGCCGTAACCAGTTCATGCTTAAGCCTTGCCACTTCGGCCTCGAGCTCCTTGTCTCTTGCAGCTATAGCCTCCAGAACCTTCGTCTCCTCGTCCGACTAGTCAATCTCTCGCTCCATCTCACCCATCTTACGCCTCGCCTTGGATTCGGCTCATCTCAGCTCCTCGATCTCCGCCGTCAAGCTCTCGATTTTCCAGCTAATAAAAGTTAAAGCTACCTGCAGCCCCGGTAACGAGAACACGAACTGAAGGGGGAAATCCATATCGAATCTGATTCGATTCTGTGAAGAAAATAATAAAGAGAGAGGTGATTTTACCTTCGATAGTCATCGCCATCGCCATCGCCATGTCAGTCTCATCCTGTTTTATCCTCTGAAGCTCTCGATTCCGAGCTTCATCCTCTCCGTTACTTCGTTCAGACTCAATAACCAAACCAAAGTCTCTCTCTCTATTTCAAATTTTGAATCATCTTTCGTTGTTTCTAAGAGCCAATTGTTGTTTATGAGAGACTCATATGATTTAGTTAGACCCATCTAGTTAGTAAATAGTTAAAGGGTAAATGTTACCAAGGTTAAGAAGGTAAAATCATAGGGTCAAAGTATCCTAAATCATGAAGGTGCCTTTTCACGTAATAAAAGCACTAGAAGGTGCCCTCTCATGTAATTTTCTCTATAGTAGATATGAGAAAATGGATAAATCTGCCTTATAAAGAAAGAATAGCTTATAGGTGTGTAGCATACCCCCAAGTTAATAAAAAGAAAAATACAGAACCAAATTTGAACGCATTTTTTTAAAAACATTTAAATAGACCTCATCTACATAAGGGTTCCTAACATTTATATGAATACATATATATATTTTATATGTTTATTATAAAAACATAAAATTTTCTAAGAAATATATATAACAAATAAAAAATTATATAAGTTATAAATGTATAGATTATACTTTTAATTATTTTTCTTTGTTTTATTTTGTTTAGATTGTTTTTATTGGTTTTGTATAATGTTTTAGATATAATTTCTATTAGTATAAAGGTAAAACTACAATTTTTATTCAAATTGAGCTCCAAGAATCTCAGCTCTAATTTTGGATAAGCAGTGTTCGATAAGAACAAAGGAGTTTGGAATTCAAAGAAAACTAAAGAAAATTCCACAAGAACAAAGGAGTTCGATAAGAAAAGGTTTGGTTTCAAGAGTCCATGCGTTTTCATCGATTCAAATTCACTTACGTAATCAGTTGACCATTCATCCTGCTTCCGGACCAGCGGGGAGAGGAAAAAAAAAAGGAGAAAGGACTGAGTAATAGATTCAACAACAATTACCTAGCAAAAACAGGCTTTAGGAACCCATGATCTCATAATAGACCAACATAATAACATGAAAAGAGTATTGAGCTAATAACTTGTAATCAATCACACGAAGTACACTAACAAACTAGTTCGCAGTCAACGGGACTTGAACCCACAATCACCGAGACTCGAACCCGCAACAAACATATTGGACTCAAAACCAACAACAAAATCAGGGACTCAAACCCTCACACCAATTGGGACTCGTACCCGCACAACATCCAAGGACTCGACCTGCGACATGCTAAATCAAATTAGTTAATTGCAAACACCGTTTTTGGTTTAAGTGACATCTTAAGATTCTAGGTTCTTTCAATCACTAAGCCAGCATTACTAAACCTAAGCAACTTAGGAAAGACGATATAACAAAGGACTCACGTCCCAGAATTGAGATATAGTAAGATAAAGATCACGATCGGTCTTCACCTGGACCAAAGAAGGACGAAAGCGTAATTTAGGAACTCCTGCTGCCCGAACGATCTTCAAATCTGGAAAGAGGACGAAAAAATAAGTGAGATAGACTTTTGTTTCGCTAAAATCAAATAAGGGACAAGCTAGTTACGATCAATTGAAATAGTTGGCTAAAAAATCAACGGTCCAAGCCAACCCGGTCAAAGTCAACCCAGTCAACCTAGATCCAAACCCAGATCCGACCCGATATCCCGGCCCAAACTAAATCGGGTCAGTCCAAACCAGCAAATCGAACCAGGCCCAATTGCATAACCAACCAAACCAATTAAACCGATCTAAACCGATTAGAATTGAACTAAACAAGGAAATTAAAATTGAACCGGACCAAACTGGTAAAACCGGTCAACAAACCAGCGGCAGAATTGACCCATTCGCTGGCGAGTTGACTCAGTGGCCGGCGGATGGCAGCGATTTACATAAAAACACCAAAAATAATAATAACAGACGCTCTGATATGTAAGATCGTGTGAACACATTTTTAAATTCAATTGCAGAGCAGCCGTATAGGACATAATTGGAAAAACATGAAGGGTGACGAGTGTAACATCCCGAAACCGATTACCCCACCCTAGGAGGATTGGGGAAAGGAGACTTGGAACCAAAAGGGTTTACGACTCGTCATAAATACTAAGAGAAGTGTTCCAAGGTCTTAGAGAAATTTAGCTCAGCTGAAAGGCAGCTTTGCTAAGAGGAAACGAGCTGAACCAAGAGTGTTCACTGAAAAGGCTGAACAGTCCAGCTGTTCAGCTAGGTCAGCTAGCAACCAGCTCAACCCATCTAGCTTGAGTGTTCAAGTGTTGGGTCAGCTGGTCAGCTAGTGACACTAGCTGACGAAGGGGCACAATGGCGAAAGGGCACTTTGGAAGGTTGCACCCTTTCGGCCAACCAAGGCAACCCTTCGCCTATGGAAGTTATGGGGCGAAATGGAGGCCTATAAATAGACCCTAAGAGGCCATTTTCGTGCACATGATGTCCATGGAAGAATTCCCATGATTCTCTAAGGCAAATGCCAAATTAAAAGAGGAAAAAAGAGAGGATTTATGGTCGGAATACCTATGGGTATTGGCCGGATGTGTAAGGGTGATTTGGAATGGTTTCTAGAGCATTTATGGATGGGGAAACAAGAGAGAAAGGCCCATAAACTCATGAAGAATCGGATTGAAGAATTGAAGAAAATTCCCGGAAACCGTCCGTGGGTCGTTCACGGACGACCGCGGATCGCGCACGGTCGACCGCGGGTCGTTCACGGACGACCGCGGGTCGTACACGGTCGATCGCGGGTCGTCATGAACGATCGTAACCGTCACGGACGAACGCGGACGTGCATGGACGAACGCGGATGGTGCTCGGGCGAACGCGGGTCGCGTACGGACGACCGCGGGTCACGTACGGACGACCGTGATCATTCACGTACGGTCGCGTCCGTTCACGGACAGTTGTGTCCATTCACGGACGACCGTGGGACGATCACGAACGACCGCGGTTGGTTTCCGGACGACCACGGGTCATCACCGACGACCACGGGTCATCACAGACGACCGCAGGTCATCACAGACGACCGCGGGTCATCACGGACGACCGCGAGTCATCACGGACGACCGCGGGTCGATCACGTACGTCCGCGGGATGATACTGACGACCGCGGTGTTGGATCTCCTAGGATCTAGGGTTTGATATATTGAATTAAACCAACCTCGTTCTTACCTATGGACTGGCAGCGGAAAGAGAATGGTGAACGAGATCAGTGGAGCAACGCAGATGCCTTGCCTCTACCAGATACACACGCACACAAGCTGGAAACGGGATGCTAGTGCCGGATCAATGGGAATCAACTGTTTCTGGTGTTTCTACTCTTTCTATCAAGAAAAGTGGACGGCTCACTGTTTAGGTCGAAACTCTCGAGTTTTATTCGACCTAAACATGCTTAATGGGCCAGACTTAATTAAGTCTTAATTTGAAAAGCCTTTTCGAAAACCCGAACTGTGTCGACCGACACACAAGCTGTGTCGATCGACACAACACCATTACATCGTTTATAATGTGTATCCAATACACATTAATATGATCATTACCATAATGATCATTCCCATGTCGTAGCTTCCAGTTTGCTTAGGTGTGTGACCCTATAGGATCATATAATACTGGCAGTAAGTATACAACTTACAGATTGCAAGAGGCTTCTAGCAAAACATTGCAACCGCCCAGTATTATACGAATGTCTGATCTCGACACACAACTATCATCAGGAGTGAGTACAAGTGTGATTTCAGGACACTATCCCAACAATCTCCCACTTGTACTGGAATCATCAATTCCTATAATCCTTTTGTCTCTATATATCGATTTGGCATAAGGCAAGATTGGTGTCATCCTTATTAAGCCAACATCGTGTTTATCGAACTCCTGATCTCATACTGAAACATTACAAACAACTAAACTACAGTTCGTTTGAGTGCGGCCACACATTCTCTCAGTATTCAATCTTCGATAGGCCCGGAGATATTTATCTCCCGTTATACAGGAGGGACAAATCCCATCTTGTTCCATCCCTGTTTCAACGCACATTTCATGATATACTTGAACAGTGCCGTTATAGTCGCCAGTTACGGGTCGACGTTTGACAAAGTCAAAGTGTACCAATTCATATGCAAGAAAGCATGATGAACTCAGGTCTAACGACTATACTCTATAGTCGTAATGAGAACCTCTTATGACACAGATATTACTATCTTGTAGACTTCTCATTAGCGGGTCATGTTCGATCATATGTTCGCTAACATATATCTATGTGACTGACTGCGATAATCATATCATTGACTCCTTGAAACTTAGCCAACAGTCACCTCAAAATCTAGTCTCTCACGGTTGTCAGTGTCCCACTTTGACAACCTCGACTAGGGACAAAACATGATTTATGTCATATTTAACTTATAGGGTTTCATGATCAAGTCCTCAACTTGATGACCTATAACATGTCATAAACTTATTTTGGGACCATTATTTAGATCACAATAAATAATGCTGAAATCAAATTTCATTAAACATTTCCAGAAGAATGTTTACAAGAGCATCTTATTATAACTGAAACAAAACTAAAACTCCCACTAGAATCAAGATTACATCTTAAGATCTCTAATGCCTACAGCAATCGTATGAATCTCATGCTTAGGCCTTGGGAGTGACTTAGTTAGAGGATCAGCGACATTCTCGTCCGTCGGAACTCGGCTGATCTTCACATCACCTCTATTGACGATATCATGAATCAAGTGATATCTCCTCTCTACGTGTTTGGACTTCTGGTGTGACCTCGGTTCTTTCGCCTGAGCAATGGCTCCGTTGTTATCACAAAACAAAGCCACTGGCTCCAAGATACTTGAAACCACACCAAGTTCAGTCATGAACTTCTTGATCCAAACAGCTTCCTTTGCCGCTTCTGAAGCAGCAACATATTCAGCTTCCGTCGTGGAATCAGCTACGGTATTCTACTTAGAGCTCTTCCAGCTCACTGCACCACCATTTAGACAGAAGACATATCCAGATTGTGATTGGAAATCGTCTATGTCCGTCTGAAAACTCGCATCGGTGAATCCATTCACCACAAGTTCTTCACTTCCTCCATACACAAGGAATTTATCCTTAGTATGTCTCAAATACTTGAGAATATTCTTGACAGCTGTCCAGTGAACTTCACCTGGATCAGATTGGTATCTACTCGTCATGCTTAACGCGTAAGCTACATCTGGACGAGAGAAGATCATTGCATATATAATAGATCCTATTGCAGAAGCATAAGGAATCCTATTCATGCGTTCTCGCTCAGCATGTGTCGCCGGACACTGCTTCTTGCTGAGACTAGTGCCATGAGACATCGGTATGAAGCCCTTCTTGGAATCATGCATCCTGAATCTGTGCAGCACCTTATCAATATAAGTATCCTGGCACAATCCAATCAGCCTGTTCACTCTATCTCTGTAGATTCTGATTCCAAGAATGTATGCGGCTTCTCCCATGTCTTTCATGGAAAAACAACTTCCGAGCCAAGTCTTAACAGACTGAAGCAATAGAACGTCATTACCGAGGAGGAGTATGTCATCGGCATACAGTACAAGAAACGCAATTTTACTCCCATTAGTCTTCTTGTAAACACATGGTTCTTCTTCGTTCTTGATGAAACCAAATTGTTTTACTGCTTCATCAAAACGAAGATTCCAACTCCGTGATGCTTGCTTCAATCCATAGATGGATTTATGAAGCTTGCATACCTTCCCAGCGTTCTTAGGATCGACAAAACCTTCAGGCTGTGTCATATACACATCCTCTTCCAGAATACCATTCAGGAATACGGTTTTGACATCCATTTGCCAAATCTCATAGTCATAATGTGTTGGGAATGTCCTGAAATCTACCGTACTATCTCTAGAAAGTATGATAAGTGTCGATATCAGACATAAGTCATAAATACTGGGTGATCATGATGGCTTGCTAGAGTCCGCTCTTGATCTATAAGTTTAGGACTTATTACCAGTATTGTATGATCCCGAAGGGTCACACACCATAGCTAACGGGAAAGTTAAATGGAATTAATACGGTAAGATGCAATGGCATTTACTGTATTGGATCAGAGAATTGGGCCAGACAAAATGCAGGCTTTTGTCTGATTTGTGTCTTGGGCCCAAATGATTAATGAGCCATTAGTCAAATGACTTGGGCCCATTAATGAGAGGTTAAGGATTGGAAAACCCCTAAGGGATTAATCATCCTTGCGATTTTCTTTTGGGCAGCCGCGAGTTTTCATCTCTCTCTTGAACTCTCTCTTTCTGATCTGATCCATCTCTTTGGTCTAGCAGCCATCCCGGCTTGTAAGAGTGTGGATACCAAAGGAGGAGCAGGTTGTTCATCTGTTCTAACTGATCTCATCATTACCATCAATTATCAGCTGCAATCTGAAAGGTAATGATCCAGGTTTGGTTGGTTTTATGATTCGTTTTGCAAGAACCTAGATCTGTTAAGATTATGTGTTAGGTTGTAATACGAGAATTAAACCTTGAACAAACACTATAATACATCAGTGGTATCAGAGCCAGGTTTTAGGTTTCTTGTAAAATTGGATCATAGGTTGTTTAATAGTTTTGAATCAATTGAAAATTAAAATTGATTAAAGTTATTAAAAACTAATCGTATGATTTGATCTTGGCTTGTTTATTAAACCCTAAACTGCCTCGCATGCATACTGCCGTGTGATGCGATCGATAATTTAATTATCAATGATCGATCATGTGTATGCGTTAATGGGCCATGTGAACGTGACGATCGGATCGTTGGGACGATGTTGGCTTGCGATCATCACGGCTCAAAACATCACGGTCGTGAGATCATGGCGATCAATGATCGATCGTGATGGGCCGAGTTAGATCGTGATGGGCCGAGTTGGATCGTGGGTCCATGACCCGATCATGGATCCGATCGTTTGGCCCGTTAAATTTTACGTCCCGCGAATAGTCAATCGGTTAAACCGAGCTTCGCGGTTCGTTGCCCAAAACCACACCGATTAAACCGGTCCATTTAATTGGCGGTTAATTGTGTGTTTAAAGCCTTAAACCGCAAGTTAAATCAAATTGGCTAAAACACTAGGTGTTTCTTCCCGGTTTTGGATTTAACTGAACCGATCCAATTTAATTGGTGGTTCAAGCGGTTAACCCGAATCGCGGTTTGCTGGAAATTATTTAATACATGGTATTATTTAATTTCTGGTTAAACCGGATTGAAATTCAAAAATTGAATTTTAACCTAAACCGAAGGCTGGTCTAAGTTTGATTTGGTTGGACCAAATAATTTAGAGCTGGTCTGGTTTAGTAAATAACCGATGGTTTTGATAGTTAATTTGGTCTTGGACCAGAATTAATAAACCGACTCGGTTATGTCAAATTATTGGGCCAACTGGAATTCTCTGGTCTTGGGCCAAGAATTGGGCCTATAATTTGTGACCCAACCCAAAATATTTATAAAATATTAAATTAGAAATTTCTATTTTTAGTATGTTACTAAATTTAGAAAGTTTCTAAAATAAGAAAGTTTCCCAAAATAGTAATCTTCTATTTTTGGAAATGAAACTTAAAAATCCTCAAAAACAATATCAAGCTTGGATGTCTTTCCAATCTTGTCAGCTACTTAACGCTTATTCGATTACAGATATGGCTTACAGTGTGAGGTGTCTGTTTTCGCATAAGTAAAGTAGTATATAGTCACTAATTTCATTGGGAGTCCCAGACTTTAGTGATTATTTGGCTGTAAGAGATTGGTTTCCTTGACTGGGCCATCGGGAGTCCCGGGCCTTGAGACATCTGGTGAATTTGGGCCTCGGGTCCAATTCACAACCGAGAGTTATATGAAATATAACTAGATGTGTGTATGCTTACCAAGTAAAGCTAATTCCGGGTGACGGCCAGTGGCCCACTTTGGATTTAGCTGAACATGGGTCTCGGAATCATTGTATTCTTATGAGGTTAAACAAAGAAATTTTGAATACAATGCGAGTTTTCTTATAAGTTGTTAAGATTGCTCTTTTATGAACTTAATAACTAAATCTCTATTGTCTCATATTTTCAGCTATGTCAAGCACAACAACACAAAACACTTTCTCGATCCGGTCTGCCCTTGAGAAGGACAAACTGAACAGATCAAACTTCCTGAACTGGTCCAGGAACCTGAGACTTGTGCTCAGGCAGGAGAAGAAGGCTTATGTCCTTGAAAGAGCTCTCTCTCCTAGACCTGCGAATAATGCCGCACAAGCTGTGAAGAATGCTTGGGATACGCATTCTTCAGATGCTAATGACGTGATTTGCCTGATGTTGGCGACAATGGCTCCCGAACTGCAGATGCAGTGGGAAGGCCTGACTTGTCCCATGGAGCTGATGGCAAATCTGAAAGCGTTGTTTCAGGAGCAGGCTCGTACAGAGAGATTCCAAACTGTTAAGAATCTCTTGGACTGTAAAATGGCTAAGGATGCAGCAGTGAGTCCACATGTTCTGAAAATGATGGGTTATCTCGATCATTTGACTAGGCTCGACTGTCCTATAAGCCAAGAGCTTGCTTGTGATATCGTTCTGCAGTCTCTTACTCCTGCATATGACCAGTTCATTTTGAACTATAATATGCATGGGTTGATAAAGACTTTGCCTGAGCTACATGGTATGCTCAAGACTGCAGAACCTAATCTGAAGAAAGCCAAGGAGTCGTCTGTACTCATGGTGCAGAAGGGCAAGGGTTTTAAGAAATCTGCTGCAGACAAGGGAAAGGGCAAGGTAGTCAGCAATGAAAAGGCCAAGCCCAAGCCCGTGTCTAAAGCTGGGCCTTCTGATATCTGCCACTTTTGCAAAGAGGCAGGGCATTACCGCAGGGACTGTAAGAAATACCAGGAAAGTCTGAAGAAGAAGAAGTCCTTGGAGACTAAATCTTCAGGTATTTTTGTTATTGAAGTAAATACTACTACTTCTGATAATACCACTTGGGTATTAGATACTGGATGTGGGGCTCATATTTGTACTAATATGCAGGCGCTCAGCAACAGTAGAAGGTTGAAGCAAGGGCAAGTAGAGTTGCGGGTTGGCAATGGAGCGAAGGTTCCAGCACTGGCCGTTGGCACTTACTTGTTGTCTTTACCTTCTGGATTGATTTTAGAACTTGAGAATTGTTATTTTGTACCTGCTATAAGCAGAAATATCATTTCAGTTTCATTGTTGGATTTGCAAGGATTTGATTTTTCTATTAAGAATAAATTGTGTTCCTTTAATCTCAATGATATGTTCTATGGCTGTGCCCCTCTTATAAATGGGCTGTACATGCTGGATCAATATGCTCCAGTATATAACATAAATACAAAACGGTTCAAATCTAACGAAAAAATGAAACGTTTCTCTGGCATTGTCGTTTGGGACACATTAGTGAGAAACGCGTCAAGAGGCTCCATTCAAATGGACTCTTGGGCTCATTTGACTTTGAGTCTTGTGAGCAATGCGAATCTTGCCTAATGGGCAAAATGACACGGGCCCCTTTCAATAAACCCACAGAAAGGGCCAGTGAACTATTGGGCCTGATACATACTGACGTGTGTGGCCCAATGTCCACAAGTGCTAGAGGAAACTTTCAGTACTTCATTACATTCACTGATGATTTCAGTAGATATGGATATGTCTACTTGATGAAACATAAGTCGGAAACCTTTGAAAAGTTCAAAGAATTCCAGAATGAAGTACAGAACCAGCTTGGTAAAAGTATTAAGGCTCTTCGGTCGGACCGAGGAGGAGAATACTTGAGCCAGGAATTTCGTGATCATCTGAGTGAGTGTGGGATTATCTCCCAACTCACACCTCCTGGAACACCTCAGTGGAATGGTGTGTCTGAGAGAAGAAATCGGACATTGTTAGATATGGTCCGATCCATGATGAATCACACAGACCTTCCTATATCCCTTTGGGGATATGCTTTGCTCACCGCAACGTTCACACTGAACAGAGTGCCATCAAAGGCAGTAGCAAAGACACCATATGAGATATGGACTGGAAAAGCTCCAGCAATGTCTTTTCTCAGAATTTGGGGTTGTGAAGCCTATGTCAAAAGATTAATCTCAGACAAGCTTACACCAAAATCTGACAAATGCTACTTCATTGGTTATCCTAGGGATACCAAGGCTTATTACTTCTATCTGCGATCCGAGAACAAAATCCTTGTTGCTCGGGATTGTACTTTTCTTGAAAGGGAGTTTCTCTCTAGAAAAGATAGTGGGAGTAAGGTACAACTTGATGAAATTCAAGAAGGACAGGAACCTGTTCAACCTAATGAGGAAGAACAGCAGGATGAATTACATGAAGTTGTAATAGAACCTGAACCTGCAGTACCTGAAGTTCGAAGATCCGGAAGGATCCGACACGAACCTGATAGATATCAGGGATTCCTCGTGACTAATTGCCATGATCTTTTGATCATTGACGGTGATGAACCCTCGAACTTTGCAGAAGCCATGATGGGCCCTGACTCCTTAAAGTGGCGTGAAGCCACAGAATCCGAGATGGACTCCATGTCTGCTAACCGAGTGTTTTCACTGGTTGACTTACCCGCTGGCTCTAAAGCCATCGAGTGTAAATGGATCTTCAAGAAGAAGATAGACGTGGATGGAAATGTCCAGATTTACAAGGCCAGGTTGGTGGCAAAAGGTTTCAAGCAAATTCATGGTATAGACTATGATGAAACCTATTCACCAGTGGCCATGATGAAATCAATTCGGATTCTCCTAGCAACTGCCGCTTATTATGATTATGAGATTTGGCAGATGGATGTGAAAACCGCCTTCCTGAATGGAATCTTGGAGGAGGATGTGTATATGACACAACCTGACGGTTACATTGATCCTAAGAATGCTGGGAAAGTATGTAAGCTTCACAAATCCATTTATGGATTGAAGCAAGCATCGAGGAGTTGGAATCTTCGTTTTGATGAAGCAATAAAGAACTTTGACTTCATCAGAAACCAAGAGGAACAATGTGTGTATAAGAAAACTAGTGGGAGCAAAGTGGCGTTTCTTATCCTATATGTCGATGACATATTGCTTCTTGGAAATGATATTCCAATGCTGAAGTCTGTTAAAGACTGGCTGGGAAGTTGTTTTTCCATGAAGGACATGGGTGAAGCCGCGTATGTTCTTGGAATCCGAATCTTTAGAGACAGATCTAAAAGGCTGATTGGACTTTGTCAAGATGCTTATATAGATAAAGTCCTGCATCGATTCGGAATGGATAAATCCAAGAAGGGGTTCACGCCAATGATACATGGTGCTACACTAAGCAAGGATCAGTGTCCTAAAACACCTGATGAGCTTAAGCGCATGAGTAGGATTCCTTATGCTTCGGCTATAGGATCTATCTTGTATGCCATGATCTGTACTCGTCCTGATGTTGCTTATGCACTAAGCATGACGAGTAGGTACCAGTCTAATCCAGGTGAGAGTCACTGGATTGCCGTAAAGAATATCCTGAAGTATTTGAGAAATACTAAGGATAAGTTCTTGGTTTACGGAGGAAGTGAAGTGCTTGAAATCAGTGGATTCACGGATGCAAGTTTTCAGACAGATAAAGATGATTTCCGGTCACAGTCTGGTTACATCTTCTGTCTGAATGGCGGTGCAGTAAGTTGGAAGAGTTCCAAGCAGAGCACCGTGGCAGATTCCACAACTGAAGCTGAATACATCGCTGCTTCGGAAGCTGCGAAGGAAGGAGTTTGGATAAGGAACTTCTTGATTGAACTCGGTGTATTCCCAAATGCCACTGAGCCTCTAGCACTGTATTGTGACAACAATGGTGCAATTGCTCAAGCCAAGGAACCGAGACATCATCAGAAATCCAAACACATTATGAGAAGGTATCACCTGATTCGTGATATAGTGAATAGAGGTGAAGTGATGGTCAGCAGAGTTCCCACTGATGAGAACGTGGCTGACCCGTTGACAAAGCCACTCCCGAGACCTAAGCACGAGTTGCATACTGCTGCTGTAGGAATTAGAGATATTCAAATGTAATCTCTTTTTGAGTGGGAGTTGTGAGGGCTTTTGTTTTAGTTATTTTGATTGGTTCATGTAAACATTTTAAATGTTAATGAAATTTTATTTCTGGATTATTTTTAACTGTGATATAAAATAATTGTTCCAAAATGATTCATGTCATTATATATGGGTCATCGAAGTACATGAGTTGACTTGATCCTGAAACCCCATATTTAACGAAGTGACATAAATCAAAGTGTCCATAGTCGAAGGTTGTTGAATTGGAACACCAACAACCACTTGAGACTAGATTGTGTTGAGACTTATGACCAAGTTTCGAGGGGTCATAGATGCGCGGCATCAAAGTCAACACATAGGTATATGTAGGGGAGCATATGACCGGACATGGCCCGCTTATGAGAACTCTACAAGATATTAATATCTGTGTCATAAGAGGTTCTCATATACAACTATAGAGTATAGTCCTTAGACCTGAGTTCGCATGCATGTGGCTGCACATGGAGTGATACGCTTTGATCATTGTCTAACGCTGTTTCGTAACTGGGAGCTATACGGACCTTGGTTGGGTGTATTATGAATTGTGTAGTTCATAGTGATGGAACAAGATGGGATTTGTCCCTGCCGTTTAACGGAGGTAATATCTCTAGGCCAATCGGAGATTTGATAGCTGGTAAGAGAATGGCCATTCCCAAACGCACTTGCCCAAGTCGTTTGCATTGTCAGTATCAAATCTGTTCCGATAAACATGGTCTGGCTATATAAGGATGACACGCATCTTGCCTTATGCCAGATCGAGATATTAAGACAAAAGGACTAGGGAATGTAGGATTCTAGTACAATCGGGAGATTGTTGGGAATGTCCTGTGTAGGATTCCAGTACAAGTGGGAGATTGTTGGGAATGTCCTGAAATCTACCGTACTATCTCTAGAAAGTATGATAAGTGTCGAGATCAGACATAAGTCATAAATACTGGGTGATCATGATGGCTTGCTAGAGTCCGCTCTTGATCTATAAGTTTAGGACTTATTACCAGTATTGTATGATCCCGAAGGGTCACACACCATAGCTAACGGGAAAGTTAAATGGAATTAATACGGTAAGATGCAATGGCATTTACTGTATTGGATCTGAGAATTGGGCCAGACAAAATGCAGGCTTTTGTCTGATTTGTGTCTTGGGCCCAAATGATTAATGAGCCATTAGTCAAATGACTTGGGCCCATTAATGAGAGGTTAAGGATTGGAAAAACCCTAAGGGATTAATCATCCTTGCGATTTTCTTTTGGGCAGCCGCGAGTTTTCATCTCTCTCTTGAACTCTCTCTTTCTGATCTGATCCATCTCTTTGGTCTAGAAGCCATCCCGGCTTGTAAGAGTGTGGATACCAAAGGAGGAGCAGGTTGTTCATCTGTTCTAACTGATCTCATCATTACCATCAATTATCCGCTGCAATCTGAAAGGTAATGATCCAGGTTTGGTTGGTTTTATGATTCGTTTTGCAAGAACCTAGATCTGTTAAGATTATGTGTTAGGTTGTAATACGAGAATTAAACCTTTAACAAACACTATAATCCATCATAATGAGCAGCAATCGCTAGAAGAATCCGAATGGATTTAAGCATAGCGACTGGGGAATAGGTTTCATCATAGTCAATACCATGAATTTGCTTGAAACCTTTAGCCACCAATCTCGCTTTGTAAATCTGTACATTGCCATCCACGTCAATCTTCTTCTTGAAGATCCATTTACACTCAATGGCTTTTGCACCATTAGGTAAATCGACCAAGGACCATACTTGGTTTTTCTGACATGGATCCCATTTCGGATTTAGAGGCTCCAAGCCACTTTTCGGAGTCCGGGCCCATCATTGCTTCCGCGAAGGTCGCTGGTTTGTCACTATCAATGATCATCAGATCATTTAAATTGGTCACGAGAAATCCATAATATCTCTCGGGTTCGTGACGGATCCTTCCGGATCTGCGAACTTCAGGCTCCACAGGCGCCGGTTCCACAGAACTCTGTGGATCCAACTGCTGCTCTTCCTCAGCAGGTTGAGCAGTCTCCTGTGCATCTCGAATTTCTTCAAGATGTACTTTACTCCCACTGTTTTTCTTAGAGAGAAACTCCCTCTCAAGAAAAGAACAGTCCCAGGCAACAAATACTTCGTTCTCAGATTGGTTGAAAAAGTAGTATGCCTTGGTTTCCCTAGGATAACCAACGAAGTAGCATTTATCTGATTTGGGTGCAAGCTTTTCAGAGATTAAACGTTTGACATAAGCTTCACAACCCCAAATCCTCAGGAAAGACAGACTAGGAACATTTCCAGTCCACAGTTCATGTGGTGTCTTTTCCACTGATTTAGATGGTACCCTATTCATTGTAAACGCAGACGTTTCTAGAGCATATCCCCAAAAGGATAATGGAAGATTTGAATGACTCATCATAGACCGAACCATATCCAATAAGGTTCGATTCCTCCTCTCTGACACTCCATTCCATTGGGGTGTTTCAGGAGGAGTAAGTTGTGAAATTATTCCACACTCGCTCAGATAGTGGCTGAACTCTTGACTCAAGTATTCTCCTCTGCGATCCGATCGCAAAACTTTGATACTTTTGCCAAGTTGGTTCTGTACTTCATTCTTGAATTCCTTGAATCTATCAAAGGATTCTGACTTGTGTCTCATCAAATAGACATAGCCATACCTTCAGAAATCATCAGTGAAGGTAATGAAGTACTTATAATTTCCTCTGGCAACAGTACTCATCGGCCCACATACATCATTATGTATAAGGCCCAATAAATCACTGGCCCTTTCATTTGGTTTGTTGAAAGGGGCTCTAGCCATTTTGCCCATCAAACAAGATTCGCATTTCTCACATGATTCAAAATCAAACGAGCCCAGAAGCCCATTTCGATGGAGCCTTTGGATGCGTTTCTCATTGATATGGCCCAAACGACAATGCCATAAGAAAGTCGGGTTTTCGTCATTTGACTTAAACCGCTTTGTATTTATGTTAAAGTTAGGCATTTCTTGGTTTAATACATATAACCCATTATCTAATGGGGCGCTACCATAAAACGTACCATCACGATTAAAAGAACAAACTTTATTCTTAACAGCAAAATCAAAACCTTCCAAATCCAATACGGAAACTGAAATTATGTTTCTGCTAATCGCATGTACAAAGTAGCAATTATTCAAAATTAAAACCATGCCCGACGGTAAAGACAATTCGCAGGTGCCTACGGCCAGTGCAGCAACCTTAGCTCCATTCCCGACCCGTAGCTCCACTTGTCCTTTCTTCAGCGTTCTACTGTTTCTTAGTGCCTGCATATTAGTACAAATATGAGCACCGCAGCCGGTATCCAATACCCACGAAGTAGAACTAGAAGATATAACATTAAGTTCGATAACATAAATACCTGAATCAGACGCATCATACGTCTTCTTCAGCTTCTTGTAATCTTCCATGAACTTCTTGCAGTCTCTCTTCCAATGCCCTAACTGCTTGCAGTAGTTGCACTTATCCTCAGGAGAAGGCCCGGATTTGGGCTTCGGCTTGGGCTTGTCCTGACTCTCAGTCTGGACAACTTGGGCCTTTCCCTTATCCTTCTTAGGTTTCTTAAACCTTTTACCCCCTTGTACCATCAGTACACTTGGAGTTTCCTTCTTGAGGTTCGGCTCTGCTGTCTTCAGCATGCCGTGCAACTCAGTCAATGTCTTAGTCATGTTTTGCATGTTGTAGTTCATGATGAACTGATCAAAACACGACGGCAAAGACTGCAGAATCATGTCAGTGGCTAGCTCCTGGCTAATGGCACAGTCCAGTTTCCCCAGGTTATCAATGTAACCCATCATTTTAAGGACATGAGGACTTACTGGACTGTCCTTAGCCAGCTTGCAATCCATGAGAGATTTAACCGTCTGGTATCTCTCTGTGCGAGCTTGCTCCTGAAACAAAGCTTTCAGGCTGTTAATCATCTCAATGGGTGACATCACGTTCTCATATTGCTTCTGCAGCTCAGAGTTCATAGTCACCAGCATTAGACAATTAACATCTTTGACATCAGCTGAATGCTTATCCCAAGCATTCTTTTCTGTCTGCGGGGCATTGGAACGTGGCCTCTCGGTGAGAACTCTTTCAAGGACATATTCCTTGTTCTCCTGCCTGAGAACTATTCTCAGGTTCCGATACCATTCCAAGAAATTAGATCCATTTAACTTGTCCTTTTCAAGGACGGATCTTAGTGAGAAAGTGTTGATGTGAGTTGAGATAGACATAGCTGTAATTAAAAGAGGTAGAGGTTTTAGTTATATTGCTCAAGGAATGAGAATTCTTATCTAATAAGAAAAACTCGCATTGTATTCAAAACTATGTTTCCTCAGATGAATACAATGAGCCAAGATCCATACTTCACCAAAATCTGAGTGGGCAACTTACCATCACCCAAACTTTAGTTATTTAGGTAAGCAAATCATTGCTAATTGTACCCAGTACAACTCTTGGTCGTAGATGAGACAAACTATGTCTAATCTACTCTGATGTCTCTGGGCCCAGAACTTCTGACAGCCTAGTCAAGTAAAACCAGTCTCTTCTGTCTTGTGATCACTAATAGTTGCACTGCAAATCTATTAATGATCACCTGCATTACCCATGTTGCTGTGGATACCAAGGACTCCAAGGATATCCAACAACAACACGAGTCCTGACAGTAGACAAGATCGGGCAAGACATCAAGATCACTTGATATTTGGTTGAGGAAAAGAATTATTTAATCTTGATGTATATCCAATATACATTCAAGAAGTTATTAATTTAATTAAAACATTAAGTTTTATTAAGTTTAGATTCATCTAGAACTTTTAGGATTAAATTGTTCTGGTATATGCAAATTTGTGGTCCAACCAGCATGTTTGCGAATGTCGTGTCGATCGACGCCAACCATTGGCATTGATCGACGCAACCCAATTTAAACCGGTATTCGATAACCGGTCAAACCGGATCCAATTGAACCGGTTCGGTTTAATGGTCCATGTCGATCGTCACACAACTCTGTGTCGATCGACATTACCAAACCAGAACCAATTGGTTAATTAAAATTAACCGAGCGAGATAACCGGTTCAACCCAATTGAACCGATCTATCTAATCGCTTTGCCTGTGTCGACCGACACACCCAGTGTATCGATCGACACAGCAGGAATGCGGGTACTCGATCTCAGATCGAAACCCTAAATTTATTTGCGAGTTTTCGCTCTGTATCGACCGACACACGCTTTGTGTCGATCGACACTCTGCGACAAACCCTAAATATTTTACGCGAATTTTTGCTCTGTGTCGACCGACACACGCTTTGTGTCGATCGACACTCTGCGACAAACCCTAAATATTTTACGCGTTATTTCACGGCGTGTCGACCGACACACGCTTTGTGTTGATCGACACAGTGCGATTTCAACAGTTCATCGATTTTTCAACATGCATACAATCCGAGATTAACATAAGAAAAACGATTTTAACAGGCAATTTTTCAATTCAACAACAACAAGTTTCGAATTAATTGCATCAGATTCAATATTCTAAACCCTAACATGCTCTGATACCACTGTTGGATCTCCTAGGATCTAGGGTTTGATATATTGAATTAAACCAACCTCGTTCTTACCTATGGACTGGCAGCGGAAATAGAATGGTGAACGAGATCAGTGGAGCAACGCAGATGCCTTGCCTCTACCAGATACACACGCACACAAGCTGGAAACGGGATGCTAGTGCCGGATCAATGGGAATCAACTGTTTCTGGTGTTTCTACTCTTTCTATCAAGAAAAGTGGACGGCTCACTGTTTAGGTCGAAACTCTCGAGTTTTATTCGACCTAAACATGCCTAACGGGCCAGACTTAATTAAGTCTTAATTCAAAAAGCCTTTTCGAAAACCCGAACTGTGTCGACCGACACACAAGCTGTGTCGATCGACACAACACCATTACATCGTTTATAATGTGTATCCAATACACATTAATATGATCATTACCATAATGATCATTCCCATGTCGTAGCTTTCAGTTTGCTTAGGTGTGTGACCCTATAGGATCATATAATACTGGCAGTAAGTATACAACTTACATATTGCAAGAGGCTTCTAGCAAAACATTGCAACCGCCCAGTATTATACGAATGTCTGATCTCGACACACAACTATCATTAGGAGTGAGTACAAGTGTGATTTCAGGACACTATCCCAACACGCGGGTCGATCACGTACGTCCGCGGGACGATACGGACGACCGCGGGTCGATCACGTATGTCCGCGGGATGATACGGACGACCGCGGGTCGATCACATACGTCTGCGGGACGATACGGACGACCGTGGGTCGTACACGTACGTCCGCCGGACGTGTACGGACGACCGCGGGCTATTCACGGGCGCACAAGAGCGTGAACGGACGAACTCAAGGCTTGAACGGACGAACGCAGAGAGCGTGAACGGACGAACGCAAAGCGTGAACGGACGCGTCTCTTCGTGAACGTGGATGTGTAGTCAATACACATGTCTTGCTGTTAAGGAACAAGGAGCAATCGGTGGAGGGACGATTGCATGGTCAGGTCGCGAAGGAAGGCAGGACAGACGAGAGAGTCGGGTCGCGATTGGAATTGACCGAAGGCCGGGAAGGCTGAGGAGGTGATTCAATGGACTCCGAAAAAGGGCTGATCCAGCCACGGGTTGGACCCGTGCGATGAGTGAATTGATCATGGATCATACCTCACCTAAGATTGGTTCTGGCTTCCAACTGACAGGATGGTGTAGCGACGAGTGGATTGATCGGGCAAGGAAACGAGAGAGCTAAACGGACCTAGCAATTCCATAAGGAATCACTACAAGGGTTAAGGTACACATTAAATGAGCCTTAACATAATCTAAGTGTTTGGATGTAACAGTAAAGGAATCGTGGAGAAAGGAAGAACATGAAGACCTATTTTGTACTCGGTCATGTGGGGATGGTTGGTTGAATGACTAAGTACAAAGGGGGTGTGTTCTAAAGGGTGCAGAACGGATGAGCTAAGCTGAGCGCGGAGCTAGCTTCACACCGGCTTCACCAATGGCTAATGTACACATTCAAGTACTCTGCTTTTATTCTAAAGAAATGAATAGAACGGAATAAGTTGAATGGAACAAACTAAGTAAAAGACTTAGGTTGTCAGAAATGTTTAATTATGAACCGTACCTCGAAAGGGTTTTAAAGAAACCAAATAAGGTCGTAAGAGGTTCTTGGATGGATCGTTCTTTAGAAGAACGATATAAAGGTTAAAAGTAATATTTCCGCTGCCTAATTGTTAAGTATGAAGGATCTAAGACTAGGAGTCAAATAGTAGATCCGAGGAATACTTGTTCCTAAGGGAAAATTTTAAATAGCCACGGGTTTTTGGGAGGTTCAGGCCAGGGTTTGGCCTGACCACTGGAACGCATCGACCGCGGCCTAGGAAGGCCGGGTCGGGGTGTTTCAAGTTGGTATCAGAGTGGAGTTGTTTCTAGGACGATGCTCAAACAATTGGTGACTTGCTAAGGCAAGTGCACCAGAGACGCACTGAGTCTTGACTACAATAGTGATTGGACCATAAACGGTTGGGCGGATTAACCACACTAAGGGGACGATGTGCCTGAGGTATGCGGATGATCGGACGGCACATCTTGGAGACGTTGGCCGGGTCATGGAACCGCATACGTCAAGTGCTAGTGGGAGCGGATGGTCAAACGACGCATCTTGGAGATGTTGGCTGTTGGAACTCCTAAGATCTAAGGGTTTGATATATTGAATCACTAACCTCGTTCTTACCTTGTTACTGGCAGCGGAATGAATGGTGAACGAGATCAGTAGCGACACAGGTGCCTCGCCTCTACCAGATATACACGCACAGAAGCTGGAAACGGGATGCTAGTGCCGGATCTATGGGATCTGAGAGTTTCTGGTGTCTCTTCTCTTTCTGTCATGAAAAAGTGGACGGCCCCCGTTTTAGGTCGAGACTATCAAGTTTTATTCGACCTAAAACACACTTAACGGGCCAGACTTGATTAAGTCATAATTTTGAAAGCCCTTTCGAAACCCGAACTGTGTCGATCGACACAACACCATTTTCTCGATAATAATGTGTATCCAATACACATTAATATGATCATTACCATAATGATCATTCCCATGTCTTAACTTCCAGTTTGCTTAGGTGTGACCCTATAGGATCATATAATACTGGCAGTAAGTCTACAACTTACAGATTACAAGAGGCTTCTAGCAAAACATTGCAACCGCCCAGTATTATACGAATGTCTGATCTCGACACACAACTATCATCAGGAGTGAGTACAAGTGTGATTTCAGGACACTATCCCAACAATCTCCCACTTGTACTGGAATCATCAATTCCTATAATCCTTTTGTCTCTATATCTCGATTTGGCATAAGGCAAGATTGGTGTCATCCTTATTAAGCCAACATCGTGTTTATCGAACTCCTGATCTTATACTGAACATTACAAACAACTGAACTACAGTTCGTTTGAGTGCGGCCACACATTTTTCCAGTATTTAATCTTCGATAGGCCCTGAGATATTTATCTCCCGTTATTCAGGAGGGACAAATCCCATCTTGTTCCATCCCTATTTCAACGCACACTTCATGATATACTTGAACAGTGCCGTTATAGTCGCCAGTTACGGGTCGACGTTTGACAAGGTCAAAGTGTACCAATTCATATGCAAGAAAGCATGATGAACTCAGGTCTGAGGACTATACTCTATAGTCGTAATGAGAACCTCTTATGACACATATATAACTATCTTGTAGACTTCTCATCAGCGGGTCATGTCCGATCATATGTTCGCCAACATATATCTATGTGACTGACTGCGATAATCATATCATTGGCTCCATGAAACTTAGCCAACAGTCACCTCACAATATAGTCTCTCGTGGTTGCCATTGTCCCACTTTGACAATCTCGACTAGGGACAAAACATAATTTATATCATCTATGACTTATAGGGTTTCATGATCAAGTCCTCAACTTGATGACCTATAATATGACATAAACTTATTTTGGGACCATTATTTAGATCACAATAAATAATGCTGAAATCAAATTTCATTAAACATATCCAAAAGAATGTTTTACAAGAGCATCTTATTATAACTAAAATAAAACTAAAACTCCCACTAGAATCAAGATTACATCTTAAGATCTCTAATGCCTACAGCAGTCGTATGAATCTCATGCTTAGGCCTTGGGAGTGACTTAGTCAGAGGATCAGCGACATTCTCGTCCGTCGGAACTCGGCTGATCTTCACATCACCTCTATTGACGATATCACGAATCAGGTGATATCTCCTCTCTACGTGTTTGGACTTCTGGTGTGACCTGGGTTCTTTCGCCTGAGCAATGGCTCCGTTGTTGTCACAAAAAAAAGCCACTGGCTCGAAGATACTTGAAACCACACCAAGTTCGGTCATGAACTTCTTGATCCAAACAGCTTCCTTTGCCGCTTCTGAAGCAGCAACATATTTAGCTTCCGTCATGGAATCAGCTACGGTATTCTGCTTAGAGCTCTTCCAGCTCACTGCACCGCCATTTAGACAGAAGACATATCCAGATTGTGATCGGAAATCGTCTCTGTCCGTCTGAAAACTCGCATCGGTGAATCCATTCACCACAAGTTCTTCACTTCCTCCATACACAAGGAATTTATCCTTAGTATGTCTCAAATACTTGAGAATATTCTTGACAGCTGTCCAGTGAACTTCACCTGGATCAGATTGGTATCTACTCGTCATGCTTAACACGTAAGCTACATCTGGATGAGTGCAGAGCATGGCATACATAATAGACCCTATTGCAGAAGCATAAGGAATCCTATTCATGCGCTCCCGCTCAGCATGTGTCACCGGACACTGCTTCTTGCTGAGACTAATGCCATGAGACATCGGTATGAAGCCCTTCTTGGAATCTTGCATCTTGAATCTGTGCAACACCTTATCAATATAAGTGTCTTGGCACAATCCAATCAGCATGTTTACTCTATCTCTGTAGATTCTGATTCCAAGAATGTACGCGGCTTCTCCCATGTCTTTCATGGAAAAACAACTTCCGAGCCAAGTCTTAACAGACTGAAGCAACGGAACGTCATTACCGAGGAGGAGTATGTCATCGACATACAGTACAAGAAACGCAATTCTGCTCCCACTAGTCTTCTTGTAAACACATGGTTCCTCTTCGTTCTTGATGAAACCAAATTGTTTTACTGCTTCATCAAAACGAAGATTTCAACTCCGTGATGCTTGCTTCAATCCATAAATGGATTTATGAAGCTTGCATACCTTTCCAGCGTTCTTCGGAGCAACAAAACCTTCAGGCTGTGTCATATACACATCCTCTTCCAGAATATCTTTCAGGAAAGCGGTTTTGACATCCATCTGCCAAATCTCATAGTCATAATGAGCTGCAATCGCTAGAAGAATCCGAATGGATTTAAGCATACCGACTGGGGAATAGGTTTCATCATAGTCAATACCATGAATTTTCTTGAAACCTTTAGCCACCAACCTCTCTTTGTAAATCTGTACATTGCCATCCACGTCGATCTTCTTCTTGAAGATCCATTTACACTCAATGGCTTTTGCACCATTAGGTAAATTGACCAAGGACCATACTTGGTTTTCTGACATGGATCCCATTTTGGATTTAGAGGCTCCAAGCCACTTTTCCGAGTCTGGGCCCACCATTGCTTCCGCAAAGGTCGCTGGTTCGTCACTATCAATGATCATCAGATCATTGGAATTGATCACGAGAAATCCATAGTATCTCTCGGGTTCGTGACGGATCCTTCCGGATCTGCGAACTTCGGGCTCCACAGGCGCCGGTTCCACAGAACTTTGTGGATCCAACTGCTGCTCTTCCTCAGCAGGTTGAGCAGTCTCCTGTGCATCTCGAATTTCTTCAAGATGTACTTTACTCCCACTGTTTTTCTTAGAGAGAAACTCCCTTTCAAGAAAAGAACAGTCCCGAGCAACAAATACTTTGTTCTCAGATTGGTTGTAAAAGTAGTATGCCTTGGTTTCCCTAGGATAACCAACGAAGTAGCATTTATCTGATTTGGGTGCAAGCTTGTCAGAGATTAAATGTTTGACATAAGCCTCACAACCCCAAATCTTCAGGAAAGACAGACTAGGAATGTTCCCAGTCCACAATTCATGTGGTGTCTTTTCCACTGATTTAGATGGCACCCTATTTAGTGTAAACGCAGACGTTTCTAGAGCGTATCCCCAAAAGGATAATGGAAGATTTGAATGACTCATCATAGACCGAACCATATCCAATAAGGTTCGATTCCTCCTCTCTGACACTCCATTCCATTGGGGTGTTCCAGGAGGAGTGAGTTGTGAAACAATTCCACACTCGCTCAGATAGTCGCTGAACTCTTGACTCAAGTATTCTCATCCGCGATCCGACCGCAGAACTTTGATACTTTTGCCAAGTTGGTTCTGTACTTCATTCTTGAATTCCTTGAATCTATCAAAGGATTATGATTTGTGTCTCATCAAATAGACATAGCCATACCTACTGAAATCATCAGTGAAGGTAATGAAGTACTTGTAATTTCCTCTGGCAACAGTACTCATTGGCCCACATACATCAGTATGAACAAGGCCCAATAAATTACTGGCCCTTTCATTTGGTTTGTTGAAAGGGGATCTAGCCATTTTGCCCATCAAACAAGATTCGCATTTCTCACATGATTCAAAATCAAATGAGCCCAGAAGCCCATTTCGATGGAGTCTCTGAATTCGTTTCTCATTGATATGGCCCAAACGACAATGCCATAAGAAAGTCGGGTTTTCGTCATTTGACTTAAACCGCTTTGTATTTATGTTAAAGACATGCACTTCTTGGTTTAAAACATATAACCCATTATCTAATGGGGCGTTACCATAATACGTACCATCACGATTAAAAGAACAAACTTTATTCTTAACAGCAAAATCAAAACCTTCCAAATCCAAAACGGAAACTGAAATTATGTTTCTGCTAATCGCAGGTACAAAGTAGAAATTATTCAAAGCTAAAACCATGCCCGAAGGTAAGGACAAATCGTAAGTGCCTACGGCCAGTGCAGCAACCTTAGCTCAATTCCCGACCCGTAGCTCCACTTGTCCTTTCTTCAGCGTTCTACTGTTTCTTAGTGCCTGCACATCATGATGGAATGTTTAGATAAATCCTGATTCAATTCCAGATTCAGATTATCCTAAACATGCTGATCTAGGTTCTTCTTGAATAGAAACATTAGATTGATCTCACCTTATACCTGATTTGCAGCGGAAAGGGACGGTATGTCTGAGATCAGAGAGCCACCGAGAGATAACTCCTCCAGAGGTTCACACACGCACACCAATCAGGAAGAAGGCTGCTAGGCCACTGAGGAACTCGGCGCAGAGAGATAGAGAGTTTACGGCTGTTGTGTTAGGGTTATTTTGGTTCTGAACTCGAGTTTTATTTATAAAACTTGTTCGGTTCCGTTTGGGCCATTTGGCCCAAATACCAATTAACTCGAAAGCGTTTTTGCACTGCATCGATCGTTGCACCTCATGCATCGATCGATGCACAGTGGCTAAACCTTTTATTCTCTCTAAGCACAGTAAATGCCTAGCACTTTTACCGTACTTCTGCTAAACCGTTCCTACACATTTTCCTGTTAGCTTAGGCGTGTGATCCATATGGGATCATATAATAAAGGCAATAAGTCCAAGACTTATAGATCATGAGCGGACTCTAGCAAGCCATCATGACCCCCAGTATTATATGACTTATGTCTGATCATTGACATACTCTTACTTTCTAGAGACAGTACCGAGATTACTGGACACAATTCCAACAATCTCCCACTTGTACTGGAATCTCTGTATTCATAATCCTTTTGTCTCAATATCTCGATTAGTCATAAGGCAAGATTAGTGTCATCCTTATAAAGCCTAATCTTGTTCATCGGACTCTGATTTGATACTGACAATCCAAACGACTCGGGAAAGTCCGTTTGAGCATGGCCATGCATTTTCCAGTATTCAAATCTCCGATTGGCCTAGAGATATTCACTCCATTTATATTGGAGGGACAAATCCCGTCTTGTTCCATCACTGTAAACTACTCATTTCTTAATGTACCCAAACAAGGTCCTTATAACTATCGCAGAACGATAGCGTTAGACAATGATCAAAGTGCATCAGTTCATGTGCAGTCACATGCATGCGAACTCAGGTCTAAGGACTATACTCTATAGTCGTAGTAAGAATCTCTTATGACACAGATATAAATATCCTGAAGAGTTCTTATAATCGGGTCTTGTCCGGTCGTATGTTCCCAAACATACACCTATGTACTGACTTTGATGCCGCGCATCTATGACACACTGAGACTTTGTCATAAGTCACGTACCAATCCAGTCTCACACGGTTGTTGGTGTTCCAATTTCAACAACCTTCGACTAGGGACGGGATGATATAAAACATCTATCAAATATAGGGTCTCATGATCAAGCTAAATGACTTCGATGACTCAAGATCAAGTCATTTACTTCGATGACCTATAAAATGGTTTATATCACTTTGGAACGATTATTTCATCACAGTTAAAATAATCTTGAAATAATAATTTCATTAAACATCTTAAATGTTGTTTCAAGAACATATCCAATAACTAAATAAAGCCCTTTAATAACTCCTACTGAAATTAAGATTACATCTTAATTTCACTTATCCTACAGCAACAGTCCGCGACTCGTGCTTAGGCCTAAGGAGTGGCTTCGTTAATAGATTAGCAACGTTCTCATTCGTAGAAACTTGCTGATCTACTTAACATCTCTGTCATTTATCTTACGGAATGGGTTATACCTATCCTCAAGGTGTTTGGACCTCTGATGTGCAGCTAGTCTCATCTATGCTGGAAATCACATCAAGTTCAGTGACGAACTCTTCTTTCCAAACAACCTCTTTCGCGACTTCCCAAGCTGCGAAATGTTCAGCTTAAGTCATGGAGTCAGCAACAGTGCCTTGCACCGCCAGATAGACACAAGATATAACCGGACTGTGATCGGAAATCATCTTTGTCTATTGGAAATTTGCCTTTCAGACTCTACCGACTTGTAGCACCTCACTTTCTCCGTAACTCTAGAATTTATCCTTAGTATTCCTCAAATACTTTAGGATATTCTTTACGGCAATCCAGTGATTCTTTGCTGGATTTGACTGGTCTTAACTTGTCTTGTTTAACATTAAAGCAACATCAAACAAGTATGTTTCATGGCATACATGATAGATCCAATTGCCGACGCATATGGAATCTCATCCATGCATTTAAGCTCAGCAGTTATCTTAGGATACTGTATCTTGCTTAACTTAATGCCATGTGACATTGGCATAAAACCCTTCTTGGATTGCTCAAAACGTGTAGGACTTTGTCAATTTAAGAATCCTGACTTTGTCCTACCAGCTCTTTTGGATCTCTATCTTTAGATCCAAAATCCAAGAACTACGTGGCTTTACCCATGTCAATCATTAAACCAACTCCCAAGCTAGTCCTTTACCGACTACAGCGTTGGGACGTTATATCCGAGAATCAGTATGTCATCGACATACACTTTGAGAAATGCAATATCGCTCCCACTAATCTATTAGTAAACACACAGTTCCGCTTCGTTCCTGTTCAAGTCAAAACCTTGACTACTTCAACAGAACGAAGATTCCAACTCCGATATGTTTGCTTCCATCCATGAATGGATCGATGAAGCCAACTTACACAAAATGTAATTTTTTTTCGGAGTCCGGGCTTACTTTCGCTTCTTTGAATTTCGCAGATTCGTCGCTTTCAATGATCATCAGATCATGCGAACTTTTAATGATTATCAGGTTCAACTAATGACGAGAAATCACTCTCGGATTAGTAACTGATTCTTTCATATCTGCGAACTTCAGGCTCCACAGGTGTAGATTCTACAGAAATCTGTAAATCCTTCCGCTGCTCTCCCTCAATAGGTTAAGCAGCCTCCTGTATTTCTCGAATTTCTTCGAGTTGTACTTTTACTCCCACTGTTCTTCTTGGAAAGTAACTTCCCTTCTTAGAAAACAGAATGGTCGTAAAAATACTTTTTACTCCCACTGTTCTTCTTGGAAAGTTAATTTCCCTTCTTAGAAAACAGAATGGTCGTAAAAGTACCGAGCCTTGGTTTCCCTAAGAAAACTTCGAGTTATACTTTTACTCCCACTGTTCTTCTTGGAAAAATAACTTCCCTTCTTAGAAAACAGATTGGACGTAAAGTAACAAGCCTTAGTTTCTCTAGGACAACCAGCGAAGTAGCACAACTACAAATACTCAGTAAAGACAAATTTGGATCGATTCCAATCCACATTAACGTGGTGTCTTTCAACTGATATTTGTGGAACTATTTCAGCGTAAACTTAGATATTTTAGAGCGTTATTCTTAAATAATATCATGGAAGATTCGTGTGACTCATCTTTAATCATTTCTAATAAGATCTGATTCTTTCTCACAGAAAACACCTTCAGGTTTTCAGGAGAAATGAGCTGTGAAACGATTTCACACTCATTAAGATGATCACACAATCAATGACTTAAGTATTCTTCACTCGTGATTTTAATCCAGAGTCTTAATACTTTTGTCATTCAGATCCTATACTTCATTCTGGAACTCTTTCGACCATGTCAAAGAATTCCGACTTGTGTCTCATCAAATGAACACAGTCACACTCACTGAAGTAATCAGTAGAGACAATGAAGTACATGAGATTTTCTCTGGCATTACTGCTCATTGGGCCACATACATGAGTATGTTCCAGGTCCAATAAGCCTTTGGGCTTTTCTCTAGCTTGGCTAAGATAGGCCCTTTACCTTTTGGTCTAGTAAACTGAATTCAAGTCTCATAAGATATTTTATCAAATGAGCCCAAACGTCCATGACTATGGGATTTCTGAATCCGACTTACTCTATGTGACCAAGACTTTTATGCCAAGAAAAATCAGGTTTAATTCATTAGATTTAAACCAATTCGGTATTTATGTTACATTTAGGCACTCTTTGGTTTAAGATATAAAACCCATTCCATGAATAGGGTGCTACAATTAATATTTCATTAAGATCAAAAGAACAAAACTTGTCTTTTATCAAAATGAAAAACATTCAAATTCTTACAAGAAAATGAAAGACAACTCTGCTTAAAGCAGGTACATTGTAGCAATTACTTAATACAAAACCAAGCCTCAAAGGGACCTATAAGTGAAAAACCTTACGGCTGAGGCAGCATCCCAAGCTCCTTCCAGACATGTAGTTTCACTTGCCCTTCCTTCAACGTTCTACTGTTGCTTAGGCTCTGCATATTATCACAAATATCAGTGCCACAACCAGTATCCAATACCTTTTTAAGGTAGAACTTGAAGTAATAACATGAATACCTGAGGAAGTAGTCTCATTACATCGACTTTAACTCCTCATCATCTTCCATGAATTTAATGCAATCTCTCTTCCAATGCCCTGTCTCCTTACAGTAGCAGCACTTACCAACGTAAGAGGTATCTGACTCGGGCTCAGAAGACACACGCTTGCCATGATTCAAAATCTGGACAACTTTGTCTTCACCCTTGTCAGCATTAGGTTTAGTAAACCTACCCTTCTCATTCATGAGATTGTACAGGGTACTCTTCACGTTTGGCTCAACTGTCTTGAGCATATCATGCAGTTCAGTCAGCGTCTTCGTTAAGCCTTTCTTGATATAGTTCTTTCTGAACTTATCATAGCTTGACGGCAGTGACTGCAGAATGATTTTAGTTGCCAACTCTTGGCTAACTGGATAATCCAGTTTCCTCAGGTTATCAATGTAACCCATCATTTTACTGACATGAGGACTCACTGGATTATCATTTGGTAGCTTGCAGCCAGTGAGAGACTTAACCAACTGGTATCTCTCCACCCTTATCTGCTCCTGAAATTTCAATTTCAGGCTGCTGATCATCTCTATTGGCGACTCCATGTTCTCATATTGCTTCCGCAAGTCTGAGTCCATGGTAGCCAATATCAGACCACGCACATCTACCGCATCATTATAATGCTTTTTCCAAGCATCATATACTGCATGAGAAGCATTGGACCCGATCCTCACGGGGAGAGCTCTCTCAAGGACATAGTCCTTTCTCTCCTGTCTGAGGACTAGCCTCAGGTTCCGCGACCAAGTCAAGAAATTTGATCCGTTCAGTTTGTCCTTCTCAAGAACAGACCGGATCGAGAAAGTGTTTTGATTGTTTGTGCTAGTCATAACTGAAATATATATAAGATAAAAGGATTTTAGTTAATATGTTCAATATGATTAATCTCGTATTAAATTTAATATGATTAATCACGCATTATATTCAATAACATAAGTTACCCTCAATAGAATATAATGATTCCAAGATCCACATATAACTAAGATCAAAGTGGGCCACTGGCCGTCACCCAACCTTAGCTTATATCGGTAAGCCCTATATCGGCTAATTATATCCGTGATATAACTCTTGGTTGTGAATCTGGGCCCGAGGCCCAATCCACTCTGATGTCTCAAGGCCCGGGACTCCCGATGGCCCAGTCAAGAAAACCAGACTATACAGTCATGTAATCATTAATGTCTGGGACTCCCAATGACATTTATGAATCACAAACCGTCTTATCCACGCAAAAGCAGACACCCTCACACTGTAAGGCCATGAATACAATTGAATGGGCTTCGACAGCTGACATAGAATGGACAAGACATCCAACGCTTGATATTGTTTGAGGTTCGTAGGTTTATTTAAAAAATCATTCTCGAAATAGAAGATTACTATTTCGGGAAACTTTCCATTTTTGGAAACCTACAATTTTGGAAACTTTCTAAAATTGGAAACTTTCAAAACGGAAACTTTCTAACTTTAGAAATTTCTTTAAAATCCAAAACCCGCAAATCCAGAAACTTCTATTTAAAGAAACTTTCTAATTTAAAAATTTCGGAAACTTTAATTTAAAATCGACTTTATAATTTTATAAAATAAATTTTAAATTAATCTGAAGAAAGACTCAAATAATTGGCCCAATTGTTTTAACTTCTTGGCCCGAGGCCCAAGAATTTGTCCATGTCCAAGACATGACCCAATTGTCCAATTAAATGACATAACCGGTCTGGTTCATTAAAATTGGTCTAACCAAAATCAATTACTACGACGACCACAATTGTCAACCGGTTATTAACTAAACCGGATTTTCTCAATTTATTTGGTCCAACCAAATCAAATTAGAAAATCCTGGTTTAGGCACTAAATCCAATAATTCTTTCGACATTGGATTTCTTATCCCGGTTTAACCAGACTTAATAAAATTATTAAATCTGTTTATTAAACCAGGACGAATTAATTTTAATCAAAAATTAAACCGAGCCTTAAACCAACCATGTCGATCGATGGACCAACCGTGTCGATCGATCCATCAACCACATCGGTCGATGCTCTCAGCATCGATCCTGCATCGATCGTGCATCGATCCTGTATCGATCGATGCTCTCACGCATGCACTGAACCGAGCCAAAACCCTAACCGTGTCGATCGATGCACCAACCGTATCGGTCGATGCACCAACATCGAACCTGCATCGATCCTGTATCGATCGATGCTTTCACGCGTTAACAGGTTTTACCGAGAGTCTGTATCGACCGATCCATGCGATCGTATCGATCGATCCATGCGATCTCCGATTGTATCGACCGATCCATGCGATCGTATCGATCGATCCATGCGATTCTGGTCGATACTCATTCGGTTGTATCGACCGATCCATCCATTGCATCGATCGATGCAATGCGATCACAGTCGATACTTCTTTATGAAAATCGCAAATTCCAAATCAATATAGCTTGGATTTGCGATTTCAAGTGTGTTTAAGGTTCAATTCCTTGTTGCTTAAGTGATTTCTCTTATCAATAGTTGATTCAAAACACTTCTTAAACAAGAAAACAATCCTAAACATGAATCTAATCAAGAAAAACCAGAACCTGGCTCTGATTCCACTGATGGAATGTTTAGATAAATCCTGATTCAATTCCAGATTCAGATTATCCTAAACATGCTGATCTAGGTTCTTCTTGAATAGAAACATTAGATTGATCTCACCTTATACCTGATTTGCAGCGGAAAGGGACGGTATGTCTGAGATCAGAGAGCCACCGAGAGATAACTCCTCCAGAGGTTCACACACGCACACCAATCAGGAAGAAGGCTGCTAGGCCACTGAGGAACTCGGCGCAGAGAGATAGAGAGTTTACGGCTGTTGTGTTAGGGTTATTTTGGTTCTGAACTCGAGTTTTATTTATAAAACTTGTTCGGTTCCGTTTGGGCCATTTGGCCCAAATACCAATTAACTCGAAAGCGTTTTTGCACTGCATCGATCGTTGCACCTCATGCATCGATCGATGCACAGTGGCTAAAACTTTTATTCTCTCTAAGTACAGTAAATGCCTAGCACTTTTACCGTACTTCTGCTAAACCGTTCCTACACATTTTCCTGTTAGCTTAGGCGTGTGACCCATATGGGATCATATAATAAAGGCAATAAGTCCAAGACTTATAGATCATGAGCGGACTCTAGCAAGCCATCATGACCCCCAGTATTATATGACTTATGTCTGATCATTGACATACTCTTACTTTCTAGAGACAGTACCGAGATTACTGGACACAATTCCAACACATCAGTGTCGGAAATTCGAGCCAATTCCACCAGATTCAGAATCCTCGCGAGTTCCAGATAGCCTAGGATCTAGGGTCTAGTTAATTGAATCATGGATCTCACCTCGTGATTACCGGGAGTTTTGGCAGCGGAAGATTCAGGTAACACGAGATCTCTGGAGCGCCTCAGATGTTGCGCCTCTACCTCAGTCCACACGCACACAAGCTGGAATCCGCCGGGATGCTAGTACCGGGGCTCGGATCTCGTGGGAACTGAGTTTCTCAAGGTTTTGTGTTTTTTTCTCTCTGAGAAAAACTGTCTGGGCGGCGCATTGTTCATTATCTCGGTCGAATCTATAAAACACGTTTATACATTGACCTCGAGGTGAACCGAAACATCAGTTTCGGTTTCGCCATTGTGTCGACCGACACACCCACTGGTGTCGATCGACACACGTCTTGTATCGACCGACGCACCCAAAGGTGTCGATCGATACACCCCTTTGAAACTCAAATTGAATGTGTATCTAATACACATCGATCAGACCATATGCCAATGATCAATCCCATACGAAGTATGTCCAACTTACTTAGGTGTGTGACCCTGTAGGTTCACACGATACTGGAAATAAGTTACAACTCATTTGTCATAAGCGGTTTCTAGCAAAACATTATGATTACCCAGTATCACATGAATTGTCCGATCTCGACAATACAACTATCTCTAGAGTGAGTACAATGTGATTTCAGGACATAATCCCAACAATCTCCCAGTTGTACTGGAATCACCTATTCCTACAATCCCTTCGTCTCTATATCTCGATATGGCATAAGGCAAGAGACTGTGTCATCCTTATTATAGCCAACATCATGTTCATCGAATTCCTGATCTATACTGATAAAACAAACGACTGACAATCACCTCGTTTGAGCACGGCCATGCATTTTCTCAGTATCAAATCTTCGATGGGCCCTGAGATATTTATCTCCCGTTATCCAGGAGGGACAAATCCCATCTTGTTCCATCCCTGTTTCTACACATACTTCATGATACGCCTAAGCAATGCCGTTATAGCCGCCAGTTACGGAACGACGTTTGACAAGGTCAAAACGCACCAATTCATATGCTAGAAAGCATGATGAACTCAGGTCTAAGGACTATACTCTATAGTCGTAATGAGAACCTCCCATGACACTGATGTAACTATCCTGTGGAGTTCTCATTAGTGGGTCATGTCCGATCATATTTGTCACTAACATATATCTATGTGACTAACTGTGATAATCATATCATTGACTCCATGAAACTTAGTCCAACAGTCACCTCACATACTAGCCTCGCGCGGTTGTTAGTGTCCCATTTTAACAACCTTGACTAGGGACAAACATAATTTTATGTCATCTTTTACTTATAGGGTTTCATGACCAAGTCCTCAACTTGATGACCTATAAGATGAACATAAAATACTTTGGGACCATTATTTAATTATCCAATAATTAAATAATACCGATGTCAGTTTGACTTACATAAACACTACCATAGCATGTCTATGTAAAGATTACAACATAACTAGAATTGCTCCCACTAGAATCAAGATCATCTCTTCAGATATCTTATACCTACAGCAACAGAATAAATCTGGTGCTTAGGTTGTGGGAGAGACTGCGGTGTTTTGTTTGAAACAATTCTAACAAACCACACCGCCATTCAGATAAAATCACTATTCTACGGTCCACTGCTTGGAGCCTTTCCAACAGATAGCACCGCTATTCAGATAAAGAGACATAACCAGGTGGGAACCGGGAATCGTCTTTGTCCGTCTAACTACTTTCAACTGGTTCGTCACTTCCTTAGTTCACCACGAACCTATCCTTAGCGTTTCTCAAACACTTGGGATATCTCTGGTAACTGATCAGTGAACTTTACCGGAACATATTGGTATTTTCTCGTCATGGTTTATGCGCAAGCTGCATCTTGACGAGTACCAATATGGCATTTATGATGGATTCTATTGCATCAGCATAAGCAATCACACTCATTAATACTAGTTCAGACAGTGTTCAATAACACTTCTTCTTGCTAATATTGTTACTAGCTCAGCCAGTGTCCAAAACACTTCATCTTGCTTAGATTATTGCCATAAGACCTTTGGTATGAAGCCATTCTTGGAATCATGCATATTGGAACTTTCCAATACCTTATCAACATAAGGATTTTGACACGGTCCAACTAGCCTTTCTGATCCATTCCAATGGATCCTTATTCCAAGAACATTTACGGCCTTCTCCCATGTCCATCATTAAACTTGACTTCCGACCCAAATCTTGACAAGACTTTAACGTCGGAACGTCGTTTATGAGATTAAGTATGTTGTCTACATACAGTGTGAGAATTGCAATTACGCTCCCACTAGTCTTCTTGTAAACGCATGGTTTCTTTTTCTTTCTGATCAAGTCAAAACTTTTGACCACATTATCAGAATGTTGATTCCAACTCCAAGATGTTTGCTTCAATCCAGAAATGGATCGGTGAAGCTAACATGCATGCCCAGCCAATTTTCGGAGTTGTGGCTCACCATCGCTTATTTGAATTTCGCATGCTCGTCACTTTTTCAATGATCAACAGATCACGACATTTGGCTACGAGAAATCACTCTCGAGTTAGTGACGGATCCTTTCGGATCTGCGAACTTCAGGCTCCACAGGTGCAGATTCTACAACACTTTGTAGATCTCACCGCTGCTCTCCCTCAACAGGTTGAGCAGCCTCCTGTGTTTATCGAATTTCTTCGATGTATACTTTTACTCCCATTGTTCCTTTTGGAAAGTACGATCTTTCTCAAAAGATACAGTTCTGGACAACAAAAGTACTAAGCCTTGGTTTCCCTAGGACAACCAGCGAGGTAGAACTTATCAGATTTGGGTTCAAGTTTATTTGTAGACTACTGTCTTACACAAACCTTGCAATCCCAACTAATCAGAAAAACAAATTTGGAAATCACCCAGTCCACATCCAATGTGGTGTTTTTACTGATTCTGATAGAAACTTATTTAGCGTAAACATAGACATTTTAGAACGTATTCTTAAATGATTATGGAAGATTCCTGTGACTCATCATTAATCGGAGCATATCTAATAAGATCCGATTCATTCTGTCAGATGATCACCCAATTCTTGACATAAGTATTTTCCTCCTCGATTCAATCGAGGATCTCAATTCTTCTGTCAAATCGGTTCTACACTTCATTTTTGGAACTCCTCTAGGGATTCCTGTCCGTGTCTCATCAAATGAACACATCCATACTTATTGATGCCATCAATAAGGTAATGAAGTACAGAAGATTTCCTTTGGCATTTATGCTCATCGGGCCGCATACATCAGTATGTGTAAGGCCCAACAAGCCTCTGGCCCGTTTCCTTTAGCTCTGCTAAAAGGGCCTTAGTCATTTGGCCCAGTGAGCAGAATTCATATCTCAAATGATTAATAATCAAATGAGTCCAAAACTATGGAACTTCTGAATCCGCTTCACCTTGTGTGGTTAAATGACTATGCTAAGGAAAAATCGACTTCAAGTCATCAGACTTAAAGTGTTTGGTATTTATGTTATGTGTACAAGCGTACATTGGTTCAAGATATAAAACCCATTCCAAATGGGGTGCTACCATAGAATATTTCATTAAGATCTAAAGAACAAAACTTGTCTTTTATCAAAATGAAAAACATCCAAATTCTTACAAGAAAATGAAAGACATTTCTGCACAAGGCAGATACATAGTAGCAATTAATTAATTTCTAAAACCAAGTATGAAAGGCTCCTACAAGTGGAGAATCTCTACGGCTCATGCAGCAACCATTGCTTCATACCAGACACGCAGTTCCACTTGCCCTTTCTTCAACGTTCTACTGTCGTTTAGGTTCTGCATATTTCAAAAATATCAGTACCACAACTAATATTCAATACTTACGTAGAACTTGAATTAATAACACAATACCTGAAGAAGAAGTACCATACATCTCCTTCATCTCTTGTGAATCTTCCAAGAATTTAATGCAATCTCTCTTCCAATGCCCTGACTCATTGCAGTAGAAGCATTTTCTAACACCAGATGGGCCTGACTTGGGCTTATAAGATGACACAGGCTTATCCTGATTCCAAATCTGGACGGCCCTGCCTCTACCCTTGCCAACACAAGATTTCTCAAATCTTTTACCCTTTATGATGTCTTGCTCCGCTGTTTTGAGCATGCCATGCATCTCAGTCAACGTCTTCGTCAAACCTTTCTTGATATAGTTCTTAATGAACTTATCATAGCTTGACGGCAGTGACTGCAGAATGATGTCATTGGCCAACTCTAAGCTGACAGGACATTCCAGTCTCCCCAGGTTATCAATGTAACCCATCATTTTAATGACATGAGGACTTACTGGAGCATCCTCTGATAGCTTGCACCCAGTGAGATACTTCACCATATGGAATCTCTCAACTCGTGCCAGATCCTGAAACTTCAGTTTCAGGCTGGTGATCATCTCTATTGGCGACTCCATGTTCTCGTATTGACTTTTCAAGTCTGAGTTCATGGTAGCCAATATCAGACCACGCACATCTACCACATCAGTATAATGCTTATTCCAAGCATTATATACTGCATGCGAGCGATTGGTCTCAAGCCTTTCTGGAAGAGCTTTCTCAAGGACATAGTCCTTGCTCTCCTGCTTGAGAATGAATCTCAGATTCCGATACCAATCCAGGAAGTTGGATCCATTTAACTTGTCCTTCTCAAGGACGGATCGCAACGAGAAAGTAGTCATAGACATAAGCTGAAATCCAAGGAAAAACAAAGATTTAGTTATGTATATGATGAGAAATCTTATCTGATAAGAAAACTCGCATTATATTCAAACAATGTTTCCTCTATGAATATAATGATCCAAGATCCATACTTCACCAAAATCTGAGTGGGCGACTCGCCATTACCCAAACTTTAGTTATCTAGGTAAGCAATTCATTGCTAATTGTACTCAGTACAACTCTTGGTTGTGGATGAGACAAACTATGTCTATTCCACTCTGATGTCTCTGGGCCCAGAACTTCCGATAGCCCAGTCAAGTAAACCAATCTCTTTAGTCTTGTGATCATTGACAGCTGCACTGCAAGTCTGTCTATGACCACCTGCCTTACTCATGCTGCAGTGGATACCAAGGACTCCAAGACTATCCAACTACAACACGAGTCCAGACAGTAGACAAGATCGGGCAAGACATCAAGGTCACTTGATATTTAGTTGAGGAAACTAAACCCAAAAGTTTAGCAAATCAATCTCTTAGGTCATGTAATTGTTGATGTTTAGCACTGCAAGTCCATCAACATAACTACCTGCCTTACTCACATAATTGTGGACACCAAGCTCTTGGCTAGACTATCACACAACTAAATGAGTCTTGACAGTTGACCACATTGAAGCTAATCTTTAATCAAGGTTTTGGTCGAGTTTGGTTTCTGCAAATTCAAGGTTCAATAACCAGAATTCCGAGCATTGTATCGATCGACGCAGACTGTGTATGTCGATCGACACCACCAAACAAAACCGGACTTCAATAACTGTTTAATTCAATTAACCCGGTTCATCGAACCGGTCATGTCGATCGACACAACCCGTGTGTGACGGTCTACATAGACCTTAACCGAAGACAGTTTTGATAACCGGTTCAATCCAATTGAACCGACTTATCAGATCAAGATGATCTTAACCATTCAAATTGGTTAATATTAATTGCGATAACTGGTTCAATCCAATTGAATCAATTCATCCAATTTTAAACCGTTTTAACCAGTTTCAACTGATTGCGATAACCGGTCCAATTCAATTGAACCGTTTCATCCAATCAAACTGATTAATTCCATCGGTTCTTGCTAATTGAGATAATCAGTTCAATCCAATTGAACCAATTCATCCAATTTAAACCGATTTATTCGGTCTTAACCTAGCATGATAACCGGTCCAATCCAATTGGACCGATTAAACATTCGCTCGGTTTGTGTCGACCGACACTAACCTGTGTCGATCGACATTCGACCGAATTTGTTCTGTGTCGACCGATACACAACCTGTGTCGATCGACACAGTAGGCTTTTGGTTTTTCTTCGCGAAAAACCCTAGCCGCCGAATCTGTCGATTTTGCCACTCTGTGTCGACCGACACACCTAGTGTGTCGATCGACACTGTGCGAAAACACAGAATCGGAGATCGATCAGATCGATCTCACTTGTTCTAACTCAAACAACCTAGCTTGCGAATTTAACTCATCAAATTCAATCAACAGGTGCGATTCAATGGAAAACATGGCTCTGATACCACTGTCGGAAATTCGAGCCAATTCCACCAGATTCAGAATCCTCGTGAGTTCCAGATAGCCTAGGATCTAGGGTCTAGTTAATTGAATCATGGATCTCACCTCGTGATTACCTGGAGTTTTGGCAGCGGAAGATTCAGGTAACACGAGATCTCTGGAGCGCCTCAGATGTTGCGCCTCTACCTCAGTCCACACGCACACAAGTTGGAATCCGCCGGGATGCTAGTACCGGGGCTCGGATCTCCTGGGAACTGAGTTTCTCAAGGTTTTGTGTTTTTCTCTCTGAGAAAAACTGTCTGGGCGGCGCACTGTTCATTATCTCGGTCGAATCTATAAAACACGTTTATATATTGACCTCGAGGTGAACCGAAACATCAGTTTCGGTTTCGCCATTGTGTCGACCGACACACCCACTGGTGTCGATCGACACACGTCTTGTATCGACCGACGCACCCAAAGGTGTCGATCGATACACCCCTTTGAAACTCAAATTCAATGTGTATCTAATACACATCGATCAGACCATATGCCAATGATCAATCCCATACGAAGTATGTCCAACTTGCTTAGGTGTGTGACCATGTAGGTTCACACGATACTGGAAATAAGTTACAACTCATTTGTCATAAGCGGTTTCTAGCAAAACATTATGATTACCCAGTATCACATGAATTGTCCGATCTCGACAATACAACTATCTCTAGAGTGAGTACAATGTGATTTCAGGACATAATCCCAACAATCAGTACAAATATGAGCACCGCAGCCGGTATCCAATACCCGAGAAGTAGAACTAGAAGACATAACATTAAGTTCGATAACATAAATACCTGAGTCAGACGCATCATACGTCTTCTTCAGCTTCTTGTAATCTTCCATGAACTTCTTGCAGTCTCTCTTCCAATGCCCTAACTGCTTGCAGTAGTTGCATTTGTCCTCAGGAGAAGGCCTGGATTTGGGCTTTGGCTTGGGCTTGTCATGACTCTCAGTCTGGACAACTTGGTCCTTTCCCTTATCCTTCTTAGGTTTCTTAAACCTTTTACCCCTTTGTACCATCAGTACACTGGGAGTTGCCTTCTTGAGATTCGGCTCTGCTGTCTTCAGCATGCCGTGCAACTCAGTCAATGTCTTAGTCATGTTTTGCATGTTGTAGTTCATGATGAACTGATCAAAACACGACGGCAAAGACTGCAGAATCATGTCAGTGGCTAGCTCCTGGCTAATGGCACAGTCCAGTTTCCCCAGGTTATCAATGTAACCCATCATTTTAAGGACATGAGGACTTACTGGACTGTCCTTAGCCAGCTTGCAATCCATGAGAGATTTAACCGTCTGGTATCTCTCTGTGCGAGCTTGCTCCTGAAACAAAGCTTTCAGGCTGTTAATCATCTCAATTGGTGACATCACGTTCTCATATTGCTTCTGCAGCTCAGAGTTCATAGTCACCAGCATTAGACAATTAACGTCTTTGACATCAGTTGAATGCTTATCATAAGCATTCTTATCTGCCTGCGTGGCATTGGAACGTGGCCTCTCGGGGAGAACTCTTTCAAGGACATATTCCTTGTTCTCCTGCCTGAGAACTATTCTCAGGTTCCGATACCATTCCAAGAAATTATATCCATTTAACTTGTCCTTCTCAAGGATGGATCTTAGCGAGAAAGTGTTGATGTGAGTTGAGACAGACATAGCTGTAATTAAAAGAGGTAGAGGTTTAGTTATAATGCTCAAGGAAATGAGAATTCTTATCTAATAAGAAAAACTCGCATTGTATTCAAAACTATGTTTCCTCAGATGAATACAATGAGCCAAGATCCATACTTCACCAAAATCTGAGTGGGCGACTTGCCATTACCCAAACTTTATTTATCTAGGTAAGCAAATCATTGCTAATTGTACCCAGTACAACTCTTGGTCGCAAATGAGACAAACTATGTCTAATCCACTCTGATGTCTCTGGGCCCAGAACTTCTGATAGCCCAGTCAAGTGAAACCAATCTCTTCTGTCTTGTGATCACTGATAGTCGCCCTGCAAGTCTATCAATGACCATCTGCCTTACTCATGTTGCTGTGGATATCAAGGACTCCAAGGATATCCAACAAACGAAACAAGTCTTGACAGTAGACAAGATCGGGCAAGACATCAAGATCACTTGATATTTAGTTGAGGAAAAGAACTATTTAATCTTGATGTATATCCAATATACATCCAAGAAGTTATTAATTTAATTAAAACATTCAGTTTTATTAAGTTTTAGGTTCATCTAGAACTTTAGGATTAAATTTGGTCTGGTATATGCAAATTTATGGTCCAACCATTAATTCTGCGAATGGTGTGTCGATCGACGCCAACCATTGGCATCGGTCGACACAACCCAATTTAAACCGGTCTTCGATAACCGGTCAAACCGGATCGAATTTTCTTAACCGATACAATCTAATTGAACCGGTTCGGTTTAATGGTCCATGTCGATCGTCACACAACTCTGTGTCGATCGACATTACCAAACCAGAACCAAATTGGTTAATTAAAATTAACCGAGCGAGATAATTGATTCAATCCAATTGAACCGATCTATCTAATCGCTTAGTCTGCGTCTGTAACATCCCCGAACCGGCCTAAGGGCCATTCGGGCTGTTCATGGAACCAGGAGTCAGAACTCACAATCCAAAGGATCTATAAGAGTGTTCCATGGGCAGAGAAGGGTTACGTTCAACTAAACGGGAGCTTAACCTAAGGAAAACCAGCTGGACGGCCGAGCTATCAGCTAGAGAAGCTAGTGACCAGCTTAGCTCAGCTAAGCTGGAGTGTAGGAGTGTGGAATCAGCTGGTCAGCTAGTGTCACTAGCTGACCAAGGCGCCATCAGCGAAAGGGTGCCAATGGGAGTCATGTCCATTCGCAAGCCCAAAGCCACCTCTTCCTCTTGGGCGGTTATGGGTGAATTGTTGGCCTATAAATAGTACCCTTAGGGTTCATTTTCGCACACTACACACACAAGGGAAGAATCCCATAAATTTCTCTAAGGCATAAGCCACATTAAACCGAGAGAAAGAGAGAGATAAAGAGAGAGAAGGGCCGGCCGATTGCTTGTAAAGGAGTCGCCGGTGGTTTAAGAGGAGGAGCGGTTGGTTAAGGGTGCGAGGCGCGGATTGGAAAGAAGGAATAACTTCCAAGGCGACTATGAACCAGGGCAAAGCACCGACCACTTCCAAGGTAACATCCATGACCACTCTATTCACGGCCGCGGCCAAACCGCTAGGCCAAAGGCCGCACTAGATGTTGGCCGGATTGTTCTTCCTTTCTTCTAAGTAAAACCGGTTATAGGGAGATCCTATGCCCGGTCCAAAACGTTCATGTGAGCCACACGACCGGCCAAAGGCCTTGGTCGTGAATTAGAAGGCCATGAAGCGGTTGGGCGCGGATAAATCCATATTTGGGGCGCAAAGGGTCATGTGGTCTGGTCGGTTTAACGGGCCGTCTAGGGGGACGGTTTGACCGGGAACCGTGGGACTAAAGGCATGATCGGACCAAGTATGGAACCAATCAAGAGAGATTGGGAAAACTGTAACCGGCCGTGTAGTTGGCTATAGCGTGTGTCGGACTGGTGCCGCGAATGTCTAAGGACGAACGCGGGTCGCTAGGCGTGACCGTGGTCTGACGTGCGGATGTAAGGATCGATCGTAACCGTCCGCGGCACGATCGCATCCATTCGCACGAACAGTCGCAACCGTTCGTGGACGGTCGGCTAACGTGACCGCGGGACGATCGTAGTACGATCACGGTACGACCGTGACATCCTTCGGGACAGTAACGCGTCCAACCGTGAACGGACGTACGGACGTACGCAGACGCGTCCTTACGGACGTAACAACGACCCGTCACGAACACACGCGAACACCCGTACGGACAGAGACGGACGATCGCACGGACGTACGTGAATGACCATACGGACGTATGCGGTTGTCCGAACAGCCGTCCGACCGTGAAATGGGCTAAGTGCATGGAACGTTTGGATTAATGGGACATAGTCTTATATAGTGAATTGAACGGGAATTAAAAGGGATCATATAGAGCATATAATTGTTAGGTTGTTAAACCTTAACTTAAATAAATATGTTTATGAATTGTTTTGGCTTTCAGGTAACAAGGATGATCATGGGGATGATTCATCCTAGGCGCGACAAGACCGAGACGAGTGGTGTAATAGATAGACATTGTACTTAGGACCGAATACTATTAGCATAATGCAGATTGACTACATTGTATTGGTACCTTTTGCGTTTATTAATAAAATGTCTATTTGCCTTATTATTCTTGCTTAGAAATGTTAGAATGGAATGTATGAATGAAATGAATGTTCTAAGGAATTTGGCTAAGTATAAAACGATTAGGGTTGAGGTTTCCAAAAGAACCTCAACTTAGAACGGATTAGATAATGGAACGTCCGTCTAGGCCTATGGCCGGGATGGGGTGTTTCAAGTTGGTATCAGAGCGGAGTTATTTCCTAGGCTATGGGTTATGGGGCTACACAACTCGTCCGGGTTAGATTGTCCGTGTAGGAACTGTTAGACTTGTTTAGGACTTGAAGATTTCTTGTGTTGAATGTCTTAAATTGTTGATCTTCAGGTTGGAAAAAGCAAGTCAAAGCGTACTAAGGACAAGAGTGTGGCTGGCAACGGACAGGGATCCAAGGACCAGACCACGCCTGTCCAACCTGGGATGACCGGTCCTGAGGTCACCCAGAAGAGCACGGGTACCACAGATCCTAACGTTCTCAACTCGACTAGGGTTAATGAACCAGACATCGAGGTTGAGGGTAGACAGGATGATGTAGGCGAATCTTCGTCTCACGCGGCTCGAGATGAGACCGGCCGTGAGGAGGATGATGCTATGGGCGGCGATGGTGAGCCATTGACCGCGGTCCCGAACATCAGCCAGATGTGGACCATGCTGAAGGAGGTCATGGACCAGTTAACGACACTGAACCAGAACATCTCTTCTGGTCAGAAATCGTTTTCTGAAGGGCTTAAGGCCAAGGTCGTGGAGACCAAGGACCTTAGTGATGATGAGCCAGACGTAGTAGTTGAAACACCCCGATCCGGCCCTCCTAGGCCGCGGTCGATGCGTCCCAGTGGTCAGGCCAAACCCAGGCCTGAGCCTCCCGAAATCCCGTCCTATTTAAAATTTTCCCTTAGGAACAAGTATTCTTCGGATCTACTATTTGACTCCTAGTCTTAGATCCTTCATACTTAAGATTACGCAGCGGAAATCCTTACTTAACATTTACATCGTCCTTCTAAAGAACGATCCGTCTGAGAACCTCTTATAACCTTACTTGGTTTTCTCAAAAACTCTTTCGAGGTTCCAATTCCAACTATCCATTCAATCAACCTAAGTCTTTAACTTAGATCCTTTCATTATCCTATTCAGCTCTAACCATTCTTTAGAACAATAGAAGAGTTCTCGAAACGTGTACCTTAACCTTTGGTGAATCCGGTGTGAAGCTAACTCCGCGTTCAGCTTGACTCAATCGTTCATCGAGCTTATAGAACACGCCCCCTTTGTACCTAGTCATTCAACCAACCATCCCCACATGACCATGTACAAAAGAGGTCTTCTAGTTCCTTCCTTTGACCACCTTTTCATCTCGATCATTCCTTAGCTCGTTTCCCTTTTATCCTTTGTTGCCTTGACTTAACCTTGTTGTGTTTCCTGCAGCTTGACTCTTAGACCGATCCAAGTCCTTAGGTACGATTGCTTCACTGATCGCCCCCAAAATCGCCGAGTCATAACGATCAGATCACGGTCGGACTGATTTCCTTATCACTTCCGCGGACGGCCTGATCCGTGGTTTGAACCGTCGGCCGCGACCCAATCCATTAGACTGTTTGATCGCTCCGCACGCATTTCTACCACGCGATCATCTCGACTCTATCCGCGGTCCGACCCGATGTCATCCCGCTATCTCGTACTTGACCGTGGTTGATCTTCCCGATCAATCCAATCGGTTTATTGGACATGAATCCGTCAAGTCTATGATCCCGTCAATGCCTTGACCTTACGCGATCGCTCGGGTCGTACCGAGTGTCTCTCGGTCGTACCGTGATCGTCGGTCCATTAGCGTAATGGCTTGACGCAACGAGGATGCGGCAGCATCGCCAAGCGTACTCGGCAACGCTCGCGTTTCCTGTTCGTCAGGCCATCCGCGTCCTGCCGCAATCGCTATCCAACCGGACCGGCCGCACGTTCTGATCTTTCCCGATCTTTGAACCGTTGCGTCAGTCCGCGAAGAGACGCGACTGTTCGCGTATGGGCGCGAAGATTCAGCCAACAGGCGCAACCATCCGGAGATGATCCGCGACTGTCCGCGCGACTGTACCATCCAACCCGTGTACCGCGAACTTGTCCGCGATCATCGTGTCGCGAACGTCCTACGCGATCGTCCTGCCGCGATCGTCCTGTGCGATCGTCCTGCCGCGATCGTCTTGCCGCGATCGTCCTGCCGCGATCGTCCTGCCGCGATCGTCTTTACTTCGTGAACAATCGACCCACGGTCACCGTGTATCAACCGCGGGCGTAGAGAACAGCCTTGCGGACGCACGCGACCATCCTGCGGACGCACTTAACCGTCCTGCGGTTGTTGCGCACATCCTGGGGGTACGCGCTGTCGTCCCAAGACGTCCTGCGATCGCCCGACGGTTGGTTACGTCAGACTGTGGACAGACACGACCTTTCGCGGACAGACGCGACTGCCCGTGAACAGTCGCGACCATGCGCTGGGCCGTGTACAGTCTACCGTGATCCTTCTACTGCGTCCGACTAGTTCAACGATCCGACCATTCTGCCGTGTTGCGTCCGATCCGAGTTGTCCCGTCCGACTGCCGCATGGACTGTCCGCGATTGGTTTTCCGGGCTATTCACGTCCGCCCCAACGGACGTGCCTTTTACCCGCGCTTAACCGTCCGGCCCTTTCCGACCATGCGCCCAACCGACCCGTACCTTCCCGTCAACCGGTTCACAATCTTGGCCCATGGCCGGTTGTGGTTTCCCCAAGGAAACTGGTCCGATCCAAGCCATTTCCATGGGCTAACAACCGGTTCGAATTCGGAAAGGAAGAAGAGAAAGACGGATCCATCTGATTCCCCCAATGAATCGCCGACCAAGCAACTAAGCCGCGGTCGCGGTTCATCCCTTAGAACCGATCATTATCCTTGGAGAATGGTGGTTGGTTGCCGTGATCATTGGCTAGTTCCCTAGCCATGATAGACGATCATCATCGCCTACAACAACCACCATACGCTCTTAAGATCGCCGGCCATCCCCTTGAAGTTTCCGGCCAAACTCCCTCTCTTATTCTCGCTTTCATGGCCTTTGCCTTAGAGACATTCCTGGGCTTTTTCCCCAGTCTGGTGTGCGCAAATTGGCCAAGGAATGGCCTATTTATAGGCTTCCTTGGCGCCAACTTCCCCCAAGCGAATGGTCATGAGTTGTTGGCCGAAAGGTCACAACTTCTCTTGGTGACCATTCGCTGGTAACCGCCTAGTCAGCTAGTGTCACTAGCTGACCAGCTGACCCAACACTTGATCACTCAAGCTAGCTGGGTTGAGCTGGTTGCCAGCTGACCTAGCTGACCAGCTGGACTGTCCAGCTCGTTTCAGCTGAACACTCTTGATTCAGCTTGGCTAAGCTCATTTCCCACCGAACTTAGCTCTTTTTAGGTCATGGACCACTTCATTGATCTTCTTTGATCACGTGTTCAGTCTTATGGTTCCATAACAGCCCAAACGATTAGGGTGGGGTTTGTATCCCGGTTTGGGGATGTTACAGTAGTGGTAGAGTCACCGGTTCCCAGAAAGAACCGTAAGGTGGACTACCTCAACGTTCTTGGCCACATCACCAAGTTGGGCACCAAGCACTTCAAGGGAAGTGCAGACCCACTTGAGGCCGATTAGTGGAAGTCACGGCTTGTCCGGAACTTCCGATCTACCCGGTGTCCCGAGGACTACCGGAAGGACATTGCGGTTCACTTCCTGGAAGGGGACGCGCATAACTGGTGGCTGTCGGTGGACAGACGCACCAAGGGTCTCATTGACTCGTTTGCTGACTTTGAGGTTGAGTTCAACCGGAAGTATTTCCCAGCTGAGGCTTGGGATCGTATGGAGGGTAAGTACCTGAGCTTGACCCAAGGCCGCAAGACGGTCCATGAGTACGAGGCAGAGTTTGATCGTCTCAGACAGTACGTTGGACGTGATGTCGAGGACGAGCCGGCTCAAGTGCGTCATTTCCTTCGCGGCCTGCGTGTGGAACTGCGGACTCATTGCTCGGTTTGTTCCTATGACTCAGTCTCTGAGCTGGTTGAACGAGCTGCTACTGTGGAGGCCAACATGGCCAAGGAGAACAGCGTCGGTACTAAGTCACAGGACAAAGTGGCCAGCCGACCCGGGAAGAACCTAAAGAGGAAATGGGATCAAGTGGGGGCTGATCGCCAATCCTCTGACCGCACGAGATGTACCACCTGGGGCAAATATCACTTGGGGGAGTGTTGGAAAGCCGGGAAGGTATGTGCGAAGTGTGGCAGCAAAGACCACGAAGTCACAAGCTGTCCACAGAAGGGGCAAGAAAGGGTGACAGAAAGACCATTGACATGTTTCCAATGTGGAAAGACCGGGCATTACATGCGTGATTGCCCAAAGCTGCAAGGTGATAAGCAGAAGGCACCAGAAGGAAACCGGGGACAAGATGGTCGCGCAGTTAAGGCGAAGGGCCAGGACGCCCCGAGTCTACAATCTGGTGAAGTACTCGGCCGAAGCCGGCTCCTACGACTCGATCACTGGTACGTCACTAAGACCTCTACTTCTTCAATTTTTAAATGCATTGCATACATTGGGGAAAAGGGCGGGACACTTAGACATTTGGGGGAATGTGTAGGGACCGTTACAATAGGTGGTGTAGAGGCACTCACTCTATTTGACTCTGGGGCTACACATAGTTTTGTGAGTCCCGGAATGATTGGGAAAGGCTTGTTCCAAAAGGAACAAACGGCCGGCCAAGGCATTGTAAATGCGGCCGGTGGGCAAGTGATGCCAATGCTAGGGTTAGTGAAGGCGGTTCCCATTTCCATTGGAGGCGTGGACATGCCAGCTGACCTAGTAGTAGTCCAACTTAAGAATCATGAATGCCACCGAGGAAGGGTGAAGTTGGAACGGCCAGAGGGAAGGGTCGTGTTCCAAGGAGTAAGAACAACTTCGGGGATTTTGGTCGTCTCTGCTATCCAAGCAGAACGGATGCTGGAAAGGGGATGCGAAGCATACCTAGCCACCATCACTACCAAAGAAGTTGGGCCTGAGACAAAGGTCGAAGAGATCCCAGTGGTCAAAGACTTTGGGGACGTGTTCAAGGCCCTAGAAGGCTTACCGCCTGACCGGTCTGATCCGTTCGTCATTGAGCTAGAACCAGGGACCAAACCTCTCTCCAAGGCGCCATATAGAATGGCTCCAGCCGAGATGGCTGAGCTGAAGAAGCAGCTGGAAGAACTGCTAGACAAGGGCTTTATTAGGCCAAGTAGTTCTCCATGGGGGGCGCCCGTTCTATTCGTCAAGAAGAAGGACGGAAGCCTTCGGTTGTGCATTGATTACCGAGGCATAAACCGGGTTACTGTGAAGAACAAGTACCCATTGCCTCGGATAGATGAATTGTTGGATCAATTAAAGGGTTCAACGGTGTTTTCCAAGATCGATTTGGCTTCGGGGTACCATCAAATCCCGATAGCACCTGAGGACGTGAGGAAAACAGCCTTTAGAACTCGGTATGGTCACTATGAATTTGTGGTCATGCCATTTGGTCTAACCAATGCACCAGCTGCGTTCATGAACATGATGAACGGTGTCTTTCGGGAATGGTTGGACAAGTTCGTTATCATATTCATTGATGACATCCTTGTCTACTCCAAGAACCGAAGAGAACACGGTGAACATCTAAGGATCGTGATGGAAACCCTAAGGGCGCAGAAGCTCTATGCCAAGCTCAGCAAGTGTAGCTTCTGGCAAACGAGGATAGGGTTCCTAGGACATATAGTGTCTGATGAAGGTGTCTCAGTTGATCCGGACAAGATCCGTTCAATTGAAGAGTGGCCGCGGCCGAGGAACGCAACCGAGGTTAGAAGTTTCCTCGGACTGGCCGGTTACTATAGGCGGTTTGTCCAAGGTTTTGCAAGCATGGCTAAGGCTATGACTAAGCTGACCGGAAAGAACGTGAAGTTCGAATTGACTGAAGCCACGGAGAAGAGTTTTAATGACTTGAAGGATATGTTGACCAAGGCACCTGTCCTAACACTGCCGGTAGACAATGTACCATACGTGGTCTACACAGATGCATCCCGGAACGGGTTAGGGTGCGTTCTGATGCAGGACGGGAAGGTGATAGCCTATGCCTCAAGGCAGTTGAGGAAACACGAGGGGAACTACCCAACTCACGACCTCGAGATGGCCGCTGTGGTATTTGCACTTAAGATCTGGCGATCTTATCTCTACGGAGCCAAAGTGCAACTATTCACCGACCACAAGAGTCTGAAATATGTGTTCACTCAGCCTGACCTGAACCAAAGGCAGAGAAGGTGGATGGAATTGGTGGCAGATTACGATCTAGACATCACTTACCATCCAGGAAAGGCTAACTTGGTTGCAGATGCCTTGAGTCGGAAAAGAACTGAATTGGCCGCAGAAAAGGATGCAGAGACCTTGATTGGATTGGTCCGGTCCTTGCACCTTTATGCACTGACCGTGGACAATGAGCCACTAGGACTTGGAGCGGCAGATCAGGCGGATCTGTTGACAAGGGTCAGGTTGGCCCAAGAGCATGATGAAGAGTTGATGAGATCGGTTAACAACAACAACACTGAGTATCAGTTCACCAACAACGGGACGGTTGTGGTGAATGGTAGAGTGTGTGTTCCCGATGTGAAAGGCCTTAAGGAAGAAATCCTAAGGATGGCTCATCAGTCTAAGTTCTCTATACATCCCGGACAGACCAAGATGTACCAAGACCTCAAACGGTACTATCACTGGGTCGGGATGAAGAAGGACATTGCTGAATGGGTGTCTAAGTGCCAAATGTGTCAATTGGTCAAGATTGAACACCAAGTCCCGAGCGGCCTGATGCAAAGTTTACCCATTCTGGAATGGAAATGGGATAACATTACGATGGACTTTGTAACGGGACTGCCGGTGACCCGGTCAAGAAGGGACACGATTTGGGTAGTGGTGGACAGATTGACCAAGTCCGCACACTTCTTAGCCATCAAGAAGACTGATGGAGTGGGTAAACTTGCTGAGAAGTACATTGATGAGATCGTAAGACTTCATGGTGTACCAGCAAGCATAGTCTCAGACCGAGATGGTCGGTTCACGTCTTATTTCTGGCAAGCTTTCCAGAAAGCCCTAGGAACGAGAGTGAACATGAGTACGGCTTATCATCCAGAAACGGATGGTCAGTCTGAAAGGACCATACAAACGTTAGAAGACATGTTGAGATCATGTGTTCTAGACTGGGGAGACTCTTGGGAAAAGTATTTACCCTTGACCGAGTTTGCTTACAACAACAGTTACCAAGCAAGCATCGGAATGTCCCCCTATGAAGCGTTGTATGGGCGGCCCTGCAGGACCCCACTGTGCTGGACGCAAGTGGGTGAATCCCGAGTCCTTGGGCCAGAGATAATCGAGGAGACTACTGAGCGAATCCGTTTCCTAAGAGCCAAGATGCAAGAGGCGCAAGACCGCCAAAAGAGTTATGCAAACAAAAGAAGGAAAGACATCGAGTTCCAAGTTGGAGATCGAGTCTACCTTAAAATGATCACCTTCAAGGGAAGGGCAAGGGTTTCCAAACGTGGGAAGCTTGATCCAAGGTACTTAGGGCCGTTCACGATCCTAGAACGGGTCGGGATGGTTGCTTATAAGCTAGACTTTCCCAATGAGATGGAAGCATTTCACAATGTGTTCCATGTCTCACAATTGCGCAAGTGCCTTTCGGATCAAGACAAGATAATGCCCGAGATCCCCGAGGATCTAAAGGCAAATCTCACCTTGGAAACACGGCCCTTAAGGATTCTGGATAGGTTGGAAAAAGCAACCAGAAAGAAGGTCATCCAGATGGTGAAGGTTGAGTGGATTTGCAATGGAGTTAAAGAGATAACTTTGGAAACGGAAAACAGAATGAAGGCCGACTATCCAGAGTGGTTTGAGGAGTTTACAAGAAACGAACACCTTGGATCGGATTCGGGGACGAATCCATTTCAAGGGGGGGTGACTAAACGGGAAGGGTTAGGTTCAACTAAACGGGAGCTTAACCTAAGGAAAACCAGCTGGACGGCCGAGCTATCAGCTAGAGAAGCTAGTGACCAGCTAAGCTGGAGTGTAGGAGTGTGGAATCAGCTGGTCAGCTAGTGTCACTAGCTGACCAAGGCGCCATCAGCGAATGGGTGCCAATGGGAGTCATGTCCATTCGCAAGCCCAAAGCCACCTCTTCCTCTTGGGCGGTTATGGGCGAATTGTTGGCCTATAAATAGGACCCTTAGGGGTCATTTTCGCACACTACACACACAAGGGAAGAATCCCATAAATTTCTCTAAGGCATAAGCCACATTAAACCGAGAGAAAGAGAGAGATAAAGAGAGAGAAGGGCCGGCCGATTGCTTGCAAAGGAGTCGCTGGTGGTTTAAGAGGAGGAGCGGTTGGTTAAGGGTGCGAGGCGCGGATTGGAAAGAAGGAATGACTTCCAAGGCGACTACGGACCAGGGCAAAGCACCGACCACTTCCAAGGTAACATCCGTGACCACTCTATTCACGGCCGCGGCCAAACCGCTAGGCCAAAGGCCGCACTAGATGTTGGCCGGATTGTTCTTCCTTTCTTCTAAGTAAAACCGGTTATAGGGAGATCCTATGCCTGGTCCAAAACGTTCATGTCAGCCACACGACCGGCCAAAGGCCTTGGTCGTTAATTAGAAGGCCATGAAGCGGTTGGGCGCGGATAAATCCATATTTGGGGCGCAAAAGGTCATGTGGTCTGATCGGTTTAACGGGCCGTCTAGGGGGACGGTTTCACCGGGAACCGTGGGACTAAAGGCATGATCGGACCAAGTATGGAACCGATCGAGAGAGATTGGGAAAACCGTAACCGGCCGTGTAGTTGGCTATAGCGTGTGTCGGACTGGTGCCGCGTGACAAGGCCTATCCCGGCCATAGGGCCGGGACGGATTGCCACTATCGAACCCAGTCCGAAAATACGTCCTTGTTAAAATTTTCTTTAAGATTAAGTATTCCTCGGATCTCTTATGGACTTCTAGTCCTAGATCCTTCATACTTAATCAATACGCAGCGGAAATACTACTTAACCATCTATATCGTCCTTCTAAGGAACGATTCACCCGTTAACCTCATACGACCTTATTTGGTTTCTTTTAAACCCTTTCGAGATACGGTTCATAATTAACCATTCTAACATCCTAAGTATTTTACTTAGTTTGTTTCTTTCAACTTATTCCGTTCTCCTATTCAGCTCTATTCATTCTTTAGAACAATAGAAGAGTTCTAGAATGTGTACCTTATCCTTTGGTGAATCCGGTGTGAAGCTAGCTCCGTGTTCAGCTTAGCTCATCCGTTCAACAACTCCTAGAACACACCCCCTTTGTACTTAGTCATTCAACCAACGTGAAACACCCCATCCCGGCCATAGGCCTAGACGGACGTCCCTTAAACTATTCCGTTCTAAGTTGAGGTTCCTTCGGGAAACCTCAACCCTAATCGTTTTATACTTAGCCAAATCCTTAAGAACATTCAATTTCATATGATCATTCCACTCATTCCGACTTAACAATTCTAAGCAAGATCAATAAGGCAAAATAGACATTTTATTAATAAACGTAAAAGGTACCAATACAATGTGAACAATCCGCATTATGCTAATAGTATTCGGTCCTAAGTACAATGTCTATCTAATACACCACTCGTCTCGGTCTTGTCCGCGCCTAGGATGAATCATCCCTATGATCATCCTTGTTTCCTGAAAGGCCAAAACATTTCATAAACACATTTCTTTAAGTTAAGGTTTTATAACCTAACAATTATATGCTATATGAACCCTTAATAATTCCCATTAAGACCGCATTTTAAAGCTAAGTGTTCTAGTCCAAGTCGTTCCATACACATAAGGCCGGCAATGATCCGGACGTTCGTTTATCACGATCACGCGCATGGCCTGTCAGTCCGTACGTTTGTTGGAATTGTGTCCAGCAATCTTTGTACTGTCTCTATAACGTAAGAGTATGTCAGTGATCAGACATAAGTCATACAATACTGGGGGTCATGATGGCTTGCTAGAGTCCGCTCATGATCTATAAGTCTTGGACTTATTGCCTTTATTGTATGATCCCATATGGGTCACACGCTTAAGCTAGCAGGAAATAATGTTGGAACGGCTTAGCAGAAGTACGACAAAAGTGCTAGGCATTTGTCGTACTAAGAGAGAAGAATTAATGGGTCTGATTAAATGGAATTTAATCAGATTGGTGTTTTGGGCCCAAAAGCCCAAAAGGGAAAGAGAAGGCTTTTATAAACTAAAAGCCAAGTCTTTTTCCCTTAACCCTAATACCCAGCCGCGATTTTGCTCTCTCTCTGGCGCCTCCCTCCTTGTGGTCTAGCAGCCAGTTTCCTGTGATTGCGTGTGTGAGCCTTTGGAGGATCCATCTCTCGGTGTATCTCCCTGATCATTGACCTGTTCTCAATTCCGCTGCAAACAAACAGGTAAAAGGTGAGATCTAATGTTTCTAAATAAGAACACCTAGATCTGATGCATGTTTAGGTTGATATCAATATGAGAATTGAATCAGGATCAACTAAACGAATCCAACAGTGGTATCAGAGCCATTGGTTCTTAGGTTTCTTGTTTTAGATTCAAGTTTAGGTTGTTTAATCTGCTTAGAATTGTTTTTGAATCAATTACTGATAAGATAAAACGATTAAGAATCAGAATTGAACTCTAAACAAACACAGAAATCACAAACCGAGCTATATGACTCGGGTTTGTTGATTGGCCGAGAGAATGGCCGGTTGGGTCGGATCGATGGATCGATCGCGTCGCGATCGCGGGTCGTCCCGATCGTAAGACGGATCGCGTCCCGATCACGATCGTCCCGTTCCGCCTTCTCTCACGTCCCGATCATCGCCATGCTTGCTCGATCGCGTGAGGCTTCATGCTGTCCGGATCGTGGCTCGCTCGTGGATGACTCGGCCAGCACCGTCCCACGATCGTCCCGCCTGTCCCGAGCTCGTCCGACCGTCCCGATCAAAACGCAAGCGTCCCGTCCGGCAATCCGAGCGTCTCGATCTTGGATCGAGCATGCGGCTTGCGGCTGGACGGCTCTTGCCTGGCCGGTTAGGGTTTTGGGTGAGATGGGCCGGTTCAATTTCGGTTAGCTGGTTCGGTTCAAAATTTTAATTAAAATAAATCGTTCTGGTTTAATAAACAGATTTTAATAATTTTATTAAATCTGGTTAAACCAGGATAAGAAATCCAATGTCGAAAGAAATATTGGATTTAGTGCCTAAACCGGGAATTTCTAATTTGATTTGGTTGGACCAAATAAATTGAGAGATTCCGGTTTAGTAAATGACCGGTTGACAATTGTGGTCATCGTAGTAATTAAAACTTGGTTAGACCAGTTTTAATGAACCAGACCGGTTATGTCAATTAATTGGACAATTGGGTCATGTCTTGGACATGGACCAATTCTTGGGCCTCGGGCCAAGAAGTTAAAACAATTGGGCCAGTTAGTTGAGTCTTTCTTCAGATTAATTTAAAATCTATTTTATAAAATTATAAAGTCGTTTTTAAATTAAAGTTTCCGAAATTTTGAAATTAGAAAGTTTCTTAAAATAGAAGTTTCTGAATTTGCGGGTTTTGGATTTTAAAGAAATTTCTAAAGTTAGAAAGTTTCCGGTTTTAGAAAGTTTCCAATTTTAGAAAGTTTCCAAAAATAGTAGGTTTCCATAAATAGAAAGTTTCCCGAAATAGTAATCTTCTATTTTGGGAATGATTTTAATAAACCTACGAACCTCAAATAATATCAAGCGTTGGATGTCTTGTCCAGGCTATGTCAGCTGTCAAAGCCCATTCAATTGCATTCATGGCCTTACAGTGTGAGGATGTCTGCTTTTGCGTGGGTAAGACGGTTTGTGATTCATAAATGTCATTGGGAGTCCCAGACATTAATGATTACATGACTGTATAGTCCGGTTTTCTTGACTAGGCCATCGGGAGTCCCGGGCCTTGAGACATCAGAGTGGATTGGGCCTCGGGCCCAGATTCACAACCAAGAGTTATATCACGGATATAATTAGCCGATATAGGGCTTACCGATATAAGCTAAGGTTGGGTGACGGCCAGTGGCCCACTTTAATTTTAGTTATATGTGGATCTTGGAATCATTATATTCTATTGAGGGTAACTTAGGTTATTGAATATAATGCGTGATTAATCATATTATACTTTAATACGAGATTAATCATATTGAACATATTAACTAATAACCTTTTATCTTATATATATTTCAGTTATGACTAGCACAAACAATCAAAACACTTTCTCGATCCGGTCTGTTCTTGAGAAGGACAAACTGAACGGATCAAATTTCTTGACTTGGTCGCGGAACCTGAGGCTAGTCCTCAGGCAGGAGAGAAAGGACCATGTTCTTGAGAGAGCTCTCCCCGTGAGGATCGGGTCCAATGCCTCCCATGCAATATATAATGCTTGGAATAAGCATTATAATGATGCGGTAGATGTGCGTGGTCTGATATTGGCTACCATGGACTCAGACTTGCAGAAGCAATATGAGAACATGGAGTCGCCAATAGAGATGATCAGCAGCCTGAAATTGAAATTTCAGGAGCAGATAAGAGTGGAGAGATACCAGTTGGTTAAGTCTCTCACTAGCTGCAAGCTACCAAATGATCATCCAGTAAGTCCTCATGTCAGTAAAATGATAGGTTATATTGATAACCTGAGGAAACTGGATTATCCAGTTAGCCATGAATTGGCAACTGAGATCATTCTGCAGTCACTGTCGTCAAGCTATGATAAGTTCGTAAGGAACTATATCAAGAAAGGCTTAACGAAGACGTTGACTGAACTGCATGATATGCTCAAAACGGTTGAGCCAAACGTGAAGGGTAGGTTTATTAAACCTAGTATTGACAAGGGTGAAGACAAAGTTGTCCAGATTTTAAATCATGGCAAGCGTGTGTCTTCCGAGCCCAAGTCAGATACCTCTTACGTTGGTGAGTGCTGCTACTGTAAAGAGACAGGGCATTGGAAGAGAGATTGCATAAAATTCATGGAAGACGATGAGGAGTTGAAGTTAATGTATGAGACTACTTCCTCAGGTATTCATGTTATTACTTCAAGTTCTACCTTGCAGGTATTGGATACTGGTTGTGGCACTGATATTTGTTATAATATGCAGAGCCTAAGCAACAGTAGAACGTTGAAGGAAGGGCAAGTGGAACTGCATGTCTGGAAGGAGCTATGGATGCTGCCTCAGTCATAGGGTTTTTCACTTGTAGATGCCTTCAAGGCTTGGTTTTGTATTAAGTAATTGCTACAATGTATCTGCTTTAAGCAGAGTTGTCTTTCATTTTCTTGTAAGAATTTGAATGTTTTCATTTTGATAAAAGACAAGTTTTGTTCTTTTGATCTTAATGAAATATTAATTGTAGCACCCTATTCATGGAATGGGTTTTATATCTTAAACCAAAGAGTTCCTAAATGTAACATAAATACCGAATTGGTTTAAATCTGATGAATTAAACCTGATTTTTCTTGGCATAAATGTTTTGGTCAAATAGAGTAAGTCGGATTCAGAAACCCCATAGTTATGGACTTTTGGGCTCATTTGAATGGATATCTTATGAGACTTGAATTCTGCTTACTGGACCAAAAGTAAAGGGCCCATCTTAGCCGAGCTAGAGAAAGGCCCAAAGGCTTATTGGACATTGAACATACTCATGTATGTGGTCCGATGAACAGTAATGCCAGAGAAAATTTCCTGTACTTCATTGTCTCTACTGATTACTTCAGTAAGTATAACTGTGTTCATTTGATGAGACACAAGTCGGAATTCTTTGACATGGTCGAAAGAGTTCCAGAATGAAGTATAGAATCTGAATGACAGAAGTATTAAGACTCTGGATTAGATCATGAGTGAGAATACTTGAGTCATAAATGGTGTGATCATCTGAATGAGTGTGAAGTCGTTTCACAGCACAATTCTCCTGAAAACCTTGAGGTGTTTCTAAGAGAAAGAATCAGATCTTATTAGAAATGATTAAAGATGAGTCACGCAAATCTTCCATGATATTTTAAGAATAACGCTCTAGAAATATCTAAGTTTACGCTAAAATAGTTCCACAAATATCGGTTGAAAGACACCACGTTAATGTGGATTGGAATCGATCCAAATTTGTCTTTACTGAGTATTTGTAGTTGTGCTACTTCGCTGGTTGTCCTAGAGAAACTAAGGCTTGTTACTTTTACGTCCAATCTGTTTTCTAAGAAGGAAGTTATTTTCCAAGAAGAACAGTGGGAGTAAAAGTATAACTCGAAGTTTTCTTAGGGAAACCAAGGCTCGGTATTTTTACGACCATTCTGTTTTCTAAGAAGGAAAGTTACTTTCAAGAAGAACAGTGGGAGTAAAAGTATAACTCGAAGTAATTCGAAATATACAGGAGGCTGCTCAACCTGTTGAGGGAGAGCAACGAATGGATTTACAGATTTCTGTAGAATCTACACCTGTAGAGCCTGAAGTTCGCAGATATGAAAGAATCAGTCACTAATACGAGAGTGATTTCTCGTCATCAGTTGAACCTGATGATCATTGAAAGTTCGCATGATCTGATGATCATAGAAAGCGACGAATCTGCGAAGTTCAAAGAAGTGAAAGTGAGCTCGGACTCCGAAAATTACATTTTGTGTAAGTTGACTTCATCGATCCATTCATGGATGGAAGCAAGCATATCGGAATAGGAATCTTCGTTCTGTTGAAGTAGTCAAGGTTTTGACTTGAACAGGAACGAAATGGAACTATGCGTTTACTAATAGATAAATGGGAGCGATATTGCATTTCTCAAATTGTATGTCGATGACATACTGATTCTCGGAAATAACGTCCCAATGCTGTAGTCGGTAAAGGACTGGCTTGGGAGTTGGTTTAGTGATTGACATGGGTAAAACCACAAAAGTCTTGGATTCTGGATCTAAAGATAGAGATCCAGAAGAGCTGGTAGGACAAAGTCAGGATTCTTAAATTGACAAAGTCCTACACGTTTTCAGCACTCCAAGAAGGGTTTTAAGCCAATGTCACATGGCAATACGTTAAGCAAGAAGCAGTGTCCTACGATAACTGCTGAGCTTGAATGCATGGATAGGATTCATATGCGACGGCAATTGGATCTATCATGTATGCCATGACACGTACTTGTTTTGATATTGCTTTAATGTTAAGCAAAACAAGTAAAGACCAGTCAAATCCAGCAAAGAATCACTGGATTGCCGTAAAGAATATTCTAAAGTATTTGAACAATACTAAGGATAAGTTCTTTAGGTAAAGAAGAAAGTGAGGTGCTACAAGTCGATAGAGTCTGAAAGGCAAGTTTCCAACAGACAAAGATGATTTCCGGTCACAGTCCGGATATGTCTTGTGTCTGTCTGGCAGTGCACGGCACTGTTGCTGACTCCATGACTTAAACTGAATGTTTCGCAGCTTTGGAAGCCGCGAAAGAGGTTGTTTGGAAAGAATAGTTCATCACTGAACTTGATGTGATTCCCAGCTTAGATGAGACTAGCTGCACATCAAAGATCCAAACACTTAGTGGAATAACCTATTCCGTAAGATAAATGACAGAGATGTTAAGTAGATCAGCAAGTTTCAACGAATGAGAACGTTGCTAATCTATTAACGAAGCCACTCCTTGGACCTAAGCACGAGTCACAGACTGTAGCTGTAGGATAAGTGAAGTTAAGATGTAGTCTTAATTTCAGTGGGAGTTAGTAAAGGGCTTTATTTAGTTATTGATATGTTCTTGTAAAACATTTGAGATGTTTGATAATGAAATTATTATTTCAAGATTATTTTAACTGTGATGAAATAATCGTTCCAAAATGATATGAACCATTTTATAGGTCATCGAAGTAAATGACTTGATCTTGAGTCATCGAAGTCATTTAGCTTGATCATAAGACCCTATATTTGATAGATGGTTTATATCATCATGTCCCTAGTCGAAGGTTGTTGAAATTGGAACACCAACAACCGTGTGAGACTGGATTGGTACGTGACTTATGACAAAGTCTTAGTGTGTTATAGATGCGCGGCATCAAAGTCAGTACATAGGTGTATGTTGGGGAACATACGACCGGACAAGACCCGCTTATAAGAACTCTTCAGGATATTTATATCTGTGTCATAAGAGATTCTTACTACGACTATAGAGTATAGTCCTTAGACCTGAGTTCGCATGCATGTGACTGCACATGGACTGATGCACTTTGATCATTGTCTAACGCTATCGTTCTGCGATAGTTATAAGGACCTTGTTTGGGTACATTATGAAATGAGTAGTTTACAGTGATGGAACAAGACGGGATTTGTCCCTCCAATATAAATGGAGTGAATATCTCTAGGCCAATCGGAGATTTGAATACTGGAAAATGCATGGCCATGCTCAAACGGACTTTCCCGAGTCGTTTGGATTGTCAGTATCGAATCAGAGTCCGATGAACAAGATTAGGCTTTATAAGGATGACACCAATCTTGCCTTATGACTAATCGAGATATTGCGACAAAAGGATTATGAATACAGAGATTCCAGTTCAAGTGGGAGATTGTTGGAATTGTGTCCAGCAATCTCTGTACTGTCTCTATAACGTAAGAGTATGTCAGTGATCAGACATAAGTCATACAATACTGGGGGTCATGATGGCTTGCTAGAGTCCGCTCATGATCTATAAGTCTTGGACTTATTGCCTTTATTGTATGATCCCATATGGGTCACACGCTTAAGCTAGCAGGAAATAATGTTGGAACGGCTTAGCAGAAGTACGACAAAAGTGCTAGGCATTTGTCGTACTAAGAGAGAAGAATTAATGGGTCTGATTAAATGGAATTTAATCAGATTGGTGTTTTGGGCCCAAAAGCCCAAAAGGGAAAGAGAAGGCTTTTATAAACTAAAAGCCAAGTCTTTTTCCCTTAACCCTAATACCCAGCCGCGATTTTGCTCTCTCTCTGGCGCCTCCCTCCTTGTGGTCTAGCAGCCAGTTTCCTGTGATTGCGTGTGTGAGCCTTTGGAGGATCCATCTCTCGGTGTATCTCCCTGATCATTGACCTGTTCTCAATTCCGCTGCAAACAAACAGGTAAAAGGTGAGATCTAATGTTTCTAAATAAGAACACCTAGATCTGATGCATGTTTAGGTTGATATCAATATGAGAATTGAATCAGGATCAACTAAACGAATCCAACAACGTTCGTCCCGCGAATGTACCGTGACCGCAAGGCGTATGCATCGCGATAGCGCCATAATCGCATAGCGATATGCCGCGTCAATACCATGACCGTATAACGTCGTACCGCGATCTTGCCATGACCGCATAGCGTCTGCACCACGGTAATCCGATAGCGCACCACGCATGTACCGCGGTTCAGTCGTACGTCCGCGAACGGACGCGACTATTCGCGTGAACAGATGCGATCGTTCCGCGGACGGTTGCGATCGATCCGTTGGTTCATGCGATAGCCGATGATCCTCTCGACCCGACTGATCGGTACACGGCCAATGATCTCGACAGTTCATGCTCGGTTTATAGCCACGGTTCATTCGGACGCCTTGCCCGATTCGCGTCAAGACCGGCTATGCCTCATTCTCTCGGTCTCGGCCAACATCACCCAAGATGCGCCGTTCCACCGTCGAGTTTGCATCAACCCATTAAGGCCTCGATACGAATATAACCGCCTACAACCGCGCATGCCCATCTTCACGACCATGGCCTCTGGCCGGTCGTGTGTGGCAAGTATGGGAACGGTTTGAATACCGCATATAGAATCTCTCTATCAGCGGTTAACTTAGAAGAAAAGAAGAACAATCCGGCCAACATCTAAAGCGGCCTTTGGCCTAGCGGTTTGGCCGCGGCCGTGGTTAGAGTGGTTACGGATGTTACCTTAGAGGTTGTGGTCGATTTGCCTGGGTCCTTAGCCGTTTCTCCAGCCATGGTTTCCACTTCCAACCGCCTTGATCAACCACCAACGCCTCCTTGCACGCTCGGCCTTCTCCTTTGGAACCGGCCGCTCCTTCTCTCTTTCTTTCTCTCTTTTCTCTCGGTTTATGTGGTTTGTGCCTTAGAGAAAATATTGGGATTCTTCCCTTGTGTGTGTAGTGTGCGAAAATGGCCCTTAAGGCTTGTATTTATAAGCCAAAACTCGCCCCATAACCGCCCAAGGAGAAGGGGTACAATTGGCTTGCGAATGGTCATGACTCCCATTGGCAACCATTCGCTATTGGCCCCTTGGTCAGCTAGTGTCACTAGCTGACCAGCTGATTTCACACTTCTACACTTCAGCTTAGCTGAGCTAAGCTGGCCACTAGCTCCTCTAGCTGATAGCTCGGCCGTCCAGCTGGTTTTCTATTAGGTTAAGCTCCCGTTTAGTCGAACTTAACCCTTCTCTGCCCATGGAACACTCTTATAGACCTTTTAGATCGTGAGTTCTGACTTCTGGTTCCATGAACAGCCCGAATGGCCCTTAGGCCGGTTCGGGGATGTTACACAACCATCCCCACATGACCGAGTACAAAAGAGGTCTTCATGTTCTTCCTTTGACCATCATTATTTTCCTGCTTCATCCTTGTCTCCTTTTTCATTCATGTTCATATGGCCGATCCGCGTCCCGGCCGTTCCTGGATCCGCGACCGTATCGCGTTCCGCGGCCGTACGCGTTCGTCCATATGTTCATCCGTACGTTCGTCACGGACGTCCGTAAGGCCATCCGTGTGACTGTCACGGTCGTCCGTGAACAGACGCGACTGTTCGTGAACGGACGCGACCGTTCGTGAACGGACACGACTGTCCGTGAACGGTTACGGTCGTCCGTCACGACCCGCGTGTGTCCGTGTACGGCCCGCGTGCGTCCGTATACGACCCACGGCCGTCCGTTTCATCCCGCGGACGTACGTGATCGACCCGCGGTCGTCCGTATCATCCCACGGACGTACGTGATCGACCCGCGGTCGTTCGTAACGTCCCGCGGACGTACGTGATCGACCCGCGGTCATCTGTGTCGTCCCGCGGACGTACGCACACGACCCGCGGTCGTCCGTAACTGTCCCGCGGACGTACGCACACGACCCGCGGTCGTCCGTGACTGTCCCGCGGACGTACGCACACGACCCGCGGTCGTCCGTGGCTGTCCCGCGGTCATCCCTGAACGGACACGACTGTCCGTGAACGGACACGACCGTTCGTGAACGGTCACGGTCGTCTGTACGTGACCCGCGGTCGACCGGAAACGACCCGCGGTCATCCTTACGCGACCCGCGTTCGCCCGAGCACCATCCGCGATCGTCCGTGCACGTCCGTGTTCGTCCGTGACGGTTACGGTCGTCCGTGACGATCCGCGGTCGACCGTGTACGACCCGCGGTCGTCCGTGAACGACCCGCGGTCGACCGTGCGCGACCCGCGGTCATCCGTGAACGACCCACGGACGGTTGCCGGGAATTTTCTTCAAATCTTCAATCTGATCTTCAATCTTTTTCTGGGCAATTCCTCTTGTTTCCCAGCCTTCTTTCTCATTAGAAAACTTCCCAAAAGCCCTCTTAAACCACCGGCCAATACCCTTGGTATTTTGGCCTTGAATTCTCTCTTTTTCCTTGATTTTGGTGTGGCCTTTGCCTTAGGATTTTCTGGGTGTTTTCCCATCAAGATAGATCCCCGAAAATGGCCTCCTTGGGGTCTATTTTTAGCCCCAATTTCGCCCAGCAACTTCCCTTGGAGAAGGGTTGCCTTGGTTGGCCGAAAGGGTGCAACCTTCCAAGGTGCCCTTTCGCCATTGTGTCCCTTGGTCAGCTAGCTGACCAGCTGACCCAACACTTGAACACTCAAGCTAGCTGGGTTGAGCTGGTTGCCAGCTGACCTAGCTGACCAGCTGAACTGTTCAGCTCGTTTCAGCTGAACACTCTTGGTTCAGCTCGTTTCCTCTTAGCTAAGCTGCCGTCGAGCTGAGCTTAGCTTCTTTTCTAGGCAACGGAACCCTTCTCTTGGTCCATTAGACTCTTGTCCACGTTCCGTCCATGCCTTTCCCCACCAAACGTCTAGGGTGGGGTTAGTATCCCGGTTTGCGGGTACTACAAGTCTACCCCCCTTAAAAGGGATTCGTCCTCGAATCCGAATCAAGGTGTTTTTCGATCTTAGTAAATCTCTTACTAGATCATAATCAGGTCTTTGTTCCATGTAGGACTCGACCTCAGGCCTTTTGTTCTGTAACATCCCCGAACCGGCCTACGGGCCATTGGGCGTCCATAGGACCAGAAACTCGAACTTAAGGCTAAGATGGCCGAAGGGGAAGTGTTCTATGGACGGAATTAGGTTAAGCTCAGCTGAAGTGGAGCTTAATCAAGTGGGAATCAGCTAGATGAAGTGTGGCCAGCTCAGCTCAGCTCAAGGTAGCTTAGCTGGAGTGTCTTGGAGTGTGAATCAGCTGATCAGCTAGTGACACTAGCTGATCTAGCGCCCCATAAGCGAATGGGCACAAGGCCACTCGTGGCCATTCGCTAGCCAAAAGGCAGCCCTTGGCTTGGGCGGTTTCTAGGCGATTTTCAGCCTATAAATAGAAGGCTTGGGGGTCAATTTTCGCACACAATTCACAGAAGGGGAAACCCAGATTTTTCCTAAGGCAAAGGCCAAAAAATCGTGAGTAAAGAGAGAGAGTTCGAGGCCGGTTTTCTAGAGAGAGAGTCGGCGAGTGTCTAAGGGTTTTGGTGGGAAATTGGAGCGGCTTAAGGAGGCTTTATGGCGGGAGAAACAAGCCGTGATCCGGGCAAGTCCACCACGACCGCAAAGGTTAGTCCGAGTCCCTATCTTCTCTCGGCCTTGGGTCAAACCGTGGCCTTTGGCCGGTTTAGTTGTGGCCGGATTACTCCCTTCTTCTTCTCCTAATTCTGGAACTTAGAACCGGGGCTTAGGCTATATGGTTTTAGGGATTGTCGGGTTTAACTTATCACGCGATCGGCCATGGGCCGGGATCGCGGGTTCGACGGTTCAACGTGAGCGTTGTTTGCGCTAAGGACCGGAAGGCTCGTAGACGGGCGATCGGACGGTTGTCGGGAAGACAATCGGGTCGCGGAATGATCGTACGGTTATCGCAAAGGATGGCCGGGTCATAACCGTTGGAACGGGTTGGTCAAGGCACAAGCGGTTCGGGAAGGAACCGAGACGTTCGCGGTGTACCGTGAACCGCAAGCGAATCACCGGCAGTCGCGGACCAAGCATCGCGACAACGAACCGATGGCAACCGTTCGCGGAACCATCGCGTCCGTTCGCGGTGAAGAGTCGCGACCGTTCATACCGGTTGAGCGGGGGGATCGTGGGACGATAGCCGAGCATACGCGAAGTCCGTAAGGACGATCGCTCGTCATGCGCGGATCGACTCACGGCCATATGCGCGGGACGGTATCCGGACGTTCGCATAGTTCAACCGGATGAATGCGCGTCACGCGGATATCGATCATCGGGTATACGCTTATCGGGACAGACGGGCGGACTGACGCGTATCGCTACCCGCGATGTCGTCGACACGGACAGCGGCACAGTCCTTACGGACGGACGTGCGCATGTACCGGGCGGGCATCCGTACGCGATAGCACATACGGTCGGACGCGGCTGGCGCATCGCGCATGTACTGATCCGTCCACGCGGATGGACGTACTGCCGAGACGCGCATTGTGGCCGATAGACGGACGTGCATGGTCATGGGTCGCGGTTACGGCCGCGGTTCCGGAATGACGTGACGCGATCCGTTTAAGGAAAACTTAGCCGATTTAGAATGGAATTAGAATGGTTTAGGGTTCTTTGTTGCATGGTTCATATAGAATGATTAAATGCTAAGTTGCTGGTTTAATTATCTTATGAAACATACTTAATGTGTTATTTGCGTTTCAGGACATGCGGACGATCATGAGGATGATCGATCCTAGGAGCGGACCAAGACGGTGGACGAGTGGTGTGTTGTTAGATAGACATTGTTAGGACCGAATACTTTATTAGCATAATGCGATTGACTCACATTGTATTGGTACCTTGGTTTGATTAATAAAATGTCTATTTGCCTTTATTGCCTTAGTTAAGATTGAATGGAAATATAATGAATGGAATTGACTTAAGCTCGAATTGGACTAAGTATGGAATAAATGGGCTTGAGGTTGACAACGAACCTCAAGTCGGGTTACTTAGTGAATGGAACGGCCGTTCCGGCCGAAGTGTCGGGATGGGGTGTTTCAAGTTGGTATCAGAGCGGAGTTATTTCCTAGGCTTTGGGTTAAGGGCTACACCACTCGTCCGGGTTGAGGTCTGCGGTAGAAATGCATTAGAACTATTAGGACTTGAAGATTGCTTGCTTGATATTTATTGTATCTTGATGAATCTTCAGGTTGGTAAGAAGTCCAAGAGGACTAAGGATAAGGATAAGGAGGTGTCTGCGACCGGCCAAGGCCCGAAGGTCCAGACCACTCCTGTTGCGCCTGGGTTAACCGGTCCTGAGGTTAACCAGACAGGCATTGAGCCTTTGGCTCCTCACGTTCCTGACGGGACTAGGGTTTCCGAACCGGACGTCCGGGCTAGGGATGAGGAGGAGCGGATGGGCGAGTCATCTTCTCATGCGGTCCACAATGAGACCGGTCTTGAGAACGATGATGCCACAGGTGGTGGTGACGGTGAGCCGCTTACAGCTGTCCCGAACATCGGTCAGATGTGGACGCTGCTTAAGACGGTCATGGACCAGCTTACGACTTTGAACCAGAGCATCTCTGGCCAGAAGTCAGCTGAGGGTGAGCCGCGGGTCCAAGTCCCCGAGACTTCGGCCCCGAGTGATGACGACCCAGACGTAGTAGTGATAGAGTCACCGGTTCATAAGAAGGACCGTAAGGTGGACTATCTCAACGTCTTGGGCCATATCACCAAGTTGGGAACCAAGCCCTTTAAGGGCAGTGCTGACCCACTTGAGGCTGATGAATGGAGGTCACGGCTTGTCCGGAACTTCCGTTCAACCCGTTGTCCAAAGGATTACCGTAAGGACATTGCGATCCACTTCCTGGAAGGGGATGCGCATAATTGGTGGCTGTCAGTGGACAGACGCACCAAGGGCCTTCTCGAGTCGTTCGAGGACTTTGAGACTGAATTCAACCGGAAGTACTTCCCGGCCGAGGCTTGGGATCGTATGGAAGGAAAGTATTTGAGTTTGGTCCAAGGTTACAAGACGGTTCGGGAGTATGAGGCCGAGTTCGACCGTCTCAGACGCTTTGTGGGACGGGACGTAGAGGATGAACCAGCTCAGGTCCGTCGGTTCCTTCGCGGCTTGCGTCCGGAACTTAAGACCCACTGCTCGGTTTGTTCTTACGATTCTGTCTCGGAGTTGGTCGAACGGGCCGCAACGGTCGAGGCCAATTTGGTCGAGGCGAAGCAGGCGGTGGCCAAGTCGCAAGACAAGGGGGCCAGCCGACCTGTGAAGGACCTAAAGAGGAAATGGGGCCAAGGGGCTGATAACCAATCCTCTGACCGCGCAGAATGCACCTCCTGTGGGAAGCAACACTCCGGAAGCTGTTGGAAGAAAAGGAGGACCTGCGTGAAGTGTGGTAGCAAGGACCATGAGGTCGCGAGCTGTCCACAGGCTGAGGGTATCAAGGAAGTGACGGAGAAACCGCGCACATGTTTCCGTTGTGGACAACCGGGACACTATGCCCGGGAGTGTCCGAGTGGCCGAGACGGACGGTCGGGAGCTCCGAAAGTGGAGCGGGGTCGTGAGGGCCGTACGGGACCTACTAAGGGTACGGCTGCTAATCCCCGTATCTACGAGCTCGTGAAGGACTCGGGAGAGGCCGGCTCCTTCGATGCGATTACTGGTACGTCATTTGAACCCTATATTCTTCAAATTACTGCATAGCATATTGGGGAAATAAAGCGGGGCTTGTATGCATTGTGGGAATGTGTAGGGACCGTTGTGGTAGGAGGTGTAGAAACACTGACTATGTTTGATTCCGGGGCTACACATAGTTTTGTTAGTCCTAGGATGATAGGGAAAGGCTTGTTCCAGAAGGAACAGGTCGTGGGCCAAGGCATTGTAAATGCGGCCGGGGGGCAAGTAATGCCCGTGCTAGGTTTAGTTAGTGGTATACCAGTCTCCATAGGAGGCGTAAGTATGCCAGCTGACCTAGTGGTGGTCCAGCTCAAGCATCACGAGGTGATCTTGGGTATGGATTGGTTGGGACAGAACCGAGCCACTATTGACTGTCACCGGGGAAGGGTGAAGTTTGATAGACCAGAAGGCAAGGTCACGTTCCAAGGAGTGAGGCCGACTTCAGGAAGTCTGGTCGTCTCTGCGATCCAAGCAGAGAAGATGTTGGAAAAGGGATGCGAGGCATACCTAGCCACCATCACCACTAAGGAAGTGGGGACGGAAGTAAAGATTGGTGAGATCCCAGTGGCTCGGGACTTTGACGATGTGTTCAAGGCCTTAGAAGGTTTACCACCTGACCGGTCTGATCCATTCGTCATTGAACTTGAGCCAGGGACGAAACCTCTGTCTAAGGCTCCGTACAGAATGGCTCCGGCTGAGATGGCCGAGCTGAAGAAGCAGCTGGAAGAACTGCTAGACAAGGGTTTTATTAGACCGAGCAGTTCTCCATGGGGCGCTCCCGTTCTTTTTGTCAAAAAGAAGGATGGAAGCCTCCGGCTGTGCATCGACTACCGCGGTATAAACCGGGTCACTGTGAAGAACAAGTACCCGTTGCCTCGGATAGACGAGCTGTTGGATCAACTAAAAGGTTCAACCGTGTTTTCCAAGATCGATCTGGCGTCGGGTTACCATCAAATCCCGATAGCGCCCGAGGACGTGAGGAAAACCGCGTTTAGAACCCGGTATGGTCACTACGAGTTTGTAGTCATGCCATTTGGTCTAACAAATGCACCAGCTGCCTTCATGAAGATGATGAACAGTGTTTTCCGGGAATGGTTAGATAGGTTTGTGATCATTTTCATTGATGACATTCTTGTCTACTCCAAGAACCGTGAAGAACACCGTGAACATCTAAGGATTGTACTAGAGACCTTGAGGACACACCAGCTCTACGCCAAGTTGAGCAAGTGTAGTTTCTGGCAGAGTAGCGTGGGCTTCCTTGGACACATCGTGTCTGACAAGGGAGTTGCGGTCGATCCGGAGAAGATCCGGTCGATTGAGGAGTGGCCGCGGCCAAGGAACGCAACCGAGGTTCGGAGTTTCCTTGGTTTGGCCGGTTATTACAGGCGGTTCGTCCAGGGTTTTGCAAGTATGGCCAAGGCCATGACTAAGCTAACCGGAAAGAACGTAAAGTTCGAATGGACGGAGGCCGCGGAGAAGAGTTTCCAGGACTTGAAGGTTATGCTAACCAAGGCGCCAATCCTGACCCTGCCCATGGACAACGTGCCTTACGTGGTCTATACAGATGCATCCCGGATCGGTCTGGGTTGTGTTCTGATGCAGGAAGGAAAGGTGATTGCTTACGCTTCAAGACAGTTGAGGAAACACGAGGGTAATTACCCAACTCATGATCTAGAAATGGCCGCTGTGGTATTTGCACTAAAGATCTGGCGATCTTATCTCTACGGAGCCAAAGTGCAACTATTCACCGACCATAAGAGTCTGAAGTATGTGTTCACTCAGCCTGACTTGAACCTGAGGCAAAGAAGATGGATGGAGTTGGTGGCAGATTACGATCTAGACATCACCTACCATCCGGGAAAAGCTAACTTGGTAGCAGACGCCTTGAGTCGGAAAAGGACCGAGGTGGCCGTGGAGAAAGATGCAGAGACCTTGGTCGGTTTGGTCAGGTCCTTGCATCTGAACGCATTGTCAGTGGACAATGAGCCACTCGGCCTTGGAGCAGCAGATCAGGCGGATCTGTTGACTCGTGTACGGTTGGCTCAAGAACATGATGAAGAGCTGATCAAGTCGGTGAACAATAACAACACCGAGTACCAGTTTACCAACAATGGAACGATTGTGGTGAATGGACGGGTGTGTGTTCCCGACGTGAAGGTCCTTAAGGAAGAGATCTTGAGGATGGCTCATCAGTCTAAGTTCTCTATTCATCCTGGACAGACCAAGATGTACCAAGACCTCAAACGGTACTATCACTGGGTCGGGATGAAGAGAGACATAGCAGAATGGGTGTCCAAGTGCCAAACGTGTCAGTTGGTTAAGATTGAACACCAAGTCCCAAGTGGTCTTTTGCAAAGTCTACCCATTCCGGAATGGAAGTGGGATCACATCACCATGGACTTTGTAACAGGACTACCTGCGACTCGGTTGAGGAAGGACACGATTTGGGTTGTAGTGGACAGGCTGACCAAGTCTGCACACTTCTTGGCCATCCGGAAGACTGATGGAGTGGGTAAGCTTGCTGAAAGATACATTGATGAGGTCGTAAGACTTCACGGTATTCCAGCAAGTATAGTCTCGGACCGTGATGGTCGCTTCACTTCTTATTTCTGGCAAGCTTTCCAAAAAGCCCTAGGAACGAGAGTGAACATGAGTACGGCTTACCATCCACAGACGGATGGGCAGTCGGAGAGGACCATACAGACGCTGGAAGACATGCTAAGGGCGTGTGTTCTGGATTGGGGCGATTCTTGGGAGAAGTACTTGCCCTTGACCGAGTTTGCTTATAACAACAGTTATCAAGCAAGCATCGGGATGTCGCCTTATGAGGCGTTGTATGGCCGGCCGTGTAGGACCCCGTTGTGTTGGACACAAGTGGGAGAGTCCAGTGTGGTTGGACCGGACATAATTGCCGAGACCACCGAGCAAATCCGATTCCTAAAGGCAAAAATGAAGGAGGCGCAAGACCGCCAAAGGAGTTATGCCAATAAGAGAAGGAAAGACCTTGAGTTCCAAGTTGGGGACCGGGTTTACCTTAAGATGATTACCTACCGGGGAAGGGCTAGGGTTTCCAAGAGAGGGAAACTTGACCCGAGGTACTTGGGGCCATTCACGATTCTTGAAAGGGTCGGGAAAGTGGCCTACAAGTTGGACTTGCCCAACGAGATGGAAGCATTCCACAATGTGTTCCATGTCTCACAGTTGCGCAAGTGCCTCTTGGATCAAGACATCATCTTGCCAGAGATTCCCACAGATCTTAAGGCAAACCTCACGCTGGAAACTAGACCCTTAAGGATCTTGGATCGGCTGGAAAAGGCCACCAGGAAGAAGGTAATTCAGATAGTCAAGGTGGAATGGATTTGCAATGGAGTTAAGGAAATCACTTGGGAAACCGAGGCCCGGATGAAGGCTGATTACCCAGAGTGGTTTGAGGAATTTACAAGGGACGAACTTCTTGAAGCGGATTCGGGGACGAATCCATTTCAAGGGGGGGAGAACTTGTAACATCCCCGAACCGGCCTACGGGCCATTGGGCGTCCATAGGACCAGAAACTCGAACTTAAGGCTAAGATGGCCGAAGGGGAAGTGTTCTATGGACGGAATTAGGTTAAGCTCAGCTGAAGTGGAGCTTAATCAAGTGGGAATCAGCTAGATGAAGTGTGGCCAGCTCAGCTCAGCTCAAGGTAGCTTAGCTGGAGTGTCTTGGAGTGTGAATCAGCTGATCAGCTAGTGACACTAGCTGATCTAGCGCCCCATAAGCGAATGGGCACAAGGCCACTCGTGGCCATTCGCTAGCCAAAAGGCATCCCTTGGCTTGGGCGGTTTCTAGGCGATTTTCAGCCTATAAATAGAAGGCTTGGGGGTCAATTTTCGCACACAATTCACAGAAGGGGAAACCCAGATTTTTCCTAAGGCAAAGGCCACAAAATCGTGAGTAAAGAGAGAGAGTTCGAGGCCGGTTTTCTAGAGAGAGAGTCGGCGAGTGTCTAAGGGTTTTGGTGGGAAATTGGAGCGGCTTAAGGAGGCTTTATGGCGGGAGAAACAAGCCGTGATCCGGGCAAGTCCACCACGACCGCAAAGGTTAGTCCGAGTCCCTATCTTCTCTCGGCCTTGGGTCAAACCGTGGCCTTTGGCCGGTTAAGTTGTGGCCGGATTACTCCCTTCTTCTTCTCCTAATTCTGGAACTTAGAACCGGGGCTTAGGCTATATGGTTTTAGGGATTGTCGGGTTTAACTTATCACGCGATCGGCCATGGGCCGGGATCGCGGGTTCGACGGTTCAACGTGAGCGTTGTTTGCGCTAAGGACCGGAAGGCTCGTAGACGGGCGATCGGACGGTTGTCGGGAAGACAATCGGGTCGCGGAATGATCGTACGGTTATCGCAAAGGATGGCCGGGTCATAACCGTTGGAACGGGTTGGTCAAGGCACAAGCGGTTCGGGAAGGAACCGAGACGTTCGCGGTGTACCGTGAACCGCAAGCGAATCACCGGCAGTCGCGGACCAAGCATCGCGACAACGAACCGATGGCAACCGTTCGCGGAACCATCGCGTCCGTTCGCGGTGAAGAGTCGCGACCGTTCATACCGGTTGAGCGGGGGGATCGTGGGACGATAGCCGAGCATACGCGAAGTCCGTAAGGACGATCGCTCGTCATGCGCGGATCGACTCACGGCCATATGCGCGGGACGGTATCCGGACGTTCGCATAGTTCAACCGGATGAATGCGCGTCACGCGGATATCGATCATCGGGTATACGCTTATCGGGACAGACGGGCGGACTGACGCGTATCGCTACCCGCGATGTCGTCGACACGGACAGCGGCACAGTCCTTACGGACGGACGTGCGCATGTACCGGGCGGGCATCCGTACGCGATAGCACATACGGTCGGACGCGGCTGGCGCATCGCGCATGTACTGATCCGTCCACGCGGATGGACGTACTGCCGAGACGCGCATTGTGGCCGATAGACGGACGTGCATGGTCATGGGTCGCGGTTACGGCCGCGGTTCCGGAATGACGTGACGCGATCCGTTTAAGGAAAACTTAGCCGATTTAGAATGGAATTAGAATGGTTTAGGGTTCTTTGTTGCATGGTTCATATAGAATGATTAAATGCTAAGTTGCTGGTTTAATTATCTTATGAAACATACTTAATGTGTTATTTGCGTTTCAGGACATGCGGACGATCATGAGGATGATCGATCCTAGGAGCGGACCAAGACTGTGGACGAGTGGTGTGTTGTTAGATAGACATTGTTAGGACCGAATACTTTATTAGCATAATGCGATTGACTCACATTGTATTGGTACCTTGGTTTGATTAATAAAATGTCTATTTGCCTTTATTGCCTTAGTTAAGATTGAATGGAAATATAATGAATGGAATTGACTTAAGCTCGAATTGGACTAAGTATGGAATAAATGGGCTTGAGGTTGACAACGAACCTCAAGTCGGGTTACTTAGTGAATGGAACGGCCGTTCCGGCCGAAGTGTCGGGATGGGGTGTTTCATGTTCCCTCCAGGACTAGACCTCGGTTAAGGTCCTTACGCATTCAAAATTCAAGCAACCTAACCCTTTTCCCCAAATGTAATTCCTCGAATACATTCGAAGAAGTGGGGTTCAGTGACTGACCAACAATTGCACTAAAGGACTCGGCCACGCCAATGTCCCTAATCAGTTCGTAAACCCGTGGTGTCTTCGGTTAGCGCTTAGCCTTTACCGTTCGACTTTCACCCCCCACGTCTTACTTCTGATTACTGCGTTTTACAATGGAAGCAAATCAGCGGTCTTTCATTGTCACCTTCATTCCCCTATCTTGCAAACAGCTTTAGGCTCCTATGTCCCCGCCGTTGCACTTCGCACATACCTTACTTGCTTTCTACACTTCCAAAGTGCGCTTCCATTGTTTCTGCAAGTGGTACTTTTCGGTGCGGTTCCCTAGAGGATTGGTTGTCAGCCCCAACTGATTCCATCCCCTTTAGGTCCTTCCCGGGTTGGCAGGACACCTTGTCTTTTGAGCCAACGCGGTTCTCCTCCAGGTCCCTCCCGGTTAGGCCAAACACTTCTCGTGATTGCGCCCTCCGGTTCACCCCCAGGTCCCTCCCGGTTCGGCCAACCACCTTCCCGTGATTGTGCCTTCCGGTTCACCCCGACACCGTCTTGCGACCTTGATCCAAATCCGGGAACTAATCTCCCAACCGAGCCCATACTCGGCTAGAACATACGACCCTCCAACTGACCCCATAATCATCTGAAAAGTACTTCCCATTGGACTTGATCTCAAAGCCTGCCCAAGACTAAGTGCGTCCTTGGTGCACTTGTCTCTGCAAGTCACCAATTAAAAGAGCATCGTCCTAGGAAATAACTCCGCTCTGATACCAACTTGACAAGGCCTATCCCGGCCATAGGGCCGGGACGGATTGCCACTATCGAACCCAGTCCGAAAATACGTCCTTGTTAAAATTTTCTTTAAGATTAAGTATTCCTCGGATCTCTTATGGACTTCTAGTCCTAGATCCTTCATACTTAATCAATACGCAGCGGAAATACTACTTAACCATCTATATCGTCCTTCAAAGGAACGATTCACCCGTTAACCTCATACGACCTTATTTGGTTTCTTTTAAACCCTTTCGAGGTACGGTTCATAATTAACCATTCTAACATCCTAAGTATTTTACTTAGTTTGTTTCTTTCAACTTATTTCATTCTCCTATTCAGCTCTATTCATTCTTTAGAACAATAGAAGAGTTCTGGAATGTGTACCTTAGCCTTTGGTGAATCCGGTGTGAAGCTAGCTCCGTGTTCAGCTTAGCTCATCCGTTCAACAACTCCTAGAACACACCCCCTTTGTACTTAGTCATTCAACCAACCATCCCCACATGACCGAGTACAAAAGAGGTCTTCATGTTCTTCCTTTGACCATCATTCTTTTCCTGCTTCATCCTTGTCTCCTTTTTCATTCATGTTCATATGGCCGATCCGCGTCCCGACCGTTCCTGGATCCGCGACCGTATCGCGTTCCGCGGCCGTACGCGTTCGTCCATAGTTCATCCGTACGTTCGTCACGGACGTCCGTAAGGCCATCCGTGTGACTGTCACGGTCGTCCGTGAACAGACGCGACCGTTCGTGAACGGACACGACTGTCCGTGAACGGTTACGGTCGTCCGTCACGACCCGCGTGTGTCCGTGTACGGCCCGCGTGCGTCCGTATACGACCCACGGCCGTCCGTATCATCCCGCGGACGTACGTGATCGACCCGCGGTCGTCCGTATCATCCCGCGGACGTACGTGATCGACCCGCGGTCGTTCGTATCGTCCCGCGGACGTACGTGATCGACCCGCGGTCATCTGTGTCGTCCCGCGGACGTATGCACACGACCCGCGGTCGTCCGTAACTGTCCCGCGGACGTACGCACACGACCCGCGGTCGTCCGTGACTGTCCCGCGGACGTACGCACACGACCCGCGGTCGTCCGTGACTGTCCCGCGGTCATCCATGAACGGACACGACCGTTCGTGAACGGTCACGGTCGTCCGTACGTGACCCGCGGTCGACCGGAAACGACCCGCGGTCATCCTTACGCGACCCGCGTTCGCCCGTGCACCATCCGCGATCGTCCGTGCACGTCCGTGTTCGTCCGTGACGGTTACGGTCGTCCGTGACGATCCGCGGTCGACCGTGTACGACCCGCGGTCGTCCGTGAACGACCCGCGGTCGACCGTGCGCGACCCGCGGTCATCCGTGAACGACCCACGGACGGTTGCCGGGAATTTTCTTCAAATCTTCAATCTGATCTTCAATCTTTTTCTGGGCAATTCCTCTTGTTTCCCAGCCTTATTTCTCATTAGAAAACTTCCCAAAAGCCCTCTTAAACCACCGGCCAATACCCTTGGTATTTTGGCCTTGAATTCTCTCTTTTTCCTTGATTTTGGTGTGGCCTTTGCCTTAGGATTTTCTGGGTGTTTTCCCATCAAGATAGATCCCCGAAAATGGCCTCCTTGGGGTCTATTTATAGCCCCAATTTCGCCCAGCAACTTCCCTTGGAGAAGGGTTGCCTTGGTTGGCCGAAAGGGTGCAACCTTCCAAGGTGCCCTTTCGCCATTGTGTCCCTTGGTCAGCTAGCTGACCAGCTGACCCAACACTTGAACACTCAAGCTAGCTGGGTTGAGCTGGTCGCCAGCTGACCTAGCTGACCAGCTGAACTGTTCAGCTCGTTTCAGCTGAACACTCTTGGTTCAGCTTGTTTCCTCTTAGCTAAGCTGCCGTCGAGCTGAGCTTAGCTTCTTTTCTAGGCAACGGAACCCTTCTATTGGTCCATTAGACTCTTGTCCACGTTCCGTCCATGCCTTTCCCCACCAAACGTCTAGGGTGGGGTTAGTATCCCGGTTTGCGGGTACTACAAGTCTACCCCCCTTAAAAGGGATTCGTCCTCGAATCCGAATCAAGGTGTTTTTTCGATCTTAGTAAATCTCTTACTAGATCATAATCAGGTCTTTGTTCCATGTAGGACTCGACCTCAGGCCTTTTGTTCCCTCCAGGACTAGACCTCGGTTAAGGTCCTTACGCATTAAAAATTCAAGCAACCTAACCCTTTTCCCCAAATGTAATTCCTCGAATACATTCGAAGAAGTGGGGTTCAGTGACTGACCAACAATTGCACTAAAGGACTCGGCCACGCCAATGTCCCTAATCAGTTCGTAAACCTGTGGTGTCTTCGGTTAGCGCTTAGCCTTTACCGTTCGACTTTCACCCCCCCCCACGTCTTACTTCTGATTACTGCGTTTTACAATGGAAGCAAATCAGCGGTCTTTCATTGTCACCTTCCTTCCCCTATCTTGCAAACAGCTTTAGGCTCCTATGTCCCCGCCGTTGCACTTCGCACATACCTTACTTGCTTTCTACACTTCCAAAGTGCGCTTCCATTGTTTCTGCAAGTGGTACTTTTCGGTGCGGTTCCCTAGAGGATTGGTTGTCAGCCCCAACTGATTCCATCCCCTTTAGGTCCTTCCCGGGTTGGCAGGACACCTTGTCTTTTGAGCCAACGCGGTTCTCCTCCAGGTCCCTCCCGGTTAGGCCAAACACTTCTCGTGATTGCGCCCTCCGGTTCACCCCCAGGTCCCTCCCGGTTCGGCCAACCACCTTCCCGTGATTGTGCCTTCCGGTTCACCCCGACACCGTCTTGCGACCTTGATCCAAATCCGGGAACTAATCTCCCAACCGAGCCCATACTCGGCTAGAACATACGACCCTCCAACTGACCCCATAATCATCTGAAAAGTACTTCCCATTGGACTTGATCTCAAAGCCTGCCCAAGACTAAGTGCGTCCTTGGTGCACTTGTCTCTGCAAGTCACCAATTAAAAGAGCATCGTCCTAGGAAATAACTCCGCTCTGATACCAACTTGACAAGGCCTATCCCGGCCATAGGGCCGGGACGGATTGCCACTATCGAACCCAGTCCGAAAATACGTCCTTGTTAAAATTTTCTTTAAGATTAAGTATTCCTCGGATCTCTTATGGACTTCTAGTCCTAGATCCTTCATACTTAATTAATACGCAGAGGAAATACTACTTAACCATCTATATCGTCCTTCTAAGGAACGATTCACCCGTTAACCTCATACGACCTTATTTGGTTTCTTTTAAACCCTTTCGAGGTACGGTTCATAATTAACCATTCTAACATCCTAAGTATTTTACTTAGTTTGTTTCTTTCAACTTATTCCATTCTCCTATTCAGCTCTATTCATTCTTTAGAACAATAGAAGAGTTCTGGAATGTGTACCTTAGCCTTTGGTGAATCCGGTGTGAAGCTAGCTCCGTGTTCAGCTTAGCTCATCCGTTCAACAACTCCTAGAACACACCCCCTTTGTACTTAGTCATTCAACCAACCATCCCCACATGACCGAGTACAAAAGAGGTCTTCATGTTCTTCCTTTGACCATCATTCTTTTCCTGCTTCATCCTTGTCTCCTTTTTCATTCATGTTCATATGGCCGATCCGCGTCCCGACCGTTCCTGGATCCGCGACCGTATCGCGTTCCGCGGCCGTACGCGTTCGTCCATAGTTCATCCGTACGTTCGTCCGTAAGGCCATCCGTGTGACTGTCACGGTCGTCCGTGAACAGACGCGACTGTTCGTGAACGGACGCGACCGTTCGTGAACGGACACGACTGTCCGTGAACGGTTACGGTCGTCCGTCACGACCCGCGTGTGTCCGTGTACGGCCCGCGTGCGTCCGTATACGACCCACGGCCGTCCGTATCATCCCGCGGACGTACGTGATCGACCCGCGGTCGTCCGTATCATCCCGCGGACGTACGTGATCGACCCGCGGTCGTTCGTATCGTCCCGCGGACGTACGTGATCGACCCACGGTCATCTGTGTCGTCCCGCGGACGTACGCACACGACCCGCGGTCGTCCGTAACTGTCCCGCGGACGTACGCACACGACCCGCGGTCGTCCGTGACTGTCCCGCGGACGTACGCACACGACCCACGGTCGTCCGTGACTGTCCCGCGGTCATCCATGAACGGACACGACTGTCCGTGAACGGACACGACCGTTCGTGAACGGTCACGGTCGTCCGTACGTGACCCGCGTTCGACCGGAAACGACCCGCGGTCATCCTTACGCGACCCGCGTTCGCCCGAGCACCATCCGCGATCGTCCGTGCACGTCCGTGTTCGTCCGTGACGGTTACGGTCGTCCGTGACGATCCGCGGTTGACCGTGTACGACCCGCGGTCGTCCGTGAACGACCCGCGGTCGACCGTGCGCGACCCGCGGTCATCCGTGAACGACCCACGGACGGTTGCGGGGAATTTTCTTCAAATCTTCAATCTGATCTTCAATCTTTTTCTGGGCAATTCCTCTTGTTTCCCAACCTTCTTTCTCATTAGAAAACTTCCCAAAAGCCCTCTTAAACCACCGGCCAATACCCTTGGTATTTTGGCCTTGAATTCTCTCTTTTTCCTTGATTTTGGTGTGGCCTTTGCCTTAGGATTTTCTGGGTGTTTTCCCATCAAGATAGATCCCCAAAAATGGCCTCCTTGGGGTCTATTTATAGCCCCAATTTCGCCCAGCAACTTCCCTTGGAGAAGGGTTGCCTTGGTTGGCCGAAAGGGTGCAACCTTCCAAGGTGCCCTTTCGCCATTGTGTCCCTTGGTGTCACTAGCTGACCAGCTGACCCAACACTTGAACACTCAAGCTAGCTGGGTTGAGCTGGTTGCCAGCTGACCTAGCTGACCAGCTGAACTGTTCAGCTCGTTTCAGCTGAACACTCTTGGTTCAGCTCGTTTCCTCTTAGCTAAGCTGCCGTCGAGCTGAGCTTAGCTTCGTTTCTAGGCAACGGACTTCTCTTGGTCCATTAGACTCTTGTCCACGTTCCGTCCATGCCTTTCCCCACCAAACGTCTAGGGTGGGGTTAGTATCCCGGTTTGCGGGTACTACACCGCGAATGTCTAAGGACGAACGCGGGTCGCTAGGCGTGAACCGTGGTCTGACGTGCGGATGTAAGGATCGATCGTAACCGTCAGCAGCACGATCGCATCCATTCGCACGAACAGTCGCAACCGTTCGTGGACGGTCGGCTAACGTGACCGCGGGACGATCGTAGTACGATCGCGGTACGACCGTGACATCCTTCAGGACAGTAACGCGTCCTTACGGACGTAACAACGACCCGTCACGAACACACGCGAACACCCGTACGGACAGAGATGGACGATCGCACGGACGTACGCGGACGACCTTACGGTCGTACGTGAATGACCATACGGACGTATGCGGTTGTCCGAACAGCCGTCCGACCGTGAAATGGGCTAAGTGCATGGAACGTTTGGATTAATGGGACATAGTCTTATATAGTGAATTGAACGGGAATTAAAAGGGATCATATAGAGCATATAATTGTTAGGTTGTTAAACCTTAACTTAAAGAAATATGTTTATGAATTGTTTTGGCTTTCAGGTAACAAGGATGATTCATGGGGATGATTCATCCTAAGCGCGGACAAGACCGAGACGAGTGGTGTAATAGATAGACATTGTACTTAGGACCGAATACTATTAGCATAATGCGGATTGACTACATTGTATTGGTACCTTTTGTAACATCCCCGAACCGGCCTACGGGCCATTGGGCGTCCATAGGACCAGAAACTCGAACTTAAGGCCGAGATGGCCGAAGGGGAAGTGTTCTATGGACGGAATTAGGTTAAGCTCAGCTGGAATGGAGCTTAATCAAGTGGGAATCAGCTGGATGAAGTGTGGCCAGCTCAGCTCAGCTCAAGGTAGCTTAGCTGGAGTGTCTTGGAGTGTGAATCAGCTGATCAGCTAGTGACACTAGCTGATCTAGCGCCCCATAAGCGAATGGGCACAAGGCCACTCGTGGCCATTCGCTAGCCAAAAGGCAGCCCTTGGCTTGGGCGGTTTCTAGGCGATTTTCAGCCTATAAATAGGAGGCTTGGGGGTCAATTTTCGCACACAATTCACATAAGGAGAAACCCAGATTTTTCCTAAGGCAAAGGCCACAAAAATCGTGAGTAAAGAGAGAGTTCGAGGCCGGTTTTCTAGAGAGAGAGTCGGCGATTGTCTAAGGGTTTTGGTGGGAAATTGGAGCGGCTTAAGGAGGCTTTATGGCGGGAGAAACAAGCCGTGATCCGGGCAAGTCCACCACGACCGCAAAGGTTAGTCCGTGACCCATTTCTTCTCGCGGCCTTGGGTCAAACCGTGGCCTTCGGCCGGTTTAGTATGGCCGGATTACTTCTCTCCTTCTTCTATTTCTGGAACTAGAACCGGGCTTAGGCTTGACGGTTTTAGGCGCGGTTATGCATAAGGAACAACCGATTGGCCAAGGGCCATGATCGTGTTGGTTAAGGCGCACGGTTGGGATCAAGAGGCGCGAAGGACTTAAGCGAACCGTTGGTCGTGAATGATCGGACGGCAAACCGGGAAGGTTTTGCCGGGTCATGCGATCGCAAGCGGTGTACCGTATGGACGGACGGTCGGACGGTTTATCTCGGGATAGCCGGGCCGTATCCGCATATGGGCTTAGTCGGCGTAACGGTTGAGTGCAACCGGCATGATCACAATCGGGCTGGGAAAATGGCCGACGCGTTAAGGACGAGAATCGCGCACCACATACCGCGGCCACGGATCGATGGCAACCGTCCGCGGACCATCGCATCCGTTCGCGGTGAACGGTCGCGACCTTTCATAACGATCGGGCACTTCGACCACGGGACGCTAGCACGGGCAGACGCGATGTCCATACGGACGATCGCATGTTCACGTTGGCCGACCACGGACGTGAAGCGCTGGACGTGACGAATGCTTGTCTTACGCGATCGCGGTACACGGCACGTCAACGCGTACGACCGTCCGGTCCTTATGGACGCACGGACCAAGCGTATGCGGATGGGCCATGGATCGCAAGCGATCAGTTCACGGTCGTCCGGGACGGACGTGAACGCGGCGAGACGGACTGGACGCGGATTCTCGATACGGTCTTGAATTCGGTCGCGGTTTGGGTCGCGGTTTATACTTAAGGCATGGACCGCTTAGATGGAACTTAGAAAGGACTTAGGTTTATTGTTGCATGGGATATTGGGATCATATAGTATGATATTTTGTTAAGTTGTTGGTTATTACCGTAAATGCATACTTAACGTGATATTTGTGTTTCAGGACATGCGGACGATCATAAGGATGATCGATCCTAGGAGCGGACCGAGACGGGACGAGTGGTGTGTGTGTAGAGATAGACTTGTTTAGGACCGAATACTGTATTAGCATAATGCACTTGACTCACATTGTATTTGGTACCTTGGTTTGATTAATAAAAGTCTATTTCTGTCTTATGATAACTCGTTTGCCTTAGAATAAAATGAATGGAATGGTTTGAATGGAAATGAACTAAGCTTGAATTTGACTAAGTATAGAATAAATGGGCTTGAGGTTGACAACGAACCTCAAGTCGGAATACTTAGGGAATGGAACGGCCGTTCCGGCCGTAGTGTCGGGATGGGGTGTTTCAAGTTGGTATCAGAGCGGAGTTATTTCCTAGGCTTTGGGTTAAGGGCTACACCACTCGTCCGGGTTGAGGTCTGCGGTAGAAATGCATTAGAACTATTAGGACTTGAAGATTGCTTGCTTGATATTTATTGTATCTTGATGAATCTTCAGGTTGGTAAGAAGTCCAAGAGGACTAAGGATAAGGATAAGGAGGTGTCTGCGACCGGCCAAGGCCCGAAGGTCCAGACCACTCCTGTTGCGCCTGGGTTAACCGGTCCTGAGGTTAACCAGACAGGCATTGAGCCTTTGGCTCCTCACGTTCCTGACGGGACTAGGGTTTCCGAACCGGACGTCCGGGCTAGGGATGAGGAGGAGCGGATGGGCGAGTCATCTTCTCATGCGGTCCACAATGAGACCGGTCTTGAGAACGATGATGCCACAGGTGGTGGTGACGGTGAGCCGCTTACAGCTGTCCCGAACATCGGTCAGATGTGGACGCTGCTTAAGACGGTCATGGACCAGCTTACGACTTTGAACCAGAGCATCTCTGGCCAGAAGTCAGCTGAGGGGGAGCCGCGGGTCCAAGTCCCCGAGACTTCGGCCCCGAGTGATGACGACCCAGACGTAGTAGTGATAGAGTCACCGGTTCATAAGAAGGACCGTAAGGTGGACTATCTCAACGTCTTGGGCCATATCACCAAGTTGGGAACCAAGCCCTTTAAGGGCAGTGCTGACCCACTTGAGGCTGATGAATGGAGGTCACGGCTTGTCCGGAACTTCCGTTCAACCCGTTGTCCAAAGGATTACCGTAAGGACATTGCGATCCACTTCCTGGAAGGGGATGCGCATAATTGGTGGCTGTCAGTGGACAGACGCACCAAGGGCCTTCTCGAGTCGTTCGAGGACTTTGAGACTGAATTCAACCGGAAGTACTTCCCGGCCGAGGCTTGGGATCGTATGGAAGGAAAGTATTTGAGTTTGGTCCAAGGTTACAAGACGGTTCGGGAGTATGAGGCCGAGTTCGACCGTCTCAGACGCTTTGTGGGACGGGACGTAGAGGATGAACCAGCTCAGGTCCGTCGGTTCCTTCGCGGCTTGCGTCCGGAACTTAAGACCCACTGCTCGGTTTGTTCTTACGATTCTGTCTCGGAGTTGGTCGAACGGGCCGCAACGGTCGAGGCCAATTTGGTCGAGGCGAAGCAGGCGGTGGCCAAGTCGCAAGACAAGGGGGCCAGCCGACCTGTGAAGGACCTAAAGAGGAAATGGGGCCAAGGGGCTGATAACCAATCCTCTGACCGCGCAGAATGCACCTCCTGTGGGAAGCAACACTCCGGAAGCTGTTGGAAGAAAAGGAGGACCTGCGTGAAGTGTGGTAGCAAGGACCATGAGGTCGCGAGCTGTCCACAGGCTGAGGGTATCAAGGAAGTGACGGAGAAACCGCGCACATGTTTCCGTTGTGGACAACCGGGACACTATGCCCGGGAGTGTCCGAGTGGCCGAGACGGACGGTCGGGAGCTCCGAAAGTGGAGCGGGGTCGTGAGGGCCGTACGGGACCTACTAAGGGTACGGCTGCTAATCCCCGTATCTACGAGCTCGTGAAGGACTCGGGAGAGGCCGGCTCCTTCGATGCGATTACTGGTACGTCATTTGAACCCTAATTTCTTCAAATTACTGCATAGCATATTGGGGAAATAAAGCGGGGCTTATATGCATTGTGGGAATGTGTAGGGACCGTTGTGGTAGGAGGTGTAGAAACACTGACTATGTTTGATTCCGGGGCTACACATAGTTTTGTTAGTCCTAGGATGATAGGGAAAGGCTTGTTCCAGAAGGAACAGGTCGTGGGCCAAGGCATTGTAAATGCGGCCGGGGGGCAAGTAATGCCCGTGCTAGGTTTAGTTAGTGGTATACCAGTCTCCATAGGAGGCGTAAGTATGCCAGCTGACCTAGTGGTGGTCCAGCTCAAGCATCACGAGGTGATCTTGGGTATGGATTGGTTGGGACAGAACCGAGCCACTATTGACTGTCACCGGGGAAGGGTGAAGTTTGATAGACCAGAAGGCAAGGTCACGTTCCAAGGAGTGAGGCCGACTTCAGGAAGTCTGGTCGTCTCTGCGATCCAAGCAGAGAAGATGTTGGAAAAGGGATGCGAGGCATACCTAGCCACCATCACCACTAAGGAAGGGGGGACGGAAGTAAAGATCGGTGAGATCCCAGTGGTTCGGGACTTTGACGATGTGTTCAAGGACTTAGAAGGTTTACCACCTGACCGGTCTGATCCATTCGTCATTGAACTTGAGCCAGGGACGAAACCTCTGTCTAAGGCTCCGTACAGAATGGCTCCGGCTGAGATGGCCGAGCTGAAGAAGCAGCTGGAAGAACTGCTAGACAAGGGTTTTATTAGACCAAGCAGTTCTCCATGGGGCGCACCCGTTCTTTTTGTCAAAAAGAAGGATGGAAGCCTTCGGCTGTGCATTGACTACCGCGGTATAAACCGGGTCACTGTGAAGAACAAGTACCCGTTGCCTCGGATAGACGAGCTGTTGGATCAACTAAAAGGTTCAACCGTGTTTTCCAAGATCGATCTGGCGTCGGGTTACCATCAAATCCCGATAGCGCCCGAGGACGTGAGGAAAACCGCGTTTAGAACCCGGTATGGTCACTACGAGTTTGTAGTCATGCCATTTGGTCTAACAAATGCACCAGCTGCCTTCATGAAGATGATGAACAGTGTTTTCCGGGAATGGTTAGATAGGTTTGTGATCATTTTCATTGATGACATTCTTGTCTACTCCAAGAACTGTGAAGAACACCGTGAACATCTAAGGATTGTACTAGAGACCTTGAGGACACACCAGCTCTACGCCAAGTTAAGCAAGTGTAGTTTCTGGCAGAGTAGCGTGGGCTTCCTTGGACACATCGTGTCTGACAAGGGAGTTGCGGTCGATCCGGAGAAGATCCGGTCGATTGAGGAGTGGCCGCGGCCAAGGAACGCAACCGAGGTTCGGAGTTTCCTTGGTTTGGCCGGTTATTACAGGCGGTTCGTCCAGGGTTTTGCAAGTATGGCCAAGGCCATGACTAAGCTAACCGGAAAGAACGTAAAGTTCGAATGGACGGAGGCCGCGGAGAAGAGTTTCCAGGACTTGAAGGTTATGCTAACCAAGGCGCCAATCCTGACCCTGCCCATGGACAACGTGCCTTACGTGGTCTATACAGATGCATCCCGGATCGGTCTGGGTTGTGTTCTGATGCAGGAAGGAAAGGTGATTGCTTATGCTTCAAGGCAGTTGAGGAAACACGAGGGTAATTACCCAACTCATGATCTCGAAATGGCCGCTGTGGTATTTGCACTAAAGATCTGGCGATCTTATCTCTACGGAGCCAAAGTGCAACTATTCACCGACCATAAGAGTCTGAAGTATGTGTTCACTCAGCCTGACTTGAACCTGAGGCAAAGAAGATGGATGGAGTTGGTGGCAGATTACGATCTAGACATCACCTACCATCCGGGAAAAGCTAACTTGGTAGCAGACGCCTTGAGTCGGAAGAGGACCGAGGTGGCCGTGGAAAGGGATGCAGAGACCTTGGTCGGTTGGTCAGGTCCTTGCATCTTAACGCATTGTCAGTGGACAGTGAGCCACTCGGCCTTGGAGCAGCAGACCAGGCGGATCTGTTGACTCGTGTACGGTTGGCTCAAGAACATGATGAAGAGCTGATCAAGTCGGTGAACAATAACAACACCGAGTACCAGTTTGCCAACAATGGAACGATTGTGGTGAATGGTCGGGTGTGTGTTCCCGACGTGAAGGTCCTTAAGGAAGAGATCTTAAGGATGGCTCATCAGTCTAAGTTCTCTATTCATCCTGGACAGACCAAGATGTACCAAGACCTCAAACGGTACTATCATTGGGTCGGGATGAAGAGAGACATAGCAGAATGGGTGTCCAAGTGCCAAACGTGTCAGTTGGTTAAGATTGAACACCAAGTCCCAAGTGGCCTTTTGCAAAGTCTACCCATTCTGGAATGGAAGTGGGATCACATCACCATGGACTTTGTAACAGGACTACCTGCGACTCGGTTGAGGAAGGACACGATTTGGGTTGTAGTGGACAGGCTGACCAAGTCTGCACACTTCTTGGCCATCCGGAAGACTGATGGAGTGGGTAAGCTTGCTGAAAGATACATTGATGAGGTCGTAAGACTTCACGGTATTCCAGCAAGTATAGTCTCGGACCGGGATGGTCGCTTCACTTCTTATTTCTGGCAAGCTTTCCAAAAAGCCCTAGGAACAAGAGTGAACATGAGTACGGCTTACCATCCACAGACGGATGGGCAGTCGGAGAGGACCATACAGACGCTGGAAGACATGCTAAGGGCGTGTGTTCTGGATTGGGGCGATTCTTGGGAGAAGTACTTGCCCTTGACCGAGTTTGCTTATAACAACAGTTATCAAGCAAGCATCGGGATGTCGCCTTATGAGGCGTTGTATGGCCGGCCGTGTAGGACCCCGTTGTGTTGGACACAAGTGGGAGAGTCCAGTGTGGTTGGACCGGACATAATTGCCGAGACCACCGAGCAAATCCGATTCCTAAAGGCAAAAATGAAGGAGGCGCAAGACCGCCAAAGGAGTTATGCCAATAAGAGAAGGAAAGACCTTGAGTTCCAAGTTGGGGACCAGGTTTACCTTAAGATGATTACCTTCCGAGGAAGGGCTAGGGTTTCCAAGAGAGGGAAACTTGACCCGAGGTACTTGGGGCCATTCACGATTCTTGAAAGGGTCGGGAACGTGGCCTACAAGTTGGACTTGCCCAACGAGATGGAAGCATTCCACAATGTGTTCCATGTCTCACAGTTGCGCAAGTGCCTCTCGGATCAAGACATCATTTTGCCAGAGATTCCCGCAGATCTTAAGGCAAACCTCACGCTGGAAACTAGACCCTTAAGGATCTTGGACCGGCTGGAAAAGGCCACCAGGAAGAAGGTAATTCAGATGGTCAAGGTGGAATGGATTTGCAATGGAGTTAAGGAAATCACTTGGGAAACCGAGGCCCGGATGAAGGCTGATTACCCAGAGTGGTTTGAGGAATTTACAAGGGACGAACTTCTTGAAGCGGATTCGGGGACGAATCCATTTCAAGGGGGGGAGAACTTGTAACATCCCCGAACCGGCCTACGGGCCATTGGGCGTCCATAGGACCAGAAACTCGAACTTAAGGCCGAGATGGCCGAAGGGGAAGTGTTCTATGGACGGAATTAGGTTAAGCTCAGCTGGAATGGAGCTTAATCAAGTGGGAATCAGCTGGATGAAGTGTGGCCAGCTCAGCTCAGCTCAAGGTAGCTTAGCTGGAGTGTCTTGGAGTGTGAATCAGCTGATCAGCTAGTGACACTAGCTGATCTAGCGCCCCATAAGCGAATGGGCACAAGGCCACTCGTGGCCATTCGCTAGCCAAAAGGCAGCCCTTGGCTTGGGCGGTTTCTAGGCGATTTTCAGCCTATAAATAGGAGGCTTGGGGGTCAATTTTCGCACACAATTCACATAAGGAGAAACCCAGATTTTTCCTAAGGCAAAGGCCACAAAAATCGTGAGTAAAGAGAGAGTTCGAGGCCGGTTTTCTAGAGAGAGAGTCGGCGATTGTCTAAGGGTTTTGGTGGGAAATTGGAGCGGCTTAAGGAGGCTTTATGGCGGGAGAAACAAGCCGTGATCCGGGCAAGTCCACCACGACCGCAAAGGTTAGTCCGTGACCCATTTCTTCTCGCGGCCTTGGGTCAAACCGTGGCCTTCGGCCGGTTTAGTATGGCCGGATTACTTCTCTCCTTCTTCTATTTCTGGAACTAGAACCGGGCTTAGGCTTGACGGTTTTAGGCGCGGTTATGCATAAGGAACAACCGATTGGCCAAGGGCCATGATCGTGTTGGTTAAGGCGCACGGTTGGGATCAAGAGGCGCGAAGGACTTAAGCGAACCGTTGGTCGTGAATGATCGGACGGCAAACCGGGAAGGTTTGGCCGGGTCATGCGATCGCAAGCGGTGTACCGTATGGACGGACGGTCGGACGGTTTATCTCGGGATAGCCGGGCCGTATCCGCATATGGGCTTAGTCGGCGTAACGGTTGAGTGCAACCGGCAGGATCACAATCGGGCTGGGAAAATGGCCGACGCGTTAAGGACGAGAATCGTGCACCACATACCGCGGCCACGGATCGATGGCAACCGTCCGCGGACCATCGCATCCGTTCGCGGTGAACGGTCGCGACCTTTCATAACGATCGGGCACTTCGACCACGGGACGCTAGCACGGGCAGACGCGATGTCCATACGGACGATCGCATGTTCACGTTGGCCGACCACGGACGTGAAGCGCTGGACGTGACGAATGCTTGTCTTACGCGATCGCGGTACACGGCACGTCAACGCGTACGACCGTCCGGTCCTTATGGACGCACGGACCAAGCGTATGCGGATGGGCCATGGATCGCAAGCGATCAGTTCACGGTCGTCCGGGACGGACGTGAACGCGGCGAGACGGACTGGACGCGGATTCTCGATACGGTCTTGAATTCGGTCGCGGTTTGGGTCGCGGTTTATACTTAAGGCATGGACCGCTTAGATGGAACTTAGAAAGGACTTAGGTTTATTGTTGCATGGGATATTGGGATCATATAGTATGATATTTTGTTAAGTTGTTGGTTATTACCGTAAATGCATACTTAACGTGATATTTGTGTTTCAGGACATGCGGACGATCATAAGGATGATCGATCCTAGGAGCGGACCGAGACGGGACGAGTGGTGTGTGTGTAGAGATAGACTTGTTTAGGACCGAATACTGTATTAGCATAATGCACTTGACTCACATTGTATTTGGTACCTTGGTTTGATTAATAAAAGTCTATTTCTGTCTTATGATAACTCGTTTGCCTTAGAATAAAATGAATGGAATGGTTTGAATGGAAATGAACTAAGCTTGAATTTGACTAAGTATAGAATAAATGGGCTTGAGGTTGACAACGAACCTCAAGTCGGAATACTTAGGGAATGGAACGGCCGTTCCGGCCGTAGTGTCGGGATGGGGTGTTTCACCTTTTGCGTTTATTAATAAAATGTCTATTTGCCTTATTATTCTTGCTTAGAAATGTTAGAATGGAATGTATGAATGAAATGAATGTTCTAAGGAATTTGGCTAAGTATAAAACGATTAGGGTTGAGGTTTCCAAAAGAACTTCAACTTAGAACGGATTAGATAATGGAACGTCCGTCTAGGCCTATGGCCGGGATGGGGTGTTTCAGCGTCGACCAACACACCCAGTGTATTGACCGACACAAAACGATCTCCAAGACCGAGTGAGCATTTTTGAGGTGTGTCGACCGACACAAGATTAGTGTCGATCGACACTATGCGACAAACCTCAAAATCTTTTACGAGTTTTCGTGGTGTGTCGACCGACACAAGATTAGTGTCGATCGACATCATGCGACAAACCCTAAACATTTTATTATACGTTTCGCAGCGTGTCGACCGACACAAGCTTAGCGTCGATCGACACAGTGCGACAACAGTAGTTCGTCGTTTTCAACAGAGACTTTAATCCGAGATTAATTTCTATAAAACACGATTCAACAGGCAATTAACTGATCAAATTCATCAGTATTCGATTTAAATGCCTCAGATTCAATAGACTAAACCCTAATAGCTCTGATACCACTGTTGGAATGTCTAGGATCTAGGGTTCGTTATATTGAAATTACCAACCTCGTTCTTACCTTGAACTGGAAGTGGAATGATTGGTGAACGAGATCAGTAAGGGACTCAGGTGCTTCGCCTCTACCAGATACACACGCACACAAACCTGGAAAGCCGGGATGCTAGTGCCGGATCTTTGGGATCTCTGAGTTTTGGTGTTTCTGCTTTCTCTGTCAAGAAAAAAACGATCGCTTCTCATCCAGGTCGAAACTCTTAGGTTTTATTAAGACCTAGAATCATTCTTAACGGGCCAACTTGTTTAAGTCACAAATCTATACGACTGTTTCGAAAACCCGATCTGTGTCGACCGACACACATACTGTGTCGATCGACAGACCACCATATACTCAATATTAATATGTATCTAATACACATTAACATGATCATTACCATAATGATCATTCCAATGTTTAAGCTTCCAGTTTGCTTAGGTGTGTGACCCTATAGGATCATATAATACTGGCAGTAAGTCTACGACTTACAGATTGCAAGAGGCTTCTAGCAAAACATTGCAACCGCCCAGTATTATACGAATGTCTGATCTCGACACACAACTATCATCAGGAGTGAGTACAAGTGTGATTTCAGGACACTATCCCAACACAGCCGAGTTCTGACGGACGAGAACGTCGCTGATCCTCTGACTAAGCCACTCCCAAGGCCTAAGCATGAGAGTCATACTACTGCTGTAGGCATTAGAGATCTTAAGATGTAATCTTGATTCTAGTGGGAGTTCTGGTTGTTTTATTTTAGTTATATTAAGATGTTCTTTTAAACATACTTTTGGATATGTTTAATGAAATTTGATTTCGGCATTATTTATTGTGATCTAAATAATGGTTCCAAAATTATTTTATGCCATATTATAGGTCATCAAGTTGAGGACTTGATCATGAAACCCTGTAAGTTATAGATGACATAAATTATGATGTGTCCCTAGTCGAGGTTGTCAAAGTGGGACACTGACAACCGCGAGAGACTGGCTTGTGAGGTGACTGTTGACTAAGTTTCATGGAGTCAGTGATATGAGTATCACAGTCAGTCACATAGATATATGTTGATGAACATATGATCGGACATGACCCGCTAATGAGAAGTCTCCAGGATAGTTATATTTGTGTCATGAGAGGTTCTCATTACGACTATAGAGTATAGTCCTTAGACCTGAGTTCATCATGCTTTCTTGCATATGAATTGGTGCACTTTGACCTTGTCAAACGTCGACCCGTAACTGGCGGCTATAAAGGCATTGCTTAGGTGTATCATGAAGTGTGTATAGGAACAGGGATGGAACAAGACGGGATTTGTCCCTCCTGTATAACGGGAGATAAATATCTCAGGGCCTGTCGAAGATTTGATACTGAGAAAATGTGTGGCCGCACTCAAACGAACTGAAGTTCAGTTGTTTGTCTTGTTCAATATAGATTAGGAGTTCGATAAACACGATATTGGCTTAATAAGGATGACACTAATCTTGCCTTATGCCAAATCGAGATATAAAGACAAAAGGATTATAGGAATTGATGATTCCAGTACAAGTGGGAGATTGTTGGGATTGTGTCCTGAAATCACACTTGTACTCACTCCTGATGATAGTTGTGTGTCGAGATCAGACATTTGTATAATACTGGGTGGTTGCAATGTTTTGCTAGAAGCCTCTTGCAGTCTGTAAGTTGTAGACTTACTGCCAGTATTATATGATCCTATAGGGTCACACACCTAAGAAAACTGGAAGCATAAATATGGGAATGATCATTAGGGTAATGATCATGTTGATGTGTATTGGATACACATTGATATTGAGTTTTATAGAGGTGCGTCGATCGACACAGTGAGTGTGTCGATCGACACAATTCGGGTTTCGAAACTGATGTTTCGATTTCATGACTTAAACGAATTGGAATTAATCCAATGATCGGTTTAGTCATTCCAGGTCTATATAAAGGCTTATATGGTCGACCTGGAACCCTAGCCGTTCAGTTTTATTTTGCAGAGAAAGCCGAGCCACCTAAACTCAGTGATCCCAAGATCCGGCACTAGCATCCCGGCTTTCCAGCTTTGTGTGCGTGTGTATCTGGTAGAGGCGAAGCACTTGAGTCGCTGCTGATTTCGATTACCAATCCATTCCGCTGCCATCTATGAGGTAAACACGAGATCTATGATTCAATTCTCAAACCCTAGATCCTAGGCTTTCCAACAACTACTTCATAAAACAGTGGATAAATATTGTTAATGAATTTTTAGTTGATCAAGAATTCCGCATAACCACCGTAACAATGAAGACTATAATTAACCAAAACATCCAAATTTTTGGGTGTGGACACGGAAATTTATGCTGCACGAAGTATTAGTCTATAGTTCAAACAACAAGGTAAATAAACATGTTAATATATACTGTAGACAACTAAGAAAACTCTCAACAACAAAATAATTATTATACATTTTCGAGAGGGAGAATTTATTCACAGCATAAAGAAGAGTCAACACCTTTTAAATTTTGCTCACTGGCGAAATGAACAACATCTCATTTTGAGGTTGCCTTAGAATAGGCTCAAGTTCCTCTTTTCCATTAAGAAACGTTGGTCTTAAAGGAAACAGAGATTTGTTTGGGAATACACTTACCATTAGCTGGCTTTCAACCACTTTAATTACATTTATTGTTTTTTCTCGTGAATCTACCTGCTTCTATAGTGTTATTTAGGGCTGGGCATAATATCCGGACCCAAAATACCGAACCGAACCCGAACCGAAAAAGTAGAACCGAATCCGAACCCGAAACGATAAAATACCCGAACGGATCTTAAACTCCTATATCCGAAGAACCGAACCCGAACCCGACCCGAACCGAGAACAGAATGGGTACCCGAAATATCTGAATTACAATTATATACCTAAAATATTAATTATATTTAGACCTAATATAACAAAATTATCCAAAATTATAATTATAAACTTAAATATATTAGTTGTTTTTAGTCTAAAATAACTAAATTATCAAAAATAAACAAAATATATGAAGGGTTTTGTTAAATTTATCAAAATTTAACGAATTTTTATTTAAATATAACTAATTTTTATTTTTGTTTTATGTTTTTCGGGTACCCGAAACCGAACCGAACCCGAATGGAACCGAATCGAACCCGAACCGAAATTCTAAAATATCCGAATGGGTTTTATATCTCAGACCCGAAAACCCGAAAACCCGAAAGACCCGAACCGAACCCGAACGGGTACCCGAACGCCCAGGCCTAGTGTTATTCTTTGGTGTTCATCTGAGATCTAGTTTCTCTCTCTTCGAATTTTACTCCTTGGATAATTTCTGAAGAACAGTTGCTACTCAGATTTTGTTTACGTTACAAGTCTTGTCTACCTTCAGAAGGTGGTCGAAGTGTGTTAATCTTTTCTTGGTAGACATGTCTATAAGTTTAACTTTTAATGATTTCAAATTAATGAAATCATCCCCAAAATCCTCTAGGTTTGTTCTAATTCAACCCTATATTTTTCTAAAGAAGAAGAAACAATACTAACCTTGATCCATGCTTGTTTGGCTCTTTGAATAGATTGAATCACCTCTTGACTTCTCCTTCCTTAAACCTCCAAAGCCTTATGATCTCCTTTGATGGATAATGAAATCCAAACACTAATTCTTTCTTACTCTTTTACAAGGTTTTGTGTGTGTGTTTTTATCTTTGTGTCTCGTTAATAGTAACATTACGTTACATGACACATATATATAGTAAACAACGTAACGTGATGTTACGTTATCACTACACACCTTTTCATATAGTTACACCCCCTAGATAACTATATTACATCCTTTAGATAACTATATATGTATTAATATGTATATAAATAAATATATACATGAGTAAGAGAAGAATATATAATGTAACAAGTTAAGGAAGGAGGGTTATCAATAAACCCGAATTCTAATTCTTTAATCGAAACTGATCCGTCACGGTGTCGTCTTTTATATTAGAATTCTTTAACATTATTGTGAACTTGATCCTTTATATTAAACCGGAGACATATAGGTCACACATAAGAATAAATATTCTTACATTCTCCCACTTGACATTTATGTCGACTTGATGGTTCAATAACTTTAATGTGCATTTTCTTATCAAGTTCATCTTATCTTTAATATACACTACAAAATCAGAATTGACTGAATCATGGCGGTCACACATCATTGAACGATATGCTCCCTTCCATGTATCACAAACCAACTCTAAATTTATAGATATATATCTCCTTTACATGTGAGGATCTTTAATTCTCAAAATAATTATATGTTATCCACAAACCTTAAATGTATACATACTTTAATGATAACATACTTAGTAAAACAGAAACGTAATCTTTAAGTGAATTCATAGTGTCACAACTGTAAAGAGCATACCATAACCGGAATAGCAAGGCTTCACCTTTATCACCCATACGTTCTAAATGGCCATTGAACGCCTTGGGTGGTAATCCTTTACTTAACGGATCTGCTACCATCACATCCATCATTATGTGCTCAAAAGACACTATACGTTTCTACACTTCCTCTTTAACAGACAAGTACTTTATATCATGTGTTTTAACACCCCTCTAGCACTTGTCATTCTTTATAAAAGAGGATAGTTGCAGAATGATCACAATAATTCTCAGCAGCCAGGCTATAAAGTCGACATTCCAAAACCCCAAGATAAAGTTCCGCAACCTCAATACATGAATTGTGGCCTCATAGCACGCCACAAATTCAGCCTTAATAGTGTGAGTAGCAATGACAAACTACCTTCCACTCTTTTATGATATTGTTCCTTTACTTTACAGGAATAAATATCTAGTGATCTCTAGAAGATCATATATCCTATATGTAAGCATGAGCTCATTGGTGCCTTGCAAGTACCGGAGCACCTTCTTTGCAGCTTTCCAGTGGTCCATTCCAGGATACTTTGATATCGACCCAACATACCAACATCAAATGTGATATATGGTCGAGTACATGTCTAAACATAGTTCAAACTCCCAACCCTGATGCATGTGGAATTCTTTCCATTTCCTTATGCTCCAATTCATTTCTAGGACATTGCTTTTCACTGAAATTATCCCCCTTCTGAATTGGAGCTATCCCTACGGAGCATTTTTCCATATTATATCTCTCTAAGATCTTATTGATATATCCTTTCTGAGACAAACTTAACAATCCATGTGATCTATCCCAGAGTATTTCTATTCCGATCACATAAGATGCCTCACCCATATCCTTCATCTCAAAGTTCTTAGAGAGATACTTCTTTACATCATGTAACATCCCCATGTCATTTGCAGCAAGCAATATGTCATCAACATATAAGACTAAAATCACAAATTTTCTCCCACTGATCTTAATGTAGATACATCGATCAACAATGATCTCTACAAAACCGTATGACGTGATGTTATCATCAAATTTAATATACCATTGTCTGGAAGCTTGTTTTAGTCCATATATTGACTTCCTCAGCTTACATACCCGATTTTCTTTTCCTGTGGCCACAAACCCTTCAGGTTGGTCCATATATACTTCCTCCTCAAGCTCTCCATTAAGAAAGGTGGTTTTCACATCAATTTGGCGGAGCTCAAGATCGTAATGAGCCACCAATGCCAAAACAATCCTTAGAGAATCCTTCTTGGAAACTGTAGAGAAGGTCTCTTTGTAGTCAATGCCGTCTTTTTGAGTGAAACCTTTAGCAACAAGGCGAGCCTTGTACCTTTCAATGTTACCTTTCGAGTCGCGTTTAGTCTTAAAGACCCATTTAGAACCAACAGTCTTGAAACCGTTAGGCAACTCTACTAATTCCCAAACATAGTTATCACTCATAGACTTTATTTCTTCTTTTGCGGCATTGAACCACTTTTCAGAATTGCTACTTTCCATGGCTTTCCGGAATGAGTTCGGATCTTCATCAATGCTTAAGTCACTTTCATTCTCAAGAGTGTAAACCACATAGTCATTTGAAATGGCAGATCGTCTTTCCCTTCCAGATTGCCTCAATGACTCTTGTGGTGTACTATTCTCTTCTTGAATCGTGACCGGTCATTAACCGTACTTTCAACTAGCGGAGTTTGCATATCATTTTGTTGTTCTATTGTGCTATTTGACTGTGATGCAACAACAGGAACAACAAACTCAGGTGGAATGACATGTGGATGCACCTCCACGTCAACCACCTTAATGTCCACTTTACATGGTTCACCACTCCCACTAGTTTCACCATTCTCAATGAACCTAGCACTGCCTGTTTCAACTATTCTCGTACAATGGTTAGGGCAATAAAATGTATACCCCTTTGATTTTTCAGGATAGCCAATGAAAAATCCACTGACAGTCCTAAAATCAAGTTTCTTTTCTTGTGGGTTATATAACCTTACTTCTGCTGGGCAACCCCAAACACGTAAATGTCTTAAACTGGGTTTCCTTCCCGTCCACAGTTCATAAGGAGTCTTAGGAACTGCCTTACTAGGAACCCGGTTAAGCACATACGTAGCAGTCCTTAATGCATATACCCACAATGAAAGAGGTAAAGAACAATTACTTAACATGCTCCTAACAATATCCATTAATGTACGATTCCGCCTTTCATCTACACCATTCTGCTGAGGTGTACCGGGCATTGTGTATTGTGCACAAATGCCCTTACTTTCAAGTAACTTTGCAAATGGACCTGGACATTGTCCACTTTCATTGAATTTTCCATAAAACTCATCACCTCTATCTGACCTCACAATCTTTACTTTCCTATCTAACTGCCTTTCCACCTCATCAATGAACACCTCTAGGACATTCACAGACTTGGACTTCTCATGCAGTAGATATGTATACCCATAACGTGAGTAGTCATCGATAAAGGTGATAAAGTATTTTTCACCACTCCAAGAAGGAGCATTGAAAGGGCCACATATATCGGTATGTATTATTTCAAGAAGCTGAGTGCTTCTTGTGGCTGGTTTCTTAACAATATGCTTAGTCTGATTTCCTTTAATGCAGTCTACACATACATTTAGATCACTAAAATCCAATTGAGGAAGAATATCATTCTTTATCAACCTCATAATCCTTTCTTTGGAAATGTGACCTAATCTTTGATGCCACAAGCAAGCAGAACTTTCATCTGATAAACTACGCTTGAAGCCTTGATTTTCAACATTAAATAAGGATTCAGAAAACTTTGCATCAAGATTGAACTTGTAAAGTGAATCAATTAATGTACCACTACTATAAAAGTAATCATTTCGGTACAATGAGAGGGCATTTCGGTACTGAAACAAGATTTCTAGCACATTCAGGTACATAGAGACATCCTTCAAGATCCACATGACACTTAGTGTCTAAGACTAATCTATACGTCCCAATGCCCTCTATTCTTGCCTTCATCCTGTTTCCCATGAACAAGAATTGTTCATGTTCTCTTATAGGCTGGATCAATTTGAATCTGTAACATCCCCGAACCGGCCTAAGGGCCATTCGGGTTGTTCATGGAACCAGAAGTCAGAGCTCACGATCCAAAGGATCTATAAGAGTGTTCCATGGGCAGAGAAAGGTTAAGTTCAACTAAACGGGAGCTTAACCTAAGGAAAACCAGCTGGACGGCCGAGCTATCAGCTAGAGAAGCTAGTGACCAGCTTAGCTCAGCTAAGCGGGAGTGTAGGAGTGTGGAATCAGCTGGTCAGCTAGTGTCACTAGCTGACCAAGGCGCCATCAGCGAATGGGTACAAGTGGGAGTCATGTCCATTCGCAAGCCCAAAGCCACCTCTTCCTCTTGGGCGGTTATGGGCGAATTGTTGGCCTATAAATAGGACCCTTAGGGGTCATTTTCGCATACTACACACACAAGGGAAGAATCCCACAAATTTCTCTAAGGCATAAGCCACATTAAACCGAGAGAAAGAGAGAGATAAAGAGAGAGAAGGACCGGCCGATTGCTTGCAAAGGAATCACCGGTGGGTTAAGAGGAGTAGCGGTTGGTTAAGGGTGCGAGGCACGGATTGGAAAGAAGGAATGGTTTCCAAGGCGACTACGGACCAGGGCAAAGCACCGACCACTTCTAAGGTACCATCCGAGCCTCTATCTTTGTCGGCCTTGGCCAAGCCAAAGGCTTATGGTCGGATTGATTGTGGCCGGATCATTCTACTTCTTCTTCTAAGTCAAGCCGGTCATAGAGAGATTCTATGTTCGGTTCTCAAATGCACATGTAAGCCACACGACCGGCCAAGGGCCATGGTCGTGAAGGAACGGCCATTAAGCGGTTGGGCGCGGTTAATTCCATGTTTGGGGCGAAAAGGGTCAAATGGTCTGGTCGGTTTAACGGGCCGTCTAGGGGGACGGTATGACCGAGAACCGTGAGACAAAAGACGTGACCGGACCAAGTATGGAACCGATCGGGAAGGATCGGGAAAGAACCGTAACCGGCGGTGAAATGGACTGTGGCGTGGGTCGGACGAATGACGCGAGCGTCTGAGGACAGTCGTGAGACGCTAAGCATGACCGCGGTCTGACGTGCGAACTTGAGGATCGATCGTAACCGTCCGCGGCACGATCGCATCCCTTCGCGCAAACAGTCGCATCCGTTCGTGAACGGTCGGCTATCGGATCATGGAATGATCGTAGTACGCATGTGGTACGATCGTGATATCCTTCGGGATGCCGCGAACCAAAATCGTACCCGTATGTACCGATACACGCTAACGCGGCAACACGGTACGTCAATGATCCAACGCGGTCATGCGCGTACACGTCCGAGAGACCATGCCGATGATATCAATCTCGATACGGACGTAGACGGGCGATCGCATGCACGTACGCGGACGACCATACGGTCGTGCGTGAAAGACCTTACGGACGCATGCGGTTGAACGGGCGACCGTCTGGTCGCGAGACGGGCTTAGCATATGGAACGTTTGGGTTAATAAGACTTGGTCATATATTTAGAAAGCGATTCTAAAAGGGGATCATATAGAATAAATGTTAGGTTGTTAAGCCTTAACTTAAATATTATGATTCATGAAATTAATTTGGTTTCAGGTAACAAGGATGATCATGGGGATGACTCATCCTAGGCGCGGACAAGACCGAGACGAGTGGTGTATTTAGATAGACATTGTACTAGGACCGAATACTATTGGCATAATGCGTTTGACTACATTGTATTGGTACCTTTGATTTATTAATAAAATGTCTATTTGCCTTATTGATCTTGCTTAGAAATGTTGGAACGGAATGAATGAACGATTGAATGAATTGAATGTTTTAAGGAATTTGGCTAAGTATAAAACGATTAGGGTTGAGGTTTCCAAAAGAACCTCAACTTAGAATGGATTAGATAGTGGAACGTCCGTCTAGGTCTATGGCCGGGATGGGGTGTTTCAAGTTGGTATCAGAGCAGAGTTATTTCCTAGGCTATGGGTTACGGGGCTACACCACTCGTCCGGGTTAGATTGTCCGTGTAGGAATTGTTAGACTTGTTTAGGGCTTGAAGATTGCTTGTGTTGAATGTCTTAACTTGTTGATCTTCAGGTTAGAAAAAGCAAGTCAAAGCGTACTAAGGACAAGAGTGTGGCTGGAAACGGACTGGGATCCAAGGACCAGACCACGCCTGTCCAACCTGGGATGACCGGTCCTGAGGTCACCCAGAAGAGCACGGGTCCCACAGATCCTAACGTTCTCAACTCGACTAGGGTTATTGAACCAGACATCGAGGTTGAGGGTAGACAGGATGATGTGGGCGAATCCTCGTCTCACGCGGCTCGAGATGAGACCGGCCGTGAGGAGGACGATGCTATGGGCGGCGATGGTGAGCCATTTACCGCGGTCCCGAACATCGGACAGATGTGGACCATGCTGAAGGAGGTCATGGACCAGTTGACGACACTGAACCAGAACATCTCTTCTGGTCAGAAATCGTTTTCTGAAGGGCTTAAGGCCAAGGTCGTGGAGACCAAGGGCCTTAGTGATGAAGAGCAGGACGTAGTAGTGGTAGAGTCACCGGTTCCCAGAAAGAACCGTAAGGTGGACTACCTCAACGTTCTTGGCCACATCACCAAGTTGGGCACCAAGCATTTCAAGGGAAGTGCAGACCCACTTGAGGCCGATGAGTGGAAGTCACGGCTTGTCCGGAACTTCCGATCTACCCGGTGTCCCGAGGACTACCGGAAGGACATTACGGTTCACTTCCTTGAAGGGGACGCGCATAACTGGTGGCTGTCGGTGGACAGACGCACCAAGGGTCTCATTGACTCGTTTGCTGACTTTGAGGTTGTGTTCAACCGGAAGTACTTTCCAGCTGAGGCTTGGGATCATATGGAGGGTAAATACCTGAGCTTGACCCAAGGCCGCAAGACGGTCCGTGAGTACGAGGCAGAGTTTGATCGTCTCAGACATTACGTTGGACGTGATGTTGAGGAAGAGCCGGCTCAAGTGCGCCATTTCCTTCGCGGCCTGCGAGTGGAACTGCGGACTCGTTGCTCGGTTTGTTCCTATGACTCAGTCTCTGAGCTGGTTGAACGAGCTGCTACTGTGGAGGCCAACATGGCCGAGGAGAACCGCGTCGGTACTAAGGCACAGGACAAAGAGGCCAGCCGACCCGGGAAGAACCTAAAGAGGAAATGGGATCAAGTAGGGGCTGATCACCAATCCTCTGACCGCACGAAATGTACCACCTGTGGCAAATATCACTTGGGGGAGTGTTGGAAAGTCGGGAAGGTATGTGCGAAGTGTGGCAGCAAAGACCATGAAGTCACAAGCTGTCCACAGAAGGGGCAAGAAAGGGTGACAGAAAGACCATTGACATGTTTCCAATGTGGAAAAACCGGGCATTACATGCGTGATTGCCCGAAGCTGCAAGGTGATAAGCAGAAGGCGCCAGAAGGAAACCGGGGACAAGAAGGTCGCGCGGTTAAGGCTAAGGGCCAAGCTGGGACACCCCGAGTCTACAATCTGGTGAAGGACTCGGCCGAAGCCGGCTCCTACGACTCGATCACTGGTACGTCACTAAGACCTCTACTTCTTCAATTTTTAAATGCATTGCATACATTGGGGAAAAGGGCGGGACACTTAGACATTTGGGGGAATGTGTAGGGACCGTTACAATAGGTGGTGTAGAGGCACTCACTATATTTGACTCTGGGGCTACACATAGTTTTGTGAGTCCCGGAATGATTGGGAAAGGCTTGTTCCAAAAGGAACAAAAGGCCGGCCAAGGCATTGTAAATGCGGCCGGTGGGCAAGTGATGCCAATGCTAGGGTTAGTGAAGGCGGTTCCCGTTTCCATTGGAGGCGTGGACATGCCAGCTGACCTAGTAGTAGTCCAACTTAAGAATCATGAAGTGATCTTAGGGATGGATTGGCTTGGACAAAACCGAGCCACCATTGAATGCCACCGAGGAAGGGTGAAGTTGGAACGGCCAGAGGGAAGGGTCGTGTTCCAAGTGTTGGGATAGTGTCCTGAAATCACACTTGTACTCACTCCTGTGATAGTTGTGTGTCGAGATCAGACATTCGTATAATACTGGGCGTTTGCAATGCTTTGCTAGAAGCCTCTTGCAATCTGTAGGTCGTGGACTTACTGCCAGTATTATATGATCCTATAGGGTCACACACCTAAGCGAACTGGAAGCTACGACATGGGAATGATCATTGTGGCAATGATCATATTATGTGTATTGAAATACACATAAGAATCGATATAATGGTGTTGTGTCGATCGACACAGCTTGTGTGTCGGTCGACACAGTTCGGATTTTCCGAACAGGCTTTTCGGGTTATGGCTTAATTGAGTCTGGCCCGTTAAGCAGGTTTAGGTCGAATAAAATCAGTTTAGTTCGACCTAAACGAGAGAGCCGTCCAGTTTTCTTGACAGAAACACTTGACACACCAGACACCATCGATCCCCATTGATCCGGCACTAGCATGCATCCCGTTTCCAGCGAGCGTGCGTGTGTATCTGGTAGAGGCAAAGCGTTGCGTTGCTCCACTGATCTCGTTCACCATCTTCTTCCGCTGCCAAAGGTAAGAACGAGGTTGGTTCTGAATTTCAATATAACAAACCCTAGATCCATCGGGATCCAACAGTGGTATCAGAGCCTGCTTAGGGTTTAGCTATTGAAACTGGTAATATAAAATCGAAACTTGATGTTGTTGATCTGTATATTGCTTGCTGAATCGTGTTTTCATAGAATAAATCTCGGATTTTGTCTCTGTTGAAAAACGATGAACTGTTGAAATCGCACTGTGTCGATCGACACAAAGCGTGTGTCGGTCGACACGCCGCGGCGCAAAATGTAAAATTTTAGGGTTTATCGCAGGGTGTCGATCGACACAAAGCGTGTGTCGGTCGACACAGAGCGAAAACTCGCGAACAAAATTTAGGGTTTATCGCACAGTATCGATCGACACAAAGCGTGTGTCGGTCGATACAAAGCGAAAATCCGTAAATAATTCTAGGGTTTCGATCTGAGATCGAGTACCCGTAATCGTGTTGCGTCGATCGATACACTGGGTGTGTCGGTCGACACAGGCAATGCGATCAGATAGATCGGTTCAATTGGATTGGACCGGTTATCTAGCTCGGTTAATTTTATTAACCAAATTGATTCTGGTTTGGTCATATCGATCGACACACAGTGTGTGACGATCGACATGGACCATTAAACCGAACTGGTTCAATTGAATTGAATCGGTTAAGTAAATTCGATCCGGTTTGACCGGTTATCGAAGAACGGTTTAAATAAAGTTGCATCGATCGATACCAATGGTTGGCGTCGATCGACACAACGTTCGCAGACTTGTTGGTTTGACCGCAAATTTGCATGAACCAGAATAATTTAATCCCAGAAGTATTAGATGAATCTAAACTTAATAAAACTAAATGTTTTAATTAGAAGTTATTATTTTGATATATTTATAGTGAATGTAAATCAAGATAAGAATAGTTCTTTTCCTCAACTAAATATCAAGTGATCTTGATGTCTTGCCCGATCTTGTCTACTGTCAAAAACTCGTGATGTTGTTGGGTATCCTTGGAGTCCTTGGTATCCACAGCAAAATGAGTAAGGCAGGTGGTCAGTGACAGACTTGCAGTGCAACTGTCAGTGATCACAAGACAGATAAAAGATTGGTTATACTTGACTGGGCTGTCAGAAGTTCTGGGCCCAGAGACATCAGAGTGGATTGAACATAGTTTGTCTTATTCACGACCAAGAGTTGTACTGAGTACAATTAGCAATGATTTGCTTACCTAGATAACTAAAGCTTGAGTAACGGCGAGTCGCCCACTCGAATTTTAGTAATCTGAGGATCTTGGCACATTGTATTCATATGAGGAAACATAGTTTGAATACAATGCGAGTTTTCTTATTAGATAAGAATTCTCATTCCTTGTGCTTTATAACTAAAATCTACCTTTTGTTTGAATTACAGCTATGTCTGTCTCAAATCACATCAACACTTTCTCACTAAGATCCGTCCTTGAGAAGGACAAGCTAAATGGATCTAATTTCTTGGAATGGTATCGGAACCTGAGAATAGTTCTCAGGCAAGAGAACAAGGAATATGTCCTTGAAAGAGTTCTCACCGAGAGGCCACGTTCCAATGCTCCGCAGACAGAAAAGAATGCTTGGGATAAGCATTCAGCGGATGTCAAAGATGTTAATTGTCTAATGCTGGTGACTATGAACTCTGAGCTGCAGAAGCAATATGAGAACGTGTTGTCACCCATTGAGATGATTAACAGCCTGAAAGCTTTGTTTCAGGAGCAAGCTCGCACAGAGAGATACCAGACGGTTAAATCTCTCATGGATTGCAAGCTGGCTAAGGACAGTCCAGTAAGTCCTCATGTCCTTAAAATGATGGGTTACATTGATAACCTGGGGAAACTGGACTGTGCCATTAGCCAGGAGCTGGCCACTGACATGATTCTGCAGTCATTGCCGTCGTGTTTTGATCAGTTCATTATGAACTACAACATGCAAAACATGACTAAGACATTAACTGAGTTGCACGGTATGCTGAAGACAGCAGAACCAAATCTCAAGAAGGCTACTCCCAGTGTCCTGATGGTACAAGGTAATAAGAGGTTTAAGAAACCTAAGAAGGGTAAGGGTAAGGCCCAGGTTGTCCAGGCTGAAAGTCAGGACAAGCCCAAGCCGAAACCCAAATCCGGGCCTTCTCCTGAGGATAAGTGCAATTACTGCAAGCAGTTGGGGCATTGGAAGAAAGACTGCAAGAAGGTCATGGAAGATTACAAGAAACTGAAGAAGACGTATGACGCGTCTGATTCAGGTATTTATGTTATCGAACTTGGTATTATATCTTCTCGTTCTACTTCGTGGGTATTGGATAACGGCTGCGGTGCTCATATTTGTACTGATGTGCAGGCACTAAGAAACAGTAGGACGCTGAAGAAAGGACAAGTAGAGCTACGAGTCGGGAATGGAGCCAAGGTTGTTGCACTGGCCGTAGGCACCTACGAGTTGTCTTTACCTTCGGGCATGGTTTTAATTTTGAATAATTGCTACTATGTACCTGCGATTAGCAGAAACATAATTTCAGTTTCCGTTTTGGATTTGGAAGGTTTTGATTTTGCTGTTAAGAATAAAGTTTGTTCTTTTAATCGTGATGGTAATTATTATGGTAGCGCCCCATTAGATAATGGGTTATATCTGTTAAACCAAGAAATGCCTCTCTTTAACATAAATACAAAGAGGTTTAAGTCCAATGACGAAAACCCGACTTTCTTATGGCATTGTCGTTTGGGCCATATCAATGAGAAACGCATCCAGAGGCTCCATCGAAATGGGCTTCTGGGCTCATTTGATTTTGAATCATGTGAGAAATGCGAGTCTTGTTTGGTGGGCAAAATGGCTAGAGCCCCTTTCAACAAACCAAATGAAAGGGCCAGTGATTTATTGGGCCTTGTTCATACTGATGTATGTGGGCCAATGAGTACTGCTGCCAGAGGAAACTTTAAGTACTTCATTACCTTTACTGATGATTTCAGTAGGTATGGCTATGTCTATTTGATGAGACACAAGTCAGAATCCTTTGATAGATTCAAGGAATTCAAGAATGAAGTACAGAATCAACTTGGCAAGAGTATTAAGACTCTGCGATCGGATCGCGGAGGAGAATACTTGAGCCAAGAATTCAGCGACTATCTGAGCGAGTGTGGAATCGTTTCACAACTCACTCCTCCTGGTACACCCCAATGGAATGGAGTGTCGGAGAGGAGAAATCGAACTTTATTGGATATGGTTCGGTCTATGATGAGTCATTCTAATCTTCCACTATCCTTTTGGGGATATGCTCTAGAAACGTCTGCGTTTACACTGAATAGAGTGCCATCTAAATCAGTAGAAAAGACACCACATGAACTGTGGACTGGGAACGTTCCTAGTCTGTCTTTCCTAAGGATTTGGGGTTGCGAGGCTTATGTCAAACGTTTAATCTCCGACAAACTTGCACCCAAATCAGATAAATGCTATTTCGTTGGTTATCCTAGGGAAACCAAGGCATACTACTTTTACAACCAATCTGAGAACAAAGTATTTGTTGCTCGGAACTGTTCTTTTCTTGAGAGGGAGTTTCTCTCTAAGAAAAACAGTGGGAGTAAAGTACATCTCGAAGAAATTCAAGATGCACAGGAGACTGCCCAACCTATTGAGGAAGAGCAGCAGTTGGATCCACAAAGTTCTGTGGAACCAGCGCCTGTGGAGCCTGAAGTTCGCAGATCCGGAAGGATCCGTCACGAACCCGAGAGATACTATGGATTTCTCGTAACCAATTCAAATGATCTGATGGTCATTGAAGGTGACGAACCAGCGACCTTTGCGGAAGCAATGATGGGCCCGGACTCCGAAAAGTGGCTTGGAGCCTCTAAATCCGAAATGACATCCATGTCAGAAAACCAAGTATGGTCCTTGGTCGATTTACCTAGTGGTGTAAAAGCCATTGAGTGTAAATGGATCTTCAAGAAGAAGATTGACGTGGATGGCAATGTACAGATTTACAAAGCGAGATTGGTGGCTAAAGGTTTCAAACAAATTCATGGTATTGACTATGATGAAACCTATTCCCCAGTAGCTATGCTTAAATCTATTCGGATTCTTCTAGCGATTGCTGCTCATTATGATTATGAGATTTGGCAGATGGATGTCAAAACCGCATTCCTGAATGGTATTCTGGAAGAGGATGTGTACATGACACAGCCTGAAGGTTTTGTCGATCCTAAAAACGCTGGGAAGGTATGCAAGCTTCATAAATCCATTTATGGGTTGAAGCAAGCATCACGGAGTTGGAATCTTCGTTTTGATGAAGCAGTAAAACAATTCGGTTTCATCAAGAACGAAGAAGAATCATGTGTATACAAGAAGACAAGTGGGAGCAAAATTGCATTTCTTGTACTGTATGTCGATGACATACTCCTCCTCGGTAATGACGTTCCGTTGCTTCAGTCTATTAAGACTTGGCTAGGAAGTTGTTTTCCATGAAAGACATGGGAGAAGCCGCATACATTCTTGGAATCAGAATCTACAGAGATAGAACTAACAGGCTGATTGGATTGTGCCAAGACACTTATATTGATAAGGTGTTGCACAGATTCAGGATGCACAATTCCAAGAAGGGCTTCATACCAATGTCTCATGGCAAGAGTCTCTGCAAGAAGCAGTGTCCGGCGACACCTGCTGAGCGAGAACGCATGAATAGGATTCCTTATGCCTATGCAATAGGATCTATTATGTATGCCATGCTCTGCACTCGTCCAGATGTAGCTTACGCGTTAAGCATGACGAGTAGATACCAATCTGATCCAGGTGAAGCTCACTGGACAGCTGTCAAGAATATTCTCAAGTATTTGAGACATACTAAGGATAAGTTCCTTGTGTATGGAGATAGTGATGAACTTGTGGTGAATGGATTCACCGATGCGAGTTTTCAGACGGACAGAGACGATTTCCGATCACAGTCTGGATATGTCTTCTGTCTAAATGGCGGTGCGGTGAGCTGGAAGAGCTCTAAGCAGAATACCGTAGCTGACTCCACAACGGAAGCTGAATATGTTGTTGCTTCAGAAGCGGCAAAGGAAGCTGTTTGGATCAAGAAGTTCATGACTGAACTTGGTGTGGTTCCTAGTATCTTGGAGCCAGTGGCTTTGTTCTGCGATAACAATGGAGCCATTGCTCAGGCGAAAGAACTCAGGTCACACCAGAAGTCCAAACACGTTGAGAGGAAATATCATCTGATTCGTGATATTGTCAATAGAGGTGATGTGAAGATCAGCCGAGTTCCGACAAACGAGAATGTCGCTGATCCTCTAACCAAGTCACTCCCAAGGCCTAAGCATGAGAGTCATACGACTGCTGTAGGCATTAGAGATCTTAAGATGTAATCTTGATTCTAGTGGGAGTTTTGGATTTTGTTTTAGTTATAATAAGACGCCCTTGTAAACATTCTTTTAGAAGTGTTTAATGAAATTTGATTTCAGCATTATTTATTGTGATCTAAATAATGGTCCCAAAATAAGTTTATGACATATTATAGGTCATCAAGTTGAGAACTTGATCATGAAACCCTATAAGTTAATAAATTATTTTGTCCCTAGTCAAGGTTGTAGAATCGGGACACTGACAACCGTTAGAGACTAGATTGTGAGGTGACTGTTGGCTAAGTTTCATGGAGCCAATGATATGATTATCGCAGTCAGTCACATAGATATATGTCAGTGGACATATGATCGGACATGACCCGCTAATGAGAAGTCTACAAGATAGTAATATCTGTGTCATAAGAGGTTCTCATTACGACTATAGAGTATAGTCCTTAGACCTGAGTTCATCATGCTTTCTTGCATATGAATTGGTACATTTTGACTTTGTCAAACGTCGATCCGTAAATGGCGGCTATAACGACACTGTTCAAGTTTATCATGAAGTGTGCGTTGAAACAGGGATGGAACAAGATGGAATTTGTCCCTCCTGTATAACGGGAGATAAATATCTCAGGGCCTATCGAAGATTGAATACTGAGAGAATGTGTGGCCGCACTCAAACGAACTGTAGTTCAGTTGTTTGTAATGTTCAGTATGAGATCAGGAGTTCGATAAACGCGATGTTGGCTTAATAAGGATGACATAAATCTTGCCTTATGCCAAATCGAGATATAGAGACAAAAGGATTATAGGAATTGATGATTCCAGTACAAGTGGGAGATTGTTGGGATAGTGTCCTGAAATCACACTTGTACTCACTCCTGTGATAGTTGTGTGTCGAGATCACACATTCGTATAATACTGGGCGTTTGCAATGCTTTGCTAGAAGCCTCTTGCAATCTGTAGGTCGTGGACTTATTGCCAGCATTATATGATCCTATAGGGTCACACACCTAAGCGAACTGGAAGCTACGACATGGGAATGATCATTGTGGCAATGATCATATTATGTGTATTGAAATACACATAAGAATCGATATAATGGTGTTGTGTCGATCGACACAGCTTGTGTGTCGGTCGACACAGTTCGGATTTTCCGAACAGGCTTTTCGGGTTATGGCTTAATTGAGTCTGGCCCGTTAAGCAGGTTTAGGTCGAATAAAATCAGTTTAGTTCGACCTAAACGAGAGAGCCGTCCAGTTTCTTGACAGAAACACTTGACACACCAGACACCATCGATCCCCATTGATCCGGCACTAGCATCCCGTTTCCAGCGAGCGTGCGTGTGTATCTGGTAGAGGCAAAGCGTTGCGTTGCTCCACTGATCTCGTTCACCATCTTCTTCCGCTGCCAAAGGTAAGAACGAGGTTGGTTCTGAATTTCAATATAACAAACCCTAGATCCATCGGGATCCAACACCAAGGAGTAAGACCAACTTCGGGGAGTTTGGTCGTCTCTGCTATCCAAGCAGAACGGATGCTGGAAAAGGGATGCGAAGCATACCTAGCCACCATCACTACCAAAGAAGTTGGGCCAGAGACAAAGATCGAAGAGATCCCAGTGGTCAAAGACTTTGGGGACGTGTTCAAGGCCCTAGAAGGCTTACCGCCTGACCGGTCTGATCCGTTCGTCATTGAGCTAGAACCAGGGACCAAACCTCTCTCTAAGGCGCCATATAAAATGGCTCCAGCCGAGATGGCTGAGCTGAAGAAGCAGCTGGAAGAACTGCTAGACAAAGGCTTTATTAGGCCAAGTAGTTCTCCATGGGGGGCGCCCGTTCTATTCGTCAAGAAGAAGGACGGAAGCCTTCGGTTGTGCATTGATTACCGAGGCATAAACCGGGTTACTGTGAATAACAGGTACCCATTGCCTCGGATAGATGAATTGTTGGATCAATTAAAGGGTTCAACGGTGTTTTCCAAGATCGATCTGGCTTCGGGGTACCATCAAATCCCGATAGCACCTGAGGACGTGAGGAAAACAGCCTTTAGAACTCGGTATGGTCACTACGAATTTGTGGTCATGCCATTTGGTCTAACCAATGCACCAGCTGCGTCATGAATATGATGAACGGTGTCTTTCGGGAATGGTTGGATAAGTTCGTTATCATATTCATTGATGACATCCTTGTCTACTCCAAGAACCGAAGAGAACACGGTGAACATCTAAGGATCGTGATGGAAATCCTAAGGGCGCAGAAGCTCTATGCCAAGCTCAGCAAGTGTAGCTTCTGGCAATCGAGGATAGGGTTCCTAGGACACATAGTGTCTGATGAAGGTGTCTCAGTTGATCCGGACAAGATCCGTTCAATTGAAGAGTGGCCGCGGCCGAGGAACGCAACCGAGGTTAGAAGTTTCCTCGGGCTGGCCGGTTACTATAGGCGGTTTGTCCAAGGTTTTGCAAGCATGGCTAAGGCTATGGCCGGGAAGAACGTGAAGTTCGAATGGACTGAAGCCGCGGAGAAGAGTTTTAATGACTTAAAGGATATGTTGACCAAGGCACCTGTCCTAGCACTGCCGGTAGACAATGTACCATACGTGGTCTACACAGATGCATCCCGGAACGGGTTAGGGTGCGTTCTGATGCAGGACGGGAAGGTGATAGCCTATGCCTCAAGGCAGTTGAGGAAGCACGAGGGTAACTACCCAACTCACGATCTCGAGATGGCCGTTGTGGTATTTGCACTTAAGATCTGGCGATCTTATCTCTACGGAGCCAAAGTGCAACTATTCACCGACCATAAGAGTCTGAAATATGTGTTCACTCAGCCTGACCTTAACCTAAGGCAGAAAAGGTGGATGGAATTAGTGGCAGATTACGATCTAGACATCACTTACCATCCAGGAAAGGCTAACTTGGTTGCAGATGCCTTGAGTCGGAAAAGAACTGAAGTGGCCGCAGAAAAGGATGCAGAGACCTTGATCGGATTGGTCCGGTCCTTGCACCTTAATGCACTGACCGTGGACAATGAGCCACTAGGACTTGGAGCGGCAGATCAGGCGGATCTGTTGACAAGGGTCAGGTTGGCCCAAGAGCATGATGAGGAATTGATGAGATCGGTTAACAACAACAACACTGAGTATCAGTTCACCAACAATGGGACAGTTGTGGTGAATGGTCGAGTGTGTGTTCCCGATGTGAAAGACCTTAAGGAGGAAATCCTAAGGATGGCTCATCAGTCTAAGTTCTCTATACATCCCGGACAGACCAAGATGTACCAAGACCTCAAACGGTACTATCACTGGGTCGGGATGAAGAAGGATATTGCTGAATGGGTGTCTAAGTGCCAAACGTGTCAATTGGTCAAGATTGAACACCAAGTCCCGAGCGGCCTGATGCAAAGTTTACCCATTCCGGAATGGAAGTGGGATAACATTACGATGGACTTTGTAACTGGACTGCCGGTGACCCGGTCAAGAAGGGACACGATTTGGGTAGTGGTGGATAGACTGACCAAGTCCGCACACTTCTTAGCCATCAAGAAGACTGATGGAGTTGGTAAACTTGCTGAGAAGTACATTGATGAATTCGTAAGACTTCATGGTGTACCAGCAAGCATAGTCTCAGACCGAGATGGTCGGTTCACATCTTATTTCTGGCAAGCTTTCCAGAAAGCTCTAGGAACGAGAGTGAACATGAGTACGGCTTATCATCCACAAACGGATGGTCAGTCTGAAAGGACCATACAAACGTTGGAAGTCATGTTGAGATCATGTAGTCTAGACTGGGGAGACTCTTGGGAAAAGTATTTACCCTTGACCAAGTTTGCTTACAACAACAGTTACCAAGCAAGCATCGGAATGTCCCCCTATGAAGCGTTGTATGGGCGGCCCTGCAGGACTCCACTGTGCTGGACGCAAGTGGGAGAATCCCGAGTCCTTGGGCCAGAGATAATTTAGGAGACAACGGAGCAAATCCGTTTCCTAAGAGCCAAGATGCAAGAGGCGCAAGACCGCCAAAAGAGTTACGCAAACAAAAGAAGGAAAGACATCGAGTTCCAAGTTGGAGATCGAGTCTACCTCAAAATGATCACCTTCAAGGGAAGGGCAAGGGTTTCCAAACGTGGGAAGCTTGATCCAAGGTACTTAGGGCCGTTCACGATCCTAGAACCGGTCGGGACGGTTGCTTACAAGCTAGACTTGCCCAATGAGATGGAAGCATTTCACAATGTGTTCCATGTCTCACAATTGCGCAAGTGCCTTTCGGATCAAGACAAGATAATGCCCGAGATCCCCGAGGATCTAAAGGCAAATCTCACCCTGGAAACGCGGCCTTAAGGATTCTGGATAGGTTGGAAAAAGCAACCAGAAAGAAGGTCATCCAGATGGTGAAGGTTGAGTGGATTTGCAATGGAGTTAAAGAGATAACTTGGGAAACGGAAAACAGAATGAAGGCCGGCTATCCAGAGTGGTTTGAGGAGTTTACAAGAAACGAACACCTTGGATCGGATTCAGGGACGAATCCATTTCAAGGGGGGGGAGACTTGTAACATCCCCGAACCAGCCTAAGGGCCATTCGGGCTGTTCATGGAACCAGAAGTCAGAGCTCACGATCCAAAGGATCTATAAGAGTGTTCCATGGGCAGAGAAAGGTTAAGTTCAACTAAACGGGAGCTTAACCTAAGGAAAACTAGCTGGACGGCCGAGCTATCAGCTAGAGAAGCTAGTGACCAGCTTAGCTCAGCTAAGCTGGAGTGTAGGAGTGTGGAATCAGCTGGTCAGCTAGTGTCACTAGCTGACCAAGGCGCCATCAGCGAATGGGTACAAGTGGGAGTCATGTCCATTCGCAAGCCCAAAGCCACCTCTTCCTCTTGGGCGGTTATGGGCGAATTGTTGGCCTATAAATAGGACCCTTAGGGGGTCATTTTCGCATACTACACACACAAGGGAAGAATCCCACAAATTTCTCTAAGGCATAAGCCACATTAAACCGAGAGAAAGAGAGAGATAAAGAGAGAGAAGGACCGGCCGATTGCTTGCAAAGGAATCACCGGTGGGTTAAGAGGAGTAGCGGTTGGTTAAGGGTGCGAGGCGCGGATTGGAAAGAAGGAATGGTTTCCAAGGCGACTACGGACCAGGGCAAAGCACCGACCACTTCTAAGGTACCATCCGAGCCTCTATCTTTGTCGGCCTTGGCCAAGCCAAAGGCTTATGGTCGGATTGATTGTGGCCGGATCATTCTACTTCTTCTTCTAAGTCAAGCCGGTCATAGAGAGATTCTATGTTCGGTTCTCAAACGCACATGTAAGCCACACGACCGGCCAAGGGCCATGGTCGTGAAGGAACGGCCATTAAGCGGTTGGGCGCGGTTAATTCCATGTTTGGGGCGAAAAGGGTCAAATGGTCTGGTCGGTTTAACGGGCCGTCTAGGGGGACGGTATGATCGAGAACCGTGAGACAAAAGACGTGACCGGACCAAGTATGGAACCGATCGGGAAGGATCGGGAAAGAACCGTAACCGGCGGTGAAATGGACTGTGGCGTGGGTCGGACGAATGACGCGAGCGTCTGAGGACAGTCGTGAGACGCTAAGCGTGACCGCGGTCTGACGTGCGAACTTGAGGATCGATCGTAACCGTCCGCGGCACGATCGCATCCCTTCGTGCGAACAGTCGCATCCATTCGTGAACGGTCGGCTATCGGATCATGGAATGATCGTAGTACGCATGTGGTACGATCGTGATATCCTTCGGGATGCCGCGAACCAAAATCGTACCCGTATGTACCGATACACGCTAACGCGGCAACACGGTACGGCAATGATCCAACGCAGTCATGCGCGTACACGTCCGGGAGACCATGCCGATGATATAAATCCCGATACGGACGTAGACGGGCGATCGCATGCACGTACGCGGACGACCATACGGTCGTGCGTGAAAGACCTTACGGACGCATGCGGTTGAACGGGCGACCGTCTGGTCGCGAGACAGGCTTAGCATATGGAACGTTTGGGTTAATAAGACTTGGTCATATATTTAGAAAGCAATTCTAAAAGGGGATCATATAGAATAAATGTTAGGTTGTTAAGCCTTAACTTAAATATTATGATTCATGAAATGAATTTGGTTTCAGGTAACAAGGATGATCATGGGGATGACTCATCCTAGGCGCGGACAAGACCGAGACGAGTGGTGTATTTAGATAGACATTGTACTAGGACCGAATACTATTGGCATAATGCGTTTGACTACATTGTATTGGTACCTTTGATTTATTAATAAAATGTCTATTTGCCTTATTGATCTTGCTTAGAAATGTTGGAACGGAATGAATGAACGATTGAATGAATTGAATGTTTTAAGGAATTTGGCTAAGTATAAAACGATTAGGGTTGAGGTTTCCAAAAGAACCTCAACTTAGAATGGATTAGATAGTGGAACGTCCGTCTAGGCATATGGCCGGGATGGGGTGTTTCAGAATCCCTGTTTAATATGAGACACATGAGTAGTTGCACCAGAATCTAGTCACCAAGTATTATTAGGCACTTCCATAAGGTTCAATTCAGAGCAAACATAGCTTTGATGTTTACCTTTCTTTTCGAACCATGCCTTTCTTTTCGGACAATCTTTCTTGAAGTGTCCCGTTTTCTTACAAAAGAAACACTTCATCTCCTTACAGATTTTACTTTCGGGTTCTTTCATGAAAGCCTTATTCTTCCCTTTGTCCTTTCTACTTGGTTTTCCCTTAGTGCTGTGGGCAATGCCAAGACCTACGAGATTAGCAACTTGATCTTTCATCTTCCTTAATCTCCCTTCCTCTTGAACAAGCATAGCCTTTAACTCCTTAAAGTTCCATTTATCTTTAATGGTGTTGTAATTCACCTAGAACTGGCTAAACTCGAAAGGTAAGGAGTTCATGATGAATTGGACCAAGAATTGCTCATTAACTTCCATTCCCAAGGTCGTTAGCTTTGCTGCCAAGTTAGACATATGTGTCACATGATCATGGATTGGCTGAGACCAGTCAAACTTTCTTGTAGTAAGCTCGTTCATTAAGCTTCCTACGATCGACTTGTCAGCCAAATCCGATTGAGAACACTCCTTAATTTTCTGTAAGAATTCCCTTGCATTCTCTGTCACGGGCATAGACGGCTTAATACTTTCTGCCATCATCATTCTCATGAGGTTCAAGCTCAGCCTGTTAGATCGCTCCCATCTCTCATACCGAGACTTTTCATGTAACATACCCAAACCCAGGCCCAAAAATTTTGGAAGAAAAGCCCAAAAAGCCAGCCCAAATCCACCTTCCCCTTCTATTCTTTCCTTATCTGGACGTTTCCTTTTCTGATTATAGGGCCAAGCCCATTAGCCAAGACCATAAGCCTGCTTTCCTTTTCTAAAACCCTAGGGTTTCTGCAGAGCTCTCCCTATAAATACTGCCCCTTTTTCCCCAGAAACCCAATTCTCTTTCTTTCGGCGAAGCCCTGTCAGGATCTGAGGACGTTCGAGCTTCCAGAGCACTATTCACATTTTTCCTTCTTCCAAATCTCACCAGGTAATCCCGAGAACCAGATCTAGGCTTTCCAAACCCGAAAACGTTTTCAAACTTTTATATCTTTCAAAACACCCCGAATCCCGAGAAACCGAGCACACCACCGTGACCGTCGTGACGAGACGAAGCCGGAGCCGCCGAGCCGACCGCCACGCGCCGCCGCATGCGCCCGCACGCGCCAGAGGAGCCACGGGCGCGTGAGATCCACGCGCGGCGGAGGAGCCACGCGCCGGAGCTCACGCGCCGATCGCCGGAGCCACGGGCCGCCGCCACGCGCGCCGCCGCCGGAGACCCGCCGGAGCCGCCGTTGACCGCCGCCACGCGCGCCGCCGCCGGAGACCCGCCGGAGCGCCGCCGCCGGAGCCGCCGTTGACCGCCGCCGTCGCCGCCGGTTGACCGTTGACCAGACCCGTTGACCGGTCCGGGTCGGGTCGGTCGGGTCTGACCCATTCGGGTCGGATCCTTGACCGGGTCTGGTTTGGGTTGACCGACTGGTTTAATTCGGTTTAGTCAATTTCAATTCCAATTTCAATTTCAATTCCCGGTTTAGATCGGTTTAGCCAGTTTGAGTGGGTTATTTTCAATCGATCGTATCTCGCTCATCCTGAGGCCGATTTAAGCGATTCAAAAGCCTATCTCACTCGATTTCTCGTCTTCATTTCAGAACCGATGTCCGTTCGGGTCAATGGGGTTGCTAAGTCACGGTTTTGCCCTCTTCTTTGGCTAAGGTGAGGACCAAACGTGATCTCCCTTACTTCATTCGATTCCGGGCGATAGTCCCTTGTTAATGTCGTCTTTCCTAGGTAGTCTAAGGTAGTAGAGATCTCGATGTGATTGCTTGAGAACGTAGAACTGCTAGGTTGTTCGCTGAGCCTGAAAACGTTGTTTGTGTGTGATGTATATGGTTGGTAGTTGTGGTAGGGCCCCCGAAAGGGTGTTTCGTGGCAGGGCGCGTATAACGAGTTTTGGTACGCGCCCTTTAAATCGTCGGATGGGAGGTGTTGGCGAGCCTCCCCTGGTACAAAGGCCGTGGGCCAAGAGATGCCGGGTGGGCCGGTTGTGTGAGCCTTCGGGCTAGAGAGGGGTTCACGAGTGTGTGAAAGCACGAGTGGATGTAGTTTGCGTGGTGAAAGCCTTCGGGCCTGTTTGCAAGGTGATATTAGCTTAGGACTTGTGATCCGTAGTCGTGTTGTGTAAGCGGGATAGCGGACTCCCTAAGTCCGTCCTCACTGGGTGATTGTGTTTGAAACAACTACTCAGGCCTCTTTCCCCTTTCTTGTCCCCGTTTTCTTGCAGGTCCGGATGCGGGATCGATACAGTCGAGTGACGTAGTTGGTGGTTTTCAAAAGAAGGAAGCGCCGGGTCCTGGGACAAGTTGAGTTGGCGTCCCGGTTGGACCATTTTCGGTTCAACGGGCGTCCTAATGCCGCCTCTCCGGTTATGCCGGGAGACGGGTGTTACAATTTGGTATCAGAGCCTAGGTTAAAGGTCTCCCAGTCCTGCCCTGGGAGATCAGCTTTCGTGTTTACCCCAAAACCCAGTTTTCAACCTTTTTCAAAACCGTTTGCGAAATTTTTATAAAACAGATACTTTGCGAAATTTTTCAAACACCAATATATCACTGATTATCTCCTGTTGTGACCTCTCTTAGTTTCGTTTTATGCAGGATGTCCACCGATTCACACTCTGATTCCGGGTCCGACTGGACTCCAAACTCTACCAGTGTTCTGCGCACACGTGTTGCACCCCGCAGGAACGTACCGAGGAGACAGAGGAGACGACTTACGATTGAGACATCGGTCGAGATTCCCGGCGCCACCCAGTCATCCGCCCGGCATTCAGTGGATAGACCAGTGTCTGCATCAGTTCCGGTTGAGACAGTTGTGAGACCAGCGAGGGGTAGAGGCCGACCCCGGAAGACGCCAGTAGTGGCCCCACCGGCGACAGTGGATGCACCCCGGGTCCAGAGGTCGGGGAAGGAGCATGTAGTGGCAGATGATCAATCCGATCCACCGAGTCGTGTGTGCTTCATGACAGTGAGACCGTCAGACGGGATACCAGGGGCGTCGACATCGAGGCGGGCGCAGGAGATTCCCCGGGACGTTCCCCGGCCCTTCCAGGTGGCAGGCATGAGTGTGCAGGAATACATGGATGCGTTCATGTTCCGAGCTGGCTGTACCCACCCAAGATCCCCGATCCATTTGATGACCCTGTTTATGGATGGGCTAGCACCGGAGATCCGAGAGGGGATGACGGATGGGAATGAGTACGGAGAGTACAGTCTGGTTGCGATGGCTGCTAAGTACGCAGAGGCTGTGGATAGGAACCAGAGGGATCCAGTGTTTCGGCAGCAGATGAGGGAGAGGCGTCGTAACGACGAGGACACCCGGCGCCAGGTCATGGCCGAACAGCAAGCCATTTGGGATGAGGATTTGCGACTGAAGCGGGAGCAGGAGATTGCGGACCGGGCTCGGCTGGCGGAGCAGAGGGCTGCCTTGGAGCGTAGGCAAGTGAGGTATGAGCAGCAGAGGGCAGAGCAGGCCCGGCAGCAGGTGGGCGCGGGCCGCGAGCGGGAGCAGTGGGAGCAAGGGATGCAGCAAGTACGGGAGGACCGAGAGTATGTCTGGTTGGATAAGCAGATGGACATCCCTGAGGAAGGACCGGAGGGGTTTGATCAGCAGTGGGAGCAAGGGACGCCGCGGGTACGGGTGGAGCGAGAGTATGTCTGGTTGGATAGGGAGGGGAAGAGATTGGAGGAGGGACCGAATGGACTTGATCAGCAGTGGGATACACCGAGTCAGGAGCCGGCAGCAGCACCTCCAGTGATCGTCATCTCAGATTCAGCGCCGGAGCCGGAGTCAGACCCCGAGGAGTACGACAGCGAGGAAGGCCTGGTGTACCGAGGAGACTTGAACCTTGAGTTGCGGACCCCGGGATCAGCGAGTGGCTAGAGTCGGGGGGCGTGGGGGTTGATGGGAGTAGGGCGTAGTTATTTGTGTTAGAGTTTTTGGGATTTTGTTTTCGTTGGTTTTCTTTCCGCGGTTTTCGCGTAGCTGGTTTTCTTCTTTTGATTCGAACCTCGTGTAGCCCTATTCCTTATTCTTTTAATTCTTTATTTACATTGTGCCTTCCGAACGGATTTCCTAGTGTGTTAGTTCGACGCCCCGAATAGAGCGGATCCCTTGAGTTCAGAGGTGAGCAGGAAACCGCACATCACCGGATTCGGGACGAATTCTTTTCAAGGGGGGGGGGGAGAATTGTAACATACCCAAACCCAGGCCCAAAAATTTTGGAAGAGAAGCCCAAAAAGCCAGCCCAAATCCACCTTCCCCTTCTATTCTTTCCTTATCTGGACGTTTCCTTTTCTGATTATAGGGCCAAGCCCATTAGCCAAGCCCATAAGCCTGCTTTCCTTTTCTAAAACCCTAGGGTTTCTGCAGAGCTCTCCCTATAAATACTGCCCCTTTTTCCCCAGAAACCCAATTCTCTTTCTTTCGGCGAAGCCCTGTCGGGATCTGAGGACGTTCGAGCTTCCAGAGCACTATTCACGTTTTTCCTTCTTCCAAATCTCACCAGGTAATCCCGAGAACCAGATCTAGGCTTTCCAAACCCGAAAACGTTTTCAAACTTTTATATCTTTCAAAACACCCCGAATCCCGAGAAACCGAGCACACCATCGTGACCGTCGTGACGAGACGAAGCCGGAGCCGCCGAGCCGACCGCCACGCGCCGCAGCACGCGCCCGCACGCGCCGGAGGAGCCACGGGCGCGTGAGATCCACGCGCGGCGGAGGAGCCACGCGCCGATCGCCGGAGCCACGCGCCGCCGCCACGCGCGCCGCTGCCGGAGACCCGCCGGAGCGCCGCCGCCGGAGCCGCCGTTGACCGCCGCCGTTGACCGCCGTTTACCGCCGCCGTCGCCGCCGGTTGACCGTTGACCGGACCCGTTGACCGGTCCGGGTCGGGTCGGATCGGGTCGGTCGGGTCTGACCCATTCGGGTCGGATCTTTGACCGGGTCTGGTTTGGGTTGACCGACTGGTTTAATTCGGTTTAGTCAATTTCAATTCTAATTTCAATTTCAATTCCCGGTTTAGATCGGTTTAGCCAGTTTGAGTGGGTTATTTTCAATCGATCGTATCTCGCTCATCCTGAGGCCGATTTAAGCGATTCAAAAGCCTATCTCACTCGATTTCTCGTCCTCTTTTCAGAACCGATGTCCGTTCGGGTCAATGGGGTTGCTAAGTCACGGTTTTTCCCTCTTCTTTGGATAAGGTGAGGACCGAACGTGATCTCCCTTACTTCATTCGATTTCGGGCGATAGTCCCTTGTTAATGTCGTCTTTCCTAGGTAGTCTAAGTTAGTAGATATCTCGATGTGATTGCTTGAGAACGTAGAACTGCTAGGTTGTTCGCTGAGCCTGAAAACGTTGTTTGTGTGTGATGGATATGGTTGGTAGTTGTGGTAGGGCCCCCGAAAGGGTGTTTCGTGGCAGGGCGCGTATAACGAGTTTTGGTACGCGCCCTTTAAATCGTCGGATGGGAGGTGTTAGCGAGCCTCCCCTGGTACAAAGGCCGTGAGCCAAGAGATGCCGGGTGGGCCGGTTGTGTGAGCCTTCGGGCTAGAGAGGGGTTCACGAGTGTGTGAAAGCACGAGTGGATGTAGTTTGCGTGGTGAAAGCCTTCGGGCCTGTTTGCAAGGTGATATTAGCTTAGGACTTGTGATCCGTAGTCGTGTGGTGTAAGCGGGATAGCGGACTCCCTAAGTCCGTCCTCACTGGGTGATTGTGTTTGAAACAATTACTCAGGCCTCTTTCCCCTTTCATGTCCCCGTTTTCTTGCAGGTCCGGATGCCGGATCGATACAGTCGAGTGACGTAGTTGGTGGTTTTCAAAAGAAGGAAGCGCCGGGTCCTGGGACAAGTTGAGTTGGCGTCCCGGTTGGACCATTTTCGGTTCAACGGGCGTCCTAATGCCGCATCTCCGGTTATGCCGGGAGACGGGTGTTACATTTCAGATTCGGAGCCATCTTCTATAATGGCTGAGGGCACCTCATCAGTTAATATGGAGGAGTCCAATGCCATAACACCCAATGTAAACCGGATCTGTTCGGACCACTCTCCATAATTAAGCCTATTAAACTTCACGACAGAGTTTGCAGATGCAAACAGATTTGATGAAGCTGCAAACATGAATACATGTTTACCCATCAATGCTATGAAATTTAAATGTTTTAAGAGGCAATTTTAATCTTTTATTGCATGAATTTAAGTAACCTTTGGGCAATACTTAAATATAAGCACTATCATTGATGCTAAATTAATACTTTTATAATTAACCAAATCACACATAAGTTAAATAATATACTACCTTTGGGTATGTATACCATCAACTATAGTGAAAATGATTAATTCCTTTCATATTACTAATTATATTCAATGATCCACCTTTGGGTGATCTCCTAGAATATAAATAGTAAAATAATTGATCAATCAAACTTTAATGTCATTTTTAGCATCTCTTTAATCATGATCAATTATATTATGTATATTAATAGTATATATATATGTTATCATTTTTAATATTTACATGTAATATAACAAGGTCACTTTGGTGACTAACATGTTAGGTACTATATAAATATCAAAAAAAATTATATTGTGTTAATATTTCATAACACAATAATCTTTCTATTAAAATACAGCGGAAGCATTTTTTTTTAAAATACGATAAACATCCTAAATTATCGTATATATATATATATATATATATATCTATTATATTTAAACGCACAACATAAATTATGCACGTTATATCTATAGAAGCCATATGTATATGCACAACCAAAGGTCATAACTGTTAACTAAATCCACTTACGACTTTTCGTATCAGGTTGCACAATTAATTAATCAAAGGAGATGTTGGAGTCAAGTTTAGCACTTTCCTAAAAAGGCCTATTCATGATTATAGGTCGGCCCAGAATGGAAAGTCGGTGAAAGGGCACAAGACGGTAAAACTTAGGTTAAACTGGATTTAGGGCAACCGGCTTACATTAGGGTTTTGAAAGATTAAGGCGGCGCTTATCGATAATATGGAAATATTCCATATCTCGGTAAAGTCGGATATTAGGAAATCTCGGTATTTATTTTCTATTTTCCTTATTCTTAAACCGACTTGTAAACCTTATAAAAGGAACCTCATTGATGAATAATAGACTACGCTTTCTTATTACTTTTCGGCTTGAGAGACTTTTAGAGCGACTTTAACCTAAAACTCTCTCCGGCGACTTTCATAACATTCATTACCGGCTTCCACCTCAGAAACGCCGGCTTTTAACCCTAAATTCCCAAATCTCACCGCGTTCCTAAATTCTTCTTTTAGAATCCCTAATTCACAAACCCTAAACTCTTTCTATCTTCAGATAGACCGAGTTGAGGCCCCACGATTGGCGCCGACTGTGGGGATTTCTAAGAGAAATTTCTGAAACGAGATGTCGGGAAACGGTAACGAAACAGATTCGGAAAACCCTAAGGTTGACCTAAGCGACCATGAGGGAAGTGATTACAACCAAAGTGATCACGAAGACGACGCGACGAAAGGCGGCAAGCAACCGCGAAACGCCGCTAAAACAAACAAAGCTCGAGATGACGGCAAACATGCCCCGTCACTCAGCGAAACAGAGGCTCAAATCAAGCAAGACGAGGCCCTAGCCACTCTAATGGCCAAGATCGAATCACAGAACGACTTGATCAAAACGTTCTCAGAGAAAGTCGACCTACTGCAGACAGAGCAAGCAAAGATCCTTTCGGGACAACGGTCAAGAAAACCCAGGAGAGAGGTGCCGTCAAAGGTGAAAGACAAAGTCGCCAGACGACTGGTCTATAGCACGTCTGAGGAAAGCCACCATGAACAGAGCCGTAGCAGCGAGTCCAGAAGCAACCCGCGTAAGGAAAGCAACAAGGATACTCGCGAGCATAGCTCGCATCGGAAGGAGGGTTCTGAAAGACCCAAACGGAGCGAAAATAGACGTAACGACCGAAGTGATGAGAGGTATTCACCCGACAGGGAGGAACATACCAGTCACCAGACACGGGACGTGCACCACAGACGAAATTCGCGACGTGAGAATGGCTCGCACCGAGACAACTATCGCCGCGAGCGAGGTATGTCGTACGAGAAAACTCACGGAGCGTCTATTCGCGGAGCAAGTCGCAACCATGTCGAGAAACAACTGATTGAGCTCAAAGACACCCTAAAAGAATTAAAAGGGGAGGTGTAACATCCCCGAACCGGCCTACGGGCCATTGGGCGTCCATAGGACCAGAAACTCGAACTTAAGGCTGAGAAGGCCAAAAGGGAAGTGTTCTATGGACGGAATTAGGTTAAGCTCAGCTGGAATGGAGCTTAATCAAGTGGGAATCAGCTGGAATGAGTGTGGGTAGCTCGGCTCAGCTCGGTTGAAGTGTGAAGTGTGAAAGTGAGCTGATCAGCTAGTGACACTAGCTGATCCTAGCGCCCATAAGCGAATGGCCACCAATGGACTTGTGTCCATTCGCTAATCCCAAAGGCAGCCATTGCCATGGGCGGTTATGGGGCGATCCAAGGCTTATAAATAGAAGCCTTGGAGGCCATTTTCGCACACAAGTTCACAAGGGAAGAAATCCAGAATTTCTTAAAGGCAAAGGCCATAAAACCGAGTGAAACCTAGAGAGAGAAAGAGGCGTTTGTGGCCGGTTTTCTAGAGAGAGAGTCGGCGTGTGTTCAAGGGTTTTGGTGGTGTATTGGAGCGGCTTAAGGAAGCGTGATGGCGGGAGAAACAAGCCGTGATCCGGGCAAGTCCACCACGACCGCAAAGGTTAGTCCGAGTCCCTATCTTCTCTCGGCCTTGGGTCAAACCGTGGCCTTTGGCCGGTTAAGTTGTGGCCGGATTACTCCCTTCTTCTTCTCCTTCTTTTGGAACTAGAACCGGGTTAAGAAACACGGTTTTAGAGTCGGCTTGGTTGATCCTTCAAGCGATCGGCCGAAGGCCATGATCGCGGTTCAAATGGTCGGACCGTGTGTCGCGGCGCTGAGGATGGTTGGGTCCATATGCGGATGATCGGACGGTTGTTGGAAAGACAACCGGGTCATGAGATGGTCGGACGGCTTATCGGGAATAGATAGCCGGACCATAACCGCAGGATGGATTGGCCGGCGTGAACGGTCTGGAAATGACCGGCGAACACGCGGTATGACGTAAACCGCTATCGGATGGTCGGACGAGTCGCGGACCATGCACCGCGAAACCGGAACGTTGGTAACCGTCCGCGGAACCAACGCGTCTGTTCGCGGTGAACCATCGCGACTGTTCGTACCGAAGGGTCGCTATGACCGTGAGTCGTCAGGCGGATGCACGCGTTTGTCCATAAGGACGAACGTTCACCATGCGCTACTCGGCTTACGGCAGTGCACGCGGGCGATGGCCGGATGCGCGGATCAGTCCATACGGACATACGCTCATCGTGCGGCTATCGGCACTCGGCACGCGCATAGACGGACCGACGGGCGGACTGACGCGCAATCGCTACACGCGATGTCGTCGACACGGACATCCGCACGGTCCTTACGGACGGACGTGCGTACGTACCGGACGATCATCCGTACGCGATAGCGGCATATGGTCGGACGCGGCTAAACGCGCATCGCGCATGTTCGGATCCGTTCATGCGGATTGACGGACTGCCGAGACGCGGATCGCGGTACATGGACTGACGCGTGCGATTATGGACAGCGGCTACGGCCGTGTATCCGGAATGGTCGTGACGCGGTCCGTTTACTAAACTTAGCCGATTTAGAGGAATTAGAATGGTTTAGGGTTCTTTGTTGCATGGGTTCATATAGAATGATTAAATGCTAAGTTGTTGGTTTAATTATCTTATGAAGCATACTTAATGTGATATTTGCGTTTCAGGACATGCGTACGATCATGAAGATGATCGATCCTAGGAGCGGACCAAGACGGTGGACGAGTGGTGTGTTGTTAGATAGACATTGTTAGGACCGAATACTTTATTAGCATAATGCGATTGACTCACATTGTATTGGTACCTTGGTTTGATTAATAAAATGTCTATTTGCCTTTATTGCCTTAGTTAAGATTGAATGGAAATGAAATGAATGGAATTGACTTATGCCCGAATTTGACTAAGTATGGAATAAATGGGCTTGAGGTTGACAACGAACCTCAAGTCGGATTACTTAGTGAATGGAACGGCCGTTCCGACCGTAGTGTCGGGATGGGGTGTTTCAAGTTGGTATCAGAGCGGAGTTATTTCCTAGGCTTTGGGTTAAGGGCTACACCACTCGTCCGGGTTGAGGTCTGCGGTAGAAATGCATTAGAAATATTAGGACTTGAAGATTGCTTGCTTGATATTTATTGTATCTTGATGAATCTTCAGGTTGGTAAGAATTCCAAGAGGACTAAGGATAAGGAGGTGTCTGCGACCGGCCAAGGCCAGAAGGTCCAGACCACTCCTGTTGCGCCTGGGTTAACCGGTCCTGAGGTTAACCAGACAGGCATTGAGCCTCCGGCTCCTCACATTCCTGACGGGACTAGGGTTTCCGAACCGGGCGTTCAGGTTAGGGATGAGGAGGAGCGGATGGGCGAGTCATCTTCTCATGCGGTCCACAATGAGACCGGTCTTGAGAATGATGATGCCACAGGTGGTGGTGACGGTGAGCCGTTTACAGCCGTCCCGAACATCGGTCAGATGTGGACGTTGCTTAAGACGGTCATGGACCAGCTTACGACTTTGAACCAGAGCATTTCTGGCCAGAAGTCAGCTGAGGGTTAGCCGCGGGTCCAAGTCCCCGAGACTTCGGCCCCGAGTGATAACGACTCAGATGTAGTAGTGATAGAGTCAACGGTTCATAAGAAGGACCGTAAGGTGGACTATCTCAACGTCTTGGGCCATATCACCAAGTTGGGAACGAAGCCCTTTAAGGGCAGTGCTGACCCACTTGAGGCTGATGAATGGAGGTCACGGCTTGTCCGGAACTTCCGTTCTACCCGTTGTCCAAAGGATTACCGTAAGGACATTGCGATCCATTTCCCGGAAGGGGATGCGCATAATTGGTGGCTGTCAGTGGACAGACGCACCAAGGGCCTTTTTGAGTCGTTCGAGGACTTTGAGACTGAATTCAACCGGAAGTACTTCCCGGCCGAGGCTTGGGATCGTATGGAAGGAAAGTATTTGAGTTTGGTCCAAGGTTACAAGACGGTTCGGGAGTATGAGGCCGAGTTCGACCGTCTCAGACGCTTTGTGGGACGGGACGTAGAGGACGAGCCAGCTCAGGTCCGTCGGTTCCTTCGCGGTTTGCGTCCGGAACTTAAGACCCACTGCTCGGTTTGTTCTTACGATTCTGTCTCGGAGTTGGTCGAACGGGCCGCAACGGTCGAGGCCAATTTGGTCGAGGCGAAGCAGGCGGTGGCCAAGTCGCAAGACAAGGGGGCCAGCCGACCTGTGAAGGACCTGAAGAGGAAATGGGGCCAAGGGGCTGATAACCAATCCTCTGACCGCGTAGAATGCACCTCCTGTGGGAAGCAACACTCCGGAAGCTGTTGGAAGAAAAGGAGGACCTGCGTGAAGTGTGGTAGCAAGGACCATGAGGTCGCGAGCTGTCCACAGGTTGAGGGTAGCAAGGAAGTGACGGAGAAACCACGCACATGTTTCCGTTGTGGACAACCGGGACACTATGCCCGGGAGTGTCCGAGTGGCCGAGACGGACGGTCGGGGGGCTCCGAAAGTGGAGCGGGGTCGTGAGGGCCGTACGGGACCTACTAAGGGTACGGCTACTAATCCCCGTATCTACGAGCTCGTGAATGACTCGGGAGAGGCCGGCTCCTTCGATGCGATTACTGGTATGTCACTCGAACCCTAATTTCTTCAAATTACTGCATGGCATATTGGGGAAATAAAGCGGGGCTTATATGCATTGTGGGAATGTGTAGGGACCGTTGTGGTAGGAGGTGTAGAAACACTGACTATGTTTGATTCCGGGGCTACACATAGTTTTGTTAGTCCTAGGATGATAGGGAAAGGCTTGTTCCAGAAGGAACAGGTCGTGGGCCAAGGCATTGTAAATGCGGCCGGAGGGCAAGTAATGCCCGTGCTAGGTTTAGTTAGTGGTATACCAGTCTCCATAGGAGGCGTAAGTATGACAGCTGACCTAGTGGTGGTCCAGCTCAAGCATCACGAGGTGATCTTGGGTATGGATTGGTTGGGACAGAACCGAGCCACTATTGACTGTCACCGGGGAAGGGTGAAGTTTGATAGACCAGAAGGCAAGGTCACGCTCCAAGGAGTGAGGCCGACTTCAGGAAGTCTGGTCGTCTCTGCGATCCAAGCAGAGAAGATGTTGGAAAGGGGATGCGAGGCATACCTAGCCACCATCACCACTAAGGAAGTGGGGACGGAAGTAAAGATTGGTGAGATCCCAGTGGTTCGGGACTTTGACGATGTGTTCAAGGCCTTAGAAGGCTTACCGCCTGACCGGTCTGATCCATTCGTCATTGAACTTGAACCGGGGACGAAACCTCTGTCTAAGGCTCCGTACAGAATGGCTCCGGCTGAGATGGCCGAGCTGAAGAAGCAGCTGGAAGAACTGCTAGACAAGGGTTTTATTAGACCGAGCAGTTCTCCATGGGGCGCTCCCGTTCTTTTTGTCAAAAAAAAGGATGGAAGCCTCCGGCTGTGCATCGACTACCGCGGTATAAACCGGGTCACTGTGAAGAACAAGTACCCGTTGCCTCGGATAGACGAGCTGTTGGATCAACTAAAAGGTTCAACAGTGTTTTCCAAGATCGATCTGGCGTCGGGTTACCACCAAATCCCGATAGCGCCTGAGGACGTGAGGAAAACCGCGTTTAGAACCCGGTATGGACACTACGAGTTTGTAGTCATGCCATTTGGTCTAACAAATGCACCAGCTGCCTTCATGAAGATGATGAACAGTGTTTTCCGGGAATGGTTAGATAGGTTTGTGATCATTTTCATTGATGACATCCTTGTCTACTCCAAGAACCGTGAAGAACACCGTGAACATCTAAGGATTGTACTAGAGACCTTGAGGACACACCAGCTCTACGCCAAGTTGAGCAAGTGTAGTTTCTGGCAGAGTAGCGTGGGCTTCCTTGGACACATCGTGTCTGACAAGGGAGTTGCGGTCGACCCGGAGAAGATCCGGTCGATCGAGGAGTGGCCGCGGCCAAGGAACGCAACCGAGGTTCGGAGTTTCCTTGGTTTGGCCGGTTATTACAGGCGGTTCGTCCAGGGTTTTGCAAGTATGGCCAAGGCCATGACTAAGCTAACCGGAAAGAACGTAAAGTTCGAATGGACGGAGGCCGCGGAGAAGAGTTTCCAGGACTTGAAGGTCATGCTAACCAAGGCGCCAATCCTGACCCTGCCCATGGACAACGTGCCTTACGTGGTCTATACAGATGCATCCCGGATCGGTCTGGGTTGTGTTCTGATGCAGGAAGGAAAGGTGATTGCTTACGCTTCGAGGCAGTTGAGGAAGCACGAGGGTAATTACCCCACTCATGATCTCGAAATGGCCGCTGTGGTATTTGCACTAAAGATCTGGCGATCTTATCTCTACGGAGCCAAAGTGCAACTATTCACCGACCATAAGAGTCTGAAGTATGTGTTCACTCAGCCTGACTTGAACCTGAGGCAAAGAAGATGGATGGAGTTGGTGGCAGATTACGATCTAGACATCACCTACCATCCAGGAAAAGCTAACTTGGTAGCAGACGCCTTGAGTCGGAAGAGGACCGAGGTGGCCGTGGAGAAAGATGCAGAGACCTTGGTCGGTTTGGTCAGGTCCTTGCATCTGAACGCATTGTCAGTGGACAATGAGCCGCTCGGCCTTGGAGCAGCAGACCAGGCGGATCTGTTGACTCGTGTACGGTTGGCTCAGGAACATGATGAAGAGCTGATCAAGTCGGTGAACAACAACAACACCGAGTACCAGTTTACCAACAATGGAACGATTGTGGTGAATGGACGGGTGTGTGTTCCCGACGTGAAGGTCCTTAAGGAAGAAATCTTAAGGATGGCTCATCAGTCTAAGTTCTCCATTCATCCTGGACAGACCAAGATGTACCAAGACCTCAAACGGTACTATCATTGGGTCGGGATGAAGAGAGACATCGCAGAATGGGTGTCCAAGTGCCAAACGTGTCAGTTGGTTAAGATTGAGCACCAAGTCCCAAGTGGCCTATTGCAAAGTCTACCCATTCCGGAATGGAAGTGGGATCACATCACCATGGACTTTGTAACAGGACTACCTGCGACTCGGTTGAGGAAGGACACGATTTGGGTTGTAGTGGACAGGCTGACCAAGTCTGCACACTTCTTGGCCATCAGGAAGACTGATGGAGTGGGTAAGCTTGCTGAGAGATACATTGATGAGGTCGTAAGACTTCACGGTATTCCAGCAAGTATAGTCTCGGACCGCGATGGTCGCTTCACTTCTTATTTATGGCAAGCTTTTCAAAAAGCCCTAGGAACAAGAGTGAACATGGGTACGGCTTACCATCCACAGACGGATGGGCAGTCGGAGAGGACCATACAAACGCTGGAAGACATGCTAAGGGCGTGTGTTCTGGATTGGGGTGATTCTTGGGAGAAGTACTTGCCCTTGACCGAGTTTGCTTATAACAACAGTTATCAAGCAAGCATCGGGATGTCACCTTATGAGGCGTTGTATGGCCGGCCGTGTAGGACTCCGTTGTGTTGGACACAAGTGGGAGAGTCCAGTGTGGTTGGACCGGACATAATTGCCGAGACCACCGAGCAAATCCGATTCCTAAAGGCTAAAATGAAGGAGGCGCAAGATCGCCAAAGGAGTTATGCCAACAAGAGAAGGAAAGACCTTGAGTTCCAAGTTGGGGACCGGGTTTACCTTAAGATGATTACCTTCCGAGGAAGGGCTAGGGTTTCCAAGAGAGGGAAACTTGACCCGAGGTACTTGGGGCCATTCACGATTCTGGAAAGGGTCGGGAAAGTGGCCTACAAGTTGGACTTGCCCAACGAGATGGAAGCATTTCACAATGTGTTCCATGTCTCACAGCTGCGCAAGTGCCTCTCGGATCAAGACATCATTTGGCCAGAGATCCCCGCGGATCTTAAGGCAAACCTCACTTTGGAAACTAGACCCATAAGGATCCTGGATCGACTGGAAAAAGTCACCAGGAAGAAGGTAATTCAGATGGTCAAGGTGGAATGGATTTGCAACGGAGTTAAGGAGATCACTTGGGAAACCGAGGCCCGAATGAAGGCTGATTACCCAGAGTGGTTTGAGGAGTTTACAAGGGACGAACTTCTTGGAGCGGATTCGGGGACGAATCCATTTCAAGGGGGGGAGAACTTGTAACATCCCCGAACCGGCCTACGGGCCATTGGGCGTCCATAGGACCAGAAACTCGAACTTAAGGCTGAGAAGGCCAAAAGGGAAGTGTTCTATGGACGGAATTAGGTTAAGCTCAGCTGGAATGGAGCTTAATCAAGTGGGAATCAGCTGGAATGAGTGTGGGTAGCTCGGCTCAGCTCGGTTGAAGTGTGAAGTGTGAAAGTGAGCTGATCAGCTAGTGACACTAGCTGATCCTAGCGCCCATAAGCGAATGGCCACCAATGGACTTGTGTCCATTCGCTAATCCCAAAGGCAGCCATTGCCATGGGCGGTTATGGGGCGATCCAAGGCTTATAAATAGAAGCCTTGGAGGCCATTTTCGCACACAAGTTCACAAGGGAAGAAATCCAGAATTTCTTAAAGGCAAAGGCCATAAAACCGAGTGAAACCTAGAGAGAGAAAGAGGCGTTTGTGGCCGGTTTTCTAGAGAGAGAGTCGGCATGTGTTCAAGGGTTTTGGTGGTGTATTGGAGCGGCTTAAGGAAGCGTGATGGCGGGAGAAACAAGCCGTGATCCGGGCAAGTCCACCACGACCGCAAAGGTTAGTCCGAGTCCCTATCTTCTCTCGGCCTTGGGTCAAACTGTGGCCTTTGGCCGGTTAAGTTGTGGCCGGATTACTCCCTTCTTCTTCTCCTTCGTTTGGAACTAGAACCGGGTTAAGAAACACGGTTTTAGAGTCGGCTTGGTTGATCCTTCAAGCGATCGGCCGAAGGCCATGATCGCGGTTCAAATGGTCGGACCGTGTGTCGCGGCGCTGAGGATGGTTGGGTCCATATGCAGATGATCGGACGGTTGTTGGAAAGACAACCGGGTCATGAGATGGTCGGACGGCTTATCGGGAATAGATAGCCGGACCATAACCGCAGGATGGATTGGCCGGCGCGAACGGTCTGGAAATGACCGGCGAACACGCGGTATGACGTAAACCGCTATCGGATGGTCGGACGAGTCGCGGACCATGCACCGCGAAACCGGAACGTTGGTAACCGTCTGCGGAACCAACGCGTCCGTTCGCGGTGAACCATCGCGACTGTTCGTACCGAAGGGTCGCTATGACCGTGAGTCGTCAGGCGGATGCACGCGTTTGTCCGTAAGGACGAACGTTCACCATGCGCTACTCGGCTTACGGCAGTGCACGCGGGCGATGGCCGGATGCGCGGATCAGTCCATACGGACATACGCTCATCGTGCGGCTATCGGCACTCGGCACGCGCATAGACGGACCGACGGGCGGACTGACGCGCAATCGCTACACGCGATGTCGTCGACACGGACATCCGCACGGTCCTTATGGACGGACGTGCGTACGTACCGGACGATCATCCGTACGCGATAGCGGCATATGGTCGGACGCGGCTAAACGCGCATCGCGCATGTTCGGATCCGTTCATGCGGATTGACGGACTGCCGAGACGCGGATCGCGGTACATGGACTGACGCGTACGATTATGGACAGCGGCTACGGCCGTGTATCCGGAATGGTCGTGACGCGTTCCGTTTACTAAACTTAGCCGATTTAGAGGAATTAGAATGGTTTAGGGTTCTTTGTTGCATGGGTTCATATAGAATGATTAAATGCTAAGTTGTTGGTTTAATTATCTTATGAAGCATACTTAATGTGATATTTGCGTTTCAGGACATGCGGACGATCATGAAGATGATCGATCCTAGGAGCGGACCAAGACGGTGGACGAGTGGTGTGTTGTTAGATAGACATTGTTAGGACCGAATACTTTATTAGCATAATGCATTGACTCACATTGTATTGGTACCTTGGTTTGATTAATAAAATGTCTATTTGCCTTTATTGCCTTAGTTAAGATTGAATGGAAATGAAATAAATGGATTTGACTTAAGCCCGAATTTGACTAAGTATGGAATAAATGGGCTTGAGGTTGACAACGAACCTCAAGTCGGATTACTTAGTGAATGGAACGGCCGTTCCGGCCGTAGTGTCGGGATGGGGTGTTTCAGGAGGTCCATGGCGTGAAGGGGTCCGCACCCGAGATAGACCGAATCATCGAGGAAACTCGTAGGACTCCCTTCACCTCGTGCATCACGAACACGTATATCAGGCAAAGAGAGAAGCTCAGGCTACGGATGTACGACGGCACCAAAGATCCAGCGACCCATCTCACAACGTTCAAAATCATGGCGGCAAAGGCGCGGTTCTCATCAAGTGAGGAGCGTGACATTGGCTTCTGCCAACTATTCACCGAAACCCTGGAAGGAGACGCGCTAAACTGGTTCTCCCGACTCCCATCCAAGTCAATCGATAGCTTCTCGGACCTCAAATGGGCATTCGTAAGGCATCACTTTGCCTACATTCGTAAGGACACTTCGCTAAGCGCGTTGATGTCGATGACGCAAGAGAAGAAGGAAACCTTGAAAGATTTCGTAGAAAGGTTCAGGACGGTGATGACACGAGCTGAGGCACCAGATAAGTTCACTATCGCAGCCCTGACAAACGCCGTCTGGCACGAGTCACCATTTTACAAGATTTAGTCATCAACCCGCCACTAACCATCGAGGACGCACTCCATCGGGCAAACAAATTCGTGGAATTGGAGGAGAAGAAGGTCGCATTGGCAAAGAGATTCGGTTCTGGCAAACAGACAGATAAGAAGGAGGAAAGAGAACCCAGGCAGCATTACGACGGTAAAAGCGCCAAAACAATGGTTGTGGACGGCACCGACAAGTCCCGGTCATCAAAGCCGTGGAATAAAAGAGGGAAAGAGGCGAAGAAGGCGCAAGCAGCCTCCGCTACAGGGGATAAGTACTGTGAATACCATCAAGCCACGTCGCACGACACGGCTGAATGTCGGAATCTCAGAAACGCACTCTACTCCCGACTTTCCAATGAAGAAATCAAGGCGGCCATCGAAAGGTTGAAAAAGGAAGAATCGGGACAGAAGAAGGAAGACAAAGCCGACGAGCAGGCTCCCAAGCAAGATAAACCGCCACGGCGTATCAAAAGCATAGCTTTGAAACGTAACCGTGAAGAAGAAGAGGAGGACGAAGAGGAAACCCCCCAAAACCATCCGAAGAATCAACATGATCATGGGTGGTCTAATCTCCGTAAATGACTCGGTCCGGTCAATCAAGGTCTATGAACGCCTAGCATTGGCCGCGCAAAAGGCGCCTCAACCAATCCTATCAGATGATCCGCCCGTCATCTTTACCGACCAGGACCTCTATGGAACTCACTAGCCTCATAACGACCCGCTGGTGGTTGAGCTTCTGATCGGAAGTTGCCAAGTATCTCGAATACTGGTGGACACCGGGAGCTCGATAGACTTAATTTTCCTAGATACACTCAAGAAGATGGACATTAAGGAGGAGGATATCAAGCAGAAGGCCAAGCCGCTCACCGGGTTCACAAGTGAGACGACGTACACAATTGGAACGATCAAATTGCCTGTCTTCGCAGGAGGAGTTAACAGATTGGTGAGGTTTCACGTCATTGACAAGCCAACCATCTATAACGTGATCCTTGGAACTCCATGGCTATATAGCATGAAGGCGGTATCCTCGACGTACCATCAATGCCTGAAATTCCCGACGCCTAAAGGAATCCAGACAGTCAAAGGATGCCAGAGCGCAAGTCGGTCGTGTTTCGCGAGAGAACATAAGATCAGGGTGCCTTCCTGCATGATCAACACAGAACACGGAAGAAAAGGACCGGAGAAAGAACTAATCCAGCAAGTCATCGTTGACGAATCAGATGCAAGAAAGTGTGTAGGTATTGGCGCAGGATTACCGGACGACATCAAAGAGGAACTGATCACCTTCCTACAGCAAAACGTTACAACGTTTGCGTGGACAATGAAGGATATGAAGGGTATCAACCCAACCATTACAACTCACGAGTTGAATGTCGATCCGACTTACAAACCAGTCAAGCAAAAGAGGCGAAAACTCGGCCCAGAAAGAGCTAAAGCAGTCAACGATGAAGTAGAGAAGCTACTCGAAGCCGGTTCAATCCAAGAAGTCAAATATCCTGACTGGTTGGCCAATCCAGTGGTCGTGAAGAAGAAAAACGGGAAGTGGAGAGTATGTGTCGACTTCACGGATCTCAACAAAGCTTGCCCCAAGGATAGTTTCCCGCTGCCGCACATCGACCGACTTGTTGAGGCGACGGCCGGGAACGAACTGCTATCATTCATGGATGCGTTCTCAGGGTATAACCAAATCCTCATGAACCCAGACGACAGAGAAAAGACGGCCTTCATCACTGAACGCGGCACGTATTGCTACAAAGTCATGCCTTTCGGCCTCAAAAACGCCGGCGCCACCTACCAGCGGCTGGTAAACCGGATGTTTGCAGGGCAACTTGGCGCAACAATGGAGGTTTATATCGACGACATGCTAGTCAAGTCTCTGATTGCCTCTCAGCATGTCGGTCATTTAAAGGAATGTTTCAACATCCTTAATCGATACGGCATGAAACTTAATCCAACCAAGTGTACATTTGGGGTGACATCGGGAGAGTTCCTAGGATACGTGGTAACTCAGAGAGGAATAGAAGCTAATCCAAAGCAGATCACAGCCATACTCGACTTACCATCTCCCAGGAACACTCGAGAGGTACAACGCCTCACTGGCCGCATAGCCGCCTTGAACAAGTTTATATCCCGGTCAACGGATAAATGTCTGCCTTTTTACGAGCTCCTACGAGGGAACAAAAGATTCGTGTGGGACAAGAAGTGTCAAGAAGCCTTCATCCAACTCAAGGACTACTTGTCGAACCCACCCACACTGTCTAAACCCGAGAATGGTGAGACATTGTTGCTTTACATCGCCGTTTCAACGACAGCAGTGAGTGGCGTGCTAGTTCGGGAAGATCGAGGAGAACAGAAGCCGATCTTCTACGTCAGCAAAACAATGAACGGAGCCGAAACCAGGTATCCTGCAATGGAAAAACTGGCTTTCGCAGTCATCATCTCGGCACGGAAGCTGCGACCATATTTTCAGTCACATCCGATTGCCGTATTAAGCAGTCAACCTCTTCGAACGATACTTCATAGCCCGGGACAGTCTGGTCGTCTAGCCAAGTGGGCAATAGAGTTAAGTGAGTACGACATCGAGTACAGGAACAGGACAACCGCCAAATCGCAGGTAATAGCTGATTTCCTTGTCGAATTATCACCTGAATTGGATGTCGGTACCGAGACAGAAGACAAAAATTGGAAACTGTTCGTTGACGGGGCTTCATCTAAAAAAGGAGCCGGGATAGGGATACGTCTCATATCACCAACCGGCGAGATATTAGAGCAGACATTCAAACTAGGTTTCACGGCTTCTAACAACACAGCCGAGTACGAAGCTTTGTTAGCCGGTCTCAGACTAGCCAGGGAAATCGGAGTACGACATCTCTTGGCCCATTGTGATTCCATGCTTGTAGCTAACCAGATCAACGGCGACTACGAAGCTAAAAATGAACGAATGGAGGCTTACCGAAAGACGGCGTTGGAACTCACCAGTTCCTTCGAATTCTTCGACATTGTCCAGATACCAAGAAAGGAGAATGCCCCGGCAGATGCACTTGCGTCGCTGGCATCTAATCCCAATCTCTGTCGACGGATCCCGGTAGAAACAATCCACGAACCAAGCATCCCGCCCCCTGAGAGCAATCAAGAAGAAACTGAAGAAATGATCCCGAATGATGAGGACGACATGTGCTACAATATTCAAGCAAAGGGCATAGACCTCATCGCTGTCCTAACCGGCGACAATAAAGACTGGCGACTTCCGATAAGAGCATACCTGACAGAAGGGAAGCTCCCAGAAGATAAATGGGAAGCACGACGACTTAAAGTCAAAAGCGCGCGATACACTATACATGAAGGTATCCTCTACAAATATTCTGCTAACAAGATCCTCCTCAGATGCATAAACGGAGATGAAGTAAGGCGGGTTCTCGAAGAAACGCACTCTGGAGCATGCGGAAACCACTCCGGAGGCAGGTCTCTCGCCCTCAAAATCAAATTGAATGGTCACTATTGGCCGACTATGATAACCGACTGCGAGACCTATTCTAACAAATGTGAAAAGTGTCAGCGACATGCGCCATTCATACATCGACCTACAGAGCTACTCACAACGTCAACTGCGGCTTACCCATTCATGAGATGGGCAATGGACATCGTTGGACCATTACCGTTATCCAATCAAAGACGTTTTCTGCTCATTATGACCGACTACTTCACAAAGTGGGTAGAGGCCAAGGCTTACGTCGCCATCCACGATGTCCAGGTTCAAAATTTCGTCTGGAAATATATAATATGTCGTTTTGGGCTACCTTATGAGATCGTCACAGATAACGGATCACAATTCATCTCGAAAGTATTCGAAGGATTCTGCAAGAAGTGGGATATACGCCTTAGCAAGTCGACACCAAGGTATCCCCAGGGGAATGGCCAAGCCGAAGCTACAAATAAAACCATCATTGCCGGCATCAAAAAACGCCTTGAAAGCAAAAAAGGAGTTTGGGCAGATGAGTTAGACGGAGTCCTCTGGTCGCATAGAACGATACCCCGCAGTGCAACAGGAGCCACCCCATTTTCCTTGGCCTTTGGCGTGGAAGCAATGGTACCGGCAGAAGCTAACATTTACACTCTCCGCCGCTCTCTCATGCCGCACCATACTGAAATCAACGAAAAGATGCTAATCCAGGCTCTCGACACCTTAGAGGAAGAACGGGATCGAGCCTTACTCAGGATTCAAAACTACCAACAGCTCGCAGCTCGGTACTACAACCAGAAAGTCAAGGAACGCCATTTTCAAGTCGGTGACTTCGTCCTCCGCAAAGTTTACGAAAACACCAAGGAGCGAAGAGCAGGGAAACTCGGGGCGAAATGGGAAGGACCCTACAAAGTCACAAAAGTCGTCAAACCAGGAGTCTACGAGCTTGAGTCAATAAAAGGCAAGGTTTTACCTCGATCCTGGAACTCGGCAAGCCTGAAGGAGTACCACTAAGACGGCAAGTCCAAAAAAAAAAGAAAAAAAAAAAAGGATTATGTACTATGAACTACGAGTGACTTGATTCTTCCTCGGGAGATACGTAGGCAGCCTTTACCGGCACAGTCACAAATCTAATAAAATCCTTATTTTTTCAGATAAAATTACCGTCTTGAAAGTCAAGCAAGACCAAAAAACAGGTAAGTCTTTTCAATAAAATATTTAATATTTTTGATACTAAGCACTGCAGAAAGACGAGCAATGACTCGCAGAAAGACGAGCAATGACTCGCAGAAAGATGAGCAATGACTCGCAGAAAGACGAGCAATGACTCGCAGAAAGACGAACTTCTTAGTTCACAAAAGCCGAGTCCAAGTAACTCGCAAAAAGCCGAGCAAAAACTCGCACTAGCATCATTCCTCCTGGCCAGGGGCGTGGTCTTCCTTGCGCGCGAGCTGCACATCGCGGTAAGGGAAAGCCGGGATCCGTCCCGCAAATTTTTCGCGGTAGGAGATAACAAATAAGTCGAGCACAAAAGACTCGCACATTCTCCTACCCTTAAAATAAAGCCGAGCATCTATAAGTCTCGCAACTCGCCTTATGGCAAGTCACTAAATCGATTGAGCTTTGATAACGAGTTTAGACACGAAAAAGTTTCGACACGGTCACGAACACGTATTCCGAGTCACGAAACCGGCTAGACTCGCCAAAACAGCTCAAATACGAGATTAGTATGACCCAACATTAACTAAAGCCGCTATCCGATTAAACTATCAAAAGACAAGTATAGTCCGGCTCAGTTAAAATTAAACCGATTTTAAGTTTTGACAAGAAATCTTTAAAGGATAGATTGATTCAAATCACTATCAGAGGCTCGAAACAAAACTTAAAAGGTAAATTAATTAAACAAAGAGTAGGTTTACAACGCCGAAATAAACTTAAATAAAATTACAAATAAAATAAGAGAGACTCAGCCAGCCAGCGACCCCCCAGCTTCATCAACCTCTCCAGATCTGCCCTTCTCGATGATCTGATCCTTCTCGTTAGAAGCACCTTCCAAAGATGCAACCTCTGAACGGACGGACTCAATGAGATCAGCTGGAACCGCCTCCGGAATTATCCCGTGATTCGTCCCAAACTGATCGACGTTCGATGGAACAGGAGGAGGCGAGTCATGAGAACGGTTGAGAAGGGGATGGTTGACTGGAGAAAGGACGAACGTGAGCTCCTCCTTAGTCACGACATTCATGTCGTCCAATTCCGCGTCAGCTGCAATCTCGTCTGCAGCGACCTGATCTAAGACGGTCTGAGGAATCAGCACACCTTGTTCACTAAGTTTTATCAGGCATTTTTTTAGACCAGAAATCTGAGCCTGTTTGACTTGAATGGCGACAGCGTCTTCTTGATCTTTAATAAAGCGCTGGATGAGATCGAAATGGGTCTGCGCTTTTGTCCGGACGGCGGCTTCTACTCTCTCCCTCTCTTTACAAACCAAGTCAAGGCAGGATTTCTGCAGCTTCTGTTTCTCCGACTTGAACTTAAGAAAGTCGGCTTTCGATTTCTCCTCGGCCTGCTTAAGCTTACCTTCAAGAACAAGGTTGTTCTCCTGCAGCGTCTTCTTCTCCTCTTTGATCTTCTTGAGAAGATCATCCCGCTTTGTGACCGCATCAGCCATCTTCTTTTGGGCCCAGGAACTCTCCAAGGCCACACGGTTAGAAGCCGCGATCATCTGACAATAACAAAAAAAAATGTCATCTTAGCAAGCAAATGCGAAAATCAATACAAAGAAAAGAGTATGGAACTTACTGTAGCTTCAGCATGTTTCAACCGAACAATGGCATCCGATTGAGGCAGCTCCTCCAAGACCGGCCAGTCAGATTCGTTCCCTCTCACACACGTCAGCATGTCGAAGCAGGCCCGAGGATTATTAATGAAAGGGATCTCGCTCTCGTACTGGTAAGCGAAATTATGAACAGAAGGGCGGACTTCCCCTTCCTTCACTTCGCGCCTCGGTCGCGCCAGGACGAGCTCCTTGTTGGATTCAAAGGGTTTTGAGCAGCCAGACGAGTCGGAGACGGTTCCCTTAAACTTGTAGAAACGCTTCCACGGATCCTTTTGCTTAACAGGCTCACCAGAAGCCGTCGCCACAGCAGGAGCATCCTCAGCCGGCTTGTTCGTCTGAGATGTTTTCTTTGCCGATCTCTCCTGAGCCGGCTTATCCTCTGCAAGCCTTTTCTTCGTAGGGACCTTGGGCGGGAGATTAGAGCAATCTGCCACCGGGGCAGTCGACTTCACGCCAGCAGCAGAATGCTTGCCGCCTTGAGAAGAAAGAAGTTTGTCCTTATCTTTTGACGACTTAGAGGAAGATGATGGTTTGGAGGAAATCTCCTTGGAGTAGTCCACGGAATCGATTCTCTTGACTTTACCCATCCTTCTTGGCTTAACAAGTTCTTCAGCGGTAACTTTCGTCCTGGTATCCCACTTGGCTGCATTAACATGCAAAGGGTCAGAATGAAACAAAGAAGAGAATGTCGTAATAACCATATACGAACCTTCGGAGATCTTCGGGAGGAATTTTTTGATACGCTCACGAGTAAGATCCGACCACTTGCGTAAACCGAGAGCTTGGATCTGCTCGAGAATTGGAAAGTAGTTGTCGGGGTACGGCTTCAGGAAAGGATGTTGCACTGCAAAGACAAAAAAGAATTAAGTAAATTATCACGATCGGAAGATAGCAAATTTGGGACGACATCTACCATAATCTGTATTCCAAGACGTCCTGACGAGTTCCTTGTGCTCATCAGGAATGACCAACGAGGACATTTCGGCATAGAAATAAGACCGCTGCCAATTATTTATCTTATTGGGCGCGTCTGTCAAAACACGATTTCCACTCTTGAACCGAACCGCGAAACAACCCGGATTAGTGGCTTTCATGCGATTGACCGACGTCATTTCCTCAAAAATTTGCGCAGTTATCGTGATACCGGCTTCGGCTCCCAACACTAGAAGGCCAACCATATGGCGAACCGCGACGGCTGAAAGTTGGGAAATGGCGATTTCGCGACGATGGCAGTACGAAATCAGCAGGTCGGGCAGAGGAAACCAACAACGGCTACCCCCAGTATCGGTATTGATGAAGTATGACTCGTAAAGAGTCATATATCCCGTAGGAGGACTCCAAGGACGGTCAAGAGGAAAGGGGATAATTACTTTAATCCTCGGATCTGCTCCGCAGTCGTGAAGCATGGATCTCATTGTAGATGCAGTCGACTTGGTACTTGAAATATTATTAAAATCTTCATAAGAAACGACCGGTAATGAAGGAGGAACATTTTCCTCAGAACCGACTTGATTCGCGTCAATATCGTCTTCACCGTCATCGGAATCTCGCAACTGAGGTATGATTAACTCTTCCCGGCCAGAATTCTCGGTAGCACCGGTCTGACGAGATGTCTCACCACGACATTGGGGATTTTCGATTTCGAAACAAGCTGGACGATCCTTCAAGTCGGAAGAAGCACTCGAGGCAGATTGACGACTTGAAGAATCCTCCGCAGATGAAACAGAAACAACTTCCTTATCCTTACTCGATGAACAACGGATCAAAGACATTGCTAGTCGAAGAACAAGCGAAGAACGCGAGAGAAAAATGAAGATTTGATCTAAAAATCTATAAAACCCAAGATGGAGCAGCGGCGGAAGGATGATCGTAAAATAAATAATGAGAGAGAGAGAAGTTACCTTTCAGAATTTCCTCACTCAAGCGAAGTAAAGAAGTAAGAGGTAGGGAAAGACTACTTATAGTGAAAATGACGGCGCAGTTATCGAAGCGCATCATTACCTAGACGACGCTTCGTGTCTCGTGTAAACCCGGTAATTAAACCAAGAAACAATTCCGGTTTCAGTGAATCGTCGTCGGTTCTGAATCAATTGGAAGATTCGCCACCGGTCAGCATTAAGCCGGACCAACCCAATAAGAATATGGGCCTGAACGAAAAGAAAGCTCGCCAAAAGACAAAAACGGGCCTGCAATAAATCATCTCTTAAACCATAGGTTAACTCCTCGTAATGACGACTTGAATTCAAGTCGCCACACTTGGGGGGGGGGGGCTTATTGTTGGAGTCAAGTTTAGCACTTTCCTAAAAATGCCTATTCATGATTATAGGTCGGCCCAGAATGGAAAGTCGGTGAAAGGGCCCAAGACGGTAAAACTTAGGTTAAACTGGATTTAGGGCAACCGGCTTACATTAGGGTTTTGAAAGATTAAGGCGGCGCTTATCGATAATATGGAAATATTCCATATCTCGGTAAAGTCGGATATTAGGAAATCTCGGTATTTATTTTCTATTTTCCTTATTCTTAAACCGACTTGTAAACCTTATAAAAGGAACCTCATTGATGAATAATAGACTACGCTTTCTTATTACTTTTCGGCTTGAGAGACTTTTAGAGCGACTTTAACCTAAAACTCTCTCCGGCGACTTTCATAACATTCATTACCGGCTTTCACCTCGGAAACGCCGGCTTTTAACCCTAAATTCCCAAATCTCACCGCGTTCCTAAATTCTTCTTTTAGAATCCCTAATTCACAAACCCTAAAACTCTTTCTATCTTCAGATAGACCGAGTTGAGATCTTACAGGAGATTCCTTTAAGAAATTACCCAGACTACAATTCTTTTATGAACCTTAAAGAAAACATGCATGCTTGACAAATAGAAGTAACCGACAACCTTCATGCGACTATTCGCGTCATGTTACTCAACTAATTTATCAAACGACTTTACAAAAAAAAATGAAAACGAAAACAAGCAATTACAACTTGTGTCTCTTACGTTACGTTACGTTACGTAACCATTTTCATTTAATGAGCATGCAACAAATTATGTAACCGTACGTCAAACTAAAATACCCAGAAACACATGCATTCACAAACAAAAATTCAAGCCATCAAATTCATGCATGCAACTCGTCTAAGGCAAACCTACACGTACGGCCGTTACTAATAAATTCAAATGGTGAATTAAACAAATCTAGAATGGCTCTGATACCAATATAAGTTTAGCTTTTAATGATTTCAACCCAAAATCCTCTAGGTTTGTTCTAATTCAACCCTATATTTTTCTAAAGAAGAAGAAACAATACTAACCTTGATCCATGCTTGTTTGGCTCTTTGAATAGATTGAATCACCTCTTGACTTCTCCTTCCTTAAACCTCCAAAGATCTCCTTTGATGGATAATGAAATCCAAACACTAATTCTTTCTTACTCTTTTACAAGGTTTTGTGTGTGTGTTTTTATCTTTGTGTCTCGTTAATAGTAACATTACGTTACATGACACATATATATAGTAAACAACGTAACGTGATGTTACGTTATCACTACACACCTTTTCATATAGTTACACCCCCTAGATAACTATATTACATCCTTTAGATAACTATATATGTAACACCCGTCTCCCGGCTTAACCGGAGACGTGGCATTAGGACGCCCGTTGGACCGAACATGGTCCAACCGGGACGCCAACTCAACTTGTCCCAGGACCCGGCGCTTCCTTCTTACTGAAATCCACCAATGACGTCACAACGATCGATCAATCCTGCATCCGGACCTGCAAGAAAACGGGGACAGGAAAGGAGAAAGAGGCCTGAGTAATTGTTTCAAACACAATCACCCAGTGAGGACGGACTTAGGGAGTCCGCTATCCCGCTTACACCACACGACTACGGATCACAAGTTCTAAGCTAATATCACCTTGCAAACAGGCCCGAAGGCTTTCATCACGCAAACTACATCCACTCGTGCTTCCACACTCGTGAACCCCTCTCTAGCCCGAAGGCTCACGCAACCGGCTCACCCGGTATCCCTAGGCCCACGGCCTTTGTACCCGGGGAGGCTCGCCAACACCTCCCATCCGACGATTTAAAGGGCGCGTACCAAAACTCATTATACGCGCCCTGCCACAAAACACCCTTTCGGGGGCCCTACCACAACTACCAATCATATCCATCACACACAAACAACGTTTTCAGGCTCAGCGACAACCTAGCAGTTCTACGTTCTCAAGCAATCACATTGGTACCATACTGCCCTAAACTACTGAAGTATTATGCGTTTTTCCATGGTTCAATTCCCAAATTGCAACCTAACACATAATCTTAAACAGATCTAGGTTCTAGTAACTGAATCATAAACACAAACCTGATCTTACCTTTGCAGCGGAATGGTTGATGACAAGATCAGATTAGAACAGACGTTTACCTGTTCCTCCTCGGTATCCACACGCTTACAAGCACGGATGGCTGCTAGACCGGATGGATGATCAACAGAGAGAGAGAGTTCAAGAGAGAATTGAGCCGCGGCCGTATCTCTTTCAAATCGCCAACTATGGCTTGGGGTTTCTAAAACCCTTGTTGCCATCTTATTAATTCACTAATGGCCCCAAGTTTAATTAATTAAACTAATGGTCCAATAGACTTTTGGGCCCAAGACACAAATCAGACAAAAGCACATTTGTTGTCTGCCCAACTCTCTGTACAAATACAGTAAATGCCTTAGCATCTTACCGTATTAATTCCATCTTAACTTTCCCGTTAGCTATGGTGTGTGACCCTTTGGGATCATACAATACTGGTAATAAGTCCTAAACTTATAGATCAAGAGCGGACTCTAGCAAGCCATCATGATCACCCAGTATTTATGACTTATGTCTGATCTCGACATTTATCATACTTTCTAGAGATAGTACAGTAGATTTCAGGACATTCCCAACAATCTCCCACTTGTACTGGAATCCTACACAGGACATTCCCAACAATCTCCCGATTGTACTGGAATCCTACATTCCCTAATCCTTTTGTCTCAATATCTCGATCTGGCATAAGGCAAGATGCGTGTCATCCTTATATAGCCAGACCATGTTCATCGGACCAGATTTGATACTGACAATGCAAACGACTTGGGCAAGTCCGTTTGGGAGTGGCCACTCTCTTACCAGCTATCAAGTCTCCGATTGGCCTAGAGATATTACCTCCGTTAAACGGCAGGGACAAATCCCATCTTGTTCCATCACTATGAACTACATACTTCATAATACACCCAACCAAGGTCCTTATAGCTCCCAGTTACGAAACAGCGTTAGACAATGATCAAAGCGCATCACTCCATGTGCAGCCACATGCATGCGAACTCAGGTCTAAGGACTATACTCTATAGTCGTATATGAGAACCTCTTATGACACAGATATTAATATCTTGTAGAGTTCTCATCAGCGGGCCATGTCCGGTCATATGCTCCCCTACATATACCTATGTGTCGACTTTGATGCCGCGCATCTATGACCCCTCGAAACTTGGTCATAAGTCTCAACACAATCTAGTCTCAAGTGGTTGTTGGTGTTCCAATTTCAACAACCTTCGACTATGGACACTATGATTTATGTCATTTCGTTAAATATGGGGTTTCAGGATCAAGTCTACTCATGTACTTCGATGTACTTCGATGGCCCATATATAATGACATGAATCATTTTGGAACGATTATTTATATCACAGTTAAAATAATCCAGAAATCATAGATTTCATGAACATAAAATATTATGTTCACATGAACCTTTCAAAATGACTAAGTAAAGCCCTTTACGAACTCCCACTGAAATTAAGACTACATCTTAATTTCACTCATCCTACAGCTACAGTCCGCGACTCGTGCTTAGGCCTAAGGAGTGGCTTTGTTAATAGATTAGCAACGTTCTCATTCGATGAAACTTGCTGATCTACTTAACACCTCTGTCATTTATCTCATGGAATAGGTTATACCTATCCTCAAGGTGTTTGGATCTCTGATGTGCAGCTAGTCTCATCTATGCTGGGAATCACATCAAGTTCAGTGATGAACTCTTCTTTCCAAACAACCTCTTTCGCCGCTTTCCAAGCTGCGAAACGTTCAGCTTAAGTCATGGAGTCAGCAACAGTGCCTTGCACCGCCAGACAGACACAAGATATAGCCGGACTGTGACCAGGAATTATCTTTGTCAATTGGAAAATTGCCTTTCAGACTCTATCGACTTGTAGCACCTCACTTTCTCCGTAAACCAAGAATTTATCCTTAGTATTTCTCAAATACTTTAGGATATTCTTTATGGCAATCCAGTGATTCTTTGCTGGATTTGACTGGTCTATACTTGTCTTGCTTAACATTAAAGCAACATCAAAACAAGTGTGTGTCATGGCATACATGATAGATCCAATTGCCTACGCATATGGAATCTCATCCATGCATTCAAGCTCAGCAGTTATCGTAGGATACTGTATCTTGCTTAACTTAATGCCATGTGACATTGGCATAAAACCCTTCTTGGATTGCTCAAAACGTGTAGGACTTTGTCAATGTAAGAATCCTGACTTTGTCCTACCAGCTCTTCTGGATCTCTATCTTTAGATCCAGAATCCAAGAACTACGTGGCTTTACCCATGTCAATCACAAAACCAACTCCCAAGCCAGTCCTTACCGACTGCAGTATTGGGACGTTATTTCCGAGAATCAGTATGTCATCGACATACATTACAAGAAATGCAATATCGCTCCCACTTATCTATTAGTAAACGCACAGTTCCGCTTCGTTCCTGTTCAAGTCAAAACCTTGACTACTTCAACAGAACGAAGATTCCAACTCCGATATGTTTGCTTCCATCCATGAATGGATCAATGAAGCTAACTTACACATAGTGTAATTTTCGGAGTCCGGGCTCACTTTCGCTTCTTTGAATTTCGCAGGTTCGTCGCTTTCAATGATCATCAGATCATGCGAACTTTCAATGATCATCAGGTTCAACTAATGACGAGAAATCACTCTCGGATTAGTAACTGATTCATTCAGATCTGCGAACAGGCTTTACAGGTGTAGATTCTACAGAAATCTGTAAATTCATCCGCTGCTCTCCCTCAACAGGTTGAGCAGCCTCCTGTATTTCTCGAATTTCTTCGAGTTACGCTTTTACTCCCACTGTTCTTCTTGGAAGGTAACTTCCCCTCTTAGAAAACAGAATGGACGTAAAAGGTAACAAGCCTTGGTTTCCCTAGGACAACCAGCGAAGTAGCACAACTACAAATACTCAGTAAAGCCGAATTTGGATCATTTCCAATCCACATTTACGTGGTGTCTTTCAACTGATATTGGTGGAACTATTTCAGCGTAAACTTAGATATTTCTAGAGCGTTATTCTTAAAGAATATCATGGAAGATTCGTGTGACTCATCTTTAATCATTTCTAATAAGATCTGATTCTTTCTCACAGAAATACCTCAAGGTTTTCAGGAGAATTGAGCTGTGAAACGACTTCACACTCATTCAGATGATCACACCATTAATGACTCAAGTATTCTCACTCGTGATCTAATCCAGAGTCTTAATACTTCTGTCACTCAGATTCTATACCTCATTCTGGAACTCTTTCGACCATGTCAAAGAATTCCGACTTGTGTCTTATCAAATGAACACAGTCTTACTCACTGAAGTAATCAGTAGAGACAATGAAGTACAGGAAATTTTCTCTGGCATTACTGCTCATCGGACCACATACATGAGTATGTTCAATCTCCAATAAGTCTTTGGGCCTTTCTCTAGCTCGGCTAAGATGGGCCCTTTGTCTTTTGGTCTAGTAAGCAGAATTCAAGTCTCATAAGATATCCATTCAAATGAGCCCAAAAGTCCATAACTATGGGGTTTCTGAATCTGACTTACTCTATGTGACCAAAACATTTATGCCAAGAAAAATCAGGTTTAATTCATCAGATTTAAACCAATTGCGGTATTTATGTTACATTTTAGGCACTCTATGGTTTAAGATATAAAACCCATTCCTTGAATAGGGTGCTACAATTAATATTTCATTAAGATCAAAAGAACAAAACTTGTCTTTTATCAAAATGAAAAACATTCAAATTCTTACAAGAAAGTGAAAGACAACTCTGCTTAAAGCAGGTACATTGTAGCAATTACTTAATACAAAACCAAGCCTCAAAGGCATCTACAAGTGAAAACCCTACGGCTGAGGCAGCATCCATAGCTCCTTCCAGACACGCAGTTCCACTTGTCCTTTCTTCAACGTTCTACTGTTGCTCAGGCTCTGCATATTATAACAAATATCAGTGCCACAACCAGTATCCAATACCTATAAGGTATAACTTGAAGTAATAACATGAATACCTGAGGAAGTAGTCTCATACATCGACTTTAACTCCTCATAATCTTCCATGAATTTAATGCAATTTCTCTTCCAATGCCCAGTCTCTTTACAGTAGCAGCACTTACCAACGTAAGAGGTATCTGACTCGGGCTCAGAAGACACACGCTTGCCATGAATCAAAATCTGGACAACTTTGTCTTCACCCTTGTCAGCACCAGGTTTTGTAAACCTACCCTTCTCCTTCATGAGATTGTACAGGGTACTCTTCACGTTTGGCTCAACTGTTTTGAGCATATCATGCAGTTCAGTCAACGTCTTCGTTAAGCCTTTGTTGATATAGTTCCTTCTGAACTTATCATAGCTTGACGGCAGTGACTGCAGAATGATCTCAGTTGCCAATTCTTGGCTAACTTGATAATCCAGTTTCCTCAGGTTATAAACGTAACCCATCATTTTACTGACATGAGGACTTACTGGATGATCATTTGGTAGCTTGCAGCTAGTGAGAGATTTAACCAACTGGTATCTCTCCACTCTTACCTGCTCCTGAAATTTCAATTTCAGGCTGCTGATCATCTCTATTGGCGACTCCATGTTCTCATATTGCTTCAGCAAATCTGAGTCCATGGTAGCCAATATCAGACCACGCACATCTACCGCATCATCATAATGCTTATTCCAAGCATTACGTACTGCATGAGAGGCCTTGGACCCGATCCTCTCGGGGAGAGCTCTCTCAAGGACATAGTCCTTTCTCTCCTGCCTGAGGACTAGCCTCAGGTTCCGCGACCAAGTCAAGAAATTTGATCCGTTCAGTTTGTCCATCTCAAGGACAGACCGGATCGAGAAAGTGTTTTGATTGTTTGTGCTAGTCATAGCTGAAATTTAGAGATAAATAGAGTTTTAGTTATTTAGTTCATAAAAGAGTAATCTTAATAACTTATAAGAAGACTCGCATTGCATTCAAAATTTCTTTGTTTAACCTCATAAGAATGCAATGATTCCGAGACCCATGTTCAGCTAAATCCAAAGTGGGCCACTGGCCGTCACCCGGAATTAGCTTTACTTGGTAAGCATACACACAGCTAGTTATATCTCATATAACTCTCGGTTGTGAATTGGGCCCAATGCCCAAAACACCAGATGTCTCAAGGCCCGGGACTCCCGATGGCCCAGTCAAGGAAACCAATCTCTTACAGCCAAATAATCACTAAAGTCTGGGACTCCCAATGAAATTAGTGACTATATACTACTTTACTTACGCGAAAACAGACACCTCACACTGTAAGCCATATCTGTAATCGAATAAGCGTTAAGTAGCTGACAAGATTTGAAAGACATCCAAGCTTGATATTGGTTTTTAGGATTTTAAGTTTTATTTCCAAAAATAGAAGATTACTATTTTGGGAAACTTACTTGTTTTAGAAACTTTCTAAATTTAGAAACATTTTAAAAGTAGAAATTTCTAATTTAATATTTTATTAATATTTTGGGTTGGGTCACAAATTATAGGCCCAATTCTTGGCCCAAGACCATAGAATTCCAGTTGGCCCAATAATTTGACATAACCGATTCGGCTTATTAATTCTGGTCCAAGACCAAATTAACTGTCAAAACCATCGGTTATTTACTAAACCAGACCAGTTCTAAATTATTTGGTCCAACCAAATCAAACTTAGACCAGCCTTCGGTTTAGGTTAAATTCAATTTTTGAATTTCAATCCGGTTTAACCAGAAATTAAATAATACCAATTGTATTAAATAATTTCCAGCAAACCGCGATTTGGGTTAACCGCTTGAACCACCAATTAAATTGGATCGGTTCAGTTAAGTCCAAAACCGGGAAGAAACACCTAGTGTTTTAGCCAATTTGACCAAACTTGCGGTTTAAGGCTTTAAACACACGATTAACCGCCAATTAAATGGACCGGTTTAATCGGTGCGGTTTGGGCAACGAACCGCGAAGCTCGGTTTAACCGATTGACTATTCACGGGACGTAAAGATTTAACGGGCCAAACGATCGACATGATCGATCAATCATCCACGGCCCATGATCATAATTGATCACTTACGGCCCAATGATCACGATCGATCACGATCGTCCAGCTATCGGCCACGCTCGATCACACGGCCCGTGATTACTCGATCATCGATCGATCCTCTCGACCACGATCGCTCGCAAATCATACGATCACTCGCAAATCATACGATCCATGTAATGATTATGATCGCATGATTACGGCCGATACATTATCACGGTTGATCACTTGTGATTCAAGCAATCAATGGCCATTAGAGATCGATACTACACGATCCCTCTCTCGGCTTTAGCGATCGGCCCATTAACTATCGATGCTCTCGATCACGATCCACAAGGCAACAAGGCATCTCGATCAAACCATGCATCATCGGCCAATAGATAATTAACCTTATCGATCGGTCAATACACGTGATTGACGGCAATAAGCTTGTTAATTATAACCGAGACCATTAGCGATTTAGGGTTTAAATTAGTTTAATCATTTTTCTTTCAAAATTGATTCAAAACCTTTAAATCCCATATTAGATCCAAATTACAAGATACCTAATGACCTAGGCTCTGATACCACTGAAGTATTATGCGTTTTTCCATGGTTCAATTCCCAAATTGCAACCTAACACATAATCTTAAACAGATCTAGGTTCTAGTAACTGAATCATAAACACAAACCTGATCTTACCTTTGCAGCGGAATGGTTGATGACAAGATCAGATTAGAACAGACGTTTACCTGTTCCTCCTCGGTATCCACACGCTTACAAGCACGGATGGCTGCTAGACCGGATGGATGATCAACAGAGAGAGAGAGTTCAAGAGAGAATTGAGCCGCGGCTGTATCTCTTTCAAATCGCCAACTATGGCTTGGGGTTTCTAAAACCCTTGTTGCCATCTTATTAATTCACTAATGGGCCCAAGTTTAATTAATTAAACTAATGGTCCATTAGACTTTTGGGCCCAAGACACAAATCAGACAAAAGCACATTTGTTGTCTGCCCAACTCTCTGTACAAATACAGTAAATGCCTTAGCATCTTACCGTATTAATTCCATCTTAACTTTCCCGTTAGCTATGGTGTGTGACCCTTTGGGATCATACAATACTGGTAATAAGTCCTAAACTTATAGATCAAGAGCGGACTCTAGCAAGCCATCATGATCACCCAGTATTTATGACTTATGTCTGATCTCGACATTTATCATACTTTCTAGAGATAGTACAGTAGATTTCAGGACATTCCCAACAACTACCTAAGAAAGACGACATTAACAAGGGACTATCGCCCGGAATCGAATGAAGTAAGGGAGATCACGTTCGGTCCTCACCTTAGCCAAAGAAGAGGGCAAAACCGTGAATTAGCATCCCCATTGACCCGAACGGACATCGGTTCTGAAAAGAGGATGAGAAATCGAGTGAGATAGGCTTTTGAATCGCTTAAATCGGCCTCAGGATGAGCGAGATATGATCGATTGAAAATATCCCACTCAAACCAGCTAAACCGATCTAAACCGGGAATTGAAATTGGAAATTGACTAAACCAAATTAAACCAGTCGGTCAACCCAAACCAGACCCGGTCAAGGATCCGACCCGAATGGGTCAGACCCGACCCGACCCGATCCGACACGACCCGGACCGGTCAACGGTCAACGGGTCCGGTCAACGGTCAACCGGCGGCGACGGCGGTGGTCAACGGCGGTCCGGCGGCGGCTCCGGTCGGCGGCGGTGGTGGCGCGTGGGGGCGGCGGCGACGGCGCGTGGCGGCGGCGGCGACGGCGCGTGGCGGCGGCGGCGACGGCGCGTGGCGGCGGCGGCGACGGCGCGTGGCGGCGGCGCGTGACTCCGGCGATCGGCGCGTGAGCTCCGGCGCGTGGCTCCTCCGCTGCGTGTGGATCTCACGCGCCCGTGGCTCCTCCGGCGCGTGCGGCGGCGCGTGGCGGTCGGCTCGGCGGCTCCGGCTTCGTCTCGTCACGACGGTCACGGTGGTGTGCTCGGTTTCTCGGGATTCGGGGTATTTCGAAAGATATAAAAGTTTGAAAACGTTTTCGGGTTTGGAAAGCTTAGATCTGGTTCTCGGGATTACCTGGTGAGATTTGGAAGAGGGAAAAACGTGAATAGTGCTCTGGAAGCTCGAACGTCCTCAGATCCCGACAGGGCTTCGCCGAAATAAAGAGAATTGGGTTTCTGGGGAAAAAGGGGCAGTATTTATAGGGAGAGTTCTGCAGAAACCCTAGGGTTTTAGAAAAGGAAAGCAGGCTGATGGGCTTGGCTATTGGGCTTGGCCTTATAATCAGAAAAGGAAACGTCCAGATAAGGAAGGAATAGAAAGGGAAGGTGGATTTGGGCTGGCTTTTGGGCTTTTCTTTCAAAAAAATTTGGGCATGGGTTTGGGTATGTTACAATTCTCCCCCTCTTGAAAAGAATTCGTCCCGAATTCGGTGATGTGAGGTTTCCCGCTCACCTCTGAACTCAAGGGATCTACTCTATTCAGGCGCGAGGCTAATCGTAACGGAAGTCCGTTCGGAAGGCACGATGTAAATAAAGAATCAATAGAATAAGGAATAGGGCTACACGAGATTCGAATCAAAAGAAGAAAACCAGCTACGCGAAAACCGCAGAAAGAAAACCAACAAAGACAAAATCCCAAAAACTCTAACACGAATACTACGCCCTACTCCTATCATCCCCCCACGCCCCCCGACTCTAGCCACTCGCTGATCCCGGGGTCCGCAACTTAAGGTCCAAGTCTCCTCGGTACACCAGGCCTTCCTCGCTGTCATACTCCTCGGGGTCTGACTCTGGCTCCGGCTCTGAATCTGAGATGACGATCACTGGAGGTGCTGCTGCCGGCTCCTGACTCGGTGTATCCCACTGCTGATCAAGTCCATCCGGTCCCTCCTCCAATCTGTTCCCCTGCCTATCCAACCAGACATACTCTCGCTCCACCCGTACCCGCCGCATCCCCTGCTCCCACTGCTCCCGCTCTCGGTCCACGCCCGCCTGCTGCCGGGCCTGCTCTGCCCTCTGTTGCTCATACCTCTCTTGCATACGCTCCAAGGCGGCCCTCTGCTCCGCCAGCCGAGCCCGGTCCGCAATCTCCTGCTCTCACTTCAGACGCAGCTCCTCATCCCAAATGGCTTGCTGCTCTGCCATGACCTGGCGCCGGGTGTCCTCGTCACTACAACGCCTCTCCCTCATCTGCTGCCGAAACACTGGATCCCTCTGGTTCCTATCCACAGCCTCTGCGTACCTAGCAGCCATCGCAACCAGATTGTACTCTCCGTACTCACTCCCATCCGTCATCCCCTCTCGGATCTCCGGTGCTAGCCCATCCATAAACATGGTCATCAGATGAATCGGGGATCTTGGGTGGGTGCAGCCAGCTCGGAAAATGAACGCATCCCTGTACTCATGCACGCTCATGCCTGCCACCTGAAAGGGTCGGGGAACGTCCCGGGGAATCTCCTGCGCCCTCCTCGATGTCGACGCCCCTGGTATCCCGTCTGACGGTCTCACTGTCATGAAGCACACACGACTCGGTGGGTCGGAATGAGGGTAACTTATATTATATTCAATAACATAAGTTACCCTCAATAGAATATACTGATTCCAAGATCCACATATAACTGAGATCAAAGTGGGCCACTGGCCATCACCCAACCTTAGCTTATATCGGTAAGCCCTATGTCGGCTAATTATATCCGTGATATAACTCTTGGTTGTGAATCTGGGCCCGAGGCCCAATCCACTCTGATGTCTCAAGGCCCGGGACTCCCGATGGCCCAGTCAAGAAAACCAGACTATACAGTCATGTAATCATTAATGTCTGGGACTCCCAATGACATTTATGAATCACAAACCGTCTTATCCACGCAAAAGTAGACACCCTCACACTGTAAGGCCATGAATACAATTGAATGGGCTTCGACAGCTGACATAGATTGGACAAGACATCCAACGCTTGATATTATTTGAGGTTTGTAGGTTTATTAAAAATTCATCCCAAAATAGAAGATTACTATTTTGGGAAACTTTCCTTTTTGGGAAACCTACTAATTTTGGAAACTTTCTAAAATTGGAAACTTTCTAAAACCGGAAACTTTCTAACTTTAGAAATTTCTTAAAATCCAAAACATGCAAATCTAGAAACTTCTATTTTAAGAAACTTTCTAATTTCAAAATTTCGGAAACTTTAATTTAAAATCGATTTATAAATATATAAAATAAATTTTAAATTAATTCTGAAGAAAAGACTCAAATAATTGGCCCAATTGTTTTAACTTCTTGGCCCGAGGCCCAAGAATTGGTTCATGTCCAAGACATAACCCAATTGCCCAATTAAATGACATAACCGGTCTGGTTCATTAAAATTGGTCTAACCAAAATTAATTTCTACGATGACCACAATTGTCAACCGGTTATTTACTAAACCGGATTTTCTCAATTTATTTGGTCCAACCAAATCAAATTAGAAAATCCTGGTTTAGGCACAAAATCCAATTTTCGACTTTGGATTTCTTATCCCGGTTTAACCAGAACTTAATAAATATTATTAAGTCTGTTTATTAAACCGTGACGAATTGATTTTAATCAAGTTTTTTTAAACCGAACCATAAAACGAACCGAACCGATTGATCACGTGAACCGATCACGACCTAGCCGTGAGCTTCACGCGATCACGTCAGCCGCAAGCCGCACGCGTTCGATCCATGATCGGGACGGCTGCTTCACGGGACGGGACGGGACGATCGTCGAGCTCGGGTCGTGGCTTCACGCGATCGCCGAGCGATCGGGACAGCCGGGACGACGATGAGCTCGGGACGGGACGGGCGAGCGACGATAGGGAACGAGTCGGGTCATGCGATCGGGACGACTATCGGGTCGAGTTATCGCGATGATCCACTCGGCTCTCGATCACGCGGGACGATGCTGGCTTGGCCGAGACGCGACGTGAGCTCGGTCCATCCACGCGATCGGGACGCGATCCATCCGACGATCGGGACGCGACCACGCAACACGATCGTTACCGATCGGTTCGTGCGTCTTCCGCGATCCGGACGATCCGACGCATACCGATTCATATAGATCGGATCATGCGATTTCTTGTTTGTTTAGGTTTTAATTCTTTGTTTCTTAAGTGTTTTTCCTTATCAGTAGATTGATTCAAAACACTTCTTAAACAATCCTAAACATGATTCTAAACAAGAAAACCCACAGAACCAATAGCTCTGATACCACTGAAGGAATGTTTAGTGTTAATCCAGATTCAATTCTCAGATTCAACAGTCCTAAACATGCAGATCTAGGTTCTCTTGATTAGAAACTTAATGGATCTCACCTGTTACCTTTTTTGTGCAGCGGAAATATGAAGAACAGGTCAGAGATCAGAGAACCACCAAGTGATAGCTCCTCCAAAGGTTCACACACGCACACCAAGCAGGAAGAAGGCTGCTAGACCAAGAGAGAGGAGGCGCAGGAGAGAGAGAGAAATCGCAGAGGGGGCTAGGGTTAGAAGGAGACTCAGACTTAAGTTTTATTTATAAAACTTGTCTAGTTCCTTTTGGGCTTTTGGGCCCAAATACCAATCTGATTAAATCCCTTGGATTTAATCAGACCCATTAATCTCTCTCTAAGTACGACAAATGCCTGGCACTTTTACCGTACTTCTGCTAAGCCGTTCCTACACATTTTCCTGTTAGCTTAGGCGTGTGACCCATATGGGATCATATAATAAAGGCAATAAGTCCAAGACTTATAGATCATGAGCGGACTCTAGCAAGCCATCATGACCCCCAGTATTATATGACTTATGTCTGATCATTGACATACTCTTACTTTCTAGAGACAGTACCGAGATTACTGGACACAATTCCAACAGTTACAAGTCCCCCCTCCCTTGAAATGGATTCTTCCCCGAATCCGCCTCAAGGTTTTCATTCTGCATGAACGCCTTAAGCAACTCAGGATATTCGGCCTTCATCTGATTCTCTGTCTCCCATGGATCTCTTTAACTCCGTTGCAAATCCATTCTACCTTCACCATTTGAATCACCTTCTTCCTCGTTGCTTTTTCCATCCTATCTAGGATTCTTAAGGGTCTAGCTTCCAAGGTGAGATTTTCTGTAAGATCATTGGGGATCTCAGACATAATCATATCTTTATCCGAAAGGCACTTGCGCAATTGAGAGACATGGAACACATTGTGAAATGCCTCCATTTCGTTTGGCAAGTCAAACTTATAGGCTACCGGCCCAACCCTTTCCAGGATCGTGAATGGCCCTAAATATCTTGGATCAAGATTCCCATGTTTGGAAACCGTTTCCCTTCCTTTGAAGGTGATCATCTTCAGGTAGTCTCGGTCCCCAACTTGGAACTCGATGTCTTTCCTTCTCTCATTGGCATAACTCCTTTGGCGGTCTTGCGCCTCTTTCATCTTAGCCCTTAGGAACCAAATTTGCTCGGTGGTCTCTGCAATTAGATCGGGTCCAATCACACTAGACTCCCTCATTTTTGTCTAGCACAATGGGGTCCTGCAAGGCCGCCCATACAAAGCCTCATAAGGCGACATTCCGATGCTTGCTTGATAACTATTTTTATAAGCAAACTCGGTAAAGGTCAAGTACTTTTCCCAAGAGTCACACCAGTCTAGAACACATGATCTCAACATGTCTTCTAGGGTTTGTATGGTCCTTTATGATTGTCCATCCGTCTGAGGATGGTAAGCCGTGCTCATATTCACTCTTGTTCCTAGGGCTTTCTGAAAAGCTTGCCAAAAATAAGAAGTGAAACGGCCGTCTCTATATAAGATAATACTTGCTGGAATACCATGAAGTCTCACGATTTCATCATGTTATTTCTCAGAAAGCTTCCCTACTCCGCCAGTCTTCTTGATGGCTAGGAAATGTGCAGATTTGGTTAACCTATCCACCACAACCCAAATCGTGTCTTTCCTCCACCAGGTCGCGGGCAGTCCTGTCACAAAGTCCATTGTGATGTGATCCCATTTCCATTTCGGAATGGGTAGACTTTGTAGCAGGCCGCTCGGGACTTGGTGTTCAATCTTCACCAATTGACACGTTTGGCACTTAGCCACCCATTCAGCTATGTCTCTTTTCATTCTGACCCAGTGATAGTACCGTTTGAGGTCTTGGTACATCTTGGTTTGTCCGGGATGGATAGAGAATTTAGACTGATGAGCCATCTTAAGGATCTCTTCCTTAAGGTCCTTCACGTCTGGAACACAAACTCGACCATTCACAACAATTGTCCCATTGTTGGTGAACTGATACTGTGTTGTTGTTGTTGACCGCCTTGATTAACTCCTCGTCATGCTCTTGCGCCAACCAAACTCTAGTCAACAGATCAGCCTGATCTTCTGCTCCAAGACCTAGTGGCTCGTTGTCCACTGACAATGAGTTTAGATGCAAGGACCTGACCAATCCGACCAAGGTCTCTGCATCCTTCTCCATGGCCACTTCAGTCCTTTTTCGGTTCAAGGCATTCGATACCAAGTTTGCCTTTACAGGATGGTAAGTGATGTCTAGATCATAATCTGCCACCAATTCCATCCATCTTCTTTTCCTTAAGTTCAAGTCAAGCTGAGTGAACATATACTCCAAGCTCTTATGGTCGGTAAATAGTTTCGATTTAGCTCCGTAGAGGTAAGATCGCCATATCTTAAGTGAAAATACTACTGCAGCCATTTCAAGATCATGAGTTGGGAAGTTACCCTCATGTTTCCTCAGATGCCTTGAGGCGTATGCAATTACCTTCCTGTCCTGCATCAAAATGCATCCCAAACCATTCTGGGATGCATCCGTGTAGACCATGTATGGTACATTGTCCACAGGCAGGGTTAGGACAGGTGCTTTGGTTAGCATCTCCTTTAACTCCATAAAACTCCTCTCGGCTGCGTCCGTCCATTCGAACTTCACGTTCTTTCCGGTCAGCTTTGTCATAGCCTTGGCCATGCTTGCAAAACCCTGGACGAACCGCCGGTAGTAGCCGGTTAGTCCGAGGAAAATTTTGACCTCGGTCGCGTTTCTTCGCCCCGACCACTCTTTGATCGACAATATCTTCTCAGGATCGACCGATACTCCCTCGTCCGACATGATGTGTCCGAGGAAACCTATCCGCTTTTGCCAAAAGCTACACTTTCTTAGTTTGGCATAAAGCTTATGCTCCTGTAATGTATCCATTAATATAAAAATACCACTGTTGAGATAGAAATTGCTCTCTAGAAACAAAATTCAAACAAAACTTTTTAAAGAATATTTATCTATTAATATAATTTTAAGCTATTGTATTTTAATTATATTTTGTAATACTTACTTATGCTAATAATTATGAAGATCTTATTATTGTTAATATAATTATAACCATAACATGTAGGATAAAAAAACATATCATCGCTTATATTTAAATATAGCATACTATATATTTTAACACACGAAATAACATTCATAGTTTTTACAATTTTTGTTAACAATCATACTTTTAAAATTGTTAAAAGTAACAGTCACAATTTAAAGAGCCAAAATTTTTACAGCCAAAAGCTTACAGTTACAGTCCTTACCAATTGTCTTTCTCTTTACTCTGACATAGTCTTTTCCACACAACCCATGGGATCTTCTTACGATTGTTCCCGCTACTCCACCAGTACTGAATTAAGACACTTGTCAGCTTATCACATAGATCTTTTGGAAGTTTAAAGACACTCATAGCATAAACTGGCATTGCTAGTCCAATGGATTTGATCAAAATTTCTTTACCACCCTGAGAGAGAGCATGTGCAAACCATCCTTTGACTCGTCCCTGAAGTTTCTCCTGAACAAAATTCAAAATTTGCCTTTTCGAACCACTAAAACATTCCGGGAGCCCCAAATAAGTTCCTTCCCCTCCTTGTTTATCAATACCAAGAATCCGCTTTATTGCCACTTGTACCGATTCATCTGTCTTGGGTCCAAAGATAATAGATGACTTAGCCTTGTTGATAAGCTGACCAGAAGCATCACCATATAGCTTGAGACATCTGACTATTTGTGTGGCTTCTTGTTCGGTCGCTTGACACATGAGCAGACTGTCATCGGCAAACAACAAGTGGTGAACAGCCGGACTAGAGGAACCCAACCATATACCATGAAGAGCACTTGACTGTTCCGAAAAGTTTAAACAGCCCACCAAAGCTTTTGCAGCTAATATGAATAAAAAGGGTGAGAGAGGATCAAAATCTAGTTGGCAATGCAGTATATATTCAAATGAAAAAAAAAGTCAACACATCCCACAAAAAAAAAAAAAAATTCGAAGGATGCAAGAGGATCTCACCTAGGGATGTTATTTTCAGGGTTTTGAACTCTGTCTAACCCTTTTATATATAACCCAGCCCTATTATAACCCTGACCCTGTTTCAGCCTTTTAATTTATTAAGGGCCAGGGTTAACCCACATGGCTAATTTAACCCTGTTTTTATTTGGCAGAAAAAATATTAATTCAAAGAACATCATGTTTGCATATTAATAAAGTGTCAAAATAACATCATGTTTTGAATGTTTTTCAATGTATTCACTCTACAACATAGATACAAAACATTTTATAACTAAAAAAGAGGCTCAAACACTAAAGTTTCTTAATCTTTTGCTCCTCCATCACAATCTTTTGCTCCTCCTTCAATCTGTAAAAGCAAGCCACAAAAATTAATGAGTCTGGCTTCTGCTCATAATCAGTAAACTTCGTTATCAAAGTGAAAGCAGAAACTGTTGTAACAAGGACTAACAAATATTAATCAGTTTGGCTCCTCAACAAAGAAAACACAATTGATTATGTAAAAACAAGCCAAAAGATACGATTCATACATGTTTCAGACAAAGAAGCAACATCTATAAATGTTTCAAAGAGCAGCCAAAATATTCATACAAATTCAAACAGAGAAGCAACATCTATAAATGTTTCAAAGAGCAGAAAAAGAACAGAGTGAACAAATAAAGATACGATTCAACAGACAACCAATAAGCACCAGAGAACGAACAACCCTAATAATGGCTATAGGTTGGGTGATAAGTGCAAGACCTGAATCCACAAAGGAAGGAAAAAATTTATAAACACAGTTCAAGAGGATCTTGAATCTAAACATCAAAAGAACATAATTTTCATAATGAAGAGAGTAAACAAACGTTGCAGGAAAAATCCTTGAATTTACAAAACTGCAACAAACTTAATTCAATAACTTAAAACTCATGCTCATGGTCGGAATCTCATAACTAGGTGAATCAACAAACTACTTAAAAGAAGAAGAAGTGGAACCCGAGAAGTCAGGGGCTTAAGCATATCAACAAGTATTAGATATCAAAACCAGTAAACCACAGCATGACAGAGGAAAGTTTCAATCCAATACCTCAATAACACACAAGTTCAACTAAATTATATCAAAAGATGAAAACAAACTAAGAATAAGCACATTATTATCTGCTAATATTCAAGTAGTATCCAAAACAGAACATATTACCAAAGCTTTCAACTCAGACATTATTGTTTCCCTAAAGAAACGAACAAACAAAGATTTAGCTTGAAAGAAGCTAGCAGACTTGTAGATGCAATTGTGAACAAATATTCAATACCATGAAACAAGGAACAAGCTTTTAGAATGATACAAAAGCCATTCCCAATAGTAATGAACTAAAAACTTCAAAGACTACAGCTAAATTGAGTGATTCTGATGAACTTCAATTCGCTTCTTCAAGCATTACCTTGGCTAAGGGGAGGCTGAACATGAATACTATAATTGAACAGTAGAAATCGAGCATACCCATACCCATATCATTGGCGAGCTCTCCACGAGTGAAGTTCGCTGAAGCAGCGGTAGTCAAAGCCTCAAAGGTACAGTACACATATGCTTACTCGATTGCAGAATACAAAATTGGGAATGCCTATCAATTTAGCCAGCAACCCTTACTGCGGCCATCTCATCAAGCTTTGAGCTCATATGCTGCAACGAGATAAATCGAGAGCCAAATCAATCGATTTACTAAAGACAGAACACAGATACAAGCAAACCCACAAACCAATTTTCATAACTCACCGGAAACTGAAGAATCCGACCACAAATCGATGAGAAGGCTTTGGCGAAGAAGAGAAAAATTAGGGTTCTTCAATTTTATGAATTTTTTCCGACCAAATTTAGGCAGTTGCATACTACGTCGTTTTAATATTTAGAAACTTAAAAAAAAAAACAAAATTGACCCTCTTAAAGTCTAAGGGTTAATTTTAGACGGCCCTATTTGAACCATGTGCTAAAATACAGGGTTTAGGACTAAAAAAAAAGTGAACAGGGCTGGACCAGCCTTTTTAACTTGAGCCCTATATAACATCCCTAATTATCAGTAAGGGTAAAAATAAAAAAGGTCCAAATTCGCCAAAAAAATAGACCTAGAGAAACGGGCCAAACTGTCAAACCGTCGTCTTCCTACGAGGCGATTCTCAAAGGCAAAAACACAGAGACAAACCACTTATTTGCTGCAACCTCCGGCCGACGCCGGCTCTGGCGTCGGACGTACTCTTCTTTTCTTTGCTTATTAGTTATTTTGTACTTTTCTTTCAAATAAAATCTGGAATCTGGAATGTTGATTTCCAAAGAAATATCTTTGGTAATTCATCTTTTGGATCTCTGTTTCGTTCTCTCTTTTCATGAGAGTTTTCCTCAGACCGTAATCCATCAGTCACCGATTCGATTCAGTGTCGGCTTCATTCCGTTAGAGATTCTTCGAAACGGCATATTTTGGTTGATTTTTGTAACTGCTATGATTTGGGATCCTGGCATATCTACTTCCGTTATGGTTGATGCGGCTCAGAGAAATCAGAAGGTTAAAGCCAGAATTCTATTAAATCTGATCGATTTTGCCTTGACTCATCATCGATTTTCAGAAACAATAGCAGATTTGAAGTCCAAAGATGATACTGTGATCACAACAATGGAATCCCTTTCATCACAAAATGGCGTAATATTGAAGAGTCTCCATCCATAAATATATGTGTCGAACAACGACATAAGTTATTGTTGTGAACAACAATGTTTTGATGGTATTATTCTCAGGTTTTACTTTTCTGGACATAGTCTTCTATGTTATTTCTAGTTGTTAGAAAAGTCTGTCTACACAACAAATATGGAGGAAATGGCAAGTCGGAAACTGTTCGGTGTGGTTTTACAAAGTTGTTGGAATAAAAGAGGGAATCAGAGCCGGTGATTGTGAACAACGTCAAATTTTCAATTTAAGGAGTACAGAGTCAGAACCAAACCCTGTTAGAAGGTCTTGGATACAAAAGTATTGGTATCTAATTATGGAAACAGAACTTCAAATGAAAGCATTGGGTTTTATCATGGTGTGTGCAATGATAAGCTTTAGCCAAGAGTTGCTTGCGAAACACACTTGTATTAGAGAAAGATCGTATACGAAGGAGGAAAATAACGGTTTCATTCCGTTAGCGAGTAAAATTTTATCTCGAAAAGCATCGTTAAATTCACTATTTATGTGGTATTGATTCTCACTATATGGCGCATATATCTGCTTATGTAATAATTTGTTTTTAGAAGTTTTGTCTATTGACTTTGTAATCCTTCGATATTAATGGAATTGTTTGCCGGAAAAAAAAAAAAGAGAAACGGGCCAAAAATGAAGGCTCATTTAACTTGAAAGAACAAAGAAAACGGGCTCATATTTAACTTGAAAAAGTAGGATAGTGACGTGACGGCTAACGCGGCGCGTGACTCAGTCCGGGTCAGAATCCGCAGGCGCCGTCGCTGCCAAGAATCTCGCACGTGGGGGTCATCCTCCCAAGTAATCCATGAATCTTCTTCTTTTTTTTTTATATTTGAAGACAAGAATATCATTCGATCTCATCATTACCTTTTCGGATCCCAATTATCCTTGGCTCTCTCCAATCAATGGTACGTTGATCGCAGATCCCATCTGATTTTGGTTGTTTTGAATCTGAATCATTCATTCTTCTTCATTTGTCCTGTTTACAGTCAGACGACGCCATGGATAATTACAACAGTTCTCTCAAGGAATTCTACATCCCTACTTACGTCCTCTCGCCGGAATCGGAAGCTCTAGCATTGCCAATCGCTCCACCTGAGAGCCCCGTCCTTGTCTTCATCAACTCAAAAAGCGGTGGTCAGTTGGGTGGGGAACTCCTCCTTACCTACCGCTCTCTTCTTAATGATAAGCAGGTAATCTCATCTTGTTTTGTTTTATTTTTTGGGGGTATTAAACTACTTTCTGTCTGGTGCTCAGGTCTTTGATCTTGGGCTAGAGACCCCGGATAAGGTGCTCCGCAGAATCTATCTTAACCTTGAGAGGCTAAAGGATGATGATTTGGCTCGTCACATTCGGGACAAGTTAAAAATAATTGTGAGTTTCTTTACAACTACAACCTAAACCCGATCATTCACCTTATTGCTTGCATCTTTAGGTTGCAGGAGGTGATGGTACTGCTGGCTGGCTCCTTGGAGTTGTATGTGACCTTAAATTATCACATCCTCCTCCAATTGCCACCGTACCTTTGGGTACAGGAAATAACCTTCCCTTTGCATTTGGATGGGTCTGTACACTCAATACTTTGGGGTATGTTCATATGTTTCTTTACTATCACAAGCGTTTCAATCCTTTCTGCCTCTCTTCAGGGAAAGAAGAATCCTGGAACAGATACAACTTCAGTGGAGTTGTTTTTGGATCAAGTGCTCAGGGCCAAAGAGATGAAGATTGACAAGTATGTGCATGCTTCTTTTTTTGTTACAATGGAGTATATAATTCTGGAATAACTGGTGGATACATTTCTCTACTTTAAGTTGGCACATACTTATGAGGATGAAGATTCCTAAAGAAGGCTCTTGTGATCCTCTTGCACCTCTTGAGTTACCACATTCTCTACATGCATTCCACCGTGTTTCTCCAACAGATGAACTAAATATGGTAAATAATATCTATCTGCCACCAAATAACTGTCTGGTCTTATATCTGATACCCTTCACTCTCCCAGGAAGGTTACCACACATTTCGCGGGGGGTTCTGGAATTACTTTAGCCTGGGTGAGATATTTTGTTTCAAAAAATGCTCATCTGCTTCCCTTTAACCCTGGATTTTTTTTTTTTTTTTTAATCAAGTCTCATAACCAAGGTAGCACCGCCGTTAGGTTTCCCTGACGGAGTTGTGACCTTTCAGCAATCATAACATATTATACTAATTTTTTTTTTTTTTTTATAAATTGCCATGAAGGTATTGGATTGTCCTTGATGGAAATTAAATAAAAGAAAAAAAAATTGATATCCTTTACTATGGTCGATGATCATCTTTTTTTGACCTTTTGAAAGTTCGATTGTCCTTATGCAGGAATGGATGCTCAAATTTCTTATGCGTTTCATTCTGAGAGGAAGCTGCACCCTGAAAAATTTAAGAATCAGCTGGTTAATCAGGTACCTTGTTTTGAAGTTTTCTGACCCCATTTCTTACAAATTTACCCTGAATGCTTCTGCTGTGATTCTGATTTTGTTACTGGATTAAAACTAAACAAGTAATAAGAACTTTGCATCGTCTTCACATTCCCATTTTTCAATTTGCTAGAGTACGTATGTAAAGCTTGGTTGCACGCAAGGGTGGTTTTGTGCCTCGCTTTTCCACCCTGCTTCACGGTGAGTAAGATGTGAATATATACTGTTTATCTGTTCCTGAGTTTCAGCTCCCCCAACTTCCCATTCACATTTTTTTTATTTGTGTCCAACGTGGGAGTTTCTTGGACATTTTTCTAAATGATATCAATGAACTTCGGCCGATACCTTGTTTTATAATGTCAGTAAATTTGAAATTTGGCGCCAGCAGTTATTCTCTGCTTAGGTCTCGTTGAGCACCTTATAATTGGAGTTTTTATATTCTGATTTAAATGAATGTAACTTATGGTGGCGCACATATTCTCGGTAATGGAGTTCACATTTCTTATATTTCCAGCCTTTATCTGTAACTTGATCTCTATGTATTTAATGATTCTGCTCTCTCACGATGTAACGGACAGCTCTATGGTTCCCTCTGTAGGAACATAGCTCAGCTTGCAAAGGTTAAGATTGCAAATAAAAATGGCCAATGGCATGACCTCCACATACCCCATAGGTAATGTTTATTCATTCAATCTAAATGGTCCTGAGAGATCACTTGGCTAAGAATTACATGCCATGTTGGATAGTCTTGGGATTTATTTTGTGTTGGATCTAGATATAATTTACATCTCAAATGTGACAAGTCAATGCCCTACTTTTTTGCAATACGCTGTCCAATTCCTGACATTTGTTTCTGCTCTCATCTCACAGCATCAGGTCCATTGTATGTCTGAATCTGCCCAGCTTTTCTGGAGGACTAAATCCATGGGGCACACCAAATCCCAGGAAACAACGCGATGTAGGTCTTGAATTCTGTTGACGTTCAAATTATATTGTGTGTATATATTTGCCATGGTGAAATAATATGCATATATATATATTTCTTGTGACACAACAGAGAGAGTTGACTCCACCATTCGTTGATGATGGGTACATTGAGATTGTTGGGTTCAGAAATGCTTGGCACGGTCTTGTCCTGCTCGCTCCAAATGGACACGGCACACGACTGGCCCAGGTAAATGTTGTACAAAAAGAAGTGACATATCGATAGTGCATAGAAATAATAACTTGATTATTTTGTGACTAGGCAAACCGCATACGCTTTGAATTTCGCAAAGGAGCAACGGACCATACATTTATGAGGATGGATGGGGAGCCCTGGAAACAGCCACTGCCAATGGATGATGAAACTGTGATGGTAGAGATTTCACACCTTGGCCAAGTGAACATGCTTGCAACTCAAGAGTGTCGGTCCAGAAGCATGTACGACACTTGGACACCTCGCCATCAGGATGCCGCAGAAGAAGAGTATGATGATAATGAAGACGACTCAGTGGCTGAAGGCGAGGAATTTAGAAAGTTTGGTGCTGCTGATACCTTCAAGATTCCTGACGAGGTTGATATTTCTCACCTTAGTTAGACCGTTTTGTTTTGTTTTGTGGATCATAAAGGAGGTAGCCATATCTTCTTTTTATTTTCTTTTGTTGTTCACGCTTGATTGGTCGAGACACACATCTGGATTTTATAGCAGCGCGGTTCCCTTGTGCATAGGTTACAGAGAAGGCCAAGTCTCTGTAATTCATCTGAGACTCACATTTTTGATGATGTTTTTTTTTTATGTTAAATAGGGAGAACCATTAATAGTAAAAAAGGCAGGGACGAATTTACATACTCATGGTTGAACGCAGCCACTAACTACAAACATGCCACATAGAATCGAAAGAGAGATAGATCCTTGTCCTTGTAAGATAGTTGGATGTTGTTACTAAGAACAAAAAAACACACAATTGATTTTCCATTAAACCAAGAAAGATAGGCTATCACTTGGAGATGGTTTCATTAGTTTTCAGGGATTCGGCTCTTTCCCCTTGCTTCTTCTTCTCCCTGACATGTAAAAAATGTTAATGTTCCACGAGGCTACATTTAACATACATCATGCAGTGCTAGACGCATCATTACCTCTCGACATACTCCTTGAGTAATTCCTTGGCTTGGACAAGCTTCGACAGCAGGTTACGATACACATCGAGGTCCCGGTCCACACTTTTCTTGTTGATGTTTAGGGAGGCACAAAGCTGTTCCATGAGAGACAGATGAGAGAATGCCAACATTGGTCAAAATCAGCTCATCACATAATTACCTTGTCCAAGACAGTTGGATCGGTTGCACTTGCAAGCTCAAGCAAACGAAAAAGGCCAACTGCGAAGAACCTGCTGTAACTAAAGCCCTCAGCTCTTCCTGCAATGTCCTTAAGAATTGCTTCAACTTCTCCGTCCCTAGAGGAGAAGTCAACTAGAGAAGCGCTACTCTGACTTCGGGCCCACTCCTCCATCTTCTGCGCATCCATTCGGTATTGCTTAGGATCCTCATTCAAAGCTTCCACGTAAGCTTTAAAAATGGCATCTCGATCCTGATCGCTCGGATATCCTTCCATGAGCTGATCATAGACAGTGACAAAGCCAAGGGCAAAGACAGGATCGTAACGGTAAGTCTTCTTGTACCTCATCAAATGCTGCTGTACAATGAGCTCCTGCAAAACCGTGTTGTATATACTGGGGATGGGTCGCTTGTATGCTTTTAGAAAATTTGACTTTGTCTCGGATACAGGAGGCACATCTGACCATCATAAGAGGTGATGTAAGTACTTTTCGATAAAAAAAACCAAGCAAGACTAACGAGCAAAGTAGAGAGATTCACCGGACATGCAGTGGATAACAGATCTCGAAGACCTAGAATATTTCAAAGAGTGGCAAGAAAACCCCCTGCAGATAGCGGAGACGGAGGCGAGAGGACGACAAGGACCGAAATTGGAAATCTTGTCCGATTGTCCCAACGCCGGAAAGGAAAGGGAAGCAATTGCAGCCATTGAACAAGGACGACAGAATGAAGAGTTGTTATTAAGACAGAGGAAAAAAAGGATGACTTAAGTGATAGCCATGGGAGGAGGAGGATCAATGGCTGCTTGGATCTTCCCCAGTTTCCAAGGAGCTTATCCAACTTCACTAGTTGTCACAAGTATGACACGTGTCTCTCTTGTGTTCTAGGAATAATCACTCCCATGTTATGGCTAGGCCCGGAAAAGCCCTTTACTTTGCTATTGGGTCCGAAGCCCGCCGATCTAAATGGATCTTATAGTTCAACCACATACAAAAGTAAATGATTGGTCCGTTTAGGTTCATGGACTTAAACAGATATGTTTACGGGCCTAAAATAAATACCCGTTTATTTTTCCGATTTTTTGTTTAAATTATATTTTTTATGAAACGATTTTGTTTTACGCAACATAAAATTCTTTTTATACTATGTCTAAACGAGTTGCTTCAAGTTCGACGGACTATAAGTTAAACGAACTTTAACGAGCATCAATTTAAATGGATCTAAATAGGCAAGCCCTAAACGGGTATAGACTTTAATGAAGATGGCCTAATTTTAAGCTAAAGCATGATCTAACTAACAAATCTCATATCTTGTGGTCTATCATTCCAACTACGTATTAATTAATATTTAAACATCCCATCGTAGCTATTAAGTCTAAGGAGATTGTTCTCGTTTGGTCACTAAGTGACCCGAACCATTCTACAACACCCCAAAACCAGAATTTATGTTTTTTAAAGAAAAAGGAGAAAGCCCAAAAACCCAGCCCAAAGTCCGCCTTCTTTTTTTGTAAACCCTAGGGTTTCTTCATAGTAAGGTGTGGTTGAGAGATCGAGAAACTAAAGGGAACTAGAGGGATTTAGGGGTCGGTTGAGAGTGAGAGGGAGGAAATAGATAGAGACGGAGGAGAGAGATAGTGAGAAAAAGGGGGAAAAGGAGAAAATCTAAAATTTGGAGATTTCACTATTGGTTGGGCGCCAAAATTATTTTAGTTTTCCCTCCAAAAAGAGGATAGTTGTACCAAATATATTAGTTGTACGAATGTTCTTCATAGTTGTACTTTTGCTGTTTTTGTTTATCTAGTGTTACTAACTCTTAAGATATGGTTTACTAGTTTTACAGATTGGATAATTGCTTAAACATATAGTATTGATTGATTTATGCAGTCATTTGTCAAGTCTAAGTATTTAGGGTAGTAGGTCTTCCTAAATTTGTTATTACTTTGAAATCGTTATTGAAACTATAAGGATAATGTTGTCTAAATGTTTCCACAACAACTCAAATAAAATGTAAAATTCTCACTTTCCCATTCTATTTCTATTCTATTTCTGTTAGAACATTCTATTCCACAACAAATATCAACTCAAATAATTTTTGCATTCAAAAGTTACCGATATTTGTCCATAATTGAAATAGTTATGGCAAAGGTCATATTAGTTTTACCAAAGTTTGAAGTAGTTATATTTTGGCTCGTTAGTACATTCATCATGTTATAACATCTCCCGGTTTAGTAGTACATTGCATCTAGTTCAATAGTTACATGCACCCATTAGAAAACATTTATACCTAGTTGTTCTTACAGAACCAAAGCTTACAGAGAAATCAAACGTAGTTTTCTCTAAATAACATTCAAGGTAGTGTTCTTGTGAATAAGCATTTCTTTTCACGTTTTGGGACAAATGCCATAAACAATACTCATGATGAGCTTGTGGAAACACATTTTCTATTGCTTTGATGAGACTTTCATTTCTATCACTCACAAATACCAATTCGGACGAGTCACCTACAACGCTTTTCAACATCTCGAAAAACCGTGTCCAACTAGCTATGTTCTCACCGTCGAGTACACCGAGCGCTATGGGATAAATGTGACGAATAGGATCCTGAGCAACGGCGAAAACTAGTACACCACCATATTCGTTCTTGAGGAAATTTGCATCCACTATTATCAATTTCCTCATGCATGCAAACGCTTCAATGCTAGCTCCCAAAGCTATGAATAGATACTTGAATTTTTTTTCCACATGCAGTTCCACACTAGTTATCGTTCCAGGATTGACCTCTTTTAACACGAACAGATAACGATACAACATCTTGTAGCTATCTTCCGGACTACCACGCAAATCACAAACTGCTTAATTTTTCCCTCTTAACGCTGTCGAGTATGATATTTCTACACCATATTTTCGCTTAACTAGATCCACGATGATTTTAGGCTTTGGGGTTTCGAGTTTCCTGGGATATTCCTCATTCAAAAACGATGCAACAACAAGTGATGAGCCTCTCATATTATCAGCGCTTGCACTCTGATCGGCACGGTTGCATGTGTGCATCTTCGTGTATGTTCTAATCGAGAACATATCCGTGTTATCAATCCTTGCTGCTCGTAAACCCCAATTACATCTCTGTATAGAACATTTAAAAACCCACCGTGTTCTATCAAAATGTTTTATAACATAATCAAAAGAGTTTCTAAATGCCAATCTCTCGACCAACTCTATAACCGCCTTCTTATCTTGGAATTATTGATGCACACTCACACCAAAACCGTCTTCCCATGGCGCAACAAAATGACTAGCTTCAACAACGGGTGGTACCTCACGATATTCATCACGCATACCCGATGTATCCATACTGTTATCCTCCAATTTATCATCATCATCCTCTCTCACCTGCTCTTATTGACTTGCTTGTCCGTTTTCAACAAACAACGTCACAACATTAGGTTTATTTCTCTGATTTCATCATGCTCATAGTTCATACCAGAAGAGATTTTCCCCACTCTCGGCTGTTGCGAGGGCAGCTCTGGTCTAGTCACGACTTCCACATTCAAAAGACTTCTACGGTTCTCTTTATCAACGGTCACTAGATAACCACAAAGATCTTCATCATCAGAATTACTCAAATGTTCTTCACATCCAACCACTATAGGAATGTAACTCAATTCCAATATAACCTTACTTTCATCTAACTCATACTTCTTGTATAGCCTAGCTTCTACCATCTCCAAAGTTATCTCCTCTCTCAACACTAGGCTATACATGCGCCCCTAACATTTATAATAGATGCAGACTCTGTTGCTCATTCAATCTGCCAAAACAATAGCAAAAAACTCAATATATAGTTATAGTTGTACACAGTTGTTCCCAATTATACACAAGTTGGCCTCAGTTATACTAGTTACACCAGTTATACATTACGATTATCAGAAATACCAGTTATACTAGTTGCACCAGTTATAATAGTTATACATAATGATTCTCAGTAATACCGGTTTTACTGGTTATACCACATTCATCAGTTACACTAGTTGTCCATAGTTCTCCTACAACAGGAAAACAAATTTGAATCGATTTCGGGTTCCAATATGCTTACAATACACAACGATTCTACCTCTCAAATGCATTTCTACTCAATTGGTAGTCTTAATCGACGAAGAATCAATGGTTAAACAATAATATTCCAACTCATCAATTGAATCTACCAAAACCCAATCCCAATCTCAATCCGATTCAAATAGAGCTTAATGCATATCGAGGGAGAAGCACAAACCTCTGTGGGTTGACAGAGTCATAACGGAGACAACGAATGATGGCCGGAGTCGACGACTGAGCAAAAGCAAATCCGGAATCCCGATTTCGTTTCCGTCCATGACGGCACCCGATTTCCCTATTTCAACCGCTTTTATAAATTTCTTAAACCAATTGATTTATTAAACCAATTTTTTAATTAAATCACCAAATTGGAAAGGGAAAATTGAGGGTAAAATCGTTTATGCACATTTCATTAAAAGAGAGACAGGTATGGAAATTACTATGGGGTAGGCAGGATATATGAGGTGAACCCCCATCGCAGTAGCAGAATCAGAGATGTAAATAAAAGTTTTTTCCTTTCTCAAAATTGAATTTAGGGTAAGGGACGGTGATGAGGTTTAGGGAGTTATTACTTTTGGGCAGAAAATTAGCGGGCCAATATTATTGGGCCCAACTCATATATCATCTCTCAAAGAAACCTGAGACATTCTCTATATACAATTGAGAGAGAGAGAGAGAGAGAGAGAGAGAGAGAGAGAGAGAGAGAGAGAGAGAGAGCATTGAATGGGAAAAGCTGTAAAACGAGTGGAATCAAGTTGGAGTGAGCTTTGATTATTCATTCCTTCATGTTGCTTCTCCTATTAACTATTCTTACCAAACTTTTTGTGTGTTTCATGATAAGCAGAATTGGAATTCATAGATTAAAGTAGGAAAGAGTTGAATGACAAACAATACGTGTATCTACGGTAGTAGGCAATCAAGCTACATACAATGGCAAGTAGCTTGATTCATTAAAACAAACAAATGAATGAGAAGGACTTTGGTTCATCAGTGGTAAGATTTGAGCACGGCGCCACAAAAGTGACAGACAATGGCCTTCCAAGCTTTGCGGTAAAAGGGGAGCCCGCAGAATCTTGTGGAGGTTCTCATGTCTGCAACCACTGCTCCTCCTCCGCACCTCGAGCATAAACCGGCGGCAGGCTTCCTCCCACGGACTTGCTTCCTCTGGTCTACAAGGAAACAGAAGATGGCCATCCTATTCGTTTTTTGGATAGATAAGATGGACCTTGAATTATTTCTCTTCAAAGGGTGTGTAAGTAAGAGTGTTAAATAGAGCATTTTGGGAGTCATTCAACCATTTGGATCGCTGCCGCGTGTGACATACAAAATACAGCTGGCTGGCTGACTTCCCTTACTCCCCATTGACTTTTTGAATAATTATTGTATAGATCATACCACTTGTGCAACACCTTCTTATCACTATTTAATACTAAACCAGAGGCAGAGGAAGCCCATTTTCCCACATGCCGTTGACTTTATATCATTTTTTTTTTTTTTGCAACAAAATGATAGCACCCATTCCCGTTGGGGATTATATACAAACTTGGAAGATATGGTTCCAAACAAAGTATGTAAGAAGTTGAGTTACATTTGGTTAAATGAAACAGGAAGCAAGTAAAATCCCTTAAAACTAAGAGAAAGCTGTTTGAATGTTGTTAACTAAGACTCAGAGAGCTGCCATCATTGCTCTTCTTGTTGCCTCCTGTTTCATCTCTGCTGCTTTCCCGCTCCCCCTGAAGTACATGTACACTTGCTGTACACACAAAACAACTTGTTGTTATTAACACAACTTTGTTTTATTATATTTTACTTTCCTAAATAACAAATCCATTGGGAGAAAGGTAACCTGAATAACCCAAATGCTCACAAGCGACTCCAGGCAAAAGAACCCAAACCCAATGAAGTAGAATATCTGCCACAGTTAGCCAACTCAATCAGTTCCAGATATTGGTTACCTAAGCGGGTGCTTTCAACTACATACTTACCCCGACTAATATATTCCCGCTCAACACGTCAATCGCCGGCAATATTCCCCTGCATAACACAACATTCATCATTCTCTTTTTTTTTCTTTTTTTTTTTTGAAACTAATTAGTTACTTACGTCAGCGATTTTCCCTTAAAGATAATTGGAGGCGCCACCGCCGCAAACACACAAAACCCTATGTGAAACTGCATTTTTATAACAAAAGCTTTTACTCTCTTCCTCATTTGGATGTGTCAAAAGGTTTCACTAAACCAAGTGGAAAACTCACCAGATACATGAAGAAAAACCACCCAAACTTCAGAGCACTATCAGTCCTGCACACAACCCACATTCACTCTCATTTGGAACTTTAGAAGAAGGAACGCACCAGATATTTTAGAAGAATAAACTTAAATGGCACCATATACCTCATGGCACGATAAAGAGGGCGATACCACATAACATATGCCCCAGGAACCCCTGATATGAAATAGATAATAGCTAGAAACCATATAGTTGGACCTACATCAAAGAACACAGATTAGCATCATACAGGCTCAATCTACTTGGCAACTGTTCCACGACTAACCTTCTCCCTTAATCCATGCGGTGGTAACTGCTACAATGTTCCATAACAGGCACACCACAAGACCTGCCAGCCAAAGCGATATTTTACTAATAATTCAAGAAAACCCACCTCTTTGGAAATTGGTTTGCCCATTCACACATACCCAGCAATGATGTGAATGCAACATATTGGATTCTCTGCAGATGGATGGGTATCTCATTCGAAATGTCATGATGGATGAGAGGAAAAAACGGTGGCCAGTTTTTCTCTTCTATCACAATCCCGGCTACCAAAAGGAAGATGAAAGCATGAGCATTTCACATGGCAAAACATAACATTGACAATCATACCCTGTGCTATAGCATCTTCTTTCCGCTTGATTTCCTGGAAACCATTGTGGCCAGATTAGATAACACGAGAAGCTAAAGATGCTTACAGCAACAGCTGAGGAATTAGAGAAGTGGTTTCAAATCCAATCACAGATTACCTGCTCCCGTCTCTTTAATTCAGCCTCTTTTGCCTGGAGTTCCTTCTCCTTAGCTTTTAGATCCTAGAAATTGAGAAGAAACAAAAATATTCAAATTCGTATCAGGGACAAAATATACTTGAGACTTAGGCTGTTTCAAGTACATTTCCAGGAGGAAGAGGCGAAAGCTTAGACGTTGCAGCTGGAACAGTTCCAGGATTCTACAATTACAAATAGCAAGAGCAGTTAATGAATGTGCGAAACTGACAACCACCCAAGAAAATGTATCAAATAAAGCGTATGCATAAGTCAATCAATCAATCGATCGACTAGAGGTCCCTTGCTTGTGCATTGAACCCGAAAATTGGATCATTACTCACAACACACGAATCTGAGAAATCAGAAGAGGCAGATCTAATGGTTGATTGATTGGGAAACGAATCATCAAATTACCGCAAAAGGATTAACCTCGCCGTCGTCAAAGGAAGTAGACTGGTAGCGAGACATTGCACCACCGCAGATCCAATCCAAGGATTCTCCAAAAGTGTTGTTTGGCACTTTAGTATTGTGTCTAACAGGGAGTCCCGTGCCGGTTCACTTAACCACTAATAATAACCAACCAAGATAGCCAAGACTACTTATTATCCATTGGTTAAGCATAGGAATAACATATATCTCTGATTGCCAATCCTATCCCGGTAGAATAAACTGGTAACATTTGGGTGCTGCATTATGAACTTAGAGCTTTTACTACATGAATTATCAAGCCATGTCAAAACTTACAACAACTAATCTAAATTTTTAAATAGCAACATAAACTTTTAAAATATGGCTATTTCCATCAAAACTATAAACAATGTTAATTTCCGTTAATAAATGTTGACGTGGATGACACGTAGATATTCAATTTAATTTTATGAGCAAAAACAACGTTATTTGACTAGAGTTGAACCCTAGATAAGCTTTCATACACAACCTCACCGCCACCAGGCTACCTCATAATTTTGCAAATAATATAAACATGATAATATATAACGACTAGAATCTGGCTCAATCTCCTCTCGACGATCCCACAGCTTCTTCTTCTTCGTGGTCTTCTTCATGGAGCTTTGGCCTTCTGATAAAAAACATAGCAACCAAATCTGAATCCGTAATTGGATCCTACCGTCGTGAATTCGAGGATTTCGGATCCAAATTGAAGAAAGAAACTTCCATAATCCGATAAGTAGCTTCTCGTGCCGTTAAGGACTTACCTGATTCTCTCGAAATCGGTGCCTCCGTCGCTCAAGTGTCTCTCAAATCGGTTGGTCAAGCAATCGACGACATCGGCGCCACTGTTTGGAAATCAACGGCTAAGATTATTTCTCATGGTCAAGAATCTCTATTATTCATCGGAAGAATCCGACAACCATATAAATAATCAGGGCCTATCTGTGAAACCGTATAGTCGTTTTGAGATGCAGTTGCTTGCTATTCAATCTGATAAAAGCAATCGATATTTATGTGATTCTTATTATTTATATTATTGTGGTTATTCTAATTGTAAAATTACAAAATAGCCTGGTGGCGGTGAGTTTGGGCGTGAAACCTTTAAGTCTGAGGTTCGACTCTAGTTAAACACAATTTTTAATTTTTTTTAATAAAACATTAAAACTACGCCGTTTTGATCTCATAAAACTAAACCGAATATCTATGTGTCATCCACGTTAACATTTACTAATTGAAAATTAATGTCGTTTACGGTTTTGATAGAAATAGCCACATTTTAAAAATTTTATGTTGCTATTTTAAAATTTAGATTAATTGTTGTAGGTTTTAGTATGGCTTGATAATTCATATAATAAAAGCTGTTTTTCCCCTAAGTTCATAGGGGAAATGGCCGTTTTCCCTGAGAAGATTTAGTAAAAGGAGGGTAACTAGTGTCACACTTACATACAATAAGGATTCGATAACGACCAATGTTTCCAAAAGTATATCATAGTGTATAATACAAGTTTTTGTTGAATATGAGTTCCTCATCCATTCGGTTCAAATCTGTTAAATTCATCTCATCAACCCAATATCGTATATGATTGGCTCAGCTTAATATCACACCCGATCGGTTCAATACCACACTATATCGGCTCACAGTATCATATATGATCGCTTGGCCCATTAACATGCATGTTCGGTTCGGCCCATCATTACAATTCGACAAGGAGTCAACGATGCATACAAAACTACAATTGTACTCTCTATAAATATGATGATTGTTCATTAATGTCATTCATTGGGATCAGTGCAGTCTTAACTCTCACATAATTGCGACGAGCACATATCTAATTATAATGAGCTTGTTTATTGACAACCCCATTTCTTTTATGTTTATTTACTGATCTCGGCCTACTTTTAATATAAAGAATCTCTGAAGTCTCATATTTCACAGAACACATTTTTTGACCGAACAAAAACATGAGATCTTTTATGAACGCATACTTTGAAACATCCCAACCCAACTACTAAGTCTGGGACGAATCCCTTTCAAGGGAGGGAGGGAGACTTGTAACATCCCCGATCCACGCTAGGATCGGTGGGACGGACTATGGGACCAGAACAACGGGCAAATGGTCAAGAGAGATCAAAGAGAAGATTTCCATGGCTGGAAGACGTCTAAGTTTGGTAGGAAAGGAGCTTAGCCGAGTGGGAAAGAAGTTGGAAAAAAGTGTTCAGCTGAAATGAACTGAACGGCCGAGCTAGATCAACTGACACTCAGCTTAACTCAGCTGGGAAGAGTGTCAGGTAGTTTGGGTCAGCTGGTGGGCTAGGTAATCTAGTGACAATAGCTGAGTGATGGAAGGTTGCAAGCCAAGGGGCACAAGGTCAAGCGGCACCCATTCGCCTACCACTGGCACCCCTTCGCCCAATAGGCGGTTCTGGAACAAATGACATATATATATATATATATATATATATATATATATATACATGAGCCATTGGCGATTTTAGACACTACACACACAAGTGAAGAATCCCATAAACATCTAAGTAAATCGTGAAGGCTTAAAGGCAATAAAAGAGGAGTTTGTTCGGAATCTTTCAAGGAGATCGACGGCAGTTCTAAGGAGTATTTGGGTGCGGTTCTAAGAGAAAAGGGAAAATGGTTGTGGGAGATCAGACATGGATCCCACCACGACTAAGGACCAGGGCAAGACAACCAGAACACCCAAGAACCTGAGGTTGATCGCGGTAATGACAAGGCTTAAGCGTGTTGGAAATGTCCTGAAATCTATTGTACTTGCTCTAAGTGAGAGTTGTATTGTCGAGATGAGACAGTCATATAATACTGGGCAATCATAATGCTTTGTTAGAAGCTACTTATGATCAATGAGTTTAGAACACATTGCTAGTATTATATGATCCTACATGGTCACACACCTAAGCAAACTGGACATAGAATATGAGGTTGATCATTAATGTAATGATCTGGTAAAATGCATATTTGATATGCATTCAATATCGAGTTTCTGAGGCAGTGTCGATCGTTGCAACATGTGCATCGATCGACACAAATCGCGAATGACCCGATTAACTTCGGTTTAATCGTTGGTTAATCAGGTCGTGGTATAAGTCAACATATATAAGATATATGGTCGACTTTTACACTTAATCTAACCTAATTCATAGCCACCAAAAGAAACAGAAAACCTCTTGAGAGATCTGATCTCTGACGGCACTAGCATCCCAGTTGTTCAGTTTGTGTGCGTGTGGATACCAGTAGAGACGCAACATTTGAGGCGCTCAAGGATCTCGATTACTTGCAAACCTTCCGCTGCTAATCACCAGGCAATCTTGAGATCTCTAGATTCAATCTACATGAACCCTAGATCTTAGAGAATGGAATTTATACCTAGGGTTGCTAATCTGATTAGAACTGCTAGAAATTCCTACAGTGGTATCAGAGCCATAGGGTTCTATTGAATCAGTAGCATGTTGATTAGATTAGTTGAATCTGAATCTCTGTATAGTTGATACAAGCATGCTAAAACTCGTTTTGATCAAAGTAATCTAGCTTAGGTTTTTTGGTTGAAAAACGATTAGGGTTTATCGCACTGTGTCGATCGATGCCAATCCGGTGTCGATCGACACACAAGGATAACCCGAATAAAACTTAGGTTTAACCTAACTATGACGATCGACACAAGAGTTATGTCGGTCGACACAAACCTTACGGTCAGGTTAATCGGTCCAATTGGATTGGACCGGTTATCTAGCTTGGTTAAACCGCTAAAACGGTTTATTGCGATTGAGTTGATAAGGTTAGCATCGACCGACACTAATGTAGTGTCGATCGACACAGACCGGTTATCATAAAACCGGATCAATTGGATTGATCGGTCATCGCAAATTGGTTTTGGTTAATCTGCATCGATCGACACTAAAGTAGTGTCGGTCGACACAAGATCCGATGGTTTAGGTTATTGAACCTGAAATCACATAACCAAACCAAGATAAATCAATTTTAATTAGAAGAATTAAAACATAATAAAACTGAACGTTTTAAAGGTTCCGTTCCTCAACCAAATATCAAGTAATCCTTGATGTCTTCCCGATTTTGTCAACTGTCAAGACTTGTTTCATTGTGCGATAGACTTGCAGTGCAAGGTGTCCACAATTACATAAGTAAGACATGAAGTAATCGTGTTGATGGACTTGCAGTGCAAGACATCAACAATTACATGACTCAAAAGATTGATTTACTTGAATGGGCCATCAAAATCGTTTTGGGCTCAGAGACATCAGGTGGATTGGACATGAGATGTCAATCCACAACCAAGAGTTATATTGGATATGACTAGCAAAGTTGTTGCTTACCTAGATAGCTAAAATTTGGGTGATAGCCAGTGGCTCACTCAAGTTTCACTACAAGAAAAATAGACATTGATAGCGTCGTGGAAACGCTATAATATGCCTATTATGGCGTTTTAGTGTTAGCCATGACATGAGGAGCTGTCTTAGACCCCCCAGATACAATAGCATAAATATAGACTGCTATTATAGATTGATATACAATAGCACGAAATCATGGGCTATTAGAAAGTTAATAATAGCAACATATTATTGCCAATTTATAATTTACAATGGCTCTAATATTTTGCTCTTTAAAAGTGTATTGTGGCACTAGAACCTCGCCATTTTATTTGTTATAGTGGCTCTATATTTTAGCCATATTGGATCTTGTCCTAGCTTTCAATGTGAGCCGTAACATTGTTATTAGAGCAATTGGTTTTTGCTACAGCAGACGGCCTGGTTTATGCAATATTTTGTTTCAATTGATTTTGTATAAAAGAAAATTATATTTGAAATTTGTTTTTGAAGTTGCTTTTATTAATAACCCAAAACATGTTTTACCCCAATATTATAAGTACATATGTTCTAACTAAACATCATATAAACATCATATGAAAAAACAAGAAATTGCATGCTCTACTCTGCCTTTAAGCTGCACTTCTTCCATTATTGACACCTCCAATTGAACAAATTGTACTCGTGCATTGACTTTGGCCTGAAATACCAAACAAATCAAAAGAAATCAACCCAAAATCATATAACACCACAAAACATAAACGAAGTACAACAACTCTATTAACATTTCAAGATATAAAATCAACTAAAACCCATGTGTTAGTTAGTCTGTCATCATGTTTCGACAGTCAATTGAGAAACAACATATATGTTTTGCCAAGCAGTTTCATTAGAGAGATTAAGAAGGACATAAATATTTACCTTGTCAAGATCAGTGTGAGCAAGAGCAACATGGTCATTGCAGGCAATGAAATTTCCAAGAGCAGAGAGACGCTCCTCGATTCGCCGGACCATAACTGTATCAGGTACAATGTTCTTCAAGTGTTGAAGCTCTGTAAGAAAAAAATATCAGTAAAATTAAGGATTTGCAACTCATAAACTCATCAATTTAAACAGGGACTAGCACTACAAATGCTTCAGCCAAGTTGCATAAAAAGACATTCCTCAAAAATACGACTCTCGCTCTATATATATATGTCAATAGGGTCATGCTTTATCATGAATCTCAAGAGAATTTCTTACCTTGGTCAGTACTTGTACGAGACACAAGAAGCCATTCTTATTTCCTGTACACAAGGAAACAAAAAAGAACCACCTTTAATTACGCTAGTGAAAAATATCAAGAAGATTACAAAACTTGTTTTCATCCACAAGACAATACAATCACCAATTCAAACTGAAACAAATTGTTTTCTAACCAGAGAAACAAAAGCAAATACTGAATCCATCAATTCAACAGTCATTAGTAACAAGTTTTGATCTCCTGATTTGGATTTGGAAACGTCTATAAACACCATTGATAAATCTAACAAGATGATGAGGGACACAAGTATTTCAACAAACGAAATGAATAGCCAAAGACACTGATGATAATCGGGAATAACCTTGGGTTTATGTTGTGTCGTACGTCAAATAAAGGGCAAAATCTTCAGGTCCGTGATAGATTTTCTAGCATAACACCACATAATTTAATACTTATCAAAAGCTCTGACCCTCGAAGCTTCAGGAAACCAAGTAGCTTAATACTTATCGAAAGCTTCAGGTCTGTGATACACACACAAAAGAAATCAAATCTATTAGATAATGCAGACAAGAATAAATCCAATATAAGAACAAATCGAAGCTTTAATAATCAGCAGTAGAGAAAGCAATACACACCTACACGTACGGTACTGCTCTCCGGATTGTGGCGGATGAAGAACCAATCTTCCTCAACCGCTCTTCTCTTAATCTGAAAACGAAACAAAATCAGATCAACAACCAATAACCATCTAGCTATGAAACACGACGCGAACAAAGCCAGAGCCATTGCAGATATAGAGCCCAACAAATCTGAAACTGAGGGGCGAAATCTCAGTTTACATTGAAGGAAATTGGAGAAGAACGAAACCCTAGACTTAAGAGAAGATACTGATTTTTATCAAAGAAGAAGGAGATGATAGTGTATTTACGGACGAAAGGAAGAAACGTCTGCTCAGAATCATCGACTTTGGGATAAGAGAGAGTTTCAGATTTGTTTAGGTTTAGGGAAAAACTAATTTTTTTTTTTTTTGGGTCAAACGGGAAAAACTAAAAATTTGACTAAGTGTTTGGGGGTAAAAACTAAAAAAATTCCCAAAATTTTGGCGCTTCTCTACAAAAAGATGGCTCTATGATAGATATTTGGCCTAAATTTGGTCAAATTTTATTTGGTAACTAAATAAAAATTATTTGACAAAAAAAAACGAAGTAAAAGTTTTATTTTGGACATATGTATATGATTAAGAATTTAAAATTTAAGTGTAAAATTAAGAATTTAAGACTTATGCATGTAATTAATTTCTATGATTAAAATTTTAAAGTTAAAAATTAAAAATTTAGATTTAGGGTTTGAAGTTTGGGGGTATAAAGTTAGGATTTGAAGTTTGGTGTATAAATTAAATTTAGGGATTAGGGTTAGATATAAGGTTAAATATTTTATACTTATATATATTTTATATCAAACCCGAAATCCTATATATACCCTAAACTAAATTCTGAATATTAATTTTAGAAAGATATTTTAATACAAATAAAACATTACATTATAATAATACAAATTACATAAGAAATTAAAGTTTACAAAAGTTAGTTTATAAAATTCACCACAATATAATGACAATATAATTTGCAAGTGTGAGTCAAAAAGTTAACCCTTCAACACCTTAACCCTAATCCTCCAATACCCTAAACCCTAAACAAAATATTTGTGGGACTTTCAAATTTTTATTAGCTTATAGTTAATATCCTAACCATATATCCTATTTATATTATAAATTTGTATTGGTTTGTCAATGAAAAATTCCAAAGGTAAGCTAACAACTCTTACATTCCAATTTAACCTTACAATACCCTAAACTCTAAATTAAGTGTGAATATTAAACTCTTAATATTAGTTAGAAACTTGTTTTTATAGATATGTTATTAAAAACAGTTAAGATTTATAATATTACGAGATAATGTTTTTTTATATTTTATATTTAATTAGAAAATTATAGGTTTAAAACATTGTAGTATATGTTTAGGGTTTAGGGTATTGAAATATAGGTTTAGAGTTTAGGACATAATAATGAATTATATATTTGGGTGATATTTGGGTGATATTTGGGTGATAATTGGAAAATTAAAAGGAATTAAACTCAAAAATTCAATTATCATATTTTTTAGGACAAACTGAAATTTTAAGTGTTATAATACTAAATCAAACTCAAAATTATGTTGTTTTATTTGGTATCTTAAATTATTTTTTTTGTTATTAATTTTTATTTATTTATAGTATGGATAACAATGATATGTTAGGAAAAAATATAGAATTAAACACATCGAAATACTTGTTGATTCAAGTACTTAAAAGACATACATCCCAGCCATTTCTTCGATGGCAGTCATACACTTGATTGGGTACATGACAATGATCTCACCATACCAATGGCAATGGAACATATACAAAAGTTTCCAATGGCTGTAAGAACCATTTAGAATGTCCAACTTGATTTTTGCTGTCCACAAGGTGAGCAAATCGACCAAAGAAAGTGTGAACACCAGCGGAGATAACAACAGCCTCGATCTCTCCTTGTTTACAGGTTGAGCCAGAGAAAATTTCTTGACCAGGGTGCTTGGTCACATGGAGTGACTCTTGGGTAAGAGCAGATTGATCCACCTTTAAAGGATTACCTTCAAGAAGACGAGCATCGGCAGGGATAATGTCTCTGAGTTTAACGCTAATGATATCTCATGGGACAAGATCAGCAGCTTCTTGTTCACTCCATTTCCCATCGCTAAGAACCTGAAAACAGAGAAACATCACAACAACATTAGCTCATGTCAAGAAACTTTGGTACACTCTTTAGATCAGCTTCATAAAGCATTCTCTTATGACAAACCTTGGTTTTAGGAGAAAGACCAGCAATGAGAGCAGCAGTGGCATTACCAGCATTGTTTTCTTCGATGAACCTAATGGTATAGTTGATAACGAGAAGACATATGATACCCAAAAAATCCTGCCAATCCGGAGGCCTACCATCACCGTTGGCCAAAGCAATGGCCATGATTGCAGCAGCTTCATCACCCATGAAAGCAGATTCCACATAAAACCCAAAAACTTGAGAATTGTTCTTTCCTGTAAATTGTTTTCATTGACACTCAGTAACCAAAGAAAAAAACAAGTACTTGATTTATATCTGAAAACAGCAAAAAGATTAGACCTTTTTCTCTTCGAACTTGTTGGGCCAGCAGATGGTATAATCACCTCAGCATTCTTGAGCAAATCAAGAACGAATTGAGCATATTTTTCAGGCCAGCGCCCTTGAACATAAGAATGTATGTTCTTAGCTTGAGCAGTCCTTCCTACACCACTACATAAACGGGTGAAGGGAATTGCTTGCTTGTGAGCTATCACATCTTCAAGGTACCTCTTCGCCTTGAGCAATGGTAGCTTCCTTATGAAAAGCGCTGTTTCGTGAGTGCTCTATTTCATACAAGCAGAGAAAACACATCAACAATGAGAACAAAATCAACAATAATAACAAAACACAAAGAGATTCGACATCAGAAGTAGAATGTAGCATCATTTACTGAACCATTAGTCACTAAAACTCTACTTAGGTTCACCCAAGAACAGAGCCAGTAGTTTCCCTGACATTATGAGAGCTCTATTCACAAGAAGGTAACAAGGCCCTGCTTTTCCTAACCAAGTTGTACATTAAATAACCAACAAAAGACCTCAAATTAATGTAGAATAATCAATGTACCATCATGTACTGAACCTTGTAGTTATAAGAAATGAAAGACATATTCACCCAATCACGATGACCAATTCAATTTCCCTGAAGTATACGTGAGATATGTTGTAAATTGTAACAGAACTCTGATTTTTCTCAATCAGGTTTTCATATAGATAACAACAGACAAACTACCATTCCTCTAATCGTAAAACTCGACTACATCGAGAGAGAATGATTTTACGAGTAATACCTTGAAGTGAACCCTAAGATTGGATCCTCTAGCCTTGCAAGATGCAAAGATCAAACAACAGATTTACAGTACAATACACTTTCCATAGATGAGTAACTTCTCAACTGAAACACCATTAAAGAGGAAAGAATGTCACCAAAAGGAATATGCAGTTTGTGGCTGTGAGAACCAAGGAACGAGGAACGATTTATCTACCAAGCATAGCTACTGGAATATCTTCTCCGGCGAAGAGATTAGACGTAGGCGTCACCGACAAAGGCTCTCTGGCAGAGGAAAGAAGAAGAAACGAATTAGGTGACAAAGCTCTTTAATCAGAGAAAGACAGAGAGTAAAAAGGACCGTACCACCACCTGAAAGACAACACCGTCACTTTCCTCCGTGTCGAGCCACCACGGAGGAGGAGATTAAGCCCTAGCCTCGCCAAAATGGGTGTAGAAACGGAGAAGGAGAGGTAATCGATGGACGACAGCCGTAGCAGGAGGGGAAGAAGCCCTAGCCTCGCCGCCGCTCGTGTTTTCTTCACCAAGGAAAGAAATCGGAGCTGGGTGTTGATTAGATCGAAAAGAAAAATGAATCGAGAAGAGAGAGGACAAAAAAAAATTGGTATTTTTTTCCCAAGTGTTGCTTGTGTGTAAGGAGAATTTTATTATGGCACTAATTCTCTTTTTCCACCAAAGTGTTGGCGCCCATATGTATTCCATAACATAATTTAGGCTTCACAATTCATTTTAGTCTCATCTTTAGTGATTTTATATTTTAGCGTTTTAAAAATGCTATTATATGATAATTAAAATAAAAAATTATTTTTTATAGCACTTGTATAAACTATGCTATCCTAATGTGCTATTAATGTCCGTTTTTCTTGTAGTGTTTAGTGAAGTATGGGTCTTGAATCATTATATTCATTTGAGGAAAAATTGTTTGAATATAATGCGAGTTTTCTTAATAGTTAAGATTTCTCATCTCTTGAACATCATAACTAAACCTTTTCCTTTCTCTAATCACCAGCTATGACTAACACTAATCACAACACTTTCTCCCTGCGATCACTCCTTGAAAAGGACAAGTTAAATGGATCGAATCTTCTCGAATGGTATCGGAACTTGAGAATTGTTCTCAAGCAGGAGAAGAAGGACTATGTCCTTGAGAAAGTTCTCCCTAAGAAGTACCGAGTCAACGCCTGGCAGTCGGAAAAGGATACTTGGGATAAGAATTCTAATGATGTGGTCGATGTGTGTTGTCTCATGTTGGCTACCATGAACTCGGATTTGCAGAAGCAATTCGAGAACGTGGAGTCGCCAATAGAGATGATCACTAACCTAAAAAGTATGTTTCAGGAGCAGGCACGAACTCAGAGAGCAGACGGTTAAGTCTCTGATTGAGTGCAAGCTGCCAAAGGATGGACCAGTTAGTCCCCATGTCATTAAGATGATGGGTTATATTGATAACCTGGGAAAACTGGATTGTCCCATTAGCCAAGAGTTGGCTACTAACATCATTTTGTCCTTGAGAAAGTTCTCCCTAAGAAGTACCGAGTCAACGCTGGCAGTCGGAAAAGGATACTTGGGATAAGCATTCTAAAGATGTGGTCGATGTGTATTGTCTCATGTTGGCTACCATGAACTTGGATTTGCAGAAGCAATTCGAGAACGTGGAGTCGCCAATAGAGATGATCACTAACCTGAAAAGTATGTTTCAGGAGCAGGCACAAACTCAGAGATACCAGACGGTTAAGTCTCTGATTGAGTGCAAGCTGCCAAAGGATGGACCAGTTAGTCCCCATGTCATTAAGATGATGGGTTATATTGATAACCTGGGAAAACTGGATTGTCCCATTAGCCAAGAGTTGACTACTGACATCATTTTGCAGTCACTGCCGTCAAGCTATGATCAGTTTGTTATGAACTATAACATGAACAAATTGACAAAGACTTTGACTGAGTTGCATGGAATGCTCAAGACTGCAGAACCTAACATCAAGAAGGACACCCCAAATGTCCTTATGGTACAAAAGGGTAAAAGATTTAAGAAACTTGGTAAGAACAAAGGTGATGGCAAGAAGAACTTGATTATGAATCAAAGCAAGTCTAGTCATGCTCCTAAGGTTAAACCTGGTCCTTCTGAAGATGTTAAGTGCCATTATTGTAATGGTTATGGGCATTTGAAAAGAAATTGCAATAAATTCATGGAAGATTATGAGAAGCTGAAGAAGACGTACGAGACTTCTTCTTCAGGTATTATGTTATAGAAGTAAATGTTACTTCTTATCGTTCTACTTATTGGGTATTAGATACCAGCTGTGGTACTCATATTTTGTGAAAAATGTGCAGGGCCTAAGCAAAAGTAGGATTTAGGAGAAAGGACAAGTGGACCTGCGCGTGGGAAATGGAGCAAGAGTTGCTGCATTAGCCGTAGGGACGTTTTCATTTGTTTTGACTTCTGGCTTGATTTTGAACTAAAAGACTGCTACTATATACCTGCTACAAGAAGAAACATTATTTCTATTCCTTGTTCGGATATGGAAGGATATCAGTTTTCAATTAAGAATAAATGTTGTTCTTTTGATTACAATGATATATTTTATGGTAGCAATCCATTAGAGAATGGGCTTTATGTTCTAAACCAAAGTACACCAATCTATAACATTAACACCAAGAGATTCAAGTCAAATGACACGAATCAGACTTTTCTGTGACATTGTCGTTTGGGCCACATAAATGAGAAACGGATCCAGAAGCTCCATAGTGATGGGCTTCTGGGCTCATTTGATTATGAATCATGTGAGAAATGGGAATCTTGTTTATTGGGTAAAATGACGTAGGCCCTTTCAACAAAAGGTAGTGTCGATCGACACAAAGGTGTGTCGGTCGACACAGGTCGCGAACGAACAAAATGAAAGGGCCAGTGACTTATTGGGCTTTATGCATATGGATGTGTATGGCCCGATGAGCCAAAGTGCTAGAGGAAACTTTCAGTACTTCATTACCTTTACTGACATTTTCAGTAGGTGTGGTTATGTCCATTTAATGAGACATAAATCGGAATCTTTGAAGAGTTCAAAGAGTTCCAGAATGAAGTAATCAACTTGGCGAAAGTATTAAAACTCTACGATAAGATCATAGAGGTGGATACTTAAGCTAAGAATTCAGTGATCATCCGAAAGATTGTGGAATTGTTTCACAACTCACTCCTCCTAAAATCGGACTTTATTAGATAATGGTTCGATCAATGATGAGTCACTCAGATCTTCCATCATCATTCTAGGAATACGCTCTAGAAACGTTTGTGTTTACACTAAATAGGGTTCCATTAAAATAAGTTACAAAGACACCACATGAAATGTGGACTGGAAATGTTCCTAATTTTTCTTTCATGAAGATTTGGGGTTGTGAGGCTTATATTAAACGTTTAATCTCTGATAAGCTCACACCCAAATCCGCTAAGTGCTACTTCGTTGGTTGTCTTAACGAGACCAAGGCATGTCACTTTTACAACCGGTCCGAGAACAAATTGTTTGTTGCTCGGAACTATGTTTTCTTGAGAAAGATTTTCTTTCCAAGAAGAACAGTGGGAGTAAAGTACAACTCGAAGAAATTTGAGAATCACAGGAGACTGCTCAACCTGATGAGGAAGAGCAGCAGTTGGATCTACAAAGAGTTGTAGAACCTGCACCTGTGGTTCCTAAAGTTTGCAAAGGATCTGGTGAATGTATAATCGATATACGTTCACATGGCGAGTTTCTGAGGAAGTGTCGATCGACACAAAGGTGTATCGATCGACACAGATCGTGAACCAAAATATTGATTTTGGTTTATGACTTAATCAACTACGGTTTAAATCTTGGTTAATTAGGTCGTGGTAAAAGTCTATATACATGAGATATGTGCATGACTTTTACACAAACCTGAAGCTCGCAGATCCGAAAGGATCCGTCACGAACCCGAGAAATGTGGATTTCTCGCAACCAATTGCCATGATCTGTTGATCATTGAAAGTGATGGACCTGCGAATTTTGAAGAAGCAATAATGGGCCATGACTCCGAAAATGACTAAAAGCCGCTGAATCCGAAATGGAATCCATGTCACGGAACCAAGTATGACTTGGGTTAATCTACCAGATGGTGTAAAAACCAGAGTAAATGGAATTTCACGAATAAAAGTTGACGTGGATGGTAATATTCAGATATGCAAAGCTAGGTTGGTGGAAAAAGGTTTCAAGTTAATTCATGGCAGTGGCTATGAAGAAACCTATTCCCCAGTCACTATGCTTGAGTCCATTGGGATTCTCCTAGCAGCCGCCGCTCATTATGATTATGAGGATGGGCAGATGGATGTGAAAACAGTTTTCCTTAATGGAATTATGAAAGAGGATGTGTACATGACACAACTTGAAATGTTTTCATTGATCCTAAAGCTGCTAGGAGGTATGCAAGCTTCATCGATCCATTTATGGATTGAAGCAAGCATCTCGGAGTTGGAATCTTCGTTTTGATGAAGCAGTCAAAAGGTTTAACCTCATCAGGAACGATGAGGAACCTGTTGGGAATGTCCTGAAATCTACCGTACTATCTCTAGAAAGTATGATAAGTGTCGAGATCAGACATAAGTCATAAATACTGGATGATCATGATGGCTTGCTAGAGTCCGCTCTTGATCTATAAGTTTAAGACTTATTACCAGTATTGTATGATCCCAAAGGGTCACACACCATAGCTAACGGGAAAGTTAAATGGAATTAATACGGTAAGATGCAATGGCATTTATTGTATTGGATCAGAGTTTTGGGCCAGACAAATACAGGCTTTTGTCTGATTTGTATTTTGGGCCCAAAAGATTAATGAGCCATTAGTCTAATGACTTGGGCCCATTAATGAGATATAAGAGAGTTAGAAAGCCCTAAAGGAAAAATCTCTCCAGCGACTTTTTTCTGATTTTGGCGTCATCTCTCTCTTTATCTCTCTCTCTGATTCTTCCAGCTCTTTGGTCTAGCAGCCGTCCCGTGCTTGTAAGAGTGTGGATACACGAGGAGGAGCCGATTCTCATCAGCTCTAATCTGATCTCGACATTACCACCAATTTCCGCTGCAAAGGTAAAGATCAGGTTTGTTTTATGATTCGTTTGCCAAGAACCTAGATCTGTTTAAGGATTTGTGTTAGGTTGCAATTGGGAATTAAACCTTGGAAAACACCCATAATCCTTCAGTGGTATCAGAGCCAGGTTTTAGGTTTCTTGTGAAATTGGATCATATGAATGTTTGAATTAATTTTGAAAGAAAAATTGATTAAACTAATTAAATCCAAATCGTTTGAGATCTTGTTAATCATCGGCTGCAATTTTTTTTTTAATGAATCGATCATTATTAATAATCGAATATGTGGCCGAATGTTCTTGTTATTGATAGAATAGCGCTTTCAATATTGAAACCCTAAACGCTTGTATTGATCCAATTAATAAATGCTGTATTGATTGGTTGACGTTGCTAGTTCGATGCAATTAAAGAATGATCAAGCGTGTGCGTGTGCCGAGAGCCTTATTTGATAATTGAATTGATAGTTGAATTAATCGCTTGTTTGTGGCCATGTGATGTGTGAAAATCCAATGATTGCAATGTTGACTTGGTTTTGTCCTCTTGTGAAAGAGCAAATCGTTTTGTTTAAAGTGATCATCACGTGATGTTTGTTGATTATTGAATTGGATATAAGACAAATTCGTTTTGTTTAAAGTGAATGAGATGGGCCATCGATTGATTAATGGGCCAAGTTGGATCATGGGTTCATGATTCGATCATGGATCCGATCGTTTGGCCCGTTAAATTTTACGTCCTGCGAATAGTCAATCGGTTAAACCGAGCTTCGCGGTTCGTTGCCCAAAACCACACCAATTTAACCGGTCCATTTATTTGGCGGTTAATTGTGTGTTTAAAGCCTAAAACCGCAAGTTAAATCAAATTGGCTAAAACACTAGGTGTTTCTTCCCGGTTTTGGATTTAACTGAACCGATCCAATTTAATTGGTGGTTCAAGCGGTTAACCCAAATCGCGGTTTGCTGGAAATAATTTTATTTCTGGTTAAACCGGATTTAAATTCATAAAATTGAATTTTAACCTAAACCGAAGGCTGGTCTAAGTTTGATTTGGTTGGACCAAATAATTTAGAGCTGGTCTGGTTTAGTAAATAACCGATGGTTTTGATAGTTAATTTTGGTCTTGGACCAGAATTAATAAACCGGATCGGTTATGTCAAATTATTGGGCCAGCTGGAATTCTATGGTCTTGGGCCAAGAATTGGGCCTATAATTTGTGACTCAACCCAAAATATTTATAAAATATTAAATTAGAAATTTCTAATTTTAGTAAGTTACTAAATTTAGAAAGTTTCTAAAATAAGAAAGTTTCCCAAAATAGTAATCTTCTATTTTTGGAAATAAAATTTAAAAATCCTCAAAAACAATATCAAGTTTGGATGTCTTTCCAATCTTGTCAGCTACTTAACGCTTATTTGATTACAGATATGGCTTACAGTGTGAGGTGTCTGTTTTCGCGTAAGTAAAGTAGTATATAGTCACTAATTTCATTGGGAGTCCCAGACTTTAGTGATTATTTGGCTGTAAGAGATTGGTTTCCTTGACTGGGCCATCGGGAGTCCCGGGCCTTGAGACATCTGGTGAATTTGGGCCTCGGGTCCAATTCACAACCGAGAGTTATTGGTTATAACTAGCTGTGTGTATGCTTACCAAGTAAAGCTAATTCTGGGTGACGGCCAGTGGCCCACTTTGGATTTAGCTAAACATGGGTCTCGGAATCATTGTATTCTTATGAGGTTGAACAAAGAAATTTTGAATACAATGCGAGTTTTCTTATAAGTTGTTAAGATTACTCTTTTATGAACTTAATAACTAAAACTCTATTTATCTCTAAATTTCAGCTATGACAAGCACAAACAATCAAAACACTTTCTCGATCCGGTATGTCCTTGAGATGGACAAACTGAACGGATCAAATTTATTGACTTGGTCGCGGAACCTGAGGCTAGTTCTCAGGCATGAGAGAAAGGACTATGTCCTTGAGAAAGCTCTCCCCGAGAGGATCGGATCCAAAGCCAGTCATGCAGTATATAATGCTTGGAATAAGCATTATAATGATGCGGTAGATGTGCGTGGTCTGATATTGGCTACCATGGACTCAGAGTTGCGGAAGCAATATGAGAACATGGAGTCGCCAATAGAGATGATCAGCAGCCTGAAATTGAAATTTCAGGAGCAGGTAAGAGTGGAGAGATACCAGTTGGTTAAATCTCTCACTAGCTGCAAGCTACCGATTGGTCATCCAGTAAGTCCTCATATCAGTAAAATGATGGGTTACATTGATAACCTGAGGAAACTGGATTATCCAGTTAGCCAAGAATTGGCAACTGATATCATTCTGCAGTCACTGCCGTCAAGCTATGATAAGTTCGTAAGGGACTATATCAAGAAAGGCTTAACGAAGACGTTGACTGAACTGCATGACATGCTCAAGACAGTTGAGCCAAACGTGAAGAATACCCTGTACAATCTCATGAAGGAGAAGGGTAGGTTTACTAAACCTAAAGCTGACAAGGGTGAAGACAAAGTTGTCCAGATTTTGAATCATGGCAAGCGTGTGTCTTCTGAGCCCGAGTCAGATACCTCTTACGTTGGTAAGTGCTGCTACTGTAAAGAGACTGGGCATTGGAAGAGAGATTGCATTAAATTCATGGAAGATTATGAGGAGTTGAAGTTGATGTATGAAACTACTTCCTCAGGTATTCATGTTATTACTTCAAGTTATACCTTATAGGTATTGGATACTGGTTGTGGCACTGATATTTGTTATAATATGCAGAGCCTGAACAACAGTAGAACGTTGAAGGAAAGGCAAGTGGAACTGCGTGTCTGGAAGGAGCTTGGGATGCTGCCTCAGCCGTAGGGTTTCACTTGTAGATGCCTTTGAGGCTTGGTTTTGTATTAAGTAATTGCTACAATGTACCTGCTTTAAGCAGAGTTGTCTTTCATTTTCTTGTAAGAATTTGAATGTTTTTCATTTTGATAAAGGACAAGTTTTGTTCTTTTGATCTTAATGAAATGTTAATTGTAGCACCCTATTCAAGGAATGGGTTTTAATGTCTTAAACCAAAGAGAGCCTAAATGTAACATGAATACCGAATTGGTTTAAATCTGATGAATTAAACCTGATTTTTCTTGGCATAAATGTTTTGGTCACATAGAGTAAGTCAGATTCAGAAACCCCATAGTTATGGACTTTTGGGCTCATTTGAATGGATATCTTATGAGACTTGAATTCTTCTTACTGGACCAAAACACAAAGGGCCCATCTTAGCCGAGCTAGAGAAAAGCCCAAAGGCTTATTGGACATTGGACATACTCATGTATGTGGTCCGATGAGCAGTAATGCCAGAGAAAATTTCCTGTACTTCATTGTCTCTACTGATTATTTCAGTGAGTGTGACTGTGTTCATTTGATGAGACACAAGTCGGAATTCTTTGACATGGTCGAAAGAGTTCCAGAATGAAGTATAGAATCTGAATGACAGAAGTATTAAGACTCTGGATTAGATCACGAGTGAGAATACTTAAGTCATTGATAGTGTGATCATTTGAATGAGTGTGAAGTTGTTTCACAGCTCGTTTCTCCTGAAAACCTGGAGGTGTTTCTGTGAGAAAGAATCAGATCTTATTAGAAATGATTAAAGATGAGTCACACGAATCTTCCATGATATTCTTTAAGAATAACGCTCTAAAATATCTAAGTTTACGCTGAAATAGTTCCACCAATATCAGTTGAAAGACACCACGTAAATGTGGATTGGAATCGATCCAAATTCGTCTTTACTGAGTATTTGTAGTTGTGCTACTTCGCTGGTTGTCCTAAGGAAACCAAGGCTTGTTACTTTTACGTCCGTTCTGTTTTCTAAGAAGGGAAGTTACTTTCCAAGAAGAACAGTGGGAGTAAAAGTATAACTCGAAGAAATTCGAGAAGTACAGGAGGCTGCTCAACCTGTTGAGGGAGAGCAGCGGATGGATTTACAGATTTCTGTAGAATCTACACCTGTAAAGCCTGAAGTTCGCAGATCTGAATGAATCAGTTACTAATCCGAGAGTGATTTCTCGTCATTAGTTGAACCTGATGATCATTGAAAGTTCGCATGATCTGATGATGATTGAAAGCGACGAACCTGCGAAATTCAAAGAAGCGAAAGTGAGCCCGGACTCCGAAAATTACATTTTGTGTAAGTTGGCTTCATCGATCCATTCATGGATGGAAGCAAACATATCGGAGTTGGAATCTTCGTTCTGTTAAAGTAGTCAAGGTTTTGACTTGAACAGGAACGAAGTGGAACTGTGCGTTTACTAAAAGATAAGTGGGAGCAATATTACATTTCTCATAGTGTATGTCGATGACATACTGATTCTCGAAAATAACGTTCCAATGCTGCAGTCGGTATAGGACTGGCTTGGGAGTTGGTTTTATGATTGACATGGGTAAAGCCACGTAGTTCTTGAATTTTGGATCTAAAGATAAAGATTCAAAAGAGCTGGTAGGACAAAGTCAGGATTCTTAAATTGACAAAGTCCTACACGTAATCAGCAATCCAAGAAGGGCTTTATGCCAATGTCACATGGCAATTCATTAAGCAAGATACAGTGTCCTGCGATATCTGCTGAGCTTGAATGCATGGATAGGATTCCATATGCGACGGCAATTGGATCTATCATGTATGCCATGACACATAACTTGTTTTGATGTTGCTTTAATGCTAAGCAAGACAAGTAAAGACCAGTCAAATCCAGCAAAGAATTACTGGATTGCCGTAAAGAATATCCTAAAGTATCTGAGGAATACTAAGGATAAGTTCTTGGTTTACGGAGAAAGTGAGGTGCTACAAGTCGATAGAGTCTGATAGGCAAGTTTCCAATAGACAAAGATAATTCCTGGTCACAGTCCGGCTATATCTTGTGTCTGTCTGGCGGTGCAAGGCACTGTTGCTGACTCCATGACTTAAGCTGAACATTTCGCAGCTTGTAAAGCGGCGAAAGAGGATGTTTGGAAAGGAAAAGTTCATCACTGAACTTGATGTGATTCCCAGCGTAGTTAAGACTAGCTGCACATCAGAGGTCCAAACACCTTGAGGATAGGTGTAACCTATTCCGTGAGATAAATGACAGAGGTGTTAAGTAGATAAGCAAGTTTCATCGAATGAGAACGTTGCTAATCTATTAACGAAGCCACTCCTTATGCCTAAGCACGAGTCGCGGACTGTAGCTGTAGGATGAGTGAAATTAAGATGTAGTCTTAATTTCAGTGGGAGTTTGTAAAGGGCTTTACTTAGTTGTTTTGAAAGGTTCATGTAAACATTTTAAAATGTTAATGAAATTTTATTTCTGGATTATTTTTAACTGTGATATAAAATAATCGTTCCAAAATAATTCATGTCATTATATATGGGCCATCGAAGTACATGAGTAGACTTGATCCTGAAACCCCATATTTAACGAAATGACATAAATTATAATGTCCATAGTCGAAGGTTGTTGAAATTGGAACAACAACAACCTGTTGAGACTAGATTGTGTTGAGACTTATGACCAGGTTTCGAGGGGTCATAGATGCGCGGCATCAAAGTCGACACATAGGTATATGTAGGGGAGCATATGACCGGACATGGCCCGCTGATGAGAACTCTGCAAGATATTAATATCTGTGTCATAAGAAGTTCTCATATACGACTATAGAGTATAGTCCTTAGACCTGAGTTCGCATGCATATGGCTGCACATGGAGTAATGCGCTTTGATCATTGTCTAACGCTGTTTCGTAACTGGGAGCTATACGGACCTTGGTTGGGTGTGTTGTGAAGTGTGTAGTTCATAGTGATGGAACAAGACGGGATTTGTCCCTGCTGTTTAACGGAGGTAATATCTCTAGGCCAATCGGAGATTTGATAGCTGGTAAGAGAATGGCCATTCCCAAACGGACTTGCCCAAGTCGTTTGCATTGTCAGTATCAAATCTGGTCCGATAAACATGGTCTGGCTATATAAGGATGACACGCATCTTGCCTTATGCCAGATCGAGATATTGAGACAAAAGGATTAGGGAATGTAGGATTCCAGTACAATCGGAAGATTGTTGGGAATGTCCTTTGTAGGATTCCAGTACAAGTGGGAAATTGTTGGGAATGTCCTGAAATCTACCGTACTATCTCTAGAAAGTATGATAAGTGTCGAGATCAGACATAAGTCATAAATACTGGATGATCATGATGGCTTGCTAGAGTCCGCTCTTGATCTATAAGTTTAAGACTTATTACCAGTATTGTATGATCCCAAAGGGTCACACACCATAGCTAACGGGAAAGTTAAATGGAATTAATACGGTAAGATGCAATGGCATTTATTGTATTGGATCAGAGTTTTGGGCCAGACAAATACAGGCTTTTGTCTGATTTGTATTTTGGGCCCAAAAGATTAATGAGCCATTAGTCTAATGACTTGGGCCCATTAATGAGATATAAGAGAGTTAGAAAGCCCTAAAGGAAAAATCTCTCCAGCGACTTTTTCTGATTTTGGCGTCATCTCTCTCTTTATCTCTCTCTCTGATTCTTCCAGCTCTTTGGTCTAGCAGCCGTCCCGTGCTTGTAAGAGTGTGGATACACGAGGAGGAGCCGATTCTCATCAGCTCTAATCTGATCTCGACATTACCACCAATTTCCGCTGCAAAGGTAAAGATCAGGTTTGTTTTATGATTCGTTTGCCAAGAACCTAGATCTGTTTAAGGATTTGTGTTGGGTTGCAATTGGGAATTAAACCTTGGAAAACACCCATAATCCTTCAGAACCGTGTGTTTACAAGATAAATAGTGGGAGCGCAGTTGCATTTCTATTATTGTATGTTGATAACATACTGCTTCTCGGAAATGAAATTCCATTATTTCAGTCTGTTAAGACTTGACTAGAAAGTTGTTTTTCGATGAAAAATATGGGAGAAGTCGTATACATTCTTGGAATAAGAATCTATAGAGATATATTGGACAAGCTAATTGGATTGAATGCAACTAGGAGAATATGTTGGATAAAAACAACTTGGGGCTGAAAGGAACTTCAGCTCTGATACCAAAATGATACAAGCACAAGCTGTCAAGGCTTGTATGATGTCAGACTCAAAGGCGTTTGTTCTGGAAGGATGGTGATTAAATGATTGATCTAATCAAACCAAAGAACCGATTGATGAATGAGGAGAATGGATTGAATTGCACCACACAATCTACAATAGAACTTGTGATACAACACGTTTTCCTGATGCAATAGAGGTTCTGGTCTCAACAAAGCACTAGAAATAAGGACAAGTTTCTTTGCAAAGCAATAAATGAAAATTCAGTTTGCTTATTGATAAAAGGTAAATGATACACAGATTTAAGGGGACTTTATATATAGTCCTTCAGCTATGCCCTTCTCTTGAATCAAATGACTTAAATAAGAAAAACAGACTCGAATTAGGACCTAATGGAATAAAAAACAACGGCTACTTTCTATGGTTACAAACTAAAGAAAACTTAAAAGAATAAAGCTGCAGAACAAAAGGAAAACGGTCATAAAATGTGAATGAAATGTATTCAAACCATACCTTAGCTTTTGTGGACCGTTGCAACAAATATGGAAATGTTATTGCTTCTGAGGTCCGTCCAATTTGTGTGACATAAGGGCTCATGTTCTGATTAGTTTATGAACCGGGTTCTTCTTCTTGGTCAGTGAACATGATGATTTGATTGGATGCTTGCTTATGTTCCTCTTTCTCCAACACTCTTATGATGCTTTGATTGAACTTGTGTTGCAGTACTTTAGCTCTTGATCTGATCATTTCTCCCTTGAATACTTCTGGTATCACTAGTTCTTGGTCTTGATCCAGTTTTTGTGTTGTTACCTCATCAGCTAAGACCTCATAACCAGGAACACGTGTGCTCCCTTCGGTTTAAATCCACCAAAAACATCAGACGATCGATCAATCCTGCATCCGGACCTGGGAGGAGGAAAAGAGCGGAAAGGAAAGAGGACTGAGTAATTGTTTCAAACACAATTACCCAGCGATCCTCCCTCATATTGACAAATTGTTCAACCGGAACAATCGTTTTTAAGGCACCTACGACATCCTACTAGGCACTCCTTGGTTGATAACACAAACATTGTTCCATACATTCCCTCGAGTGCCGTCGGACAGAGCGGAAGAGGATCTGTGAATGCGGTAGACGGTAGGGCGGATTCAAGGAAACCGCGATCCTGGCTTACGCCACACAACTACGAGCTACAAGTACTAAGTTAATATCACCTTGCACATAATCCGCCCGAAGGCACACCACACAATTCTATGTCCGTTTGTGCTTAACGAGCTCCTACCTCACACTCCTGAACCCTACGGTCCTCAATGCCCCACACGTGCGTCCCACGCACCACGTAACTCCCTCACAGGAACCTACCACACAACTACTCCACACATATCCATCACAAAACAACGTTTTCGGTTTAAACGATATCCTAATAGTTATATGTTCCAAAATCCAATCACATCAAGATCTTTACTATCATGTACTACCTAGTAAGATTGTATCAACAAAGGAATCACATCCAGAATTGAATGAAATAAGCAAAGGTCACGACCGGTCCTCACCTTGGATAAAGAAGGGAAAAATCGTAATTTGAGAATTCGTGACGCCAGAATGGACTTCATCTCTGGAAATAGGACGGAACATTAAGTGAGTTAGGCTTTCTTTTCGCTCGAATCGGCCTAAGGAAGGTTTAGTTATGGTCACTTGAAGTTGGTTGACTAAAAGTCAACGATTTTGGTCAAAGTCAACCGGTCAACCCAGTCAACCCAGACCCAAACCCAAACCCAGATTAAACCAGACACATTTCATAACCATCACAATTCCTAAACCAATCCTAACCAAACTAAACCATGAATTTCAATTGAACCAAGCTAAACAAAAAATTGGGAATTGAACCGAGTCAAACCGGGTCAACCGAAATGAACCGGGCAACCGAGTTGACTCGAACCGGCCGAGTTGACTCTATTCACTGGCGAGTAAACTCGACGGCGGCGGGCAGTGGATCAGGCGGTCGGCGGCAAGTGACGGCGGCAAATGAAATCCACGCGCTTATCTTCTAGAGGCGCGTGCTGGCGCGTTGGGTGACCTACGGAGGAGCGGTTGACGGCAATGGCTTCGTCTCGTCGACCTGAACGTGATAATGACCTCTGATTTGCGAGATTTATTACGGTTAGAAAGATACAAAGGTTTTAGTGCTCGGGTTAAAGATAAACATATCTAGAAAATAGAACTATGAAGATACCTTCGATTCTAAACGATGGAGGAACACTAGATCTGGTCTTACGACATAACAGAAGCAGAGCTTCGCCGGAGATCTTTTCTTTTGCTTTTCTCAAAAGTGACCACCTCTTTAAATATGATAAAGGGGAAAGGAGTTTCAGGCTAGATCCATACAAAGACGAGAAGAGGCACAAAAAGGAGATGAAGCGGTTGAAGGCTCATCAAGAGGTTCTGTATGCAATTAGGACAGTCGAGTACGGAATCCCAAAGAAATGTTCATGTGGTGGAAGAATCGTTCATGAAGTCAGCGAAAATCCAAAGTATCAGAGGGACTTCGATACTTTACCAGGTAGAAGGTACTTTACCAGGTAGAAGGTACTTTACCTGCCACCAATTCAAGGTAAAGTTTCATCAATGTCTAAACTGTTTTATGGTTCTGCTCGTATAATTGGTAAAATAAGGTAACACTGTTTTATATTTCTACTCGTATAACTGGTAAAACTAGGTAACACATTTTTTATGTTTCTGCTCGTATAACTGGTAAAATTAGGTAACACTGTTATTTGTATGTAGGATGATGGACTCCACTTTCGTCAATCATGGGTTTGTGGTGTCGAAGAGGAGATTGGCAAGCTAATGAGCAAGATTGATGACTAGCGCAAGACGATTGAGAACATCCAAGCTGAGATTAAACTCAATGCCGATGAGATTGCCATGCTCAAGGCGTTGGTGGCTGGTGTGAGAGGGGCCTTTGGAGTGTAACGATTTGGTGGCTGGTTGCACTTGTCTCGCTTCTTTGTTGTTGTAATGCTTAGCTTATTGAACTATGTTTTCTAAAATTCTATATGATTGCTATCTCTTATGTGTTATGAGTTCAAATTCAAAGATATTAACAGTTGTTATAGTTGCTTATTTAAAATGCAAAGTCAAAGTTGCCCCTCATAACAAAAGACCCAAGGGAACAACAAAATTTCAGCAAACTAACAGAAGTTATGTCCAAATTCAACAAAAGGTCAACATAACCGAAATCTAAATCCGTTCCAAAAACTACCAAATACTACCACAAAAGTCCGAAAAAACCAACATGTATTCTCCATTCACTTTATCCTCATCCACAAATGCTTCCACCGCAGCCAATATTGCATCAAATCCACGAACAATCTTCAAGATCTCGTCCATTTCGGTTGGAGGTGGAGCATCAACTGGTGGAGCATCAACTTGTTCCTTCTCCTTTTTTGCTTGTGCAGCAACATCTTGTTCGAACATGTCTTCAAAGAAGACCGTGTGACCACGAAGAAGACGCTTGGTCCACCCATCAACCACGAGATCATCTTCATCACGATCGTCGTCTACTTCGAAGATTTGAGCCAAAAGATTCTTTTCTTCTTTCTTACTGCTTAACAGGATGCTATCAATGTCCTGATAAGGAATAAAATAAATGTTAATATTACAAAAAACTACAACATAGAAGCACAAAGTTTAACCAAGTTCAGATGAAAGGGATAACTAACCTGAGTTGTATCAAGTTCTTCACTGATTGCATCATGTTTGCCCCCATGACAATTTCCCTGAATCTTCTTCCCAATTGAGGAATTTCCTCAAACGCTAGTAGCTACAAAACATTTGTATTTGTTAGACTTAGTTTCAAGTAAAGAAACATCAACAATCACATAATCAATGTACTTACCTCCAAAGGAAGACATAAACACGGGAATGACCCAATGTACGTCATTCTTCGCCTCCCCTTTATCTTGAAAATGTTCCAACGTGTGCTTGATCTCCTCCACCATGTGGGTTAGAGATAGGCGAGCTGCTCGGTTTCTATAAGGGCTGCTCTTCTCTGTTGAACTCTCCTGCTATCCGTCTTCACTTGTCTCCTCAGCTCCACAAGCATCTCCATGATTTCCAAGCCTTGATCGATAAGTTCCCGCTCTTGGATCCCGAGGACGAAACCAAAGTGGTATAGGAAAAAGGCTATGGAATTTGAATGAGCCACATCAACAATAAGATAAGGAGTTCGACTTTAAATGATTTATTACCATCTTTCGTTTGATTCGGTTGTTGCGATTGTGCAACTGTTTTATGTTTTCAATTTACTTATTAAGAATTTCCAACCTGGAAATCATTATTCAGAAAAAAATTCAAAGAACGTTAAACGTTTTCTCTCTATTCTCTTTGTGTGTTCTTTCTCCTTATTGTCTAATAATATCTTCTTCTTTTGGATTCTTTGTGATATATCATGGTTTTTACTAGTTTTAGACCATGATATAAGTGTATTTTAGTGTCTTTTTGTGTTCTTTTAGAGTCTTTTACAGGTATAATCAGGTTTGGAGCATATTTGGTGATTATGGCACTTTTTGGAGATATTTGGAGTGTTTGGCCGAGAGATAGAGCTCACTGTCCGAAACAGAGGAATGCGTCGATCATTGCACTCTAGCATCGATCGTTGCACCAGCGAGATGGGCCAAAACTCGGCGGTTTATGAAGAGTCAAGATATTGCACTCTGATCCAGAAGTTCCTGATATTTACAAAGAAGCCCCTGGCCGAGATTAGACCTATATAATTAAGTTTTTGGTGTTTTATTTACGGACGCTTTCATAATTAAGAGCAGAGGATTTTTAGAGCTTTTGGGGCTGATCTGAACCTTTACTTCATCTGTATTTGGAGAAGATTTCGAACCCCTTTTATTCTTTATCTTCTATGCAATTTATTCATCATATGATTATGTTTTCATTATCTGTGTCTGAGTAGATTCCTTGTTAGGTTTAGGGTTTCTCACATAGGATTTCATGACTTGCTAGACTTGTTTAAATTCAGTTAAGGATTCATAACTATATCTGTTCTTCAATCTAATTGTGCTTAAAGCTAGTTCTAACCTGATCAATTAGAATCTAGATCTTAGGTTGCTAAATACGTCACGAAAGTGGGGTTTAGGAATCTGAACTAATTAGGTTGAGCAATTAAACTTCTCGCAAACGAAAGTTTGGTTTAGGATAATTGTGAACATATCAAACTTGGAATTAATGCTAGTTTAATCTGTTAGTTCTCGCAAACGAAAGTTTGGTTTGCTGCACTTAGACTTAGAGAATTATCGCAAAGGAATTTGGTTAATTCTATATCTGTGTTTTGAGTTCTAGAACTGTGCTTAATTAGATCCTTGTTGAATGAACTGTCTGCTTGTCTGATTTCCTGAGAACGCCCTAGACTTAGCGCTTTTAATAACTTGCTTTCACAACCAACAATCTCTGCTTTCTGTTTACTTTCTCGCACTGTTTTTAATTCAATCACATTGCTTTCTTCCTAGTTTAATTTCCTGTTCTTGAGCTATTGAATACGGAGTCCCTGTGGATTCAATACCTATATACTACGACTACTAAACTGTGCACTTGCAGTTAAATATAGGATAAAACCTGACACCTATCAAGTTTTTGGCGCCGTTGCCGGGGACTCTTTGAGTCTTCGATAGCTTAGAACTTAGGGTTTTACTAGGATTTTTCGTTTTCTTTTCGTTTTTATTTTTGTTTTTTTTTAAGTTACTAATTTTCTCTGTTTTTCTCTCTGTCGCAGGTACCGATATCGCACTGCGTCGATCGTTGCACTCTTAGCATCGATCGTCACTAGGCGATTCAGAGATTGAAACGATCGTTGCACTGATAGCATCGATCGTTGCCCGACGATTATAGACAGTTTATGCAGACGCAGAAAACTAGAAGTAATCCGAACTTGGACTTAGTTAATCTCGATCTTGAGGAACTTGGACGTTTAGAGAGAACCAACAGAAGAGAAAGAAGAGAAAGGATGGTGCAAGAGCGTTTGATTCTTGTACGTGATGCTGAAGGTACCCTGAGGGACCGAGATAACAACCCATACAATGCTGCTTGGCAAAGGGTTGATGCTGAAGGGAATGTCATCCCTGATCCTCCTGAGCAACAACAACAGGAGCAAAACCAGGGTCAAGGACAGGCCCAAGGTAGACAGATGGTCGTCCATGAGAGGACTTTAGCTGACTACAACAGACTGGATGAGTTTCATAGAAACCGGTCAGCTTTAGTGCTTCCTGCTTTTGAGAGAAATGATTTTGAGATCAAAACCATCTACTACTCGCTGATGAGACAGAATGCGTTTCATGGTTACCCAACGGAGCAGCCTATGGATCACATTGATGGGTTTGAGGACATAGTCACTGGCATGAAGTATGATGGAGTGTGCCCGGACTATCTGTTCCTTAAGCTCTTTCCGCACAGTCTTGCTGGAGACGCTAGTGCATGGCTAAAGCAGCTAGCACCTGCTCAGTACACTACTTGGGCAGCTTTAAAGAGTGAGTTCTTGCGTCACTTCTATGATGATGCGCGCTCAGACCAGTCCAGACAGGACATACTCACCTTTTCACAAGGAGTTGTGGAGCCTTTAAAGACTGCCTGGATGAGATTTAAGCAGTATCAACGTGACTGCCCACACCATGGATTCACTGAGGTTCAGTTGATTGGCATCTTTTTCAGAGGCATAGATCTTCCATATCAGTCTGCACTGGATAACTCCAGTAATGCTAACTTCAACACCCGGACTCCTACACAAGCTAAGCAGTTGATTGAGAATCTAATAGGCAGCAACAGCTGCAAGACTATGGATGAGAGGAGGAAGAAATCTGGTGGAAGTGTAGAGAATTCTGACATAGCTGATATTAGATCAAGACTGGACACGGTTTGCAATCTCCTAGCAGGTAAGAAAGCTGTCCACTTTGCCCAAGATGTAGAGGTAATTCAAACTGAGGAGGACACTCAAGAGGAAGATGTGAATTACATAGGAGGTTCTGGATTCCAAGGTAATAGATTTGGTAATCAACAGGGAAACAAATTCTTCAATGGAGGACATAAAAGTGCTTTCAACAGCAACTCATCTAATTCTGGACAGACTAGTGGTTTTCAGAAGACCTTTGGACAAGGTAATCAGAGAACCTATGGGTCTTCATCTTATCAGACTCCTCCTACACCTACAACTCATGAGAGTAGAATGGAAGCTATGATGGAACAACTAATGGAGAGTCAGACCAAGATTTCTGTGGACTGCAACAAGAAGTTAGTGTTGGGAATCCGAGCCAATTCTACAGATTCAGAATTCTCGCGAGTTCCCGATAGCCTAGGATCTAGGGTCTAGTTAATTGAATCATGGATCTCACCTCGTGATTACCTGGTATTTGGCAGCGGAAGATTGATCAGGTAGCACGAGATCTATTGCGCCTCAGATGCTGCGCCTCTATCGTAGTCCACACGCACACAAGCTGGATTCCGCCGGGTTGCTAGTACCGGGACTCGGATCTCCCTGGGAACTGAGTTTCTCTGAGGTTTCTGTGTTTTCTCACTGAGACAACACTGTGGGCGGCGCAGAACCAACAACCTTAGGTCGAGATATAAAACGTACTTATATACTGACCTCGAGGTGAACCGAAACATCAGTTTTGGTTTCGCCATTGTGTCGACCGACACACTTATTGGTGTCGATCGACACACGTCCTGTATCGACCGACACACCCAATGGTGTCGATCGATACACCCCTTTGAAACTTATATTCGATCTGTATCCAATACATATCGATCAGACCATATGCCAATGATCAATTCCCATGCAGAGTATATCCAACTTGCTTAGGTGTGTGACCCTGTAGGTTCACACGATACTGGAAACGAGTTACAACTCATTTGTCATAATTGGTTTCTAGCAAAACATTATGACTACCCAGTATCACATGAATTGTCCGATCTCGACAATACAACTATCTCTAGAGTTCGTACAATGTGATTTCAGGACATAATCCCAACAATCTCCCACTTGTACTGGAATCACCTATTCCTATAATCCCTTCGTCTCTATATCTCGATATGGCATAAGGCAAGAGACTGTGTCATCCTTATTATAGCCAACATCATGTTCATCGAACTTCTGATCTATACTGATAAACAAACGACTGACAATCACCTCGTTTGAGCACGGCCATGCATTTTCTCAGTATCAAATCTTCGATGGGCCCTGAGATATTTATCTCCCGTTATACAGGAGGGACAAATCCCATTTTGTTCCATCCCTGTTTCTACACATACTTCATGATACGTCGAAACAATGCCGTTATAGCCGCCAGTTACGAAACGACGTTTGACAAGGTCAAAGCGCACCAATTCATATGCTAGAAAGCATGATGAACTCAGGTCTAAGGACTATACTCTATAGTCGTAATGAGAACCTCCCATGACACTTATATATAACTATCCTGTGGAGTTCTCATTAAGCGGGTCATGTCCGATTATATGTTCACCAACATATATCTATGTGAATGACTGTGATAATCATATCATTGACTCCATGAAACTTAGTCCAACAGTCACCTCACATACTAATCTGCGCGGTTGTTAGTGTCCCATTTTAACAATCTTGACTAGGGACAATCATAATTTATGTCATCTTTTACTTATAGGGTTTCATGATCAAGTCTTCAACTTGATGACCTATAAGATGACCATAAAGTACTTTGGGACCATTATTTAATTATCCAATAATTAAATAATACTGATGTCAGTTTTAACTTACACAAACATTGCCAAAGCATGTCTATGTAAAGTTTACAACATAACTAAAATAACTACCACTAGAATCAAGATCATCTTTTCAGATATCTTACACCTACAGCAACATAATAAATTCCGTGCTTAGGTTGTGGGAGAGAGTGCGGTGCTATTGCTTGAAACAATTTCAACAAATTACACCGCCATTCAGATAAAAGCACTATTCTACGGTCTACTGCTTGGAGCCTTTCCAACAGTCAGCAACGCTATTCAGACAAAGAGACATGACCAGGTGGGAACCGGGAATCGTCTTTGTCCGTCCAACTACTTTCAACTGGTTCGTCATTTCCTCAGTTCACCACGAAACTATCCTTAGAGTTATTTAAACACTTGGGATATTTCTGGCAACTGATCAGTGACTTTTACCGGAATATATTGGTATTTTCTCGTCATGCTTTATGCATAAGCTGCATCTAGACGAGCGCAAAATATGGCATTTATGATGGATTCTATTGTAGCAGCATTAGAACTCTCACTCATTAATATTAGTTCAGACAGTGTTCAGAAACACCTCTTCTTACTAATATTGTTACTAGCTCAGCCAGTGTCCAAGACACTTCATCTTGCTTAGATTATTGCCACAAGACCTTTGGTATGAAGCCATTCTTGGAATCAAGCACATCAGAACTGTCCAGTACCTTATCAACATAAGGATTTTGACACGATCCAATTAGCCTACTCAATCTATATCAATAGATTCTCATTCCAAGAATTCACTCGGCTACTCCCATGTCTTTTGTTTAAATTTGACTTTCGACCCAAATCTTAACAAGACTTTAGCGTCGGAACGTCGTTCATGAGATTCAAGTATGTTATCTACATACTGTGTGAGAATTGCCATTACGCTCCCGCTAGTCTTCTTGTAAACGCATGGTTTCTTTTCAACTCCAAGATGTTTGCTTCAATCCAGAAATGGATCGGTGAAGCTAACATGCATACCCAGCCAATTTTCGGAGTTGGGGCTCACCATCGCTTCTTCGAATTTCGCATGTTCGTCATTTTTCAATGATCAACAGATAACGACAATTGGTTACGAGAAATCACTCTCGAGTTAGTGACGGATCCTTTCGGATCTGCGAATTTCAGGCTCCACAGTTGCAGATCCTACAGTACTTTGTAGATCTCACCGCTGCTCTCCCTTAACAGGTTGAACAGCTTACTGTGTTTATCGAATTTCTTCGATGTGTACTTTTACTCCCACTGTTCCTTTTGAAAGTATCACCTTTCTTAAAAGACACAGTTCTGGACAACAAAAGTACTAAGCCTTGGTTTCCTCAGGACAACCAGCGAGGTAGAACTTATCAGATATAGATTCAAGTTCGTTTGTTGACTACTGTCTTACACAAACCTTGCAATCCCAATTAATCAGAAAAACAGATTTGGAAATCACCCAGTCCACATCCAATGTGGTGTTTTTCACTGATTCTGATAGAAACCTTTTAGCGTAAACATAGACATTTCAGAACGTATTCTTAAATGGTTATGGAAGATTCATGTGATTCATCATTAATTGAATCATATCTCATAAGATCTGATTCATTCTTTCAGATGATCACCCAATTCATGACTCTAGTATTTTCCTCCGCGATCCAATCGAGGATCTCAATACTTCTGTCAGATTGGTTCTACACTTCATCTTGGAACTCCCTTAAGGGATTCCAGCTTGTGTCTCATCAAATGAACACATCCATGCTTATTGATGCCATCAATAAGGTAATGAAGTACATAATATTTCCTTTGACAATAATGCTAGTTGGGCCGCATACATCAATATGTGTAGGGCCCAATAAGCCTCTGGCCCGTTTTCTTTTAGCTCTGCTAAATGGGCCTTAGTCATTTTGGTCCAGTGAACAGAATTCATATCTCAAATGATTAACAATCGAATGAGTCCAAAACTATGGAATTACTGAATCCGCTTCACATTTGTGGTTAAACGACTATACCAAAGAAAGATCGAGTTCGAGTCATCAGACTTAAACCGTTTGGTATTTATGTTATATTCTAACTCTTGTTGGTTTGAGATACAAAACCCATTCCAAACGGGGTGCTACCATTGAATATTTCATTAAGATCAAAAGGACAAAACTTGTCTTTTATCAGAATGAAAAACATCCAAATTCTCAAAAGAAAATGAAAGACATTTTGCATATAGCAAGTACATGGTGGCAATTAATTTCAAAAACCAAGTAGGAAAGGCTCCTACAAGTGGAGAATCTCTACGGCTCATGGAGCAACCATTGCTTCAACCAGACACGCAGTTCCACTTGTCCTTTCTTCAACGTTCTACTGCCGCTTAGGTCCTGCATATTTCAAAATATCAGTACCGCAACAAGTATCCAATACTTATGTAGAACTTGAATTAATAACACAATACCTGAAGAAGAAGTACCATACATCTTCTCCATCTCTTGTGAATCTTCCAAGAATTTTATGCAATCTCTCTTCCAATGCCCCGACTCTTTGCAGTAGAAGCACTTACTAACACCAGATGGGCTTGACTTGGGCTTATAAGATGACACAGGCTTATCCTGATTCCAAATCTGGACGGCCTTGCCTTCACCTTTGTCTCTACAAGATTTCTCAAATCTTTTACCCCTTTTGATGTTTTGCTCTGCTGTCTTGAGCATGCTATGCAGCTCAGTCAACGTCTTCGTCAAGCCTTTCTTGATATAGTTCTTAACGAACTTGTCATAGCTTGACGGCAGTGACTGCAGAATGATGTCAGTGGCCAACTCTAAGCTGACAGGACATTCCAGTTTCCCCAGGTTATCAATGTAACCCATCAGTTTAATGACATGAGGACTTACTGGAGCATCCTCTGGTAGTTTGCACCCAGTGAGGGACTTCACCATCTGGAATCTCTCAACTCGTGCCAGATCTTGAAACTTCAGTTTCAGGCTGGTGATTATCTCTATTGGCGACTCCATGTTCTCATACTGACTCTTCAAGTCTGAGTTCATGGAAGCCAACATCAGACCACGCACATCTACCACATCAGTATAATGCTTATTCCAAGCATTATACACTGCATGCGAGCGATTGGCCCCAAGCTTTTCTGGAAGAGCCTTTTCAAGGACATAGTCCTTGCTCTCCTGCTTGAGAATGAATCTCAGATTCCGATACCAATCCAGGAAGTTGGATCCATTTAACTTGTCCTTCTCAAGGATGGATCGCAACGAGAAAGTAGTCATAGACATAAGCTGAAATCCAAGAAAAACAAAGATTTAAATATGCATATGATGAGAAATCTTATCAAATAAGAAAACTCGCATTATATTCAAACAATGTTTCCTCTATGAACATAATGATCCAAGATCCATACTTCACCAAAATGTGAATGGGCGACTCGCCATTACCCAAACTTTAGTTATCTAGGTAAGCAAATTATTGCTAATTGCACTCAAGACAACTCTTGGTTGTGGATGAGACAAACTATGTCTAATCCACTCTGATGTCTCTGGGCCCAGAACTTCCGATAGCCCAGTCAAGTAAACCAATCTCTTTAGTCTTGTGATCATTGACAGTTGCACTGCAAGTCTGTCAATGAGCACCTGCCTTACCCATGCAGCAGTGGATACCAAGGACTCCAAGACTATCCAACAAACGACACGAGTTTTGACAGTAGGCAAGATTGGGCAAGACATCAATGTTACTTGATATTTAGTTGAGGAAACTAAACCCAAAAGTTTAGCAAATCAATTTCTTAGGTCATGTAATTGTTGATGTTAATGCACTGCAAGTCCATCAATGTTATTACCTGCCTTACTCACGTAATTGTGGACACCAAGCTCTTGGCTAGACATCACACAACGAAATGAGTCTTGACAGTTGACCAGATTGAAGCTAAGCTTTAATCAAGGTTTTGGTCGAGTTTGGTTTCTGCAAATTCAAGGTTCAATAACCAGAATTCCGAGCACTGTGTCGATCGACGTAGACTCTGTCTGTCGATCGACATAACCAAACAAAACCGGATTTCAATGACCGGTTAATTCAATTACCCCGGTTCATCGAACCATTTATGTCGATCGACGCAGCCCATGTGTGACGATCGACATAGACCTAAAATGCAGATAGTTCTTGATAACCGGTCCAATTCAATTGAACCGACTTATCTGATCAAACTGATCTTAACCAATCGGTTTATACTAATTGGGATGATCAGTTCAATCCAATTGAACCAATTCATCCAATTTAAACCGTTTAAACCAGTTTCAACTGATTGCGATAACCAGTCCAATTCAATTGAACCGAATTATCCAATCAAACTGATTTAACCCACCGGTTTATGCTAAATGAGATAATCAGTTTAATCCAATTAAACCAATTCATTCAATTTAAACCGATCAATTCAGGCTTAACCAAGCATGATAACCGGTCCAATCCAATTGAACCGATTAACCATTCGCGAGGTTCGTGTCGACCGATACACAACCTGTGTCGATCGGCACACGACCGAAATTGTTCTATGTCGACCGACACTCAAAGTGTCGATCGAAACTCGACCGAGTTTGCTCTGTGTCGACCGACACACCCGGTGTGTCGATCGACACAGAAGGCTTTCGGTTTTTCTTCGCGAAAAACCCTAGCCGCCGATTCTGTCGAACTTCGCCACTCTGTGTCGACCGACACACCCGCCTAGGATCTAGGGTCTAGTTAATTGAATCATGGATCTCACCTCGTGATTACCTGGTATTTGGCAGCGGAAGATTGATCAGGTAGCACGAGATCTATTGCGCCTCAGATGCTGCGCCTCTATCGTAGTCCACACGCACACAAGCTGGATTCCGCCGGGTTGCTAGTACCGGGACTCGGATCTCCCTAGGAACTGAGTTTCTCTGAGGTTTCTGTGTTTTCTCACTGAGACAACACTGTGGGCGGCGCAGAACCAACAACCTTAGGTCGAGATATAAAACGTACTTATATACTGACCTCGAGGTGAACCGAAACATCAGTTTCGGTTTCGCCATTGTGTCGACCGACACACTTATTGGTGTCGATCGACACACGTCCTGTATCGACCGACACACCCAATGGTGTCGATCGATACACCCCTTTGAAACTTATATTCGATCTGTATCCAATACATATCGATCAGACCATATGCCAATGATCAATTCCCATGCAGAGTATATCCAACTTGCTTAGGTGTGTGACCCTGTAGGTTCACACGATACTGGAAACGAGTTACAACTCATTTGTCATAATTGGTTTCTAGCAAAACATTATGATTACCCAGTATCACATGAATTGTCCGATCTCGACAATACAACTATCTCTAGAGTTCGTACAATGTGATTTCAGGACATAATCCCAACAGTTAGATGCTGTCTATGAAGACCTCAATGGGAAGTTTGAGTCCCTGAACACTCACATGAAGCAGTTGGATACTCAGGTGAACCAGATTTCCAGCTCAATAAAGGGAAAAGGGCTAGCAGACACTCATATTAAGGCCTGGTCTGTGTACGTTAATGATGGATCTCACCTAGGTGAAAAATTTGAGTTAAGTACAGCTGAATTGGTGAAGGAAGGAGAAATCCCGGATTTTGGTGAAAAACTCTCGGGTGGAAATTGCAGTGTTGCAACGATCGACACACACCTAGTGTCGATCGATGCACGTCGGGAACAGACAGATTCGCTGAGTGATGATGGTATTGATGCAAACTTGGAGCTTGATAGCTTATTCTCTGGAGTCTCTGAGATCTCTCAACAGGAGATCTATGCACAAATTGTTAGACAACACTCCTCAGTGTCTGAAGTGATTAGGCAGGAAATTGAAGAGCTTAAGAAGCTAGAGGAAATTGGTGAAGAATTGGAAGAAATTCCAACTTCTGATGATCCACCTTATCATCCATGTGTGCAGAGGTATTTGAACAAGATGCTGCCTCTAGATGAAGAGCTGAGAGATTGGGTGGTTATAGTTCCTCAGCATATTGGTGATGTTCTGTTAACCAAGATTCCGAAGAAGCTGCCTGATCCTGGAGTCTTTGTGCTTGATTGTTCAATCTTTGAGGATAGTTTCAGGCGTTCTCTGTGTGATTTAGGAGCTGCTGGAAGTTTGATGCCATACTCTGTGGCAGAGAAGCTGGGTATGCTAGATTTTACTCCTACTAGGACCTCTCTTGTCCTAGCTGATCAGTCCATACGAGTTCCTGAAGGACTCCTGATAGACATACCAGTGAGAGTTGGAAACTACTTAGTTCCAACAGATTTTTTAGTGCTGAAATATGACTGTGATCCGGATGAAGCATTGCTGCTTGGAAGACCATTTTTGGCTACAGCAGGAGCGGTGATAGATGTTAGGAACAGCCTGATAGACCTCCATCTGGGAGATGAGCCGCTGCGTTATGAGATGGATAAGCTGCGAAGACCACTGATAGATGGGCAGACATTCACCATAAGGAATGCAGATGATGAGCAGCCTGATGACACTGTGATTATAGATCCTGGAGCACATTTTACTCCATCTTTCCTTGGACATGAGCATTCTGCAACAGCCTACTCGCCACCTTGGATGAGGAGACTTGGACAGAGACATAAAAAGTCTCTGTCAGGATCTCCTGGTGCCTGAAAAATCTTGTCCGTCCGGTCAAGCTATTGATCTTAAACAAGCGCTGGGTGGGAGGCAACCCACCATTAGGTACTGGTGTTTTTCTACTTAATTTTTGGTGTTTTTGTTAGGATTTTACGTTTGTTTTTGTTTCTGGTGAGTTTATGTTTGCAGGTCTCGGACAGATTCGCAGTGCGTCGATCGACGCACTTCTGTGTCGATCGTCACAACACGATCGGAATCGCATTGCAGCGATCGTTGCAGTTCTGAGCAACGATCGACCATACACGAAAATCGCCAAGTAACGGTCGATGCACTTAGTGCAACGATCGATGCTTGCGCGACAGAGGTAAACCCGACAGAACTCAACAGAACTTTAACAATTTTTATTTTCTTTTTACCGATCCTTCGCTTGACACTACTGGGGACAGTGTGTCTTAAGTGTGGGGGAGGTGCTACTGACTTATATCTTTCTGTTTTCTTAAGAGTCAGTCCATTTTTCAAAATTTTTGTTTTATTGAGTCAAAATTGTTTAAGTAAGAAACTATGATTTTCTGAGAAGATTTACAAGACTTGCAGGAACTTAAGTAACCATTGGGATGAAGTTGCAGGATCTATCTATGACTGTTAGAAAACCCCATCACAGATCAACCTACTGGGAACACCCACATCACTTCAGGTATCAGAGGATCCTTTTACTGACTTCAATTTAATACTGACTTAGATTTCTCACCTAAGGGCTTGTTATACTTTGTGTCGGATTCCCTGTTAGTTCTGACACAGCCTGTCAACCTATCCTATTTGGTTCCCTTCTCCCCTTCTATAAAGTAAAAAAAAAAGATAATAAACTGAGGATGAGTTAGTAACTCCAAAGTGGTCACAGGAGTGGTAGAGACCCCTATTATCTCCTGTGCTATCCATGGAATGTTTCCAAAGTACACCCCATAACGGGAAGAACACTGATAAAAAAAATAAAATGATACCCAGTGGGGAAAAACCAGTTGTTAAAGAAGGGAAAGAGAAGAAAGGGACTAGAGAAAGATAGTATGGTGGTCTAGAGCTGATAAGGTAAGAATCCATGTGCCCTTTGATCGATACTCCTTAGGTGAGACCGAACTTAAATACTTGCAGAAGTCAGTAGGGAGAATTTGAATGCTTGAATGTGATTGTGGAGTTTACTTAGGACAGTTGCTAAGTGTGGGGGAAGTACATGTTGGTCTTGATATCCTGTGATTGATTCTTTCAGTGGTTTACTAAGGGGAATCTGAGTATTGTAGCTTCTAGGATGAAATGAGTTTCTGAAGAGTTTTCAAACCTCTTCACCAAGCTTTAGTTCTCTGTTTTGCTTGAGGGCAAGCAAAGGCTAAGTGTGGGGGAGTTGATATATCATGGTTTTTACTAGTTTTAGACCATGATATAAGTGTGTTTTAGTGTCTTTTTGTGTTCTTTTAGAGTCTTTTACAGGTATAATCAGGTTTGGAGCATATTTGGTGATTATGGCACTTTTTGGAGATATTTGGAGTGTTTGGCCGAGAGATAGAGCTCACTGTCCGAAACAGAGGAATGCGTCGATCGTTGCACTCTAGCATCGATCGTTGCACCAGCGAGATGGGTCAAAACTCGGCGGTTTATGAAGAGTCAAGATATTGCACTCTGATCCAGAAGTTCCTGATATTTACAAAGAAGCCCCTGGCCGAGATTAGACCTATATAATTAAGTTTTTGGTGTTTTATTTACGGATGCTTTCATAATTAAGAGCAGAGGATTTTTAGAGCTTTTGGGGCTGATCTGAACCTTTACTTCATCTGTATTTGGAGAAGATTTCGAACCCCTTTTATTCTTTATCTTCTATTGTAACGCCCCTTTCCCATTCTCCGCTGACCGTCGAGCTGACCGGTCAACAATCAAACAAGAACATGACCGATCGAACCCGAGCAAGTCGAACAGGAAAAGTTCGCTACAGGACGAAGCCAAAGACAGATCGGGTTGAGACAAAAGGCTCGCACCAACCTATCTCCGACCCCGCTATCCTCGTATCCATCGTACAAGCAGTACTACTTGCACTACTTCAACGAGTTGTGTCGGTTCGGACCAAACCTCATATCAGGGGAAACGATTTTCATTTTTAAGTAATTAAACATTGAATACAACGTTTAACGGTTTTACAAACAATCGTCAATAACAATACATAACCAAATAAATCCAATCATATACGAATCAATAAAAACATAGCGCAGCTGCCGAACCGAAAATCAAACAATCAAAAAGCACAATCCAAACACAACACAAGCAACCCGAAGCTACACCGAGGACCTCCCACGTCCGTCGCTGATAACCTGAAAAGCACAAAAAGAGTCTAATGAGCAATCTAAGATTACCCAGTGAATCGGCTCCCCACTAATGGCTTCTAATCTATCTAACTCTACAAACCCGCCCCAAAACCCAAAATAACAATCAGCAAGAATAAATGGTCAATTACGCGCTACCACGGCGTAATGAACCCACACACAATCAATAGCCAAGATAAGAGGGAGAGCTAAGGAAATCGAAGCCACTGCGGCACATGTCCTCGATTGGACTCGATCTATCTACGCGCAACGAAAGAAACATAAATAACAACACTGGGCCCTACGATCTCAGTAACTTCCACGGGTTCACATCGTCGCCTATATGGCAACTAACCCTCGACTCCTATACGTGCTCATGAAGACTCACGCATAGGACACCGTTCTCTGTCCATCGATACGCGGTGACTCTGACTACCCCTAGATAGCCCGAGTTTCCATGCAATCCGGCCCTAGGACATGACCCCGTATTCTCCGGACCGCACACCTACCGGCGTCACCCGATAGGTTAACACCATAACCAGAACCACCATGGCCCGGTTAGGTCAAACCCGAGGATCCCATCGGGTCGGAAGTACCGGAACGTACACAAAACTCCTAGGCTTGCGGAATCTACGCACCCTAGCGTCCTAGTGCAGAAATGTAAACACGCAGACTCGCTGGGACACTAGCACATATCACACAATCAATTTCAGCAATAATAATCCCAACCATTCCGCAAGCCACTACGCTACCCAACTCACCGCTCTGACTAGGTGAGATACCTAGTCAGCACCACTAACTTACCCGGTCCCGAGACCGGAGTAAGTGTCCGCAATGACTACTCGGCCCAACACCGAGCAGTCTAATAAACCTGCACAGAACTCACAATAATAATAACACGCAACACACAATCACTATCAAACACACAATCAACACAAGCAGGACTATTAGGGTTTCTAAGCCTTTTACTTCATTCTTGTCCGCTACTCTGGGTTAGCGGATTGCTAACCCGTAGACGGCTCACTCACGCATCACTTTTTATTAATCTGTCCTAAGTGTCTTTTAACCACATTCTCGATCTGTCGGTTTAGAGTTAGTAAACTTACTAACTCCCCGACATCTCATTATCCTTTAATTAGTTCATTACCCAAACCCGCTTCTCAGTCTAATTCTCAATCCCGTTATCATATTCTATACATTGGTTTCAGTTTAATTCGTATTTGATTATCGTCGTAATTTCCCGTCTATAGTTCATTAATACTTGTTCTTTATGTTTATAAACTATATATATATATATATATATATAAACATCGAATACGCTTTACTAACAACCTAGCGGCACGGAATCGGTTAACCATTTAATTCTAAACCCTAATCACGGTTAGTTGTGTTGGATTGTTCAGTTGATCCTGATTCAATTCTCATATTGATATCAACCTAAACATGCATCAGATCTAGGTGTTCTTATTTAGAAACATTATGTGATCTCACCTTTTACCTGTTTGTTGCAGCGGAAGGAATAGAACAGGTCAGATCAGAGAGATACACCGAGGGATGAATCCTCCAAAGGCTCACACACGCTTCACAAGGAAATGGCTGCTAGACCGAGCAGGAGAGGAGGCGCAGAGAGAGGAGAAAAGAGGCGCAGAAGGCTGAGGAATTGGAGAGCTTTTAGGTCAAGTTTTATTCATTAAAACTCCCTTTAGTTCTCATGGGCTTTTGGGCCCAATTCTCAGTTCTGATTAAATCCCTTGGATTTAATCAGGCCCTTTAGTCTCTCCAAGTACCGTAAATTCCTAGCACTTTTACCGTACCTCTGCTAAACCGTTCCTTCGAGTTTTCCCGTTAGCTTAGGCGTGTGACCCATATGGGATCACATAATAAAGGCAATAAGTCCAAGACTTATAGATCATGAGCGGACTCTAGCAAGCCATCATGATCCCCAGTATTATATGACTTATGTCTGATCTCGACATACTCTTACTTTCTAGAGACAGTACCGAGATTACTGGACACAATTCCAACAATCTCCCACTTGTACTGGAATCTCTGTATTCATAATCCTTTTGTCTCAATATCTCGATTAGTCATAAGGCAAGATTGGTGTCATCCTTATAAAGCCTAATCTTGTTCATCGGACTCTGATTTGATACTGACAATCCAAACGACTCGGGAAAGTCCGTTTGAGCATGGCCATGCATTTTCCAGTATTCAAATCTCCGATTGGCCTAGAGATATTCACTCCATTTATATTGGAGGGACAAATCCCGTCTTGTTCCATCACTGTAAACTACTCATTTCATAATGTACCCAAACAAGGTCCTTATAACTATCGCAGAACGATAGCGTTAGACAATGATCAAAGTGCATCAGTCCATGTGCAGTCACATGCATGCGAACTCAGGTCTAAGGACTATACTCTATAGTCGTAGTAAGAATCTCTTATGACACAGATATAAATATCCTGAAGAGTTCTTATAAGCGGGTCTTGTCCGGTCGTATGTTCCCAAACATACACCTATGTACTGACTTTGATGCCGCGCATCTATGACACACTGAGACTTTGTCATAAGTCACGTACCAATCCAGTCTCACACGGTTGTTGGTGTTCCAATTTCAACGACCTTCGACTAGGGACGGGATGATATAAAACATCTATCAAATATAGGGTCTCATGATCAAGCTAAATGACTTCGATGACTCAAGATCAAGTCATTTACTTCGATGACCTATAAAATGGTTCATATCACTTTGGAACGATTATTTCATCACAGTTAAAATAATCTTGAAATAATAATAATTTCATTAAACATCAAAATGTTTTACAAGAACATATCAATAACTAAATAAAGCCCTTTACTAACTCCCACTGAAATTAAGACTACATCTTAACTTCACTTATCCTACAGCTACAGTCCGTGACTCGTGCTTAGGGCTAAGGAGTGGCTTCGTTAATAGATTAGCAACGTTCTCATTCGTTGAAACTTGCTGATCTATTTAACATCTCTGTCATTTATCTCACGGAATAGGTTATACCTATCCTTAAGGTGTTTGGATCTTTGATGTGCAGCTAGTCTCATCTATGCTGGGAATCACATCAAGTTCAGTGATGAACTCTTCTTTCCAAACAACCTCTTTCGCCGCTTTCCAAGCTGCGAAATATTCAGCTTAAGTCATGGAGTCAGCAACAGTGCCGTGCACCGCCAGACAAACACAAGATATTACCGGACTGTGACCGGAAATCATCTTTGTCTGTTGGAAACTTGACTTTCAGACTCTATGGACTTATAGCACCTCACTTTCTCCGTAAATCAAGAACTTATCCTTAGTATTCCTCAAATACTTTAGGACATACTTTAGGAAACTTGATTCTTTGCTGGATTTGACTGGTCTTTACTTGTCTTGCTTAACTTTGAAAGCAATATCAAAACAAGTACGTGTCATGGCATACATGATAGATCCAATTGCCGTGGCATATGAATCCTATCCATGTATTCAAGCTCAGCAGTTATCGTAGGACACTGCTTCTTGCTTAACGTATTGCCATGTGACATTGGCTTAAAAACCCTTCTTGGAGTGCTGAAAACGTGTAGGACTTTGTCAATTTAAGAATCCTGACTTTGTCCTACCAGCTCTTCTGGATCTCTATCTTTAGATCCAGAATCCAAGACTTTCGTGGCTTTACCCATGTCAATCACTAAACCAACTCCCAAGCTAGTCCTTTACCGACTACAGCATTGGGACGTTATATCCGAGAATCAGTATGTCATCGACATACAATATGAGAAATGCAATATCGTTCCCATCAATCTATTAGTAAACGCACAGTTCCTCTTCGTTCCTGTTCAAGTCAAAACCTTGACTACTTCAACAGAACGAAGATTCCAACTCCGATTTGTTTGCTTCCATCCATGAATGGATCAATGAAGTTTACTTACACATAGTGTAATTTCGGAGTAAGGGCTCACTTTCGCTTCTTTGAATTTCGCAGATTTGTCGCTTTCTATGATCATCAGATCATGCGAACTTTCAATGATCATCAGGTTCAACTAATGACGAGAAATCACTCTCGTATTAGTGACTGATTCTTTCATATCTGCGAACTTCAGGCTCTACAGGTGTAGATTCTACAGAAATCTGTAAATCCATTCGTTGCTCTCCCTCAACAGGTTGAGCAGCCTCCTGTATATCTCGAATTACTTCGAGTTATACTTTTACTCCCACTGTTCTTCTTGGAAAGTAACTTCCCTTCTTAGAAAATAGAATGGTCGTAAAAGTACCGAGCCTTGGTTTCCCTAAGAAAACTTCGAGTTATGCTTTTACTCCCACTGTTCTTCTTGGAAAATAACTTCCCTTCTTAGAAAACAGATTGGACGTAAAAGTAACAAGCCTTAGTTTCTCTAGGACAACCAGCGAAGTAGCACAACTACAAATACTCAGTAAAGACAAATTTGGGTTGATTCCAATCCACATTAACGTGGTGTCTTTCAACCGATATTTGTGGAACTATTTTAGCGTAAACTTAGATATTTCTAGAGCGTTATTCTTAAAATATCATGGAAGATTCGTGTGACTCATCTTTAATCATTTCTAATAAGATCTGATTCTTTCTCTTAGAAACACCTCAAGGTTTTCAGGAGAATTGAGCTGTGAAACGACTTCACACTCATTCAGATGATCACACCATTAATGACTCAAGTATTCTCACTCGTGATCTAATCCAGAGTCTTAATACTTCTGTCATTCAGATTCTATACCTCATTTTGGAACTCTTTCGACCATGTCAAAGAATTCCGACTTGTGTCTCATCAAATGAACACAGTCTTACTCACTGAAGTAATCAGTAGAGACAATGAAGTACAAGAAAATTTTTCTCTGGCATTGTTGCTCATCAGACCACATACATGAGTATGTTCAATCTCCAATAAGCTTTTGGGCCTTTCTTTAGCTCGGCTAAGATGGGCCCTTTGTCTTTTGGTCCAGTAAGCAGAATTCAAGTCTCATAAGACATTCATTCAATGAGCCCAACAGTTCATAACTATGGGATTTCTGAATCCGACTTACTCTCTGTGACCAAGACAATTATGCCAAGAAAAATCAGGTTTAACTCATCAGATTTAAACCAATTTGGTATTTATGTTACATTTAGGCATTCTTTGGTTTAAGATATAAAAACCCATTCCTTGAATAGGGTGCTACAATTAATATTTCATTAAGATCAAAAGAACAAAACCTTGTCTTTTATCAAAATAAAATCATTCAAATTCTTACAAGAAAATGAAAGATAACTCTGCATAAAGCAGGTACATTGTAGCAATTACTTAATACAAAACCAAGCCTAGAAGGCATCTACAAGTGAAAACTCTATGACTTAGGCAGCGTCCATAGCTCCTTCCAGACATGCAGTTCCACTTGCCCTTCCTTCAACGTTCTACTGTTGCTTAGGCTCTGCATATTTCAACAAATATCAGTGCCACAGCCAGTAATCAATACCTGCAAGGTAGAACTTGAAGTAATAACATGAATACCTGAGGAAGTAGTCTCATACATTAACTTTAACTCCTCATCGTCTTCCATGAATTTTATGCAATCTCTCTTCCAATGCCCTCTCTCTTTACAGTAGCAGCACTTACCAACGTAAGAGGTATCTGACTTGGGCTCGGAAGACACACGCTTGCCATGATTCAAAATCTGGACAACTTTGTCTTCACCCTTGTCAGTACTAGGTTTCATAAACCTACCCTTCACGTTTGGCTCAACCGTTTTGAGCATATCATGCAGTTCAGTCAACGTCTTCGTTAAGCCTTTCTTGATATAGTTCCTTACGAACTTATCATAGCTTGACGGCAGTGACTGCAGTATGATCTCAGTTGCCAGTTCTTGGCTAACTGGATAATCCAGTTTCCTCAGGTTATCAATGTAACCCATCATTTTACTGACATGAGGACTCACTGGATGATCATTTGGTAGCTTGCAGCTAGTGAGAGATTTAACCAACTGGTATCTCTCCACTCTTATCTGCTCCTAAAATTTCAATTTCAGGCTGCTGATCATCACTATTGGCGACTCCATGTTCTCATATTGCTCCCGCAAGTCTGAGTCCATGGTAGCCAACATCAGACCACGCACATCTACCGCATCAATAAAATGCTTATTCCAAGCATCATACACTGCATGAGAGGCATTGGACCTGATTCTCACGGGGAGAGCTCTCTCAAGGACATAGTCCTTTCTCTCCTGTCTGAGGACTAGCCTCAGGTTCCGCGACCAAGTCAAGAAATTTGATCCGTTCAGCTTGTCCATCTCAAGGATAGACCGGATCGAGAAAGTGTTTTGATTGTTTGTGCTAGTCATAGCTGAATTATATAAGATAAAAAGATTTTAGTTAATATGTTCAATATGATTAATCTCATATTAAATTTAATATGATTAATCACGCATTATATTCAATAACATAAGTTACCCTCAATAGAATATAATGATTCCAAGATCCACATATAACTAAGATTAAAGCGGGCCACTGGCCGTCACCCAATCTTAGCTTATATCGGTAAGCCCTATATCGGCTAATTATATCCGTGATATAACTCTTGGTTGTGAATCTGGGCCCGAGGCCCAATCCACTCTGATGTCTCAAGGCCCGGGACTCCCGATGGCCCAGTCAAGAAAACCGGACTATACAGTCATGTAATCATTAATGTCTGGGACTCCCAATGACATTTATGAATCACAAACCGTCTTACCCACGCAAAAGCAGACACCCTCACACTGTAAGGCCATGAATACAATTGAATGGGCTTCGACAGCTGACATAGCCTGGACAAGACATCCAACGCTTGATATTATTTGAGGTTTGTAGGTTTATTAAAATTTCATTCCCAAAATAGAAGATTACTATTTCGGGAAACTTTCTATTTTTGGAAACCTACTATTTTTGGAAACTTTCTAAAATTGGAAACTTTCTAAAACCGGAAACTTTCTAACTTTAGAAATTTCTTTAAAATCCAAAACCCGAAAATTCAGAAACTTCTATTTTAAGAAACTTTCTAATTTCAAAATTTCGGAAACTTTAATTTAAAACCGACTTTATAATTTTATAAAATAAATTTTAAATTGATCTGAAGAAAGACTCAAATAATTGGCCCAATTGTTTTAACTTCTTGGCCCGAGGCCCAAGAATTGGTCCATGTCCAAGACATGACCCAATTGTCCAATTATTTGACATAACCGGTCTGGTTCATTAAAACTGGTCTAACCAAGTTTTAATTACTACGATGACCACAATTGTCAACCGGTTATTTACTAAACCGGAATTTCTCAATTTATTTGGTCCAACCAAATCAAATTAGAAATTCCTGGTTTAGGCACTAAATCCAATAATTCTTTCGACATTGGATTTCTTATCCTGGTTTAACCAGATTTAATAAAATTATTAAAATCTGTTTATTAAACCAGAACGTTGATTTTAATCAAGTTTATAAACCGAACCACCTAACCGAAATCGAACCGGCCCATCACACCCAAAACCCTAACTGGTCGAAAATTGTCCAAGCCGCAAGCATCATGCTTGGCCGAGACGTGACCGGACGGTTTGGTGCGTGATCGGGACGGGCGGAACGAGCTCGGGTCAGGCGGGACGGTCGTGGGACGATGCTGGCGAGAGGAGAGGCGATCCATGCGATCGGCTGTTGCTCGACCCACGCGATCGTCGGCTGCCCTTCTCCACGCGATCGTCCGGGACGATGCCGAGACCATCATGAGACGATCGTGGCTCGGTCCAACCGTTCCACTCGATCGCTCTTTCTCGGTCGATCATGCGATCGATCATGGACCGATCCATGCATCTAACTCGTCGGCCGATCAACCAAAACACGAGTCATATAGCTCGTTTTTGTGATCCAATTAATGTGTTTAGAGTTCAATTCTGATTCTTAAGTGTTTTTCTTATCAGTAGTTGATTCAGAACACTTCTAAACAGATTAAACAACCTAAACATGAATCTAAAACAAGAAATCCTAAGAACCTGGCTCTGATACCACTGTTGGATTGTTCAGTTGATCCTGATTCAATTCTCATATTGATATCAACCTAAACATGCATCAGATCTAGGTGTTCTTATTTAGAAACATTATGTGATCTCACCTTTTACCTGTTTGTTGCAGCGGAAGGAATAGAACAGGTCAGATCAGAGAGATACACCGAGGGATGAATCCTCCAAAGGCTCACACACGCTTCACAAGGAAATGGCTGCTAGACCGAGCAGGAGAGGAGGCGCAGAGAGAGGAGAAAAGAGGCGCAGAAGGCTGAGGAATTGGAGAGCTTTTAGGTCAAGTTTTATTCATTAAAACTCCCTTTAGTTCTCATGGGCTTTTGGGCCCAATTCTCAGTTCTGATTAAATCCCTTGGATTTAATCAGGCCCTTTAGTCTCTCCAAGTACCGTAAATTCCTAGCACTTTTACCGTACCTCTGCTAAACCGTTCCTTCGAGTTTTCCCGTTAGCTTAGGCGTGTGACCCATATGGGATCACATAATAAAGGCAATAAGTCCAAGACTTATAGATCATGAGCGGACTCTAGCAAGCCATCATGATCCCCAGTATTATATGACTTATGTCTGATCTCGACATACTCTTACTTTCTAGAGACAGTACCGAGATTACTGGACACAATTCCAACAAGTTGGTCTTACGATTATTTATTAAATGCCTCATTACTTATTAATTATTAATTGTCCGGTTAGATCTTATTTAATTACTTTAGTCACGGTAACTGTCCTAATGGCTACGGTTTTAGTGGTTTCCCGGTTTAATTGGTTTTAGGAGATTTCGAGCCGACTCACTGAATAGTTACGGAATGACGGTTTTGCCGCGGATAAGGATTCCCGAACTATCAAACACTCCTGAAACACAAAACCACAAAACCGGTCAATCTCGGATTCAATGTAAACCGGCCCAACACCTTAACCAACCGGTTTGATTAAACCGGTTTAGGGTTAAACCGTTGACCCGGTTTAACATCCTTTGACCCGGTTTAATCTCACCACAACCAACTCAATTAAGCAAACCAACTGTACCAATGGGTTCCTTGGAGAACCGGCTTTACTCGGCGGTGGAAGAGGCTCGCCGGCGACGTGACACCGGCGTTGACTCCGGCGGCGGAGGCGTTGACCAGCGGCGGAGGGGCTTTTTCCGGCGGTTTCTTCTGCAAATCACTACACCAAACTGATCCCAATCAACAGATCTACTCATTTCAAGGCTTGAAGCATCACAAAACACAAGGAAAAAGGTGAGATCTACAAACCCTAAGAAGCGGCTGCTTCAAGGTGGTTTTCCGGCGATCTCCGGTGGCTACAGGGGCGGCGGTTCACTGGACAAGACAGAGGAGATCAATACAAAGCTATAGCAATTTATAGATCTAAAATCAAGCTTATAGAAAGAAAGTTACAAGCTTTCTTGTGGAAGAAGCAACAAGGAGAAGAAGGAGCTCCGGCGACCTACTCCGGCGACTCCAACGGCGGCGACCAACTGGAAAAGGTAGAGGAGCTCACAAGGAAGCCATGGGGCTTTGTAGATCTGGATTTGAGTTTAAAATAAGAAAGTTATGGAGTTTCTTGCAAAACAAGATTTAATGACAAATTTAGGGTTCTTGAGCTTTCTTGTGGAAATTCAAGAACATGCAAGAGATTTTTGAACAAAGACTTGCCTGATCTTGAGAGGGAAAGAGAGCAGAGAGACCGAGAGTGAGAGAGAGGATTTGGTGAGAATTTGAGCCTTTACTTGCTCAAGAAACAAGAAGAACATACAAAGGAGTTTTTGATGGATTTTTTTCAAGAACTTCCAAGAACTATCAAGAACACTCAACAAGGATTATTGTTTCTGGAAAAAGAGAGTGTGAGAGCTGCAGAGAGTGTTCGAGGGAGAGAGAGATTAGAGAGAGGAGGAGTTAGATTAAATGAATGATAAGATGGATACTTGCACAAGGAAAGGATTCAATGCATTTGCATGCATGCATGGAGAGAGGGGAGAGGTGGCGAGCTAGGGAGGAGACAGGTGTCCCTCTGGGCATCATTAGCTGCCAAATCACCTCTTAAGTCATCATTAGTCCCACCAAAATCCCACTTAAGCATTGCTCGGTTTTTTTGCGGATTTTCGGGTTTAATATTTTAGAACGGTTCCGGGGAATCTCATAAATTCCAAAACCTTCAAAATAAGATTCTTCATGCTTTAAGATGAATTTAGCAATTTGAATCACTCCGTTCGGGCTTACGGAGCTCTAGTTATGAATTTCCGAAGTTTCTTCGGTTTAGTCGGTTTCCATCCCGATAAGCCGAAAAACTCGTTTCCGCTCCGATTCCTCCAATTCTGGTCTTATAAACATTCTTTATATTAAAATATAAGAATATTTGGCCCGCCTCGGGTTCCGTCTCAACTTTTGGTAAAATTACCATTTTACCCCTGGCTTAGGTAAAATGACGATTTTACCCTCGGTTGACTTTCTGCTGCCCGTTGACCGTATTTTTGATACGGGGTATCACATTCTTCCCCACTTACAGGAATTCGGTCCCCGAATTCTTCGTCACTTACAGACGTTGAATCGGTTCCCATTCCGGTGGACTACTTCACCAACTTCCTCTGACGCTTCCCCACTTTGCTTCGCCTTCCACGCTTCTTTGATGGCATTCTTCTTTTCTTTTCTGGGACACTCTTTAAGAATCTGATCATCGGCTTCTTCTCCATGACTCCAACATTGGCGTTCCTTCTTCCAAATCTTTTCACTAACTCCTCATGCGTCCCGGCTCCTTTCCGTCCCTCGTGATGGCGGCTGCACTCCCACTGACGTCGCTCCCACTGATGGCACTTCCATTACTTCGCGGTCCGGCACTCTCGACTGGTGACATCTCAACACGTTAACTCGGTTTCGGGTTCGGGTTTGGATTCACATTGCTTTCTCACTCTATTCCCGATATCACTTTCCCATAGAAATATTGTTATTTAATCACGTACCCTCCGGTCTCTCGTGATTAAATAACAATACCCTATGAGTCTGTTCTCTCGTGAATCGACGGTCGAACTCAACCGTTCGCAAGTCAGCTCGAATTTAAAATACAACCAAAGCAAATTCACGACTCAACTTTTTACCAAGGTCAAAGAAAAACGATCGACTACTACTCACACATTCAAACTGTTAGCACTCTAAGGGTTAGCCATACTCAAACAGTCAATCTATCAAACCCGCGCTTGCTAGCACTACACGATCTACCGCACACAACAAAACAATCAATCAGTCAAGCAAGAAATAAACAAGCAAGCTACTATAATAAAGCACGCAATCTAAAGATTGGCCGAATGCGTTGTCAATCCGGGCTTAGGTCACGATGAACGGTCGTCAGTTCCGCCCATCATTTAGTTTCACACAGTAAACCATTTGCTTTTCGAACCATCTCAATCATGCAAATAGTTACTATGCTACTATAAACGATTAGCCGAACACTCTGCATCCACCACGTACATAAAACGATATATCATACAGCATAAAGTTTTTAGTACACGGTTAAGATCAGAGTTTCTACATAATGCCGTCATCATAAACCAAAAACCCATATGACGCCGCTACACAACAAAATCAAGACGACACGTAAGTCGCCTATCCTGCCGATCTATCTACAAGTCAAAATAAAGTTAGTGCCCCCAACTTACCTGGCCTAACTACCCCTACCCTAACCTAACGCCTCCAGCAAGACCGAAATGCCCAACACCACTGGCAGTACGGCTCACTGGAGTACCCGCTGGCAGGCGCACCGGGAGTGTGTGGTGTGTGTGCATCTCGAGACGGTGCTCCAACGTGCTGGGGCCCGGCTATCGGACAAAGGTAAGCATCATGACCTGTACGGCCACACACTGAACAGACTGCTGGATACGGTCCTCGGTAACATGCAGAAGCTGGGTGTCCATACCCTCCACACAACTGGCAGGGCGAAGTCGGCGCGGTCGGGGGATCCATAAAACAGTCTGAGGCAAGATGACCCTGACCTCTGCATAACTGGCATCTCCTCCCCGACTCAGGATGAGGCGACGGAACAACCGGCATTTGGATCATCGACAACTGGGCCGCGGGTGGCGAACTCGGCTCGGGGTCTCGGCGGCTAGGTCCGGCTCCCCAATCTCCAGGTGCTAAGGTAGGATACGGCTCTCCATCTGGCATGTACAGTCCTGCTCTGGCTACTGGGCACGTCATCTCACCATGATCGTCCTGACCACACAACGGACAGTGGCCTGGTAAGGGTAATAGCTGGTAGGGCTCCCGGAGGCGTGGGTCAACTGATCGCGGACACCACCGCAGATGGAACCCTCGTACTCCACATCCACTACAAGCTCGGCTCTCGGGTACCACTGGCATCTCTATCGGCTCGGCTGGTGGCGTAACCGCCTCAAACTCTGTCTCGGAAGATCCTGAAGACATCTCGACATCCAACGGGGTACGGGGAGATCCTGGTCCAACCTGCTGTGCCAAAACGTCCTCCAACATCGCTACCTGCTCTGCTACCTGCTGCTCCCACTGCTGGTGCTGCTCGGGGTCCACTGGCTCCATCTCTAGATCGAACCCAAATGGCAACGGGTCCATCAGATAATCCTCAATACCCAGCGGCGGTGGAAACTCAGGTGCCTCAAGGGGTGGCGCCTGGTACATCAGTGGCGCATCTGTCGCTGGAAGAATCTGCGGCACGTCTGGCTCTGGCCACTGCGGAGGTAACTGAAACTCTGGCTCTGCTGCGCCCAAAAATCCCATCACGCCTGCGTAAGGGTCTCGGCTGCCTGCATCATCTACTAGAGCTTGAGGTAAAGGGTCTGGAAGGGGCGACCAGTCTATCTGTGCTGCTCTGGCGCCCTGCAACTGTGGTACTGGAACTGACGGATGCGCAGACACATGCGAACCTCGGGTATGTCCTGGTGAGGCTGGATACCCCTGAAACTGCTCTACCTGACCCTGCTGTGACCCAACTGATCCATGCTGACTCATCCTGCTCCACTGAAAATACTCTGCACACGTGCACACACACACCAACTACTCTGCCCGGGACACGCTGCTGTAAGACTGCAATCAAAACACAAATGAGTTAGTACGAATAATACTAAAATTTCTACTTTCCCATCCCAATCCCGGGTGTAACGGACGCGGCTCGGTTTCCTAATGATTGCTTGTGTGACACATTTGACTCGATAAAACACGGAAAACACTCAAAAATGAAACGTTTCGAAACCCATGCAGAACCATGCTCTGATACCACCTTTCTGTAACGCCCCTTTCCCATTCTCCGCTGACCGTCGAGCTGACCGGTCAACAATCAAACAAGAACATGACCGATCGAACCCGAGCAAGTCGAACAGGAAAAGTTCGCTACAGGACGAAGCCAAAGACAGATCGGGTTGAGACAAAAGGCTCGCACCAACCTATCTCCGACCCCGCTATCCTCGTATCCATCGTACAAGCAGTACTACTTGCACTACTTCAACGAGTTGTGTCGGTTCGGACCAAACCTCATATCAGGGGAAACGATTTTCATTTTTAAGTAATTAAACATTGAATACAACGTTTAACGGTTTTACAAACAATCGTCAATAACAATACATAACCAAATAAATCCAATCATATACGAATCAATAAAAACATAGCGCAGCTGCCGAACCGAAAATCAAACAATCAAAAAGCACAATCCAAACACAACACAAGCAACCCGAAGCTACACCGAGGACCTCCCACGTCCGTCGCTGATAACCTGAAAAGCACAAAAAGAGTCTAATGAGCAATCTAAGATTACCCAGTGAATCGGCTCCCCACTAATGGCTTCTAATCTATCTAACTCTACAAACCCGCCCCAAAACCCAAAATAACAATCAGCAAGAATAAATGGTCAATTACGCGCTACCACGGCGTAATGAACCCACACACAATCAATAGCCAAGATAAGAGGGAGAGCTAAGGAAATCGAAGCCACTGCGGCACATGTCCTCGATTGGACTCGATCTATCTACGCGCAACGAAAGAAACATAAATAACAACACTGGGCCCTACGATCTCAGTAACTTCCACGGGTTCACATCGTCGCCTATATGGCAACTAACCCTCGACTCCTATACGTGCTCATGAAGACTCACGCATAGGACACCGTTCTCTGTCCATCGATACGCGGTGACTCTGACTACCCCTAGATAGCCCGAGTTTCCATGCAATCCGGCCCTAGGACATGACCCCGTATTCTCCGGACCGCACACCTACCGGCGTCACCCGATAGGTTAACACCATAACCAGAACCACCATGGCCCGGTTAGGTCAAACCCGAGGATCCCATCGGGTCGGAAGTACCGGAACGTACACAAAACTCCTAGGCTTGCGGAATCTACGCACCCTAGCGTCCTAGTGCAGAAATGTAAACACGCAGACTCGCTGGGACACTAGCACATATCACACAATCAATTTCAGCAATAATAATCCCAACCATTCCGCAAGCCACTACGCTACCCAACTCACCGCTCTGACTAGGTGAGATACCTAGTCAGCACCACTAACTTACCCGGTCCCGAGACCGGAGTAAGTGTCCGCAATGACTACTCGGCCCAACACCGAGCAGTCTAATAAACCTGCACAGAACTCACAATAATAATAACACGCAACACACAATCACTATCAAACACACAATCAACACAAGCAGGCCTATTAGGGTTTCTAAGCCTTTTACTTCATTCTTGTCCGCTACTCTGGGTTAGCGGATTGCTAACCCGTAGACGGCTCACTCACGCATCACTTTTTATTAATCTGTCCTAAGTGTCTTTTAACCACATTCTCGATCTGTCGGTTTAGAGTTAGTAAACTTACTAACTCCCCGACATCTCATTATCCTTTAATTAGTTCATTACCCAAACCCGCTTCTCAGTCTAATTCTCAATCCCGTTATCATATTCTATACATTGGTTTCAGTTTAATTTGTATTTGATTATCGTCGTAATTTCCCGTCTATAATTCATTAATACTTGTTCTTTATGTTTATAAACTATATATATATATAAACATCGAATACGCTTTACTAACAACCTAGCGGCACGGAATCGGTTAACCATTTAATTCTAAACCCTAATCACAGTTAGTTGGTCTTACGATTATTTATTAAATGCCTCATTACTTATTAATTATTAATTGTCCGGTTAGATCTTATTTAATTACTTTAGTCACGGTAACTGTCCTAATGGCTACGGTTTTAGTGGTTTCCCGGTTTAATTGGTTTTAGGAGATTTCGAGCCGACTCACTGAATAGTTACGGAATGACGGTTTTGCCGCGGATAAGGATTCCCGAACTATCAAACACTCCTGAAACACAAAACCACAAAACCGGTCAATCTCGGATTCAATGTAAACCGGCCCAACACCTTAACCAACCGGTTTGATTAAACCGGTTTAGGGTTAAACCGTTGACCCGGTTTAACATCCTTTGACCCGGTTTAATCTCACCACAACCAACTCAATTAAGCAAACCAACTGTACCAATGGGTTCCTTGGAGAACCGGCTTTACTCGGCGGTGGAAGAGGCTCGCCGGCGACGTGACACCGGCGTTGACTCCGGCGGCGGAGGCGTTGACCAGCGGCGGAGGGGCTTTTTCCGGCGGTTTCTTCTGCAAATCACTACACCAAACTGATCCCAATCAACAGATCTACTCATTTCAAGGCTTGAAGCATCACAAAACACAAGGAAAAAGGTGAGATCTACAAACCCTAAGAAGCGGCTGCTTCAAGGTGGTTTTCCGGCGATCTCCGGTGGCTACAGGGGCGGCGGTTCACTGGACAAGACAGAGGAGATCAATACAAAGCTATAGCAATTTATAGATCTAAAATCAAGCTTATAGAAAGAAAGTTACAAGCTTTCTTGTGGAAGAAGCAACAAGGAGAAGAAGGAGCTCCGGCGACCTACTCCGGCGACTCCAACGGCGGCGACCAACTGGAAAAGGTAGAGGAGCTCACAAGGAAGCCATGGGGCTTTGTAGATCTGGATTTGAGTTTAAAATAAGAAAGTTATGGAGTTTCTTGCAAAACAAGATTTAATGACAAATTTAGGGTTCTTGAGCTTTCTTGTGGAAATTCAAGAACATGCAAGAGATTTTTGAACAAAGACTTGCCTGATCTTGAGAGGGAAAGAGAGCAGAGAGACCGAGAGTGAGAGAGAGGATTTGGTGAGAATTTGAGCCTTTACTTGCTCAAGAAACAAGAAGAACATACAAAGGAGTTTTTGATGGATTTTTTTCAAGAACTTCCAAGAACTATCAAGAACACTCAACAAGGATTATTGTTTCTGGAAAAAGAGAGTGTGAGAGCTGCAGAGAGTGTTCGAGGGAGAGAGAGATTAGAGAGAGGAGGAGTTAGATTAAATGAATGATAAGATGGATACTTGCACAAGGAAAGGATTCAATGCATTTGCATGCATGCATGGAGAGAGGGGAGAGGTGGCGAGCTAGGGAGGAGACAGGTGTCCCTCTGGGCATCATTAGCTGCCAAATCACCTCTTAAGTCATCATTAGTCCCACCAAAATCCCACTTAAGCATTGCTCGGTTTTTTTGCGGATTTTCGGGTTTAATATTTTAGAACGGTTCCGGGGAATCTCATAAATTCCAAAACCTTCAAAATAAGATTCTTCATGCTTTAAGATGAATTTAGCAATTTGAATCACTCCGTTCGGGCTTACGGAGCTCTAGTTATGAATTTCCGAAGTTTCTTCGGTTTAGTCGGTTTCCATCCCGATAAGCCGAAAAACTCGTTTCCGCTCCGATTCCTCCAATTCTGGTCTTATAAACATTCTTTATATTAAAATATAAGAATATTTGGCCCGCCTCGGGTTCCGTCTCAACTTTTGGTAAAATTACCATTTTACCCCTGGCTTAGGTAAAATGACGATTTTACCCTCGGTTGACTTTCTGCTGCCCGTTGACCGTATTTTTGATACGGGGTATCACATCTATGCAATTTATTCATCATATGATTATGTTTTCATTATCTATGTCTGAGTAGATTCCTTGTTAGGTTTAGGGTTTCTCACATAGGATTTCATGACTTGCTAGACTTGTTTAAATTCAGTTAAGGATTCATAACTATATCTGTTCTTCAATCTAATTGTGCTTAAAGCTAGTTCTAACCTGAACAATTAGAATCTAGATCTTAGGTTGCTAAATACGTCACGGAAGTGGGGTTTAGGAATCTGAACTAATTAGGTTGAGCAATTAAACTTCTCGCAAACGAAAGTTTGGTTTAGGATAATTGTGAACATATCAAACTTGGAATTAATGCTAGTTTAATCTGTTAGTTCTCGCAAACGAAAGTTTGGTTTGCTGCACTTAGACTTAGAGAATTATCGCAAAGGAATTTGGTTAATTCTATATCTGTGTTTTGAGTTCTAGAACTGTGCTTAATTAGATCCTTGTTGAATGAACTGTCTGCTTGTCTGATTTCCTGAGAACGCCCTAGACTTAGCGCTTTTAATAACTTGCTTTCACAACCAACAATCTCTGCTTTCTGTTTACTTTCTCGCACTGTTTTTAATTCAATCACATTGCTTTCTTCATAGTTTAATTTCCCGTTCTTGAGCTATTGAATACGGAGTCCGTGTGGATTCGATACCTATATACTACGACTACTAAACTGTGCACTTGCAGTTAAATATAGGATAAAACCTGACACCTATCACTTTGCAAGTGAAGACAAAATCCGTGTTTTAGGAACATTGATTCATATAACAATTTGATTATTTTTTTCCTTTATCAAAGGTATCTGAGCTTTGTCATTTCTCGGAAACACAATGACGGAGAAAAACCATGAGCAGATCGTGATTGCTACACCAGATCCGATTCTCGCGTTCACAACAGCTGTATAGAGGTTAAAGTCTACCATAAAATCAAACTTCAAAGAGCTAAGATACGAGCTTCACAAGCTTAAAACGGAAGTTCACAAGGTTTGCGACGAGATGATTCATGAGATCTAGGAGAACAACGACGTTTCCACAGAGGCATCACCGCAGAAGACTGAGATCAAGCCATATTCACCGAAGCCTACGCTTGATTCACCGAACGTCAAATTGGAAAAATGAATTTTCACAACATCCAATGATTGGGCATGCGTATTCAAAATTGGGAGTTGAACATATTAGTGTTATATCTTATAATGTCTGTGATGTGGAGCAAGTGTTTGGTTGTATGGTAACATGCCAACGGTAGCTTTGAATCATGTCAAAGAACAAAAGAAGCACGAAGAGGAGAGTGGAACATTCCGGATTGAGGTTCCATCAGACGAATATAGGTTGTATGTTTTGGCTGCAACACCAAGGAGTGCTCCTGAGTTTCTGTTTTTACCAGGTTATGTGAATGTTGCCGACAAAATTTCATGGTTGAGATGTTCTGGAGAATTAGCTCTTCTTGATGAGATGTATGTGTGGGATCCAAGCCAAGTTAATTGGCATAGAGGAATCTTCTCGATCAATTTTAAGGAGCAGGAAGACAAGGCTGAGGTCAAACCATTCTTGATACGTGGATCGTATGGACGCTACGAGAATCTAATCGTCTATAATCGTGCTTATGGAGCTGGTTATGATTCATAGAAACTTGGGAAGGAATGGTATCATGTTGTTGGTTATAAAAAGACCAGAAGCTTAAATTACAAGTGTGGGTACATTGAAGAGAAAGCAAGGATTAAGTGTATTCGTGGAAGAAAAACCAGGGTCAAGTGTTAGTGGGATCCATGTGGATTATATTGGGATTAAGCTCACGAGGAGTCTATAAGGAGAGTTAACAGTGGTGGCGCAAAGAGCATGGTCTTCCGCTTGTCTGTTTAAAAAAAAAAGAGGCCAAGACAATTGATGAGTTAATACGGCTGCGATTAAAGACGAGAGCATACGCTACATTGGTGCAATGGAGCTCTGAAATTCATAATTTAGTGTCTTGCCTAGAGGTTTGAAGGAATTCATTGTCCGAGTAGCGTAGGGAAGATTATATGGTAAAGATGAATGCTGGAGTTTTGTGGAAAAAGCTTACATGGATCATAGGCAGTGGGGATAGTAAGACTGTGGAAGCAACAGAGATCAACGACAGTGTCGATGAGAAGACCTTCAAGTTTCTCGACAATCTTGACATTGATCCCACCACCGACGTCGTCTACTTCATTTATTTCTGCTCAAGGTTCAGGTCCAAGGAAATGTTAATTGCAGCCGGCGTAAAAGATGCAAACGGAATTCTCCTCAAATACGACCCATCAACAAAAGTAGTGACTATGTCAATGGAAGGTGTAAGTTGTGCAATTGATTACGCGGTTACCTCAGAAGGTTTGTTTGTGCGGGTTAGCAAATTCATAAATAGCAACATCAAGAGATATTGGATCATGTTAGAGGACATGTTTGTGGGGAAAACTAGAAGAAAATTCCCATGTCGTGAAGATGGGGGGGGGGGGGGGGTTGAGGTCAGACTTTGGGAATTGCCTCATGCTGAATTTGATATCCAGTACAATTGGTGAGTGTGAAAGAAAAGCTTGGAAGCTGCAGGTTGTAAGACCAAAAATGCAGAAAACCAAAATCTCTTCCAATTGTCATTTTGTGTGAAACTGTCAAGAACAATGAAGTCTTTGAGAACACTTGTTTATGAATTGTTTCACTGTCAGAGACTGCCAGAGCTGCCATGGAACAAGGTGGGATTATGGAACTATGGAATAAGCATGGGTTAAAAGATGTTGATTCTACAAGGGAATTCAACCAAGGTCCAAGTAAACTACACCAAGCTTGCCACTGATTTCACATTTTCACATAAAAGCAGTTTGGTCTTCATCAATGCTTGAGTTTAGACCTTGAGGTCAAGGTCTCTCGAAGAAAGGAGATTTGATATAGGAAAAAGGCTATGGAATTTGAATGAGACACATCAACAATAAGATAAGGAGTTCGATTTTAAATTATTTATTAGGATCTTTCGTTTGATTCGGTTGTTGTGATTGTGCAACTGTTTTATGTTTTCAATTTACTTATTAAGGATTTTTCCAACATGGAAATCATTATTCAGAAAAAACTCTGATGAACGTTAAATGTTTTCTCTCTATTCTGTTTTTGTGTTCTTGCTCATTATTGTCTAAGAATCTCTTCTTTTTGGATTCTTTCCAAGTGAGGACATAATCCGTGTTTTAGGAACATTAACTCTTCTATCAATTCAATTATTGTTTTTCTTTATCACAAAATGAGATCAAGGATGATCTCAGGGTAAAATTCAACATCCTATAAGCATCTCTTGGCATATCCAAGAAATTATTTCTGTATAAGGGATCCTCCTCCAATCTCAACTTCTAACAAGACTCAATCTCAACGGCAACGGCAAGACATGGCAAATATGCTCCCCAACAATGGCGCCAAAAACTTGATATGCTCGAGTTTTAATACCTATAGCTACAACACAAGTGCACATACATGACAAGTAGTATATAGAGGTCGAATCCACATAGACTCAAGAATCTTACGATAGACTATAGAGGTTCGAATTAAGCTAAGCAACAGTAGTAATGAAAGCATTAAAATTAGAAACAGAAAACAAGTAGCAGACGGTTTGTAAATCAATCAGGCGAAGCGTCAGGTCAAAGGAGTTCTCAGGAAATCAAGAATATAAGCTAATCAATCAATCATGATCAAATTAAGAACTATTCTAGAACCAAAATCACAAAAGTATAAGAAACCAACTTTCGTTGCGAGTATTATCTATGTCTAGCAACCTAGCAAACCAATTTTCGTTGCGAGTTCTAGAGATCCTAAATATGCATTAATCTTAAGTTCGTTCGTTCACAATTTTCCTAAGCCAAATTTCTTTGCGAATAGTCAAATTGCTCATCTAGGTTCTTTCTAGTCAATTAACCAACTGTCGTTGCGGAAATCAACCTAACATCATAAATCTAGGTAGCTAATTTAGATTAAACATTAAGAACAACCCTAGATGAAGAACTAGAAAGTATGAATTCCTATAGATTGATTAACCTAATATTCCATGAAATCCTTAATGTGAATCCCTAAACATAACTAGAGAACTGCTCAGACATGATCAATGAAACAAAAATCATAATGAATAGAAAACCAAATACCATAAAAGAAGTAAAGAAAAAAGGGTTCGAAATCTCTTCTCTGGCGAGTATAAGACCAGCCCCAAAATCTTTCAATCTCAGATAAGTAAAGCATAGCTTAAACAAGTAGCTAAAAACTATAATATATAAGTCTAAATACGTTTTGGGCTTCTTTGTAATTATGAAAAACTTCTAGGCCAAGCTGCAAATATCCAAAATCTTCATTAACTCGGCGAGAATCATCTGATCACGATCTGTGTCGATCGACGCCAAGGCTGTGTCGATCGACACAAACATCCAATATCGTCTCTGACTTCTTCTTCTCGCACGAACGCTCCAAATAGCTCCAGAATGCGCCATAATGTCCAAATATGCTCCAAACGTACCCAAACCTGTAAAAGACTCTAAAAGACTCCATAAACACATAAAAGACTCGATAACAAAGACTTATATCATGGTCAAAAGCCCTAAAACCATGATATATCTACTCCCCCCACACTTAACCTTTGCTTGTTCTCAAGCAAACAAAAAACCAAGATCAGGAGAAGAAGTTCGAAAACTTTAGAAACTTGTTTTATCGTCGAAGTACTACACTCAGAATCCCCTTAGTAAGCCACATAAAAATGAACCTGCAGACATCAAGACCAACATGTATTTCCTCCACTCTTAGCAACTGTCCTAAGTAAACTCCACAATCACATTCTGAGCATTCACCATACTGACTTCTAATATCTAATAAGTGCGGTCTCACCTAGGGAGTATCGATCAAAGAACACATGGGATCTTACTCTGTTAGCACCTGACCACCATATTATCTTTTTTCTGATTCCTTTCTTCTCTTTTCCCTTCCTTAGCAACTGATTTTCCCCATTGAGTATCATTTTTTTTATCAGTGCTCTTTCCGCATTGGGGTGTACTTTGGACACATTCCATGAATGCACAAGAGGTAATAGGGGTCTCTACCACTCCCGTGACCACTTCAAAGTTACTAGCTTATCCGCATTTTATCTCTTTTTTTTTTAATTTAAGGAAGAAGAGAAGGGAACCATACTTAGACAAGTTTACAAGCTGTGTCAGAACTAACAGAGGAATCCGACACAAGGTATACCAAGCCCCTAGGTAAGAAAATTAAGTCAAGTTAAGGGTGAAGTCAATAATGGATTCTTTGAATACCTGAAGTGATGTGGGTGTCCTCAATAGGCTGGTCTGTGTTGGGTTTTCTAATAGTCATAGATCATCTGCAAGCTCATCCAATGGTCACTTAGGTTCCAACGAGTGTAGTGATCTCCTCAAAAAGTCCTTGTTTCCTACTCAATTTTGACTCAATAAAATAACTGAACTGACTCTAAGAAAACAGAAAACAGTTTGTTAGTAGCTACCTCCCCCACACTTAAACAACACTGTCCCCAGTGTTATAGAAGGTTGGGCTCGGTGAGAACAAGAATCAGAACGAACAGATTCCGAAAAAATTCAGAATACTTATTTGTCTCCAGCTTGTGTCGATCGATGCTCAGGACCGCATCGATCAACGCAAGTCGTGTTTGCTCACTTGTGGTTTTGAGAATAACCGCTGCCCTAACCGCAATAAACACGGTAAACTCCAAACCGTATCTGACCTCTGAGTCGACTGACACACAAGACCGTGTCGATCGACACAAGGCGATTAAGACCTGTTCTCATGCCTGAACACCGCCCATGTTTATCCCTTAAACCGCTCTAATTCTTCCTTTAAATCCACCGGCATCTTTCCTTGAAGATCCGGCTATAAACTCCTCTTCTTCACCCATGGTTTGTCTTAGGGTCTTCTGGGGTTTTAATGGCGACTCAGGTATGTATAAGATCACTGATTTCCTTGGCAAGAACGTCCTCCTTATGCCTGAGAAACCGCCTGCCATCTTCTCCCTTAGATTGTTGGCATGGTCACTTCTCTTTAATCACCGGCTTCTTCTTTTGAAGATCCGGCCCAAGCCCCCCTTTATCATGCCCACAGCCACGGTTCTTCTTGGGTGTATTCTGATTATTTACATGCTCTCCTGGTCGTGCCCAACCTTGCACAAAACTACCGAATATTCCTTGAAGAAAACCGGCCATGAACCCTCTCTTTCCTTCTTGAATCAATGGCAATTTCTCCTTGTCTTTCTCTCATAATTTTCTGTGTTTTTGCCTTAAGAATGGCGTGAAGAAAGTGTCCAGAATCCCCCATTTCGTGCCTGGCCTCTTGTACTTATAGGAAGGAAAAATCCCATAACCACCCATTAAGCAAAGGGGTGCAAATGGTTGGTGAATGGTTGCCAACCACTTGTGCCCCTTGGCTGGTAACCGCGAACCAGTCAGCTAGGACCAGCTGTGTAACGCCCCTTTCCCGTTATCCGCTGACCGTCGAGCTGACCGATCAACAATCAAACAAGAACATGACCAAGTCGAACCCGAGCAAGTCAAACAGAAAAGAGTTGTCACAAGACGAAGCCAGAGACAGATCGGTTTGAGACAGAGGCTCGCACTAACCCGTCTGTGACCCCGCTATCCTCACTTCCATGATACAAAGCTTTTCAACTTGTACCATTTCCGTGAGTTGTGTCGGTTCGGACTAAACACAATATCAGGAAAGCTCATTCATTTCTGAGTAATCAACGTTACGTACAACGTTTAACAATTTTTTACAAAACCATCTTTATTACTAAAAACATCATCGTGTGGCCACACAAAATGGTACTACATGGTACCAAAAGCCGAACCGAATAAAACTCCAAAAGTCATCGAATCAAAATCCCGCCACAAGCAATCCCGAGACTACACCGAGGATCTCCCACGTCCGCCGCTGCTAAACCTGAAAACCACAAAAGAGTCTAATGAGCGATCTAAGATCACCCAGCGAGACGGCTCCCCACTACGGCTGCTAGTCTATCTAGCATCTATAAATTCCCGTCCCCAAAATCCCAAAACAACAATCCATATAATAAACGGTCGATCACGCACTACCACGTCGTGTCGCACCCACAACACACCATCAATGAAATAACAACACCATCACCAATCCCATAAATAACCAAGGGAATCGAGAACACTGCGGCACATGCTCTCGATTGAAACTCGATCTATCTATCGCGCAACACCAACAATACGAATACAACACTGGGCCCCTACGATCTCGGTAACTTCCACGGGTTCTCATTGTCACCAACATGGTAACTAACCCCACGACTCCTAGACGTCAACACGAAGTCCAACGGCTAGGACACTGTTCTCAGCCCATCGATACGCAGTGACTCCGGTTACCCCCGGAAACCCGAGTTTCCATGCGATTCAGCCCTAGGACATGACCCCGTATTCTCTGAATCACACACCTACCGGCGTCACCCAGTAGGTTAACACCATAACCAGCCCCACTGCCCGAAGGCACGTGTCCGATCAGGTAACTACCTGAGGATCCAATCGGGTCGGAAGTACCGGAACGTAACCAAACACCTAGACTTGCGGGATCTAACGCACCCTAGAGTCCTAGTGCATAAATGTAAACACGCAGACTCGCTCGGACTCTAGTAATCGTACTCAATCATTTCTCAACAACCATCTCAACACCACGTCCCGCAAGTCTACACACACACACACACACACACACACACACACAATCACCACCGCTCTGACTGGGCACCACCCCAAGTCAGCAACCACGACTTAACCGGTCCCGTGACCAAGTTAAGTAACCACACGGATCGCTCGGCCCAACACCGAGACGATCTAATAGGCCTGCACAAAAGCTCAACAGCAACCACACAACAATGCCACCACACAATAACATCATCACCACACAATCAGGCCTATTAGGGGTTTCAAAAGTCTTTTAACCAATTCACGTCCGCTACCATGGATTAGCGGATTGCTAACCCGTAGACGGCCCATATCTCATTAACATCCACTTTTAACCCGTTCAAGTCCGCTACCTTGGATTAGCGGATTGCTAATCCGTAGACGGCACACCAATCACACACTTTCCCGTTTTCTTACTTTTCCGAGTATCTTTTATCACATCCCCGATCCGTCGGTTTAGAGCTAGTAGCTTACTAAACTCCCCGACGTCTCATCTTTCCATTACTTAATTCATTTACTTTTCTTTAACGTTCAACTCAACCCCGATATCGAATCGTACCCTTACGCTTGTTAGGTTTAATTCCATCTTTTAACACCGTCTTAATTCCCATACTTAGATCCATTCGATATCGTTCTTTACATACGTATATATACATATACGGCCTTATAATGCCACGGCTATATGCATGCAACAATCAACGTTACTACCAACCTAACGGCACACAACAGGTTTAATCCATTTAATTCTCACGACCCTAACATGCGTCTTAACCCTAACCGGTTTATCGTTAATCACCCAATTCAATTCTCATTCACAATCAACTCACATCCGGGTATGCAAACCCTAGCTCTACGGTTTCTCATTTTCGTTCTATATGCTCCATCTATGGTGTTTGAGCCGACTCACAGTGATCGGTCGGAATGAACGGCACGGATGCGGATACGACTTCCCGATACCCCGAACTAAACCCGAACCTCTCGAACACCCGAATACGAACTCCGGGGCATCCCGAACACCCGTACACAAACCGCAAATGCAAAACCGACCGAAGTCAACGCATTGACCGGCGTTGACCACGGCGTTGACCGGCGTTGACTTTGACCGGTGTTGACCGTTGACTTTGACCGTTGACCGATCTTGAACCGGTTGACCCCATCTGAACCAACTGAACCACCTCAATCGAACCAAACCAACTGAACCGGTCTAAATCGAACCGGTTAGGTTAAACCGGTTTAGGTCAAATCGTTGACCGGTTTAACCAACCGTTGACCAAGGCTTGACCAAGCCTAAACCAACCCAATTCTTGAACCAAACCAAGCTGAATCAACCCATTGAAGAACCGGCTTCAATTTGACGGCGGCGAGGCTTCTCCGGTGACCGGCTCCGGCGTTGACCGGCGGTGGTCCGGCGTTGACCGGCCGGTTCACCTCCTTTTCTGGCGACTCAGGTGACGATATACCTATCAAACTGATCGGAAAGAGGAGATCTATGCATCTGGAGCTTCAAAACGTCCAGATCTGATGCATGATGAGAGAGATACACCCAAACCCTAACCGCGGCAGCTCTCCGGCCAGTTTCCGGCAAGCTCCGGTGGCGGCGGTTCTTGTTGGATGGATGGCGGTTGTAGAGGAGGAGGAGAGGAATCCACTGGGCTTTGCAGAAGTGGATTAGGGTTTATATTGAGGGAGATATGGTGTTTTTAGTGATTGAAGGTTTTATGAACACTCAAGAACTCTTTGAATGTTCTTGAGGTTCCATGAAGATTCAAAGACTTTTTCTGGGTTTTTAAGATGATTTTAGAGAGAAGGGAGAGCTTCTGGTCGTGGGTGAGGCTAGAGAGAAGATAAGAGTGTGTGAAATGAATTTGTTTGGGTGTTTTGTTTGTGTACAACAAACAGCTTGCATCAAGTATAGCTTGACAACTCACATGGGAGTGGCTGGCGACCAGAAGGTGTAACACCTGTCCCTGAAGCTTCTTCTTATCCACAAATTCCAGCCCAAAATCGGCCCAACACCCTTTCTAAACCCTTCTTGCAATTTCTTCTCGGTTTCCTCGGTTTCGCGATAATTGTTTTAGAAAATCTTTCACCATTCCCATAAATCCCAAAACCTCCATAATCTGATTCTCCCTGATTTTAGATGAATTTAGCAACTTGAATCACTTCGTTTAGAGTTTCCTAGCTCCGGTTATGAATTTACGAAGTTTTCCCGGTTTTCTCGGTTTTTACTCCGATAAGCCGAAAAACCCGTTTCTTCCAATTCTAGTCTTGTAAATGTTCTTTATGTATTTAAACAAGAACATTTGGCCCGTCTCGGCTTCCGTCTCAAACTTTGGCAAAATTACGATTTTGCCCTTGGGTTTGGCAAAATTACAATTTTGCCCCTGTTGACTTTTCTTCTGCCCGTTGACCATACTTTTGAATACAGGGTATTACATTCTTCTCCACTTACAGAAATTCGGTCCCCGAATTCTCCGTCATTAACAGACTTTGAATCGGCACCAAACTCCGCAAGTTGCTTTACCACGCACTTCACTTCTTCTTTCTCATACCCCCAACGTCTCTTTACTTGAACACTTGACACTCCGACCGTACTTCCAATATTCTCTGACGTTTTGCTATGTCCCAAACTTTCCACTGACCTTCGCACTTCTTATCTAGATGCCTTTCCAACACTCGATTCGTAACCCAGACGCCATTCTCCTTCCTTACGTTTTACTCTCACTCCTGACTTCCCCACTTTGCGTCGACTTTCACATCATTCCCGATACTGGTTTGTCTCCCCGAGACATTCTTCAAGAATCTGTATCTCAGACCTGACATCTCTATAATCCCAACTCTATCCGTACCAACAACTTCACTCTGTTTCCGCTACCGACTCATCCTCTCCAAACGCTCCTCAAGAATTATGATGTCTGTATCCAACTTTGCTAACCCTCCATTCCAACTCATACCGATCGCTTCACTCTGGTTTTCACACTGTCACTGACGTTACCTCCAATCTTTTCACGAACTCATCATACCAACAGTTTCGTTCCTCCAGTTACCCCGCACTGATACACTCTCACTGACGATTCATACCAACTGCTTCACTTCCCGGGTCAACTTGTCTTGCGGCCTCTTTACATTCCATCTCGCTTTCGGGTTCGGGTTCGGTCTCGTATTCGTATCGCATCGTCCATTCCGCCCTACATTCAACACAACAACTTTCACAGGAGTGGTGAAATTCAAACCAATCCATCCCTCGATATCACTTCCTCATAGAGATATAGTTAGTTAATCATGTACCCAACGGTTACCCATGATTAAATAACGATATTCTATAATTCCGCTTTCTCGTGAATTGACGGTCGAATCCAACCATTCTCGAGTTAGCTCAACACTTTAACGAAAGGTTCTAATACTTTTTATTTTTACCAACTTAACGACAACGATAACATTCAAACTACTCAAACCAACGCTATATAGCTACCACTCAAATGGCTTACCCACACCATCAATGATTCTTGAATGCTATGCATGCCATAAACAAAATTAGCACCCCAACAGTGCTACACCAAAGAACGAAACACAATCTCTAATTATTTAATGCACCACTCAAGCATTAAATAGCAAGCAAGCATCAACACATCAGCAAATAAATACCACACACAATCAATCAAGCAAATCGGCGATTGCAGTTGTCTCTCAGGGTTCGGATGGAAACCGTTTTCTCGGACTATCATTCATTTTCACATTGTAACTATATTGCATTGACAACCGTCATGAGTATGCAATATAACCACTCTGCTACTCAAAACGACAACCGAAACACTCCACATCCACTACGTAAATAAAACATCTAATCACCACATAGATTTTTAGATACGTAGGTCCGTCGAAGTCTACATATTAACGGTTACCAATCCGTCCCACAAGAAACACCACTACACGCAACCGAATCGTCAAAGACGATCGCAAGCCAATCTTACTCACATCAAACAACGAGTTAGAGCCCATACTTACCTGGGCCTAACTATCTTAGCCCTAACAGCCCCAACACGACCGGAATGCCCAACACAAGCGGCATCGCGGTTCGTGGTGGTAACCACTGGCAGGTGTGCCGGGAGGATGTGGTGGGTGTGCATCTCCGAACGGTGCTCCAACTCACTGCGGCTCTTCCGTCGGACATAAACGGGCAATGTGGCCCTCACGATCACAAATCTGACAAACAGTAACGGGCGCTGGGCGTGGCCCACGGTAACAAGCTGGTGCCTGGTGATCCGAAACACCACACAACTCACAAAAGGAAACAGGCTCCGAAGAAGGATCCTGAAAACACTCGGACGCACGATGACCCTGCACTCCACATATCTGGTAAACTACTGGCGCGGAGCGAGACCTACGGGAACAGACAAATGCTCGATGTCCCCCGTCTCCACATCTCCGACAAGTCCTCGATCTTCTCGGCGGTTGCACCAAAGGCGGTTGTGCTATAGGTATCAGAGCGACTGATGGCTGACTGGCAGGCGGCGGAATAAGCTCTTCGTCAAACATACGTGGTCCTGGTCCGATTGGTACGGCTCACGATAGTACGGATCGGCTGGTCAAGGACACCATCTGTAAATGGAAACTGTGAACTCCGTATGCGCTACACTCCCGGTATGCAGGCATCGTTGGTAGCGAGTCCATCGTGTCTTCTGATCGGATCTCTGGCGGCGCAACTGACTCGGTCGGCGGTGTAACAAGCTCAAACTGTGTATCCGACTTCGACATCGACTTCGGCTCAGCCCCTGATAATGGCTCTGTCGCCGAGAGTGGCTTTGTAAAAACCGAGTGATGGTGATGCCAACCTATCAAGTAGTGTACGAAGCAACCCTGGCCGTGGATCCGACTGTTGGTGCAATCCAATCTGCTGCTCCAGAACGTCCCCAAATATCTCCATCTGCTCATCAACGTGCCGCTCCCAATACGGATGCTGCTCTAACTGAGCTCGACACTGTGTCGCAGTCATTCCGGTGATAACTCATACCGTTCGCTGATATCCCACACTATGCACCCACACCCACATACATACCGTCCAGGGACACTCTGCTGCTGACTGCAACCAAAAACGCAGATAAACATTAGTACAAATAATAAAATTCCAACGCCATCCCAACCCCGAATTCACGGACGCGGCTCGGTTTCCTAATGGATGCTTGGGTAAAAACACAATTTTGACTCGATAAAACACGGAAAACACTCAGAAATGAATAGCTTCGAAACCCATGCAGAACCATGCTCTGATACCACCATTTGTAACGCCCCTTTCCCGTTATCCGCTGACCGTCGAGCTGACCGATCAACAATCAAACAAGAACATGACCAAGTCGAACCCGAGCAAGTCAAACAGAAAAGAGTTGTCACAAGACGAAACCAGAGACAGATCGGTTTGAGACAGAGGCTCGCACTAACCCGTCTGTGACCCCGCTATCCTCACTTCCATGATACAAAGCTTTTCAACTTGTACCATTTCCGTGAGTTGTGTCGGTTCGGACTAAACACAATATCAGGAAAGCTCATTCATTTCTGAGTAATCAACGTTACGTACAACGTTTAACAATTTTTTACAAAACCATCTTTATTACTAAAAACATCATCGTGTGGCCACATAAAATGGTACTACATGGTACCAAAAGACGAACCGAATAAAACTCCAAAAGTCATCGAATCAAAATCCCGCCACAAGCAATCCCGAGACTACACCGAGGATCTCCCACGTCCGCCGCTGCTAAACCTGAAAACCACAAAAAGTGTCTAATGAGCGATCTAAGATCACCCAGCGAGACGTCTCCCCACTACGGCTGCTAGTCTATCTAGCATCTATAAATTCCCGTCCCCAAAATCCCAAAACAACAATCCATATAATAAACGGTCGATCACGCACTACCACGTCGTGTCGCACCCACAACACACCATCAATGAAATAACAACACCATCACCAATCCCATAAATAACCAAGGGAATCGAGAACACTGCGGCACATGTGTTGGAATTGTGTCCAGTAATCTCGGTACTGTCTCTAGAAAGTAAGAGTATGTCAATGATCAGACATAAGTCATATAATACTGGGGGTCATGATGGCTTGCTAGAGTCCGCTCATGATCTATAAGTCTTGGACTTATTGCCTTTATTATATGATCCCATATGGGTCACACGCCTAAGCTAACAGGAAAATGTGTAGGAACGGTTTAGCAGAAGTACGGTAAAAGTGCTAGGCATTTACTGTACTTAGAGAGAATAAAACGGTTTAGGCACTGTGTGTCGATCGATACACAAGGGGTATCGGTCGACACAGTGCGCGAGTACCGTCTAGTTAATTGGTGTTTGGGCCAAATGGCCCAAACGGAACCGGACAAGTTTTATAAGGTAAAACTCGAGTTTCTGGACAATTAACCCTAGCCACCCAGCCGAAAACTCTCTCTCTCTGCGCCGAAATCCTCTAGTGATCTAGCAGTCGTTTCCTGTGATCGCGTGTGTGAACCTTTGGAGGATTCATCCCTCGGTGTTTCTCTGATCTCAGACATACCATCTATTTCCGCTGCAAACAGGTATAAGGTGAGATCATCGTTTGTTTCTATTCTGAGAAGAACCTAGATCGCATGTTTAGGTTGATATGAATCTAAGAATTGAATCAGGATCAACTAAACAATCCTTCAGTGGTATCAGAGCCATGGTTATGGTTTTTCTTGTTTAGATTCAATGTTTAGGATTGTTTTCTTGTTTAAAAGTGTTTTGAATCAACTACTGATAAGAGAAACCATTTAAGCAACAAGAATTGAAATCTAAACACACCTAAAATCGCAGAAACCAAGCTATATTGACTTGGTAGAATGCGATTTTCAAAAGTCAGTATCGACCAGAATCGCATGGATCGATCGATACGATCGCATGGATCGGTCGATACAGTCTATCGGCAAAACCAGTTAAACGCGTGAAAGCATCGATCGATACAGGATCGATGCAGGTTCGATATTGGTGCATCGACCGATGCGGTTGGTGCACATCGATCGACACGGTTAGGGTTTTGGCTCGGATCCGTGCATGCGTAAGAGCATCGATCGATACAGGATCGATGCACGATCGATGCAGGATCGATGCTGAGAGCATCGACCGATGTGGTTGATGGATCGATCGACACGGTTGGTCCATCGATCGACATGGTTGGTTTAAGGCTCGGTTTAATTTTGATTAAAATTAATTCGTCCTGGTTTAATAAACAGATTTAATAATTTTATTAAGTCTGGTTAAACCGGGACAAGAAATCCAATGTCGAAAGAATTATTGGATTTAGTGCCTAAACCAGGATTTTCTAATTTGATTTGGTTGGACCAAATAAATTGAGAAAATCCGGTTTAGTAAATAACCGGTTGACAATTGTGGTCATCGTAGTAATTAAAATTTGGTTAGACCAATTTTAATGAACCAGACCGGTTATGTCAATTAATTGGACAATTGGGTCATGTCTTGGACATGGACCAATTCTTGGGCCTCGGGCCAAGAAGTTAAAACAATTGGGCCATTAATTGAGTCATTCTTAAGATTTAAATTTAAAACTTATTTTGTAAAATAAAATTATGAAATTCGATTTTAAATTTATAAAGTTCCGAAATTTCGAAATTAGAAAGTTTCCAAAATTAGAAGTTTCTGAATTTGCGGGTTTTGGATTTTAAAGAAGTTTCTAAAGTTAGAAAGTTTCCGGTTTTTAGAAAGTTTCCAATTTTAGAAAGTTTCCAAAAATAGTAGGTTTCCAAAAATAGAAAGTTTCCCGAAATAGTAATCTTCTATTTTGGGAATGATTTTAATAAACCTACGGACCTCAAACAATATCAAGCGTTGGATGTCTTGTCCAGGCTATGTCAGCTGTCAAAGCCCATTCAATTGCATTCATGGCCTTACAGTGTGAGGATGTCTGCTTTTGCGTGAGTAAGACGGTTTGTGATTCATAAATGTCATTGGGAGTCCCAGACATTAATGATTACATGACTGTATAGTCCGGTTTTCTTGACTAGGCCATCGGGAGTCCCGGGCCTTGAGACATCAGGGTGGATTGGGCCTCGGGCCCAGATTCACAACCAAGAGTTATATCACGGATATAATTAGCCGAAATAGGGCTTACCGATATAAGCTAAGGTTGGGTGACGGCCAGTGGCCCACTTTGATCTTAGTTATATGTGGATCTTGGAATCATTATATTCTATTGAGGGTAACTTAGGTTATTGAATATAATGCATGATTAATCATATTATACTTTAATACGAGATTAATCATTTTGAACATATAACTAATAACCTTTTTATTTATATATTTCAGATATGACTACTACAAGCACACAAAACACGTTCTCGATCCGGTCTGTTCTCGAGAAGGAGAAGCTGACTGGAACGAACTTCCTGACATGGTCAAGGAACTTGAGGCTGGTCCTCAAGCAGGAGAAGAAGGATTACGTCCTTCGAGATCCCCTCCCCGAGAGGCCTCTTGCCAATGCTGCCAGGACTCTGCACAATGCTTGGGAAAAGCATTCGTCAGATGAAAATGATGTTTATTGCCTGATGTTGGTGACAATGACTCCAGAGCTGCAAAAACAGTTCGAAAGTGTGTTGTCTCCAATCGAGATCATGGCAAGCCTGAAATCGCTTTTTCAGGAGCAGGCTAGGACCGAGAGGTTCCAGACAGTTAAGAACCTCTTGGACTGTAAGTTGGCTGCGAATGCGGCAGTGAGTCCTCATGTGTTGAAGATGATGGGTTATCTCGATCATCTTCACAAACTCGACTGCCCAATCAGCCAGGAACTTGCCTGCGACATCATTCTGCAGTCTTTACCTGCAAGCTATGATCAGTTCATTCTGAACTTTAACATGCATGGCTTGAGTAAGACACTGCCTGAGCTTCACGGAATGCTCAAGACTGCAGAGCCCAACTTGAAGAAAACCGCCAAGGACCCCAATGTACTTATGGTACAAAAGGGCAAGGGGTTTAAGAAGTCTTCTGCTAAGGATAAGGGAAAGGCCAAGGGTGTCCAAGTCGTGGACTCAGACACGCCAAAGCCCAAGCCCAAGTCCAAGGCTGGGCCTACTGACATGTGCAGGTTCTGCAAAGAACTGGGGCATTGGAGAAGAGATTGCAAGAAATTCCAGGAAGGTCTAAAGGAATTAAAGAAGAAAACTTTCGAGACTTCTTCATCAGGTATTTTTGTTATAGAAGTTAATACAACTACTTCTGATAATACCTCATGGGTCATGGATACTGGTTGTGGGGCTCATATTTGTACTAATATGCAGGCACTCAGCAACAGTAGAAGGCTGAAACAAGGACAAGTGGAACTACGAGTTGGGAATGGAGCGAAAGTTTCAGCACTAGCTGTAGGAACTTACTTGTTGTCTTTACCTTCGGGATTGATTTTAGAACTTAATAATTGTTATTTTGTACCTGCTATAAGCAGAAATATTATTTCAATTTCTTTGTTGGATTTGGAAGGTTATGATTTTTCAGTTAAGAATAAATTATGTTCCTTCAATCGCAACAATTTGTTCTATGGTTCTGCCCCTCTTACGAATGGGCTTTACATACTCGATCAATCCGCGCCAATTTATAACATTAATACAAAACGGTTTAAACCTAATGGGGAAAACCGAACGTTTCTATGGCATTGTCGTTTAGGGCACATCAGCGAGAAACGCATCAAGAGGCTCCATTCGAATGGACTTCTTGGCTCATTTGACTTTGAGTCATGTGAGAAATGCGAATCATGCATGATGGGCAAAATGACACGGGCCCCCTTTAATAAACCTAACGAGAGGGCCAGTGACTTATTGGGCCTGATACACACTGATGTGTGTGGCCCAATGTCCACTAATGCAAGAGGAAACTATCAGTACTTCATTACCTTCACTGATGATTTCAGTAGGTATGGATATGTTTACTTGATGAAACATAAGTCTGAATCTTTTGAGAAGTTCAGAGAATTCCAAAATGAAGTACAGAACCAACTTGGCAAAAGCATTAAGGCTCTTCGGTCCGACCGAGGAGGAGAATACTTAAGCCAAGAATTCAGTGATCATCTAAGAGAGTGTGGGATTGTATCCCAACTCACTCCTCCTGGAACACCTCAATGGAATGGTGTGTCTGAGAGGAGAAATCGGACCTTATTGGATATGGTTCGATCTATGATGAGTCACACAGACCTTCCAATATCCCTTTGGGGATATGCTCTGCTAACAGCAGTGTTCACACTAAATAGAGCGCCATCAAAAGCAGTAGCAAAGACACCATATGAATTATGGACTGGAGAAGCTCCAGTGCTGTCTTATCTAAGAATTTGGGGTTGTGAAGCCTATGTTAAGAGATTAATCTCAGATAAGCTTACACCAAAATCTGATAAATGCTACTTCATTGGTTATCCACGGGAAACCAAGGCTTATTACTTCTATCTACGTTCCGAGAACAAGATCTTTGTTGCCCGGGATTGTAACTTTCTTGAGAGAGAGTTTCTCTCTAAGAAAGACAGTGGGAGTAAGGTACTGCTTGAAGAAATTCAAGATGAACAGGATACTGCTCAACCTAATGAGGAAAAGCAGCAGGAGGATCTACAAGAAATTGTAGAGCCTGAACCTGTAGTACCTGAAGTTCGAAGATCCGGGAGGATCCGTCACGAACCCGAGAGATATCAGGGATTTCTCGTGACTGACTGTCATGATCTTTTGATCATTGATGGTGATGAACCATCGAACTTCAATCAAGCCATGATGGGCCCAGATTCCTCTAAGTGGCGCAAGGCCACTGATTCCGAAATGGACTCCATGTCGGTCAACCAAGTATTTTCGTTGGTTGACTTACCCGTTGGTGTAAAAGCCATCGAGTGCAAATGGATCTTCAAGAAGAAGATTGACGTGGATGGAAATGTCCAGATTTATAAAGCCAGGTTGGTGGCAAAAGGTTTCAGACAAGTTCACGGTGTGGACTACGATGAAACCTATTCACCGGTGGCTATGATGAAATCTATTCGGATTCTACTAGCAACTGCAGCTTTTCATGATTATGAAATTTGGCAGATGGACGTGAAAACCGCCTTCCTGAATGGTATTCTGGAAGAGGATGTGTATATGACGCAACCTGACGGTTACATAGATCCAAAGAATGCTGGGAAAGTATGCAAACTTCATAAATCCATTTATGGATTGAAGCAAGCATCGAGGAGCTGGAATCTTCGTTTTGATGAAGCGATCAAGCAATTTGATTTTATCAGAAACGAAGAAGAACAATGCGTGTATATGAAAACTAGTGGGAGCAAAATCGTTTTTCTTATTCTGTATGTTGATGACATACTGCTTCTCGGAAACGACATTCCAATGCTGAAGTCTGTAAAAGACTGGCTTGGAAGTTGTTTTTCCATGAAAGACATGGGTGAAGCCGCATACGTTCTTGGAATTAGGATCTATCGGGATAGACCTAAGAGGCTGATAGGCTTGTGTCAAGACTCATACATTGACAAAGTCCTACAAAGATTCAGCATGAAAGATTCCAAGAAGGGCTTCACGCCAATGGTACATGGCACGACGCTAAGCAAGAAGCAGAGCCCTACGTCGGCTGCTGAGCTTGAGCGCATGAAGAATATTCCTTATGCATCTGCAATAGGATCTGTCATGTATGCCATGATCTGTACTCGTCCTGATGTTGCTTACGCATTGAGCATGACGAGTAGATACCAGTCAAATCCAGGTGAAAACCATTGGATTGCCGTAAAGAACATCTTGAAGTATCTAAGACATACTAAGGATAAGTTCTTAGTGTACGGTGGAAGTGATGTGCTTAAAGTCAGTGGATTCACGGACGCAAGTTTCCAGACAGACACAGATGATTTCCGGTCACAGTCCGGTTATGTCTTTTGTCTGAATGGCGGTGCAGTAAGTTGGAGAAGCTCCAAGCAGGACACCGTTGCTGATTCCACTACGGAAGCTGAATATATCGCCGCCTCAGAAGCAGCGAAGGAAGCTGTTTGGATTCGAAAGTTCATTATGGAACTAGGTGTGATACCAGATGCGGCTGAGCCTCTGGCACTATTTTGTGACAACAATGGTGCTATAGCTCAGGCAAAGGAACCAAGATCACACCAGAAATCCAAGCATGTTCAAAGAAGATATCACTTGATACGTGACATCATTAATAGAAAGGAAGTCAAGATCAGCCGAGTTCCGACAGATGATAATGTCGCTGATCCTTTGACAAAGCCACTCCCAAGGCCTAAGCTCGAGTTCCTGACTGAAGCTGTAGGCATTAGAAACATTGAAATGTAATCTAAATTTGAGTGGGAGTTTTGTGAGCTTTATTTTAGTTATTTGATATGTTCTTGTAAAACATTATTATTTATGTTTTAATGAAATTATTATTTCAAGATTATTTTAACTGTGATGAAATAATCGTTCCAAAATGATATGAACCATTTTATAGGTCATCGAAGTAAATGATTCGATCTTGAGTCATCGAAATCATTTAGCTTGATCATGAGATCCTATATTTGATAAATGTTTTATATCATCCTGTCCCTAGTCGAAGGTTGTTGAAATTGGAACACCAACAACCGTGTAAGATTGGATTGGTACGTGACTTATGACGAAGTCTCAGTGTGTCATAGATGCTCGGCATCAAAGTCAGTACATAGGTGTATGTTGGGAACATACGACCGGACAAGACCCGCTAATAAGAACTCTTCAGGATATTTATATCTGTGTCATAAGAGATTCTTACTACGACTATAGAGTATAGTCCTTAGACCTGAGTTCACATGCATGTGACTGCACATGGACTGATGTACTTTGATCATTGTCTAACGCTATCATTCTGTGATAGCTATAAGGACCTTGTTTGGGTGCATTATGAAATGAGTAGTTTACAGTGATGGAACAAGATGGGATTTGTCCCTCCAATATAAATGGAGTGAATATCTCTTGGCCAATCGGAGATTTGAATACTGGAAAACGCATGGCCATGCTCAAACGGACTTTCCCGAGTCGTTTGTATTGTCAGTATCAAATCAGAGTCCGATGAACAAGATTAGGCTTTATAAGGATGACACTAATCTTGCCTTATGACTAATCGAGATATTGAGACGAAAGGGATTATGAATACAGAGATTCCAGTACAAGTGGGAGATTGTTGGAATTGTGTCCAGTAATCTCGGTACTGTCTCTAGAAAGTAAGAGTATGTCAATGATCAGACATAAGTCATATAATACTGGGGGTCATGATGGCTTGCTAGAGTCCGCTCATGATCTATAAGTCTTGGACTTATTGCCTTTATTATATGATCCCATATGGGTCACACGCCTAAGCTAACAGGAAAATGTGTAGGAACGGTTTAGCAGAAGTACGGTAAAAGTGCTAGGCATTTACTGTACTTAGAGAGAATAAAACGGTTTAGGCACTGTGTGTCGATCGATACACAAGGGGTATCGGTCGACACAGTGCGCGAGTACCGTCTAGTTAATTGGTGTTTGGGCCAAATGGCCCAAACGGAACCGGACAAGTTTTATAAGGTAAAACTCGAGTTTCTGGACAATTAACCCTAGCCACCCAGCCGAAAACTCTCTCTCTCTGCGCCGAAATCCTCTAGTGATCTAGCAGTCGTTTCCTGTGATCGCGTGTGTGAACCTTTGGAGGATTCATCCCTCGGTGTTTCTCTGATCTCAGACATACCATCTATTTCCGCTGCAAACAGGTATAAGGTGAGATCATCGTTTGTTTCTATTCTGAGAAGAACCTAGATCGCATGTTTAGGTTGATATGAATCTAAGAATTGAATCAGGATCAACTAAACAATCCTTCAACATGCTCTCGATTGAAACTCGATCTATCTATCGCGCAACACCAACAATACGAATACAACACTGGGCCCCTACGATCTCGGTAACTTCCACGGGTTCTCATTGTCACCAACATGGTAACTAACCCCACGACTCCTAGACGTCAACACGAAGTCCAACGGCTAGGACACTGTTCTCAGCCCATCGATACGCAGTGACTCCGGTTACCCCCGGCAACCCGAGTTTCCATGCGATTCATCCCTAGGACATGACCCCGTATTCTCCGAATCACACACCTACCGGCGTCACCCAGTAGGTTAACACCATAACCAGCCCCACTGCCCGAAGGCACGTGTCCGATCAGGTAACTACCCGAGGATCCAATCGGGTCGGAAGTACCGGAACGTAACCAAACACCTAGACTTGCGGGATCTAACGCACCCTAGAGTCCTAGTGCATAAATGTAAACACGCAGACTCGCTCGGACTCTAGTAATCGTACTCAATCAATTCTCAACAACCATCTCAACACCATGTCCCGCAAGTCTACACACACACACACACACACAATCACCACCGCTCTGACTGGGCACCACCCCAAGTCAGCAACCACGACTTAACCGGTCCCGTGACCAAGTTAAGTAACCACACGGATCGCTCGGCCCAACACCAAGACGATCTAATAGGCCTGCACAAAAGCTCAACAGCAACCACACAACAATGCCACCACACAATAACATCATCACCACACAATCAGGCCTATTAGGGGTTTCAAAAGTCTTTTAACCAATTCACGTCCGCTACCATGGATTAGCGGATTGCTAACCCGTAGACGGCCCATATCTCATTAACGTCCACTTTTAACCCGTTCAAGTCCGCTACCTTGGATTAGCGGATTGCTAATCCGTAGACGGCACACCAATCACACACTTTCCCATTTTCTTACTTTTCCGAGTATCTTTTATCACATCCCCGATCCGTCGGTTTAGAGCTAGTAGCTTACTAAACTCCCCGACGTCTCATCTTTCCATTACTTAATTCATTTACTTTTCTTTAACGTTTAACTCAACCCCGATATCGAATCGTACCCTTACGCTTGTTTTGTTTAATTCCATCTTTTAACACCGTCTTAATTCCCATACTTAGATCCATTCGATATCGTTCTTTACATACGTATATATACATATACGGCCTTATCATGCCACGGCTATATGCATGCAACAATCAACGTTACTACCAACCTAACGGCACACAACAGGTTTAATCCATTTAATTCTCACGACCCTAACATGCGTCTTAACCCTAACCGGTTTATCGTTAATCACCCAATTCAATTCTCATTCACAATCAACTCACATCCGGGTATGCAAACCCTAGCTCTACGGTTTCTCATTTTCGTTCTATATGCTCCATCTATGGTGTTTGAGCCGACTCACAGTGATCGGTCGGAATGAACGGCACGGATGCGGATACGACTTCCCGAGACCCCGAACTAAACCCGAACCTCCCGAACACCCGAATACGAACTCCGGGGCATCCCGAACACCCGTACACAAACCGCAAATGCAAAACCGACCGGAGTCAACGCATTGACCGGCGTTGACCACAGCGTTGACCAGCGTTGACTTTGACCGGTGTTGACCGTTGACTTTGACCGTTGACCGATCTTGAACCGGTTGACCCCATCTGAACCAACTGAACCACCTCAATCGAACCAAACCAACTGAACCGGTCTAAATCGAACCGGTTAGGTTAAACCGGTTTAGGTCAAATCGTTGACCGGTTTAACCAACCGTTGACCAAGGCTTGACCAAGCCTAAACCAACCCAATTCTTGAACCAAACCAAGCTGAATCAACCCATTGAAGAACCGGCTTCAATTTGACGGCGGCGAGGCTTCTCCGGTGACCGGCTCCGGCGTTGACCGGCGGTGGTCCGGCGTTGACCGGCCGGTTCACCTCCTTTTCCGGCGACTCAGGTGACGATCTACCTATCAAACTGATCGGAAAGAGGAGATCTATGCATCTGGAGCTTCAAAACGTCCAGATCTGATGCATGATGAGAGAGATACACCCAAACCCTAACCGCGGCAGCTCTCCGGCCAGTTTCTGGCAAGCTCCGGCGGCGGCGGTTCTTGTTGGATGGCGGTTGTAGAGGAGGAGGAGATGAATCCACTGGGCTTTGCAGAAGTGGATTAGGGTTTATATTGAGGGAGATATGGTGTTTTTAGTGATTGAAGGTTTTATGAACACTCAAGAACTCTTTGAATGTTCTTGAGGTTCCATGAAGATTCAAAGACTTTTTCTGGGTTTTTCAGATGATTTTAGAGAGAAGGGAGAGCTTCTGGTCGTGGGTGAGGCTAGAGAGAGGATAAGAGTGTGTGAAATGAATTTGTTTGGGTGTTTTGTTTGTGTACAACAAACACCTTGGATCAAGTATAGCTTGACACCTCACATGGGAGTGGCTGGCGAACAGAAGGTGTAACACCTGTCCCTGAAGCTTCTTCTTATCCACAAATTCCAGCCCAAAACCGGCCCAACACCCTTTCTAAACCCTTCTTGTAATTTCTTCTCGGTTTCCTTGGTTTCGCGATAATTGTTTTAGGAAATCTTTCACCATTCCCATAAATCCCAAAACTCCATAATCTGATTCTCTCTGATTTTAGATGAATTTAGCAACTTGAATCACTTCGTTTGGAGTTTCCTAGCTCCGGTTATGAATTTCCGAAGTTTTCCCGGTTTTCTCGGTTTTTACTCCGATAAGCCGAAAAACCCGTTTCTGATCCGTTTCTTCCAATTCTAGTCTTGTAAATGTTCTTTATGTATTTAAACAAGAACATTTGGCCCGTCTCGGCTTCCGTCTCAAACTTTGGCAAAATTACGATTTTGCCCTTGGGTTTGGCAAAATTACAATTTTGCCCCTGTTGACTTTTCTTCTGCCCGTTGACCATACTTTTGAATACAGGGTATTACAAGCTGAGTTAATCTGGTTGCCAGCTGAGCCAGTTGACCAGCTGGACTGTTCAGCTCGTTTCAGCTGAACACTCTTGGTTCAGCTCGTTGGAGCTGAATACTTTCTGTCCAGCTTGATTGAGCTCCTTTCTTATAGACTTTAGCCAATTCTTGACCTTAGAACACTCCTTCTTGACCCCTTAGATGGATGGTTCCACGTTCTGGTCCCATGTCCCAGTCCCCCGATCCTTTTAGGGTCGGTTCCCGGGATACGGGTGTTACAAGTCTCCCCCACCAATTGGGAATTCGTCCCCGAATTCAGTGGCGGTAAACTTCTGGATCAAATCAATACTTAGATAATATACCAGCAACCTAACAACCGTTCTAATTCCTTAGCCCAGCCTTAAGTCCCTGCAAGCCTCTGGTTCAGGGATAAAACACGGACATGGTCCATACCCTGGCCTGAACCATAGCCACCGTCCACGGTCGTACCGTGTGTCGTCCGGTCATCCCAGTTCGCACACGCTCGAACAGACAGTCTGACCCATCCGTGGGTTCACCTGGTCCGTGACATCGATCCGTCGTCCCCAATACAACTCTTGGCTTATCGGCGGATCGCTCGGCATTACCCACGTGACCCTTACGGTCGTCCCATGGTCCAATCATGTTCTGTCCGTTCATACCGCCATACACCCACGATCAATCCGATGGTCGATCATGCGGTTTAAGGGACTAAGCTAGGACTCCTAGCCAAATGATACCTATCATCCGGTTCTAGAAATTCATAAAGAGAAAAAGAAGAATATCAACGTCCAACCACACACTAAACCGTCAACTACGCGGCTTAGCCACGGTCGCGGTTCAAGCCTTGTACGGTACGCACCTTGGCTGTTGCTGGCTGCCTTGTTAGACTCCTTAGCCTGTGAGGAATCCATGTCTGATCCTCATAACGCTCCTTTGGTCCTTTGTAAGCCTTAGCTCACCTTCGACCTCGCGGGTCTTTGTTGGGATTGTGTCCTGAAATCACACTTGTACTCACTCCTGATAATAGTTGTGTATCGAGATCAATCGTTAATATAATACTGGTGATTGTAATGCTTTGCTAGAAGCCTCTTGTAATCTGTAAGTTGTACACTTACTGCCAGTATTATATGATCCTATAGGGTCACACACCTAAGCAATCTGGAAGCTAACATATGGGAATGATCATTTGATAATGATCACGTTGATGTGTATTGGATACACATTGACATAGAGTTTTATGATGTATGTGTCGATCGATGCATGAGTGTGTCGATCGATGCAGGCTTTTCGAGAAGGTGTGTCGATCGACACAGTAAGTGTGTCGATCGATGCATATCGGGTTTTGACAGAAACGAGTTGGGCTTCTCCGACGGTTTGTCATGTTAATTCCAGGTCGATATATAAAGGCTTATATGGTCGACCTGGACCCGAGCTGTCAGAGCAATTCTCAGAGAGAAAAGCAGAGACATCGAAAACTCATCCCTGAATCCGGCACTAGCATCCCGGCGTTCCAGGTTGTGTGAGTGTGTGCTTGGTAGAGGCGAAGCACTTGATTCGCTACTGTTCTCGTTCACCAAATCATTCCGCTGCTAGTTCTAGGTAAGAACGAGGTTACTGGTCCAATATAACGAACCCTAGATCCTAGGGGATCCAACAGTGGTATCAGAGCGTTGTTAGGGTTTAGCTATTGAATCTGATACAATTAATTCAAAAACTGGGTTTGTTGAATTGTTGATTGCCTGCTAAAATCAAGTTTTAACATGTTAATCTCGGATTAAAAACTTCTGTTGAAAACTCGATATCTGTGTTTTTCGCAGTGTATCGATCGTTGCAAGGTTGCATCGATCGATGCAGAGCGAAAACACGTAAACTCTTAGAGTTTTTCGCAGCGTGTCGATCGTTGCAAAGCGTGCATCGATCGACACAGAGCGAAAACTCGCAAATAATTTTAGGGTTTGTCGCATGGTGTCGATCGACACTATTCTTGTGTCGGTCGACACATTGCGAAAACTCGTAAAAGATATTAGGGTTTTTCGCACAGCATCGATCGACGCACTGAGTGTGTCGGTCGATGCACCGCGAAAATGCGAGAGATTTGAGATCGCACTGTGTCGATCGACACACTGGGTGCATCGATCGACACAGTCTGTGCGACAGGATCAATCGGTTCAATTGGATTGAACTGGTTATCTCGCATGGTTATGTCGGTTTTGTTGGAATTGTGTCCAGTAATCTCGGTACTGTCTCTAGAAAGTAAGAGTATGTCAATGATCAGACATAAGTCATATAATACTGGGGGTCATGATGGCTTGCTAGAGTCCGCTCATGATCTATAAGTCTTGGACTTATTGCCTCTATTATATGATCCCATATGGGTCACACGCCTAAGCTAACAGGAAAATGTGAAGGAACGGTTTAGCAGAAGTACGGTAAAAGTGCTAGGCATTTACTGTACTTAGAGAGAATAAAAGGGTTTAGCCACTGTGTGTCGATCGATGCACATGGTGTGTCGATCGACACAGTGCGAGAACGCCTTCGAGTTAATTGGTATTTGGGCCAAATGGCCCAAAAGGAACTGGACAAGTTTTATAAATAAAACTTAAGACGAGTCCAGGTAACCCTAGCCCCCTCTGCGCCAATCTCTCTCTCTCCTGCGCCTCCTCTCCTTCGGTCTAGCAGCCTCTCTTCCTGCTTGGTGTGCGTGTGTGAACCTCTGGAGGAGTTATCACTCGGTGGCTCTCTGATCTCTGATATACCTTCTCTTCCGCTGCATAAACAGGTATAAGGTGAGATCCAATTATGTTTCTATTCAAGAGAACCTAGATCCGCATGTTTAGGATGATCTGAATCTGGAATTGAATCAGCACTGATCTAAACATTCCTTCAGTGGTATCAGAGCTATTGGTTCTGGTTTTTCTTGTTTAGATTCATGTTTAGGATTGTTTAAAGAGGTGTTTTTGAATCAATCTACTGATAAGATTAAAACACTTAAGAAACAAGAATTGAATCCTAAACAAACAGTTGAAAAATCGCATGACCAAGCTATATTGATTTGGTATGCGACCTAAACTGATTTTTGCATCGACTGAGATCGCATTGCATCGATCGATGCAATGCATGGATCGATCGTTGCAACCGCGAGAGATTGACCACGATCGCATGGATCGATCAAACGATCGCATGGATCTCGCGAGAATCTCTCGGCCAAATCTGTTAACCGTTCGTGCACGCGTGAGAGCATCGATCGATGCAGGATCGATGCACGATCGATGCAGGATCGATGCTGAGAGCGTCGATCGATGCGGTTAGGGTTTTGGCTCGGTTTAATTTAATTAAAACTTAAACCGTCACGGTTTAATAAACAGATTTAATAATTTTATTAAGTCTGGTTAAACCGGGATAAGAAATCCAATGTCGAAAGAATTATTGGATTTTGTGCCTAAACCAGGATTTTCTAATTTGATTTGGTTGGACCAAATAAATTGAGAAAATCCGGTTTAGTAAATAACCGGTTGACAATTGTGGTCATCGTAGTAATTAATTTTGGTTAAGACCAATTTTAATGAACCAGACCGGTTATGTCATTTAATTGGACAATTGGGTTATGTCTTGGACATGGACCAATTCTTGGGCCTCGGGCCAAGAAGTTAAAACAGTTGGGCCAATTATTTGAGTCTTTCTTCAGATTTAATTTAAAATTTATTTTATAAAATTAAATAAATCGATTTTAAATTAAAGTTTCCGAAATTTTGAAATTAGAAAGTTTCTTAAAATAGAAGTTTCTGAATTTGCATGTTTTGGATTTTAAGAAATTTCTAAAGTTAGAAAGTTTCCGGTTTTAGAAAGTTTCCAATTTTAGAAAGTTTCCAAAATAGTAGGTTTCCAAAAAAATAGAAAGTTTCCCGAAATAGTAATCTTCTATTTTGGGAATGAAATTTTAATAAACCTACGAACCTCATATAATATCAAGCGTTGGATGTCTTGTCCAGTCTATGTCAGCTGTCGAAGCCCATTCAATTGTATTCATGGCCTTACAGTGTGAGGGTGTCTACTTTTGCGTGGATAAGACGGTTTGTGATTCATAAATGTCATTGGGAGTCCCAGACATTAATGATTACATGACTGTATAGTCTGGTTTTCTTGACTAGGCCATCGGGAGTCCCGGGCCTTGAGACATCAGAGTGGATTGGGCCTCGGGCCCAGATTCACAACCAAGAGTTATATCACGGATATAATTAGCCGATATAGGGCTTACCGATATAAGCTAAGGTTGGGTGACGGCCAGTGGCCCACTTTGATCTTAGTTATATGTGGATCTTGGAATCATTATATTCTATTGAGGGTAACTTAAGTTATTGAATATAATGCGTGATTAATCATATTAAATTTAATACGAGATTAATCATATTGAACATATTAACTAAAATCCTTTTATCTTAATTTTCAGTTATGACTAGCACAAACAATCAAAACACTTTCTCGATCCGGTCTGTCCTTAAGATGGACAAGCTGAACGGATCAAATTTCTTGACTTGGTCGCGGAACCTGAGGCTAGTCCTCAGACAGGAGAGAAAGGACTATGTTCTTGAGAGAGCTCTCCCCGTGAGGATCGGGTCCAATGCCTCCCATGCAGTATATGATGCTTGGAATAAGCATTATAATGATGCGGTAGATGTGCGTGGTCTGATGTTGGCTACCATGGACTCAGATTTGCGGAAGCAATATGAGAACATGGAGTCGCCAATAGAGATGATCAGCAGCCTGAAATTGAAATTTCAGGAGCAGGTAAGAGTGGAGAGATACCAGTTGGTTAAGTCTCTCACTAGCTGCAAGCTACCAAATGATCATCCAGTGAGTCCTCATGTCAGTAAAATGATGGGTTACATTGATAACCTGAGGAAACTGGATTATCCAGTTAGCCAAGAATTGGCAACTGAGATCATTCTGCAGTCACTGCCGTCAAGCTATGATAAGTTCAGAAGGAACTATATCAAGAAAGGCTTAACGAAGACGCTGACTGAACTGCATGATATGCTCAAGACAGTTGAGCCAAACGTGAAGAGTACCCTGTACAATCTCATGAATGAGAAGGGTAGGTTTACTAAACCTAATGCTGACAAGGGTGAAGACAAAGTTGTCCAGATTTTGAATCATGGCAAGCGTGTGTCTTCTGAGCCCGAGTCAGATACCTCTTACGTTGGTAAGTGCTGCTACTGTAAGGAGACAGGGCATTGGAAGAGAAATTGCATTAAATTCATGGAAGATGATGAGGAGTTGAAGTAGATGTATGAGACTACTTCCTCAGGTATTCATGTTATTACTTCAAGTTCTACCTTAAAGGTATTGGATACTGGTTGTGGCACTGATATTTGTGAAAATATGCAGAGCCTAAGCAACAGTAGAACGTTGAAGGAAGGGCAAGTGAAACTACATGTCTGGAAGGAGCTTGGGATGCTGCCTCAGCCGTAGGGTTTTTCACTTATAGATCCCTTTGAGGCTTGTTTTTGTATTAAGTAATTGCTACAATGTACCTGCTTTAAGCAGAGTTGTCTTTCATTTTCTTGTAAGAATTTGAATGTTTTTCATTTTGATAAAAGACAAGTTTTGTTCTTTTGATCTTAATGAAATATTAATTGTAGCACCCTATTCATGGAATGGGTTTTATATCTTAAACCAAAGAGTGCCTAAATGTAACATAAATACCGAATTGGTTTAAATCTGATGAATTAAACCTGATTTTTCTTGGCATAAAGTCTTGGTCACATAGAGTAAGTCGGATTCAGAAATCCCATAGTCATGGACTGTTGGGCTCATTTGATAAAATATCTTATGAGACTTGAATTCTGTTTACTAGACCAAAAGGTAAAGGGCCTATCTTAGCCGAGCTAGAGAAAGGCCCAAAGGCTTATTGGACCTGGAACATACTCATGTATGTGGCCCAATGAGCAGTAATGCCAGAGAAAATTTCATGTACTTCATTGTCTCTACTGATTACTTCAGTGAGTGTGACTGTGTTCATTTGATGAGACACAAGTCGGAATTCTTTGACATGGTCGAAAGAGTTCCAGAATGAAGTATAGGATCTGAATGACAAAAGTATTAAGACTCTGGATTAAATCACGAGTGAGAATACTTAAGTCATTGATTGTGTGATCATCTGAATGAGTGTGAAATCGTTTCACAGCTCATTTCTCCTGAAAACCTGAAGGTTTTTCTGTGAGAAAGAATCAGATCTTATTAGAAATGATTAAAGATGAGTCACACGAATCTTCCATGATATTATTTAAGAATAACGCTCTAGAAATATCTAAGTTTACGCTGAAAAGGTTCCACCAATATCAGTTGAAAGACACCACGTAAATGTGGATTGGAATCGATCCAAATTCGTCTTTACTGAATATTTGTAGTTGAGCTACTTCGCTGGTTGTCCTAGGGAAACTAAGGCTTGTTACTTTTACGTCCATTCTGTTTTCTAAGAAGGGAAGTTACTTTCCAAGAAGAACAGTGGGAGTAAAAGTATAACTCGAAGAAATTCGAGACATACAGGAGGCTGCTCAACCTGTTGAGGGAGAGCAACGGATGGATTTACAGATTTCTGTAGAATCTACACCTGTGGAGCCTGAAGTTCGCAGATATGAATGAATCAGTTACTAATCCGAGAGTGATTTCTTGTCATTAGTTGAACCTGATAATCATTGAAATCTGCATCTGTGGAGCCTGAAGTTCGCAGATATGAATGAATCAGTTACTAATCCGAGAGTGATTTCTTGTCATTAGTTGAACCTGATAATCATTGAAAGTTCGCATGATCTAATGATCATTGAGAGCGACGAATCTGCGAAATTCAAAGAAGCGATAGTGAGCCCGAACTCTCCGAAAAATTACATTTTATGTAAGTTAGCTTCATCGATCCATTCATGGATGGAAGCAAACATATCGGAGTTGGAATCTTCGTTCTGTTGAAGTAGTCAAGGTTTTGACTTGAACAGGAACGAATTGGAACTGTGCGTTTACTAATAGATTGGTGGGAGCGATATTGCATTTCTCATATTGTATGTCGATGACATACTGATTCTCGGAAAAGACGTCCCAATGCTGCAGTCGGTTAAGGACTGGCTTGGGAGTTGGTTCTAATGATTGACATGGGTAAAGCCACGTATGTTTTTGGATTTTGGATCTAAAGATAGAGATCCGAAAAAGCTGGTAGGACAAAGTCAGGATTCTTATCCCGACAAAGTCCTACACGTTTTCAGCATTCCAAGAAGGGTTTTATGCCAATGTCACATGGCATTACGTTAAGCAAGACACAGTGTCCTACGATAACTGCTGAGCTTAAATGCATGGATAAGATTCCATATGCGTCGGCAATTGGATCTATCATGTATGCCATGAAACGTACTTGTTTGATGTTGCTTTAATGTTAAGCAAGACAAGTAAAGACCAGTCAAATCCAGCAAAGAATCACTGGATTGCCGTAAAGAATGTCCTAAAGTATTTGAGAAATACTTAGGATAAGTTCTTGATTTACGGAGAAAGTGAGGTGCTACAAGTCGGTAGAGTCTGAAAGGCAAGTTTCCAATAGACAAAGATGATTTCCGATCACAGTCCGGTTATATCTTGTGTCTATCTGGCGGTGCAAGGCACTGTTGCTGACTCCATGACTTAAGCTGAACATTTCGCAGCTTGGGAAGTGGCGAAAGAGGTTGTTTGGAAAGAAGAGTTCGTCACTGAACTTGATGTGATTCCCAGCATAGATGAGACTAGCTGCACATCAGAGGTCCAAACACCTTGAGGATAGGTATAACCTATTCCGTGAGATAAATCACAGAGATGTTAAGTAGATCAGCAAGTTTCAACGAATGAGAACGTTGCTAATCTATTAACGAAGCCACTCCTTAGGCCTAAGCACGAGTCGCGGACTGTTGCTGTAGGATAAGTGAAATTAAGACGTAGTCTTAATTTCAGTGGGAGTTATTAAAGGGCTTTATTTAGTTATTGGATATGTTCTTGAAATAACATTTAAGATGTTTAATGAAATTATTATTTCAAGATTATTTTAACTGTGATGAAATAATCGTTCCAAAGTGATATAAACCATTTTATAGGTCATCGAAGTAAATGACTTGATCTTGAGTTATCAAAGTCATTTAGCTTGATCATGAGACCCTATATTTGATAAATGACTTATATCATTATGTCCCTAGTCGAAGGTTGTTGAAATTGGAACACCAACAACCGTGTGAGACTGGATTGGTACGTGACTTATGACAAAGTCTCAGTGTGTCATAGATGCGCGGCATCAAAGTCAGTACATAGGTGTATGTTGGGGAACATACGACCGGACAAGACCCGCTTATAAGAACTCTTCAGGATATTTATATCTGTGTCATAAGAGATTCTTACTACGACTATAGAGTATAGTCCTTAGACCTGTGTTCGCATGCATGTGATTGCACATGGACTGATGCACTTTGATCATTGTCTAACGCTGTCGTTCTGCGATAGTTATAAGGACCTTGTTTGGGTACATTATGAAATGAGTAGTTTACAGTGATGGAAAAAGACGGGATTTGTCCCTCCAATATAAATGGAGTGAATATCTCTAGGCCAATCGGAGATTTGAATACTGGAAAATGCATGGCCATGCTCAAACGGACTGTCCCGAGTCGTTTGGATTGTCAGTATCGAATCAGAGTCCGATGAACAAGATTAGGCTTTATAAGGATGACACTAATCTTGCCTTATGACTAATCGAGATATTGAGACAAAAGGATTATGAATACAGAGATTCCAGTACAAGTGGGAGATTGTTGGAATTGTGTCCAGTAATCTCGGTACTGTCTCTAGAAAGTAAGAGTATGTCAATGATCAGACATAAGTCATATAATACTGGGGGTCATGATGGCTTGCTAGAGTCCGCTCATGATCTATAAGTCTTGGACTTATTGCCTCTATTATATGATCCCATATGGGTCACACGCCTAAGCTAACAGGAAAATGTGAAGGAACGGTTTAGCAGAAGTACGGTAAAAGTGCTAGGCATTTACTGTACTTAGAGAGAATAAAAGGGTTTAGCCACTGTGTGTCGATCGATGCACATGGTGTGTCGATCGACACAGTGCGAGAACGCCTTCGAGTTAATTGGTATTTGGGCCAAATGGCCCAAAAGGAACTGGACAAGTTTTATAAATAAAACTTAAGACGAGTCCAGGTAACCCTAGCCCCCTCTGCGCCAATCTCTCTCTCTCCTGCGCCTCCTCTCCTTCGGTCTAGCAGCCTCTCTTCCTGCTTGGTGTGCGTGTGTGAACCTCTGGAGGAGTTATCACTCGGTGGCTCTCTGATCTCTGATATACCTTCTCTTCCGCTGCATAAACAGGTATAAGGTGAGATCCAATTATGTTTCTATTCAAGAGAACCTAGATCCGCATGTTTAGGATGATCTGAATCTGGAATTGAATCAGCACTGATCTAAACATTCCTTCAGGTTTAATTCAAAATCCCTAATACACTACTGTGTCGATCGACACAGGTTTAATGTCGGTCGACACAAGCCTTGCGATTGGTTGAATCGGTTCAATTGGATTGAACTGGTTATCATGCTTGGTTAAGGTAGATTAGATCGGTTTAAATTGGATGAATTTGTTCAATTGAATTGAACTGGTTATCTTAATTAGAATAAACCGATTTAATTGGTCAAGATCAGTTTGATTGGATAAGTCGGTTCAATTGGATTGAACCGGTTATCGCGATTAGTTAAAACTGGTCAAATCGGTTCAGTTAGATGAACTGGTTAAATTGGATTTAACCGGTTATCTCGATTAATCTTAAGGTTGCATATCAAGAGTTGACCAAGTGTGTCAGTCGACGCATATGGTGACGATGCGAACCGAAATCATTTGGTTTTGAATCAAATGATTAAGAAACCAAACCGAATGACCTAACCCACTGAAATTAGAACGATTAAAAACTAAATTGAAATTAAAATTTAAAAAATGTTCTAAACCTATCTAATACACATTGGATGTTGTTGGGAATGTCCTGAAATCTATTGTACTTGCTCTAAGTGAAAGTAGTATAGTCGAGATGAGACAATCACATAATACTAGGTAGTCATAACGCTTTGCTAGAAGCCACTTATGATCAATGAGTTGAGAACTCATTGCTAGTGTTATATGATCCTACAGGGTCACACACCTAAGCAAACTGGGCGTCATAGACGAGGTTGATCATTAATGTAATGATCCAATGAATGCATATTTGATATGCATTCGATATCAATGTTCTGGGGAGCATCGATCGTCGCAGATATTGCATCGATCGATGCACTCGCGGATTAATCAGATTAATTCGGTTTAATCGTTGGTTAATTCCGTTGTGGTTTAAGCCGATATATATAAGATATATGGTCGACCTAAACTCGGCCCTAACCTAATTCACAGCCACCAGAACACAGAAATAAACCTCTCTGGAGATTAGATCTCTGTAAGGCACTAGCATCCCTGCGGTCCAGTTTGTGTGCGTGTGGATACCAGTAGAGGCGCAGCACTTGAGGCGCTTCGTGATCTCGATTATCTGCAAACACTTCCGCTGCATATTCATCAGGTAATCTCGAGATCTGATAGATTCAATTACATGAACTTTAGATCCTAGGCTCGGAATTCAGACTAGGGTTGCTAATCCTGATTAGAACTGCTAGAAATTCCTTCAGTGGTATCAGAGCTTTAGGGTTCCATTGAATCTGTAGCATGTTGATTAGATTGGTTGAATCTGAATCTGTGTATAGTTGATACAAGCATGCTAAAACTCGTTTTGATCAAAGTAACCTAGTTTAGGGTTTTGTTCGAAAACGTTTTAAGGTTTTCGCATAGTGTCGATCGTTGCCAATCGGGCATCGATCGACACAGAGCGAAAACCCGAATAAAATTTAGGGTTTTTCGCATGGTGCCGATCGTTGCCAATACGGCAACGATCGATGCAGGGCGAAAACCCGAATAAACCAAGTTTTCGCCTAGTGACGATCGATGCAATTGTTGCACCGATCGACACAGCCTCGCGAGATTGTTGGATCGGTTCAATTGGATTGGACCGGTTATCGAGCTTGGTTAATAATGGTCGAACACTGTGAATGGTTTAAATGCGATTGTTTTGATTAGGTTGGCATCGACCGATGCTAATGTAGCATCGATCGACGCTGACCGGTATTCAAAACCGGATCAATTGGATTGATCGGTTATCACGGATTAATTAATTATAAGAATTAAAACATAGTAAAACTGAACGTTTTAAATGGTTCCGTTCCTCAACCAAATATCAAGTGATACTTGATGTCTTTCCAATCTTGTCAACTGTCAAGACTCATTTCATTGTACGATAGGCTTGCAGTGCAAGGTATCAACAATTACATGAGTAAGGCAGGGAGTAATCGTGTTAATGGGCTTGCAGTGCAAGGCATCAACAATTACATGACTGAAGAGATTGGTTTGCTTGACTGGGCTATCAAAATCGTTTTGGGCCCAGAGACATCAGGTGGATTGGACATAAGATGTCGATCCACAACCAAGAGTTATATTGGATATAACTAGCAAGGTTGTTGCTTACCTAAATAGCTAAAGTTGAGTGATAGCCAGTGGCTCACTTGAGTTAGTAAAATATGGGTCTTGGATCATTATATTCATCTGAGGAAGCATTGATTGAATATAATGCGAGTTTTCTTAAAAGTTAAGATTTCTCATTTCTTGAACATCATAACTAAACCTTTTTCTTTTCTATGTTCTCAGCTATGACTACTACTCATAATAATTCTTTCTCCCTGCGATCCGTCCTTGAGAAGGACAAGTTAAATGGATCGGATTTTCTCGAATGGTATCGGAACTTGAGAATTGTTCTCAAGCAGGAGAAGCGGGACTATGTCCTTGAAAATGTTCTCCCTGAAAAACCGAGATCCAATGCTGCACATGCAGAAAGGAGTGTTTGGGACAAGCATTCCAATGATGTGGTTGATGTGAATTGTCTCATGTTGGCTACCATGAACTCGGATTTGCAGAAGCAATACGAGAACGTGGAGTCGCCCGTGGAGATGATCACTAGCCTGAAAAGTATGTTTCAGGAGCAAGCACGAACTGAGAGATACCAGACGGTTAAATCTCTCATTGAATGCAAGCTACCAAAGGACAGTCCGGTCAGTCCTCATGTCATTAAGATGATGGGTTATATTGATAACCTGGGGAGACTGGATTGTCCCATTAGCCAAGAGTTGGCTACTGACATCATTCTGCAGTCACTGCCGTCAAGTTATGATCAGTTTGTTATGAACTCTAACATGAACAACTTGACGAAGACGTTGACTGAACTGCATGGCATGCTCAAGACAGCTGAGCCTAATATCAGGAAGGGCACTCCTAATGTACTTATGGTACAAGGGGGTAAGAAGTTTAAGAAACTGGGCAAAGGCAAGGGAAAGGGCAAGGCAGTCCCGGTTGAGAACCAGGACACGCCTGCGCCAGCCCCGAAGCCCAAGCCGGGCCCATCTGAGACTGATAAGTGCCATTACTGTAAAGAGCCTGGGCATTGGAAGAGAAATTGCAACAAATTCTTGGAAGAGAAGAAGAAGAAGAAGAAGACTTTCGAGACTTCATCTTCAGGTATTTATGTTATAGAAGTAAATGTTACCACTTCTGGTTCTACTTCTTGGGTATTGGATACCGGCTGTGGTGCTCATATTTGTACAAATATGCAGGGCCTAAGCAACAGTAGGACGTTGGAAAGGGGACAAGTGGACCTGCGTGTGGGGAATGGAGCAAGAGTTGCTGCATTAGCCGTAGGAACATTTAACTTGTCTTTACCTTCTGGTTTGGTTTTAGAACTTCATAATTGCTACTATGTACCTGCTATAAGCAGAAATATTATTTCTATTCCTGTTTTGGATTTGGAAGGATATCAGTTTTCAATTAAGAATAAATGTTGTTCTTTTGATTACAATGATATGTATTATGGTAGCAGCCCATTAGAGAATGGGCTTTATGTTCTAAACCAAAGCACATAAATCTATAACATTAACACCAAGAGATTCAAATCAAATGACACGAATCAGACTTTTCTTTGGCATTGTCGTTTGGGCCACATAAACGAGAAATGGATTCAAAAGCTCCATAGTGATGGGCTTTTGGGCTCATTTGATTATGAATCATGTGAGAAATGTGAGTCTTGTTTACTAGGAAAAATGGCAAAGGCGCCTTTCAACAAACAAAATGAAAGGGCCAGTGACCTATTGGGCCTTATACATACAGATGTATGCGGCCCAATGAGCACAAGTGCCTGAGGAAATTTTCGATACTTCATTACCTTCACTGATGATTTCAGCAGGTATGGCTATGTCTATTTAATGAGACACAAGTCGGAATCCTTTGAAAAGTTCAAAGAGTTCCAAAATGAAGTACAGAATCAACTTGGCAAAAGTATTAAGGCTCTTCGATCAGATCGTGGAGGAGAATACTTAAGCCAAGAATTCAGTGATCATTTGAGAGATTGTGGAATTGTTTCACAACTCACTCCTCCTGGAACACCACAATGGAATGGTGTGTCTGAGAGGAGGAATCGGACTTTATTAGATATGGTTCGATCAATGATGAGTCTCTCAAATCTTCCATTATCCTTTTGGGGATACGCTCTAGAAACGTCTGCGTTTACACTAAATAGGGTTCCGTCAAAATCAGTTGCAAAGACACCACATGAGATGTGGACTGGAAATGTTCCGAATGTGTCTTTCCTGAAGATTTGGGGTTGTGAAGCTTATGTTAAGAGATTAATCACAGATAAGCTCGAGCCCAAATCTGATAAATGCTACTTCGTTGGTTATCCTAAGGAAACCAAGGCATACTACTTTTACAACCAATCCGAGAACAAAGTGTTTGTTGCTCGGAACTGCGTTTTTCTTGAGAGAGAGTTTCTTTCCAAGAGAAACAGTGGGAGTAAAGTACAACTCGAAGAAGTTCGAGAACCGCAGGAAAATGCTCAACCCGTAGAGGAAGAGCAACAGTTGGATCTACAAAGAGTTGTAGAGACGGCGCCTGTGGAGCCTTAAATTCGCCGATCCGAAAAGATCCGTCACGAACCCGAGAGATATGGATTTCTCGTAACCAATTGTCATGATTTGTTAATCATTGACAGTGACGAACCAGCGAATTTCAAAGAAGCAATGATGAGCCCTGACTCCGTAAAGTGGCTGAAAGCCGCTGAATCCGAAATGGGATCCATGACACAGAACCAAGTATGGACTTTGGTTGATTTACCCGATGGTGCAACACCCATTGAGTGTAAATGGATTTTCAAGAAGAAAATTGATGTGGATGGAAATATTCAGATATATAAAGCAAGGCTAGTGGCAAAAGGTTTCAAACAAATTCATGGTATTGACTATGAAGAAACCTATTCACCTGTCGCCATGCTTAAATCCATTCGGATTCTCCTAGCAACAGCTGCTCATTATGATTATGAGATCTGGCAGATGGACGTGAAAACAGCTTTCCTTAATGGAATTATGGAAGAGGATGTGTATATGACACAACCCGAAGGTTTCATCGATCCAAATGCAGCTAGGAAAGTATGCAAACTTCATCGATCCATTTATGGATTGAAGCAAGCATCTCAGAGTTGGAATCTTCGTTTTGATGAAGCAGTCAAAAAGTTTGATTTCATCAGAAGCGAAGAAGAACCATGTGTTTACAAGAAGACTAGTGGGAGCGCAGTTGCATTTCTCGTGTTGTATGTAGATGACATACTTCTTCTCGGAAATGACGTTCCGTTGTTACAGTCTGTTAAGACTTGGCTCGGAAGTTGTTTTTCAATGAAAGACATGGGAGAAGCCGCGTATATTCTTGGAATAAGAATCTATAGAGATAGATCAAACAAGTTGATTGGACTGTGTCAAGACACTTATATCGATAAAGTCTTACACAGGTTCAGAATGCAAGATTCCAAGAAGGGCTTCATACCAATGTCTTATGGCATAAGTCTCAGCAAGAAGCAGTGTCCTGAGACACCTGCTGAGCGAGATCGCATGAGTCGGATTCCCTATGCCTCAGCGTTGGGATCCATCATGTATGCCATGCTCTGTACTCGTCCAGATGTTGCTTGTGCTTTAAGCATGACGAGTAGATACCAATCGGATCCAGGTGAAAGTCACTGGACAGTAGTCAAGAATATTCTGAAGTATTTGAGAAATACTAAAGATAAATTCTTGGTGTATGGAGGAAGTGATGAGCTGGTAGTAAGTGGTTACACAGACGCAAGTTTTCAGAAAGATCAAGATGATTTCCGATCGCAATCTGGTTACATCTTCTGCCTGAATGGCGGTGCAGTAAGCTGGAAGAGTTCCAAGCAGGACACTGTAGCAGATTCCACAACTGAAGCTGAGTACCTCGCTGCTTCTGAAGCGGCAAAGGAGGCTGTTTGGATCAAGAAGTTCATCACTGAACTTGGTGTGATTCCTAGCATTTCTGAGCCAGTGGCTTTGTATTGTGACAACAATGGAGCCATTGCGCAAGCAAAGGAACCTAGATCACACCAGAAGTCCAAACACATAGACAGGCGATATCACCTTATCCGTGATATTGTGAATAAAGGAGATGTGAAGATCAGCAGAGTCCCTACGGATGAGAATGTTGCTGATCCACTGACCAAGCCCCTCCCAAGGCCTAAGCATGAGTTTCATACAACTGCTGTAGGCATTAGATTTCTTAAGATATGATCTTGATTTCAGTGGGAGTTGTATTTGTTTTAGTTATGACATGATGTTCACAAAGACATAATAGTTATGTTATTTTAATGAAATTGTTTCAGCATTATTTAATTGTGTTAATTAAATATACATATAAAGTCCCAAAGTAATTTATGACATTTTATAGGCCATCAAGTATGTGACTTGATCATGAAACCCTATAAGCAATAAATGACATAAATTATAATGGTCCCTGGTCGAGGTTGTTAATGTGGGACATTGACAACCACGTGAGACTATTATGTGAGGTGACTGATGACCATGTATCATGGAGCCATTAATAAGTGTATTAAAGTCATTCACATAGATATGTGTTAGAGAACACATGATCGGATTTGACCCGTGAATGAGAACTCTACAAGATGTTATATGAGTGTCATAAGAGTTTCTCATTACGACTAAAGAGAGTAGTCCTTAGACCTGAGTTCATCATGTCCTCTTTTATATGGATTGGTTCGTCTTGACTTTGTCAAACGTCAGCCGTAACTGGTGATCATAAAGACACTGATTAGGCGTATCATGAAATATAAAAGAGACATGGATGGAACAAGATGGGATTTGTACCTCCTATATAACAGGAGTTAAATATCACTGGGCCTATCGAAGATTTGATACTGGAAATACGTGGCCGCGCTCAAACGAGGTGATTGTCAGTCGTTTGTTTTTCATCAATACAAATCGGGATTCGATAAACGTAATCTGGTTGAATAAGGATGACACAGTGCTTGCCTTATGCTAGATTGAGATATAGCTACAAAGGGATTAAAGGAATAGATGATTCCAGTACAAGTGGGAGATTGTTGGGAATGTCCTGAAATCTATTGTACTTGCTCTAAGTGAAAGTCGTATAGTCGAGATGAGACAATCACATAATACTAGGTAGTCATAACGCTTTGCTAGAAGCCACTTATGATCAATGAGTTGAGAACTCATTGCTAGTGTTATATGATCCTACAGGGTCACACACCTAAGCAAACTGGGCGTCATAGACGAGGTTGATCATTAATGTAATGATCCAATGAATGCATATTTGATATGCATATGATATCAATGTTCTGGGGAGCATCGATCGTCGCAGATATTGCATCGATCGATGCACTCGCGGATTAATCAGATTAATTCGGTTTAATCGTTGGTTAATTCCGTTGTGGTTTAAGCCGACATATATAAGATATATGGTCGACCTAAACTCGGCCCTAACCTAATTCACAGCCACCAGAACACAGAAATAAACCTCTCTGGAGATTAGATCTCTGTAAGGCACTAGCATCCCTGCGGTCCAGTTTGTGTGCGTGTGGATACCAGTAGAGGCGCAGCACTTGAGGCGCTTCGTGATCTCGATTATCTGCAAACACTTCCGCTGCATATTCATCAGGTAATCTCGAGATCTGATAGATTCAATTACATGAACTTTAGATCCTAGGCTCGGAATTCAGACTAGGGTTGCTAATCCTGATTAGAACTGCTAGAAATTCCTTCAGATGTGTGTTAGATCAAAGCTTAGTTTCAATAAGGTCAACTGTCAAGACTCATTTCATTGATGGACAGTCTTGCCAAGAGCTTGGTGTCCACAAGTACATGAGTAAGGCATGTAGTAGTGTTGATGGTCTTGCAGTGCTTGACATCAACTATTACATGATCTAAGAGATTGAATTACTAAACTTTTAGAGTTCCATTTCCTCAACTAAATATCAAGTGACCTTGATGTCTTGCCCAATCTTGTCTACTGTCAAGACTTGTTTCGTTTGTTGGATAGCCTTGGAGTCCTTGGTATTCACTACTACATGAGTAAGGCATGTGATCATTGATAGACTTGCAGTGCGACTGTCAATGATCACAAGACAGAAGAGATTGGTTTACTTGACTGGGCTATCAGAAGTTCTGGGCCCAGAGACGTCAGAGTAGATGAAACATGGATTGTCTCATCTACGACCGAGAGTTGTACTGAGTACAATTAGCAATGGTTTGCTTACCTAGATTACTAAACTCTGGGTGATGACGAGTCGTCCACTCAGATTTTAGTGATGTATGGATCTTGGATTATTATATTCATAGAGGAAACGTTGTTTGAATATAATGCGAGTTTTCTTATTGGATAAGATTCCTCATTTCTTGAAATCATAACTAAAATTTTTCTTTGATTAAAATTTACAGCCTATGTCTAAAACTACCTTCTCGTTACAACCCGTCCTTGAGAAGGACAAGTTAAATGGGTCAAATTTCCTGGATTGGTATCGCAATTTGAGATTAATCCTCAAGCAGGAGAGTAAGGACTATGTCCTTGAGAAAGCTCTTCCAGAAAGGCTTGGGGCCAATCGCTCGAATGCAGTATATAATGCTTGGGATAAGCATTATATTGATGTGGTAGATGTGCGTGGTCTGATGTTGGCTACCATGAACTCGGACTTGAAGAGTCAATACGAGAACATGGAGTCGCCAATAGAGATGATCACCAGCCTGAAACTGAAGTTTCAGGATCTAGCACGAGTTGAGAGATTCCAGATGGTGAAGTCTCTCACTGGGTGCAGACTACCAGAGGATGTTCTAATGAGTCCTCATGTCATTAAAATGATGGGTTACGTTGATAACCTGGGGAAACTGGAATGTCCTGTCAGCTTAGAGTTGGCTACTGACATCATTCTGCAGTCACTGCCGTCAAGTTATGATAAGTTCATTAAGAATTATATCAAGAAAGACTTGACGAAGACGTTGACTGAACTGCATGGCATGCTCAAGACAGCAGAGCAAAGCATCAAGAAGGGTAAAAGATTTGAGAAATCTTATGTTGACAAGGGTAGAGACAGGGCCGTCCTGATTTGGAATCAGGATAAGCCTGTGTCATCTTATAAGCCCAAGTCCGGCCCATCTGGTGTTAGAAAGTGCTTCTACTGTAATGAGTATGGGCATTGGAAGAGAGATTACATTAAATTCTTGGAAGATTCACAAGAGATGAAGAAGATGTATGGTACTTCTTCAGGTATTGTGTTATTAATTCAAGTTCTACATATGTATTGGATACTAGTTGTGGTACTGATATTTTGGAAATTTGCAGGGCCTAAGCAACAGTAGAACGTTGAAGAAAGGACAAGTGGAATTGCACGTCTGGTATGGAGCAATGGTTGCTACATAAGCCGTAGAGATTCTCCACTTGTAGGAACCTTTCAAGGTTGGTTTTGAATTAAGTAATTGCTACTATGTACCTGCTTCATGCAGAGATGTCTTTCATTTCCTTGTAAAGAATTTGGATGTTTTTCATTCTGATAAAAGACAGGTTTTGCTCTTTTGATCTTAATGAAATATTATATGGTAGCACCCCTTTTGAAAAGGGTTTTATATCTTAAATCAACATACGATTAAATGTAACATAAATACCAAACAATTTAAGTCTGGTGACTTGAATTCGATTTTTCCTCGGCATAGTCATATTGACCAAATAGAGGTGAAGCAGATTCAGAAGTTCCATAGTTATGGGCTTCAGGTTCATTTGATTGTAAATCAATTGAGACATGAATTCTGCTTGCTGGGCCGAATGACTAAGGCTTCTTTAGCAGAGCTAAAGAAACGGGCCAAAGGCTCGTTGGGCCTTATACATACTGTAGTATGTGGCCCGATGAGCATTAGTGCCAAAGGAAAACTTCAATACTTCATTGACTTATTGATGGCATCAGTAAGTATGGCTGTGTTCATTTGATGAGACACGAGTCAGAATCTTTTGGAATGTTCAAAGGAGTTTCAGAATGAAGTATATAACCGATTTGACAGAAGCATTGAGATCCTCGATTAGATCGCGGAGGAAAATACTTGAGTCAAGAATTGGGTGATCATCTTAGTGAGTGTGAAGTCGCTTCACAACTCATCTTTCCTGAAAGCCATGAATGGTATTTCTGAGAGAATGAATCGGATCTTATTGGATATACTCCGATTAATGATGAGTCACATGAATCTTCCATTATCCTATTAAAATACGATCTAAAATGAACATGTTTACGCTAAATAAGTTTTCTATCAGAATCAGTGAAAACACCACATTGGATGTGGACTGGGTGATTTCCAAATATGTTTTTCTGATTAATTGGGATTGCAAGGTTTGTGTAAGGCAGTTGTCAACAAACAAACTTGAACCCAAATTTGATAAGTGCTGCTTCGCTGGTTGTCCTAAGGAAACCGAGGCTTAGTGCTTATGCAACCAATCCGAGAACAAGGTTATGTTATTCGGAACTCTGTTTTTCCAAGAAGAACAGTGGGAGTAAAAGTACGGCTCGAAGAAATTCGAGAAACACGGGTGGTTGTTCAACCTGTTGAGGGAGAACAGCGGTTAGATCTACAGAGTGTTGTAGGATCGACACCTGTGGAGCCTGAAATTCGCTGATCCTAATGGATCCGTCACTAACTCGAGAGTGATTTCTCGTAGCCGATTGTCGTGATCTGTTGATCATTGAAAAGTGACGGACCTGCGAAATTCAAACAAGCGAAGGTGAGCCCCAACTCCGAAAATTGGCTGGGTATGCATGTTAACTTCACCGATTGAAGCAAACATCTTGGAATTGGAATCTATGTTCTGTTAAAACGATCAAAGGCTTTGACTCGATCATGAACGAATAGAAACAATGCGTTTACAAGTTAATTAGTGGGAGCGTAGTTGCAATTCTCAAAACTGTATGTTTAGAACATAGTAAATCTCATATTCCGACGCTAAAGTCTTGTTAAGATTTGGGTCGGAAGTCAAAATTAACGATTGACATGGGAGAAGTCGCGTAAGCTCTTGGAATATTGATCCATTGAGATGGATCAGGAGAGCTAATTGGATCGTGTCAGAAACCTTATGATTATAAGGTACTGGACAGTTCCAATATGCATGATTCCAAGAATGGCTTCACACCAAAGGTCTTATGGCAATAATCTTAGCAAGATGAAGTGTCTTGGACACTGGCTGAGCTAGTGACTATGAGTGTGATTCTTTTGCTTATGCAATAGAATCCATCATGAATGCCATATATGCGCTCGTCTAAATGCAGCTGACGCATAAAGCATGACGAGTAGATACCAATTTGTTCCAGTAAGAGTCACTGGACAGTTGTAAAGGAATGTCCCCAAATGTTTGAGAAACACTAAGGATAGGTTCTTGTACAACTGAGAAATAGACGAATCAGTTGTGAGTAGTTAGACGGACAAAGATGATTCCCGGTTCTCACCTAGTTATGTCATTTTGCCTGTGTAGCGGTGCTGTCTGTTGGAAAGGTTTCCAAGCAGAGGACCGTACAATAGTGCTCATTAAAGAATAGCGGTGTGGTTTGTTGGAATGGTTCCAAGCAAGAACACCGCAATACCTCTCACAACCTGAGCACGAGTTGTAAACTGTAGCTGTAGGTACTAGATATATGAAGACTTGGTCTTGATTCTAGTGGGAGTTAGTTTAGTTATGATGTTCAGATAGATATGGTCATGTTTATGAAAAACTGACATCAACATTATTTGATTGTTGGATAATTAAATAATGGTCCCAAAATAAGTTTATGTCACACTATAGGTCATCAAGTTGAGGACTTGGTCATGAAACCCTATGAGTCATAAATGACATAAATTATGATGTGTCCCTAGTCGAGGTTGTTAAAGTGGGACAATAACAACCGCGAGAGACTAGCTTGTGAGGTGACTGTTGACTAAGTTTCATGGAGTCAATGATATGAGTATCACAGTCAGTCACATAGATATATGTTGGTGAACATATGATCGGACGTGACCCGCTAATGAGAAGTCTCCAGGATAGTTATATCTGTGTCATGAGAGGTTATCATTACAACTATTGAGTATAGTCCTTAGACCTGAGTTCATCATGCTTTCTTGCATATGAATTGGTGCACCTTGACCTTGTCAAATGTCGATCCGTAATTGGCGGCTATAAAGGCACTGCTCAGGTATATCATGAAGTGTGCGTTGAAACAGGGATGGAACAAGATGGGATTTGTCCCTCCTGAATAACGGGAGATAAATATCTCAGGGCCTATCGAAGATTTTATGCTGAGAAAATGTGTGGCCGCACTCAAACGAACTGTAGTTCAGTTGTTTGTATTGTTCAGTATAAGATCAGGAGTTCGATAAACATGATATTGGCTTAATAAGAATGATACTAATCTTGTCTTATGCAAAATCGAGATATAGAGACAAAAGGATTGTAGGAATTGATGATTCCAGTACAAGTGGGAGATTGTTGGGATTGTGTCCTGAAATCACACTTGTACTCACTCCTGATAATAGTTGTGTATCGAGATCAATCGTTTGTATAATACTGGTGATTGTAATGCTTTGCTAGAAGCCTCTTGTAATCTGTAAGTTGTACACTTACTGCCAGTATTATATGATCCTATAGGGTCACACACCTAAGCAATCTGGAAGCTAACATATGGGAATGATCATTTGATAATGATCACGTTGATATGTATTGGATACACATTGACATAGAGTTTTATGATGTATGTGTCGATCGATGCATGAGTGTGTCGATCGATGCAGGCTTTTCGAGAAGGTGTGTCGATCGACACAGTAAGTGTGTCGATCGATGCATATCGGGTTTCGACAGAAACGAGTTGGGCTTCTCCGACGGTTTGTCATGTTAATTCCAGGTCGATATATAAAGGCTTATATGGTCGACCTGGACCCGAGCGGTCAGAGCAATTCTCAGAGAGAAAAGCAGAGACATCGAAAACTCATCCCTGAATCCGGCACTAGCATCCCGGCATTCCAGGTTGTGTGAGTGTGTGCTTGGTAGAGGCGAAGCACTTGATTCGCTACTGATCTCGTTCACCAAATCATTCCGCTGCCAGTTCTAGGTAAGAACGAGGTTAGTGATTCAATATAACGAACCCTAGATCCTAGGGGATCCAACAGTCTTAACCTGTTACCTGTCATCTCCGAACTCACAAAACCTTGTGTAGTCCGAAATCAAACAGTGTGTGTGTGTTTCCACACTACTAATGATTACATTCCTTACTTATTCATTCCAGAATTATAAGTACTTAACCCCCAATTCCCCTGAGCAATGCATTGCAGGAAAGGCCACCCCTTTCCCCAATACGACGCTAAGCAGGAATCGCAACCCCTTTATCCCAATATGATGCTATGCAGGAAACGGCCACCCCAATTTTAACCATGCTATGCATTGCAGACAAGGACTCTTTAACCCAATACGATGCTATGCAGGAAACGGCCACCCCAATTTCCCCACGCAATGCATTGCAGAAAAAGAAAAGTCTGGTCGTGGTCCTTTACCGGACTTGACCCTTTCCCCAACTCCATGGGAAGCCTGGGTTCAGTGATTGTAACGGCGAACGCGTTGAAGGTACTGGCCACCCCAGTCCTTCACTACGCATCACCTGCCACCTTCCCCCATCCTGCTGACAGCCTAGGATTCCACGATCCGGACTTCCGCACCTCGCACATGTCCCTCTTGTCATCCATCACCCCACCGGTGTGGTTATTCCCGCAAGTAGGGTACCTTGTGCGACCATAGGGGTCTGGTAACCATCAACCTGGTTCCATTTACTCTTTAGGTCCCTCCCGGTTCGGCACATCACCTTCTCCCGTGACTGTGTTTCTTTCGGTTCTCCTTGGATAAATTGGCTTATGTTGCGGCAGTTCGCTCAACCAACTCGGAACAGATATGAAGGTACAAACCGGGTAGTGGGTACGATGTTCAATCCGCATCCCGCAGAGTTAACACGTACTCATGCCCCTTCGTCCTCAAGCTCTCGTCCCATGGAACACCTGAGTTGATTGAACTCTGCCACATACGCCCACACCGTCTTGCGACCTCGAGCCAACTTTATATAAGCTAACATTCCCAACCGATCCTATACTCAGCTGGGAAGTACATCCTTTCAACCGATCCCATACTCAGCTGGAAAGGACTAACGATTGAACTCGACCCTAAGTTGATATATCATGGTTTTTACTAGTTCTAGACCATGATATAAGTGTGTTTTAGTGTCTTTTTGTGTTCTTTTAGAGTCTTTTACAAGTATAATCAGGTTTGGAGCATATTTGGTGATTATGGCACTTTTTGGAGATTTCTGGAGTGTTTGGCCGAGAGATAGAGTTCACTGTCCGAAACAGGGAAACGCGTTGATCGTTGCACACTAGCACCGATCGTTGCACACTAGCACCGATCGTTGCACCAGCGATATGGGCCGAAACTCGGCGGTTTGTGAAGAGTCAAGATATTGCACTCTGATCCAGAAGTTCCTGATATTTGCAAAGAAGCCCCTGGCCGAGATTAGACCTATATAATGAAGTTTTTGGTGTTTTATTTACTTACGCTTTCATAATTAAGAGCAGAGGATTTTTAGAGCTTTTGGGGCTGATCTGAACCTTTACTTCATCTGTATTTGGAGAAGATTTCGAACCCCTTTAATTCTTTATCTTTTATGCAATTTATTCTTCATATGATTATGTTTTCATTATCTATGTCTGAGTAGATTCCTTGTTAGGTTTAGGGTTTCTCACATAGGATTTCATGTCTTGCTAGACTTGTTTAATTCAGTTAAGGATTCATAACTATATCTGTTCTTCAATCTAATTGTGCTTAAAGCTAGTTCTAACCTGATCAATTAGAATCTAGATCTTAGGTTGCTAAATACGACACAGAAGTGTGGTTTAGGAATCTGAACTAATTGGGTTGAGAAATTAAACTTCTCGCAAACGAAAGTTTGGTTTAGGATAATTGTGAACATATCAAACTTGGAATTAATGCTAGTTTAATCTGTAGGTTCTCGCAAACGAAAGTTTGGTTTGCTGCACTTAGACTTAGAGAATTATCGCAAAGGAATTTGGTTAATTCTATATCTGTGTTTTGAGTTCTAGAACTGTGCTTAATTAGATCCTTGCTGAATAAACTGTCTGCTTGTCTGATTTCCTGAGAACGCCCTAGACTTAGCGCTCTTAATAACTTGTTTTCACAACCAATAATCTCTGCTTTCTGTTTACTTTCTCGCATTGCTTTTAATTCAATCACATTGCTTTCTTCCTAGTTTAATTTCCTGTTCTTGAGCTATTGAATACCAGAGTCCCTGTTGATTCGATACCTATATACTACGACTACTGAACTGTGCACTTGCAGTTAGATATAGGATTAAAACCTGACCCTATCAAGTTTTTGGCGCCGTTGCCGGGGACTCTAAGAGTCTTCGATAGCTTAGAACCTAGGGTTTTACTAGGATTTTTCGTTTTCATTTCGTTTTTGTTTTTGTTTTTTTTAGTTACTGATTTTTGTCTGTTTTTCTCTCTGTCGCAGGTACCAATTTCGCACTGCGTCGATCGTTGCACCCTAAGCATCGATCGTCACTAGGCGATTCTGAGATTGAACCGATCGTTGCACTGATAGCATCGATCGTTGCTGGACGATTACAGACAATTTATGCAGACGCAGAAAACTAGAAGTAATCCGAACTTGAGCTTAGTTAATCTCGATTTTGAAGAACTTGGACGTTTAGAGAGAGTTAACAGAAGAGAAAGGAGAGAAAGGATGGTACGAGAGCGTTTGATTCTGATAAGAGATGCTAAAGGTACCCTGAGGGATCCAGAAAACAATCCTTACAATGCTGCTGGGCAGATGATTGATGCTGATGGACGAGTGATCCCTGATGTTGAGGAAGCTGAGCCACCACGCCAGAACCAAGGTAGACAGATGGTTATCCATGAGAGGACTTTAGCTGACTACAACAGACCGGACGAGTATCATGCAAACCGGTCAGCTTTAGTGCTGCCTGCTTTTGAAAGAAATGATTTTGAGATCAAAACCATCTACTACTCGCTGATGAGACAGAATGCATTTCATGGTTACCCAACGGAGCAGCCTATGGATCACATTGATTCGTTTGAGGACATAGTCACTGGCATGAAGTATGATGGAGTCTTCCCGGACTATCTGTTCCTTAAGCTCTTTCCGCACAGTCTTGCTGGAGACGCTAGTGCATGGCTAAAGCAGCTGGCACCTGCTCAGTATACTACTTGGGCAGCCTTGAAGAGTGAGTTCCTGCGTCACTTCTATGATGATGCGCGCTCAGACCAGTCCAGACAGGACATACTCACCTTTTCCCAAGGAGCTGTGGAGCCTTTAAAGACTGCCTGGATGAGATTTAAGCAGTATCAGCGTGACTGCCCACACCATGGATTCACTGAAGTTCAGTTGATTGGCATTTTCTTCAGAGGCATAGATCTTCCATATCAGTCTGCACTGGATAATTCCAGTAATGCTAACTTCAACACCAGGACTCCTACACAAGCTAAGCAGTTGATTGAGAATCTAATAGGCAGCAACAGCTGCAAGACTATGGATGAGAGGAGGAAGAAATCTGGTGGAAGTGTAGAGAATTCTGACATAGCTGATATTAGATCTAGGCTGGACACAGTTTGCAATCTACTAGCAGGTAAGAAATTTGTCCACTTTGCCCAGGATGTAGAGGTAATTCAGACTGAGGAGGACACTCAGGAGGAAGATGTGAATTACATAGGAGGTTCTGGATTCCAAGGTAATAGATTTGGTAATCAACAGGGAAACATATTCTTCAATGGAGGACAAAAAAGTGCTTTCAACAGCAACTCATCTAATTCTGGACAGACTAGTGGTTTTCAGAAGACCTTTGGACAAGGTACTCAGAGAACCTATGGATCTTCTGTTGGGAATGTCCTGAAATCTTCCGTACTATCTCTAGAAAGTATGATAAATGTCGAGATCAGACATAAGTCATAAATACTGGGTGATCATGATGGCTTGCTAGAGTCCGCTCTTGATCTATAAGTTTAGGACTTATTACCAGTATTGTATGATCCCAAAGGGTCACACACCATAGCTAACGGGAAAGTTAAGATGGAATTAATACGGTAAGATGCTAAGGCATTTACTGTATTTGTACAGAGAATTGGGCCAAAACAAAAACGGGCTTTTTGTCTGATTTGTGTTTTGGGCCCAAAAGCCTAATAGCCCATTAGTTAATAACTTGGGCCTATATAAGGCAAGAGAGAGGCGCCAGAAACCCTACCTCTTCTGCGATTTTCTGAGCTGAGCCGTCCTCTCTCTCTCTGTGATCTTCCATCTCGGTCTAGCAGCCATCCCTGCTTGTAAGAGTGTGGATACCAAAGGAGGAACAGGTACTCATCTGTTCTCGTTGATCTCGACATCACCACAATTCCGCTGCAAAGGTAATGTCCAGGTTTGTTTTATGATTCGATTACAAGAACCTAGATCTGTTTAAGATTATGTGCTAGGTTGCAATCTGAGAATTGAACCATGGAAAAACGCATAATCCTTCAGTGGTATCAGAGCCAGGTTATTAGGTTGCTTGTAATTTGGATCATAACTGAATCAAATGTTGATGTTAATAATCGATTGTTGATTGGTTTATCTTTAAGGTTCAAACGTGTTTGATTGTTAAAATTAAAAATGAGGACAAAGTCGGTTTTGTCTTTGCTTGGTATCGATCGAATAATGATCGATTGATAATTAATGATCAAAGTTAGCGATCGATGTTGTTATAAAACGTGAGTGATTTCGATTTGGAAAAGTCAAATTGTTTTTTGTCTTTTGTGCTGTTTATGAATCGTGATGATAAGTGAAAAATGATTTTGCTTTTAACTTTGAATTAATTATCAATCGCATGTTGACTTTATCAAGTGATTGTTTAATTGAATTGGCAAAAGAGGACAAAGTCGTTTGTGTCTTGGTGAACATCACGATCCAATTATTGAATTGGGAAAGGTCAAAACATTTTTGTCCATATGTGTATGTCTTCACACGATTTTGAAAAAAGGTCAAAAGCTGTTTGATAATTAAACAATATCATACAATTGATTCGTAATCGATCATGTGATTTGAAAAATGACAAAAATCTTTTGTCTTCATGTGTTTGTTACGATTTCGATTTGTTTAAGATCATGATAACAATCGGATGTTAATTTTGTTAATCACATGATCGATTATTCAAGCAATTATTTAATTAATGTTTGAATCAATTAATTATTTAATTGTATGGTTCAAGCGTTAACCCAAATCGCGGTTTGCTGGAAATTATTTAATTTCTGGTTAAACCGGATTGAAATTCAAAAATTGAATTTTGACCTAAACCGAAGGCTGGTCTAAGTTTGATTTGGTTGGACCAAATAATTTAGAGCTGGTCTGGTTTAGTAAATAACCGATGGTTTTGATAGTTAATTTGGTCTTGGACCAGAATTAATAAACCGACTCGGTTATGTCAAATTATTGGGCCAATTGGAATTCTATGGTCTTGGGCCAAGAATTGGGCCTATAATTTGTGACCCAACCCAAAATATTAATAAAATATTAAATTAGAAATTTCTACTTTTAGAATGTTTCTAAATTTAGAAAGTTTCTAAAATAAGTAAGTTTCCCAAAATAGTAATCTTCTATTTTTGGAAATAAAACTGAAAATCCTCAAAAACAATATCAAGCTTGGATGTCTTTCCAATCTTGTCAGCTACTTAACGCTTATTCGATTACAGATATGGCTTACAGTGTGAGGTGTCTGTTTTCGCGTAAGTAAAGTAGTATATAGTCACTAATTTCATTGGGAGTCCCAGACTTTAATGATTATTTGGCTGTAAGAGATTGGTTTCCTTGACTGGGCCATCGGGAGTCCCGGGCCTTGAGACATCTGGTGTATTGGGCCTTGGGCCCAATTCACAACCGAGAGTTATATGAGATATAACTAGCTGTGTGTATGCTTACCAAGTAAAGCTAATTCCGGGTGACGGCCAGTGGCCCACTTTGGATTTAGCTGAACATGGGTCTCGGAATCATTGCATTCTTATGAGGTCAAACGAAGAAATTTTGAATGCAATGCGAGTTTTCTTATAAGTTATTAAGATTACTCTTTTATGAACTAAATAACTAAAACTCTATTTATCTCTAAATTTCAGCTATGACTAGCACAAACAATCAAAACACTTTCTCGATCCGGTCTGTCCTTAAGATGGACAAACTGAACGGATCAAATTTCTTGACTTGGTCGCGGAACCTGAGGCTAGTCCTCAGGCAGGAGAGAAAGGACTATGTCCTTGAGAGAGCTCTCCCCGTGAGGATCGGGTCCAATGCCTCTCATGCAGTATGTGATGCTTGGAATAAGCATTATAATGATGCGGTAGATGTGCTTGGTCTGATATTGGCTACCATGGACTCAGATTTGCTGAAGCAATATGAGAACATGGAGTCGCCAATAGAGATGATCAGCAGCCTGAAATTGAAATTTCAGGAGCATGTAAGAGTGGAGAGATACCAGTTGGTTAAGTCTCTCACTAGCTGCAAGCTACCAAATGATCATCCAGTGAGTCCTCATGTCAGTAAAATGATGGGTTACATTAATAACCTGAGGAATCTGGATTATCCAGTTAGCCAAGAATTGGCAACTGAGATCATTATGCAGTCACTGCCGTCAAGCTATGATAAGTTCAGAAGGAACTGTATCAAGAAAGGCTTAACGAAGACGCTGACTGAACTGCATGATATGCTCAAGACAGTTGAGCCAAACGTGAAGAGTACCCTGTTGAATCTCGTAATGGAGAAGGGTAGGTTTACTAAACCTAATGCTGACAAGGGTGAAGACAAAGTTGTCCAGATTTTGAATCATGGCAAGCGTGTGTCTTCTGAGCCCGAGTCAGATACCTCTTACGTTGGTAAGTGTTGCTACTGTAAAGAGACTGGGCATTGGAAGAGAGATTACATTAAATTCATGGAAGATTATGAGGAATTGAAGTCGATGTATGAGACTACTTCCTCAGGTATTCATGTTATTACTTCAAGTTCTACCTTATAGGTATTGGATACTGGTTGTGGCACTGATATTTGTTATAATATGCAGAGCCTAAGCAACAGTAGAACGTTGAAGGAAGGGCAAGTGGAACTGCGTGTCTGGAAGGAGCTATAGATGCTGCCTCAGCCGTAGGGTTTTCACTTGTAGATGCCTTTGAGGCTTGGTTTTATTAAGTAATTGCTACAATGTACCTGCTTTGAGCAGAGTTGTTTTTCATTTTCTTGTAAGAATTTGAATGTTTTTCATTTTGATAAAAGACAAGTTTTGTTCTTTTGATCTTAATGAAATATTGATTGTAGCACCCTATTCAAGGAATGGGTTTTATATCTTAAACCAAAGAGTGCCTAAATGTAACATAAATACCGAATTGGTTTAAATCTGATGAATTAAACCTGATTTTTCTTGGCGTAAATGTTTTGGTCACATAGAGTGAGTCGGATTCAGAAATCCCATAGTTATGGACTTTTGGGCTCATTTGATTGGATATCTTATGAGACTTGAATTCTGCTTACTGGACCAAAAGACAAAGGGCCCATCTTAGCCGAGCTAGAGAAAGGCCCAAAGGCTTATTGGACCTTGAACATACTCATGTATGTGGTCCGATGAGCAGTAATGCCAGAGAAAATTTCCTGTACTTCATTATCTTTACTGATTACTTCAGTGAGTATGACTGTGTTCATTTGATGAGACACGAGTCGGAATTCTTTGAAATGGTCGAAAGAGTTCCAGAATGAGGTATAGAATCTGAGTGACAGAAGTATTGAGACTCTGGATTAGATCACGAGTGAGAATACTTAAGTCATTGATGGTGTGATCATCTGAATGAGTGTGAAGTCGTTTCACAGCTCATTTCTCCTGAAAACCTTGAGGTGTTTCTGTGAGAAAGAATCAGATCTTATTAGAAATGATTAAAGATGAGTCACACGAATCTTCCATGATATTCTTTAAGAATAACGCTCTAGAAATATCTAAGTTTACGCTGAAATAGTTCCACCAATATCAGTTGAAAGACACCACGTAAATGTGGATTGGAATCGATTCAAATTCGTCTTTACTGAGTATTTGTAGTTGTGCTACTTCACTGGTTGTCCTAGGGAAACCAAGGCTTGTTACTTTTACGTCCATTCTGTTTTCTAAGAAGGGAAGTTACTTTCCAAGAAGAACAGTGGGAGTAAAAGTATAACTCGAAGAAATTCGAGAAATACAGGAGGCTGCTCAACCTGTTGAGGGAGAGCAACGGATGGATTTACAGATTTCTGTAGAATCTACACCTGTAGAGCCTGAAGTTCGCAGATATGAATGAATCAGTCACTAATCCGAGAGTGATTTCTCGTCATTAGTTGAACCTGATGATCATTGAAAGTTCGCATGATCTGATGATCATTGAAAGCGACGAATCTGCGAAATTCAAAGAAGCGAAAGTGAGCCAGGACTCCGAAAAATTACATTTTGTGTAAGTTAGCTTCATCGATCCATTCATGGATGGAAGCAAACATATCGGAGTTGGAATCTTCGTTCTGTTGAAGTAGTCAAGGTCTTGACTTGAACAGGAACGAAATGGAACTGTGCGTTTACTAATAGATAAATGGGAGCGATGTTGCATTTCTCATATTGTATGTCGATGACATACTGATTCTCGGAAATAACGTCCCAATGCTGCAGTCGGTAAAGGACTGGATTGGGAGTTGGTTTTATGATTGACATGGGTAAAGCCACGTAGTTCTTGGATTTTGGATCTAAAGATAGAGATCCAAAAGAGCTGGTAGGACAAAGTCAAGATTCTTAAATTGACAAAGTCCTACACGTTTTCAGCATTCCAAGAAGGGTTTTATGCCAATGTCACATGGCAATACATTAAGCAAGAAGCAGTGTCCTACGATAACTGCTGAGCTTGAATGCATGGATAGGATTCCATATGCGTCGGCAATTGGATCTATCATATATGCCATGACACGTACTTGTTTTGATGTTGCTTTAATGTTAAGCAAGACAAGTAAAGACCAGTCAAATCCAGCAAAGAATCACTGGATTGCCGTAAAGAATATCCTAAAGTATTTGAGGAATACTAAGGATAAGTTCTTGGTTTATGGAGAAAGTGAGGTGCTACAAGTCGATAGAGTCTGAAAGGCAAGTTTCCAATAGACAAAGATAATTCCTGGTCACAGTCCGGCTATATCTTGTGTCTGTCTGGCGGTGCAAGGCACTGTTGCTGACTCCATGACTTAAGCTGAACATTTCGCAGTTTGAGAAGCGGCGAAAGAGGTTGTTTGGAAAGAAGAGTTCATCACTGAACTTGATGTGATTCCCAGCGTAGATGAGACTAGCTGCACATCAGAGGTCCAAACACCTTGAGGGTAGGTATAACCTATTCCGTGAGATAAATGACAGAGGTGTTAAGTAGATCATCAAGTTTCATCGAATGAGAACGTTGCCAATCTATTAACGAAGCCACTCCTTAAGCCTAAGCATGAGTCGCGGACTGTAGCTGTAGGATGAATGAAACTAAGATGTAGTCTTAATTTCAGTGGGAGTTTGTAAAGGGCTTTACTTAGTTGTTTTGAAAGGTTCATGTAAACATAATATTTTATGTTTATGAAATCTATGATTTCTGGATTATTTTAACTGTGATATAAATAATCGTTCCAAAATGATTCATGTCATTATATATGGGCCATCGAAGTACATGAGTAGACTTGATCCTGAAACCCCATATTTAACGAAATGACATAAATCATAGTGTCCATAGTCGAAGGTTGTTGAAACTGGAACACCAACAACCACTTGAGACTAGATTGTGTTGAGACTTATGACCAAGTTTCGAGGGGTCATAGATGCGCGGCATCAAAGTCGACACATAGGTATATGTAGGGGAGCATATGACCGGACATGGCCCGCTGATGAGAACTCTACAAGATATTAATATCTGTGTCATAAGAGGTTCTCATATACGACTATAGAGTATAGTCCTTAGACCTGAGTTCGCATGCATGTGGCTGCACATGGAGTGATACGCTTTGATCATTGTCTAACGCTGTTTCGTAACTGGGAGCTATAAGGACCTTGGTTGGGTGTATTATAAAGTGTGTAGTTCATAGTGATGGAACAAGATGGGATTTGTCCCTGCCGTTTAACGGAGGTAATATCTCTAGGCCAATCGGAGACTTGATAGCTGGTAAGAGAGTGGCCACTCCCAAACGGACTTGCCCAAGTCGTTTGCATTGTCAGTATCAAATCTGTTCCGATAAACATGGTCTGGCTATATAAGGATGACACGCATCTTGCCTTATGCCAGATCGAGATATTGAGACAAAAGGATTAGGGAATGTAGGATTCCAGTACAATCGGGAGATTGTTGGGAATGTCCTGTGTAGGATTCCAGTACAAGTGGGAGATTGTTGGGAATGTCCTGAAATCTTCCGTACTATCTCTAGAAAGTATGATAAATGTCGAGATCAGACATAAGTCATAAATACTGGGTGATCATGATGGCTTGCTAGAGTCCGCTCTTGATCTATAAGTTTAGGACTTATTACCAGTATTGTATGATCCCAAAGGGTCACACACCATAGCTAACGGGAAAGTTAAGATGGAATTAATACGGTAAGATGCTAAGGCATTTACTGTATTTGTACAGAGAATTGGGCCAAAACAAAAACGGGCTTTTTGTCTGATTTGTGTTTTGGGCCCAAAAGCCTAATAGCCCATTAGTTAATAACTTGGGCCTATATAAGGCAAGAGAGAGGCGCCAGAAACCCTACCTCTTCTGCGATTTTCTGAGCTGAGCCGTCCTCTCTCTCTCTGTGATCTTCCATCTCGGTCTAGCAGCCATCCCTGCTTGTAAGAGTGTGGATACCAAAGGAGGAACAGGTACTCATCTGTTCTCGTTGATCTCGACATCACCACAATTCCGCTGCAAAGGTAATGTCCAGGTTTGTTTTATGATTCGATTACAAGAACCTAGATCTGTTTAAGATTATGTGCTAGGTTACAATCTGAGAATTGAACCATGGAAAAACGCATAATCCTTCATCTTCATCCTATCAGACTCCTCCTGCACCTACAGCTCATGAGAGTAGAATGGAAGCTATGATGGAACAACAAATGGAGAGTCAGACCAAGATTTCTGTGGACTGCAACAAGAAGTTGGATGCTGTCTATGAAGACCTCAATGGGAAGTTTGAGTCCCTGAACACTCACATGAAGCAGTTGGATACTCAGGTGAACCAGATTTTCAGCTCAATAAAGGGAAAAGGACTAGCAGACACTCATATTAAGGCCTGGTCTGTTTACGTTAATGATGGATCTCACCTAGGTGAAAAATTTGAGCTAAGTACAGCTGAATTGGTGAAGGAAGAAGAAATCCCGGATTTTGGTGAAAAACTCTCGGGTGGAAATTGCAGCATTGCAACGATCGACACACACTTAGTGTCGATCGATGCACGTCGTGAACAGACAGATTCGCTGAATGATGATGGTATTGATGAAGATTTAGAGCTTGATGGCTTATTCTCTGGAATCTTTGAGATCTCTCAACAGGAGATTTATGCGCAGGTTGTTAGACAACACTCCTCAGTGTCTGAAGTGATTAAGCAGGAAATTGAAGAGCTTAAGAAGCTAGAGGAGATTGGTGAAGAATTGGAAGAAATTCCATCTTCTGATGATCCACCTTATCATCCATGTGTGCAGAGGTATTTAAACAAGATGCTGCCTCTAGATGAAGAGCTGAGAGACAGGGTGATTATAGTTCCTCCGCATATTAGTGATGTTCTGTTGACCAAGATCCCGAAGAAGCTGCCTGATCCTGGAGTCTTTGTGCTTGATTGTTCTATCTTTGAGGATAGTTTTAGGCGCTCTCTGTGTGACTTAGGAGCTGCTGGAAGTTTGATGCCATACTCTGTGGCAGAGAAGCTGGGTATGCTAGATTTTACTCCTACTAGGACCTCTCTTGTCCTAGCTGATCAGTCCATACGAGTTCCTGAAGGACTCCTGATGGACATCCCGGTGAGAGTTGGAAACTATTTAGTTCCAACGGACTTCTTGGTGCTGAAATATGACTGTGATCCGGATGAAGCGTTGCTACTTGGAAGGCCATTTTTGGCTACAGCAGGAGCAGTGATCGATGTTAGGAACAGCCTGATAGACCTCCATCTGGGAGATGAGCCGCTGCGTTATGAGATGGATAAGCTGCGAAGACCACTGATAGATGGGCAGACATTCACCATAAGGGATGCAGACGATGAGCAGCCTGATGACACTGTGATTATAGATCTTGGAGCACATTTTACTCCATCTTTTCTTGGACATGAGCATTCTGCAACAGCCTACTCGCCACCTTGGATGAGGAGACTTGGACAGAGACAGAAAAAGTCTCTGTCAGGATCTCCTGCTGCCTGAAAAATCTTGTCCGTCCGGTCAAGCTATTGACCTTAAACAAGCGCTGGGTGGGAGGTAACCCACCATTAGGTATTGGTGTTTTTCTACTTAATTTTTGGTGTTTTTGTTAGGATTTTACGTTTGTTTTTGTTTTTGGTGAGTTTATGATTGCAGGTCTCGGACAAAATCGCAGTGCGTCGATCGACGCACTTCTGTGTCGATCGTCACAACACGATCGGAATCGCATTGCAGCCATCGTTGCGGTCCTGAGCAACGATCGACCATACACGAAAATCGCCAAGTAACGGTCGATGCACTTAGTGCAACGATCGATGCCTGAGCGACAGAGGTAAACCCGACAGACATAATCTCATCCTTTATCTATTATTTTCTTTTTACCGATCCTTCGCTTGACACTACTGGGGACAGTGTGTCTTAAGTGTGGGGGAGGTGCTACTGACGTTTATCTTTCTGTTTTCTTAAGAGTCAGTCCATTTTTCAAAATTTTTTGTTTTATTGAGTCAAAATTGTTTAAGTAAGAAACTACGATTTTCTGAGAAGATTTACAAGACTTGCAGGAACTTAAGTAACCATTGGGATGAAGTTGCAGGATCTATCTCTGACCATTAGAAAACTCAGACACGGATCAACCTACTGAGAACACCCACATCACTTCAGGTATCAGAGGATCCTTTTACTGACTTCAATTTAATACTGACTTAGATTTCTCACCTAAGGGCTTGGTATACTTTGTGTCGGATTCCCTGTTAGTTCTGACACAGCCTGTCAACCTATCCTATTTAGTTCCCTTCTTCCCTTCTACAAAGTAAAAAAAAAAGATAATAAACTGAGGATGAGTTAGTAACTCCGAAGTGGTCACAGGAGTGGTAGAGACCCCTATTATCTCCTGTGCTATCCATGGAATGTGTCCAAAGTACACCCCATAACGGGAAGAACACTGATAAAAAAATAAAATGATACCCAATGTGGGAAAAATCAGTTGTTAAAGAAGGGAAAAGAGAAGAAAGGGACTAGAGAAAGATAGTATGGTGGTCTAGAGCTGATAAGGTAAGAATCCATGTGCCCTTTGATCGATACTCCTTAGGTGAGACCGCACTTAAATACTTGCAGAAGTCAGTAGGGAGAATTTGAATGCTTGAATGTGATTGTGGAGTTTACTTAGGACAGTTTCTAAGTGTGGGGGAAGTACATGTTGGTCTTGATATCCTGTGATTGATTCTTTCAGTGGTTTACTAAGGGGAATCTGAGTATTGTAGCTTCTAGGATGAAATGAATTTCTGAAGAGTTTTCAAACCTCTTCACCAAGCTTTAGTTCTCTGTTTTGCTTGAGGGCAAGCAAAGGCTAAGTGTGGGGGAGTTGATATATCATGGTTTTTACTAGTTCTAGACCATGATATAAGTGTGTTTTAGTGTCTTTTTGTGTTCTTTTAGAGTCTTTTACAGGTATAATCAGGTTTGGAGCATATTTGGTGATTATGGCACTTTTTGGAGATTTCTGGAGTGTTTGGCCGAGAGATAGAGTTTACTGTCCGAAACAGGTTAACGCGTCGATCGTTGCACACTAGCACCGATCGTTGCACACTAGCACCGATCGTTGCACCAGCGAGATGGGCCGAAACTCGGCGGTTTGTGAAGAGTCAAGATATTGCACTCTGATCCAGAAGTTCCTGATATTTGCAAAGAAGCCCCTGGCCGAGATTAGACCTATATAATGAAGTTTTTGGTGTTTTATTTACTTACGCTTTCATAATTAAGAGCAGAGGATTTTTAGAGCTTTTGGGGCTGATCTGAACCTTTACTTCATCTGTATTTGGAGAAGATTTCGAACCCCTTTAATTCTTTATCTTTTATGCAATTTATTCTTCATATGATTATATTTTCATTATCTATGTCTGAGTAGATTCCTTGTTAGGTTTAGGGTTTCTCACATAGGATTTCATGACTTGCTAGACTTGTTTAATTCAGTTAAGGATTCATAACTATATATGTTCTTCAATCTAATTGTGCTTAAAGCTAGTTCTAACCTGATCAATTAGAATCTAGATCTTAGGTTGCTAAATACAACACGGAAGTGTGATTTAGGAATCTGAACTAATTGGGTTGAGCAATTAAACTTCTCGCAAACGAAAGTTTGGTTTAGGATAATTGTGAACATATCAAACTTGGAATTAATGCTAGTTTAATCTGTAGGTTCTCGCAAACGAAAGTTTGGTTTGCTTCACTTAGACTTAGAGAATTATCGCAAAGGAATTTGGTTAATTCTATATCTGTGTTTTGAGTTCTAGAACTGTGCTTAATTAGATCCTTGCTGAATGAACTGTCTGCTTGTCTGATTTCCTGAGAACGCCCTAGACTTAGCGCTCTTAATAACTTGTTTTCACAACCAATAATCTCTGCTTTCTGTTTACTTTCTCGCATTGCTTTTAATTCAATCACATTGCTTTCTTCCTAGTTTAATTTCCTGTTCTTGAGCTATTGAATACCAGAGTCCCTGTGGATTCGATACCTATATACTACGACTACTGAACTGTGCACTTGCAGTTAGATATAGGATTAAAACCTAAACTGTGCACTTGCCTGATCCTATACTCAGCTGGGAAGTACATCCTTTCAACCGATCCCATACTCAGCTGGAAAGGACTAACGATTGAACTCGACCCTAAGTCCGTCCAAGACTTGGTGCGGACCCTGGTGCGCCTGTCGGCCGCAAGCCACCAGTTATGTGCGTCACCTCAAGAAAGTGAACCGCAATGCTGTTCTAGGGTTCCCTATCCCGATCTAAGCCCGTACGAAGAATTGGCTCTCATGAACCGATGAGTGATACTCGCATCTCCAGGTCAATCGTGTCCGGGCTGTTTCACCCAATCATTCCCGCGGGTACACCCGGTCTGTGGTCACGGTCCTTCGTCCCCGATAAAGTTCTCTCTGACTTACTGGCAGATCGCACGCGTACCGCTCACACGAACCTTACGGTCTTCCCGCGGACCGAATTGCGCATTGTCCCGCTGGAGCTATCACTCCCCCACGATCGATCAATTGGTCGATCGTGTGAAATAATGGGACTTAGGCCGAGATACCCAACCTCAAATTGGTCCTAGAAACAACTTCGCTCTGATACCAACTTGTAACGCCCCGACCTTCCTAGGCCGCGGTCGATATGCTACAGTGGTCGGGCCGATCCCTAGCCTGAACTTTCCTAAATTCCGTCCTAGTTAAATTTTTACTTCTAGGACAAGTATTCATCGGATCCTTCTATTGACTCCTAGTCATAGATCCTTCATACTTAACATTACGCAGCGGAAATCCTTGCTTAACCTTTATATCGTTCTTCTAAAGAACGATCCATCCTTGAAGCTCCTACAAACTTATTTAGTTCCCTAAAACTCTTTCGAGGTTCCAATCCTAATTTAACCATTCTAACAACCTAAGTCTTTCACTTAGATTGTTCTGTTCACCTACTTCGTTCTAATAATCCCTTAGATGAATCGAATACTTGAATTCGTACCTTAGCCTCTTAGGTGAAGTAGGTAAGAAGCTAGTTCTACGTCCAGATTAGCTCGTCCGTTTATCGAACCCTTGGAACATATCCCCCTTGTACCTAGTCATTCAACCAACCATCCGCACATGACTAAGTACAAGCGAGATCTTCGAGTTCCCTACTTGGTCAGCTCACCGTCCATCTAGCAAATCCGCATCTTGATTACTCCAACCGTTGCTCCATTCCCAAGCTCAACACATGCATCCAAAAATACTTAAACAATCCTTGGAAATGATTAGTTAGTTAAACCAGCATATTACCATGCCATTAATACACTCATAAGTTCCCTTAACTTAATCACATTCATCTTGTTCCATTAAGCCTTAATTCCACTACGACCGAAGCATGCATGCGGACCGGAAACGATCACGTCCTCGACCGGACTATGATCGCGTCCCATCCTTATACATCCGTGTTCGCCTTTTTCTCTAACCGCGATCGCTAGCCGATCCTAACGCGATCGAACGTTTGCATCCGTTCGGATCATGGAAGCAACAGCATCCCGATCCACGAACGGTTGCGTCTGTCCGTAGGATCCATTCTGTTGGTTCGACCGCAGCGACTCAGCTTGCGGGATCAGCGACTGTCTTAGCCGGTCATGCGACCCCACCGGCCCATGACTCGACCTTCCAACACACGACCCAATCCCCAAGCAACATCCGCCTTAGTCTCGGCCACAAGTGATCATCGACCCCACCGGCCAACGTCACAAGCGCCTAATCAGAACAGGATTCCTTCACCGCGTTTTCCAACCTAACGAATATCTTCCAAATAAATAGAATGGAAAGAAGAGATAGAATTCCTGACCGTGCAATCCCTCTTCTAATCAGGCCGGCCATTCGTCCTTGATTTCCGGTCAAGCCATCCTTGATCTTGCTCTTTGCCTTACGATTCCTTGTGAATCATGGCTGGGTTTTCTCTTCAGCTTTTCCTGGGTTTCTAGGCGTGAAATAGGTGTAGAGAATTCCTGGATAAACCGCCCATGTTTATCCCTTAAACCACTCTAATTCTTCCTTTAAATCCACCAGCATCTTTCCTTGAAGATCCGGCCATAAACTCCTCTTCTTCACCCATGGTTTGTCTTAGGGTCTTCTGGGGTTTTGATGGTGACTCAGGCATGTGTAAGATCACTGATTTCCTTGGCAAGAACGTCCTCCTTATGCCTGAGAAACCGCCCGCCATCTTCTCCCTTAGATTGCCAGCATGGTCCCTTCTCTTTAATCACCGGCTTCTTCTTTTGAAGATCCGGCCCAAGCCCCCCTTTATCATTCCACAACCCCGGTTCTTCTTGGGTGTATTCTGATTATTTACATGCTCTCCTGGTCGTGCCCAACCTTGCACAAAACCAACGAATACTCCTTGAAGAAAACCGGCCATGAACCCTCTCTTTCCTTCTTGAATCAATTGCGATTTCTCCTTGTCTTTCTCTCATAATTTTCCTGTGTTTTTCCTTAAGAATGGCGTGAAGAAAGTGTCCAGAATCCCCCATTTCGTGCCTGGCCTCTTGTATTTTTAGGAAGGAAAAATCCCATAACCACCCATTAAGCAAAGGGGTGCAAATGGTTGGTGAATGGTTGCCAACCACTTGTGCTCCTTGTCTGGTAACCGCCAACCAGTCAGCTAGTGTCACTAGCTGACCAGCTGACCTAGAGGTGAACACTAGGACCAGCTGAGTTGAGCTGGTTGCCAGCTGAGCCAGCTGACCAGCTGGACTGTTCAGCTCGTTTCAGCTGAACACTCTTGGTTCAGCTTGTTGGAGCTGAATACTTTCTGTCCAGCTTGATTGAGCTCTTTTCTTATAGACTTTAGCCAATTCTTGACCTTAGAAAACTCCTTCTTGACCCCTTAGAGGGATGGTTCCACGTTCTGGTCCCATGTCCCAATCCCCCGATCCTTCTAGGGTCGGTTCCCGGGATACGGGTTTTACACTTTCTGGTTATGAGCCCTTGCAGGCTTTGAAGATGTTAGAGCAGGTTCAGGATGAACCGCCTTCTTCTCTCTCCAATCTGGATTTCTAGTTCCACTTCAACACTGAAGCTCTGTCCATCAATGGAGGATCTCTGCATCTTATCCATCTTGAACTGCAAAGGCTTATCTCTCAGGTGGAGATCAATCAGACCATGTCTCACATCAATCACTGCTCCACCAGTAGCTAAGAAGGATCTACCAAGCAACAGAGGATCATCCTGTTCAATTGCATACTTCAACACCACAAAGTCTGTCGGAATCAAGTTGTTTCCAACTCTGATAGGAATGTCCTCTGAGACTCCTTCTGGAATCCTCTTCAATCGATCAGCTAGGATAAGAGAGATCCTAGCAGGCTGGAAATCCATCAGTCCCAATCTCACAACCACAAAGTATGACATGAGAATCACACCGGATCCTAAATCACACAGAGAACGCTTGAAGCTGTCCTTGAAGATGGAACAGTCTAGCAAAAAGACTCCTAGGTCTGGAAGCTTCTCTGGGTTCTGGTTCTGCAACACTACAATGACCTGATTAGATAGTATCAACACCTCTTCTTTCAAATCTCAATCAGTGGATATCATCTTCTTCGCGTATCTCTCCACAGAAAGATGTTTCTTAGAGCATCAGCTAGTGAGATCATGGCAAGCTTCTTATCCATCACTTTCATGCATTTTGCTTCATCTAGCTCCTGTTTGGACCTTTTAGGTGCTTTAGGATAGGGTACATGAGGCTTATAGACTCGCTCAGGGACTGTAGAAGGTGTCTTAATTCTTCTGCGATCAGTGTCGATCGATTCAATGGTAATGTCAATCGATGCTGGTCACTCAGAAACACTTTCATTATTCGTATCGGGTGCGTGTCGATTGAAATCAATGGTGTGTCAATCGACGCACGACGCAGACATATACAATTCATCGAGAAAATCAGCAATAATGTCTTCTTCCTCTTGTATCAGATCAACCTCATTCTCTGTAATGACATCATTGATGTATTGCTTCTGCTCAGTTCTTCCAGCTCCATTTTGCCTTTGCGCTGCTCCACCAGTCTGTTGAACCTGAACATCTATCTTCTTCACTTGAGTGCTCAGAGACAATATTCCCATTCAAATCCAGGTACAGAGCATCTGTCTTTCCATTGAAGTCCACTGTACTCTTCTGCTGTCCTTCCAAGAGCTATTCCAACATACCAATCATCTTATCAGACTGCTCATTTTGTGGAGGAGGAGTCTGATATGATGAAGAACCATAGTCTCTGGAGAATGAGCTATTTTTCTGGAAAGGTCTCTGAAATGTAGACTTTGGTGTGTAACCAGAAGTATGTCCCTGTTGATTTCCATATCTCTGGCCTTGATAACCAGTTCTAGTTATGTAATTGACGTTCTCAGACTCATCAACATCTGCAGCAGAGTGGACTTGCTTCTTCCCAAGTAAGATGCTATGAACAAAATCAATTTTTTTCTTCATCTCTGCCATTTGCGAGTTGTCCACTTTTCCACCAGATTTCTTCCTCTCGAGACCATTATTATTAGTGCTATTGCTACACACCAAGTTCTTAATCAACACCTTAGCTTTCTCTGGAGATTTGGTATTGAAGTTGCCATTGCTAGCAGCATCCAAAGCCATCTGATTCCACAAATCAACTCCTCTGAAGAATATGCCCTGTAACACCCGTATCCTGGGAACCGACCCTAGAAGGATCGGGGGATTGGGACATGGGACCAAAACGTGGAACCATCCATCTAAGGGGTCAAGAAGGAGTGTTCTAAGGTCAAGAATTGGCTAAAGTCTATAAGAAAGGATCTCAATCAAGCTGGACAGAAAGTATTTAGCTCCAACGAGCTGAACCAAGTGTGTTCAGCTGAAACGAGCTGAACAGTCCAGCTGGTCAGCTGGCTCAGCTGGCAACCAGCTCAACTCAGCTGTTCCTAGTGTTCACCTCTTGGGTTACCAGCCAAGGGGCACAAGTGGTTGGCAACCATTCACCAACCATTTGCACCCCTTTGCTTAATGGGTGGTTATGGGATTTTCCTTCCTATAAATACAAGAGGCCAAGCACGAAATGGGGGATTTTGGACACTTTCTTCACACCATTATTAAGGCAAAAACACAGGAAAATTATGAGAGAAAGACAAGGAGAAATCACCATTGATTCAAGAAGGAAAGAGAGGGTTCATGGCCGGTTTTCTTTAAGGAGTATTCGGTGGTTTTGTGCAAGGTTGGGCACGATCAGGAGAGCATGTAAATAATAAGAATACACCCAAGAAAAACCGTGGCTGTGGGCATGATAAAGTGAGGCTTGGGCCAGATCTTCAAGAGAAGAAGCCGGTGATTAAAGAGAAGGGACCATGCCGGCAATCTAAGGGAGAAGATGGCTGGCGGTTTCTCAGGCATAAGGAGGACGTTTTTGCCAAGGAAATCAGTGATCTTACACATTCCTGAGTCACCATCAAAACCCCAGAAGACCCTAAGACAAACCATAAGAGGAGTTTATAGCCGGATCTTCAAAGAAAGATGCCGGTGGATTTAAAGGAGAAATTAGAGCGGTTTAAGGGATAAACATGGGCGGTTTATCCAGGGATTCTCTACAACTATTTCACGCCTAGAAACACAGGAAAAGTTGAAGAGAAAACCGAGCCATGATTCACAAGGAATCGTACGGCAAAGAGCAAGATCAAGGATGGCTTGGTCGGAAATCAAGAACGAATGGCCGGCCTGATTAGAAGAGGGATTGCACGGTCAGGAATTCTATCTCTTCTTTCCATTCTATTTATTTGTAAGATTTCGTTAGGATGGAAAACGCGGTGAAGGAATCTTGTTCTGATTAGGTGCTTGTGACGTTGGCCGGTGGGGTCGATGATCACTTGTTGCCGAGACTAAGGCGGATGTTGCTTGGGGATTGGGTCGCGTGTTGGAAGGTCGAGTCATGGGCTGGTGGGGTCGCGTGACCGGCTAAGACAGTCGCTGATCCCGCAAGCCGAGTCACTGCAGTCGAACCAACAGAACGGATCCTACGGACGGACGCAACCGTTCCTGGATCGGGATGCTGTTGCTTCCATGATCCGAACGGATCCGAACGTTTGATCGCGTTAGGATTGGCTAGCGATCACGGTTAGAGCGTAAGGCGAACACGGATGTATAAGGACGGGACGTGATCGTAGTCCGGTCGAGGACGTGATCATTTCCGGTCCGCATGCATGCTTCAGTCGTAGTGGAATTAAGGCTAAATGGAACAAGATGAATGTGATTAAGTTAAAGGAACTATGAGTGTATAAATGGCATGGTAATATGCTGGTTTAACTAACTAATCCTTGCCAAGGATTGTTTAAGTATTTTTGGATGCATGTATTGAGCTTGGGAATGGAGCAACGGTTGGAGTAATCAAGATGCAGATTTGCTAGATGGACGGTGAGCTGACCAAGAAGGGAACTCGAAGATCTCGCTTGTAGTTAGTCATGTGGGGATGGTTAGTTGAATGACTAGGTACAAGGGGGATATGTTCCAAGGGTTCGATAAACGGATGAGCTAGGCTGGACGTAAACTAGCTTCTTACCGACTTCACCTAAAAGGCTAAGGTACGAGTTCAAGTACTCGATTGATCTAAGGGATTATTAGAACGAAGTAGGTGAACAGAACAATCTAAGTGAAAGACTTAGGTTGTTAGAATGGTTAAATTAGGATTGGAACCTCGAAAGAGTTTTAGGGAACTAAATAGGTTCGTAGGAGGTTCACGGATGGATCGTTCTTTAGAAGAACGATATAAAGGTTAAGTAAGGATTTCCTCTGCGTAATGTTAAGTATGAAGGATTTATGACTAGGAGTCAATAAAAGGATCCGATGAATACTTGTCCTAGAAGTAAAAATTTAACTAGGACGGAATTTAGGAAAGTTCAGGCTAGGGATCGGCCTGACCACTGTAGCGTATCGACTGCGGCCTAGGAAGGCCGGGTCGGGGCATTACATGCCCAACAGCTGAACATCAGAGAAACCATAATGAGGACAATTTCTCTGGTACATCTTATAGTGCACCCAAGCAGATTTCAAGGCCTATGTAGGTCCCTGCTTTAACTGTAGAAGATCCTCTCTCAGCTGATCAGATCTAGCATCATCATAAAAGTGCCTCAGAAACTTCCTCTTCACTGCATCCCAAGTAGTCAGAGTCCCAGGTGCAATCTGCTTCAGCTAATTCACAGCTTCTCCTCCAAGAGAGTGAGGGAAAAGCTTGCAGTCCAAGAAGTCATAGCTCACTCCATTATGCTTCATTCCTGTAACCAAAGACTCTAAATTTTCTATTTGATCCATAGGATGCTCATGTGGGAGTCCATGAAAGAGGTGCTGTCTCACAAGCGTGTAGTAAGAAGTCTTCAGCTCAAAGTCTTTCCGTGCAAACAAAGGAGGTACAATCACATACCTGTTAGCATAGAACACATCAAGCCTGTTGTAATCAGCTAGTGTTCTCCCAGTTGGAGGATCATGTGCTCTAGGTGGCTCTTCAGCTCGTGGATTTCCCTGTCCACCTTGAGCCTCTTCATCCTGTGGCTGCTGAATAATCTCCTGAACAATCACATTCCCATGTCATCAAGTCTCTGACCATTCTCATTGCAGACATGGTTCTCCCTATCTCTCAGAACACAATGTTCATCTTGAATTAGGATCCCATCATTTGCGTTTACCATCTTAACCGGTTTCTGAGCTTTCTTGTTCGTCCTTTCTAACTTTGCAAGCTCCTTAAGTCCGACATTCACGAGCTCCTTGTCCGGATTACTCCTTAGTGTGCGATCAGGCATGAACTGTTTGGTTCACGCAAGTGTGTCGACCGACGCTAACAGTGCGTCGATCGATGTTGATCGCAAGTGTGTCGATCGATTCCAAACGGGTGTCGATCGACGCAGCTGTTCTCCGTCGAACCTGAAACGCAAAACATAGAAAACAGAAAATAAATTTGTAAAATAAAAACGAAAAGTGTAGTCTAAATTCTAAACTCAAATCTATCGAACACTCTAAAGAGTCTCCGGCAACGGCGCCGAAAACTTGATATGATCGAGTTTTAATCTCTAGAGCTACACTGCAAGTGCATAGATGTGAAAAGTATTATATAGGGGTCGAATCCACATAGACTCAAGAATCTTACGATAGACTATAGAGGTTCGAATTAAGCTAAGTAGAAGTAGTAATGAAAGCAGTAAACTCAGAAACAGAAAACAAATAGCAGGCGGTTTGTAAATCAATCAGGATAAGTGTGAGGTCAAGGGAGTTCTCAGAAAATCAGGAATATAAGCTAATCAATAAAACAAGATCAAATTATTAACTATTCAAGAACTAGAATCACAGAAGTATAAGAAACCAACTTTCGTTTTGAGTATTATCTATGTCTAGCAACCTAGCAAACAAACTTTTGCTGCGAGTTCTAGAGATCCTAAACATACATTAATCTCAAGTTTGTTCATTCACAATTTCCCTAAGCCAAATTTCTTTGCGAATAGTCAAATTGCTCATATAGGTTCTTTCTAGTCAATTAACCAACTGTCGTTGCGGAAATCAACCTAACATCATAAATCTAGGTAGATAATTGAGATTAAGCATTAAGAACAACCCTAGATGAAGAACTAGAAAGTATGATTCCCTATAGATTGATTAACCGAATATTCCATGAAATCCCTAATTAGAATCCCTAAACCCAACTGGAGAACTACTTAGACATGATCAATGAAACATAAATCATAATGAATAGAAAACCAAATATCATAAAAAAAGTAAAGAAACAGGGGTTTGAAATCTCTTATCTATCGAGCACATGACCAGCCCCAAAATCTCTCAATCTCCGATAAGTAAAGTGTAGCCTAAACAAGTGGCTAAAAACCCTAATATATAAGTCTAAATACGTTTTAGGCTTCTTTGTAATTATGAGAAACTTCTGGGTCAAGCTGAAAATATCAAAAATCTTCATTAACTCGGCGAGAATCATCTGATCACGATCTATGTCGATCGACACCAAGGCTGTGTCGATCGACACAAACATCCAATATCGTCTCTGACTTCTTCTTCTCGCACGAACCCTCCAAATAACTCCAGAATGCGCCATAATGTCCAAATATGCTCCAAACGTACCTAAACCTGTAAAAGACTCTAAAAGAGTCCAAAAACACATAAAAGACTCGATAACAAAGACTTATATCATAGTCAAAAGCCCTAAAAGCCATAATATATCAATATCCAAGAAATTACTTGTGTATAAGGGATCCTCCTCCAATCTCAACTTCTAACAAGACTCACTCTCAAAGTTTCTCTTTTTTTTTTTCTTTATACACAGAAAACATTAGCTTTCTATTGGTTTTTTTCTTTTTCTGAATGTTGTGGATAGTAACAAACGCACAATTCAAAGGAGAAAATGCTTAGTTGTTGAAAGGTTTACATATCTGAAGCCCGGAATAAGACAGACTTGAAGCTATTGAGAGAGCTGCAAAGCCTTTTCCGAAACACCCCGACCCGGCCTTCCTAGGTTGCGGTCGATGCGCTCTAGTGGCCAGGCCGCATCCAAGCCAGAACCTTCCTAAATTCCGTCTTAGTTAAATCTTTCCCTTAGGAAGAAGTATTCCTCGGATTTTCCTATTAAATTCTAGTCTTAGATCCTTCATACTTAATATTACGTAGCAGAAATCCTTACTTAACCTTATCTCGTTCTTCGGAAGAACGATCCATCCATGAACCTCCTACGTCCTTATTTGGTTTCCTTAAAACTCTTCTAAGGTTCCAATCATATCCATTTTTTCTAACCACCTAAGTCTTACTTAGATAGTTCCGTTCACCTATTTCATTCTATTCATACTTTAGATCCTTCAAGTACTTGAACTCGTACCCTGGCCTTTTAGGTGAAGTTGGTAAGAAGCTAGCTCCTTTGACCACCATTCGTCCTTGATCCTTGCTTGATTCCTTTGACCATTCTTCATCTTTCCTTAACCGCGTCTGCTTCGTGCTTCTTTCACTCTTTGACCGACCCAAGTCCTTAGGTACGACCAGCTCATGAACCAGACGTTGACACAGACCATGTCCTGCCCTGAACACTTCACCGGTCGCCCTTAATATCGCCTAACATAGCGATATGTACATGCTCGGACTGATTCTCCCGATCAGTTCCGCGGATGGTCTGATCCGTGGTTCGTACCGTCGGCCGTCGACCCAGTTCCTCCGACTGTTCGAGCGGTCCGCACACATTTCGACCACGCGATCCTCCAGATCCGATCTGCGATCCAACCCATGCCATCCCACTATCCCGAACTTGACTGTGGTTGATCCCTTCGATCAAACCAAACGGTTTATTGGACATGAACCCGTCACGTCTATTGAAACCGTCAATGGCCATGACCTTGAATAGGCACGTCTGTCCCACGAATGAAGACGGACGTCCCAGTGACTGGTAAGTTCGTCCCAAAAATAGACACGGACGCCCCGCAGATAGTTTCGTTCATCCCACGAACAGGCCCGACCATCCGTGAACTGTTACGGTCGTCCATGAACGGATATGACCATACGTGAACGGTTATGGTCGTCCGCTAACGTTAAGCGGTTGACAGTTAACGGTCGTGATTATCCCACATACGGGTACGATCGTTCGCGTACGGTCGCAAACGTCCCACGAACGGGTACGATCGACTCGTGTTCGACTACAAACGTCCAACAGACGGACCCTTACGGATGTCCTGGTCATGTGTCATTGGTTTTCCTGTTGGGATTATATCCTGAAATCATATTGTACTAACTCTGATAGATAGTTGTATTGTCGAGATCGGACAATTCATGTGATACTAGACGGTCATAATGTTTTTCTAGAAGCCTCTTATGACTTATGAGTTGTAACTCATAACTAGTATTATGTGGACCTACGGGGTCACACACCTAAGCAAGCTGGATACACTTTGTATGGCATTGATCATTGGCAAATGGTCTGGTCAATGTGTATTGGATACACATTGAATTCGAGTTTTAAGAGGTGTGTCGATCTGTTGGATCTCCTAGGATCTAGGGTTTGATATATTGAATTTACCAACCTCGTTCTTACCTTGAACTGGCAGCGGAATTGGTGAACGAGATCAGTGAGCAACGCAGATGCCTTGCCTCTACCAGATACACACGCACACAAGCTGGAAACGGGATGCTAGTGCCGGATCTGTGGGATCTAAGAGTTTCTGGTGTTTCTGCTTTTCTGTCAGAGAGAAGAGAAAACGGCTAGGGTTCAGGTCGACCATATAAGCCTTTATATATCGACCTGTAAATGACATCACAAATCGTCAGACAAATCCGACTCGGTGTTGTCATTAATCCGAAACATCAGTTTCGAAACCCGATATGCAACGATCGACACACTTAATGTGTCGATCGTCACACCTCCACGAAAAGCCTGCATCGATCGACGCACTCATGCATCGATCGACACACACATTGTAAAACTCTATGTAAATGTGTATCCAGTTTGCTTAGGTGTGTGACCCTATAGGATCATATAATACTGGCAGTAAGTCTACAACTTACAGACAGCAAGAGGCTTCTAGAAAAACATTGCAACCGCCTAGTATTATACGAATGTCTGATCTCGACACACAACTATCATCAGGAGTGAGTACAAGTGTGATTTCAGGACACTATCCCAACAATCTCCCACTTGTACTGGAATCATCAATTCCTATAATCCTTTTGTCTCTATATCTCGATTTGGCATAAGGCAAGATTGGTGTCATCCTTATTAAGCCAACATCGTGTTTATCGAACTCCTGATCTCATACTGAACATTACAAACAACAGAACTACAGTTCGTTTGAGTGCGGCCACACATTTTCTAAGCATTAAATCTTCGATAGGCCCTGAGATATTTATCTCCTGTTATTCAGGAGGGACAAATCCCATCTTGTTCCATCCCTGTTTCAACGCACACTTCATGATATACTTGAACAGTGCCGTTATAGTCGCCAGTTACGGGTCGACGTTTGACAAAGTCAAAGTGTACCAATTCATATGCAAGAAAGCATGATGAACTCAGGTCTAAGGACTATACTCTATAGTCGTAATGAGAACCTCTTATGACACATATATAACTATCTTGTAGACTTCTCATTAGCGGGTCATGTCCGATCATATGTTCACTAACATATATCTATGCGACTGACTGCGATAATCATATCATTGGCTCCATGAAACTTAGCCAACAGTCACCTCACAATCTAGTCTCTAATGGTTGTCAGTGTCCCAATTCTACAACCTCGACTAGGGACAAAACATAATTTATTAACTTATAGGGTTTCATGATCAAGTCCTCAACTTGATGACCTATAATATGTCATAAACTTATTTTGGGACCATTATTTAGATCACAATAAATAATGCTGAAATCAAATTTCATTAAACACTTCTAAAAGAATGTTTACAAGAGCATCTTATTATAACTAAAATAAAACCAAAACTCCCACTAGAATCAAGATTACATCTTAAGATCTCTAATGCCTACAGCAGTCGTATGACTCTCATGCTTAGGCCTTGGGAGTGACTTAGTTAGAGGATCAGCGACATTCTCGTCTGTCGGAACTCGGCTGATCTTCACATCACCTCTATTGACGATATCTCGAATCAGGTGATATCTCCTCTCCACATGTTTGGACTTCTGGTGTGACCTTGGTTCTTTTGCCTGAGCAATGGCTCCGTTGTTATCGCAAAACAAAGCCACTGGCTCCAAGATACTAGGAACCACACCAAGTTCAGTCATGAACTTCTTGATCCAAACAGCTTCCTTTGCCGCTTCTGAAGCAGCAACATATTCAGCTTCCGTTGTGGAATCAGCTACGGTATTCTGCTTAGAGCTCTTCCAGCTCACTGCACCGCCATTTAGACAGAAGACATATCCAGATTGTGATCGGAAATCGTCTCTGTCTGTCTGAAAACTCGCATCGGTGAATCCATTCACCACAAGTTCTTCACTTCCTCCATACACAAGGAATTTATCCTTAGTTTGTCTCAAATACTTGAGAATATTCTTGACAGCTGTCCAGTGAACTTCACCTGGATCAGATTGGTATCTACTCGTCATGCTTAACGCGTAAGCTACATCTGGACGAGTGCAGAGCATGGCATACATAATAGATCCTATTGCAGAAGCATAAGGAATCCTATTCATGCGCTCTCGCTCAACAAGTGTCGTCGGACACTGCTTCTTGCTGAGACTCATGCCATGAGACATCGGTATGAAGCCCTTCTTGGAATCTTGCATCCTGAATCTGTGCAACACCTTATCAATATAAGTGTCCTGGCACAATCCAATCAGCCTATTAAATCTATCTCTGTAGATTCTGATTCCAAGAATGTATGCGGCTTCTCCCATGTCTTTCATGGAAAAAACAACTTCCGAGCCAAGTCTTAACAGACTGAAGCAACGGAACGTCATTACCGAGGAGGAGTATGTCATCGACATACAGTACAAGAAACACAATTTTGCTCCCACTAGTCTTCTTGTAAACACATGGTTCCTCTTCATTCTTTATGAAACCAAATTGTTTTACTGCTTCATCAAAACGAAGATTCCAACTCCGTGATGCTTGCTTCAATCCGTAAATGGATTTATGAAGTTTGCACACCTTTCCAGCGTTCTTAGGATCAACAAAACCTTCAGGCTGTGTCATATACACATCCTCTTCCAGAATACCATTCAGGAAAGCGGTTTTGACATCCATTTGCCAAATCTCATAGTCACAATGAGCTGCAATCGCTAGAAGAATCCGAATAGACTTAAGCATAGCGACTGGGGAGTAGGTTTCATCATAGTCAATACCATGAATTTGCTTGAAACCTTTAGCCACCAACCTCGCTTTGTAAATCTGTACATTACCATCCACGTCGATCTTCTTCTTTAAGATCCATTTACACTCAATGGCCTTTACACCATTAGGTAAATCGACCAAGGACCATACTTGGTTCTCTGACATGGATCCCATTTCAGACTTAGAGGCTCCAAGCCACTTTTCGGAGTCCGGGCCCATCATTGCTTCCGCGAAGGTCGATGGTTCGTCACTGTCAATGATCATCAGATCATTGGAATCGGTCACGAGAAATCCATAGTATCTCTCGGGTTCGTGACGGATCCTTCCGGATCTGCGAACTTCAGGCTCCACAGGCGCCGGTTCCACAGAACTTTGTGGATCCAACTGCTGCTCTTCCTCAGCAGGTTGAGCAGTCTCCTGTGCATCTCGAATTTCTTCAAGATGTACTTTACTCCCACTGTTTTTCTTAGAGAGAAACTCCCTCTCAAGAAAAGAACAGTCCCGAGCAACAAATACTTTGTTCTCAGATTGGTTGTAAAAGTAGTATGCCTTGGTTTCCCTAGGATAACCAACGAAGTAGCATTTATCTTATTTGGGTGCAAGCTTGTCAGAGATTAAAGGTTTGACATAAGCTTCACAACCCCAAATCCTCAGGAAAGACAGACTAGGAACATTCCCAGTCCACAGTTCTTGTGGTGTCTTTTCCACTGATTTAGATGGTACCCTATTTAGTGTAAACGCAGACGTTTCTAGAGCGTATCTCCAAAAGGATAATGGAAGATTTGAATGACTCATCATAGACCGAACCATATCCAATAAGGTTTGATTCCTCCTCTCCGACACTCCATTCCATTGGGGTGTTCCAGGAGGAGTGAGTTGTGAAATAATTCCACACTCGCTCAGATAGTCACTGAATTCTTGACTCAAGTATTCTCCTCCGCGATCCGATCGTAGAACTTTGATACTTTTGCCAAGTTGATTCTGTACTTCATTCTTGAATTCCTTGAATCTATCAAAGGATTCCGACTTATGTCTCATCAAATAGACATAGCCATACCTACTGAAATCATCAGTGAAGGTAATGAAGTACTTGTAATTTCCTCTGGCAACAATACTCATCGGCCCACATACATCAGTATGAACAAGGCCCAATAAGTCACTGGCCCTTTCATTTGGTTTGTTGAAAGGGGCTCTAGCCATTTTGCCTATCAAACAAGATTCGCATTTCTCACATGATTCAAAATCAAATGAGCCCAGAAGCCCATTTCTATGGAGCCTTTGGATGCGTTTCTCATTTATGTGGCCCAAACGACAATGCCATAAGAAAGTCGGGTTTTCGTCATTGGACTTAAACCGCTTTGTATTTATGTTAAAGACAGGCATTTCTTGGTTTAAAACATATAACCCATTCTCTAATGGGGCGCTACCATAAAACGTACCATCACGATTAAAAGAACAAACTTTATTCTTAACAGCAAAATCAAAACCTTCCAAATCCAAAACGGAAACTGAAATTATGTTTCTGCTTATCGCAGGTACAAAGTAGCAATTATTTAAAATTAAAACCATGCCCGATGGTAAGGACAACTCGTAGGTGCCTACGGCCAGTGCAGCAACCTTAGCTCCATTCCCGACCCGTAGCTCCACTTGTCCTTTCTTCAGCGTCCTACTGTTTCTTAGTGCCTGCACATCAGTACAAATATGAGCACCGCAGCCGGTATCCAATACCCACGAAGTAGAACTAGAAGACATAACATTAAGTTCGATAACATAAATACCTGAATCAGACGCATCATACGTCTTCTTCAGCTTCTTGTAATCTTCCATGAACTTCTTGCAGTCTCTCTTCCAATGCCCTAACTGCTTGCAGTAGTTGCATTTATCCTCAGGAGAAGGCCCGGATTTGGGCTTCGGCTTGGGCTTGTCCTGACTTTCAGTCTGGACAACTTGGGCCTTTCCCTTATCCTTCTTAGGTTTCTTAAACCTTTTACCCCCTTGTACCATCAGTACACTGGGAGTTGCCTTCTTGAGATTCGGCTCTGCTGTCTTCAGCATGCCGTGCAACTCAATCAATGTCTTAGTCATGTTCTGCATGTTGTAGTTCATGATGAACTGATCAAAACACGACGGCAAAGACTGCAGAATCATGTCAGTGGCCAGCTCCTTGCTAATGGCACAATACAGTTTCCCCAGGTTATCAATGTAACCCATCATTTTAAGGACATGAGGACTTACTGGACCTTAGCCAGCTTGCAATCCATGAGAGATTTAACCGTCTGGTATCTCTCTGTGCGAGCTTGCTCTTGAAACAAAGCTTTCAGGCTGTTAATCATCTCAATGGGTGACATCACGTTCTCATATTGCTTCTGCAGCTCAGAGTTCATAGTCACCAGCATTAGACAATTAACATCTTTGACATCAGCTGAATGCTTATCCCAAGCATTCTTTTCTGTCTGCGGGGCATTGGAACGTGGCCTCTCGGTGAGAACTCTTTCAAGGACATATTCCTTGTTCTCCTGCCTGAGAACTATTCTCAGGTTCCGATACCATTCCAAGAAATTAGATCCATTTAACTTGTCATTCTCAAGGACGGATCTTAGTGAGAAAGTGTTGATGTGATTTGAGACAGACATAGCTGTAATTCAAAAGAGGTAGATTTTAGTTATAATGCTCAAGAAATGAGAATTCTTATCTAATAAGAAAAACTCGCATTGTATTCAAAACTATGTTTCCTCGGATGAATACAATGAGCCAAGATCCTCAGATTACTAAAATTCGAGTGGGCGACTCGCCGTTACTCAAACTTTAGCTCTCTAGGTAAGAAAATCATCGCTAATTGTACTCAGTACAACTCTTGGTCGTGGATAAGACAAACTATGTTCAATCTGAAGGATTATGTGTATTCATGGTTCAATTCTCAGATTGCAACCTAACGCATAATCTTAAACAAGGATCTAGGTTCTTGTAATCGAATCATAAAACAAACCTGGACATTACCTTTGCAGCGGAATTTGGTGGTAATGACGAGATCAACGAACAGATGAATACATGTTCCTCCTTGGTATCCACACGCTTACAAGCACGGATGGCTGCTAGACCGGATGGAATTCAACCAGAGAGAGAGAGAGAGAGGAGAGAGAGCCTGCGGCTGCTCTTCCAAATCGCCAACCAGCATAAGGGTTTCATAACCCATGTTGCAATTTATTAACTCACTAATGGGCCCAAGTTTAATTAATTAAACTACTGGTCCATTAGACTTTTGGGCCCAAGACACAAATCAGACAAAAGCCCATTTGTTGTCTGCCCAACTCTCTGTACAAATACAGTAAATGCCTCAGCATCTTACGTATTAATTCCATCTTAACTTTCCCGTTAGCTATGGTGTGTGACCCTTCGGGATCATACAATATTGGTAATAAGTCCTAAACTTATAGATCATGAGCGGGCTCTAGCAAGTCATCATGATCACCCAGTATTTATGACTTATGTCTGATCTCGACATTTATCATACTTTCTAGAGATAGTACGGTAGATTTCAGGACATTCCCAACAATCTCCCACTTGTACTGGAATCCTACACAGGACATTCCCAACAATCTCCCGATTGTACTGGAATCCTACATTCCCTAATCCTTTTGTCTCAATATCTCGATCTGGCATAAGGCAAGATGCGTGTCATCCTTATATAGCCAGACCATGTTCATCGGACCAGATTTGATACTGACAATGCAAACGACTTGGGCAAGTCCGTTTGGGAGTGGCCACTCTCTTACCAGCTATCAAGTCTCCGATTGGCCTAGAGATATTACCTCCGTTAAACGGCAGGGACAAATCCCATCTTGTTCCATCACTATGAACTACACACTTTATAATACACCCAACCAAGGTCCTTATAGCTCCCAGTTACGAAACAGCGTTAGACAATGATCAAAGCGCATCACTCCATGTGCAGCCATATGCATGCGAACTCAGGTCTAAGGACTATACTCTATAGTCGTATATGAGAACCTCTCATAACACAGATATTAATATCTTGTAGAGTTCTCATCAGCGGGCCATGTCCGGTCATATGCTCCCCTACATATACCTATGTGTCGACTTTGATGCCGCGCATCTATGACCCCTCGAAACTTGGTCATAAGTCTCAACACAATCTAGTCTCAAGTGGTTGTTGGTGTTCCAATTTCAACAACCTTCGACTATGGACACTATGATTTATGTCATTTCATTAAATATGGGGTTTCAGGATCAAGTCTACTCATGTACTTCGATGGCCCATATATAATGACATGAATCATTTTGGAACGATTATTTATATCACAGTTAAAATAATCCAGAAATCATAGATTTCATAAACATAAAATATTATGTTTACATGAACCTTTCAAAAAACTAAGTAAAGCCCTTTACAAACTCCCACTGAAATTAAGACTACATCTTAGTTTCATTCATCCTGCAGCTACAGTCCGCGACTCATGCTTAGGCCTAAGGAGTGGCTTCGTTAATAGATTGGCAACGTTCTCATTCGATGAAACTTGCTGATCTACTTAACACCTCTGTCATTTATCTCACGGAATAGGTTATACCTACCCTCAAGGTGTTTGGACCTCTGATGTACAGCTAGTCTCATCTATGCTGGGAATCACATCAAGTTCAGTAATGAACTCTTTCTTTCCAAACAACCTCTTTCGCTGCTTCTCAAGCTGCGAAATGTTCAGCTTAAGTCATGGAGTCAGCAACAGTGCCTTGCACCGCCAGACAGACACAAGATATAGCCGGACTGTGACCAGGAATTATCTTTGTCTATTGGAAACTTGCCTTTCAGACTCTACCGACTTTTAGCACTTCACTTTCTCCGTAAATCAAGAACTTATCCTTAGTATTCCTCAAATACTTTAGGATATTCTTTACGGCAATCCAGTGATTCTTTGCTGGATTTGACTGGTCTTTACTTGTCTTGCTTAACATTAAAACAACATCAAACAAGTACGTTTCATGGCATACACGATAGATCCAATTGCCGACGCATATGGAATCTCATCCATGCATTTAAGCTCAGCAGTTATCGTAGGACACTGTATCTTGCTTAACGTCATGCCATGTGACATTGGCATAAAACCCTTCTTGGAATGCTGAAAACGTGTAGGACTTTGTCAATTTAAGAATCCTGACTTTGTCCTACCAGCTCTTTTGGATCTCTATCTTTAGATCCAAAATCCAAGAACTACGTGGCTTTACCCATGTCAATTATAAAACCAACTCCCAAGCCAGTCCTTTACCGACTGCAGCATTGGGACGTTATTTCCGAGAATCAGTATGTCATCGACATACACTATGAGAAATGCAATATCGCTCCCACTAATCTTTTAGTAAACGCACAGTTCCACTTCGTTCCTGTTCAAGTCAAAACCTTGACTACTTCAACAGAACGAAGATTCCAACTCCGATATGTTTGCTTCCATCCATGAATGGATCAATGAAGCTAACTTACACATAGTGTAATTTTTCGGAGTCCGGGCTCACTTTCGCTTTTGTGAATTTCGCAGGTTCGTCACTTTCAATGATCATCAGATCATGGCAACTTTCAATGATCATCAGGTTCAACTAATGACGAGAAATCACTCTCGGATTAGTGACTGATTCATTCAGATCTGCGAACTTCAGGCTCTACAGGTGTAGATTCTACAGAAATTCTGTAAATCCATCCGCTGCTCTCCCTCAACAGGTTGAGCAGCCTCCTGTATTTCTCGAATTTCTTCGAGTTACACTTTTACTCCCACTGTTCTTCTTGGAAAGTAACTTCCCTTCTTAGAAAACAGAATGGACGTAAAAGTAACAAGCCTTGGTTTCCCTAGGACAACCAGCGAAGTAGCACAACTACAAATACTCAGTAAAGACGAATTTGGATCATTTCCAATCCACATTTACGTGGTGTCTTTCAACTGATATTGGTGGAACTATTTCAGCGTAAACTTAGATATTTCTAGAGCGTTATTCTTAAAGAATATCATGGAAGATTCGTGTGACTCATCTTTAATCATTTCTAATAAGATCTGATTCTTTCTCACAGAAACACCTCAAGGTTTTCAGGAGAAATGAGCTGTGAAACGGCTTCACACTCATTCAGATGATCACACCATCAATGACTTAAGTATTCTCACTCGTGATCTAATCAGAGTCTCAATACTTCTGTCACTCAGATTCTATACCTCATTCTGGAACTCTTTCGACCATTTCAAAGAATTCCGACTCGTGTCTCATCAAATGAACACAGTCATACTCACTGAAGTAATCAGTAAAGATAATGAAGTACAGGAAATTTTCTCTGGCATTACTGCTCATCGGGCCACATACATGAGTATGTTCAATGTCCAATAAGCCTTTGGGCCTTTCTCTAGCTCGGCTAAGATGGGCCCTTTGTCTTTTGGTCCAGTAAGCAGAATTCAAGTCTCATAAGATATCCAATCAAATGAGCCCAAAAATCCATAACTATGGGATTTCTGAATCCGACTTACTCTATGTGACCAAAACATTTATGCCAAGAAAAATCAGGTTTAATTCATCAGATTTAAACCAATTGCGGTATTTATGTTACATTTTAGGCACTCTATGGTTTAAGATATAAAACCCATTCCTTGAATAGGGTGCTACAATCATTATTTCATTGAGATCAAAAGAACAAAACTTGTCTTTTATCAAAATGAAAAACATTCAAATTCTTACAAGAAAATGAAAGACAACTCTGCTTAAAGCAGGTACATTGTAGCAATTACTTAATACAAAACCAAGCCTCAAAGGCATCTACAAGTGAAAACCCTACTGCTGAGGCAGCATCCATAGCTCCTTCCAGACACGCAGTTCCACTTGTCCTTCCTTCAACGTTCTACTGTTGCTCAGGCTCTGCATATTATAACAAATATCAGTGCCACAACCAGTATCCAATACCTATAAGGTATAACTTGAAGTAATAACATGAATACCTGAGGAAGTAGTCTCATACATCGACTTTAACTCCTCATAATCTTCCATGAATTTAATGCAATTTCTCTTCCAATGCCCAGTCTCTTTACAGTAGCAGCACTTACCAACGTAAGAGGTATCTGACTCGGGCTCAGAAGACACACGCTTGCCATGATTCAAAATCTGGACAACTTTGTCTTCACCCTTGTCAGCATTAGGTTTAGTAAACCTACCCTTCTCCTTCATGAGATTGTACAGGGTACTCTTCACGTTTGGCTCAACTGTCTTGAGCATGTCATGCAGTTCAGTCAGCGTCTTCGTTAAGCCTTTCTTGATATAGTTCCTTCTGAACTTATCATAGCTTGACGGCAGTGACTGCAGAATGATCTCAGTTGCCAATTCTTGGCTAACTGGATAATCCAGTTTCCTCAGGTTATCAACGTAACCCATCATTTTACTGACATGAGGACTTACTGGATGATCATTTGGTAGCTTGCAGCTAGTGAGAGATTTAACCAACTGGTATCTCTCCACTCTTACCTGCTCCTGAAATTTCAATTTCAGGCTGCTGATCATCTCTATTGGCGACTCCATGTTCTCATATTGCTTCAGCAAATCTGAGTCCATGGTAGCCAATATCAGACCACGCACATCTACCGCATCATTATAATGCTTATTCCAAGCATCATATACTGCATGAGAGGCATTGGACCCGATCCTCACGGGGAGAGCTCTCTCAAGGACATAGTCCTTTCTCTCCTGCCTGAGGACTAGCCTCAGGTTCCGCGACCAAGTCAAGAAATTTGATCCGTTCAGTTTGTCCATCTCAAGGACAGACCGGATCGAGAAAGTGTTTTGATTGTTTGTGCTAGTCATAACAGAAATTTAGAGATAAATAGAGTTTTAGTTATTTAGTTCATAAAAGAGTAATCTTAATAACTTATAAGAAAACTCGCATTGCATTCAAAATTTCTTTGTTTAACCTCATGAGAATGCAATGATTCCGAGACCCATGTTCAGCTAAATCCAAAGTGGGCCACTGGCCGTCACCCGGAATTAGCTTTACTTGGTAAGCATGCACATAGCTAGTTATTTCCATATAACTCTCGGTTGTGGATTGGGCCCAAGGCCCAATACACCAGATGTCTCAAGGCCCGGGACTCCCGATGGCCCAGTCAAGGAAACCAATCTCTTACAGTCAAATAATCACCAAAGTCTGGGACTCCCAATGAAATTAGTGACTATATACTACTTTACTTACGCGAAAACAGACACCTCACACTGTAAGCCATATCTGTAATCGAATAAGCGTTAAGTAGCTGACAAGATTGGAAAGACATCCAAGCTTGATATTGGTTTTTGAGGATTTTCAGTTTTATTTCCAAAAATAGAAGATTACTATTTTGGGAAACTTACTTATTTTAGAAACTTTCTAAATTTAGTAACATACTAAAAATAGAAATTTCTAATTTAATATTTTATAAATATTTTGGGATTGGGTCACAAATTATAGGCCCAATTCTTGGCCCAAGACCATAGAATTCCAGTTGGCCCAATAATTTGACATAACCGAGTCGGTTTATTAATTCTGGTCCAAGACCAAATTAACTATCAAAACCATCGGTTATTTACTAAACCAGACCAGCTCTAAATTATTTGGTCCAACTAAATCAAACTTAGACCAGCCTTCGGTTTAGGTTAAAATTCAATTTTTGAATTTTAAATCCGGTTTAACCAGAAATTAAATAATACCAATTGTATTAAATAATTTCCAGCAAACCGCGATTTGGGTTAACGGCTTAAACCATACATTAATTAAATAATTAATGATTCATACATTAAATCACGCTAACCAATTATTGAATTTTAAAAAAAAATCTCAATCATAACAACCTTAGCAAATCGTGATCTCTTTTACAAATTATGATTTTTCCAAATCACTTAAAGTCAAAACCAAGCAAAGTCACGATTGATGAACATGTTTCTTAATTATCAAACATGGCAAAGTCAATAATTGATTAACAAACAATCGTGACAATATCACACGATTTGACCTTCACTCAGTTTCATGCCATTATCACAATCACACGATTCTTAACCAATACACAAGAAGACAAAATCAAATCGCTTGACTTTACCAATTCGCTTGTTTCAATTAAGATATCAATTGCAAAATCGTTTTTCTTATGATAACACAAAGTCAAAATCATCACGATATCTTGGCAATTATAAAGCGATCATGTTCATTCGATTGATAAGACAAAGCAAAGTCAAGCTTTAATCAAATTAAACAAGTCGAATTCTTCTTATGATAATCAAACAAAATCAACAATTCGATCGCTTCATTGATTAATTATTCACATGATCCAAATTACAAGAATCTAATGACCTAGCTCTGATACCAATGAAGGATTATGTGTATACATGGTTCAATTCTCAGATTGCAACCTAACGCATAATCTTAAACAAGGATCTAGGTTCTTGTAATCGAATCATAAAACAAACCTGGACATTACCTTTGCAGCGGAATTTGGTGGTAATGACGAGATCAACGAACAGATGAATACCTGTTCCTCCTTGGTATCCACACGCTTACAAGCACGGATGGCTGCTAGACCGGATGGAATTCAACCAGAGAGAGAGAGAGAGGAGAGAGAGCCTGCGGCTGCTCTTCCAAATCGCCAACCAGCATAAGGGTTTCATAACCCATGTTGCAATTTATTAACTCACTAATGGGCCCAAGTTTAATTAATTAAACTACTGGTCCATTAGACTTTTGGGCCCAAGACACAAATCAGACAAAAGCCCATTTGTTGTCTGCCCAACTCTCTGTACAAATACAGTAAATGCCTCAGCATCTTACGTATTAATTCCATCTTAACTTTCCCGTTAGCTATGGTGTGTGACCCTTCGGGATCATACAATACTGGTAATAAGTCCTAAACTTATAGATCATGAGCGGGCTCTAGCAAGTCATCATGATCACCCAGTATTTATGACTTATGTCTGATCTCGACATTTATCATACTTTCTAGAGATAGTACGGTAGATTTCAGGACATTCCCAACACAATCCACTCTGATGTCTCTGGGCCCAGAACTTCTGACAGCCCAGTCAAGTAAAACCAATCCATTTTCTGTCTTGTGATCACTGACAGTTGCACTGCAAGTCTGTCAATGATCACCTGCCTTACTCACGTTGCAGTGGATACCGAGGACTCCAAGATTATCCAACAAACAACACAAGTCTTGACAGTAGACAAGATCGGGCAAGACATCAAGATCACTTGATATTTAGTTGAGGAAAGGAACTATTTTATCTTGATGTATATCCAATACACATCCAAGAAGTTATTAATTCAATTAAAACATTTAGTTTTATTAAGTTAAGGTTCATTTTGATTTGGTATTCGCAACTAGAAGTCCAACCCCTGAGTCTGCGAATTGTGTGTCGATCGACACATCCTTTGCATCGATCGACACATCTTAACCACAATCAAATTGGTTTTCGGTTCAATCCAATCCAACCGAAACCAACCAACTGAATCGATCGATGCACCCAGTGTGTCGATCGATACAGTGCAAGTTTTCGCGGTGCATCGATCGACACAAGCTTTGTGTCGATCGACGCTATGCGAACAACCCAAAAGATTTTTACGAGTTTTCGCTCTGTGTCGATCGACGCACGCTTTGCACCGATCGACACGCTGCGACAAACCCTAAAATTATTTTGCGAGTTTTTGCTATGTGTCGTTCGACGCACGCTTTGCACCGATCGACACGCTGCGACAAACCCTAAAATTATTTACGTGTTTTCGCTCTGCATCGATCGACACACTGCGATAACACAGGTATCGAATTTTCAACAAATGCTTTAATCCGAGATTAACACTTGAAAACACGATTTTCACAGGCAATAATCAATTCAACAAACTCAGTTTTCGAATTAATTGCATCAGATTCAATAGCTAAACCCTAACAACGCTCTGATACCACTGTTGGATCTCCTAGGATCTAGGGTTTGATATATTGAATTTACCAACCTCGTTCTTACCTTGAACTGGCAGCGGAATTGGTGAACGAGATCAGTGAGCAACGCAGATGCCTTGCCTCTACCAGATACACACGCACACAAGCTGGAAACGGGATGCTAGTGCCGGATCTGTGGGATCTAAGAGTTTCTGGTGTTTTTGCTTTTCTGTCAGAGAGAAGAGAAAACGGCTAGGGTTCAGGTCGACCATATAAGCCTTTATATATCGACCTGTAAATGACATCACAAACCGTCAGACAAATCCGACTCGGTTGTGTCATTAATCCAAAACATCAGTTTCGAAACCCGATATGCAACGATCGACACACTTAATGTGTCGATCGTCACACCTCCACGAAAAGCCTGCATCGATCGACGCACTCATGCATCGATCGACACACACATTGTAAAACTCTATGTAAATGTGTATCCAATACACATAAGTATGATCATTACCATAATGATCATTCCCACTTTAATGCTTCCAGTTTGCTTAGGTGTGTGACCCTATAGGATCATATAATACTGGCAGTAAGTCTACAACTTACAGACTGCAAGAGGCTTCTAGCAAAACATTGCAACCGCCCAGTATTATACGAATGTCTGATCTCGACACACAACTATCATCAGGAGTGAGTACAAGTGTGATTTCAGGACACTATCCCAACACGATCGACAAAAGGCGAAACCGAAATTGATATTTTGATTTAATGACTTAAATTGACCCGGTTTAATTACTGGGTAATTAGGTCGACTCAGAGGCCTATATATTCAATATGAGGCACGACTTTGAGAAACGATGAGTTCTTGATAGAACAACCGCAGCCACCTCTCTAAACACAGGGATTCACAGGAGATCCGATTCCCGGCACTTGCATCCCGGCGGATTCCAGCTTGTGTGCGTGTGGACTGCAGTAGAGGCGCTCTAGATCTCACTTACCTGATCATTATTCCGCTGTAAATCTCCAGGTAAACACGAGATCACTCCTAATGATTCAATTAACTAAACCCTAGATCCTAGGCTATCTGGAACTCGTGAGGATTCTAATGGCGCTTAGAATGGCTCAAGTTCCAACAGTGGTATTAGAGCCTTAGGTTTTTTCCATTGAATCAACATGCTAATTGAATTTGATGATTTAAATTCGCTCATATGGTTGTATGATAAAGAACTTGTTAGATCGAAATCGAATTCTGAGTTTTCGTCTTGTGTCGATCGACACAGAAGGTGTGTCGGTCGATGCAGCAGAGAAAATCGTAAAGAATTAGGGTTTAATTGAAATCGGCGGCTAGGGTTTTTCGCGAAGTGTCGACCGACACCAAGATGGTGTCGATCGACACATGAAGAAAAACCTAATTAAAATTTGGGATTCGATTAAAGGATCGAAAATTTCCTGATGCCCTACTGTGTCGATCGACACAGGTTGAGTGTCGGTCGACACAGGCCTTGCGATTGGTTGATCGGTTCAATTGGATTGAACTGGTTATCATGCTTGGTTAAGGCAGATCAGATCGGTTTAAATTGGATGAATTGGTTCAATTGGATTGAACTGGTTATCTCAATTAGCATAAACCGATTTGATTGGTTAAGATCAGTTTGATTGGATGAACCAACTCAATTGGATTGGACCGGTTATCGAAATTGGTTAAACCGGTTTGACCGATTATAGAAGTCTGGTTTGTTTGGTGGTATCGATCGACACACATGGTCTGTGTCGATCGAAACTGTGCTCGCAATTCTGGTTATTGAACCTTGAATTTGCAAAACCAAACTCGACTTAAACCTATTCTATTAAAACAATTGAAACTCAATTAAAATTAGAAGTTAAACATGTTCTAAATCCTTTGAATTCACATTGGATGTGTATTAGATCAAAGCTTAGTTTTCAATATAGTCAACTGTCAAGGATCATTTCGTTGTTGTGATAGTCTTGCCAAGAGCTTGGTGTCCACAATTACATGAGTAAGGCAGGTAGTTGTGTTGATGATCTTGCAGTGCTTGACATCAACAATTACATGACCTAAGATATTGACCTTGATGTCTTGCCCAATCTTGTCTACTGTCAAGACTCGTTTCTTTGTTGGATAGTCTTGTAGTCCTTGGTATCCACAATTACATGAGTAAGGCAGGTGATCATTGATATACTTGCAGTGCGACTGTCAATGATCACGAGACTGAAAAGATTGGTTTACTTGACTGGGCTATCAAAAGTTCTGGGCCCAGAGACGTCAGAGTGAATGAGACATGGATTGTCTTATTTGCGACCAAGAGTTGTAATGGGTACAATTAGCAATGATTTGCTTACCTAGATAACTAAAGTTTGGGTGATGGCGAGTCGTCCACTCAGAATTTGGTGAAGTATGGGTCTTGGATCATTATGTTCATAGAGCAAACATTTTTTGAATATAATGCGAGTTTTCTTATTAGATAAGATTTCTTAATTCCTGAACTTCATAACTAAAATTTTTCTTTTCTTAGATTTCAGCCTATGTCTAAAACTACTTTCTCGTTGAGATCCGTCCTTGAGAAGGAAAAGTTAAATGGATCCAACTTCCTGGATTGGTATCGGAATTTGAGAATTGTTCTCAAGCAGGAGAGTAAGGACTATGTTCTTGAGAAACCTCTCCCCGAAAGGCTTGGGACCAATGCCTCGCATGCAGTATATGATGCTTGGAATAAGCATTATATTGACGTGGTAGATGTGTGTGGTCTGATGTTGGCTACCATGAACTCGGACTTGAAGAGTCAATACGAGAACGTGGAGTCGCCAATAGAGATGATCACCAGCCTGAAACTGATGTTTCAGGAACATGCACGAATTGAGAGATACCAGACGGTTAAGTCTCTCATTGGGTGCAAGCTACCAAAGGATGCTCCTGTGAGTCCTCATGTCATTAAAATGATTGGTTACATTGATAACCTGGGGAAACTGGATTGTCCTGTTAGCCTAGAGTTGGCTACTGAAATCATCCTGCAGTCACTGCCGTCAAGTTATGATAAGTTCATCAAAAGCTATATCAAGAATGGCTTGAAGAAGACGTTGACTGAGCTGCATGGCATGCTCAAGACAGCTGAGCAGAACATCATAATGGGTAATAGGTTTGAGAAATCTAGTAAAGACAAGGGTAGAGGCAAGGTCGTCCAGATTTGGAATCAGGATAAACCTATGTCTTCTTATAAGCCCAAGTACGGCCCATCTGATGTCGATAAGTGCTGCTACTGTAAAGAGTTTTGGCATTGGAAGAGAAATTGCAATAAATTCTTGGAAGATTCACAAGAGATGGAGAAGATGTACGAGACTTCTTCTTCAGGTATTGTGTTATCACTTCAAGTTCTACATTGGTATTGGATACTAGTTGTGGTACTGATATTTTTGAAATATGCAGGACCTAAGCAACAGTAGAACGTTGAAGAAAGGACAAGTGGAACTGCGAGTCTAGAATGGAGCAATTGTGATAACCCGTATCCAAAATACGGTCAACGGGCAGCAGAAAGTCAACAGGGGTAAAATTGTCATTTTACCAATATCGGGGATAAAATGGTAATTTTACCAAAATTTGAGACGGAAGCCGAGACGGGCCGAATATTCTTATATTTTAATATAAAAAATGTTCACAAGACCAGAGTTGGAGAAATCGGAGCAGAAACATGTTTTTCGGTGAATCGGGAATGGAAACCGACAAAACCGATAAAACTTCAAAAATTCATAACCGGAGCTACGGGTGTCCGTTTGAGGCGATTCAAAATGCTAAATTCATCAAATAGCATGGATAATCTGATTATAGAGGTTTGAGGATTTATGGGATCAACCAGAGATATTCTAAAATATTAAAACCGAAAACCATCAAACCGAGCATTGGAGTTAATGGGGAGTAGTGGCTGGTTAAGGGCGGTTTAGAGGTGATTTTGGGCAACAAGGTAGAGTAATTTATGCTGAAAAATGGAGAGGGAGACGTGGCATGTTGAGGAGGTGTTGTGGCATTGTTTTAAAAGAAATACAATGCATGTGATTTTGATCACATGGTTAAATGAATCTTTTATGGATTCATGAATGGTGTTGTGGCAAGAGAGAAGAGATGACAACAAGGTGGTGGCGTGGCTAGTTGAGATGAGTAAGAAGGGCAGCTGTCAAGATCTGGTTCAATTGTTTTGTGTATATAAAGGAGCTTGGGTTTGTTTCTTTTACTCACACCAACACAAACAAAGAAGTAAAGAAAAAGAGAAGAGAAAGAGAGAAGGAGAGGAAAAGAGGAGGAGGAGAAGAGTAAGAAGAAAGGAGGAGAAGAAGAAGAAGGAGAAGAGAGAGGAAGAGAAGAAGGAAGAGGAAGCCGGCGAAGAAGAGGGAGAAGAAAGAAGAAGAAGGAGGAGAAGAAGAAGGAGGAGACCGGAGGGAAGAAGGAGAGAGAGATAGAGAAGAGGAGGAGAAAAGCGTGAGCAAGAAGAAGAAGAAGAAGAGAGAAGAAGCGTGGAGAAGGAGAGAAGAAGAGGAGGAGAGAAGAGAAGAAATGTGAGAGGAGAAGCATGGAGGAGGAGAGAAGGGGAGAAGAAAGCGTGGAGAAGAAGAAAGAAGAGGGAAGCGTGAGGAAGAAGAAAGGAGAAGAAGAAGAAGAGGTGAAGCGTGAAGGAGAGAGAGAGAGACAGAAGAAGGAGAGCGTGAAGAAGAAGAAGAAGAAGGAGAGAGAGAAGAGTGAAGCATGAGGGAGAAGAAAGGAGGAGAGAGAGAAGAGTGAAGCGTGAGGAGAGAAGGGAGAGAAGAAGAAGAAGAGCGTGAGAAGGAGAAGAGGAGAGAGGAGAAGAGGAAGAAGGAAGACCGAAGGAGAGAGAAAGAAGATAGAGAAAGAGAGGAGAGAGAAAGAAGAGAGAGAAAGTAGAGAGAGAGACGTGATGATGAAGAAGAGAGAGAGAAGATGGTCCGGAAGCTTGATTGGAATCATTCGGTCAACGGTCAGGACGTTCGGGAAGTTTCGGGGTTCGAGTTCGTGCATTCGGGATATTAGGGTTCCAGTTCGGGGCTCTCGGGATTCATACCGTGTCAAAGCCGCCATTTCCGCACCTATCTCACTGTGAGTCAGCTCACAAACTCGTAGCTTCATATAGACCATAAATTGATAAACCGTAGTACTAGGATTGCATACCCGTTACTTAACCTAATTAGTAATTAATAATTAATTGGACGTTAATGTTAAACCGGTTAGGAACGGATAAGCATGTTAGGGTTTAAAGAATTAAAAGGTAAATCAATTGTGTGCCGCTAGGTTGTTAGAAATGTTTGGACCTTTGTTTAGGATCGTATATGCATATATATGGTATAAGAACGATAATTAATGAATCTATATACGGGAATTAAGACGACATTAAAATATGGTTAAACCTAAACGAACGTATAGAATATGATAACGGGATTGGGGCTTAGGTTTAATAGCGGGATTGGGTAATGAATCAAATTAAGTTAATAATGAGACGTCGGGGAGTTAGTAAGTTTACTAACTCTAAACCGACGGATCGGGGAGTTAATGAATGATGATTAGGTTTGGTTAAGAAATAAGAAGTGGGGTGATTGGTGAACCGTCTACGGGTTAACAAGCGGTTAACCCAAGGTAGCGGGCGTGAAATGGATTAAAAGACTTAGAATCCCTAATAAGCCTGCTTGTGTGTGATTGTGTGATTGATTGTGATTGCGCGATTGTATTGTTGTTGTTGTGAGCTTTGTGTGCAGGCTTGTTAGACTGCTCGGTGTTGGGCCGAGCAGTTATTGCGGACACTTACTCCGGTCACGGGACCGGGTAAGTTAGTGGTGCTGACTAGGTATCTTACCTAGTCAGAGCGGTGGTAGTGTAGAGGCTTGCGGAATGGTTGGGGATTTATTATTGATATTGATTGCGTGATCTGTGCTAGAGTCCCAACGAGTCTGCGTGTTTATATTTCTGCACTAGGACTCTAGGGTGCGTTAGATTCCACAAGCCTAGGTTTTGTTTACGTGCTGGTACTTCCATCCCGATTGGATCCTCGGGAATTGAGAACCTGGTCAGCTTAGCCTGGCGGGTGCGAACCTATGGAGTGACGTCTGTAGGGTGTAGTCCGGAGAATACGGGGTCGCGTCCTAGGGCCGGACTGCATGGAAGCTCGGGTTGCCGGGGGTAACCGGAGTCGCCGCGTATCGATGGGCAGAGAACGGTGTCCTAGTCGTTGTGTGGACGGCTAGGAGTCATGTGGGTTAGTTACCATATCGGTGACAGTGGAAACCCGTGGAAGTCACCAAGTTCGTAGGGCCCAGCGTTGTTTTATTATCTCTTTCGTTGCGCGATAGATAGATCGAGTCCAATCGAGGACATGTGCCGCAGTGCCTTCGATTCCCTTAATTCTCTTGTTTTGGCTATTGCTTGATTGTGTGTGGGTTTATCACGACGTGGTAGTGCGTGATCGACTATTTATTTCTGCTGATTGTTATTTTGGGTTTCGGGGCGGGGATTGTAGAATCTAGATAGATTAGAAGCCGTTATTTGGGAGCCGATTCACTGGGTGATCTTAGATCGCTCATTATACTCTTTTTGTATTTTCAGGTTTAGGTAGCGGCGGACGCGGGAGATCCTCGGTGTGGTTTCGGGTTGCTTGTGACGGGATTTGATTCGTGGGTTTTTGCGTGTTTTCTCGGTTCGGCGTTATTGTTATTTTGTGTGTTGATTTCCTTGTATATTTTACTTGACGATTGTTTGTGAAATTATATTAAACGTTGTACTTAACGTTGATTACTCAAAAATGAAATTGTTTCCCTGATATGAGGTTTTAGTCCGAACCGACACAACTCATCTAAGTAGTGCAAGTGGTACCGCTTGTACTATGGATATGAGGATAGCGGAGTCGAGGATAGATTGGTGCGAGCCTTTGTCTCAAACCGAACTATCTTTGGCTTCGTCCTGTGGCGAACTTTTCCTGTTCGACTTGCTCGGGTTCGATCGGTCATGTTCTTGTTTGATTGTTGACCGGTCAGCTCGACGGTCAGCGGAGAATGGGAAAGGGGCGTTACAGCAATGGTTGCTGCCTTAGCCGTAGGGATTCTCCACTTGCAGGAGCCTTTCGAGCTTGGTTTTAGAATTAAGTAATTGCTACTATGTATCTGCTATAAGCAGAGATGTCTTTCATTTTCTTGTAAGAATTTGGATGTTTTTCATTTTGATAAAAGACAAGTTTTGCTCTTTTGATCTTGATGAATGTTCTATGGTAGCACCCTTTTTGGGAAAAATGGGTTTTATATCTTAAACCAATATACTCCTGAATATAACATAAATACCAAACGGTTTAAGTCTGATGACTCGAACTCGACTTTTCCTTGGCATAGTCGTTTCAACCACATAGAGTGGAGCGAATTCGAAAGTTCCATAGTTATGGGCTTTTGGGTTCATTTGATTGTAAATCATATGAGATATGAATTCTGCTTACGGGGCCAAATGACTAAGGCTTCTTTAGCAGAGCTAAAGAAAAGGGCCAGAGGCTTATTGGGCCTTACACTACTGATGTATGTGGCCCGATGAACATTAGTGCCAGAGAAAATCTTCTGTACTTCATTACCTTGATTGATGACTTGAGTAAGTATGGCTGTGTTCATTTGATAAGACACGATTTGAGTCAAGAATGAAGCATAGAACCGATTTGACAGAAGTATTAAAGATCCTCGATTAGATCGCGGAGGAGAATACTTTAGTCAAGAATGGGGTGATCATCTGAGTGAGTGTGAAGTCGTCTCACAGCTCATTTCTCCTGGAAAACCTGAATGGTGTTTCCGAGAGAATGAATCAGACCTTATTGGATATGCTCCGATTGATGATGAGTCACACGAATCTTCCATTATCCTTTTAGAAATACGCTCTAAAATGTCTGTATTTACGCCGAATAGGTTTCTATCAGAATCAGTTGAAAGACACCACATTGGATGTGGACAGGGAGTTTTTCAAGTATGTTGTCAACAGACAAGCTTGAACCCAAATCTGATAAGTGCTGCTTCGCTGGTTGTCCTAGGGAAACCGAAGCTTATTACTTTTGCAACCAATCCGAGAACAAAGTTTTGTTGTTCGGATCTCTGTTTTTCTAGATAGAAAGTTTCTTTCCAAGAAGAACAGTGGGAGTAGAAGTACATCTCGAAGAAATTCGAGAAACACAGGAGGCTGCTCAACCTGTTGAGGGAGAGCAGCGGTTGGATCTACAAAGTGCTGTAGGACCCACACCTGTGGAGCCTGAAGTTCGCAAATCTGAATGGATCCGTCACTAAACCGAGAGTGATTTCTCGTAACCAATTGCCGTGTCTGTTGATCATTGAAAAAGTGATGAGCTTGCGAAATTCAAGAAGCGAGGGTGAGCCCCAACTCCGAAAATTTGCTAGGTATGCATGTTAGCTTCACCGATCCATTTCTGGATTGAAGCAAACATCTTGGAGTTGGAATCTACGTTCTGTTGAAACGGTCAAAAGTTTTGACTTGATCAGGAACGAATAGGAACCGTGCGTTTACAAGTAGACCAGTGGGAGCGTAGTTGCATTTCTCACATTGTATATAACTTACTAATTCTCATGAACGACGTTCCGTCACTTAAGTCTTATGTGACTTAGGTCGGAAGTCATTTTCAACGATAGACATGGGAGAAGCCGCGTGAGTTCTTGGAATAAGGATCTATTGAAATAGATTGGGTAGGCTAATTGGATCGTGTTAGAATCCTTATGTTGATAAGGTATTGGACAGTTCCAATATGCATGATTCCAAGAATGGCTTCACACCAAAGGTCTTATGGCAATAATCTTAGCAAGATGAAGTGTCTTGGACACGGGCTGAGCTAGTATGTATGATTGTGATTCCTTATGCTTATGCAATAGAATCCATCATGAATGCCATATTTTGCGCTCGTCTAGATGCAGCTTACGCATAAAGCATGACGAGAAGATACCAATATGTTCCGGTAAAAGTCACTGGACAGTTGTAAGGAATATCCCCAAGTGTTTGAGGAACACTAAGGATAGGTTCTTGTTCAACTGAGGAAGTGACGAATCTGTTAAGAGTAGTTAGACGGACAAAGACGACTTCCGGTTCCCACCTGGTTAGGTCCTTTTGTCTGTGTAGCGGCGCTATCTGTTGGAAGGGCTCCAAGCAGGGGACCGTAGAATAGTGCTTATTAATGAATGGCGGTGTAGTTTGTTGGAATGGTTCCAAGCAAGAACACCGCAGCCTCTCTCACAACCTAAGCACAAGTTTTATACTGTTGCTGTAGGTATTAGATATCTGAAGACGTGGTCTTGATTCTAGTGGGAGTTATGTTAGTTATGATGTTCATGTAGACATGCTATGGTCATGTTTATGAAAAACTGACATCAGCATTATTTAATTGTTGGATAATTAAATAATGGTCCCAAAGTATTTTATGTTCATTTTATGGGTCATCAAGTTGAGGACTTGATCATGAAACCCTATAAATGAAAGATGACATAAAATTACGTTTGTCCATGGTCGTAGGTTGTTAAAGTGGGACACTAACAACCGTTAAGACTAGTATGTGAGGTGACGTATGAATAAGTTTCATGGAGTCATTGATATGAGTATCAACGTCAATCACATAGATATATGTTGGTGAACAAATGATCGGACGTGACCCGCTAATGAGAACTCTACAGGATAGTTATATCTGTGTCATGAGAGGTTCTCATTACGACTATAGAGTATAGTCCTTATACCTGAGTTCATCATGCTTCCCAGCATATGAATTGGTGCACTTTGACCTTGTCAAACGTAGATCCGTAACTGGCGGCTATAAAGGCATTGCTTGGGTGTATCATGAAGTGTGTGAAGGAACAGGGATGGAACAAGATGGGATTTGTCCCTCCTATATAACAGGAGATAAATATCTCAGGGCCCATCGAAGATTTGATACTGAGAAAATGCATGGCCGTGCTCAAACGAGGTGATTGTTGAAACACCCCATCCCGGCCATAGGCCCAAGACGGACGTTCCACTATCTATTCCGTTCTAAGTTGAGGTTCTTTTGGAAACCTCAACCCTAATCGTTTTATACTTAGCAAAATTCCTTAAAAACATTCATTCCATTCATTCATTCCATTCTAACAATTCTAAGCAAGATCAATAAGGAAAATAGACATTTTATTAATAAACGCAAAAGGTACCAATACAATGTAGTCAATCCGCATTATGCTAATAGTATTTGGTCCTAAGTACAATGTCTATCTATTACACCACTCGTCTCGGTCTTGTCCGCGCCTAGGATGAGTCATCCCCATGATCATCCTTGTTACCTGAAAGCCAAATCATTTCATGAATCATATTATTTAAGTTAAGGCTTAACAACCTAACATTTCATTTCTATATGATCCCCTTTTATTCCCATTCAATTCGCAATATAAGACTAAGTATTTCTAATTCAACCGTTCCATGCACTTAGCCCAACATACGACCAGGACGTTCATTTGGACCAACCGCGTCACGTTCGTATGGTCATTCACGCACAACCGTAAGGTCGTCCGCGTACGTCCATGCGCATGATCCGTGTGTCTGAGCATTCGTCCGTAGACGTTCGCACGGTCGTCCGCGTGTGCCAGCGTGTGTGTCGTCGACACGGTCCAACGAACGCTATCGCGTAAGTCAGTCCGCGTACTCACGACCGATCCCGTACTGTCCCGAGGGATGCGATGATCGACCCGCGAGCGTACCGTGATCGCATGGCGTATGTACCGCGGTAGTACCGTGATCATGTGGCGCATGTACCGTGGATCAGCCGTACGTCCGCGAACGGACGCGACTGTTTGTTCGAACGGATGCGATCGTTCCGCGGACGGTTGCGATCGATCCTTCGGTTCGTACGACAGTCCGCGATCATCTCGACCCGACTGACGGTATACGGCCGTCAACGATACGGTCCATGCTTGGCTTACGGTAGCGATTCATTCGGACGTCTTGTCCGGTTCACGTCAAGACCGGCTACGCTTCCGTCTCTCGGTCTCGGCCAACATCCCCCAAAATGCGCCGTTCAACCGCCGAGACGCGTCAACCCGTTATGGCCTCGTTATGACTTAACCGCTCCTAACCCGCGCATGACCTTTCTCACGACCATGGCCTTTGGCCGGTCGTTTGTGACAAGCACATGAACAGATTGAATACCGAGTATAGGCTTTCCCTATAAGCGGTTCTACTTAGAAGAAGGGAAGAACAATCCGGCCAACATCTAGTGACTTGAAACACCCCATCCCGGCCATAGGCCCAAGACGGACGTTCCACTATCTATTCCGTTATAAGTTGAGGTTCTTTTGGAAACCTCAACCCTAATCGTTTTATACTTAGCCAAATTCCTTAAAAACATTCATTCCATTCATTCCATTCATTCATTCCATTCTAACAATTCTAAGCAAGATCAATAAGGCAAATAGACATTTTATTAATAAACGCAAAAGGTACCAATACAATGTAGTCAATCCGCATTATGCTAATAGTATTTGGTCCTAAGTACAATGTCTATCTATTACACCACTCATCTCGGTCTTGTCCGCGCCTAGGATGAGTCATCCCCATGATCATCCTTGTTACCTGAAAGCCAAATCATTTCATGAATCATATTATTTAAGTTAAGGCTTAACAACCTAACATTTCATTTCTATATGATCCCCTTTTATTCCCATTCAATTCGCAATATAAGACTAAGTATTTCTAATTCAACCGTTCCATGCACTTAGCCCAACATACGACCAGGACGTTCATTTGGACCAACCGCGTCACGTTCGTATGGTCGTTCACGCACAACCGTAAGGTCGTCCGCGTACGTCCATGCGCATGATCCGTGTGTCCGAGCATTCGTCCGTAGACGTTCGCACGGTCGTCCACGTGTGCCAGCGTGTGTGTCGTCGACACGGTCCAACGAACGCTATCGCGTAAGTCAGTCTGCGTACTCACGACCGATTGCGTACTGTCCCGAGGGATGCGATGATCGACCCGCCAGCGTACCGTGATCGCATGGCGTATGTACCGCGGTAGTACCGTGATCGTGTGGCGCATGTACCGCGGATCAGCCGTACTTCCGCGAACGGATGCGACTGTTCGTACGAACGGATGCGATCATTCCGCGGACGGTTGCAATCGATCCTTCGGTTCGTACGACAGTCCGCGATCATCTCGACCCGACTGACGGTATACGGCCGTCAACGATACGGTCCATGCTTGGCTTACGGTAGCGATTCATTCGGACGTCTTGTCTGGTTCACGTCAAGACCGGCTACGCTTCCGTCTCTCGGTCTCGGCCAACATCCCCCAAGATGCGCCGTTCAACCGCCGAGACGCGTCAACCCGTTATGGCCTCGTTATGACTTAACCGCTCCTAACCCGCGCATGACCTTTCTCACGACCATGGCCTTTGGCCGGTCGTGTGTGACAAGCACATGAACAGATTGAATACCGAGTATAGGCTTTCCCTATAAGCGGTTCTACTTAGAAGAAGGGAAGAACAATCCGGCCAACATCTAGTGACTTGAAACACCCCATCCCGGCCATAGGCCCAAGACGGACGTTCCACTATCTATTCCGTTCTAAGTTGAGGTTCTTTTGGAAACCTCAACCCTAATCGTTTTATACTTAGCCAAATTCCTTAAAAACATTAATTCCATTCATTCATTCCATTCTAACAATTCTAAGCAAGATCAATAAGGCAAATAGACATTTTATTAATAAACGCAAAAGGTACCAATACAATGTAGTCAATCCGCATTATGCTAATAGTATTTGGTCCTAAGTACAATGTCTATCTATTACACCACTCGTCTCGGTCTTGTCCGCGCCTAGGATGAGTCATCCCCATGATCATCCTTGTTACCTGAAAGCCAAATCATTTCATGAATCATATTATTTAAGTTAAGGCTTAACAACCTAACATTTCATTTCTATATGATCCCCTTTTATTCCCATTCAATTCGCAATATAAGACTAAGTATTTATAATTCAACCGTTCCACGCACTTAGCCCAACATACGACCAGGACGTTCATTTGGACCAACCGCGTCACGTTCGTATGGTCGTTCACGCACAACCGTAAGGTCGTCCGCGTACGTCCATGCGCATGATCCGTGTGTCCGAGCATTCGTCCGTAGACGTTCGCACGGTCGTCCACGTGTGCCAGCGTGTGTGTCGTCGACACGGTCCAACGAACGCTATCGCGTAAGTCAGTCCGCGTACTCACGACCGATTGCGTACTGTCCCGAGGGATGCGATGATCGACCCGCCAGCGTACCGTGATCGCATGGCGTATGTACCGCGGTAGTACCGTGATCATGTGGCGCATGTACCGCGGATCAGCCGTACTTCCGCGAACGGATGCGACTGTTCGTACGAACGGATGCGATCATTCCGCGGACGGTTGCAATCGATCCTTCGGTTCGTACGACAGTCCGCGATCATCTCGACCCGACTGACGGTATACGGCCGTCAACGATACGGTCCATGCTTGGCTTACGGTAGTGATTCATTCGGACGTCTTGTCTGGTTCACGTCAAGACCGGCTACGCTTCCGTCTCTCGGTCTCGGCCAACATCCCCCAAGATGCGCCGTTCAACCGCCGAGACGCGTCAACCCGTTATGGCCTCGTTATGACTTAACCGCTCCTAACCCGCGCATGACCTTTCTCACGACCATGGCCTTTGGCCGGTCGTGTGTGACAAGCACATGAACAGATTGAATACCGAGTATAGGCTTTCCCTATAAGCGGTTCTACTTAGAAGAAGGGAAGAACAATCCGGCCAACATCTAGTGACTTGAAACACCCCATCCCGGCCATAGGCCCAAGACGGACGTTCCACTATCTATTCCGTTCTAAGTTGAGGTTCTTTTGGAAACCTCAACCCTAATCGTTTTATACTTAGCCAAATTCCTTAAAAACATTCATTCCATTCATTCATTCCATTCTAACAATTCTAAGCAAGATCAATAAGGCAAATAGACATTTTATTAATAAACGCAAAAGGTACCAATACAATGTAGTCAATCCGCATTATGCTAATAGTATTTGGTCCTAAGTACAATGTCTATCTATTACACCACTCGTCTCGGTCTTGTCCGCGCCTAGGATGAGTCATCCCCATGATCATCCTTGTTACCTGAAAGCCAAATCATTTCATGAATCATATTATTTAAGTTAAGGCTTAACAACCTAACATTTCATTTCTATATGATCCCCTTTTATTCCCATTCAATTCGCAATATAAGACTAAGTATTTCTAATTCAACCGTTCCATGCACTTAGCCCAACATACGACCAGGACGTTCATTTGGACCAACCGCGTCACGTTCGTAGGGTCGTTCACGCACAACCGTAAGGTCGTCCGTGTACGTCCGTTCGCATGATCCGTGTGTCCGAGCATTCGTCCGTAGACGTTCGCACGGTCGTCCGCGTGTGCCAGCGTGTGTGTCGTCGACACGGTCCAACGAACGCTATCGCGTAAGTCAGTCCGCGTACTCACGACCGATCGCGTACTGTCCCGAGGGATGCGATGATCGACCCGCGAGCGTACCGTGATCGCATGGCGTATGTACCGCGGTAGTACTGTGATCGTGTGGCGCATGTACCGCGGATCAGCCGTACGTCCGCGAACGGACGGGACTGTTCGTACGAACGGATGCGATCGTTCCGCGGACGGTTGCGATCGATCCTTCGGTTCGTACGACAGTCCGCGATCATCTCGACCCGACTGACGGTATACGGCCGTCAACGATACGGTCCATGCTTGGCTTACGGTAGTGATTCATTCGGACGTCTTGTCTGGTTCACGTCAAGACCGGCTACGCTTCCGTCTCTCGGTCTCGGCCAACATCCCCCAAGATGCGCCGTTTAACCGCCGAGACGCGTCAACCCGTTATGGCCTCGTTATGACTTAACCGCTCCTAACCCGTGCATGACCTTTCTCACGACCATGGCCTTTGGCCGGTCGTGTGTGACAAGCACATGAACAGATTGAATACCGAGTATAGGCTTTCCCTATAAGCGGTTCTACTTAGAAGAAGGGAAGAACAATCCGGCCAACATCTAGTGCGGCCTTTGGCCTAGCGGTTTGGCCGCGGCCGTGGATAGAGTGGTCTCAGATGTTACCTTTGAAGTGGTCGGAGTTTTGCCCTGGTCCGCAGTCGCCTTGGAAGCCATTCCTCCTTTCCAATCCGCGCCTAGACCTTAACCAACCATTCCTTCTCTTAAACCACCGGCGACTCCTTTGCAAGCAATCGGCCGGCCCTCTCTCTCTCTCTTCTTTTCTCTCTTTACTCTCGGTTTATGTGGCTTATGCCTTAGAGAATTTTCTGGGATTCTTCCCTTGTGTGTGTAGTGTGCGAAAATGACCCCTAAGGGTCCTATTTATAAGCCAACAAATCGCCCATAACCGCCCAAGAGGAAGAGGTGGCTTTGGGCTTGCGAATGGACATGACTCCCATTGGCACCCATTCGCTGATGGCGCCTTGGTCAGCTAGTGACACTAGCTGACCAGCTGATTCCACACTCCTACACTCCAGCTTAGCTGAGCTAAGCTGGACACTAGCTTCTCTAGCTGTTAGCTCGACCGTCCAGCTGGTTTTCTTTAGGTTAAGCTCTCGTTATGCTGAACTTAACCCTTCTCTGCCCATGGAACACTCTTATAGATCCTTTGGATCGTGAGTTTTGACTTCTGGTTCCATGAACAGCCTGAATGGCCCTTAGGCCGGTTCGGGGATGTTACAAGTATCCCCCCTTGAAATGGATTCGTCCCCGAATCCGATCCAAGGTGTTCGTCTCTTGTAAACTCCTCAAACCACTCGGGATAGTCGGCCTTCATCCTGCTTTCCGTTTCCCAAGTTATCTCCTTAACTCCATTGCAAATCCATTCAACCTTCACCATCTGGATGACCTTCTTTCTGGTTGCTTTTTCCAACCTATCCAGAATTCTCAAGGGCCGTGTTTCCAAGGTGAGATTTGCCTTTAGATCCTCGGGAATCTCGGGCATAATCTTGTCCTGATCCGAAAGGCACTTGCGCAATTGGGAGACATGGAACACATTGTGGAATGCTTCAATCTCATTGGGCAAGTCTAACTTGTAAGCAACCATCCCGACCCGTTCCAGGATCGTGAATGGCCCTAAGTACCTTGGATCAAGTTTCCCACGTTTGGAAACCCTTGCCCTTCCTTTGAAGGTGATCATCTTAAGGTAGACTCGATCTCCAACTTGGAACTCGATGTCTTTCCTTCTTTTTTTTGCGTTACTCTTTTGGCGGTCTTGCGCCTCCTTCATCTTGGCTCTTAGGAAACGGATGCGCTCAGTAGTCTCTTCTATTATCTCTGGCCCAAGGACTCTGGATTCACCCACTTGCGTCCAGCACAGTGGAGTCCTGCAGGGCCGCCCATACAACGCTTCATAGGGGGACATTCCGATGCTTGCTTGGTAACTGTTGTTGTAAGCAAACTCGGTCAAGGGTAAATACTTTTCCCAAGAGTCTCCCCAATCTAGAACACATGATCTCAACATGTCTTCCAACGTTTGTATGGTCCTTTCGGACTGACCATCCGTTTGCGGATGATAAGCCGTACTCATGTTCACTCTCGTTCCTAGGGCATTTTGGAAAGCTTGCCAGAAATAAGATGTGAACCGACCATCTCGGTCTGAGACTATACTTGCTGGTACACCATGAAGTCTCACGATTTCATCAATGTACTTCTCAGCAAGTTTACCCACTCCATCAGTCTTCTTGATGGCTAAGAAGTGTGCAGACTTGGTCAGTCTGTCCACCACTACCCAAATCGTGTCCTTCCTTGACCGGGTCACTGGCAGTCCAGTCACAAAGTCCATCGTAATGTTGTCCCATTTCCATTCCGGAACGGGTAAACTTTGTAACAGGACGCTCGGGACTTGGTGCTCAATCTTAACCAATTGACACGTTTGGCACTTAGACACCCATTCAGCAATGTCTCTCTTCATCCCGAACCAGTGATAGTACCGTTTGAGATTTTGGTACATCTTGGTCTGCCCGGGATGTATAGAGAACTTAGACTGATGAGCCTGTTGGGAATGTCCTGAAATCTATTGTACTAGCTCTAAGTGATAGTTGTATTGTCGAGATGAGACAATCATATAATACTAGGTAGTCATAATGCTTTGCTAGAAGCCACTTATGATCAATGAGTTTAGAACTCATTGCTAGTGTTATGTGATCCTACAGGGTCACACACCTAAGCAAACTGGGCGTTAAAGACGAGGTTGATCATTAATGTAATGATCCAGTGAATGCATATTTGATATGCATTCGATATCAATATTCTGGGGCAGTGTCGATCGTTGCACATAGTGCATCGATCGATGCAACTCGCGGATTAACCAGATTAATACAGTTTAATCGTTGGTTAATTCCGTTATGGTTTAAGCCGACATATATAAGATATATGGTCGACCTAAACTTGTTTCTAACCTAATTCACAGCCAACAGAACATAGAAAGAAACCTCTCTGGAGATTAGATCTCTGTAAGGCACTAGCATCCCTGCGGTCCAGTTTGTGTGTGTGTGGATACCAGTAGAGGCGCAGCATTTGAGGCGCCCTAGATCTCGATTATCTGCAAATCTTCCGCTGCTAATTACCAGGTAATTCTGAGATCCCATTGATTCAATTACATGAACCCTAGATCCTAGGCTTGGAATTTATACCTAGGGATGCCTAATTGGATTAGGAACTGCTAGAAATTCCTTCAGTGGTATCAGAGCTTTAGGGTTCCATTGAATCTGTAGCATGTTGATTAGATTAGTTGAATCTGAATCTGTGTATGGTTGATACAAACTTGCTAAAATTCGTTTTCATGAAAACCTAGTTTATGGTTATGGTTGAAAACGATTTAGGGTCTTTTCGCATGGTGTCGATCGATGCCAATCCGGCATCGATCGACACAGGGCGAAAACCCGAATAAAATATAGGGTTCGCCGAGTGTCGATCGACACAAGTGTTGTGTCGGTCGACACAAACCTCGCGAGATTGATGAATCGTTTTAATTGGATTGGACCGGTTATCGAGCCTGGTTAATAATGGTTGAACGCTAAGAATGGTTTATTGCGATTGGGTTGGTATCGACCGATGCTAATGTAGCATCGATCGACACTGATCGGTACTCAAACCCGGATCAATTGGATTGATCGGTTATCGCAGATTGGTTTTGGTTAATCAGCATCGATCGACACTAAATTAGTGTTGGTCGACACAAGATTCGATGGTTTAGGTTATGGAACCTGAAACCGCAAGACCAAACCAAGACAAATCATTTAATTAGGAGAATTAAAACATAATAAAACTGAACATTTTAAGGTTCCGTTCCTCAACAAAATATCAAGTGATACTTGATGTCTTTCCAATCTTGTCAACTGTCAAGACTTGTTTCATTGTACGATAGGCTTGCAGTGCAAGGTATCAACAATTACATGAGTAAGGCAGGAAGTAATCATGTTGATGGGCTTGCAGTGCAAGGCGTCAACAATTACATGACTTAAGAGATTGGTTTAACTTGACTGGGCCATCAAAATCGTTTTGGGCTCAGAGACATCAGGTGGATTGGACATGAGATGTCAATCCACAACCAAGAGTTATATTGGATATAACTAGCAAAGTTGTTGCTTACCTAGATAGCTAAAATTTGGGTGATAGCCAGTGGCTCACTCAAGTTTAGTGAAGTAAGGGTCTTGGATCATTATATTCATCTGAGGAAACATTGTTTGAATATAATGCGAGTTTTCTTAAAAGTTAAGACTTCTCATTTCTTGAACATCATAACTAAAACCTCCCTTGTTTTTTCAGCTATGTCTAGCACAAACCATCGTAACAATTTCTCCCTGCGATCCGTCCTTGAGAAGGACAAGTTAAATGGATCCAACTTTCTTGAATGGTATCGGAACTTGAGAATTGTTCTCAAACAGGAGAAAAAGGACTATGTCCTTGAGAAAGTTCTCCCCAAGAAGTACCGAGCCAATGCCTGGCAGTCAGATAAGGATGCTTGGGATAAGCATTCTAATGATGCGGTGGATGTGAGTTGTCTCATGTTGGCTACCATGAACTCGGAATTGCAGAAGCAATATGAGTACGTGGAGTCGCCAATACAGATGATCACTGGCCTGAAAAGTATGTTTCAGGAGCAGGCACGAACTCAGAGATACCAGACAGTTAGGTCTCTGATTGAGTGCAAGCTACCAAAGGGCGAACCAGTTAGTCCTCATGTCATTAAGATGATGGGTTATATTGATAACCTGGGGAAACTGGATTGTCCTATTAGCCAAGAGTTGGCTACTGACATCATTCTACAGTCACTGCCGTCAAGCTATGATCAATTTGTTATGAACTATAACATGAACAACTTGACGAAGACGTTGACTGAATTGCATGGGATGCTTAAGACTGCTGAAACTAACATCAAGAAGGACACCCCAAATGTCCTCATGGTACAAAAGGGTAAAAAGTTTAAGAAACTTGGTAAGAACAAAGGTGATGGCAAGACGAGCTCGATTGTGAATCCAAGCGAGTCTGGCCATGCTCCTAAGGTTAAAACCAGTCCTTCTGAAGATGTTAAGTGCCGTTATTGTAATGGTTATGGGCATTTGAAAAGAAACTGCAATAAATTCTTGGAAGATTATGAGAAGCTGAAGAAGACGTACGAGACTTCTTCTTCAGGTATTATGTTATAGAAGTAAATGTTACTTCTTGTAGTCCTACTTATTGGGTATTTGATACCAGTTGTGGTACTCACATTTTGTGAAAATGTGCAGGGCCTGAGCAAAAGTAGGACTATGGAGAAAGGACAAGTGGATCTATGCATGGGAAATGGAGCAAGAGTTGCTGCATTAGCCGTAGGAATGATGCCATTTGTTTTCTTTCATGGCATGTTTTGAACTTAAAACTGCTACTATGTACCTGCTATGAGCAGAAAGATTATTTCTATTCCTTGTTTGGATATGGAAGGATATCAGTTTTCAAATTAAGAATAAGTGTTATTCATTTGATTACAATGATATATTTTATAGTAGCAATCCATTAGAGAATGGATTTTATGTTCTAGACAAGAATGTGCCTAACTATAACATTAATACCAAGAGATTCAAGTCAAATGATACGAATCAAACCTTTTCTCTGGCATTGTCGTTTGGGCAACATAAATGAGAAACAGATTCAGAAGCTCCATAGTGATGGGCTTTTGGGCTCATCTGATTATGAATCATAATGAGTAAAGTGGATCTTTCTATTAAGTAAAACGACAAAGGCTCCTTTCAACAAAGGTAGTATCGATCGACACAAATGATGTGTCGGTCGATACAGGTTGCGAACGAACAAAATGAAAGGGCCAGAGGCTTATTGGGCTTTATACATACAGATGTAAATGGGCCGATGAACACTAGTGCTAGAGGAAAATTTCAGTACTTCATTACCTTTACTGATAATTTCAGTAGATACGGTTATGTCTTATTAATAAGACATAAATCAGAATCTTTGAAAAGTTCAAAGAGTTCCAGAATGAAGTACAGAATCAATTTGGCAAAGGTATTAAACCTCTACGATGAGATCATGGAGGTGAATACTTAGGTCAAGAATTTAGTGATCATCTGAGAGATTTTGAAAGTGTTTCACAATTCACTCCTCCTGAATCGGACTTTATTAGATATGGTTCGATCAATGATGAGTCACTTAGATCTTCCATTATCCTTCTAAGAATACGCTCTAGAAATGTCTGAGTTTACTTTAAATAGAGTTCAATCAAAATCAGTTACAGAGATACCACATGAGATGTGGAATGTAAATGTTTCTGATTTATCCATCATGGAGATTTGGAGTTGCGAGACTTATATAAAACGTTTAATCTCTGATAACCTCACACCCAAATCTGATAAGTGCTACTTCATTAGTTGTCCTAACGAAACCAAGGCATGTTACTTTTACAACCAGTTCGAGAACAAATTGTTTGTTGCTCGGAACTATGTTTTCTTGAGAAAGACTTTCTTTCCAAGAAGAACAGTGGGAGTAAAAGTACAACTCGAAGAAATTCGAAAAATCACAGGAGACTGCTCAACCTGATGAGGAAGAGCAGCAGTTGGATCTACAAAGAGTTGTAGAACCTGCACCTGTGGTGCCTAGAGTTTATAAAGGATCTGGTGAATGTATATTCGATATACATTTAAATGGCGAGTTTCTGAAGAAGTGTCGATCGACACAAAAGTTGCATCGATCGACACAGATCGCGAACCAAATATTGATTTTGGTTTATGACTTAATTAACTACGGTTTAAATCTTGGTTAATTAGGTCGTGGTAAAAGTATACATATGAGATATGTGTGCGCGATTTTTACAGAAAACTGAAGCTCGCAGATCCGAAAGGATCCGTCACGAACCCGAGAAATATGGATTTCTCGTAACTAATTGCCGTGATCTACTGATCATTGAAAGTGACGGGCCTGCGAATTTTGAAGAAGCAATGATGGGCCTTGACTCCGAAAATGGCTGAAAGCCGCTGAATCCGAAATGGGATCCATGTCACAGAACCAAGTATGACTTGGGTTGATTTACCCGATGGTGTAGAAGCCATTGTGAGTAAATGGATTTTCAAGAAGAAAAGACGACATGGATGGTTATATTCAGATGTACAAAGCTAGGTTGGTGGCAAAAGGTTTCAAGTAAATTCATGGTATTAACTGTGAAGAAACCTAATCCCAGACACCGTGCTTATGTCCATTCGGATTCTCCTAGCAACCGCCACTCATAATGGTTATGAGATATGGCAGATGGATATGAAAACAGTTTTCCTTAATGGAATTCTGGAAAAAGGATGTGTACATGACACAACCTGAAGTTTTTCATTGATCCTAATGAAGCTAGGAAGATATGCAAGCTTCATCAAACCATTTATGGATTGAAGCAAGCATCTCGGAGTTGAAATCTTCGTTTTGATAAAGCAGTCAAAAGGTTTGACTTCATCAGGAACGAAGAGGAACCGTATGTTTACAAGAGGACTAGTGGGAGCGCAATTGCATTTCTAGCATTGTATGTTGATAACATACCACTTCTCGGAAATGAAGTTCCATTGTTTCAGTCTGTTAAGACTTGATTCGAAAGTTGTTTTTCGATAAAATTATGGGAGAAACCGTATACATTCTTGGAATAAGAATCTATAGAGATGGATTGAATAAGCTAATTGGATTGTGTCATGATACTTATAGTGATAAGGCCTTGCACATGTCCAATATGCATGATTCCAAGAACGTGCAAATGACTCTTGGTATTACTCTTAGCAAGACGCAGTGTCTTTCGACACACGCTGAACAAGGGCGAATGAGGGTCAGGCTACTGCTAAAGGCATTAGATGTCTTAAGATGTGATCTTAATTTTAGTGGGAGTCATTGTTATTAATTTTAGTTATGATATGATGTTCGTATAAACATAATTTGATTATGTTATTGAAATCTGACATCTGTATTATTTAATAATGGTTATTAAATAATAGTCCCAAAGTAATTTATGACATTTTATAGGTCATCAAGTATGTGACTTGATCATGAAACCCTATAGATAATAAATGACATAAATTATGTTGGTCCCTGGTCGAGGTTGTTAAAGTGGGACATTAACAACCGCGTGAGACTAGTATGTGAGGTGACTGATGACTAAGTTTCATGGAGTCATTAATAAGAGTATTAAAGTCAATCACATAGATATGTGTTGGAGAGCACAGGATCGGACATGACCCACTGATGTTAACTCTACGGGATAGTTATATAAGTGTCATGAGAGTTTTCATTGCGACTATAGAGTATAGTCCTTAGACCTGAGTTCATCATGTTTTCTTACATGTGAATTGGTCCGCTTTAACCTTGTCAAACGTCAGCCGTAACTGGTGACTATAAAGGCATTGATTGGGCGTATCATGGAGTGTGTGAAGAAACAGGGATGGAACAAGATGGGATTTGTCCCTCCTATATAACAGGAGATAAATATCTCAGGGCCCATCGAAGATTTGATACTGAGAAATGTGTGGCCACACTCAAACGAGGTGATTGTCAGTCGTTTGTCTTGTCAGTATAAATCAGAGTTCGATGAACCGGTGACTCTATCACTACTACGTCTGGCTCACTCTCACTCGGACCCGTAGTCTCAGGGACTTGTACCCGTGGCTGCCCATCAGCCGGTTTCTGACCAGAGATGTTCTGGTTCAGTACCGTGAGCTGATCCATGACCGCTTTCAGCATGGTCCACATCTGACCGATGTTCGGGACCGCGGTCAATGGCTCTCCATCAATATCACCACCATTAGCTTCATCCTCCTCACGGCCGGTCTCATCTCGAGCCGCGTGAGACGAGGACTCGCCCACGTCCTCCTGTCCACCCCCAACTTCGACTCCCGGTTCATTAACCCTAGTCGTGTTGAGAGCGTTTGGATCAGTGGGTCCAGTGCTCTTCTGGGTAACCTCAGGACCGGTTAACCCAGGCGTGACAGGTGTGGTCTGGCGCTTGGACCCTTGTCCGTTCCCAGCCACCTCCTTGTCCTTAGTACGCTTTGACTTGCTTTTTCCAACCTGAAGATCAACAAGTTAAGACATTCAACACAAGCAATCTTCAAGTCCTAAACAAGTCTAACAGTTCCTACACGGATAATCTAACCCGGACGAGTGGTGTAGCCCCATAACCCATAGCCTAGGAAATAACTCCGCTCTGATACCAACTTGAAACACCCCATCCCGGCCATAGGCCCAAGACGGACGTTCCACTATCTATTCCGTTCTAAGTTGAGGTTCTTTTGGAAACCTCAACCCTAATCGTTTTATACTTAGCCAAATTCCTTAAAAACATTCATTCCATTCATTCCATTCATTCATTCCATTCTAACAATTCTAAGCAAGATCAATAAGGCAAATAGACATTTTATTAATAAACGCAAAAGGTACCAATACAATGTAGTCAATCCGCATTATGCTAATAGTATTTGGTCCTAAGTACAATGTCTATCTATTACACCACTCGTCTCGGTCTTATCCGCGCCTAGGATGAGTCATCCCCATGATCATCCTTGTTACCTGAAAGCCAAATCATTTCATGAATCATATTATTTAAGTTAAGGCTTAGCAACCTAACATTTCATTTCTATATGATCCCCTTTTATTCCCATTCAATTCGCAATATAAGACTAAGTATTTCTAATTCAACCGTTCCATGCACTTAGCCCAACATATGACCAGGACGTTCATTTGGACCAACCCGTCACGTTCGTATGGTCGTTCACGCACAACCGTAAGGTCGTCCGCGTACGTCCGTGCGCATGATCCGTGTGTCCGAGCATTCGTCCGTAGACGTTCGCACGGTCGTCCGCGTGTGCCAGCGTGTGTGTCGTCGACACGGTCCAACGAACGCTATCGCGTAAGTCAGTCCGCGTACTCACGACCGATCGTGTACTGTCCCGAGGGATGCGATGATCGACCCGCGAGCGTACCGTGATCGCATGGCGTATGTACCGCGGTAGTACCGTGATCGTGTGGCGCATGTACCGCGGATCAGCCGTACGTCCGCGAACGGACGTGACTGTTCGTACAAACGGATGCGATCATTCCGCGGACGGTTGCTATCGATCCTTCGGTTCGTACGACAGTCCGCGATCATCTCGACCCGACTGACGGTATACGGCCGTCAACGATACGGTCCATGCTTGGCTTACGGTAGCGATTCATTCGGACGTCTTGTCCGGTTCACGTCAAGACCGGCTACGCTTCCGTCTCTCGGTTTCGGCCAACATCCCCCAAGATGCGCTGTTCAACCACCGAGACGCGTCAACCTGTTATGGCCTCGTTATGACTTAACCGCTCCTAACCCGCGCATGACCTTTCTCACGACCATGGCCTTTGGCCGGTCGTGTGTGACAAGCACATGAACAGATTGAATACCGAGTATAGGCTTTCCCTATAAGCGGTTCTACTTAGAAGAAGGGAAGAACAATCCGGCCAACATCTAGTGCGGCCTTTGGCCTAGCGGTTTGGCCGCGGCCGTGGATAGAGTGGTCTCGGATGTTACCTTTGAAGTGGTCGGAGTTTTGCCCTGGTCCGCAGTCGCCTTGGAAGCCATTCCTCCTTTCCAATCCGCGCCTAGACCTTAACCAACCGTTCCTTCTCTTAAACCACCGGCGACTCCTTTGCAAGAAATCGGCCGGCCCTCTCTCTCTTCTTTTCTCTCTTTACTCTCGGTTTATGTGGCTTATGCCTTAGAGAATTTTCTGGGATTCTTCCCTTGTGTGTGTAGTGTGCGAATTTATAAGCCAACAAATCGCCCATAACCGCCCAAGAGGAAGAGGTGGCTTTGGGCTTGCGAATGGACATGAATCCCATTGGCACCCATTCGCTGATGGTGCCTTGGTCAGCTAGTGACACTAGCTGACCAGCTGATTCCACACTCCTACACTCCAGCTTAGCTAGTGACACTAGCTGAGCTAAGCTGGACACTAGCTTCTCTAGCTGTTAGCTCGACCGTCCAACTGGTTTTCTTTAGGTTAAGCTCCCGTTCTGCTGAACTTAACCCTTCTCTGCCCATGGAACACTCTTATAGATCCTTTGGATCGTGAGTTTTGACTTCTGGTTCCATGAACAGCCCGAATGGCCCTTAGGCCGGTTCAAGGATGTTACAATTGTCAATCGTTTGTTTTATCAGTATAGATCAGGAGTTCGATGAACATGATATTGGCTATAATAAGGATGACACAGTTTCTTTCCTTATTCCATATCGAGATATAGCGACAAAGGGATTAGGGGAATAGTCGATTCCAATACAAGTGGGAGATTGTTGGGATTATGTCTTGAAATCATATTGTACTAACTCTGATAGATAGTTGTATTGTCGAGATCGGACAATTCATGTGATACTAGGCGGTCATAATGTTTTGCTAGAAGCCTCTTATGACTTATGAGTTGTAACTCATAACTAGTATTATGTGGACCTACGGGGTCACACACCTAAGCAAGCTGGATACACTTTGTATGGGATTGATCATTGGCAAATGGTCTGGTCAATGTGTATTGGATACACATTGAATTCGAGTTTTAAGAGGTGTGTCGATCGACACCATTGGTGTGTCGATCGACACAAGGCAAAACCGAAATTGATATTTCGATTTAATGACTTAAATTGACCCGGTTTAATTACTGGGTAATTAGGTCGACTCAGAGGCCTATATATTCAATATGAGGCACGACTTTGAGAAACGATGAGTTCTTGATAGAACAACCGCAGCCACCTCTCTAAACACAGGGATTCCCAGGAGATCCGATTCCCGGCACTAGCATCCCGGCGGATTTCAGCTTGTGTGCGTGTGGACTGCAGTAGAGGCGCAGCATCTGAGGCGCTCTAGATCTCACTTACCTGATCATTATTCCGCTGCAAATCTCCAGGTAAACACGAGATCACTCCTAATGATTCAATTAACTAAACCCTAGATCCTAGGCTATCTGGAACTCGTGAGGATTCTAATGGCGCTTAGAATGGCTCAAGTTCCAACACTTCCATGGTTCTTCTTTGAATTCTTCCTCTGCCTTATAGAAATCATGGGCTTTTCCCTTCCTTAAATGCTTCACAATCTTCCTTAAAAACCGCAGCCAATAGCCTTTCAATCTCGTCCATTCCTCTTCCCTCAAACATCACGGCTTGTCCTCTTCTGGGTATGTTCCTCCTAGTGGTGTGTATGATTGTGCACGGTTTTCTTCTGAAGAAAACCGCCCAATCACTCTTCTAAACTGGCCGGCCAATCACCCCTTGATTTTCGGCCAAAGCCCTCCTAGTTCTTCCCCTTTGCCTTGCGAATCATGGCTGGGTTTTCTCCTGAGTTTTTCCTGTGTTTATAGGCGTGAAAAGAGGGTAAAAAGGTGTGCAAGGATCCCTGGATAAACCACCCCTTTCACTCTCTTGAACCACCGGTCATCCCTCCCTTTGCATGCCGGCCAACTCTCTCTTTCTTCCCTTGAATCATCACGGTTTTCCCATCATGATTTCTGCTTATTTCTCTCCGTGTATGGTGTGAAAAGAGGGGTAAAAGATGTCCATTTTTGTCCATGGCTTATTTATTTATAGGTCGTGAAGACCCCCAACCGCCCAATGAGTAAAAGGTTGCCAATGATTGGCGAATGGGCGCCAAACCATTGGTGTCCATTCACCCATGACCAGCTAGTGTCACTAGCTGGTCAAGACCATCAGCTGACCCAACTACCTAAAACTCTTCCCAACTGAGTTGAGCTGACTGTCAGCTGATCCAGCTCGACTTTTCAGCTCGTTTCCGTTGAACGCTCTTGGTTTAGCTATGCTAAGCTCATTTCCTACTGATCTTAGCCACTTTTTGACCATGGAACACTCATTCTTAGTCTTTCCGACTCATTGTTCCATGTTCTGGTTCCATGCCTCATTCCCCCTATCCACCTAGGGTGGGGTATCCTGGGATACGGGTGTTACAAGTCTCCCCAACCAATTGGGAATTCTTCCCCAATTCTGCGGAGGTTAACTTCAGAGTCTTATCAATAGTTATATAATATGCCAGCAACCTAACAATCATTCTATGTGCACTTGTATGCTTAACCAGACCGTATCAATTCCCTTACCATTCTACATTCCACTAACTCGGCATAAGTCCTTATATGGTCACCCATACGTGAACGGACTCGACCGTAGTGGGGTCAGGTTCCACGAATGGTGCCTTGAGTTCACGTCCATATGGATGGGTACGTTCGTCTGCCGATCGTCCTGCGATCAACCCGCGATCGTCTCGCGGTCGTACGTACTCCCGTATGGTTCATCTGGTCCATCCGTAGGTTCACCCGATCCGTGGCGTTGACCCGTCATCCCCGATACAGACCTTGGCTTATCGGAGGATCGTCCGTGTGTCACCCACACAACTGTACAATCATCCCACGGACCGACCGTAGGTCTATCCGGTCGTACCTTTTCACTACCACGATCGATTCGACGACAAATCTTGTTTCATGGACTTAGCCAAGGCTCATAGTCAAGCACAGTCCATGAACGGTTACGTCCGTGAACAGTTATGGTCGTACGTGAATAGATACTGTAACATCCCAGAACCGGGTACCCCACCCTAGGAGGATTGGGGAAAGGAGACTTGGAACCAAAAGGGTTTACGATTCGTCGTAAAGACTAAGAAGAAGTGTTCCAAGGTCTTAAGGAAGCTAAGCTCGGCTTAAAGGCAGCTTAGCTAAGAGGAAACGAGCTGAACCAAGAGTGTTCAGCTGAAACGAGCTGAACAGTTCAGCTGGTCAGCTAGGTCAGCTGACAACCAGCTTAACCCAGCTAGCTTGAGTGTTCAAGTGTTGGGTCAGCTGGTTAGCTAGTGACACTAGCTGACCAAGGGGCACAATGGCGAAAGGGCACCTTGGAAGGTTGCACCCTTTCGGCCAACCAAGGCAACCCTTCGCCTATGGAAGTTATGGGGCGAAATGGAGGCCCATAAATAGGCCACAAGAAGCCATTTTCGTGCACAGGCTGTGTAACATACCCATACTTTGGCCCAAAGGAAAGGCCCAAGAAGAGTTACTTGAGCCCAAAGGAAAAGGGGGAAAAGGCCTTCAGGCTTTGCTTGAGCCAAAAGAAAAGGAAGGAATGGGCCAGAAGCCCAAGGCCCAACCCGTCAGATCTGGAAGCCCTAGCAGAATCCCCTATAAAAAGAGGAGCAACCCCTTCATTTCTGCACATTTCCCGAAGCAACGAAGCTCTGCCGAAGCCCCGAGCCAGCCGACGACCACCGACTAGCCCGGAGCCGACGACCGCCGACCGCCGACCGCCGCCGACCGCCGACCGCCGACCGCCGGAGCTCCGACCGCCGCCGCGACCGCTGTAGTATCCCCCAACCGGCCTAAGGAAGATGGGACGGCCATGGGACCAGAAAACATGAACGGGAAGTCCGGAGAGACTAAACCAAGTGTCCCATAGGCGTTTTAGAGCTGAGACTCAGCTGGAAGGAGCTCAGCTAAGTGTAGGAGTGAGGAAGTCAGCTCAGCTGAGCTGAACAGTCCAGCTGGCTAGCTAGGTCAGCTGGCAACCAGCTCAACTCAGCTGGCCGGAGTGTTAAGCTCTTGGGCCAGCTAGGTCAGCTAGTGACACTAGCTGACTAGCGGTTACCAAGCGAATGGGTACCACCAAGTGTTGCACCCATTCGGTCCACAACTCACACCTCTCTCCCCTTGGTAGTTGGCGCATGGAAGAGCCTATAAATAGGCCTTCCCTTGTCCATTTTTGCGCACGCCTGTGATATATCATGGTTTTTACCGGTTTTAGGCCATGATATAAGTGTGTTTTTAGTGTCTTTTGTGTTCTTTTAGAGTCTTTTACAGGTATAATCAGGTTTGGATCTAAATTGGAGATAATGGAGCATTTTGGAGATTTTTGGAGTGTTTGGCCGAGAGATAGAGTTCACTGTCCGAAACAGAGAAAGGTGTCGATCGTTGCACACCTGCAACGGTCGATGCACCAGCGAGATGGGCCAAAACTCGGCGGTTTAGAGGAATCAAGATATTGCACTTTGATCCAGAAGTTCCTGATATTTACAAAGAAGCCCCTGGCTGAGATTAGACCTATATAATAGAGTTTTTAGTGTTTTAATTAGATACGCTTTACATTACGCTTTCATAATTAAGAGCAGAGGATTTTTAGAGCTTTTGGGGCTGATCTGAACCTGTTACATCATCTGTATTTGGAGAAGATTTCGAACCCCTTTTACTCTTATTCTTTTATGCAATTTATTCATCATATGATTATGTTTTCATTGTCTATGTCTGAGTAGATTCCTTGTTAGGTTTAGGGTTTCTCACATAGGATTTCATGACTTGCTAGACTTGTTCAATTTCAGTTAAGGATTCAAACTATATCTGTTCTTCAATTTAATTGTGCTTAAAGCTAGTTCTAACCTGATCAATTAGAATCTAGATCTTAGGTTGCTAAATACGTCACATAAGTGGGGTTTAGGAATCTGAACTAATTAAATTGGGCAATTAAACTTTGCGCAAACAGAAGTTTGGTTTAGGATAATTGTGAACATATCAAACTTGGGATTAATGCTAGTTTAATCTGTTAGTTCTCGCAAACGAAAGTTTGGTTTGCTGCACTTAGACTTAGAGAATTATCGCAAAGGAATTTGGTTAATTCTATATCTGTGTTTTGAGTTCTAGAACTGTGCTTAATTAGATCCTTGCTGAATGAACTGCCGGCTTGTCTGATTTCTTGAGAACGCCCTAGACTTAGCGCTTTTAATTACTTGCTTTCACAACCGTTAATCTCTGCTACTGATTTAATTTCTCGCACCGCTTTTAATTTAATCACATTGCTTTCTTCCTAGTTAAATTCCTGTTCTTGAGCTATTGAACACCGGAGTCTCTGTGGATTTCGATACCCTATATACTACATTGATATTGCTGTGCACTTGCAGTTTAGTATAGGGTTAAAACTCTGAGCCTATCAAGTTTTTGGCGCCGTTGCCGGGGACTCTTTGAGTCTTCGATAGCTTCGAGCCTAAGGTTTTACTAGGATTTTTCTTTTTCTTTTCGTTTTTGTTTTTATTTTTTTATTTTTGCTGATTTATTTTTCTGTTTTCTCTGATTTCGCATTGCATCGATCGACGCCCTTCTTGCATCGATCGACACACTTCGCTGAATCACCAAGAACACTAAGAGATCATCAGGACGATGTGTCGGAATGATATTTTCAGCTCAGGGATTGACAGTTCACAGATAGTTGGGTTGAAGAACCAAGTTGACTCTCTGCATAGTCTTCTACTTGGAAAGTATGCACAAGAAGCTAACCATTGCGTTGAAGGAACGAGATTCTATAGTCACGGATCTGCTTTTCAGAAACCCTTTACAAGGAGTTGTAGTGTTTCTTCTTACCAAGTACCGCCTGCACCTACAGCTCATGAGAGCAGAATGGAAATCATGATGGAGCAGTACCTTGAGAGACAACAACAGATTGATAGGTCCTTCAAATCAAAATGGATGCTTTGTATGAAGACTTGAATGAGAAGTTTGAATCTTTGAGCACGCATATGGAGGAGATGGATATCAAAATTGAACGAAGAGATGTAGCAATAGAGAGGCAGAATGAAGCTAAGAGAGCTGAACGGAAGCTGCACATCAATGCTGTGAACATAAGGGATGAGATTGAGTTGCTAGGTGAAGAAGAGGGCATAATCTCAGATTTTCTGGATGAATATTGTCTGCCTGATACATGCACCGATCGACACCCCCTCAGTGACGATCGACACGCCATTCTGACGGCAATTTCGAGTTCTTTTGAGAAACAGAATCGCCTTGCATCGATCGACACACATCATGCAACGATCGACACAGAACGCAGACATGACCAGAAAACTGCAACAGTACCAGAACGAGTCTACAAGCCCCCAGTGCCATATCCTAAGGTTCCTAAACCCTCCAAACAAGAGCTAGAAGTGGCTAACTGCATAAAAGTGATGGATAAGAAGGTGAATAAAACACCACCAGTTGAAACTTCGCGAGTTCATGCAAAGAAGATGATCTCCACTGATGGTCATCTAAAAGAAGAAGTTCAGATTGGTGGAACTACAGTATCTGATAGTGAAAAGAAGAAGATGGCGGTTCCTCTTGAACCTGCTCTAACATCTTCAGTACCTGCAACTGTTCATAAGCAGAAAGCTCCAGACATCAGATATACATCAAAGGTAAGGTACAAATCACCTAAGCTTAATCCTTCTGATCACATTGTTTTGAATGCAGGAAAACAAAGAATCCCGCCGAAGCTACACTCCCACCCCGACCCTTATCGTTCGTTCCTTGGAAGATCTCATGATCTGAATGCTTATACGCAACCTTGGATGAGGAGACATTCACAGAGACACTCAAAGTCTCTGTTGAAACCTCCATGAGTTCGATCTCTTTCTGATAGGTCAAGCTATTGACCTTAAACAAGCGCTGGGTGGGAGGCAACCCACCATTAGGTACTGGTGTTTTTCTACTTAATTTTTGGTGTTTTTGTTAGGATTTTACGTTTGTTTTTGTTTTTGTTGCAGTTATGTTTGCAGGTCTCGGACAAAATCGCAGTGCAACGATCGACTCACTTCTGTGTCGATCGTCACAACACGAAAGGAATCGCGATGCAGCGATCGTTGCGGTCCTGAGCAACGATCGACCATACACGAAAATCGCCAAGTAACGGTCGATGCACTTAGTGCAACGATCGATGCCTGAGCGACAGAGGTAACCCGACAGACATAATTTCATCTTTTCAATTTTTTATTTTCTTTTTACCGATCCTTCGCTGGACACTACTGGGGACAGTGTGTCTTAAGTGTGGGGGAGGTGCTACTGACTTTTGTTTTCTGTTTTCTTAAGAGTCAGTCCGTTTTTCAAAAAAAATTTTGTTTTATTGAGTCAAAATTGTTTAAGTAAGAAACTATGATTTTCTGAGAAGATTTACAAGACTTGCAGGAACTTAAGTAACCATTGGGATGAAGTTGCAGGATCTATCTCTGACTATTAGAAAACCCCATCACAGATCAACCTACTGGGAACACCCACATCACTTCAGGTATCAGAGGATCCTTTTACTGACTTCAAATTAATACTGACTTAGATTTCTCACCTAAGGGCTTGGTATACTTTGTGTCGGATTCCCTTGTTAGTTCTGACACAGCCTGTCAACCTATCCTATTTAGTTCCCTTCTCCCCTTCTATAAAGTAAAAAAAAAAAGATAATAAACTGAGGATGAGTTAGTAACTCCGAAGTGGTCATGGGAATGGTAGCAAACACTATTTTCTCTCATGTTATCCATGGAATGTGTCCAAAGTACACCCCATAACGGGAAGAACACTGATAAAAAAATAAAATGATACCCAGTGGGGAAAAATCAGTTGTTAAAGAAGGGAAAGAGAAGAAAGGGACTAGAGAAAGATAGTATGGTGGTCTAGAGCTGATAAGGTAAGAATCCATGTGCCCTTTGATCGATACTCCTTAGGTGAGACCGCACTTAAATACTTGCAGAAGTCAGTAGGGAGAATTTGAATGCTTGAATGTGATTGTGGAGTTTACCTAGGACAGTTGCTAAGTGTGGGGGAAGTACATGTTGGTCTTGATATCCTGTGATTGATTCTTTCAGTGGTTTACTAAGGGGAATCTGAGTATTGTAGCTTCTAGGATGAAATGAGTTTCTGAAAGTTTTCAAACCTCTTCACCAAGTTTTAGTTCTATGTTTTGCTTGAGGGCAAGCAAAGGCTAAGTGTGGGGGAGTTGATATATCATGGTTTTTACCGGTTTTAGGCCATGATATAAGTGTGTTTTTAGTGTCTTTGGTGTTCTTTTAGAGTCTTTTACAGGTATAATCAGGTTTGGAGCTAAATTGGAGATAATGGAGCATTTTGGAGATTTTGGAGTGTTTGGCCGAGAGATAGAGTTCACTGTCCGAAACAGAGAAAGGTGTCGATCGTTGCACACCTGCAACGGTCGATGCACCAGCGAGATGGGCCAAAACTCGGCGGTTTAGAGGAATCAAGATATTGCACTTTGATCCAGAAGTTCCTGATATTTACAAAGAAGCCCCTAGCCGAGATTAGACCTATATAATAGAGTTTTTAGTGTTTTAATTAGATACGCTTTACATTACGCTTTCATAATTAAGAGCAGAGGATTTTTAGAGCTTTTGGGGCTGATCTGAACCTGTTACATCATCTGTATTTGGAGAAGATTTCGAACCCCTTTTACTCTTATTCTTTTATGCAATTTATTCATCATATGATTATGTTTTCATTGTCTATGTCTGAGTAGATTCCTTGTTAGGTTTAGGGTTTCTCACATAGGATTTCATGACTTGCTAGACTTGTTCAATTTCAGTTAAGGATTCAAACTATATCTGTTCTTCAATTTAATTGTGCTTAAAGCTAGTTCTAACCTGATCAATTAGAATCTAGATCTTAGGTTGCTAAATACGTCACGGAAGTGGGGTTTAGGAATCTGAACTAATTAAATTGGGCAATTAAACTTTGCGCAAACGGAAGTTTGGTTTAGGATAATTGTGAACATATCAAACTTGGGATTAATGCTAGTTTAATCTGTTAGTTCTCGCAAACGAAAGTTTGGTTTGCTGCACTTAGACTTAGAGAATTATCGCAAAGGAATTTGGTTAATTCTATATCTGTGTTTTGAGTTCTAGAACTGTGCTTAATTAGATCCTTGTTGAATGAACTGTCTGCTTGTCTGATTTCCTGAGAACGCCCTAGACTTAGCGCTTTTAATTACTTGCTTTCACAACCGTTAATCTCTGCTACTGATTTACTTTCTCGCACCGCTTTTAATTTAATCACATTGCTTTCTTCCTAGTTAAATTCCTGTTCTTGAGCTATTGAACACCGGAGTCTCTGTGGATTTCGATACCCTATATACTACATTGATATTGCTGTGCACTTGCAGTTTAGTATAGGGTTAAAACTCTGAGCCTATCAGCCTGGAAGGCACAAAAACACACAAAATTCTCCCAAAGGCACAAGGCCAAATAGAGAGAGTTCTAGTGAGAGAGAGAAGCCGGAATTCAAGGAGAAAGGCCGGCGGTTTGAAGAAGGATTGGTGGTGGAATAAGCGATTGAGAAGAGTGCAAGGATGGCTGGTGATGCGTCCACAACTCATGGCAAAGCCACGACCACATATAAGGTTAGAATCCGAGTCTATTCATCGCGGCTTTGGCCAAACCGTAAATGCCAATGGCCGGTTGTACTTAGGCCGGATTTCTCTCTTTTCTTCTTCCTATTAAGCGCTGAAATCCTTATGCACGACCGGCCTTAAGGCCTTGGTCGTGGTGATGATTGCGTGCTGATACAAACGAGTCCAAGCGTGACATGGCCAAGGATCACGGTCGCTTTGAACGGTTTAACGGCCCATCAAGTGGACGGTTGACCGAGAACCGAGAAGCCAAGACGTGATCGGCCAGCGCGCTATCGAACCGAGAGGAGTTCGTCGGACCGCTAAGTATAATCGCTCGTCAATCGGACCAAGCCATGTACGCCTATCGTGAACCGTCTAAGGATGGCCGCATGTGGACTTAGGGCCGTGGTCGATCGAATGGACGCAAGGACCGATCGCAACCGTCCGCGGAACGATCGCGTCTGTCCGTCCGAACAGTTGCATCCGTTCGCGGATAAGCAACCCGACCACGACCGTACGCATGACGGGCTCGGTACAGACGCTCGCAGACGTGTATCGCGACCGTAAGGATCATCGCTGTCCCGACGATACATCCGCTACGATCAGTTCACGCGACCGTAAGGTCAAGCGTGAGATCACGCGGTACAATCGACACGGACATGCGCTACGGCCATGCGGTCATGCTTACGCGCCAGCACTCATCCGGCCATAAACCCGCGTGTGATCCAAACCTTCGGTACATGCGCATATGACCTTCCGGGATTACCGCGGACGCACGCTCACCACCGTGGGCCAAGTTGCGGTCGCGGTTTATGAACGTGTATGGACCAAGCGACTTATAAGATTGGATATATAGAAATGTTAGATTGATTGTATAATATAAAGTTTGTGGGATCATATAGAATATAAATGCTAGGATGCGTGAAAAATGATTATAAACGAATATGGAAATCTCACGAACTTGTTTTGTTTTCAGGAGATCATGATAATGATCGGACCTAGGCGCGGACAAGACTTGGAGCGAGTGGTGTTAGTTGGGTAGACATTGTTCTAGGACCGAATACTTATTAGCATAATGCGTTTGAACTACATTGTATTTGGTACCTTTGATTATTAATAAAATGTCTACTTTTGCCTTAGTCTTTATATATGAATCGAATTGTATAATGAATGGAAATGAAATTTGTATAAGTTGGAATAAAACGGCTTGAGGTTCGCATAGAAACCTCAAGATGAATTTGGTTAAGTAGTGGCAATCCGTTCCGGCCCTATGGCCGGGATAGGCCTTGTCAACCGCCGCCGCCGCCGTGAGTCGCCGAAATCTTCGCCGGAGACCGCCGATCGCCGCCGCTTCCGATCCCGCACCCCGAGTCGCCGTCTTCTCGATTCGTTTGAGTGTAGAGACCTCCGATCTACTCGTTCTTAAGGTGAGATCCCCGGATAATCTGCTCCGTTTTCCCCTTCTAAACCCAGATCTGCTTCAGATCTATGCTTCTAGATCAGATCTTATCCGTAGAAGTCGTAGATCTGAACCGTATCTTCCATTCTGTCTCTCTTTCCCTCAGATCTGCTCCAGATCTATGCTTCTGATGGATAGAAGTTGTAGATCTGGATCGTATCTTCGTCGTTTGTCCAGATCTGTTGGATAAAACCCTAGATCCGTTCTCTTTCTTTAGATCTGTCTTCTGAAACTCGAGATCTGAGTGCAGGAATCCCATATCCGCTTCCCGTTCGTCAGATCTAGACTAAGGTGAGGACTGAATGTGATCTCTTTCTCTATTCTGTCGCCGTGTTGGGAATCAAATCCTCGCTTAATAGTGTCTTCCTAGTGAGAGTAGATCTAGTTGTTGACTTGTGTTGATGTGATGGATAAAAACCTAGAATCTAGGTGGCCGCTTAAACCGAAAACGGAACTTAGTTATAGGTTATCATTTGAACTGAAAATGTTGTTTGTGTGTGAAGGCTATGTGTGCTAGAACTGTTTAGGTCCCCCAAAAGGGTGTTTCTTGGCGGCTCGCGTATAACGAGTTTTGGTACGCGACCCTTGTATCGTCGGATGGGAGGTGTTGGCGAGCCTCCCTAGTGAAATGGCCGTGGGCCCAGAGATACCGGGTGGGCCGGTTGCGTGAGCCTTCGGGCTAGAGAGGGGCCCATGAGTGTGTATGCACGAGTGGGTGTAGTATTGTTTGTGCCTTCGGGCGTGGGTGCAAGATGTTATTAATCTTGGACTCTTTTCTTGACGCTGTGCTAGTGTAGAGTAGAGATAGCGGTATTCCTTGAATCCGCCCTCACTGGGTATTGGTGAAAACCAATTACTCAGGCCTCCTTCGTTGTCTGTTCTGCAGGTAACCCTGGAGCGTTGCAGGGGTAGACGGACGGTGTGGTGTTACGTTTTGGGCGCGGGATTTTACTTTCTCTTCTTTTTCTTTCTGTCTTTTTGCGTTGAGACTTATGCGGATCTTCCGGTTTCATTAAGCTATTTCAGTTGGTTCGGTTTTCTTGTAAGACTCGGCTTTTGATTTTTAATAAAGTAAAACCTTTCAGTTATTTACGTGTTGGTCCTCGGGTTATGACTTGGTTCGCGGTTGTGAACTATGACTTGTGGAGTCAAAGGGTCGTTGACTTGGGATCGAAGGGACGGGTGTTACAATTTTGGTATCAGAGCCAGGTTAAAACCTAACCAGTCCTGCCCTGGTTAGGTAGGATATTTATATTCGGATTTCAAAACCACTTTTCAAAACCGTTTCCAAAATTTTTCCGACTCTTGTTAAATGGAGATTTCTAAAAGTTAGATACTAGGGGCACCACTCCGATCTCCTCCTTACATACGCTCCGGAAGTGAGTTCAGTATTCAGCCGTTAACTGACTCAAATCGTTCTTCTTTTGCAACAGATGCCGCCAAAGAGAAGAACCCCGCCAGCTCGTCGTAACCAGGATGCACCAGTGTCGGCTTCGTCGACAAACAGTGCCACCAGTGTGCACGGACCACAGGAACCGGCTGTTGGAAACCAAGCTGGTCCAGCATTGGGAGCTGGACAGGTAGCCGTGGATGCCGCTCTTCTGCAAGAGCTGCTCGCGCTTCAGCAGGCACAAGCTGCCATTGCCGCAGAGGCAGGAGGAGCACCAGGAGGGAATGGAGCAGGAGCACCAGGAGTGATGCCGGTGAATGTTAACGGGGTACCTGGAGCCCCAGGAGGAGTTGGGAATGGTCAGGGAGGAGCGGTGAACGCCCCAGGAGGAGTTGGCTTTGTTGCTGGGGGAGCATAAGCCGCTCAAATGGGGTTTGGATTTGTTCAGCCGCAGCCAGTGGTGAACCCGCCACCGCCACCACTGCAGGTGCCAGGAGCGGTGCCAGGAGTGACCTACTGGACCATGTTGAAGCATCTGAGGGAGATGCAGATGGACCACTTTGCCGGAGGTGTCAGTGCCATTGCCGCAGACAACTGGAGGAGGAAGCTAGAGCGGAGCCTGGATACTGCTAGATGCCCGATGGAGTTCCGTGTGGAGATAGCGACCTCCTATCTCAAGGATGATGCGTTGGTTTGGTGGGAAGGAGTGCAGGAGAGCGCTCAGGGTCGTCAGCTGACGTGGGCGGACTTCCGCGAGGCGTTCAACCGGAAGTACTTCCCGGAAGTGACCATGGACAAGTTGGAGGGGGAGTTCCGAAACCTCCGTCAGGGGAACCGGAGTGTACGGCAGTACGGGGAGGAGTTCAACCGTTTGAGGAGGTTTGCAGGGAGGTATTTGTCTGAGCGAGAGTTGATTCGTCAGTTTCTCACAGGGTTGAAGATTGAGCTCAAGGTCCGTTGCAAGCAGAGGGACTACTACGACATCAACGATCTGATCGAGAAGGCAGCTGATACCGAGACGGACTGGGAAGAAGAGCTGAAGCAGCAGAAGAACGGGCACAACAAGGGGGTCAAGAGAAGCTGGGATACAGCTTATGTTGCGGCGCCAGGAGCCCTAGCACAGCCTCCACAGCTAGCACCGCTAGCACAGCAAGGGCAGCCACTGCCAGTACAGCCGTTGCGGCAAGTAGCGCCCGGGGAATGCTTCCAGTGTGGACAAGCATGCCATTTCAGGAGGGATTGCGCACAGGTACGGTGTTACAACTGTGGTCAAGGGGGGCATATGGCAAGGTACTGTACCCATCCAGCTAATCGGAGAGGAGCATGAGGGCAAGAAGAAGTGAGGATGCTACCACCGCCACAGCAGGGAGGGCAGGGAGGAGCCAGGATGCTGCCTCTACCACCGCCACCAGCAGGGGTACCCATGGTGTATGCTGCAGCCGCCCCCAGAGGAGTGGAACCGATTGCGGGTATGTAAATCTTACTCGATGTGTAAATTGTGGCAGTGTAGTTCTCAAAAGTCTAGTAGCTTAGATTAGTGAATGTGTAGGATCGGTTGTGGTCGGGGGAAAAGCTGCCCACACCCTGTTTGACTCGGGAGCTACCCATAGCTTCGTGAGTCCTCGGTTCGCAAAAATTTGGACCTTTAAGGGCAGATTCATCGACGGGATCATGAGTGTGGAGACCGCCGGATCGGAGAAGGTATCGGGCACGGGAATCTTCGAGCAGGTGCCAGTAACGATAGGCGGAGTTGATCTACCTACAGACATGGCACAGTTTGAGCTGGGTTACTACGAGGTTATTCTGGGCATGGACTGGTTGGTGCGTCACCAGGCGGTAATAGATTGCGCCAAGGCGACCATCACCTTACCCCGGGAAGAAGGAGAGATCGTCTTCCGGGGAATGAAGACGCGGATAGGGATATCGGTCATATCCATGATCCAAACCGAAGAGCTGATCAGCAGAGGAAGCGAGGCATATTTGGCGACCATCTCCATGACTAAGGAAGGGGAAGCGCCAAACTTGGAGACCATTCCGGTGGCCGCGGAATACGAGGACGTATTCGCGCCGTTGAAAGGACCACCACCAGAACGGAATGATGCCTTCACGATAGAGTTAGAGCCCGGGACGACACCGGTGTCAAGGGCTCCATATCGTTTAGCGCCTGCAAAGATGGCGGAGTTTAAGAAGCAACTAGAGGATCTGGTGGAGAAGGGATTTGTCCGACCGAGCAGTTCGCCGTGGGGAGCGCCAGTGCTGTTCGTCAAGAAGAAGGATGGGAGTTTCAGACTTTGCATCGACTACCGAGGTCTCAATAAGGTGACCATCAAGAACAAGTACCCGTTGCCAAGGATCGATGAGCTGTTGGACCAGCTGCATGGAGCCTCTTGGTTCTCACAGATCGATCTTGCCTCGGGGTACCACCAAATCCGGATAGCAGAGGAGGACATCAAGAAGACGGCATTCCAGACCCGTTATGGATACTACAAGTTTGTGGTAATGCCGTTTGGGTTAACCAACGCGCCAGCAGCCTTTATGAAGATGATGAATGACGTCTTCCGAGAGTACTTGGACAAGTGCGTTATTGTCTTCATCGACAATATCCTGGTCTACTCGAGAAGTAAGGAGCAACACGAGTGGGACCTCAGGATAGTCCTAGAGACTCTCAGGAAGCAGCAGTTGTTCGCTAAGCTCAGTAAGTGTAGCTTCTGGCAAAGGGAGATTGGATTCCTTGGCCACGTGATCTTGGCATCCGGTGTAGCAGTGGATCCAGAAAAGATCACCTCCATCACCAAGTGGGCAAAGCCGGAGAATGCAACCGACGTTCGCAGTTTCTTAGGATTGGCAGGATACTACAGGAAGTTCGTGGAAGGATTCGCCAACATCGCTAAACCTCTGACGATCCTAACCGGTAAGGACGTCAAGTTCGAGTGGACGGACAAGTGTACCCGGAGCTTTGAGCAACTAAAGGAACGGTTGACTCAAACTCCAGTGTTAGTACTACCGCGGCCGGGAATACCGTATGTAGTCTACACGGACGCGTCTGGAGTTGGACTTGGGTGTGTCTTGATGCAGGAGAGGAAGGTGATCGCCTATGCATTAAGGCAGTTGAGGAAGCACGAGGTTAACTACCCCACCCACGACCTGGAACTGGCAGCAGTGGTTTTTGCTTTGAAGATATGGCGTGCTTACCTGTACGGAGAGAAGGTGCAGATATTCACGGACCATAAGAGCCTGAAGTACGTCTTCACGCAAGGAGAGTTGAACCTGAGGCAGCGCCGTTGGATGGAGTTATTGGCGGACTACGATTTGGAGATCGAGTATCACCCTGGAAAGGCCAACCAGGTAGCTGATGCTCTAAGCAGAAGAAAGATCGTCGTGTCGGAAAACAAGGAAGTTCAGGAATTGTCAGCAGCCCTGTCAGAATTGCAGTTGTGCGTCATTAACGTCTCAGAAGGCGTCACCGGATTGGGAGTTTGGGACCAAGCCGATCTACTGGGAAGGATCCGAGAAGCCAAACCCCGGGACCAAACCCTATTGGCCATGGTTAAGAAGCAGGTAATCGGGTACCACATGGCGGCCAATGGGACGGTAATGTTAAAAAACCGGATCTGTGTACCCCAAGTTGAAGAGTTAAGGAAGGAGATCCTGAAGCAAGCGCACCAGTCTCAGTTCTCGATTCACCCGGGAATCGTTAAGATGTACTACGCTCTGAAGCGTTACTACCATTGGGAAGGTATGAAAAGGGATGTGGAAAAATGGATCTCCCAGTGCCAGAACTGCCAGCAGGTCAAGGCAGAAAGGAAGGTCCCTAGCGGGATACTGCAAGGATTGCCCATACCAGAATGGAAATGGGATATGGTCACCATGGACTTCGTTACCGGATTACAAAGGATGACGGGGAAGAAGGATGCGATTTGGGTGATCGTGGACCGACTCACCAAGTCTGCACACTTTCTCGCGATTAAGAAGACAGACGGGACTGAGACACTCGCCCGGAAGTATGTGGAGTGCATAGTAAAGCAGCACGGTTCGCCAGTCAGTATTGTGTCGGACAAAGATCCAAAGTTTACTTCTATATTCTGGCAGGCTTTTCAGAAAGCAATGGGTACGAAGGTGCTACTCAGTACGGCTTACCACCCGCAGACCGATGGACAGTCTGAGCGGACCATCCAAACACTGGAAGATATGCTTCGGGCATGTGTGTTGGATTGGGAAGGGAACTGGGTTAAGTTCCTGCCTTTGGTCGAGTTTGCCTACAACAACAGTTACCACGCGAGCATAGGGATGTCACCATATGAGGCTTTATATGGTCGACCCTGCAGGACCCCCCTATGTTGGACCGAGGTGGGGGAGAGGCGTGATTTAGAGCCAGAAATGATTCAAGAGACAGTCAAGCAAGTGGAACTACTCAAGGAAAGGTTGAAGCAGGCCCATGACCGCCAGAAGAGTTATGCAGATAAGCGTCGGAAGGATTTAGAGTTCGCAGTGGGAGATGCAGTGTACCTTAAGATGACGACGTTCCGGGGCAACGATCCCAACCACAAGCTGAAAAAGTTGAGGCCTAGATATATGGGACCATTCGTGATTGTCGAGAGAGTTGGTGCGGTGGCGTATAGATTAGAGTTACCTCAGGAGCTGTCAGATTTTCACAACGTGTTCCATGTGTCTATTCTGCGGAAGGTTGTTCGTGAACCGGAACTAATCCTACCTAAGCCGCCATCAGATGTTAACCGTAACTGGTCAGTGACGAGCAAACCGGTCCAAGTGGTGGATCGCCGAGAATCAGAGTTCAACGGGAAGAAAACCAAGATGGTTTTGGTTCGTTGGGAGAGAGACGGAATCCAGGATGATGTCTGGGAACCCGAGCAGCCGTTTAAGATGAGCCATCCAGAGTTGTTTACCGAGCCGAATTCGGGGACGAATTCCAGATTGGTGGGGGAGAATTGTAACATACCCATACTTGGGCCTAAAGGAAAGGCCCAAGAAGAGTTACTTGAGCCCAAAGGAAAAGGGGGAAAAGGCCTAAAGGCTTTGCTTGAGCCCAAAGAAAAGGAAGGAATGGGCCAGAAGCCCAAGGCCCAATCCGTCAGATCTGGAAGCCCTAGCAGAATCCCCTATAAAAAGAGGAGCAGCCCCTTCATTTCTGCACATTTCCCGAAGTAACGAAGCTCTGCCGAAGCCCCGAGCCAGCCGACGACCACCGACCAGCCCGGAGCCGACGACGGCCGACCGCCGACCGCCGCCGACCGCCGACCGCCGCCGACCGCCGGAGCTCCGACCGCCGCCGCTCCGCCGACCGCCGCCGCCGTGAGTCGCCGGAATCTTCGCCGGAGACCGCCGATCGCCGCCGCTTCCGATCCCGCACCCCGAGTCGCCGTCTTCTCGATTCGTTTGAGTGTAGAGCCCTCCGATCTACTCGTTCTTAAGGTGAGATCCCCGGATTCCCAGATCTGCTCCGTTTTCCCCTTCTAAACCCAGATCTGCTTCAGATCTATGCTTCTAGATCAGATCTGATCTGTAGAAGTCGTAGATCTGAACCGTATCTTCCATTCCGTCTCTCTTTCCCTCAGATCTGCTCCAGATCTATGCTTCTGATGGATAGAAGTTGTAGATCTGGACCGTATCTCTCTCTTTCCCTCAGATCTGCTCCAGATCTATGCTTCTGATGGATACAAGTTGTAGATCTGGACCGTATCTTCATAGTTTGTCCAGATCTGTTGGATAAAACCCTAGATCCATTCTCTTTCTTTAGATCTGTCTTCTGAAACTCGAGATCTGTGTGCAGGAATCCCAGATCCGCTTCCCGTTCGTCAGATCTAGACTAAGGTGAGGACTGAATGTGATCTCTTTCTCTATTCTGTCACCGTGTTGGGAATCGAATCCTCGCTTAATAGTGTCTTCCTAGTTAGAGTAGATCTAGTTGTTGACTTGTGTTGATGTGATGGATGAAAACCTAGAATCTTGGTGGCCCCTTAAACCGAAAACGGAACTTAGTTATAGGTTATCATTTGAACTGAAAATGTTGTTTGTGTGTGAAGGCTATGTGTGCTAGAACTGTTTAGGTCCCCCGAAAGGGTGTTTCTTGGCGGCTCACGTATAACGAGTTTTTGTACGCGACCCTTGTATCGTCGGATGGGAGGTGTTGGCGAGCCTCCCCAGTGAAATGGCCGTGGGCCCAGAGATACCGGGTGGGCCGGTTGTGTGAGCCTTCGGGCTAGAGAGGGGCTCATGAGTGTGTATGCACGAGTGGGTGTAGTATTGTTTGTGCCTTCGGGCGTGGGTGCAAGATGTTATTAATCTTGGACTCTTTTCTTGACGTTGTGCTAGTGTAGAGTAGAGATAGCGGTATTCCTTGAATCCGCCCTCACTGGGTATTGGTGAAAACCTATTACTCAGGCCTCCTTCGTTGTCTGTTTTGCAGGTAACCCTGGAGCGTTGCAGGGGTAGACGGACGGTGTGGTGTTACGTTTTGGGCGCGGGATTTTACTTTCTCTTCTTTTTCTTTCTGTCTTTTTGCGTTGAGACTTATGCGGATCTTCCGGTTTCATTAAGCTATTTCAGTTGGTTCGGTTTTCTTGTAAGACTCGGCTTTTGATTTTTAATAAAGTAAAACCTTTCAGTTATTTACGTGTTGGTCCTCGGGTTATGACTTGGTTCGCGGTTGTGAACTATGACTCGTGGAGTCAAAGGGTCGTTGACTTGGGATCAAAGGGAAGAATTCCCATGATTCTCTAAGGCAAAGGCCAAATTAAAAGAGGAAAAAGAGAGGATTTATGGTCGGAATGTCTATGGGCATTGGCCGGTTGTTATAGGCGAGTTTAGAATGGTTTTCTATGGAGAAGAAGTCTGGAAAACAAGAGGCAAAAACCCAGAATGGATTGGAGATTGAAGGTTTGAAGATTAAAGAAATTTCCGAGCAACCATCCGTGGGTCGCTCACGGATGACCGCGGGTCGCGCACGGTCGACCGCGGGTCATTCACGGACGACCGCGGGTCGTACACGGTCGACCGTGGGTCGTCACGAACGACCGTAACCATCACGGACGAGCACGAACATGCACGGACGAGCACGAACGTGCACGGACGAGCACGAACGTGCACGGACGAACGCGGATGGTGCTCGGGCGAACGCGGGTCGCGTATGGACGACCGCGGGTTGATCACGTACGACCGCGGGTCACGTACGGACGACCGTGACCGTTCACGTACGGTCGCGTCCGTTCACGGACAATCGTGTCCGTTCACGGACGACCGTGGGACGATCACGGACGACCGCGGTTCGTTTCCGGACGACCACGGGTCATCACGGACGACCGCGGGTCATCACGTACGTCCGCGGGACAATACGGACGACCGCGGGTCGATCACGTACGTCCGCGGGACGATACGGACGACCGCGGGTCGATCACGTACGTCCGCACGACGTGTACAGTCGACCGCGGGCTATTCACGGGCGCACGAGGGTGTGAACGGACGAACGCAGGGCGTGAATGGACGCGTCTCTTCGTGAATGTGGATGTGTAGTCAATACACATGTCTTGCGGTTAAGGAACAAGGAACAATCGGTGGAGGGACGATTGCATGGTCAGGTCGCGGAGGAAGGTAGGACAGTCGAGAGAGTCGGGTCGCGATTGGAATTGACCGAAGGCCGGGAAGGCTGAAGGCTGATCCGGCCACGGGTTGGACCCGCGCGATGAGTGAATTGATCATGGATCGTACCTCACCTAAATTGGTTCCGGCTTCCAACTGACATGATGGTGTGGCGACGAGTGGGCTGATCGGGCAAGGAAACGAAGGAGCTAGACGGACCAAGCAATTCCATAAGGAATCACTACAAGGGTTAAGGTACACATTAAATAAGCCTTAACATAATCTAAGTGTTTGGATGAAGCAGGAAAGGAATGGTGGCCAAAGGAAGAACATTAAGACCTCTTTTGTACTCGGTCATGTGGGGATGGTTGGTTGAATGACTAAGTACAAAGGGGGCATGTTCTAAAGGTTGCTGAACGGATGAGCTAATCTGAACGCGGAGCTAGCTTCACACCGGTTTCACCAAAGGCTAAGGTACACGTTAGAATACTCTTCTATTGTTCCAAGGAATGATTAGAATGGAATAAGTTGAATGGAACAAACCAAGTAAAAGACTTAGGTTGTTAAAATGGATAGATAAGAACAGAACCTCGAAAGAGTTTTAAGGAAACTCAATAAGGTTATACGGGGTCCACGGATGGATCGTTCTTTAGAAAAACGATATAAATGTTAAGTAAGGATTTCCGCTGCGTAATCTTAAGTATGAAGGATCTAAGACTAGGAGTCAAATAGTAGATCCGAGGAATACTTGTTCCTAAGGGAAATTTTTTAAATAGGACGGGATTTAGAGAGGTTCAGGCCTGGGTTTGGCCTGACCACTGGAACGCATCGACCGCAGCCTAAGAAGGCCGGGTCGGGGTGTTTCAGATACGACCATCCGTGAACAGTTATGGTCGTCTGCGAACGTCTCACGGTCGTCTGTGAACGGTCGCGATCGTCCCACGAACGGGTACGATCGACCCGCGTTCGTCCGCGAACGTCCAACATACGGTTACGGAAGACCCACGGTACAGTCACTGTCATCCCGACGACCAATACAGACGTCCTGGTCCTGTGCCATTGGTCTTCCATGGTTCTTCTTTGAAATCTTCATCTACCTTATATAAATCCTGGGCTTTTCCCTTCTTTAAATGCTTCACGATCTACCTTAAAAACCCCAGCCAATATCCTTTCAATCTCGGCCATTCCTCTTCCCTCAAACATCACGGCTTGTCCCCTTTATTTCTGGGTATGTTCCTCCAAGTGGTGTGTATGATTGTGCACGGTTTTCCACTGAAGAAAACCGCCCAATCACCCTTCTAAACTGGCCGGCCAATCACCCCTTGATTACCGGCCAAAGCCCTCCTTGTTCTTCCCCTTTGCCTTGCGATTTCTTGTGAATCATGGCTGGGTTTTCTCCTGAGTTTTTCCTGTGTTTATAGGCGTGAAAAGAGGGTAAAAAGGTGTGCAAGGATCCCTGGATAAACCACCCCTTTAACTCTCTTGAACCACCGGTCATCCCTCCCTTTGCATGCCGGCCAACTCTCTCTTTCTTCCCTTGAATCAACACGGTTTTCCCATCATGATTTCTTCTTATTTCTCTCCGTGTATGGTGTGAAAAGAGGGGTAAAAACTTTCCATGGCTTCTTTATTTATAGGCCATGAAGACCCATAACCGCCCAATGAGTGAAAGGTTGCCAATGGTTGGCGAATGGGCGCCAAACCATTGGTGTCCATTCACCCATGACCAGCTAGTGACACTAGCTGGTCTAGACCATCAGCTGACTCAACTACCTAAAACTCTTCCCAGCTGAGTTAAGCTGACTGTCAGATGACCCAGTTGACCAGCTCGACTGTTCAGCTCATTTAAGCTGAACGCTCTTGGTTTAGCTCGGCTAAGCTCATTTCCTACTGATCTTAGACACTTTTTGACCATGGAACACTCCTTTGTAGTCTTTCCGACTCATTGTTCCATGTTCTGGTTCCATGCCTCATTCCCCCAATCCTGCTAGGGTAGGGTATCCCAGGATACGGGTGTTACATTTTCCACCAGCTGCAATCGTCAACAAGTTTGAGGACGCTGCTTATGACAGGCTTGGTTACAGTTTTGCTCAAGGGGGTGAGCGATAGAGGAGGGGGCTTGGCTACGGTGCAAACGATGGCTCTGGTGCACGGGTAAGGAGTCATAGAGGTGGCCTGTAACTTGTTGAATCCCAGGCAAGTCGGAGGAGATGAAGTTCAAGGACTGATCGAGGGGAATGTCTTGTTGTGGGAAAAGGGTATTATACTGCATACCAGATCACTCAAAGATATAAGGACTTTCTCATCAATTCATAAGTTTTTTTTTTGAATTTTCGTCTGGTATGCCATTATATCTCAAAGCGAAATCTGATATGTCCCGTTATAAAAAAGTTTTCTTTTGATTTATTTTTTCAAATACGAAAAACAATGAAATGACTCTATAACCAGAACAAAGTTAGATATTTACCTATCCTACCAGCCAATATCCGTCCATCCAAACACCCACCCAAGTCAATTGGATCAGACCAAAAATACAAAAAATCCCCTAATGAGGAATCTAAATCCCTAATTCCATTTCTTCATGACATTAACTTATTTTTCCGTTACTCATTCTCCATTCTCTCCTTCTCAATCTCGAATGAAGAATCTCCTTTTTTTCCGTTAATGATGCGGTCATCAGAACTAGACCAGGCCAGGCGCTGACTGACTCAATCACTAACTCAACCACTACGTCAAGCAGCGCAAAGAAACCAAGAGAAGTCAAGGCCACAATGATTTCTGATCCAAAACCAGGCATAGGACTGATTATACATCCAACAATCAATCCTAAGAAGACATATGACCCAGGAGGAATCATAACACATGGAGAAGAGATTATGGAGCCGAGAAGATCTAACAAGGCATATGAGCTTATCTTAGCTCAAGTGGAGAGCAAGGTCAAGACATCTAGCTCAGCCCATCATCAGCACGCCACTAAGAAAAATCATCTCCAAAAGATGACCCAAGAAGAAGATACTGAGAAGGAGCTAACCATATGTAGCATCACAACTAGCTCAGCGGATAACATCACGACTAGCTCAGCAGACTTGCCATATATGGAAGCACTCACATTTGGAAGGTCAATTCAGCACCAAACCTTTACCTATCAAAACTACAGTGTTTTGAGCTCATTTCCATCAAGTCCAGACGTCCTTAGCTGCACAAGACCACACAAGATTCTCCATAACTTCAACAAGTCCCACTTACCATTTTTGGAGAAGAAAGAGATCAAACACCAACGACTTCTTTCCAAGAATGAAAGCCACGAATTGTTTGTCAATCAAGCTGTCCCAAGGATCCTCACTTATCCCTTAAAGCCATTCAGATACAAAGAAAAACATCCAAGCATTGAAGCCTTACCATATTCAGCCTAACGGCTAGTTTTTCATTAAGTTGCGATTTCTTTCTTATTTTTAGTCAATAGGACCATTGTAAGAGCATTATATAAGCTCCATTAAACCATTTGTATTATTAACCTTTCAACCTTTCAATCAAAGTATTATTCAGTTTCTTCAAAGAGTGTTCTTTGTTAAGATCTTTGTCTTAGGATTCATTTGAGTGATTCAATTGTTTCCAAGGATTATTGGGTTAGGTTTGCTTGTGTGACTCAAGCAGAACTAGTTCACCACCGATTGAGAGAGTCAATCAAACCCACCGGTTGAGAGAGTCAATCATTTCATTCTTCCATTCCATCCATCTCGGTCAAGTAAGAGAGCTTTTAAGCCAGTGCTTGTCCTCCATCAATCCATCGCTTAAGCTTCCGCCTTGGGGCTGCATCATCTGGTATCAGAGCCGAAAGGTTCCTAATAAAGTGTTATCTATCCTTACCTTTCGGTTTTTTTATTGCATTTAGTTTCTTAAGATTTTGTTTCTTTTCATCTTAAATAAAAAAAAAGTTTGTTTTGTGTTTCTTTTGATTTCTATTTCTGTTTTTTTTAGTTGTTTCCAAAAGTTAAAAAAAAGTTCTCATTGTTTGATTTGAATTCCTTTAAAACCAAAAGCCAAAAAAAAATTGTTTATGTGTTTTGTTTCTTCATTCTAAAATCAGAAAAGAAAAAGAGTCCAAGTTTTTATTTCTGTTGATTTTTGATTAATATTGTTCTTGTTAGTTTTCCATAAACCCCAAAAAAAGGTGTTATTTCCTATTTCCAATCTTTACAAATTCGTTTTTGCTTTTAAAAAAAATATATATATACCAAAAGAGCCTTTCCTTTTTGTAACCTGTTTTCAAAAGTCTTTGGCTCCTCCCCAAGTTTTGGTGTATCAAGCGAAATTTAGTTTCCTTAATTACCAAACCGTGTGGACCAATTCAAAAGAGTTTCCATTTTCTTCCTAAAAAAAAAAAACTTTTAAAAACGAGTTTGATCTCTGTCATAAATTGTTTTGCTTAAGGTTGTTAGAACTGAGTGTTAAGCTTGTGTATAGTTCGCTTGAGATTTGAACTTACAAAGACTCCATTGATACACTTTGAGTTTATTGTGTCAGGTACTGAATCAGTGACATGGAGGAAGAAGAATCAGACAATTGGATTGAGGATGAAGAGAGCTTACTCTGCTCATATGAGAAGACAGAGTATGAGACACCACCATGGCCAGGAGATGATGCCTCTGAATATGGGTATGATTCAGATGGTGACTCAGGCTGTGATCCTGAGCCGCAGCACAAGGTGTTGCACACTACAACCTCATCTTGGAGTTAGCTTTGCATGGAAACCAGTGAGGAAAGTGAAGATTCAGAAGAAGACATGTATGGAGAGTACCATCCACCTAGGCACAAGAGTGCATTCAAAAACCATGGAGTTACTTCATACCATGTACTAGCTCAACGCCAGCTCATTGATACAAGTAAAGCTACAGCACAACAAGCAAGCACAAGGCAGCCAACCACCAGGACAAGAGGTTCCCTAATATTTTCAGGTTGTAGCCAAAACCCTGAAGATTATCTCCAGTGGGAGACCAAAATGAAGCAATGGTTGAAATCCAACAATATTCCTAAGGAGGAGAAGTTATCATATGCTGTTGACGCACTCACCGGAGAAGCATATAAGTGGTGGCTAAGAGAGTGTACTCCAGGATTCTACAACAAGCCAGTACTAGATTGGGGAGACCTTAAAGCAAGGATGTACAAAGAGTTTGCAAAGAAGCACCAAACACACAAGAAACTCATTTCAACACCCCAATGCCAAGCAACACCAAGAAGAGTGAAGGTTTCACCAGTTTTGCAGTCTACTTCCATGCCTAAGAATGCTTACTGTCATGAGCCCAAGAAAGTGTTTGCAAATACTTGGACAAGTCCAGTAGAAACTAAGAAGGCTTCTCACGCAAAAATGGATCAGAAAAGGCCAACCTCCACACTCTCACCAGAACCTCCAAGCATGCAAGAGCAGTGGCAAAAACTAAAAGAGATGCTGCAACTAAAGGAGAGGAAAACTGAGCTGAAGCAGATTCATAAAGCCTTTATGAACCTAGAAGAATCAAGAGTTTCTCCCAAGAAAACTGCATCCAGCTCCAACACTCTACCTAAGCTACAAGACACGCCAAGTAAAGGTATGTCTTCTAACTTTGTGAATATCAAAGTTCAGACATGTTATAGATGTCATAAGAGAGGTCATTTTGCTGCAAATTGTCCCCTTAAGAGATTGTTGAAAGAAACATCACTAGGACATGAAACTGATTCAGCTTAAACTAGTGATAGTTTAGCTCATTCTGATTTGTTATTTCCCAATTCAAGACTCATGCACTTGTCTTTGCCAAAGAGTTTTGATCCAGGAATAAGACAAGAAGAAGAGCACAAAAGTCAAAAGGACATCAACCGTGAGGTGCAAGCAAACAAGGTGAATTCTGAACTTAAAGTGAATCAACTTGTTTGTCAAACCACTGTTATGATGCACTTGTCTCTGGACCAAAAGGTTCATGAAAGTTTAGATGCCAAAGAAGAAGTGGAGCAACATCAATGTCATGATACACAAGCAAGTAAAGGACAAGAGTACATTCAAGGTACCATCATGACTGTTGTACCAAGACATGAGCGAGACAAGGTAAGTCAATATCTTACTCAAAATGTTCATACTGATTCCAAGGATATGATAATGCATTTGTCTTGTCTAAAAGAACTTGAGAAAGATATAGGTCTTGAAGTCAAGTTTCGGGCAGAATCATCAACACAAAGGAATCAAGGTGAGAAAGATCATGGAGCTTCAACCAACGATGAACTAGAGCGTAAAACCTCTAGTAGTACATGCACCAGGAGAGATGCGACTCTGAACCAGCTTGTCACATCCATAATGGTAAGCTCCAACCTTATGCAACCTGTTTTTAAAGTCTCAAACTCAGATATAATCCACTTTCTCTTTCCCTTAAGAGTTGACTTAGGTACAGGTCTGATAAAGATCAAGAAGCCAAAGGCAGAAAGAGTCTTGAAAGAGAGACCAAAACCGAGCCATGTTTCCACACATGAGCCACAAGCAAATCAAAGGCTTGACGTATATCATGCTTCAACCAAACATGAGGGTATTTCTGAACTTGGGATGAGTATTCTTGATTATCAATCCACTGGTATGATGCACTTGTTTCTTGAGTCAAGTGTTGAGACAGGGATTAGATCTAAAGATAAGGCCAAATGGGAGATCAAGGAAGAGCCACCAGACCAAAGCGAGGACACTACATCAAATAACATTGTGAGTCTTTCTTTGATCCACTTCATTTCCCATGACTCAACAGCTGTGTTAAAAGATTTGTTGAGCTTACGAGAGGATGAGATATCAGTAGCACATGAAGATGACTCTAAGAACAATGGTTCAAACCGTTATTTATGTGAAAAGAAGCCCATAATGCACTTGTTTCTTTGCCAAAGTGTTGAGCATATTTCAGGTCTTAAAGAGAGCAGAAGCAAGATAAGCAAAGGAGGCGTCACACCAGCTCAAATAAGAGGAGCATTGCTGTCCTATCTACTCAAAGAAGAACCACCGGATGCTCAAAAATTCCACCGGAATCAAAATGATTCCCAAGGTAATCTTCTAAACCCTCATTCACTTCACTGGACTAACTTGACTTATATATGTGCAGGGTATCAAGTTTTGAGGTCAAAACTTCTTGAAGAGGGAGGGTATGATGCGGTCATCAGAACTAGACCAGGCCAGGCGCTGACTGACTCAATCACTAACTCAACCACTACGTCAAGCAGCGCAAAGAAACCAAGAGAAGTCAAGGCCACAATGATTTCTGATCCAAAACCAGGCATAGGACTGATTATACATCCAACAATCAATCCTAAGAAGACATATGACCCAGGAGGAATCATAACACATGGAGAAGAGATTATGGAGCCGAGAAGATCTAACAAGGCATATGCGCTATCTTAGCTCAAGTGGAGACCAAGGTCAAGACATCTAGCTCAGCCCATCATCAGCACGCCACTAAGAAGAATCATCTCCAAAAGATGACCCAAGAAGAAGATACTGAGAAGGAGCTAACCATATGTAGCATCACAACTAGCTCAGCGGATAACATCACGACTAGCTCAGCATACTTGCCATATATGGAAGCACTCACATTTGGAAGGTCAATTCAGCACCAAACCTTTACCTATCAAAACTACAGTGTTTTGAGCTCATTTCCATCAAGTCCAGACGTCCTTAGCTGCACAAGACCACACAAGATTCTCCATAACTTCAACAAGTCACACTTACCATTTTTGGAGAAGAAAGAGATCAAACACCAACGGCTTCTTTCCAAGAATGAAAGCCACGAATTGTTTGTCAATCAAGCTGTCCCAAGGATCCTCACTTATCCCTTAAAGCCATTCAGATACAAAGAAAAACATCCAAGCATTGAAGCCTTACCATATTCATCCTAACGGCTAGTTTTTCATTAAGTTGCGATTTCTTTCTTATTTTTAGTCAATAGGACCATTGTAAGAGCATTATATAAGCTCCATTAAACCATTTGTATTATTAACCTTTCAAACTTTCAATCAAAGTATTATTCAGTTTCTTCAAAGAGTGTTCTTTGTTAAGATCTTTGTCTTAGGATTCATTTGAGTGATTCAATTGTTTCCAAGGATTATTGGGTTAGGTTTGCTTGTGTGACTCAAGCAGAACTAGTTCACCACCGATTGAGAGAGTCAATCAAACCCACCGGTTGAGAGAGTCAATCATTTCATTCTTCCATTCCATCCATCTCGGTCAAGTAAGAGAGCTTTTAAGCCAGTGCTTGTCCTCCATCAATCCATCGCTTAAGCTTCCGCCTTGGGGCTGCATCAGTTAAGAACCAGCCAAGTAAAATCGAAATAGATGGTGCCGAAGACTCGAGCCAAGAAAATTGATGCCGAGAATACGGAGCAAACGCCGACGACGAAGAGTGATGTAGTTGCTCCGGTCAAGAATGCTCCTCTAGCGAGCGATGTTGTTGTTCATCCACGACCACGAATGCTCCTCCGGCGAGCGATGTTGTTGTTCCTGCCATGACCATGAATGCTCCTCCGGTCGATAATGCTCCTGCGACGGTTGATAACGAAACTGCTTCTGACGAAGAAGTTGATCTCGAGAATTCAAGCGAAGGAGATGAGAGTAAAGAAGGAGATGATGACGACATGACATAAAGTACAGAAGAAGAAGACGAGGTCGAGCAAATGAACTCGAGAGTCTCGGAGACAAACGTGGTACCAAATGATATACCATGGATTTTAGGGCCTTTAACCATGGTATATGTCTTCTTATCGAGTCTTTTAGAGTCCTTTGGAGTCCTTTTATGTGTGTTTACAGGTCTAGGTACGTTTGGAGCGGATTTGAAGAGTATGGTGCATTCTGGAGCTATTTGGAGCATTTGCCCGAAAGTTGAGTTCACTGTCGATATTTGAGAGTTGTGTCGATCGACACACCTTTGGTGTCGATCGATGCACATGCGTGATGGACTTTTCTCGCGAGAGTTTAATGAAGAATATGGAAATTGCACTATGGGCCAGACGTTTCTCATAATTACAAAGAAGCCCCAGCCGTGATTAGATCATAGGGTTTTTAAGCCATTGTTTAGGCTACACTTTATTTTACATTCAGAGAGTTAGGGGCTGATCTTATACTCGAGAGAGAAGAGATTTTGAACCCCAGTTTCTTTATCTATTATATGCTATTTGGTTTTCTATTCAACATGTCTTCAGTTTCAATGATCATGTCAGAGTAGTTTACCTGTTAGGTTTAGGGATTCTCATTAGGGCATTCATGGAATTATAAGTTGATCAATCTGTAGGGATTCATATCTGTTAGTTCTTCATCTAGGGTTGTTCTTACTGCTAAATCTGAAGTAGCTACCCAGATTTATTATGTTAGGTTGATTTCCGCAACGACGGTTGGTTAATTAACTAGAAAGAACCTAGATGAGGAATTTGACTATTCGCAAAGAAATTTGGTTTAGGAGAATTGTGAACGAAAGAACCTGAGATTAATGCTTGTTTAGAACTCTAGGATTCGCAACGAAGGTTAGTTTGCTAGGTTGTTAGACATAGATAACATTCGCAACAAAAGTTAGTCTATTGTAATTCTGTGATTCTAGTTCTAGAACAAATCTTAATTAGATCCCGATTGATTGATTGATTAGCCTGTGTTCCTGATTTCCTGAGAACTCCCTTGACCTGACGCCTTCGCCTTCTGATTTACAAACCGTTTACTTTCTTTCTATTTTGATTTACTGCTTTCTACCGCTTATACCTAGCTTAGCCTGAAATTCTATAATCTATCGCAAGAGTCTAGAGTCTCTGTGGATTCGATACCCTATATACTACTAGTTCACGTCTGTGTACTTGCAGTGTAGATCTAGGGATAAAACTCTGATCGTATCAAGTTTTTGGCGCCGTTTCCGGGGACTCTTTTGAGTCTTCAATAGATTTGAACTTAGGGTTTAGACTAGGTTTTTCGTTTTTGTTTTTGGTTACTAATTTTTTTTCTTTTTCTTGCGTTTCAGGTACGCCTGTATTCGCACTGCATCGATCGACACGGTCCTGTGTGTCGATCGTCACATCTTCGCGACTCGCATCGATCGACGCTTCTCTTGCATCGGTCGACACATCTGCGTTACTGAGACAGTTTATGCCTGATCGCGAATTGAGGAGTAATTTGGACAAGGAGCTCGTGAATCTCGAACTTAAGGAGCTTGCTAAGCTAGAGAGAGAGAGAACAGAAAATCTCAAAAGAAGGCTAAGATGGCGAACGTTAATCATGTACCTTTGATTTTGAGACCTGATGCTCAGGGTGTTCTGATAGACCAACAAAACAACCCGTACAATGATGCTTGGCAAAGGATCGATACCGAGGGACGTGTGATCCCTGATCCTGAACCGCCCCAAGGTCAAAGTCAGATGATTAAAACTCCTGCTGATGAGAGGACTCTTGCTGACTACAACCGTCCGGATGAGTTCTATGCTAACCGGTCATCAATTGTACCTCTTGGATTTGAGAGGAATGATTTTGAGATCAAGACTGTCTACTACTCTCTGCTGAGGCAGAATCCTTTCCATGGTCTCCCACACGAGCAACCAATGGATCACATTGATGACTTTGAGGACTTCATCACTGGAATGAAGTATAATGGGGTGAACTATGACTATCTGTGTGATACCCCGTATCAAAAATACGGTCAACGGGCAGCAGAAAGTCAACCGGGGGCAAAATTGTCATTTTACCAAAGTCGGGGGTAAAATAGTAATTTTGCCAAAGTTCGAGAAGGAAGCCGAGACGGGCCAAAGATTCTTATGTTTCAACATAAAGAATGTTTAGAAGACCAGAATTGGAAGAATCGGAGCAGAAACATGTTTTACGACTTGTCGGGAATGGAAACCCACAAACCCGAGGAAACTCCAAAAATTCATAACCGGAGCTACGTAAGTCCGAACGGAGTGATTCGAAATGCTAAATTCATGAAATAGCATGGAGAATCAGTTTGTAGAGGTTTGGGGATTTATGGGAATCAGTTGGTATTTTCTAAAACAATATCCGCGAAACCGAAGAAACCGAAGCATCGGGTCAGAATGGGTTAAGGAATGGTTTAATTCGATTTGGGAAGGGTTTTTGGTACAAAATAAGCTCTGCATGGACAGGTGTCTATCCTATGGAGGTGCCACATCCCTTGGGTGCATGCACTTGCATGGGTATGTGCATGAAACAAAAGATTGTTGTTGCAAAACACTCTCATTTTTGCTCCCAAAAATCTCTCTTTACCTCACACCCAAGAGCTCTCTCTCCTCTCTCTCTATATTCATCCCACTTGCCCAGAAAACCCAGAAAAAGCCTTGAATCTTCATAGAACCTCAAGAACATTCAAAGTGTTCTTGAGTGTTCATAAGACCTTCTTTCACCAAAAATGCCATAACTTCTTCAATTTAAACCCAAATCAACTTCTACAAAGTGTTATAGCTTCCTCTCTCCCTCCTCTACAATCTCCAGCCAGCCACCGTCGTCGTCGTCGCCGGATCTCGTAGTAATCTAGCCGGCAAGCATCCGCGGATTAGGGTTTGATGGATCTCTCTCTTCCTTCACCATATCTGAACGTTTTGAAGCCGTGGATGGATAGATCTTCTCTTTGCGGTCAGTTTGATATGTAGATCGTCACCTGAGTCGCCGGAAAAAGGGGTGAACCGGCCGGTCAACGCCGGACCACCGCCGGTCAACGCTGGAGCCGGTCACCGGAGAAGCCTCGCCGCCGTCAGTTGGAAGCTGGTTCTTCAAGGAGCAGTTTGGAAGGATTATATCAAGAATTGGAGTTGGTTTGGAGTTGATTAAACCGGGGTCAAAGTTGAGTTGAACCGGTTTATTCAAACCGGTCCAATTGGAGTTGGTTCGGTTTACTGCATTGGTTCAGTGGTCCAGGTTGGTCCAGAGGTCAACGGTCAAGGCGTGGTCAACTCGTCGGGTCAACGGTCAACGCACGGGTCAACGGTCAACCACCGGTCAACGCGGTCAACCGCCGGTCAACGCGGTCAACCGCCGGTCAACGCCGGAACCAAGCTGGTCAACGCTTGGTTCACGGCCGTTCCGAGATTTCAGGAGTGTTCGTGGTTTGGAGTTCGAGATTCGTGTCGGACATCTCGGGATTCACATTCGCATCGAGCCGTCATTCCGCGTCTATCTCACTGTGAGTCGCCTCACAAACCTTTAGATTCATTTAGACCGAGAATCAAGAAACCGTAGTGCTAGGATTGCATACCCGTTAATTAACCTGATTGGTAATTAATAATTAATTGGACGTTTAATGTTAAACCGGTTAGGATCAGATAAGCATGTTAGGGTTTAACAGAATTAAAAGGTTAATTTGGTTGTGTGCCGCTAGGTCGTTAGTAACGATTGATTGATGCATTCATATAGACACCGTTTGAATAGAACCGTATATGCATATATATGTATAAGAACGATAATTAATGAATCTATATACGGGAATTAAGACGACCTTAAAATATGAGTTAAACCTAAACAAACGTATAGAATATTATAACGGGATCGGGGTTTAGGTTTAATAGCGGGTTTGGGTAATGAATCAATTAATTAATAATGAGACGTCGGGGAGTTAGTAAGTTTACTAACTCTAAACCGACAGATCGAGAAGTTAATAAAAGATACCTAGGATGGGTTAATAAGGAAGTGGTGTGTGTTATGAGCCGTCTACGGGTTAGCAATCCGCTAACCCAAGGTAGCGGACGAGAATGAATTAAAAGACTTAGAAACCCTAATAGGCCTGCTTGTGTTGTGATTGTTGTGATTGATGTGATGATTGTGATTGCGTGATTATTATGTTGTTGTTGTGAGATTTGTGTGCAGGCTTGTTAGACTGCTCGGTGTTGGGCCGAGCAGTTATTGTGGACGCTTAGTTCGGTCATGGGACCGGGTCATGGTGATTCCGGTTATGGTGTTAACCTACTGAGTGACGCCGGTAGGTGTGTGATTCGGAGAATACGGGGTCATGTCCTAGGGCCGAATCACATGGAAACTCAGGTTACCGGGGGTAACAGGAGTCACCGCGTATCGATGGACGGAGAACGGTGTCCTATACATGGGACCTTGTGTACACGTTTAGGAGTCGTGGGTTAGTTACCACATATGTGACGATGTAAACCCGTGGAAGTTACCGAGTTCGTAGGGCCCAGCGTTGTTTTGTTATTTTCCCTTTATTGCGCGTTAGATAGATCGAGTACAATCGAGGACATGTGCCGCAGTGCCTTCGATTCCCTTAATTCTCTTTATCTTTGGCATTGATTGTGTGTGTGGGTTTATTACGACATGGTAGTGCGTGATCGACCATTTATTCCTGTTGATTGTTATTTTGGGTTTTGGGGCGGGAATCTGTAGTTTTAGATATACTAGAAGCCTTTAGTGGGGAGCCGATTCACTGGGTGATCTTAGATCGCTCATTAGACTCTTTTGTGTTTTTAAGGTTTAGCAGCGACGGACGCGGGAGGCCTCGGTGTAGTTTCGGGATGGCTTGTGACGGGATTTGATTCGGGGTTTTGGATGTTTTATTTTCGGTTCGGCTTTAGCACCATTCTATGTGTTTGATTTACTTATGTGTTTTGAGATGGCGATTGTTTTTAAAAATTATATTAAACGTTGTGCTGAACGTTTGATTACTCAGAAATGAAATTGTTTCCCTGATATGAGGTTTCGTCCGAACCGACACAACTCACCGAAGTGGTACAAGGTGTACAACTTGTATTACGGAAGTGAGGATAGCGAGGCCAAAGATGGATTAGTGCGAGCCCTTGTCTCAAACCGATCCGTCTATGACTTCGTCTTGTGGCAAACCTTTCCCGTTCGACTTGCTCGGGTTCGATCGGTCATGTTCTTGTTTGATTGTTGACCGGTCATCTCGACGGTTAGCGGAGAATGGGAAAGGGGCGTTACAGACAAGGTGGTATCAGAGCATGGTTCTGCATGGGTTTCGAAACATTTCATTTTTGAGTTTTTTCCGTGTTTTATCGAGTCAAATGTGTCACACAAGCATCCATTAGGAAACCAAGCCGCGTCCGTTAAACCCGGGGTTGGGATGGGAAGTAAATTTTTTTGTATGATTTGTACTAATGTTTCGTGTGTTTGGTTGCAGTCTTACAGCAGTGTGTCCTGGGTGGAGTGGAGGTGTCTGTGTGTGTGTGCGTGGAGTAGTTACTGTTGAGCAGCATGAGTCAGCAGGGATCAGTCGGTTCGAAGCAGGGTCAGTTTGTTCTGTTTTAGGGATGATGGGATTCTTGGGAGGAGCAGATGTTGAGTTACAGTTACCACCGCAGTGGCTAGAGCCGGATGAGCAGGTAGCGATGCTTGAGGATGTGTTAGAGCAGCAGGATGGGCCTCATCACCAGCCGGACCTACGATCTGGATTACCCCATACACCGTTCGACATGGTTATGTCACCAGCGTCTACAGAGTCGCAGTTTGAGCCAGTCTCGTCACCAGCCGAGATGATAGAGACACCGCCAGCAGTACCAGAGGGCCATGGAGCGTCGACATGCCCGATTACCGGATCAGGACCGTGTATACCCGATGTAGAGTTGTACCGAGCACCAGTACCAGAGGATTATCGAGCTGGACCTAGTTGCAGAGATCCTGAGCCCAGTTAGCCACCAGTCATTCTGATGCCAGTCGTTCCACCACCTCGACCCGAGTCAGCGAGGACTTGCCAGTTTTGTAGAGGTGAGGGTCATCGCACACCCGATTGTTTCATCGATTCCCCGATCGAGCCGACTTCTCTTTGTCAGTTGTGTGGTAGCTATGGTCATCAGGCGCCCGTGCGTTATCGTGGACCACGTTCAGCGTCCACTCCAGTCTGTCAGTTGTGTGGCCGCGCAGGTCACGTTGCTCATCCTTGCCCGATAGTCGAGCCACGGCATGTCGGAGCACCATCTCGAGACACACACTCGCCACACCCTCCTGGCGCACCTGCCAGCGAATACTTCTGCTAGCCGTTTTGCCAGTGGTGTTGGGCATTTTGGTCTTGCTGGAGGCGTTAGTGTTGTGATTGTGTCCTGAAATCACACTCGTACTCACTCCTGATGATAGTTGGTTGTCGAGATCAGACATTTCGATTTCATGACTTAAACGAATTGGAATTAATTCTGATTTCGGTTTAGTCATTCCAGGTCATATATAAAGGCTTATATGGTCGACCTGGAACCTTAGCCGTTGACTTTCTTGTTGCAGAGAAAGCAGAACCACCTAAACTCAGTGATCCCAAGACCCGGCACTAGCATCCCGGTTTTCCAGCTTTGTGTGCGTGTGTATCTGGTAGAGGCGAAGCATCTGAGTCGCTATTGATCTCGATTACCATTCCTTCCGCTGCCATCTGAGGTAAACACGAGATCGATTGATTCAATTATCAAACCCTAGATCCTAGGCTTTACTACAGTGGTATCAGAGCTATTAGGGTTTAATCCATTGAATCTAAGGCTTGTAATTCGAAAACTGATGTATTTGAATAGATTTATGCTTGCTGTTGTTGGGATTATGTCCTGAAATCACATTGTACTCGCTCTAGAGATAGTTGTATTGTCGAGATTGGACAATTCATGTGATACTGGGTAGTCATAATGTTTTGCTAGAAACCGCTTATGACAAATGAGTTGTAACTCATTTCCAGTATCGTGTGAACCTACAGGGTCACACACCTAAGCAAGTTGGACATAGTTCGTATGGGATTGATCATTGGCATATGGTCTGGTCGATGTGTATCCAATACACATCGAATATGAGTTTTAATGAGGTGTGTCGATCGAAACCATTGGGTACGTTGGTCGACACAAGATGTGTGTCGATCGACACCACTAAGTGTGTCGGTCAACACAAGGCCGAAACCGAAACTGATGTTTCGGTTTACGTCGTGGTCGGTACATATATAAGTGATCTTATGTATTTCGACCTGTAAGAGTAAGCGCCGCCCAGACAGTGTTTTCTCATAGAGAAAACACAGAAACCTCGAAGAACTCAGTTCCCAGGAGATCCGAGCCCCGGTACTAGCATCCCGGCGGATTCCAGCTTGTGTGCGTGTGGACTGAAGTAGAGGCGCAGCATCTGAGGCGCTCCAGAGATCTCGTTTATCTGACCATCTTCCGCTGCCAATCTCCAGGTAAACACGAGATCAGATCCTTGATTCAATTAACTAGACCCTAGATCCTAGGCTTCGGGAACCTGACAGCAATTCTCAATCTAGTAGAATTGGCTCGAAGTTCCATCATTGGTATCATAGCCTTAGGGTTTTACATTGAATCGAACCTGTTCATAGAATTTGATGAGTTAAATTCGTTCATTAGTAAATATGAGTTAGAACAGGTGAGATCGAATCTGATCAAATTCGACTCTGTGTTTTCGCACAGTGTCGATCGACACACTAGGTGTGTCGGTCGACACAGAACGGCGAATTCGACAGAATCGGCGGCTAGGGTTTTTCGCGAAGAAAAACCGAAAGCCTACTGTGTCGATTGACACAGGTTGAGTGTCGGTCGACACAGAACAGATTCGGTCGAGTGTCGATCGACACAGGTTAAGTGTCGGTCGACACAGATCAAATTCGGCGGCTAGGGTTTTCTCGTAGAAAACCTGAAAGCCTACTGTGTCGATCGACACAGGTTGAGTGTCGGTCGACACAGACCTAGCGAATGGTTAATCGGTTCAATTGGATTGGACCGGTTATCATGCTTGGTTAAGTCCGAATAGATCGGTTTAAATTGGATGAATTGGTTCAATTGGATTGAACTGATTATCTCAATTAGCATGAACCGATGGGTTGAATCAGTTTGATTGGATAAAACGGTTCAATTGAATTGGACCAGTTATCACAATCAGTTGAAACTGGTTAAAACGGTTTAAAATTGGATGAGTTGATTCAATTGGATTGAACCAGTTATCGCAATTAGTATAAACCGATTTGAATGGTTAAGATCAGTTTGATCTGATAAGTCGGTTCGATTGGATTGGACCGGTTATCAAAACTGTGTTCGGTTTAGGTCCATGTCGACCGTCACACATGGGTTGTGTCGATCGACATGACCGGTTCAATGAACCAGGTTAATTGGATTAACCGGTTATTTAAATCCGGTTTTTGTTTGGTGGTGTCGATCGACAGACATAGTCTGCGTTGATCGACACAGTACTCGAAATTCTGGTTATTGAACCTGGAATCTGCAGAAACCAAACTAGACTTAAACATAGATCAAAGCTTAGCTTCAATATGGTCAACTGTCAAGACTCATTTCATTGTGTGATGGTCTAGCCAAGAGCTTGGTGTCCACAATTACGTGAGTAAGGCAGGTAATTATGTTGATGGACTTGCAGTGCTTGACATCAACAATTACATGACCTAAGAGATTGATATGCTAACTTTTCAGATTTTAGTTTCCTCAACTAAATATCAAGTAACCTTGATGTCTTGCCCAAATCTTGTCTACTGTCAAGACTTGTGTCGTTTGTTGGATAGTCTTGGAGTCCTTGGTATCCACTGCAACATGAGTAAGGTTGTACTGGGTACAATTAGCAATGATTTGCTTACCTAGATAACTAAAGTTTGGGTAATGGCGAGTCGCCCACTCAGATTTTGGTGAAGTATGGATCTTGGATCATTATATTCATAGAGGAAACATTGTTTTGAATATAATGCGAGTTTTCTTATTAGATAAGATTTCTCATCATATACATAACTAAATCTTTGTTTTTCTTGGATTTCAGCTTATGTCTATGACTACTTTCTCATTGCGATCCGTCCTTGAGAAGGACAAGTTAAATGGATCGAATTTCCTGGATTGGTATCGAAATTTGAGATTCATTCTCAAGCAGGAGAGCAAGGACTATGTCCTTGAGAAAGCTCTTCCAGAAAGGCTTGGGACCAATCGCTCGCGTGCAGTATATAATGCTTGGAATAAGCATTATATTGATGTGGTAGATGTGCGTGGTCTGATGTTGGCTACCATGAATTCGGACTTGAAGAGTCAATACGAGAACATGGAGTCGCCAATAGAGATGATCACCAGCCTGAAACTGAAGTTTCAGGATCTGGCACGAGTTGAGAGATTCCAGATGGTGAAGTCTCTCACTGGGTGCAAGCTACCAGAGGAGGCTCCAGTAAGTCCTCATGTCATTAAACTGATGGGTTACATTGATAACCTGGGGAAACTAGAATGTCCTGTCAGCTTAGAGTTGGCCACTGACATCATTTTGCAGTCATTGCCGTCTAGTTATGATAAGTTTATCAAAAGCTATATCAAGAATAACTTGACGAAGACGTTGACTGAGCTGCATGGCATGCTCAAAACAGCAGAGTAAGACATCATAAAGGGTAAAAGATTTGAGAAATCTTGTGTTGACAAGGGTAGAGGCAGGGCCGTCCAGATTTGGAATCAGGATAAGCCTGTGTCATCTTATAAGCCCAAGTCAGGACCGTCTGGTGTTAAAAAGTGCTTCTACTGCGATAAGTCAGGGCATTGGAAGAGAGATTGCATTAAGTTCTTGGAAGATTCACAAGAAATGAAGGAGATGTATGGTACTTCTTCTTCAGGTATTGTGTTATTACTTCAAGTTCTACGTTTGTATTGGATACTAGTTGTGGTACTGATATTTTGGAAATATGCAGGACCTAAGCAACAGTAGAACATTGAAGAAAGGACAAGTGGAACTGCGTGTCTGGTATGAAGCAATGGTTGCTACATGAGCCGTAGAGATTCTCCACTTGTAGGAGCTTTTCATACTTGGTTTTAGAAATTAAGTAATTGCTACTATGTATCTGCCTTGTGCAGAGATGTCTTTCATTTTCTTGTAAAGAATTTGGATGTTTTTCATTTTGATAAAAGACAAGTTTTGTTCTTTAGATCTTAATGAAATATCATATGGTAGCACCCCGTTTGGAATGGGTTTTATATCTTAAACCAGCGTGAGTTTGAATATAACACAAATACTAAAGGTTTAACTCTGATGACTTGAACTCGACTTTTCCTTGTCATAGTCGTTTAACCACATAAAGTGAAGCGGATTCAGAAGTTCCATAGTATTGGACTCATTTGATTATTAATCGTTTGAGATATGAATTCTGCTCACTGGGCCAAATGACTAAGGCCCTTTTAGCAGAGCTAAAGGAAACGGGCCAAAGGCTTATTGGGCTTTACACATGCTAATGTATGCGGCCCGATGAGCATTAGTGCCAAAAGAAATCTTATGTACTTCATTACCTTATTGATAGCATCAATAAGTATGGCTGTGTTCATTTGATGAAACACAAGCAGGAATCCCTTGAGGAGTTCCAAGATGAAGTGTAGAACCGATTTGACAGAAGTATTGAGATCCTCGATTGGATCGCGGAGGAAAATACTTGAGTCATGAATTGGGTGATCATCTGACAGAATGAATCGGATCTTATTAGATATGCTCCGATTAATGATGAGTCACAGGAATCTTCCATAATCATTTAAGAATTCGTTCTAAAATGTCTGTCTTTGCGCAGAAAAGGGTTTCAATCAGAATCAATTGAAAGACACCACATTGGATGTGGACTGGAAGTCTTTTCAAGAAAGTTGTTTCTGATTATTTGGGGATGATAGCTAATAAGCTTGAACCCAAATCTGATTAGTTCTACCTCGCTGGTTGTCCTAGGGAAACCGAGGCTTACTACTTTTATAACCGATCCGAGAACAATGATTTGTTGTTCGGAACTATGTCTTTTGAGAAAGATCATACTTTCAAAAGGAACAGTGGGAGTAAAAGTACACATCGAAGAAATTCGATAAACACAGGAGGCTGCTCAACCTGTTGAGGGAGAGCAGCGGTGAGATCTACAAAGTGCTGTAGGATCTACACCTGTGGAGCCTGAAATTTGCAGATCCGAAAGGATCCGTCACTAACTCGAGAGTGATTTCTCGTAGCCGATTGTCGTGATCTGTTGATCATTGAAAAGTGACGAGCATGCGAAATTCAAAGAAGCGATGGTGAGCCCCAACTCCGAAAATTGGCTGGGTATGCATGTTAGCTTCACCGATCCATTTCTGGATTGAAGCAAACATCTTGGAGTTGGAATCAACATTCTGATAATGTGGTCAAGAGTTTTGACTTGATCAGAATAGAAATGAAACCATGTGTTTACAAGAAGACTAGTGGGAGCGTAATTGCAAATTCTCACACTGTATGTAGATAACATACTTAATCTCATAAACGACGTTCCGACGCTAAAGTCTTATCAAGATTTGGGTAGGAAGTCAAATTTAACGATGGACATGGGAGAAGGCCGTAAAAGTTCTTGGAAAAAGGGTCCATTGGAATGGATCAGAAAGGCTAATTGGATCGTGTCAAAATCCTTACGATGATAAGGTATTGGACAGTTCTAATGTGCTTGATTCCAAGAATGGCTTCATACCAAAGGTCTTATGGCAATAATCTAAGCAAGAAGAAGTGTCTTGGACACTGGCTGAGCTAGTAACAATATTAGCAAGATGAAGTGTTTTTGAACACTGGCTGAACTAGTATTATGAGTGTGATTACTAATGCTGCTGCAATAGAATCCTTCATGAATGCCATATTTTGCACTCGTCTAGATGCAGCTTACGCATAAAGCATGACGAGAAAATGCCAATATGTTCCGGTAATAGTCACTGAACAGTTACCAGAAATATCCCAAGTGTTTGACGAACACTAAGGATAGGTTCGTGGTGAACTGATAAGGTGACGAACCAGTTGAAAGTAGTTAGACGGACAAAGACGATTCCCGGTTCCCACCTGGTTATGTCTCTTTGTCTGAATGACGGTGCTATCTGTTGGAAAGGCTCCAAGCAGTGGACCGTAGAATAGTGCTTTTATCTGAATGGCGGTGTGGTTTGTTGGAATTGTTTCAAGCAATAACACCGCAGTCTCTCCCACAACCTAAGCACAAAATTTATTCTGTTGATGTAGGTATAAGATATCTGAAGAGATGATCTTGATTCTAGTGGGAGTTATTTTAGTTATGTTGTAATCTTTACATAGATATGCCATGGTAGTGTTTATGTAAGTTAAACTGACATCAGTATTATTTAATTATTGGATAATTAAGTGATGGTCCCAAAGTATTTTATGGTCATCATATAGGTCATCAAGTTGAGGACTTGATCATGAAACCCTATAAGCAAAAGATGACATAAATTACGATTGTCCCTAGTCAAGGTTGTTGAAGTGGAACACCAATAACCGCGAGAGACTAGCATGTGAGGTGACTGTTGGACTAAGTTTCATGGAGTCAACGATATTATTATCACAGTCAATCACATAGATATATGTTGGTGAACATATGATCGGACATGACCCGCTAATGAGAACTCCACAGGATAGTTATATCAGTGTCATGGGAGGTTCTCATTACGACTATAGAGTATAGTCCTTAGACCTGAGTTCATCATGCTCTCTAGCATATGAATTGGTGCGTTTTGACCTTGTCAAACGTCATTCCGTAACTGGCGGCTATAACGGCATTGCTTATGCGTATCATGAAGTATGTGTAGAAACAGGGATGGAAAAAGATGGGATTTGTCCCTCCTATAATGGGAGATAGATATCTCAGGGCCCATCGAAGATTTGATACTGAGAAAATGCATGGCCGTGCTCAAACGAGGTGATTTTCAGTCGTTTGTTTTATCAGTATAGATCAGAAGTTCGATGAACATGATGTTGGCTATAATAAGGATGACACAGTCTCTTGCCTTATGCCATATCGAGATATAGCGACAAAGGGATTATAGGAATAGGTAATTCCAGTACAAGTGGGAGATTGTTGGGATTATGTCCTGAAATCACATTGTACTCGCTCTGGAGATAGTTGTATTGTCGAGATTGGACAATTCATGTGATACTGAGTAGTCATAATGTTTTGCTAGAAACCGCTTATGACAAATGAGTTGTAACTCATTTCCAGTATCGTGTGAACCTACAGGGTCACACACCTAAGCAAGTTGGACATAGTTCGTATGGGATTGATCATTGGCATATGGTCTGGTCGATGTGTATTGGATACACATCGAATATGAGTTTTAATGAGGTGTGTCGATCGACACCATTGGGTACGTCGGTCGACACAAGATGTGTGTCGATCGACACCACTAAGTGTGTCGGTCGACACAAGGCCGAAACCGAAACTGATGTTTCGGTTTACGTATATAAGTGATCTTATGTATTTCCACCTGTAAGAGTAAGCGCCGCCCAGACAGTGTTTTCTCAGAGAGAAAACACAGAAACCTCGAAGAACTCTGTTCCCAGGAGATCCGAGCCCCGGTACTAGCATCCCGGCGGATTCCAGCTTGTGTGCGTGTGGACTGAAGTATAGGCGCAGCATCTGAGGCACTCCAGAGATCTCGTTTATCTGACCATCTTCCGCTGCCAATCTCCAGGTAATCACGATATCAGATCCTTGATTCAATTAACTAGACCCTAGATCCTAGGCTTCGGGAACCTGACAGCAATTCTGAATCTGGTAGAATTGGCTCGAAGTTCCATCAGCTGTTTCATGTTTTGATCAAGAAAACCTCGGTTTTAGTCTGTGATTTAAAACGATGAACTTGTATTTTCGCATGGTGTCGATCGACACTAATCTTGTGTCGGTCGACACGCCGCAAAAACGCGTATAAATTTTAGGGTTCCGATCTTAGAGATCGGATTTCCTGTTACCCTAATGTGTCGGTCGACACACTGGGTGCGTCGGTCGACACGGTTATATTTGGTTGATTTCGGTTAAATTAGATTTACCGGTTATCGACTCGGTTCAATTGGATTGAACCGGAAAAGCCAATTTGGTTTTGGTTATGTCATGTCGAACGACACAGTGATGTGTGTCGATTGACATGGATCATTAAACCGGACCGATTCAATTAGATTGAGCCGGTTAAGGAAATTCGATCCGGTTTGACCGGTTATCGAAGTTCGGTTTAAATTAGGCTGTGTCGACCGACACCAATGGTTGGTGTCGATCGACACACCACTCGCAGATTTGGTGGTTGAACCTCAAATTGCGAATACCAAACCAAATTTAATCCAATGTTCTAGATTAACCTAAACTTAATAAATCTAGATATTTTGAACAACTTAAAAACTTCTTGGATGCATATTGGATATGTGTCAAGATTAAATAGTTCTTTTCTCAACTTAATATCAAGTGATCTTGATGTCTTGCCCGATCTTGTCTACTGTCAAGATTCGTTTCGTTGTTGGATAGCCTTGGAGTCCTTGGTATCCACAACTACATGAGTAAGGCAGGTGATCATTGATAGACTTGCAGTGCGACTGTCAATAATCACAAGACTGAAGAGATTGGTTTACTTGACTGGGCTATCAGAAGTTCTGGGCCCAGAGACATCAGAGTGGGTAAGACATGGATTGTCTTATCTGCGACCAAGAGTTGTACTGGGTACAATTAGCAATGATTTGCTTACCTAGATAACTAAAGCTTGGGTGATGGCGAGTCGCCCACTCAAATTTTGGTGAAGTAAGGATCTTGGTTCATTGTATTCATCTGAGGAAACATAGTTTTGAATACAATGCGAGTTTTCTTATTGGATAAGAATTCTCATTTCCTTGAACTTCATAACTAAAACCTCTACCTCTTTTAATTACAGCTATGTCTGTCCCAACTCACATCAATAGTTTATCGCTAAGATCCGTCCTTGAGAAGGACAAGCTTAATGGATCAAATTTCTTGGAATGGTATCGGAACCTGAGAATAGTTCTCAGGCAGGAGAACAAGGAATATGTCCTTACAAGAGTTCTCCCCGAGAGGCCACGTTCCAATGCCACGCATGCAGATAAGAATGCTTGGGATAAGCATTCTGCTGATGTCAAAGACGTTAATTGTCTAATGCTGGTGACTATGAACTCTGAGATGCAGAAGCAATATGAGAACAAGATGTCACCGATTGAGATGATTAACAGCCTGAAAGCCTTGTTTCAGGAGCAAGCTCGCACAGAGAGATACCAAACGGTTAAATCTCTCATGGATTGCAAGCTGGCTAAGGACAGTCCAGTGAGTCCTCATGTCCTTAAAATAATGGGTTACATTGATAACCTGGGGAAACTGGACTGTGCCATTAGCCAGGAGCTGGCCACTGACATGATTCTGCAGTCTTTGCCGTCGTGTTTTGATCAGTTCATCATGAACTACAACATGCAAAACATGACTAAGACATTGAATGAGTTGCACGGCATGCTAAAGACAGCAGAGCCGAATCTCAAGAAGGCAACTCCTAATGTATTGATGGTACAAGGGGGTAAAAGGTTGAAGAAACCTAGCAAGGATAAGGGAAAGGCTAAAGCTGTCCAGACTGAGAGTCAAGACAAGCCCAAGCCCAAGCCCAAATCCGGGCCTTCTCCTGAGGACAAATGCAACTACTGCAAGCAGCTAGGGCATTGGAAGAGAGACTGCAAGAAATTCATGAAAGATTACAAGAAGCTGAAGAAGACGTATGATGCGTCTGATTCAGGTATTTATGTTATCGAACTTAATGTTATGACTTCTAGTTCTACTTCGTGGGTATTGGATACCGGCTGCGTTGCTCATATTTGTACTAATATGCAGGCACTAAGAAACAGTAGAACGCTGAAGAAAGGACAAGTGGAGCTACGGGTCGGGAATGGAGCTAAGGTTGCTGCACTGGCCGTAGGCACTTATGATTTGTCTTTACCTTCTGGCATGGTTTTAGAATTGAATAATTGCTAATTTGTACCTGCGATTAGCAGAAACATAATTTCAGTTTATGTTTTGGATTTGGAAGATTTTGATTTTGCTATTAAGAATAAAGTTTGTTCTTTTCATCGTAATGATACATTTTATGGTAGCGCCCCATTAGATAATGGGTTATATATCTTAAACCAAGAAATGCATGTCTTTAACATAAATACAAAGCGGTTTAAGTCAAATGACGAAAACCCGACTTTCTTATGGCATTGTCGTTTGGGCCACATCAATGAGAAACGCATTCAGAGGCTCCATCGAAATAGGCTTCTGGGCTCATTTGATTTTGAATCATGTGAGAAATGTGAATCTTGCTTGATGGGAAAAATGGCTAGGGCCCCTTTCAACAAACCGACTGAAAGGGCCAGTGATTTATTGGGCCTTATTCATATTGATGTATGTGGGCCAGTGAGCACTAATGCCACTGGAAATTACAAGTACTTCATTACCTTTACTGATGACTTCAGTAGGTATGGCTATGTTTATTTGATGAGACATAAGTTTGAATCCTTTGATAGATTCAAGGAGTTCAAGAGTGAAGTACATAACCAACTTAGCAAAAGTATTAAAGTTCTGCGGTCGGATCGCGGAGGAGAATACTTGAGTCAAGAGTTCAGTGACTTTCTGAGCGAGTGTGGAATTGTTTCACAACTCACTCCTCCTGGAACACCCCAATGGAATGGAGTGTCAGAGAGGAGGAATCGAACTTTATTGGATATGGTTCGGTCTATGATGAGTTATTCAGATCTTCCATTATCCTTTTGGGGATACGCTTTAGAAACGTCTGCGTTTACACTAAATAGGGTGCCGTCTAAATCAGTGGAAAAGACACCATATGAATTGTGGACTGGGAATATTCCAAGTCTGTCTTTCCTAAAGATTTGGGGTTGTGAGGCTTATGTCAAACGTTTAGTCTCTGACAAGCTCGCACCCAAATCAGATAAATGCTACTTCGTTGGTTATCCTAGGGAAACCAAGGCATACTACTTTTACAACAGATCTGAGAACAAAGTCTTTGTTGCTCGGGACTATTCTTTTCTTGAGAGAGAATTTCTTTCTAAGAAGAACAGTGGGAGTAAAGTACATCTCGAAGAAATTCAAGATGCACAGGAGACTGCTCAACCTGCTGAGGAAGAGCAACAGTTGGATCCACAAAGTTCTGTGGAGCCTACACCTGTGGAGCCTGAAGTTCGCAGATCCAGAAGGATCCGTCACGAACCCGAGAGATATTATGGATTTATCGTGACCAACTGCAATGATCTGATGATCATTGAAAGTGACGAACCAGCGACCTTCGCGGAAGCAATGATGGGCCCGGACTCCGAAAAATGGCTTGGAGCCTCTAAATCCGAAATGGGATCCATGTCAGAAAACCAAGTATGGTCCTTGGTCGATTTACCTAATGGTGCAAAAGCCATTGAGTGTAAATGGATCTTCAAGAAGAAGATTGATGTGGATGGTAATGTCCAAATTTATAAACTAGGTTGGTGGCTAAAGGTTTCAAACAGATACATGGTATTGACTATGATGAAACCTATTCCCCAGTCGCTATGCTTAAATCCATTCGGATTCTTCTAGCAACTGCTGCTTATTATGATTATGAGATTTGGCAGATGGATGTCAAAACCGCCTTCTTGAATGGAATTCTGGAAGAGGATGTGTATATGACACAGCCTGAGGGTTTTGTAGATCCTACGAATGCTGGGAAGGTATGCAAGCTTCATAAATCCATTTATTGATTGAAGCAAGCATCACGGAGTTGGAATCTTCGTTTTGATGAAACAGTAAAACAATTTGGTTTCATCAAGAACGAAGAAGAACCATGTGTATACAAGAAGACTAGTGGGAGCGGAATTGCGTTTCTCGTACTGTATGTCGATGACATACTTATTCTCGGTAATGACGTTCTGTTGCTTCAGTCTGTTAAGACTTGGCTCGGAAGTTGTTTTTCCATGAAAGACATGGGAGAAGCCGCGTACATCCTTGGAATCAGAATCTACAGAGACAGAGCGAATAGGCTGATTGGATTGTGCCAGGACACTTATATTGATAAGGTGTTGCACAGATTCAAGATGCATGATTCCAAGAAGGGCTTCATTCCGATGTCTCATGGCATTAGTCTCAGCAAGAAGCAGTGTCCGGCGACGCATGCTGAGCGAGAACGCATGAATAGGATTCCTTATGCTTCTGTAATAGGATCTATCATATATGCCATGCTCTGCACTCGTCCAGATGTAGCTTACGCGTTAAGCATGACGAGCAGATACCAATCTGATCCAGGTGAAGATCACTGGACAGCTGTCAAGAATATTCTCAAATATTTGAGAAATACCAAGGATAAGTTCTTGGTATATGGAGGAAGTGAAGAGCTTGTGGTGAATGGATTCACTGATGCGAGTTTTCAGACAGACAGAGACGATTTCCGATCACAGTCAGGATACGTCTTCTGTCTAAATGGCGGTGCAGTGAGCAGGAAGAGCTCTAAGCAGAATACCGTAGCTGATTCCACGACGGAAGCTGAATATGTTGCTGCTTCAGAAGCGGGAAAGGAAGCTGTTTGGATCAAGAAGTTCATGAGTGAACTTGGTGTGGTTCCTAGTATCTTGGAGCCAGTGGCTTTTTTTTGTGACAACAATGGAGCCATTTCTCAGGCGAAAGAACCTAGGTCACACCAGAAGTCCAAACACATAGAGAATAGATATCACCTGATTCGTGATATCGTCAATAGAGGAGAAGTGAAGATCAGCCGAGTTCCGACGGACGAGAACATCGCTGATACTCTGATTAAGCCACTCTCAAAGCCTAAGCATGAGAGTCATACTACTGCTGTAGGCATTAGAGATCTTAAGATGTAATCTTGATTCTAGGGGGAGTTCTGGTTGTTTTATTTTAGTTATATTAAGATGTTCTTGTAAACATACTTTTGGATATGTTTAATGAAATTTAATTTCAGCATTATTTATTGTGATCTAAATAATGGTCCCAAAACAAGTTTATGCCATATTATAGGTGATCAAGTTGAGGACTTGATCATGAAACCCTATAAGTTATAGATGACATAAATTATAATGTGTCCCTAGTCGAGGTTGTCAAAGTGGGACACTGACAACCGCGAGAGACTAGCTTGTGAGGTGACTGTTGACTAAGTTTCCTGGAGTCAGTGATATGAGTATCACATTCAGTCACATAGATATATGTTGATGAACATATGATCGGACATGACTTGCAAATGAGAAGTCTCCAGGATAGTTATATATGTGTCATGAGAGGTTCTCATTAGGACTATAGAGTATAGTCCTTAGACCTGAGTTCATCATGTTTTCTTGCATATGAATTGGTGCACTTTGACCTTGTCAAACGTCGACCCGTAACTGGCGGCTATAAAGGCATTGCTTAGGTGTATCATGAAGTGTGTATAGGAACAGGGATGGAACAAGACGGGATTTGTCCCTCCTGTATAACAGGAGATAAATATCTCAGGGCCTATCGAAGATTTAATACCGAGAAAATGTGTGGCCGCACGCAAACGAACTGTAGTTCAGTTGTTTGTCTTGTTCAGTATAGATCAGGAGTTCGATAAACACGATATTGGCTTAATAAGGATGACACTAATCTTGCCTTATGCCAAATCGAGATATAGAGACAAAAGGATTATAGGAATTGATGATTCCAGTACAAGTGGGAGATTGTTGGGATTGTGTCCTGAAATCACACTCGTACTCACTCCTGATGATAGTTGGTTGTCGAGATCAGACATTTCGTGTAATACTGGGTGGTTGCAATGCTTTGCTAGAAGCCTCTTGTAATCTGTAAGTAGTGGACTTACTGCTAGTATTATATGATCCTATAAGGTCACACACCTAAGCAAACTGGAAGCATAAATATGGGAACGATCATTATGGTAATGATCATGTTGATGTGTATTGGATACACATTGATATTGAGTTTTATAGTGGTGTGTCGATCGACACAGTGAGTGTGTCGATCGACACAGATCGGGTTTCGAAACTGACGTTTCAATTTCATGACTTAAACGAATTGGAATTAATTCTGATTTCGGTTTAGTCATTCCAGGTCATATATAAAGGCTTATATGGTCGACCTGGAACCCTAGCCGTTGACTTTCCTGTTGCAGAGAAAGCAGAACCACCTAAACTCAGTGATCCCAAGACCCGGCACTAGCATCCCGGCTTTCCAGCTTTGTGTGCATGTGTATCTGGTAGAGGCGAAGCATCTGAGTCGTTGTTGATCTCGATTACCATTCCTTCCGCTGCCATCTGAGGTAAACACGAGATCGATTGATTCAATTATCAAACCCTAGATCCTAGGCTTTACTACAGTTAGGTTAGGATAGGAGTAGTTAGGCCAGGTAAGTGGGGGCAGTAACTTCTTTCTGTCTTGTAGATAGATCGGCAGATAGGCGACTTTGCGTGTCGTCTTTGACCTTTCGGATGTATAGCGGCGCAGTATGGGTTTTTGGATATGATGGCGGCCATGTGTGTAGGGACTCTGATCAGGACCATGTACTAAAAACCTTATGACGTATGATATATCATTTTATGTATGTGGTGGATGCAGAGTGTTCAGCTGATCGTTTTGAGTAGCATAGTAACTATTTACATGATTGAGATGGTTATGAAAGCAAATAGACTACTGTGTGAAAACAAATGATGAGTGGAACTGACGACCGTTCATCATGACCTGAACCCGGACTGACGACGCATCGGACCGATCATTAGATTGCGTGATAATATGTGTGGTAATTGCTGGTTTCATTTCTTGCTTGATTGATTGATTGATTGTTTTGTTGTGCGGTAGATTGCGTAGTGATTAGCGTGCGTGGTTTTTGGTAGACTGATTGTTTTGGTCTTAGAGACCGTTGGGTTGCTTGTTGTTCGGGAATTTGAGTAGTGATTGATCGCTTTTCTTCGGTTTTGTTAGAAAGGTAAAGTGTTGATTTTGTTTTAATTTTATTTCAAGTTTTGAGCCGACTGAGAACGGTTGTGTTCAACCGTCAATTCACGAGGGAACAAACTTATAGTGTATTGTTATTTAATCACGAGTAACCGTCGGGTACGTGATTAAGTAACCATATTTCTATGGGAAAGTGATATCGGGGATAGAACGGGATGAAACTAATTGTTCCAGTGAGTTGTTGAATTGAATGTAGGACGGAATGACAATGCGATGTGAATCCGAGACCGAACCCGAACCCGAAAGCGAGATGAAGTGTCAAGACATCGTGAGACCAGTAGATCATACTGTGAAGCAGTGGTAAACATCGTCAGTGGAGAATGTATCAGCTTATCAAGCGACCAACAGGAAGAAGCCGAGAAGTATGATGAGTTAGCAAAGAGATTTGGGAAAGAAAAATCAGTGATGTTGTTGAAATCAGTCAGACGGAAGCAGGTGATCAGATTTTTGAAGAGGGTCCCAGAAAGAAGGGAAGAAGAAGTCACAACCCGAAGGATGTGAAGGTCGAAGCGAAGTGGGGAAGCCGAAGTGAGAATCAGAGCAAAGAAGATAACCAGAGTTAAGTAAGGATCGAGACCGATGGAGTCAGTTAAGAGTGAAGCGGATTTGGGTGGTGTGGAAGCCAGTGGTATGCAGCAGTGTTAGAGTATAGAAGCGTCGGAGTGGAGTGATGAAGTGAATTGCAGGGTTCGGAACCAAATTCCTGTAAGTGGGGAAGAATGTGATACCCCGTATCAAAAATACGGTCAACGGGCAGCAGAAAGTCAACCGGGGGCAAAATTGTCATTTTACCAAATTCAGGGGTAAAATGGTAATTTCGCCAAAGTTCGAGACGGAAGCCGAGACAGGCCAAAGATTAATGTTTAGAAGACCAGAATTGGAAGAATCGGAGCATAAACATGTTTTACGACTTGTCGGGAATGGAAACCCACAAACCCGAGGAAACTCCAAAAATTCATAACCGAAGCTACGTAAGTCCGAACGGAGTGATTTAAAATGATAAATTCATCAAATAGCATGGAGAATCAGTTTGTAGAAGTTTGGAGATTTATGGGAATCAGTTGGTATTTTCTAAAACAATATCCGCAAAACCGAAGAAACCGAAGCATTGGGTCGGAATGGGTTAAGGAATGGTTTAATTCGATTTGGGAAGGGTTTTTGGTACAAAATAAGCTCTGCATGGACATGTGTCTATCCTCTGAAGGTTCCACATCCCTTGGGTGCATGCACTTGCATGGGTATGTGCATGAACCAAAAGATTGTTGTTGCAAAACACTCTCATTTTTTCTCCCAAAAATCTCTCTCTACCTCACACCCACGAGCTCTCTCTCCTCTCTCTCTATATTCATCCCACTTGCCCAGAAAACCCAGAAAAAGCCTTGAATCTTCATAGAACTTCAAGAACATTCAAAGTGTTCTTGAGTGTTCATAAGACCTTCTTTCACCAAAATTGCCATAACTTCTTCAATTTAAACCCAAATCAACTTCTGCAAAGTGCTATAGCTTCCTCTCTCCCTCCTATACAATCGTCAGCCAGCCACCGTCGTCGTCGTCGCCGGATCTCGCCGGAATCTGGACGGCAAGCATCCGCAGATTAGGGTTTGATGGATCTCTCTCTTCCTTCACCAGATCTGAACGTTTTGAAGCCATGGATGGATAGATCTTCTCTTTGCGGTCAGTTTGATATGTAGATCGTCACCTGAGTCGCCAGAAAAAGGGGTGAACCGGCCGGTCAACGCCGGACCACCGCCGGTCAACGCCGGAGCCGGTCACCGGAGAAGCCTTGCCGCCGTCAGTTGGAAGCCGGTTCTTCAAGGAGCAGTTTGGAAGGATTAGATAAAGAATTGGAGTTGGTTTGGAGTTGATTAAAACGGGGTCGAAGTTGAGTTGAACCGGTCAACGGTTCAATCTCAAACCGGTTTAATCAAACCGGTCCAATTGGAGTTGGTTCGGTTTACTACATTGGTTCAGTGGTCCAGGTTGGTCCAGAGGTCAACGGTCAAGGCGTGGTCAACTCGTCGGGTCAACGGTCAACGCACGGGTCAACGGTCAACCGCCAGTCAACGCGGTCAACCGCCGGTCAACGCCGAAAACCAAGCCGGTCAACGCTTGGTTCACGGCCGTTCCGAGATTTCGGGAGTGTTCGTGGTTTGGAGTTCGAGATTCGAGAGTTTAGAGTTCGAGATTCGGGAGTTCGGAGTTTGAGATTCAGGAGTTCGGGGTTCGTGTCGGACATCTCGGGATTCACATTCGCATCGAGCCGTCATTCCGCGTCTATCTCACTGTGAGTCGGCTCACAAACCTTTATATTCATTTAGACCGAGAATCGAGAAACCGTAGTGCTAGGATTGCATACCCGTTAATTAACCTGATTGGTAATTAATAATTAATTGGACGTTTAATGTTAAACCGGTTAGGATCGGATAAGCATGTTAGGGTTTAACAGAATTAAAAGGTTAATTGGTTGTGTGCCGCTAGGTCGTTAGTAACGATTGATTGATGCATTCATATAGACACCGTTTCAATAGAACCGTATATGCATATATATGTATAAGAATGATAATTAATGAATCTATATACGGGAATTAAGACGACCTTAAAATATGAGTTAAACCTAAACAAACGTATAGAATATTATAACGGGATCGGGGTTTAGGTTTAATAGCGGGTTTGGGTAATGAATCAATTAATTAATAATGAGACGTCGGGGAGTTAGTAGGTTTACTAACTCTAAACCGACATATCGAGAAGTTAATAAAAGATACCTAGGATGGGTTAATAAGGAAGTGGTGTGTGTTGTGAGCCGTCTACGGGTTAGCAATCCGCTAACCCAAGGTAGCGGACGTGAATGAATTAAAAGACTTAGAAACCCTAATAGGCCTGCATGTGTTGTGATTGTTGTGATTGATGTGATGATTGTGATTGCGTGATTATTATGTTGTTGTTGTGAGATTTGTGTGCAGGCTTCTTAGACTGCTCGGTGTTGGGCCGAGCAGTTATTGTGGACGCTTAGTCCGGTCACGGGACCGGGTAAGTTAGTTGGTGCTGACTAGGTGTCTAACCTAGTCATAGCGGTGGTGTTGATAGGATAGTGGCTTGCGGAATGGTTCGGGGTTTATCATTATTATTTGTTGTTGATTGCGTGATCTGTGCTAGAGTTCCAGCGAGTCTGCGTGTTTATATTTCTGCACTAGGACTCTAGGGTGCGTTAGATTCTGCAAGCCTAGGTTTTGATTACGTTCCGGTACTTCCGACCCGATTGGATCCTCGGGTTTTTACCTAACCGGGTCATGGTGATTCCGGTTATGGTGTTAACCTACTGGGTGACGCCGGTAGGTGTGTGATTCGGAGAATACGGGGTCATGTCCTAGGGCCGAATCACATGGAAACTCAGGTTACCGGGGGTAACATGAGTCACCGCGTATCGATGGACGGAGAACGGTGTCCTATACGTGGGACCTTGTGTACACGTTTAGGAGTCGTGGGTTAGTTACCACATAGGTGACGATGTAAACCCGTGGAAGTTACCGAGTTCGTAGGGTCCAGCGTTGTTTTGTTATTTTCCCTTTATTGCGTGTTAGATAGATCGAGTCCAATCGAGGACATGTGCCGCAGTGCCTTCGATTCCCTTAATTCTCTTTATCTTTGGCATTGATTGTGTGTGTGGATTTATCACGACATGGTAGTGCGTGATCGACCATTTATTCCTGTTGATTGTTATTTTGGGTTTTGGGGCGGGAATTTGTAGTTCTAGATAGACTAGAAGCCTTTAGTGGGGAGCCGATTCACTGGGTGATCTTAGATCGCTCATTAGACTCTTTTGTGTTTTTCAGGTTTAGCAGTGACGGACGCGGGAGGCCTCGGTTTAGTTTTGGGATGGCTTGTGACGGGATTTGGTTCGGGGTTTTGGATGTTTTATTTTCGGTTCGGATTTGGCGCCATTCTATGTGTTTGATTTACTTATGTGCTTTGAGATGGCGATTGTTTGTAAAAATTCTATTAAACGTTGTGATGAACGCTTGATTACTCAGAAATGAAATTGTTTCCCTGATATGAGGTTTCGTCCGAAACGACATAACTCACTGAAGTGGTACAAGGTGTACAACTTGTATTACGGAAGTGAGGATAGCGAGGTCAAAGATGGATTAGTGCGAGCCCTTGTCTCAAACCGATCTGTCTCTGACTTCGTCCTGTGGCGAACCTTTCCCGTTCGACTTGCTCGGGTTCGATCGGTCATGTTCTTGTTTGATTATTGACCGGTCAGCTCGATGGTCAGCGGAGAATGGGAAAGGCGCGTTACAATCTGTATCTCAAGCTTTTCCCCTATTCTCTCGCTGGAGAGGCTGCAGCTTGGCTGAAACAACTTCCAACTGGGAAGTTTACTTCTTGGGATGCTGTGAAGAGAGAGTTTTTGAGGCACTTTTATGATGATGCTCGCTCTGATCAGTCGAGACAGGCTATTCTCACCTTCACCCAAGGTCCTACAGAGCCTCTTAAGTCTGCTTGGATGAGGTTTAAGAAGTACCAACGTGACTGTCCTCATCATGGATTCTCTGAAGTGACGCTGCTGGGCATATTCTTCAGAGCCATTGATCTCCATTATCAGTCTGCATTGGATAATGCCAGCAATGGAAATTTCAATACAAGGACTCCTGAGCAGGCTAGAGTGCTAATTGACAACTTGGTAAGCAGCAATAGCGCCAAGAATGCTGATAGAAGAAGAAAGGAGTCTGGTGGAAAGATAGATAATCAGAAGATTGCTGATATTAGGAACAAGCTGGACACTGTTCATAGTTTGTTGACTGGAAAGAAAGCTGTCCACTTTGCTCAGAATGTTGAGATGTTTAAGGCTGAAAAAGACAACCAATAAGAGGATGTGAACTACATCAGTGGCTCTGAACTACATAGGTTTGGAAATCAGCAAGATAATTCTTATCAGAGGACTTATGGATCACCTTCCTATCAGACATCTCCTGCTGCTAGTGCTCATGAGAGCAAGATGGAAACCATGATGGAGCGGTTGCTGGAAGGTCAGACTAAGACTACTGTGGACTTCAACAGGAAGCTGGATGTTGTGTATGAAGATCTGAATGGGAAGTTTGAGTCATTGAGCACTCATGTGAAGAAGCTAGATGTTCAAATCCAACAGACATCTCAAGCAGTGCAAAGGCAAAATGGAGCTGGGAAAGCTAAACAGAACATATCTGTCATTGATGTGATCATAAGAGATGATATTGACTTGCTGGAGGAAGAAGAGAGCATAATCTCGGATTTTCTGGATGAATTATGTATGTCTGTGACAAGCATCGATCGACACAACTCGTGCATCGATCGACACAGTCCCGATACGTCTGATGGAATTGCTCGAAATCGCACTGCATCGATCGACACAGATTGCAGACAGGACCAGAAACATGCAACAGTCCTAGAACGAGTGTATAAGCCCTCTGTGCCATATCCTAAAGTTCCTAAACTGTCTAAACAGGAGCTAGAAGTGGCTACCTGCATAAGAGTGATGGAGAAGCAACTGATTCAGATTTCAGAAAAGATTCCAGACCCAGGAGCCTTTGTGCTAGACTGTTCCATCTCTAAGGACAGATTCAAGCGTTCTCTGTGTGACTTAGGATCTTGTGTGAATCTCATGCCATACTCTGTGGCTGTAAGATTAGGACTGATGGATTTCCAGCCTACTAGGATCTCTCTTATCCTAGCTGATCGATCAAAGAGGTATCCAGAAGGAGTTCTTGAGGACGTTTGTGATACCCCGTATCAAAAATACGGTCAACGGGCAGCAGAAAGTCAACTGGGGGCAAAATTGTCATTTTACCAAAGTCGGGGGTAAAATGGTAATTTTGCCAAAGTCGGGGGTAAAATGGTAATTTTGCCAAAGTTCGAGACGGAAGCCGAGACGGGCCAAAGATTCTTATGTTTCAACATAAATAATGTTTAGACGACCAGAATTGGAAGAATCGGAGCAGAAACATGTTTTACGACTTGTCGGGAATGGAAACCGACAAACCCGAGGAAACTCCAAAAATTCATAACCGGAGATACGTAAGTCCGAACGGAGTGAATCGAAATGCTAAATTCATCAAATAGCATGGAGAATCAGTTTATAGAGGTTTGGGGATTTATGGGAATCATTTGGTATTTTCTAAAACAATATCCGCGAAACCAAAGCATCGGGTCGGAATGGGTTAAGGAATGGTTTAATTCAATTTTGGAAGGGTTTTTGGTACAAAATAAGCTATGCATGGACAGGTGTCTATCCTCTGGAGGTGCCACATCCCTTGGGTGCATGCACTTGCATGGGTATGTGCATGAACCAAAAGATTGTTGTTGCAAAACACTCTCATTTTTTCTCCCAAAAATCTCTCTCTACCTCACACCCACGAGCTCTCTCTCCTCTCTCTCTATATTCATCCCACTTGCCCAGAAAACCCAGAAAAAGCCTTGAATCTTCATAGAACCTCAAGAACATTCAAAGTGTTCTTGAGTGTTCATAAGATCTTCTTTCACCAAAAATGCCATAACTTCTTCAATATAAACCCAAATCAACTTCTGCAAAGTGCTATAGCTTCCTCTCTCCCTCCTCTACAATCTCCAGTCAGCCACCGTCGTCGTCGTCGCCGGATCTCGCCGGAATCTGGCCGGCAAGCATCCGCGGATTAGGGTTTTGGGGAATTTCTCTCTTCCTTCATCTGATCTGAATGTTTTGAAGCCATGGATGGTTAGATCTCTTCTTTGCGGTCAGTTTGATAGGTGGATCGTCTTCTGAGTCAACGGAAAAAGTGGTGAACCGGCCGGTCAACGCCGGACCACCGCCGGTCAACGCCGGAGAAGCCCAACCGCTGCCAATCTTCAGCCGGTTCTTCAAGGAGTATGATGGGATGGTTTGATTCAAGATTTGGGTTGGTGTAAGGCTGGTTTAGCCTTGGTCAACGGTTAGGTCAAACTGGTCAACGTTTGACCGAAACCGGTTTAACCTAACCGGTTCTAATTAGACCGGTTTAGTTGGTTCAGTCGGTTTAGGTTGGTTTAGTGGTCAACGGTCAAGGCTTGGTCAACTATTCGGTCAACGGTCAACGGTCAACGCAGCCGGTCAACGCTTGGTTAATGGCCGTTCCGAGATTTCTGGGATATTCGTAGTTCGGAGTTTGAGATTCGGGAGTTCGGACAATCTCAAACTCTAAACCGATAGATCGAGAAGTTAATAAAAGATACCTAGGATGGGTTAATAAGGAAGTGGTGTGTGTTGTGAGCCGTCTACGGGTTAGCAATCCGCTAACCCAAGGTAGCGGACGAGAATGAATTAAAAGACTTAGAAACCCTAATAGGCCTGCTTGTGTTGTGATTGTTGTGATTGATGTGATGATTGTGATTGCGTGATTATTATGTTGTTGTTGTGAGATTTGTGTGCAGGCTTGTTAGACTGCTCGGTGTTGGGCCGAGCAGTTATTGTGGACGCTTACTCCGGTCACGGGACCGGGTAAGTTAGTTGGTGCTGACTAGGTGTCTAACCTAGTCAGAGCGGTGGTGTTGATAGGATAGTGGCTTGCGGAATGGTTGGGGGTTTATCATTATTATTTGTTGTTGATTGTGTGATCTGTGCTAGAGTTCCAGCGAGTCTGCGTGTTTATATTTCTGCACTAGGACTCTAGGGTGCGTTAGATTCTGCAAGCCTAGGTTTTGATTAAGTTCCGGTACTTCCGACCCGATTGGATCCTCGGGTTTTTACCTAACCGGGTCATGGTGATTCCGGTTATGGTGTTAACCTACTGGGTGACGCCGGTAGGTGTGTGATTCGTAGAATACGGGGTCATGTCCTAGGGCCGAATCACATGGAAACTCAGGTTACCGGGGGTAACAAGAGTCACCGCGTATTGATGGACGGAGAACGGTGTCCTATACGTGGGACCTTGTGTACACGTTTAGGAGTCGTGGGTTAGTTACCACATAGGTGACGATGTAAACCCGTGGAAGTTACCGAGTTTGTAGGGCCCAGCGTTGTTTTGTTATTTTCTCTTTATTGCGCGTTAGATAGATCGAGTCCAATCGAGGACATGTGCCGCAGTGCCTTCGATTCCCTTAATTCTCTTTATCTTTGGCATTGATTGTGTGTGTGGATTTATCACGACATGGTAGTGCGTGATCGACCATTTATTCCTGTTGATTGTTATTTTGGGTTTTGGGGCGGGAATTTGTAGTTCTAGATAGACTAGAAGCCTTTAGTGGGGAGCCGATTCACTGGGTGATCTTAGATCGCTCATTAGACTCTTTTTGTGTTTGTCAGGTTTAGCAGCGACGGACGCGGGAGGCCTCGGTGTAGTTTCGGGATGGCTTGTGACGGGATTTGATTCGGGGTTTTGGATGTTTTATTTTCGGTTCGGCTTTGGCGCCGTTCTATGTGTTTGATTTACTTATGTGCTTTGAGATGGCGATTGTTTGTAAAAATTCTATTAAATGTTGTGCTGAACGTTTGATTACTCAGAAATGAAATTGTTTCCCTGATATGAGGTTTCGTCCGAACCGACACAACTTACCGAAGTGGTACAAGGTGTACAACTTGTATTACGGAAGTGAGGATAGCGAGATCAAAGATGGATTAGTGCGAGCCCTTGTCTCAAACCGATCCGTCTCTGACTTTGTCCCGTGGCGAACCTTTCCCGTTCGACTTGCTCGGGTTCGATCGGTCATGTTCTTGTTTGATTGTTGACCGGTCAGCTCGACGGTCAGCGGAGAATGGGAAAGGGGCGTTACAACGTTCATGTCAAAGTTGAGAACTACTTGATTCCGACAGACTTTGTGGTGCTGAAGTATGAGATTGAGCCAGATGATCCTATTATGCTTGGAAGATCTTTCTTAGCTACTGCTGGAGCAGTGATTAATGTGAGACATGGACTGATTGATCTCCACCTGGGAGATGATCCATTGCGGTTCAAGATGGATAAGCTGCAGAAATCCACCATTGATGGACAGAGCTTCAGTGTGGAAGTCGAACCAGAGATTCTTGTTGGAGAAGAAAAGATGGCAGTTCACTCTGAAGTTGCTCTAACATCTTCAGACCCTTCAACTGCTCTTAAGCAGAAAGCTCCAAATCTCTTCCATCCACCAAAGCACATGTATGACTCTTCTAAACTCAAACCTCCTAATCGCAAAGCTGTGAGTGCAGGAAAACGCAGTATCCCACCCACGCTTCTCTCCCGCCCTGGTGCTTTTCAATCTTTCCTTGGGAGATCTCATGATCAAAATGCCTATACGCCCCTTGGATGAAAAGACATTCACAGAGATATTCAAAGTATCTATTGAATCCTCCATAAGTCCGGTCTCCTTTCCATAGTCAAGCTACTGACTTTAAACAAGCACTGAGTGGGAGGCAACCCACTGTTAGGTTCGTTTTTGTTTTCATTTTTCGTTTTGTTTTGGTGTTTTTGATTTCTCGGTTTCGTGTGTTCAAAGCCGAGAGAAACATGCAGAATCGCACTGCATCGATCGACACACATAGTGCATCGGTCGATATAGTTGCGATTTACGGTTTTCTGGTTCAATTGCGGATCAGACACCGGTCATCTACTTAACCGATCGTCTTGCATCAATCGACACCTTTATGGCATCAATCGATGCAGGCCGACGACAGGTAAGTGTTCTGACCCTTTTTCTGTTTGTTTCATTCCGAATTCTTTTCTCGCCGAACCTAGGCTTGACACCACTGGGGACAGTGTGTTTCAAGTGTGGGGGAGGTAGCTACTGACACATGCTTTTGTTTTTCTTAGAGTCAGTCCAAAATTGTTTTATTGAGTCAAATTGAGTAGGAAACAAAGACTTTTTGAGGACATTACAACACTTGCAGGAACTTAAGTGACCATTAGATGAGCTGCAGATGATCTATGACTATTAGAAAACCCAACACAGACCAGCCTACTGAGGACACCCATATCACTTCAGGTATTCAGAGGATCCGTTATTTGACTTCAGACTTTAACTTGACTTAATTTTCTCTCCTATGGGCTTGGTATACTTCGAGTCGGATTCCTCTGTTGGTTTTGGCACAGCTCTTAAACATGTCTGATTATGATTCCCTTCTCCCCATCCTTGAAAGTAAAAAAAAAGAGAGTGATAAACTGAGGATAAGCTAGTAGCTTCGAAGTGGTCAAGGGAGTGGTAGAGACCCATATTACCTCCTGTGCATCCATGGAAACATGTCCAAAGTATACCCCAATAAGGGAAGAGCACTGATAGAAAAAATAAAATGATACCCAGTGGGGAAAAATCAGTGCTAAGGAAGGGAAAAGAGAAGAAAGGAACCAGAAGCAACAGTTGAGTGGTCATATGCTAACAGAGTAAGAATCCATGTGTTCTTTGATCGATACCCCATAGGTGAGACCGCACTTATTAGCTTATAAAAGTCAGTATGGTGAATTTGGATGCTTTGAATGTGATTGTGGAGTTTACTCAGGATAGTTGATAAGTGTGGGGGGAAGTATATGTTGGTCTTGATGTCTGTAGGTTCATTTTCATGTGGCTTACTAAGGGGAATCTGAGTGTGGTACTCCTACGATGAAACGAGTTTCTGAAGTTTTCAAACTTCTTTTCCAGATCTTAGTCTTCTGTTTGCTTGAAGGCAAGCAAAAGCTAAGTGTGGGGGAGTTGATATACCATGGATTTTAGGGCCTTTAACCATGGTATATGTCTTCTTATCGAGTCTTTTAAAGTCCTTTGGAGTCATTTCATGTGTGTTTACAGGTCTAGGTACGTTTGGAGCGGATTTGAAGATTATGGCGCATTCTGGAGCTATTTGGAGCATTTGCCCGAGAGTAGAGTTCACTGTCGATATTTGAGAGTTGTGTCGATCGACACACCTTTGGTGTCGATCGATGTGTGTGTCGATCGATGCACATGCGTGATGGACTTTTCTCGCGAGAGTTTAATGAAGAATATGGAAATTGCACTGTGGGCCAGAAGTTTCTCATAATTACAAAGAAGCCCCAGCCGTGATTAGATCATTATATTAGGGTGTTTAAGCCATTGTTTAGGCTACGCTTTATTTTACATTCAGAGAGTTAGGGGCTGATCTTATACTCGAGAGAGAAGATATTTTGAACCCCAGTTTCTTTATCTATTATATGCTATTTGGTTTTCTATTCAACATGTCTTCAGTTTCAATGATCATGTCTGAGTAGTTTACCTGTTAGGTTTAGGGATTCTCATTAGGGATTTCATGGAATTATAAGTTGATCAATCTGTAGGGATTCATATCTGTTAGTTCTTCATCTAGGGTTGTTCTTACTGCTAAATCTGAAGTAGCTACCCAGATTTATGATGTTAGGTTGATTTACGCAACGACATTTGGTTAATTAACTAGAAAGAACCTAGATGAGCAATTTGACTATTCGCAAAGAAATTTGGTTTAGGAGAATTGTGAACGAAAGAACCTGAGATTAATGCTTTTTTAGAACTCTAGGATTCGCAACGAAAGTTGGTTTGCTAGGTTGTTAGACATAGAAAATATTCGCAACGAAAGTTGGTCTGTTATAATTCTGTGATTCTAGTTCTAGAACAGTTCTTAATTAGATCCCGATTGATTGATTGATTAGCCTGTGTTCCTGATTTCCTGAGAACTCCCTTGACCTGACGCCTTCGCCTTCTGATTTACAAACCGTTTACTTGCTTTCTATTTTGATTTACTGCTTTCTACCGCTTCTACCTAGCTTAACCTGAAATTCTATAATCTATCGCAAGAGTCTAGAGTCTCTGTGGATTCGATACCCTATATACTATTAGTTCACGTCTGTGCACTTGCAGTGTAGATCTAGGGATAAAACTCTGATCGTATCACCAAACAAGGATGTATTCGAAGAAGACGATGACGAGGAATCCCACGACAGCTCCGATTCCCATTCGGTAAGTATTACCCACTTAGTTGTGTAAAACTAGGGAATATTGGGAAAAGTTATTCTTACTTGGATTTGATGATGAAGAAATCATTTGAATTTGTTGGCTGTTAAGTAAAACAGGTAAAACATTGTATAACTAGTTAAGTAAAACTTGGTAAAACTTGGTAAGACTAGTTAAGTAAAACTAGGCATAACTGAACACCGTATTACTGGTAAAACTTGGTAAAACTAGTTAAGTAAAACTAGGTATAACTTGGTAAAGCTAGACATTGTATTACTGGTAAAACTTGGTAAAACTAGTTAAGTAAAACTAGGTATAACTTGGTAAAACTAAACACTGTATCACTGGAATAACTTGGTAAAACTTATTGTTGCAGGAATCCGGTGATGAAATGACAGCAATGCAACCTCTTAGAATGTACTTCCCCTCAACGGAGTACAAGAAAAAATAAAGATATCGACACGGTGCTACATTGTTGATTTTCTGTCGACTCTTGATTCTTCGCAGCCGAAGCTAACGACTATTGAGAGGAACTGGTTGGAAGAGCATCCGCAGTTCAGATACATCTTTCACTTGCCGAAGGATGGAGACCAAAAGCTGATGGGCATGTGGATGATACTTCTGCGAACCGCCTGCATTGAGAAGAAGATGGAAGTGTGGTTCGTGGTTTACGACGTTCTGATACGTTATGGACTGAGGGAGCATGCACTTATGTCCGAATTTGACTGTCGAAACTATTCGGTTAACTAAAAGCATATGGGTGGCCTTAATTTCGCGAGGAAAAATTTCGGGAACTCGATAGTCTTAGCTCAATATGTGAAAGAGAAGCTAGAGGGGATGGGAGCTTCTCGAGATAGACTGAAGATGCTCGTACTCTACTTCCTTTGCAGCGTCATCATTGGCCAAACGAAGCATGGAGACGATGCAACTCCGGTAGTAGATTTTTTTCTTAGATCTGTCGATGATCTTGACTTGTGCAAGAGTTTTCCTTGGGGGGAGATTGTGCTACGATGATATGGTCGGTGAGATCTCTCACACAATGGACCATTTTAAAGGGGTTGTCAAGGAGAACAAATTGTGGCTGATTCCTGGTTTTTTTATCCCTTTGGAGGTATGTACTCTTGAGTTGTGGTTTGATTAATTGTTCTTGTGTTAATCTCTAACTAATATACTATATGTGTGTTGTTGTGTAGCTGTTATCCTTTGAGGCAATTCCGGAGTTAGGGAGTAGTTTCTGCGAGCCAATTGTAGGGCAGACAGTAATTGTCCAAGGATGTGCAAGGCTCAGTTCAAGAGTAGCTCAATGAAAGGGTTTCCTCTTTCAAAAATCAATGAAGAACTTGTTAAAACTAAGCGCCAGGGCATTGATAGCATCCTGAAAACTCGAGATGGACATGAAGAAGCTCTTCTTGAGCGAATATTTGAAGAAAACGATGTTCATGATCTCGACGATCCTGTTGTTCAAAGTTGGATGGAGCGTCTTTTGGCTGGAAAGACGGTATTTTTTAGGAGATATACGACGAAGAGATGGCTGCCAGAGCGGCAGAGGAGGAGGAAGAGCTCCAAAAACCCGTGGAAAAGGGACCTGCTGCCATTGATACACCTGGAGGTACGAATCCTAACGACATTGTTGCAATGGTGAATGGGATGCAGAAACGATGGATGATGTGTTTAAGCTGTTGAATGAGAAGGTTGACGGGAAGTTTGATGAGTTGGAGAAGAGAATCAAACCCATTGAAGAATATATGGCGCATATGAAAGAAACTGAAGAACAAAAGGTAAAAATAGTCTCAAATATTAATGGAAATACTTGGAAAGTTGTATTCTAGTTGTATCTGATTGCAAGTCGAGGAAAAGCTCCAGAAGACCGCGGCAAAGAAGAAAGCAGTAGAGAAGGCATCTGGTAAACAGAAGGTGGCAGATGCTGTTCTCGAGAGGCCTAACACAAGGTCGAGGAGGGGTTAGCACTTGATTGGATGTTAGGACTTTTTTTTAGTATTATGTTGGTTTTTAAGTTGTTTGTTGAACTTGTGGGTTTTAAGTACATTGCTGAACTTTTTATCTGTTGTAAAACTGTTTCTATTAGGTACAACTGGATATGTGCTTAAGTAAAATTGTTTCTATTTGGTACAACTGGATATGTTCCTCAGTAAAACCAGTAAAATTGTGTATAACTAGTTAAGCAAAACTAGTAAAACGGAGTATAACTCGTTAAGTAAAACTGGTAAAACAAGGTAAAACTAAGTTCCTGACTAAAACTAGTAAAAACGAGTATAACTAAATAAATATACACTTGGAACTGTTCCTGAGTAAAACTAATAAAACTGGGTATAACTAATCAAGTAAAACTAGTAAAACTGAGTATAACTAATCAAGTAAAACTAGTAAATTGAGTATAACTAAATACGTAAAACTAGTAAAACTAGGTAGCATTAGAACTGAATTGAACATAAATAAGTCTTACAAACTGGAGATTAGAACTAGTTGGCATTACAACCTAAAATGAACATAAATAAGTCTTCCATAGATAAGTCTTAATCATTGATTCGACCAACAACACTCGCCACCACCTCCTTCAGCTTTTCAATCTCTTCACCTTTGTTCTTGAGCGCCATTTCCATCTGCTCAATACGATATTCATGGCTTCGAAGCTTCTCAGCCCGAGAGTCCACCGTCTTACGTAAGTTAGTGGCTTCTTCCTCGATGCCTTGAACCCATAGTTTCCGAATGTGTAGGTCATTATCTTGCACATAAAGACAGTAAAGTTTCAAATGATGCTTAATCACCAAATCAACAAATCACCAAATCAGCATATTTCACCTCAAACGCATTGAAAACAAAGTACCTCATTTCCACGTGAGATTCGGGTTCCGTAGGCTCCACAATGATTCGACCACCGCACGGACATATTGTCGGTATGCCATTGTCACCATCTGCAATGAGGAACATCCTTTCATAATCATTCTTTGCCCTCTTCATGTCACTGTAATAAGGATCAGATTCAAATTTGTTCATATTCGAGAGAGAGAATAAGATGAAATGAAAGACAATGAGTGAAAATTGAGAGAGAAAATTGGAGAAACCGATGGTAGAGAGAAGGAGAAGTGGGAAAAAGAGATAGAGGGAGAAAGAAGAGTAAAGTTGGCGATTTTTTAGTTTGGGCGCCAAAAAATTGGTTAAATTTGAATTTTGCCGCTCAAAATAATACACATAGTTTTACAGGATATAGTAGTTTTGCAAAATTTTCAAATAGTTGTACTTTGGCTGTTTTCAATTTAATCAGTTTTATTGGAATCTAAAATTTGAGTTTGTAGTTTTACAGTTGATTTTACTCAATTAATTTATCAATCTAATATTTTGTGTATTAATATGTTACAATTCTCAATTTTTGAAACTTTATCCTCTTGACTTGTCCATTATTCGTGGAATTACTTTCTTAAGTGATTTTTCGATTAAACTTTCAATCTAATTTGTTGTAATAGCAACATATGACCACTATTATAGTAAAATCGATCTTAAAAGTTTTAATTTTATATATCTATATGTTAACTATTTGTCGAATATTTTTTCATTCTAAATACGATAATCACTTAGTATTACACAATATTTGAAGAAAACGAATGGTAGATTACAAACAAAATTAAATACTAGTTTTCGATCGTGCCTGTCTTGCAAGTAACATTAAAAATGGTAGATTAAAACAAAATTAAATTTTTTTAAACATCAACCATTGAAGTGATTGTCCGCCTCTTGTTTCGAGTCCTCTTCCTCTTTCCTCTTTCCCCTGACGATGGAAACCTGTTAGTTTTCTTCCTTCCCTTCTTTTTGAGTTTTTCATGAGGTAGTATCTGCAAATTTCTGATGTTATCCGGAACATCCCACTATGACATATCCGACACTAAATAAATTGTCCTCTAATACGCCAATGCTCACAACTCCATCCAATAATATTTTGAATACAACTCATGTAATTCCATATCCTTAGCTCTATAGGGATCCTGTTTGAATTTAATGAAAGCGGAAAGTGCATGCACACAAGGATACCTTTCAATATCAAAGAACCTGCAGCTACACGATTTCGACATCAATTTCACCAAATAAGGCTTTCCATCGCTACCGGTGACATCGTACACAAGCTCGAAACTATTTAACACCACAACAATTAATGTCTCAGCTTCTTTCCAAATATCGTGATTATGGTTCTCCACTATAGGAACTACCTTATTATCAATCGTTCCAGACACTGTCTCCTTTTGATGTTCGTTAAACCACTTCAAAATTTTATTTACAATCGTATCTAGCAAGGGTATATAAGTGTCTTATGGTATAATCGTAATTTTTTGTTTTTCTGCTGAGTAATGTTATTCTAGAATTACCTAAATATCGTTGTGATTATAATGGATTGAAAGACAAAATAGATATCAAAAATAAATTAATAATTAAAATTTAACCTAAATGGCAAATCGATTAAACCCTCAAAATCAAAAAGAGTAATTAAGAGTTTTTTTAGTTGGGTGAAAATGAAATAATAATCTCTAATAATAATTAGAAGTGAAAATTACTAGTGGTAGCATTAATTTTAGAATTAATTACTAGAATAATATTATGATGTGTTTTTATAACATACATAGTTTTTTTAAATTCTTAATTAAATATTAACATTTTAGAAAAACTATTTTTTTATTGATGAGTGTATAGCGTTTTTTTGCTATGTAGGAAACCTAAATAAATAGTTGTATTTTCTAATCTTCTATTTGACGAATTTTTTAACGATATTGGATTTAGTGGGTGAATTCATAAAATATTTTTTTAGTTAAACAAGCGAGACGTGACAAAATGTTATTTGACATTATTTTATGGAAATTTAGACGAAGAAACAGATTATGAACTATTACCAAAAAGAGACACACATATTTAGATGATGATGATTTGCCTCCTGTATATGGGCTTTTGACTCCGGTATTGATACACGCTTGGGATCGGGTCGCGTGTCGGATGGTCGGGGGTCGATGGAACGAGCGAGGGCGGTCGAGTGGACGAGCGATTGGTGGTCAAGCGAGCGAGCGGACGGGACAGTCGATGGAATAAACCTGTTGGCCGATGGAGCTCTCAGGCTTGTCAGTGGGTGGAGATGATGAGTGCGGGCTAGGGAACACGAACATAAGCTTAAGAGAAACACGAGCAAGAAACAACCTTCGGTCTCAAGGGGAATCCACGAGAGAGAGAGAGAGAGAGAGAGAGAGAGAGAGAGAGAGAGAGAGAGAGAGAGAGAGAGAGAGAGAGAGAGAGAGAGAGAGAGAGAGAGAGAGAGAGAGAGAGAGACTGTGCCGTTTTAGGGTTAATCACTTAGGTTTTAGGTTTAAACTTTCTTGGTTTCTTATTAACAAGAGCAGGCTTTAAATAGCCTTCATAACCGAAATACAAATGGGCCAATAAGGCCAAGTTTGAAATTAAAAGGAAAAAACTTAAGTAAAAGACTTAAAAAGATAAAAGGAAAAAGTCTTAAAGAAACAAAAGAACGGGTCGTCCTATCTCTTCTAATGAACGGGCCTAGGATCACCTCATTAAAAACCTTGTAAGGAAAACCCAATTGGGACAAAACCTCACAAGGGAAAAGAGTATGATCTTCGGTCCAAGAGAGTCCGGTCTAAGGCTCGTCGGACTTGATGCTGAAGATCATGGTTGATCGGACGGTCTTGAGTAATGTCCATGGGACGGTCGGGTCGAGGGGTTCGACGGCTTAAGTCTTGATCATCTTTTGGGCCAGCTGGTTCAAAACAGGCTGGTTGTGGTCAAGCTGGTCCAACTAGATCGTGATATTGTCTATGCTCGTCCTGGAGATGAGTTGGTCCATAGTTCGGTTGAAATCGTCCTAAAATTTCCTTTGTCCTGATCGCGTCAGCGGTACGTTCCGCATGTTCGGGAACTGGTCGACGATCCGCATGGTCGAGGACGGTACTTCCTGCTTGGTTGACGATAGTACGTCCGGTTCGTCGGGGTCGGGCTCGGATGGTCCGATGTCCTCATCATTCCCTCCTCCTTGGGAAGGTTCTGGCCTCAGAACAGCATCACCTGCACAAAAGGAGACAAATCAATAACATTAAAGCTTTAGGATATACTCATCTCACCTGGGAGTTCTAGTTGGTAGACATTGTCGTTGATCTTCTTCAGGACTCGGAATGGTCCGTTTCCCCGCGGTGAAAGCTTTGAACTTCGTTGACTTTGGAACCGTTCATGTCGCATATGTACCCAAACCCAGTCGCCCGGTTCGAAGGTGATCTCCATCCTATGTTTGTCAGCCTGCCTCTTGTATTGGGCAGTCTTCATTTCTATGTTCTCCTTGACCATTTGATGAAGCTTGGCTACTGCTTCAGCCATCCGTTCCCCGTCCAAGTTGATAAATTACAACGGTGGTAAGGGCTTGAGGTCGAGGGGCGTCTCGGGCTTAAAAACATAAACAATCTCAAACGGTGACAGCCTGGTAGCTGAGTGGTTAGCGTGATTATAATCAAACTCAACAAATGGAATACAGTCTAACCAGCTAGATAAAATTTTACCGACTGTGGCCCTTAGTAGGGCTGAGAGCGTCTGGTAGACGACCACGGTCTGTCCGTCTGTTTGTGGATGACAGGTCGTGGAGAACAGGAGCTTGGTGCCAATCTTCCGCCACAGTGTTCTCCAAAAGTGACCGAGAATGGTCGGGTCGCGGTCCGACACGATGGTCCTGGCAGTCCGTACAGTCTCACTACTTCCTTGAGGAACAGGTCGGATGTCTGGTTCGCGTCATTGGTCTTGGAACATGGTATATAATGGGCCATCTTAGAGAACCGATCGACCACCCCAGATATGGAATCCTTGTTCCTGATTTTCGGCAGTCCAAACACAAAATCCATAGAAATATCGGCCAATGGTCGGTTAGGTATAGGAAATGGCATATATAAACCATAAGGATGTGACCTGGACTTGGCCTAGAGGCATGCCATGCATTTGGAACAGAAGCGTTCCATGTCACGTCACTGGTGTTGCCAGAAGAAGTGGTCGGACAGGACGGTCAATGTCTTTTCCGCGCCAAAGTGCCCCATCAGTCCGCTTCCATGGGCTTCTCGGATCAGCAGATCTCTCAACAACCCTTGCGGGATGCACAGCCGCTTGCCATGAAATAGGAACCCATTGTGTATATAGAATAGCCCCTTGGTCCCTTGTTGACAATCCTGAAAAATCACACCAAAATCAAGGTCAGACTCATACTCGTCCTTAATCAATTCAAATCCCAACACTTTGGCCTCCATGGTGCTGATCAGGGCGTGTCTCCGGGATAGTGCGTCAGCCACTACGTTCTACTTTTCCTTCTTGTACTTGATGATGTACGGAAATGTCTCCACAAACTCAAGTCACTTGGGTTGTCTCCTCTTCAAGGTGGTCTGTCCGCGCTAGTGTTTCAGGGTATCATGGTCGGTGTGGATCACAAAATCCTTGGCTAAGAGGTAATGTTGCCAGGTCTTCAAGGATCACACCAAGGCATACAACTCCTTGTCGTACGTTTTGTAGTTCAATGTGGCGCCATTGAGTTTCTCGCTGAAATAAGCCATGTGCCGTCCTCCTTGAGTTAGTACAGCTCCAATACCTAAACAAGATGCATCACATTCAGTCTCAAACGTTTTTTCAAAGTTAGGTAATACTAAAATGGGCGCATGGGTCAGAAGGTCCTTGAGCTTCTAGAATGCGGCCTCCCGTGCTGCTCCCCACTTGAAAGGAACATATCTTCTGATCACGGCTTAGAGTGGCACGGCCACAGTACTGAAATCTTTCACAAACCGCCTATATAAACTGGCCAGTCCGTGAAAACTTCTAACGTGCCCGATACTGGTCGGGGTCGGCCACTCCTGAATTGCCTTGACCTTCTCTTGGTCTACCTACAAGCCATGTGACCTCACAACAAAACCTAAGAAGACAAGCTTATCAGTACAGAAGGTGCACTTCTTGAGGTTCGCGTAGAGACCTTCCTGTTGGAGAGTTTATATTACTTGTTCAAGGTGCACCAAATGATCAGTAAAACATTGACTATTGATTAAAATATCATCAAAGTAAACTACAACGAACTTACTGATGTAGGCCCTTAAGACCTGGTTCATGAGTCGCATGAACGTGCTGGGCGCGTTGGTAAGGCCGAAAGGCATGACCAGGCACTCATACAGACCTTGTTTGGTCTTGAAGGCCGTCTTCCACTCGTCCCCTTCTTTCGTCCAGACCTGATGATAGCCGCTTCGTAGGTCTATATTAGAGAATACATAAGCTCCGTGCAGCTCATTTAAAATATCGTCCATGCGCGGAATGGGATGCCGGTACTTAATGGTAATGTTGTTGATCGCCCGAAAGTCAACACACATTCTCCAGGAACTATCCTTCTTGGGAACCAATAGGACTCGAACAGCACACGGACTAAGGCTCTCTCGGATGTACCCTTTGGACATGAGGTCCTGGACCTGCTTGTCCAACTCCTTGGACTCGGTCAGGTTCATGCGGTATCCGGGTCGATTGGGTAGTGCATGTAACATCACGGAACCGGGATTCTGACCACACCCTAAAGGCGCTAGCTGACCAGGGGCGCTAAGGGCGAATGGGCACCAAGGGAAGGTTGCACCCATTCGGCCCATATCTTGCAACCTTTCCCTTGGGCGGTTGTGGTCGATATTAAGCCTATAAATAGGCCACTTGGGACCACTTTTGCGCACACAACAAGTCTGGGAAAAATCCCAGAATTTCCCTAAGGCACAGGCCAATGAAAACCGAGAATAAGAGAGGGAGATTTTGGCCGGAAACTTCAAGGAAATGGCCGGCGATCGGGAGAGCGTATGGTTGTTGCCGCAGGCGGCTAAGGGCGTCAATCATGGCTGGAGAAAAGCCAAAGATCACGGCAACCAACCACAATTTCCCAAGGTTAATGATCGGTTCTAAGGAATGAACCGCGACCGTGGCTTAATGGCTTGGTCGGCGGTTGGTCGGAGGAATCAGATGGAACCTGTCTTTCTCTTCTTCCTTTATGAATTAGAACCGATTTTTAATCCAAGGAATGGCTTAGATCGGACCAGTTTCCTAGAAGAAATCACAACCGGCCATGGGCTAAGATTGTGCACCGGTTGACGGGAAAGTTTCGGGTCGATTGGGCGCATGGTCGGAAAGGGCCGGGCGGTTAAGCACGGGTAAAAGACACGTCCGTTGGGGGCGGACGTGAATATCCCGGCAAACCATTCGCGGACAGTCCATGCGGCAGTCGGACGAGACAACTCGGATCGGACGCAACACGGCAGAATGGTCGGATTGTTGAACTAGTCGGACGCGGCAGACTGTACACGGCCCAACGCATGGTCGCGACTATTCACGGGCAGTCACGTCTGTCCACAGTCTGACGTAACCAACCATCGGGCGATCGCAGGACGTCTCGGGATGACAGCGCGTATCCGCAGGACGTGCGCAACAACCGCAGGACGGTTAAGCGCGTCCGCAGGATGGTCGCGTGCGTCCGCAAGTCTGTTCGCTATGCTCGCGGTTGATACACGGTGGCCGTGGGTCGATTGTTCACGATCGCGGAAGGACGATCGCGGCATGGAGCGTACGGACTGACGGACGAGACGCGCGAACGCTGCCGGGTACGCTCGTCAGCGCAGCCTATTTCTCGTCACGTCAAGTGGTTACGTGATTGCGGCAGTCTGATCGCGGTAGAGTGATCGCGTCAGACTGATCGCGGTGGAACGATCGCGACAGGATGATCGCGGCAGGATGATCGCGTCAGACTGATCGCGGTTGATCGATCGCGACAGGATGATCGGAGCAGGATGGTCGCGGCAGACTGATCGCGATCCAAGCAGATGGTCGCGACTGTTCACGGACGGTCGTTTCTCTTCGCGAAAGGTCGCGTCTCTTCGCGGACTGACGCAACAGTTCAAAGGTCGCGAACGATCTGAACATGCGGCCAGTCTGGTTGGACAGCGATAGCGGCGTGACGCAGATGACGTAACGAACAGGAACGCGCGAGTGTTGCTGAGTACACTCGGCGATGCTGCCGTATCCTCGTTACGACAAGCCATTGCGCTAATGGACTGACGATCGCGGTACGACCGAGAGACACTCGGTACGACCCGAGCGATCGCGTAAAGTCATGGTAATTGACGGGTTCAGTACACTTGACGGATTCATGTCCAATAGACTGTTTGGATTGATCGGGAAGATTAACCACGACTAAGTACGAGATAGCGGGATGACATTGGGTTGGACCGCGGATAGAGTCGAGATGATCGCATGGTAGAAACGCGTGCGGAGCGATCGAACAGTTTGAGGAACTAGGTCGCGGCCGACGGTTCAAACCACGGATCAGGCCATCCACGGAAGTGATAAGAAAATCAGTCCGACCATGATCTGATCGCAATGACTTGGCGATATTGAGGGCGATCGGTGAAGCGATCGTTCCTAAGGACTTGGATCGGTCTAAGACTAAAAGATGCAGGAAGCCAATTGTGGATAAGTTAAGATAACGGGAAACGAGCAAGTTAACGAGAGATCAACTGGTGTGGTCAAAGGAAGGAACTAGAAGACCTCTTTTGGACACGGTCATGTGGGGATGGTTGGTTGAATGACTATGTACAAAAGGGGCGTGTTTTATGAGTTGATGGAACGACGAGTTAAGCTGGATGCCAAGCTTTTCACATCGATTTCACCTGAAAGGCTAAGGTACGAGTTTAAGTACTCGAGTGATCTAAGGAATGATTAGAATGGAAATAAGTTGAATGGAACAAAACAAGTGAAAGACTTAGGTTGTTAAATTGGATAGATAAAAACAGAACCTCAAAAGAGTTTAGGGCAAACTCAATGAGGTCATGAGAGGTTCTCGGATGAATCGTTCTTTAGAAGAACGATATAATGGTTAAAGTAGTATTCCGCTGCGTAATTAATAAGTATGAAGGATCTAAGACTAAGAGTCAATAAGATATCCGAGGAATACTTGTTCCTAAGGGAAAAGTTTTAAATAGGACGGGTTTTCGGGAGGTTCAGGCCTGGGTTGGGCCTGACCACTGGAACGCATCGACCGCGGCCTAGGAAGGCCGGGTCGGGGTGTTTCAAGTTGGTATCAGAGCGGAGTTGTTTCTAGGACAATGCTCGCATAATTGGTGACTTGCCACGACAAGTGCACCAAGGACGCATTTAGTCTCGGCCAAGATTGTGAATGGGATTGTAAACTGTTGGGCGGATCAACCACGCTAAGGGGACGATATGCCTGTAGTATGCGGATGATCGGACGACACGTTTTGGAGACGTTGGCCGGGTCATGGAACCGCATACGGCAAGTGCCAGTGGAAGCGGATGGTCGGACGGCACATCTTGGAAATGTTAGCCGGATCATGAGCCGCACACAAGGCAAGAGCCCAAGCGTGAAGCGGTTAAGTGGAAAACCGGGTTGCTCACGGCCAAACCGTAAACCAGCACCATCGGGTCATGACCATGCGTCGTAGGCTGTTCACCGCAATCGTGGGATGATGGTAGCCGTGCGCGGACCGTCAAACCTGTTTGCGGGAACAGTCGTGTCCGTTCGCGTATAACCGCACGGATGTTCGTAACGATCGCATAGACGATCGCACGGACGATCGCGTGGTAACGGATGTTACGCCCTTACGGACAAATGCGTACAAACCGCGGGTCGCGACACGTTCGTGGACCCAGGGACGGTTGAGACGTGTGTGGCACTTAGTCTTGGATCATGGTCGCAAGACGGTGTCGAGGTGAACCGGGTGGTAGCTAGGTCACAATTGAGAGTGTCCAGCTGGCCCGGGAGGGACCTGAAGGGGAAATGGGGCCAAAGTGTCGATAACAATTCCTCGGACCGCGCAGAATGCACTTCCTGTGGATGGCAACACTCCGTAAGATGTTGGAAGAAAGGGAGGGCATGCGTGAAGGTGGAAGCAAGGACCCGGGGACGCGAGCTGTCCACAGGCTGGAGGTCGAAAAGAGGTGACTGTAAAACCAAGGACATGTTTCCGTCGTGGGCAGCCTGGACATTTTGTTCGGGACTGTCGGAATGGCCGGGACGGACGGTCGAGGGCTCCGAAAGTGGATTGGGGTCAGGGTGACCGCGCGGCTACGGCCAAGGGTCAGCTAGGGAAACCTCGAGTCCATGAGCTCGTGGAGGATTCAGGCATGGCCGTCTCCTTCGATGTGATCATTGGTCTGTCACTGGATCCCGCTTCTTCAAATGTTTTGTGGGCATTACATTTGGGGAAAAGGGTTAGGTGTCCTGCATTTGGAATGCGTAAGGACAATAACCGAGTTAGGTTGCTTAGCATTTGGAATGCTTAAGGACCATAACCGAGGTCTAGTCCTACGAGGAACAAAGGCCTGATGATGGTCTACTAAGAGATTACTAAGATCGGGGAACTAAGATCAAGTCCTTGGAGGGCGAAGATCAAGTTTCGGGGAACTAAGATAAGGTCCTTGGAGGGAGAAGATCAAGTTTCGGGTCAAATCCGTAAGGGTTGTGATCGAGATTGACTAAGTCTAAGATAAGAAAAAAATCAGGGAAATGATTAAGTCTTGATAAACCAAGATCAATGGGGAATGGAAAGATTCCTAAAGTTCGAACGGGATAAACGCCCTAAGTCGGATTCGGGGACGAATCCCTTTTAAGGGGGGGGAGAACTTGTAACATCCCGGAACCGGGATTCTGACCACACCGTAAACGTTTGGGCTGTCTATGGGACCATAAGACCGAACTTAAGATCGAGAGAGATTTTAAGGAGCGTTCCATAAACAAAGGGAAGGTCAAGCTCAGCTGGAAGGGAGCTTGATCTAAAAAGAATCAGCTGAAGGGAGTGTGTTTAGCTCGAATGAGATGAACAGCTGAGCTGGTCAGCTAAGCCAGCTGACGGCCAGCTAAGCTCATCTCAGGGTAGTGTTCAAGTGAAGGGTTAGCTGGTCAGCTAGTGACACTAGCTGACCAGGGGTGCTAAGGGCGAATGGGCACCAAGGGAAGGTTGCACCCATTCGGCCCATATCTTGCAACCTTTCCCTTGGGCGGTTGTGGTCGATATTAAGCCTATAAATAGGCCACTTGGGACCACTTTTGCGCACACAACGAGTCTGGGAAAAAGCCCGGAATTTCCCTAAGGCACAGGCCAATGAAAACCGAGAATAAGAGAGGGAGATTTTGGCCGGAAACTTCAAGGAAATGGCCGGCGATCGGGAGAGCGTATGGTTGTTTCCGCAGGCGGCTAAGGGCGTCAATCATGGCTGGAGAAAAGCCAAAGATCACGGCAACCAACCACAATTTCCCAAGGTTAATGATCGGTTCTAAGGAATGAACCGCGACCGTGGCTTAATGGCTTGGTCGGCGGTTGGTTGGAGGAATCAGATGGAACCTGTCTTTCTCTTCTTCCTTTCTGAATTAGAACCGATTGTTAATCCAAGGAATTGCTTAGATCGGACCAGTTTCCTAGAAGAAATCACAACCGGCCATGGGCTAAGATTGTGCACCGGTTGACGGGAAAGTTTCGGGTCGATTGGGCGCATGGTCAGAAAGGGCCGGGCGGTTAAGCGCGGGTAAAAGACACGTCCGTTGGGGCGGACATGAATAGCCCGGCAAACCATTCGCGGACAGTCCATGCGGCAGTCGGACGAGACAACTCGGATCGGACGCAACACGGCAGAATGGTCGGATTGTTGAACTAGTCGGACGCGGCAGACTGTACACGGCCCAACGCATGGTCGCGACTGTTCACGGGCAGTCGCGTCTATACGCGAAAGGTCGCGTCTGTCCACAGTCTGATGTAACCAACCGTCGGGCGATCGCAGGACGTCTCGGGACGACAGCGCGTATCCGCAGGACGTGCGCAACAACCGCAGGACGGTTAAGCGCGTCCGCATGATGGTCGCGTGCGTCTGCAAGGCTGTTCGCTATGCTCGCGGTTGATACACGGTGGCCGTGGGTCGATTGTTCACGAACGCGGCAGGACGATCGCGGCATGGAGCGTACAGACTGACAGACGAGACGCGCGAACGCTGCCGGGTACGCTCGTCAGCGCAGCCTATTTCTCGTCACGTCAAGTGGTTACGTGATCGCGGCAGTCTGATCGCGGTAGAGTGATCGCGTCAGACTGATCGCGGTGGAACGATCGCGACAGGATGATCGCGGCAGGATGATCGCGTCAGACTGATCGCGGTGGAACGATCGCAACAGGATGATCGCGGCAGGATGGTCGCGGCAGACTAATCGCGATCCAAGCGGATGGTCGCGACTGTTCACGGACGGTCGTGTCTCTTCGCGAAAGGTCGCGTCTCTTCGCGGACTGACACAACAGTTCAAAGGTCGCGAACGATCTGAACGTGCGGCCAGTCCGGTTGGACAGCGATAGCGGCGTGACGCAGATGACGTAACGAACAGGAACGTGCGAGTGTTGCTGAGTACACTAGGCGATGCTGCCGTATCCTCGTTACGACAAGCCATTGCGCTAATGGACTGACGATCGCGGTACGACCGAGAGACACTCGGTAAGACCCGAGCGATCGCGTAAAGTCATGGTAATTGACGGGTTCAGTACACTTGACGGATTCATGTCCAATAAACTGTTTGGATTGATCGGGAAGATTAACCACGACTAAGTACGAGATAGCGGGATGACATTGGGTTTGACCGCGGATAGAGTCGAGATGATCGCATGGTAGAAACGCGTGCGGAGCGATCGAACAGTTTGAGGAACTGGGTCGCGGCCGACGGTTCAAACCACGGATCAGGCCATCCGCGGAAGTGATAAGAAAATCAGTCCGACCATGATCTGATCGCAATGACTTGGCGATATTGAGGGCGATCGGTGAAGCGATCGTTCCTAAGGACTTGGATAGGTCTAAGAATAAAAGATGCAGGAAGCCAAACGTGGATAAGTTAAGATAACGGGAAACGAGCAAGTTAACGAGAGATCAACTGGTGTGGTCAAAGGACGGAACTAGAAGACCTCTTTTGGACACGGTCATGTGGGGATGGTTGGTTGAATGACTATGTACAAAAGGGGTGTGTTTTATGAGTTGATGGAAGGACGAGTTAAGCTGGATGCCAAGCCATTTTCACATCGATTTCACCTGAAAGGCAAAGGTACGAGTTTAAGTACTCGAGTGATCTAAGGAATGATTAGAATGTAAATAAGTTGAATGGAACAAACCAAGTGAAAGACTTAGGTTGTTAAATTGGATAGATAAAAACAGAACCTCGAAAGAGTTTAAGGCAAACTCAATGAGGTCATGAGAGGTTCTCGGATGAATCGTTCTTTAGAAGAACGATATAATGGTTAAAGTAGTATTCCGCTGCGTAATTAATAAGTATGAAGGATCTAAGACTAAGAGTCAATAAGAGATCCGAGTAATACTTGTTCCTAAGGGAAAAGTTTTAAATAGGACGGGTTTTCGGGAGGTTCAGGCCTGGGTTGGGCCTGACCACTGGAACGCATCGACCGAGACTTAGGAAGGCCGGGTCAGGGTGTTTCAGTGTAGACCCTGGCACGAGTTCGATCTGATGCTCAATGCCTCGGATAGGGCTAGGCCGGCATGTATCTCCTCCGGGAACACGTACTTAAACCTGTCCAATAAAGAACCACTTTTCGGTGCAACTCCATGTCAATAGAACATGAGTGGAGAGCCTCCTTAAAGACCATGAATAGGATCTGCGTGTTCTGATGTATAGCCTTAGATACTGAATGAGAAGATATGAGAAGGTTAGTCTTACTGTTCTTTTTATCTCTGGCGAGCTTAAGTTGCATCTCGTGCGCTTCCTGGGGTGTGAGCGGTGCAAGTTGGTACTTACGCTTGTCATGGACGAACGAATAGTGGTTGGTACGTCCATTGTGAGGCGCCTCCTTGTCAAACTGCCACGGTCGGCCTAGTAGTAGGTGTCCGACCTGCATGGGTACAACAACGCACAAAACCTGGTCGTTGTACTTACCGATACTGAACGGGACGGTGACCTGGTCATCTATCCGTAACTCTGTGTCATCTTTCAGCCACCTAAGTCGGTATGGTCTGGGATTCCTCGTGACTTGGAGACCAAGTTTATCGACCATGTACCTGGTAGAAACGTTAGCACATGAACCACTGTCTATAATAAGACAACATACCTTGCTATTAACGGTGCATCGGGTGTGGAAGATGTTCTCCCGTTGGACCGTCTCGGGGTCAACCAGGGCGCTGAGGACTCTCCGTGTCAGCAACAATTCGCCTGAGTCTGGGTACTCTACGGGCATCCCTGGGTCAGCCAAGTCCTCATCTTGGTCGTCTTGTTCGTCCTGAGACTCGTACTAGCCAGCCTCGGTGAGGATCATGACTCGTCGGTTTGGACAATCTCGGGCCATTTATCCTTTTCCCTGACATTTAAAACAAGTAATATCTCTAGAGCGTGAAATACCATAAAACTTACATGGGCAGGTCGGATAGCCTTGGAAGCGTCTGTGGTCGGATTTCTGATCCAGGAATCGATCTCGACCACTTTACCTTTGTCGATGGGTCGAGGCGATGGTGTCGACCTGGTCAAGTTGGTTCGGGTTCGGTTTGTGGTTGCGGCCTTCCGTTTGTTGTGTTGCTCGATCTGGATACTCAGGTGTATTAACTTGGATATGTCGTAGTACGGTTGGATCTCGACCTTTCGGGCGATCTGATCGTGCAGCCTGTCCACGAGCTAGGCCATGAGAGTCTTCTCCGAGTCGTCCAGCTCAAGCCGGTTCCGTAACTTCTTGAACTCCTCGAAGTACTCCTCTACCGTCTGGTTTCCTTGCATCAACTTACGGAAACATTTTTGTAAGTCTTTATGGAAATGGGTCGGGACGTACTTTCATCTCAGATGGTACTTCATGTCGGCCCACATGGCGATCTGGTGGTGGTGGTGACGTCTACGCTTCGAGACGTCTCGATCCCTCCAAGATAGAGCGTGTATGGTGAACTGGGCAGCGGCTAGAGCTATCTTCCTATGATCGTTGTAGGCGTAGCAGTCGAAGATATGCCCCATTCGTCGTTCCCACTCGAGGTAAGCTTCCGGCTCGACCTTACCTGCAAAATTGGGAGGCTTAAGCTTAACATCATTGAAATTGGGATGTGGTACCTCATGGTTGCGTATGCGACCGCGATGGTTCGGATCGCGTTGGTCGTTGGGTGGATGATGCCGGTCGTGCTGGTCGTCCTCGAGGTCGGGAATCTCTTCGTATGTATCGTCCATTTCTACGTCAAGGTTGTATTCTCCTCGTCCGGCTCGTCCATTCAGCTTGTCGGGTCGAGGCTGTGGTCCTTCTGGTCGAGGCTGATGTTCGCCGTTTCGTTCGAGACGGTCGAGTCGAGCGCCTATCGTCTGGCCGATCGTCTGGATAGCAGTCATGAGCTGGGTTAGGTTGGGTTGTACGGCCTGTTGGTTCTCCTGATGATCTTCCATGTTTTAGCTCCTTCACTGCACACTTAATGTAGAGATCACGCGCAAAAGAAAAGAAAGCAATGAAGTTTACCAAAAAGGAAAACAATCGCAAGATCAAAGGAAAGAAAGCCTAACCGATGCAACACTAAATAATACCAAATTCAAGTTACACTAAACCGAGAACAAGGAAACCCTAAGAAACAACTTATATGCGGCCGTCAAGGTCGACCAACCTAGCGAATGCCAATTCTTTTTTTGAACTAATGGATGTAAACAATAGTGAACAAGATGAACAACTTAACAAATGCAAGACCACAAATCAAAATTGTTCGCACACAACCTAGCAAGAAGATGTAGATGTGGCCGGTTCGATCTAGCAACCTAGCAACTTGTTCTAGCTAATTTTTGTTTTTCAGTTTATGGAAGCGATAAAACAGGAAATAACATGTTGACAGTAGCGAAAAAAGAACAAGAAATGACGAACAAAGCAATTCAAGACAGTTTTTATGATTTTTTTTATTTGTAAGGAAGCAAACAACAAAACAAACGACAAAAACAAAGGAATTAGATGTTACCAGCGTGGTGCCAAGAGCCTAGGCTCTGATACCAGATGATACACGCTTGGGATCGGGTTGCGTGTCAGATGGTCGGGGTCGATGTAACGAGCGAGCGCGGTTGAGTGGGCGAGTGATTGGTGGTCGAGCGAGCGGACGGGACGGTTGATGGAACAAACATGCTGGCCGATGGCGCTCTCAATCTTGTCAGTGGGTGGAGATGATGAGTGCGGGCTAGGGAACACGAACAGAAGCTTAAGAGAAATACGAGCAAGAAACAACCTTCAGTCTCAAGGGGAATCCACGAGAGAGAGATAGAGAGAGAGAGAGAGAGAGAGAGAGAGAGAGAGAGGCTGCGCCATTTTAGGGCTAAATACTTAGGTGTTAGGTTTAAACTTGCTTGGTTTCTTATTAACAAGAGAAGGCTTTAAATAGCCTTCATACAGAAATACAAATGGGCCAATAAGGCCAAGTCCAAAATTAAAAGGAAAAGACTTAAGTAAAAGACTTAGAGTGATAAAAGGAAAAAGTCTTACAGAAACAAAAGAACGGGCCGTCCTGTCTCTTCTAATGAACCGGCCTACGAACACCTCATTAAAAACCTTGTAAGGAAAACCCAATTGGGACAAAACTTCACAAGGGAAAAAGAGTACGATTCTCGGTCCAAGAGACAGTCGGGTCTAAGGCTCGTTGGACTTCATGCTGAAGATCATGGTCGATCGTACGGTCTTAAGTAATGGCCATGGGACGGTCGGGTCGAGGGGTTCGCCGGCTTCTGTCTTGATCATCTTTTGGGCTAGTTGGTTCAGACCAGGATGATCGTGGTAAAGCTGGTCTAACTGGGTCTTGCTATCATCTATGATCGTTCTGGAGATGAGTTGGTCCATAGTTCGGTTGAAGTCGTCTCGAAGCTGCCTCTGTCCGCGGTACGTTATGCATGGTCGGGAACTGCGCCGTTTTAGGGCTACACACTTAGGTGTTAGGTTTAAACTTGCTTGGTTTCTTATTAACAAGAGAAGGCTTTAAATAGCCTTCATAACCGAAATACAAATGGGCCAATAAGGCCAAGTCCAAAATTAAAAGGAAAATACTTAGAAAGATAAAAGGAAAAAGTCTTAAAGAAACAAAAGAACGGGCCGTCCTATTTCTTCAAATGAACCGGCCTACAATCACAAAATTAAAAACCTTGTAAGGAAAACCCAATTGGGACAAAACCTCACAAGGGAAAAAGAGTATGATTTTCGATCCAAGAGAGAGTCGGGTCTAAGGCTCGTTGGACTTGATGCTGAAGCATGGTCGATCGCACGGTCTTGAGTAATGGCCATGGGACGGTCGGGTCGAGGAGTTCGACGGCTTCTGTCGTGATCATCTTTTGGGCCACCTGGTTCAGAACAGGATGATCGTGGTCAAGCTGGTCCAACTGTGTCGTGGTATCATCTATGCTCGCTCTGGAGATGAGTTGGTCCATAGATCGGTTGAAATCGTCTCGAAGCTGCCTCTGTCCGCAGTACATTCCGCATGGTCGGGAACTGGTCGACGATCCGCATGGTCGAGGATGGTACGTCCTGCTCTGTCGACGACGGTACGTCAGGGTCGGGCTCGGATGATCTGATGTCCTCATCAGGTATTATGTATGATTGTTGGCTTTATCTTTGTTTAAATTTTTATCCGATCTCCGTATCCGAACTCTATATTTTATTTCCGTATAATTAATGAAAAATCTTCTAGCAAAAAATAGTAACAATAATAATACTAATATTAATAAAAAAATAAAAAATAATAATAAAAAAAAAATAATAATAATAATAATAATAATAATAGTAATAATAATAATAATAATAATAATAATAATAATAATAATAATAATAATAATAATAATAATAATAATAATAATAATAATAATAATAATAATAATAATAATAATGGATGACAAGTATGAGGGAAATTTAGAGGTATGTTGTGGGCTTGGGTGCAAATATCTCACGTGAGTTTAATCTCTTTGTGTATCTCAAATTGTATTTTCATGAGCAGGCAATAGGAGAGGACTTTATGTGGAACCAACTGAGTCAAGGAGACCTTTCCATGCTCTTCTTGATGTCGGGCTTATCGGGACCACATCAAGAAACCGTGTTTTCCGTGCACTCAAGGTATACAATTGTTCTCTGAATTAATGTCTTGTCATTGTTCTGTTCTATTGCGTTTCAAGCCTTTAATATGCTGCTATATTATATACAAGTGTTTTTGATATGTTCTCGACAAGGTTTTAAGATGAATATCTACGACAACTCGGACCTCGAATACCTCGTCAATGATTATCACTGACATAACCCGTCCCCGGAGAACCAGAAATGGCGTCGTGCGGCACTGGTCAACACAGAACGGTCCGACCGGACTGCCTTTGCATTGTCCCAGGAACCCGCGCGCTCCTTCTGTTCAAATCCACCAAGAACATCAGACGATCGATCAATCCTGCATCCGGACCTGCGAGGGGAAAAAGAACAGAAAGGAAAGAGGACTGAGTAATTTTTTCAAACACAATTACCCAATGAGGGTGGATTCAAGGAACCCGCGATTCTAACGAAGGCACACCACACAATTCTAACGTCCATTCATGCTGTCCCGAGCCCAAAGTTCACACACTCCTGAACACCTAGTGGGTCGAAGCCCCACAAAAAGCCCGAAGCTCACACACCTGGAGGGCTCGTCACACCCTCTCCTGACAAAAAGAACGCGCACCCTTACCGGCCTACGCACCCTACACACAACTTCCGTTCGGGAACCCTACCACACATCTACTTCACACATATTCATCACACACATTATGTTTTCGGTTTAAGCGATATCTTAGCAGTTCTACGTTCCAGAAACCAATCACATCAAGCGCTTTACTAACCCTACGCTACCTAGATAGACGGTATTAACAAAGGACTTGTGCTCGGAATTGAAGTAGAGTAAGAGAAGATCACGACCAGTCCTCACCTTGGCCAAAGAAGGGAAAAATCGTAATTTGGAAGTTTCTGACGTCTAAGCCGACTTCATATCTGAAAATAGGACGGAAAACAAGCGAGGTAGGCTTTCGTTTTGCTCGAATCGGCCTAAGGAAGGACTAGTTATGGCCACTTGAGTTAGTTTACTAAAGTGAATAGTTTAGGTCAAAGTCAACCGGTCACCCAGTCAACCTAGACCCAAACCCAAACCCAGACTGAACCGGGCCCAATTCATAACCAGTCCAATTACCCTAAACAAATCCTAAACCAAACTAAACCAGGAATCAATTTGAAGCAGACTAAACCAAGATGAAATTAGATTAAACCAAATTTTAGAAATTGGAATTGCACCAAACCGATCAAACTGGACCAAACAAGTCTGGCCAAGTTCACCCGGCCGACCGAGTAGACTCAGTTTGTCGGCGACGGCGAATGGTGGCGGCAGACGGTGAATCTCCGGCGGTGGCTCCAGCGCAAGACGGCGACTCCCGGTTGCCCGTGTATCTCACACGCCCGCTCTTCCTCTAGCCCGTGCGGTGGCTCGTGGCTGAGCGGCTAGCATCGTTGGCTTTTTCTCTGCGAGCTGGAAACGATGGTGGCCTCAGATTCATGTGAATCATCAGGGTTTGAAAGATATGGCTAAAAAAGTCTCGGGTTTTTAAAAAGAAATGATAGATCTGAGTTCCGGGAGTTACCTGATTGGTGTAAAGAGAGACGGACGACGGATCAAGCTTCCTGGAGGCAAGAACGGCACCGGAACTGGACAAAGTTTTTCCGGAAATGGTTTGGGATGAACCCTAGACCTATTTATAAGAGAGGAGGAGGGGGAAAACCCTAACTTAAGGAAGGAAGGTGAGCTTTCTATTTGGGTTTTTGGGCTTTCTCTTTTCTTTTAAAAAAAAAAATTTGGGGCAGGTTTCAGGCCATTACAATTCTCCCTCGCCCCACCCCTCATTAAAAAGAATTCGTCCTGAATTTTGAGGCGTACGATTGCTCAAGACGTCCCAAAACTCAAAGTCACTATCATATTTAGGTTACAAAGACTTGTACTGGCGAAATATTAGCGGACCGTACAAAAAGGCACGACAAAGGTAAAAGAATAAAGTCTATAAGTAAGTGGCGTAAGGATACAATAGTTCAACGAATAAAATAAGAAAACCAACTGCGAAAAAACGCCGAAAACCAAAACGAAAACTGGAACAATGAAAGAATAACTAACTTCCCTACTCCTATAATGTCTGAGTCCCCTGGCTCTAGCCACTCGGAGATCTTGGAGCTGAGAAATCGAAATCCGCGTCACTCGGTTCCTCCTATGGGTTGGACTCGTACTCGTAATCAAAACTCGAGATGTCAATCCCGGGGGCGGCTGTTACAACAACTTCTGCTCCCATTTGGCCTTATGCTGCGCCATATCCTGTTGGTGTGCCATTGCTTGCTGTTGCGCCATTTTCTGTTGCTGGTTGGCTAGCTCCTGCTGACGGATCTCCACAAATAGGGCATACCTAGCCGCCATAACTAGCAAGTAGAACGCCCCACATCCATATCCGTCTGACACATAATGTTGGATCTCGGGTAAGAGTCCTCCCATAAACAATGCCAAACAATGCGCCGGCAATCGGAGGGCGGAGTGAGAGGCGGCCCACAAGAATCACTTTGCGTACTCGTCAACATCCATTCCCACCAGCTGAATCGGACGGGGGACGTATTTCGGAAGTGCATGAACATGCGGTGCGGGCTCGACCAGCGGGGGTGCATCGTCCTGTGGAATCGGCTCCGGTCCAAGCTCCATAAATGGTGGGACCTATGAAACTGGTGGATGCACACACAACTGACCCACATATGCTGCCAACTGGCTCTGGATCAGCTTCCTCCACTACTAACTCCTTCCCGGCCCTCCTTTGTCTCGGGGAGCTCGGTGGGGCCTCAGACGTGGACGGAACATCCACTGATGTCTCCCATGGTTTCTCTCTCTTCTGCGAGAGTAGTAGATCTGTCGTTGCTGACATCGGTGGAGGCACTGGCTCAGCTGTGGGAATCGGGGTGGGTGGCGCGGGCGGGGCTGCAGCTCTCGCTGCAAGACATCTCAACCGGAAGATGTGTGGTGGAATGCTCTTCCAGGCTGTGGTACGAGTGTGGAAAACACGGACAAGGCTAGGGCCATAATCAAAACCAAAATTGGAACCAGAATCAAAACTCGAATCAAAGGAAATCATGCACAAACAAAGAGGTATAAGATCACATCGAGAGACAATCAATTATATAGTTGGTGCTTCAAAAAGCCTTTCGCAATAAACATCTTTTAAACTTTCGCAAACGCTTTTAAAAATGGAAATTCGGTTTTTAGGAAAACTGCGGGAGCTAATCTCTCATATGGAACTGAGAGACCTTAACCCAGGCTCTGATACCAAACTGACATAATCCGTCCCCGGCAAACCAGAAACAGCGTCGTGCGGCACCGATCGACCCAGAACAATCCGACCAGACTGCCTTTGCATGGTCCCAGGAATCCGCGCGCTCCCTTCGGTTCAAATCCACCAAGAACATCAGACGATCAATCAATCCTGCATCCGGACCTGCATGGGGAAAATAATGGATAGGAAAAAGGACTGAGTTATGTTATTCTATAGACTCAAACAAAGACTGATTGTTCGCGTTAGAAGCTAGGAACAGAAAAGACATTCAGGGAATACCTTGGGAGAGGCTGAATTACAGCCGAGATAATTACGGTGACAAGAGATTGCAACAGTAAAAAAAAATTAGAAAGCCTCTTTCGATCCAGACAAGAATTTTGACAAGGTTTGTAATCTAAACTATTCTGATGCCAAAATTTGAAATCTGTCTTATGATTTGTTGTTCCCATAGGACTGCTTGCGAGTAGGAAGGAAAAGTCATCAGTTCAACACCAGGCTTGTCCAGTCCACTATTGCACATTTTCACGTAAACAACGTTCCCATCTATATTTTGTATAATTACTCTATTACGTAATCTCTGGTTTCGTTTTATAAACACTCTGCTTCTCAGCTCTTATGTTTTATAATCGAGTATGCAACTGCAAACAGTACTATGGACGTTGGCATCTTATCACTGGTTTGCGTATCTAATCTTCTCTGTTTCGTTCCTTTTCAAATTATATCCGTTCCTGAGTGCGGGCAGGCCTTCGCTGTCGGTGATTGAGATTTTAGCGAGTATGCTTTTGAAGCGGGTGATGTAAGATAGGAGACTCTCTTTTGGTCCTTGCGAGATGGCACATAGGTCGGCGTTAGATACTTCTTCTTGGATGTACATCGAGTAGTGCTTGAGAAAAGCATGCGTCAGATCTTGATATCCATCGATTGAGTTCGGTTCTAAACGAGAGAACCAATCTAAAGCTGAGCCGGTTAAATGTTCGACGAACAGTTGACAGTAACTTGTGTCACGCTCCCCGAGGTTAAACTTCGTTCGACCCATTGCAATACGGAAGGCCGTTAGGAATTTCCTTGGGTCGGACTTTCCGTCATATGTCATCATTTTGATCTTGACTGCAGAGACTGGGTGCTCGGTCTGGATGTCCATGAACCGGCGAGTGAAAGGTGTATTCTGGGTTTTTTCTAGTACGCGGTCGATCTCGGGTGCCGAGCTGATGGCTTGATGGACCTTCGACGTCATATTCCTTAGCATTGACTTTAGGTCCTCAATCTCACTGTCTCTATGCGCGTCGTGTTCTGAGCTGTTCGGGATTTCAGTGATTGGCTGTTGGTCGTCGATCTCTTTGGTATGCTGGTCAGAAGGATGCGAGAACGTTCGGCTTCGGTGGTTGATATTCGGCGTCGGCGATCCCTCAAATAATGCACGTTGGAGACGTGGTATGAAATTGGTCGTTCAAGGGGCGGATGTCTGTTGGCTTCACGCCTGTAGATCATTGATCTGTCCTTGGCCTAGCGCTTGGTCTGTGACGATCTGATCGAAACGAGCATTACTTCCTCGGGACAGTTCGTCCACTTGAGTCATAAGGGTTTTCAGGAGAGTGGACATGCTCTGTTCGGCAGACTGGTTGTTTTCGGTCTGTCGAGGCTGCTCTGTATCTGAGGATGTTTTTGTATTCTTCGGTTGTACGATCGGGTTGGTTACTTGACAAACGTGGTGAGTCTTCTCGGGTTGACCCTTTGCCTGGGAGGCCGTCCCCGAACCTGATTTGTCTGGTACGATGATGAAATCCTTGATTGGTGTGGGTCCTGTCATTGTCGAACTTGTCCGTTAGGGAAGGAAACTTTAATTCCCCACAGTCGGCGCCAATTGTGATAACCGAGCTTGTCACAAAGGTCAGATGCTCGTCTTGCTCGGAAGAGTTGACGTGCTCGGGGTCCATGAGTCAAAGTTTGTATTAGAGAGGAACTGACTAAGTACGGAAACGAATAGGAGAGAGCGAGTTGCTCGGAAACGAGCGTGTTTGTATATTTAGATGTAAAGAGAGTCCGAGCAAGTCAAGAGACGAGCTCGAGTTACATTCGGGAATATTAACTCTAGAGAGAGAAAGTAGTGAGAAGTGCACAAATCCCAAAAAGTTACATTAATATACAGTGACGACTCCTATTTATAGTAAAATACCGTCGTACTTTTTACAGGCCGTTGACTCCTTGTCGAACTCGTGCGGATGGGCCGTACTTGGTGACGAGATGGGCCAAGCCGAACATTCCTTTGTCTGTTGGTGGAGCCGAGCTGAGATGGTGTTGCTGGCCGAGCCGAGCCGAGCCATTGATGACGGGTTCGGTTTGGATGCGTCGTTATGGCCTTCTGTTTGTTGGGCCGAGTTTGTTTCTGTTGGACCAAACTTTGTCCAGAGAACAGGTATTGGGCCCTGCTAAGTGGATGGGTGCTAAACCCATATATAACAATCATAAAACAAAACAAAAACATTCAATATTCTGAAACTACTACCACAATCTGCATGAGTCTCTATCCTAGGTTGATCTACTACAAGATACGTCTATTTCATAAATGAAAGACCGTATAATACATATAAGCACCAAAATAGAGATGAGAGAGACTACAAAACATTGTAAACAGACTAGAGGTACCATAAACAGAAACCAACAATAAACAATAGACGACAGGATAGCCTACCAAAATGCAAGAAACGTAACACAAAACTAAAAGAATATTCAGAAATCATTATTATTTATGTACATACGCATCTAAATTCAAATTGTCTCTTACAATTTTATGTAATAGTAACTCAATGTGCAATTTTATACATAAAGCTGTATAATTTTGTACATAAACTAGTGACGAACTTCCGAGTCTATCAATCATACCAAATCGAGAAAGATTAATTGCCCATTTTAACAGCTACACCAGTAAATTCAATAGAGTTCCAACCTACAATAGGGATAGACACAATTTCATAACAGAGACATTTTCAAATCATTGTTACTGTAAAAACTCAATTCAACAGGTACAGTTTATAACATGCAACACAATAATCACCAGCATACGATGCATAATTCCAGAAATTGTATACATGTCATTTCACATGTTTAGAATGATCACCGAGGGTTTAGAGCATAACACAAAACAGATTCATTCAAGATTCAAAGAAACTACTACCACAGTTTACAGGAGTTTTTCACCTACGTTGATCTACAAGAGACTACAAGTTACATCCATTTCATGGATAGAGACCTTGTGATACATAACATAAGCACCAAACAAGAAATAACAAATAGTTTTCTAATCAAGATAAAGATTAATGCAAAACAGTGTAAACACAGTTAATGTAATACAAGATACTAAATCAAGGATAGTTAATAATGATTTCAAAATAGTTACTCTTTAAGAAATACTTCTAATTCTCAATATTTCTCAAATGGTCTAATTTCTTTTCTTTTTACGTATATATCACTTAATGTTGTCAAGGATAGTCAATTAAGCAATTATTTTCTACACCTCACCGATACGATACCAATGAGCAAAATTTTGTCAAGACTCAAAGACGATACACATAACAGAAAAATATTCAATCACTGTTATTGTAAAAATTCAAGTCAGCCTATACAATATATAGAGTCTAACACAATAATTTTCATCGTACAATGCAGAATTGTGAAGATGTCGTTTCACAAGTTTAGATTGATCATTAAGGGCTGGAAGCATAACACAAAACAAAAACATTCACGATTTAAATAAACTATAGCCACAATCTGCAGGACACTACAAGAAATCTGGCGAATAGCCACGATTTTTTTCGTGGCTAAAGGCCAATTTTCGTGGCTATAGAGGCCTTAGCCATGGATAGCCACGAAATTATTTCGTGGCTATGGGCTCGTGGAAATCGCAAATTCGTGGCAATTCGTGTAAAGCCTTCCACGACTTAGCTACGAACGTTTTCGTGGCTATTTGCCACGATATAGCCACGAAGGGTTTCGTGGCTATATTTTCACGAATAACCACAACAAAGTTCGTGGTTATGGCCACGAAATAGCCACAAAAGCTTTTGTGGCTATTATCCACGAATTTCCACGAATATTTCATGGTTATATTAGCCATGAATAGCCACGAATGGTTCGTGGCTTTGGCCACGAATGGTTCGTGGCTTTGGCCACGAATGTATCGTGGAAATGGCCACGAAATAGCCGCGAAGGTTTTGTGGCTATTAGCCACGACTTTCTACGAATGTTTCGTGGCTACGTAGCCACGAATAGCCACGAATATATTCGTGGTAATGACTAATAGCCACAAATACGTTCGTGGCAACTCGTGGCTATTATAAATTGCATAGCCACGAAAGTATACCACTAATTACTATTTTAATTCGAATTAAATCCTAATAGCCACTAATATTGTAACCAATATACAAAGTTATTGTTGGCTGCTGGAGTGTCCTTGTTGTTAGCTGAGGAGACAATGTTATTGTTGTGCTGAGAAGACTCTGATCGTGGGCTAGGAGCTGAAGCTGCACTCTCACGACGGGCAATGGGTTGATAGGTGACTGGATCAACGCCGTTCAACCTTAGCAGAGCCGCACTCCTGCTTTCAACCCACCGATGTCATTCGTCATACTCGGAATAACCGACATTCCTTTTCAGCATGCCTATATCCCCCTGCATATTAGTCATCAGGGACTGTGATTCAGCATGCCTAAGGAGTGTAGCAGCATTCTCCTTTGGTGATACTTGAAGGTACTGGATTGACCCGAGTCCATATATACGCCCCTTCTTGTTTTTAGCGGTCTGCGAAATAAACAACAGACATATTACATAAACTGACTAACCAATGATAACTTGAAATTCAAAATCAGACTTAGCAGACACATATATATACACTGGGACTTAGCAGCAATCAAGCGAACAAATCAAACATTTGTATAAAACATTTAGTAACTCAACACAAAAAAAAAAGAATACTTACTTCGATATAGGCAGCAGTGATGTCTTGGCTGGATGGAGTAGAACAAGATCCTTCTTCACTTATGGAGGATTGCTGTGATCGAGTGAGAGCCAGCTCCTCAGCTTTCTTCACAAGAGCCATAGCTCGTTTGTCAACAACAGTGCCATCCTTCTTCGTGTGAGTCTTAAGCACCACCAGCCTCAATCCTCTATTCAGAAAACATGTTAGTATCAGAATATTACAAAAAGTTTTATTTACATAAAGAAAGAAACTTACCATCACATGCCTGACACGTATGTGTGGTGTTGATCCAGAAGTGTGACGGTGCGCGCCCAGCCCATCGGGATTCGAGGAAGCGTTTTCTGCATTAGTCTTGCTCCTCTTTTGGTGGCGCTCCTCCTCCCAAGTCTCCAGCATTATACCCCAGTCTCCAACACTGATAAAATCAGGTTTTTGCCTGCTCGTTTCCTCTTGCTCACAATGTCCGCAATTGAGAGTCTGGTCACTGTTTCCCATTTCTCGTAAATCAAATCGTGATACTTTGGATCCCAATAGTACTTTTGCTATACATGAAAAAAGAATACCATTAGTTAATATGAAAACAAAGACCAGGACACAAAAATAATCTGAAACATGTATAAAACTTACCACAAAGGTAGTCCACCATTCTGTCTTCTTTTGGTCGGGCACCATACTGTAATTCCACCAAGGTCCCCAAAAATTTGATTGATACGCTGCCACAATATCTTTCCTAATGCAATCATCAATGTGAAACCTATGACATAGAAAAGCAGTATCAAACTCACAAAACAGAAGCAAACAAGAGATACATATAAATATCAAACAGAAGCGAACTCAATTAAAACTCATTATCAAGCTCATATCAATATCACACGTATATTACTTAGTTATTTCTAGCAACTCAGAAGCAAACACGAGATAACAGAACCAATATCAGACTCAAACAGAAGCAATATCAAACTCACTAACAGGCTCAAGAGATACATATCAATATCAAACCCAAGAGATACTTATCAATATCAGACTCAGAGATACATATCAATATCAAACAGAAGCAAAATCAAAGGCAAACTTAGACCAATCTCAAACTCAACATTTTCAGAAGCAAACTCAATTATACTTATCAATATCAAACAAAAGCAATATCAAACTCACAACCAGGCTCAAATCTAAACTCACTATCATGCTCATCTCAAGTAAACAAGAGATCAATATCAATATCAAACAGAATATCAGGCTCAAATCTATATCAAACTCACTATCAAACTCACACGGTTTTCAATTCGCATTCAAACCCAATATAAAACTCAATATCAAATTCACTATGCATTTCGCATTAACAGAAACATTGCATTTAACAGAAGCATAAATAAACCATTTCCAAACCATAAGCAAACTCAATTATACTTATCAATATCAAACAGAAGCAATATCAAACTCACAATCAGGCTCAAATCTAAACTCACTATCATGCTCATCTCAAGTAAACAAGAGATCAATATCAATATCAAACAGAATATCAGGCTCAAATCTATATCAAACTCACACGGTTTTCAATTCGCATTCAAACCCAATATAAACTCAATATCAAACTCACTATGCATTTCACATTAACAGAAATATTGCATTTAACAAAAGCATAAATAAACCATTTCCAAACCATAAGCAAACTCAATTATACTTATCAATATCAAACTCACAATCAGGCTCAAATCTAAACTCACTATCACACTCATCTCAAGTAAACAAGAGATCAATATCAATATGAAACAGAATATCAGGCTCAAATCTATATCAAACTCACTATCAAACTCACACGGGTTTCAATTCGCATTCAAACCCAATATAAAAATCAATATCAAACCCACTATGCATTTCGCATTAACAGAAACATTGCATTTAACAAAAGCATAAATAAACCATTTCCAAACCATAAACCATTTAACAGAAACTTCTAATCCTAAAATCGCAGACTAGTAACTCTTACCATAACCCACCGTTTTCTTTTTCAGGGTGGATGAGTGGCATGCTCTGTCTCTCCGGAGCATCCATCACGGCGGCAAGGCTCGGTAGTGGATGACGAGCGGCTCCAGTACTAGTAGACCTCATCACTCCTGGAGGGATTTGAGTTTGCACAACTCGTCTGCAAGCTGTGGATCCACCAGAGGAAGAAGGTGTGAGCTGATTATTCACATGCATGCAATCAGAGATAGAAGTTAGATATACAACCATCGACATAATCGAAGATATGGGCTTCTAAAATTAGGGTTTTGAAGTGAAAAAGGGTTTTGAATAGACAAAATCCGACACAGAAGATGAGGGTTTGAAAAAATAGCGTTTTCAAAATTAGGGTTTTGAAAATCCAAGAGAGAAAACAATGGATCGTGAAAAAAACAAACCCGAGAGAGAAGGGTTTGTGAAGAAACAAATCCGAGTTAAAAAAAGAAAAGGGTTTTTGAAAAGGGATTCGAAAATCTGAAAAAACCAAACATCCAAAACATAAGGAGAGACGAAGAAGATGCGACTTACCGATGATGAAGATGACTTAGGGTTTTCAGAAGCGAAGGGGAGAAAACAGTTTAACCCGACTAAAGGAAGAAGGAAGAGAGAGTGGGAGATCGGAGGAGAAATCGATGTAGATCGGAGAAAGAGAGAGGTCAAGAGATCGGAGAAAGAGAGAGGTCAAGAGATCGGAGAAAGAGAGAGAGAAACGAGAATCGGTGAAGAGGCAGAAATGAAGAAGATGAAATGCCTTAGGGTTTTTTCACCTTATCGAAACACATTACCGGGCAAACAATTTGGGCCAAAAACTTAGGCGGCAAACAAAAATCCAGACCCAAATGTTTTACGCGAACTGAATATAGCTTAGCCATGAATATAATGGTAGCTATTCGTGGCTATGCAAAAACTAAACCGCGAAATGTGTAGTGTACCGAGTGAATTGTACCGAGTGAATTGGAAAATAATTTCGGTTTAATTGATTTTAAGGTAGCCACAAAATATTTCGTAGCCGTCCGTGGCTACGAAAATGTAATTGGGCCGCAAAAAATATATCTATATATTTATATTTAAAAACATTTTCAAATGAATAAAAAATTTAAATTTAATCTTGTATAATCTTTAATATATGAATATAAATTCTATATATATATATATATATATATATAAATATATATATATATATATATATATATGTAAATACATTTGACCATGAAAGCCGAAATTCGAAATATTATTCATTAAATCTTAAAATGTTACAATATTACTCGTTTTTACATGAGTCTGAATCTGAATATTCACTATAATGATCATGTATATCATCTTCAGACACATATTCGTCATTTGGATTGATCATCGGTGTCGGATCATACTCTGAAACATTATGGACTGCATGTGCTTCGACTCGTACAATATCATTTGTTGGTATTTCATTCTCCGCAATATCGCTTTGTATTGCAAACTGTGAAACTTCATGAGTTTCAGAAAATCCTCTCTTCATAATGATATATCATGGTTTTTACCGGTTTTAGGCCATGATATAAGTGTGTTTTAGAGTCTTTTAGTGTTTCTTTAGAGTCTTTTACAGGTGTTATTAGATATATGCACGTTTGGAGCGGAATTGGAGTTTCTGGAGCTTTTTGGAGCATTTTGGTGCTTTGACCCGAGAGATAGAGTTCACTGTCCAAAACAGAGTAATGCATCGAACGACACACTTGGTGCATCGATCGACACACTAGCGAGATGGGCCTTCCTCGGCGGTTTAATGAAGAATGCAGAATTCACATTTTTGCCCAGAAGTTCCTGATAATTACAAAAAGCCCAAGACGTGATTAGCTTATATAATTAGGTTTTTACTTACGCTTTCATACTTAGAGCTGAGAGTTTTTAGAGCTTTTTGGGGCTGATCTAATCCTGTACTGCTTCCTGCTTTTTGGAGAAGATTTCGAACCCCTTTACTTCTATATTCTCTTTTATGCAATCTATTAATTCATTGATTATGTTTTCATATTCTATGTCTGAGTAGATTCATAGTTAGGTTTAGGGATTCTCATAGGGACTTCATGACTTGCTAGATTTATTTATTTCAGTTAAGGATTCGTATCAATAATTGTTCTTCAACCTTGATTGAGCTTAATACTAGTTTCTAACCTGATCACTTAGAATCTAGATCTTAAGTTGTTAAATTGACACGAAAGTGTGATTTAGAATCTGAACTATTTAGGTTGAGCAATTGAATTACTCGCAAAGAAATTTGGTTTAATTGAATTGTGAACATATCGAACTTAATCTTAAAGCTAGTTTAATCTGTTAGGAATTACAAAGAAATTTGGATTTCTGCAATTAGGCTTAGAGAATTTTCACAACGAAAGTTGGTTAATTCTATATCCGTGTTTGAGTTCTAGAACCGTGCTTAATTTGATCCTGACTGAATAATTTATCTGCTTGTCTAATTTCCTGCGAACTCCCTAGACTTAGCGCTTTTAGTTAATTGCCTACAAACCAATCTTGCTACTGATTTACTTTCTTGCATTGCTTTTAGTTTATCATTACATTGCTTTCTCCTAGTTTAACTTGACTGTTCTTAATCTATCGTTGCCTAGAGTCCTTGTCGATTCGATACCCTAAAGTACTACATTCACATCACTGTGCACTTGCAGTTAGAATATGTATAATTCTTGACCTATCAAGTTTTTGGCGCCGTTACCGGGGACTCTTTGGAGTCTTCGATAGATTTGAACTTAGGGTTTAGACTAGTATTTTTATTTTATTTTTGTTTTGGTTACTAATTTTTCTTTGTTTTTCTCTGTCGCAGGTTTGACATTCGCATAGCATCGATCGTTTCACTGCGATTACAGACGGTTTATGCAGACGCGTGATACCAGAAGTAATCCGAACTCGAATCTCGTTAATCTCAGACTTGAAGAGGTTGCTAGACTAGAGAGGACTAACAGGAAAGTTCAAAGAGCAAGGATGGTTCAGGAACGCTTGATTTTGAGACCTGATGCTCAAGGTACCCTAAGGGACCCACAAAATAATATGTACAATGCTGCTGGGCATAGGATTGATGCTGAAGGGAATGTGATCCCTGAGCCTGAACAAGAGCAGGGACAAGGCCAAGGACAAGGTGAGAGGCAGATGGTTAATCCTCCTGCTGCTAATGAGAGGACCTTAGCTGACTATAACCGTCCAGATGAGTTTCATGCTAACCGGTCAGCTCTTGTGCCTCCTGGTTTTGAGAGGAATGACTTCGAGATCAAGACCATCTACTACTCTATTCTGAGGCAGAATGCCTTCCATGGTTTCCCTAATGAGCAGCCATATTGATGAGTTTGAGGACATAGTCACTAGGATGAAGTATGATGGAGTAAACTATGACTATCTGTTTCTCAAACTCTTCCCCTACTCTCTCGCTGGAGATGCTGATGCCTGGCTGAAACAACTTCCACCTAGGAAGTTTACTACTTGGGATGCTGTTAAGAGTGAGTTTCTGAGACACTTCTATGATGATGCTCGCTCTGATCAGTCGAGACAGGACATTCTCACTTTCTCCCAAGGTCCTATAGAGCCTCTTAAGACTGCCTGGATGAGGTTTAAGAATTACCAACGTGACTGCCCGCATCATGGATTCACTGAGGTAACATTGCTGGGTATTTTCTTTAGAGGTATAGATCTCCCATCCCAGACTGCGTTGGATAATTCCAGCAATGGAAATTTCAATACTAGGACTCCTGAGCAAGCTAAGCAATTGATAGATAACTTAGTAAGCAGTAATAGCTGCAAGACTGCTGATAGGAGAATGAAGGAATCTGGTGGGAAGATAGATAATTTGGAGATTGCTCATATTAGGTGTAAGTTGGACACTGTCTGTAATTTGCTGGTTGGGAAGAAAGTTGTCCATTTTGCTCAAGATGTTGAAATAATCCAAGCTGAAGAAGATAGTCAGGAAGAGGATGTGAACTACATTGGAGGATCTGGTTTCCAAGGGAACATGTTTGGAGGACAGCAAGGTAATAGGTTCTTCAATGGTGGACAGAGAGTGCTTTCACTAGCAATCAAAACTCTTCTGGCCTTGGACATAATGCTGGTTATCAGAAACCTTTTCAGCAAGGTAATCAGAGGACTTATGGATCTTCCTCTTACCAAACACCTTCTGCTGCTAAGGCTCATGAGAGCAAGATGGAGAGTATGATGGAGCAGTTGCTGAAAGGTCAGACCAAGAATGTTGTAGACTTCGACAAGAAGTTAGGAGCTGTGTATGAGGATCTGAATGGGAAGTTTGAATCCTTGAGCACACATATGAAGGAGCTTGATGCTAAGGTTGCGAGGGCTGCTGGATATGTTCAGAGGCCAGATGGATCTCTTCCGGGACGGACTGATGCTAATCCTAAGTATCAGTGCAATACAGTGACATTGAGAAGTGGTAAGGAGCTGTTTCCTGCCCAGAAAAAGCAGTTGAGTGTTGAAGAGATCGTGGAAATTGAAGAAATGGAAGATGAGATCCGTGGAATTCGCAATGCATCGATCGACGCACCTCAGCAACGGTCGATGCAAAGCGAAAACAAAGATGATGAGCCGAATCTCGACACAGAGGTCGTGACACAGTCGCCCAGCAACGATCGATGCAACACTAGCAAAGATCAACGCAAGGCGACTGCAGAGAGCTCATACGCAGAAAAGCTGAAAAAGTCGAATGAAAGGGTCTACAAGCCTAAGGTACCTTTTCCTAAGAACCCCAGGAAGGCTAAGAACGATAAGCAGTATGCCAAATGCAAGGAGATCATTAAAAAGGTGAAGATGGAAGTGCCTTTGATTGACTCTATGGAGACTACTCCTGTGATGAAGATATGTCTTAAGGACTTACTTGCTGGTAAATGGTCTAATGAGGAGAGTGCAATGATGATCACAGAGGTATGTAGTGCAGTGATTCAGGGCATAATTCCTGAGAAGTTGAAAGATCCAGGGAGCTTTGTGTTGGATTGTGCTATCTACAGGGAAAGATTTGAAAGATCTATATGTGATCTTGGTTCTAGTGTGAACCTTATGCCCTTCTCTGTTTCTAAGAGACTTGGGATGACTGATTTCCTGCCCACTAGGATCTCACTGGTTTTAGCAAACATAACAATCAGAATTCCTGAAGGAATAGTGGAGGATGTGCCTATAATGATTGGCCAATGTGTGATTCCTACTGATTTTGTTGTTCTGCAGTATGGAGAGGAACCAAAGGATCCACTGATTTTGGGTAGACCTTTCTTAGCTACTGCGGGTGCGATGATTGACTGCCAGAGATGTAAAATAATTCTGAATGTGGGTGATCTGAAGATGAGCTTTGATATGGACAAACTGGTGAAGAGACCAACCATCGACGGACAGACCTTCTATGTGGACACACTCAGTGATTTGGCTGTAGAATTCTTTCATAGGTCACATGCTGAGGATCCACTGGAGAGAGCCTTACTGAGCTCTATAATGGAGCTGGAACACCTGCAAGACGAGTCCGCAATCTGCTATGCGAGGCTAATGGACTCTGCTGAGCAAGTGATGCAATTGGATGTGTCTGACGCGACATTGCATCGATCGACACCTTCAGGGCATCAATCGTTGCATGTCGACAGAGACTGGGCAGAGGAAAAGGCTCCAAAAATTGAGCTGAAACAACTTCCATCCGGGATAAGGTACGCATTTCTTGGACCTAATTCAACTTATCCAATGATTGTTAATGCTAGTTTGAACAATGCAGAGCTCACTTTACTGCTAAGCAAGCTGCGCAAGCATCGCAAAGCTCTTGGCTATTCTCTTGATGACATTTCATGTATCTCTCCGGAGCTGTGCATGCATCGGATACATCTTGAGGACGAGTCTAAGACATCAGTTGAGCATCAGAGAAGGCTGAATCCTAACCTTAAGGATGTGGTTAAGAAGGAGATTATGAAACTCCTAGATGTTGGGATTATCTATCCAATTTCAGATAGTGATTGGGTGAGTCCAGTCCATGTATTGCCTAAGAAGGGCGGAGTTACAGTAATAAAGAATGAGAAGAACGAGTTGATTCCTACAAGGACTGTGACTGGACACCGGATGTGCATAGATTACAGGAAGCTCAATGCTGCGACAAGGAAGGATCATTTCCCTTTACCTTTCATTGATCAGATGCTTGAGAGGTTAGCAAATCACCCTTACTATTGCCTCCTCGATGGATATTCAGGTTTCTTCCAGATCCCCATCCATCCAGAGGATCAGGGAAATACCACCTTTACTTGTCCATATGGCACATTTGCATACCGGAGGATGCCTTTTGGACTTTGTAATGCACCAGCCACCTTCCAGAGATGCATGATGTCCATATTCACCGATATGATTGAGGACTTTATGGAGGTATTTATGGACGACTTCTCAGTCTACGGGTCATCTTATAACGAGTGCTTGGATAATCTGTGCAAGGTACTAGCTAGATGCGAGGAGAAGCACTTGGTTCTTAATTGGGAGAAGTGCCATTTCATGGTCCGAGATGGCATTGTACTTGGACATAAAGTGTCTGAAGCAGGGATCGAAGTAGACCGCGCTAAAATTGAGGTAATGACTGAAGGATTATGAGTTTTTCCATGGTTCAATTCTCAGATTGCAACCTAGCACATAATCTTAAACAGATCTAGGTTCTTGTAATCGAATCATAAAAAGCAAACCTGATCTTTACCTTTTGCAGCGGAATGATTGGTGGTAATGACAAGATCAGATTAGAACAGATGAGTACCTGTTCCTCCTTTGGTATCCACACTCTTACTAGCAGGGATGGCTGCTAGACCGGATGGAATCAAGACAGAGAGAGAGACGATTGGGAGGAGAGAGAGCCGCGGCCACCAGCTCCAAAATCGCAGACCAAAAAGAATGCCAGGGTTTCTCAACCCTTGTTGCAATCTTATTTCACTAATGGGCCCAAGTTTAATTAATTAATTAAACTAATTGCTCATTAGTCTTTTGGGCCCAAGACACAAATCAGACAAAAGCCCATTTGTTGTATGCCCAACTCTCTGTACAAATACAGTAAATGCCTTAGCATCTTACCGTATTAATTCCATCTTAACTTTCCCGTTAGCTATGGTGTGTGACCCTTTGGGATCATACAATACTGGTAATAAGTCCTAAACTTATAGATCAAGAGCGGACTCTAGCAAGCCATCATGATCACCCAGTATTTATGACTTATGTCTGATCTCGACATTTATCATACTTTCTAGAGATAGTACAGTAGATTTCAGGACATTCCCAACAATCTCCCACTTGTACTGGAATCCTACATTCCCTAGTCCTTTTGTCTCAATATCTCGATCTGGCATAAGGCAAGATGCGTGTCATCCTTATATAGCCAGACCATGTTCATCGGACCAGATTTGATACTGACAATGCAAACGACTTGGGCAAGTCCGTTTGGGAGTGGCCACTCTCTTACCAGCTATCAAGTCTCCGATTGGCCTAGAGATATTACCTCCGTTAAACGGCAGGGACAAATCCCATCTTGTTCCATCACTATGAACTACACGCTTCATAATACACCCAACCAAGGTCCTTATAGCTCCCAGTTACGAAACAGCGTTAGACAATGATCAAAGTGCATCAATCCATGTGCAGCCACATGCATGCGAACTCAGGTCTAAGGACTATACTCTATAGTCGTATATGAGAACCTCTTATGACACAGATATTAATATCTTGTAGAGTTCTCATCAGCGGGCCATGTCCGGTCATATGCTCCCCTACATATACCTATGTGTCGACTTTGATGCCGCGCATCTATGACCCCTCGAAACTTGGTCATAAGTCTCAACACAATCTAGTCTCAAGTGGTTGTTGGTGTTCCAATTTCAACAACCTTCGACTATGGACACTATGATTTATGTCATTTCGTTAAATATGGGGTTTCAGGATCAAGTCTTACTCATGTACTTCGATGGCCCATATATAATGACATGAATCATTTTGGAACGATTATTTATATCACAGTTAAAATAATCCAGAAATCATAGATTTCATAAACATAAAATATTATGTTTACATGAACCTTTCAAAATAACTAAGTAAAGCCCTTTACAAACTCCCACTGAAATTAAGACTACATCTTAATTTCACTCATCCTACAGCTACAGTCCGCGACTCGTGCTTAGGCATAAGGAGTGGCTTCGTTAATAGATTAGCAACGTTCTCATTCGATGAAACTTGCTTATCTACTTAACACCTCTGTCATTTATCTCACGGAATATGTCATACCTACCCTTAAGGTGTTTGGACCTCTGATGTGCATCTAGTCTCATCTATGCTGGGAATCACATCAAGTTCAGTGATGAACTCTTCTTTCCAAACAACCTCTTTCGCCGCTTCTCAAGCTGCGAAATGTTCAGCTTAAGTCATGGAGTCAGCAACAGTGCCTTGCACCGCCAGTCAGACACAAGATATAGCCGGACTGTGACCGGGAATTATCTTTGTCTATTGGAAACTTGCCTTTCAGACTCTATCGACTTGTGGCACCTCACTTTCTCCGTAAATCAAGAATTTATCCTTAGTATTCCTCAAATACTTTAGGATATTCTTTACGGCAATCCAGTGATTCTTTGCTGGATTTGACTGGTCTTTACTTGTCTTGCTTAACATTAAAACAACATCAAACAAGTACGTTTCATGGCATACATGATAGATCCAATTGCCGACGCATATGGAATCTCATCCATGCATTTAAGCTCAGCAGTTATCGTAGGACACTGTGTCTTGCTTAACGTAATGCCATGTGACATTGGCATAAAACCCTTCTTGGAATGCTGAAAACGTGTAGGACTTTGTCAATTTAAGAATCCTGACTTTGTCCTACCAGCTCTTTTGGATCTCTATCTTTAGATCCAAAATCCAAGAACTACGTGGCTTTACCCATGTCAATCATAAAACCAACTCCCAAGCCAGTCCTTTACCGACTGCAGCATTGGGACGTTATTTTCGAGAATCAGTATGTCATCGACATACAATATGAGAAATGCAACATCGCTCCCACTTATCTATTAGTAAACGCACAGTTCCATTTCGTTCCTGTTCAAGTCAAAACCTTGACTACTTCAACAGAACGAAGATTCCAACTCCGATATGTTTGCTTCCATCCATGAATGGATCGATGAAGCTAACTTACACAAAATGTAATTTTTCGGAGTCCGGGCTCACTTTCGCTTCTTTGAATTTCGCAGATTCGTCGCTTTCAATGATCATCAGATCATGCGAACTTTCAATGATCATCAGGTTCAACTAATGACGAGAAATCACTCTCGGATTAGTGACTGATTCATTCATATCTGCGAACTTCAGGCTCTACAGGTGTAGATTCTACAGAAATCTGTAAATCCATCCGTTGCTCTCCCTCAACAGGTTGAGCAGCCTCCTGTATTTCTCGAATTTCTTCGAGTTATACTTTTACTCCCACTGTTCTTCTTGGAAAGTAACTTCCCTTCTGAGAAAACAGAATGGACGTAAAAGTAACAAGCCTTGGTTTCCCTAGGACAACCAGTGAAGTAGCACAACTACAAATACTCAGTAAAGACGAATTTGGATCGATTCCAATCCACATTTACGTGGTGTCTTTCAACTGATATTGGTGGAACTATTTCAGCGTAAACTTAGATATTTCTAGAGCGTTATTCTTAAAGAATATCATGGAAGATTCGTGTGACTCATCTTTAATCATTTCTAATTAGATCTGATTCTTTCTCACAGAAATACCTCAAGGTTTTCAGGAGAAATGAGCTGTGAAACGATTTCACACTCATTCAGATGATCACACCATCAATGACTTAAGTATTCTCACTCGTGATCTAATCAAGAGTCTTAATACTTCTGTCACTAAGATTCTATACCTCATTCTGGAACTCTTTCGATTATATCAAAGAATTCCGACTTGTGTCTCATCAAATGAACACAGTCACACTCACTGAAGTAATCAGTAGAGACAATGAAGTACAGGAAATTTTCTCTGGCATTACTGCTCATCGGACCACATACATGAGTATGTTCAATGTCCAATAAGCCTTTGGGCCTTTCTTTAGCTCGGATAAGATGGGCCCATTGTCTTTTGGTCCAGTAAGCAGAATTCAAGTCTCATAAGATATTCATTCAAATGAGCCCAAAAGTCCATGACTATGGGGTTTCTGAATCCGACTTACTCTATGTGACCAAAACATTTATGCCAAGAAAAATCAGGTTTAATTCATCAGATTTAAACCAATTGCGGTATTTATGTTACATTTTAGGCACTCTTTGGTTTAATATATAAAACCCATTCCTTGAATAGGGTGCTACAATCAATATTTCATTGAGATCAAAAGAACAAAACTTGTCTTTTATCAAAATGAAAAACATTCAAATTCTTACAAGAAAATGAAAGACAACTTTGCTTAAAGCAGGTACATTGTAGCAATTACTCAATAAAACCAAGCCTCAAAGGCATCTACAAGTGAAAACCCTACGGCTGAGGCAGCATCCACAGCTCCTTCCAGACACGCAGTTCCACTTGCCCTTCCTTCAACGTTCTACTGTTGCTTAGGCTCTGCATATTGTAACAAATATCAGTGCCACAACCAGTATCCAATACCTATAAGGTAGAACTTGAAATAATAACATGAATACCTGAGGAAGTAGTCTCATACATCAACTTCAACTCCTCATAATCTTCCATGAATTTAATGCAATCTCTCTTCCAATGCCCAGTCTCTTTACAATAGCAGCACTTACCAACGTAAGATGTATCTGACTCGGGCTCAGAAGACACACGCTTGCCATGATTCAAAATCTGGACAACTTTGTCTTCACCCTTGTCAGCCTTAGGTTTAGTAAACCTACCCTTCTCCATTACGAGATTATACAGGGTACTCTTCACGTTTGGCTCAACTGTCTTGAGCATATCATGCAGTTCAGTCAGCGTCTTCGTTAAGCCTTTCTTGATATAGTTCCTTCTGAACTTATCATAGCTTGACGGCAGTGACTGCATAATGATCTCAGTTGCCAATTCTTGGCTAACTGGATAATCCAGTTTCCTCAGGTTATCAATGTAACCCATCATTTTACTGACATGAGGACTTACTGGATGATCATTTGGTAGCTTGCAGCTAGTGAGAGACTTAACCAACTGGTATCTCTCCACTCTTACCTGCTCCTGAAATTTCAATTTCAGGCTGCTGATCATCTCTATTGGCGACTCCATGTTCTCATATTGCTTCAGCAAATCTGAGTCCATGGTAGCCAATATCAGACCACGCACATCTACCGCATCAATATAATGCTTATTCCAAGCATCATATACTGCATGAGAGGCATTGGACCCGATCCTCACGGGGAGAGCTCTCTCAAGGACATAGTCCTTTCTCTCCTGCCTGAGAACTAGCCTCAGGTTCCGCGACCAAGTCAAGAAATTTGATCCGTTCAGTTTGTCCATCTCAAGGACAGACCGGATCGAGAAAGTGTTTTGATTGTTTGTGCTCGTCATAGCTGAAATTTAGAGATAAATAGAGTTTTAGTTATTTAGTTCATAAAAGAGTAATCTTAACAACTTATAAGAAAACTCGCATTGCATTCAAAATTTCTTTGTTTAACCTCATAAGAATGCAATGATTCCGAGACCCATGTTCAACTAAAACCAAAGTGGGCCACTGGCCGTCACCCGGAATTAGCTTTACTTGGTAAGCATACACACAGCTAGTTATATCCATATAACTCTCGGTTGTGGATTGGGCCCAAGGCCCAATACACCAGATGTCTCAAGGCCCGGGACTCCCGATGGCCCAGTCAAGGAAACCAATCTCTTACAGCCAAATAATCACTAAAGTCTGGGACTCCCAATGAAATTAGTGACTATATACTACTTTACTTACGCGAAAACAGACACCTCACACTGTAAGCCATATCTGTAATCGAATAAGCGTTAAGTAGCTGACAAGATTGGAAAGACATCCAAGCTTGATATTGGTTTTGAGGATTTTAAGTTTTATTTCCAAAAATAGAAGATTACTATTTTGGGAAACTTACTTGTTTTAGAAACTTTCTAAATTTAGAAACATTCTAAAAGTAGAAATTTCTAATTTAATATTTTATTAATATTTTGGGTTGGGTCACAAATTATAGGCCCAATTCTTGGCCCAAGACCATAGAATTCCAGTTGACCCAATAATTTGACATAACCGAGTCGGTTTATTAATTCTGGTCCAAGACCAAATTAACTATCAAAACCATCGGTTATTTACTAAACCAGACCAGCTCTAAATTATTTGGTCCAACCAAATCAAACTTAGACCAGCCTTCGGTTTAGGTTAAAATTCAATTTTGAATTTCAATCCGGTTTAACCAGAAATTAAATAATACCAATTGTATTAAATAATTTCCAGCAAACCGCGATTTGGGTTAACCGCTTGAACCACCAATTAAATTGGATCGGTTCAGTTAAGTCCAAAACCGGGAAGAAACACCTAGTGTTTTAGCCAATTTTAACCTAACTTGCGGTTTAAGGCTTTAAACACTCGATTAACCGCCAATTAAATGGACCGGATTAATCGGTGCGGTTTGGGCAACGAACCGCGAAGCTCGGTTTAACCGATTGACTATTCGCGGGACGTAAAATTTTAACGGGCCAAACGATCGACCACGGCCCATGAACATCACAAACGATCCACGATCGTTGCGTCCAGCCATGGCCGATCGATCCTTGCCCATCCGTGATCCACGATCACACGGTCCACGGCCTCTCGATCACGCGGCTTAAGGTGATCGATCATCGATCGATCCAATCGATCTCACGCATCACTTACGGCCCACGCATCACTCGGCCCGTGATCAACTCTCGGCTTGCAAGGGACGGATACACGATCGACTTTCAAGCGATCGATCCGAGAACCCTAGCCGATCATTGGTTAAAGCGATTCAAAACATTGATCCCTTTCTTGCGTGATAAGAAATTGATGGGAACAAAGCAACTTATGATCCGAGATCATAATATGCAGCCGATTAAGGGTTTTAATGGTTTTTAATCAATTTTAACATAATTGATTCTCTAAACAATTAAACAGCCCTATGATCCAAATTACAAGAAACTAATAACCTGGCTCTGATACCACTGAAGGATTATGAGTTTTTCCATGGTTCAATTCTCAGATTGCAACCTAGCACATAATCTTAAACAGATCTAGGTTCTTGTAATCGAATCATAAAAAGCAAACCTGATCTTTACCTTTTGCAGCGGAATGATTGGTGGTAATGACAAGATCAGATTAGAACAGATGAGTACTTGTTCCTCTTTTGGTATCCACACTCTTACAAGCAGGGATGGCTGCTAGACCGGATGGAATCAAGACAGAGAGAGAGACGATTGGGAGGAGAGAGAGCCGCGGCCACCAGCTCCAAAATCGCAGACCAAAAAGAATGCCAGGGTTTCTCAACCCTTGTTGCAATCTTATTTCACTAATGGGCCCAAGTTTAATTAATTAATTAAACTAATGGCTCATTAGTCTTTTGGGCCCAAGACACAAATCAGACAAAAGCCCATTTGTTGTCTGCCCAACTCTTTGTAAAAATACAGTAAATGCCTTAGCATCTTACCGTATTAATTCCATCTTAACTTTCCCGTTAGCTATGGTGTGTGACCCTTTGGGATCATACAATACTGGTAATAAGTCCTAAACTTATAGATCAAGAGCGGACTCTAGCAAGCCATCATGATCACCCAGTATTTATGACTTATGTCTGATCTCGACATTTATCATACTTTCTAGAGATAGTACAGTAGATTTCAGGACATTCCCAACAATGACCAGCCTTCAGGCGCCTGATTCTGTGAAGTATGTGAGGAGTTTTCTTGGACATGCTGGTTTCTATAGACGGTTCATCAAGGAATTCAGTAAGATTGCTAGACCACTAACTGCTTTGCTGTGTAAGGATACCAAATTTGAGTTCAGTGCAGATTGTCAGACTGCATTTGAACAGATCAAGCAGGCATTAGTGAGTCTCCTATAGTTCAGCCACCAGATTGGGATCTACCTTTTGAGGTTATGTGTGATGCGAGTGACTATGCTGTAGGAGCTGTTCTGGGGCAGAAGAAGGACAAAAAGCTTCATCCTATTTACTATGCCAGCAGGACACTAGATGATGCACAGAGAAACTATTCCACTACAGAGAAGGAGTTGTTGGTTGTTGTCTTTGCATTTGAGAAGTTCCGCCCCTATCTTGTTGGCTCCAAAGTGATTGTACACACTGATCATTCAGCTCTGAAGTATCTAATGCAGAAGAAAGATGCTAAGCCAAGATTGTTGAGATGGATTCTCTTGCTTCAGGAGTTTGACATTGAAGTGAGGGACAAGAAGGGAGTTGAGAATGGAGTTGCTGACCATCTTTCAAGGATGCTGGTTGAGGAAGACGTGTCCATTAATGATTTCTTGCATGAGGAGAACGTCAATATGATTGGGACAGTGTTTCAGATGGATTTGGACAGAAACTTACAAAATTGTCGGATTAATCGCACTGCGTCGATCGATGCCACATCTGTGAAGATCGATGCATGTGTTTAGAAAGCAACGATCGATTCTTCCTTCGGCGACGATCGTTGCAGTGCGGATACGAGCCCAGAACCCTTCACGATTCAAATTGGCAACTATAACTACGAAGTTGATGCTGTCGCAACCACCGATCGACCCTGGTACGCAGATATAGCTAATTACCTGGCTGCAGAGACTGAACCGGAAGATTTGAAAGGGTATGCAAAGAAGAAGTTCTTCAGGGAGCTCAGAAGATACTACTGGGATGAGCCTTATCTCTACAAGAACTGTTCGGATGGTCTTTACAGGAGATGCGTTGCCGAATCAGAGGTTCCAGATATCCTATTCCACTGTCATGGATCAGATTATGCTAGACATTTTGCTACTTTCAAGACTGTGTCTAAGATTCTGATAGCGGGTTTCTGGTGGCCTATAATGTTTGCGGATGCTCATTCATTTGTTTCTCAGTGTGATGCCTGTCAGAGGAGAGGGAAAATCAGCAAGAAGCATGAGATGCCTCAGAATTTCATTCTTGAGGTTGAGGTTTTCGATTGTTGGGGCACATATTTCATGGGTCTTTTTCCCTCATCCTATGGGAATAAGTTCATTTTGGTTGCCGTGGACTATGTATCTAAGTGGGTAGAGGCAATAGCTAGTCCAACCAATGATTCTTCGGTGGTTATTAAGCTGTTTAAAACCATCATATTCCCTTGATTTGGAGTACCTCGGATAGTAATTAGTGATGGAGGATCTCATTTCATTAATAAGGTCTTCGAGAAGTTGCTAAAAAAGCATGGAGTTCATCACCGAGTTGCTACTCCTTATCACCCTCAGACTAGTGGACAAGTCGAGGCCTCTAACAGACAGATCAAGGAGATCTTAGAGAAGACAGTTAGGATTTATTCATGGAAATCGAATTTATTCATGGAAATTATTCATGGAAATCCGTGGCTAACTCGAATAAATTATTGCCGACATCGAATTGATGCCTGATTGACATTTCAACCCGTGAGCAGCCGATGTGACTAAACTCATAAGCCACGGATAGCCATGAACCATTTCGTGGCTTTGTAGATATTTTAGTTAGCAACAAATAGCCACGAAATGTTTTCATAGCCAGTTAGCCACGAAATTGTCGTGGCCATTCATGGCTAAGTCTTTCCACGACATTTTCGTGGCTATTCGTAGCTTTATTTTCCACGAATAGCCACAGAATGGTTTGTGGACATATAGCCACAAAAATATTTGTGGCTATTCGCGGCGAATAATATCCACGATCTAGTCGTGGCTATTCGTGGAAACAATAGCCACGAATAGCCACGAAACTGTTTATGTGGCTATTTTGCCACGAATAGCCACGAAATAGCCACGAATTCAAAAAAAATTTGAATTCGTGGCTATTTTGTGGCTATCCGTGGCTGGTTTTAATTAGCCACGAAATTCGTGGCTATTTGCCAGATTTCTTGTAGTGAGGAGTCTCTCACCTACGTTGATCTACTAGATATGCCAAGATACATCCATTTCAAAAAAACCAGAGACCTTATAGTATACAAGCACCGAACTAAAAATAATAAATATTTTTCTGATCAACATACACTATGTAGGAGGATCATAACACAAAATAGAAACCTCAAAATTCAAGGAAACTACTACCACAATCTTCAGGAGTCTCATCTATGTTGATCTACAAGAGACTCCAAGATACATCCATTTCATATAAATGAGAGTCCTTACAATACATACAAGCACCAAACTGAAAGAGATTACTAACACCATTTAGAATTATCATTGAGGGTTAATAGCTTAACACAAAGCAAAATCATTCAAATTTCAAGGAAACTACAATCACAAACTGCAGGAACCTCTCACCTACATTGATCTACAATGAGACTCCAAGAAACTGTTAGATTTTTGAGAGATTAAGCTTGAGAGATTAGAGATATGAGAGAGTTTCAAGAAGAGAAAACTGGGAGAATAATTTCCCAATGTTATTATTTCATTTTTGGTGGCTACAAGATATTTAAAGGGTACAAAGAGAACAAAAGTCTAGACCTAATTTGATACAGACAAAATAGACAGCATGTCTGCGACGTTCTATTCTATTTAACAACTATAATATAGAATAGAATCGTCATGACATCGTCGATGTCGCTGACACCGACGCTAACATCGTCGATGTCACATAGTCCTGATATCGCTCCAGCATCCATATCGCCGACACCGTCGGTGACACATATAGATCAGAATTTTCTTCACATCCATGTCGCCGGCACCGTCGGTAACAAATATAGATCAGAATTCTCTTCAGCATCCATGTCGTCGACACCGTCGGTGACACATATAAACCAGACTTTGCACATTTGAAACTCCATGATCAATAGAAACATCTATTTCATAAACTGAGAGACCTCATAATACATACAAGCACCAAACTCAAGATAATAGAATCTGTTAAAGGATCTTTTAGCTACCAGTTTGTAGAATCTGAGGGATACTAGGTCAATGAGAGAGATGTTGTCAAGACAGCTTAAGAAACATTTTTAGTTATAAAGAGAGCTTAGATCTTCCTTCATTTCCAATTTCTTTACCTTTACGTGTGCATCACTTAATTTGTAATTTCTCATATTTAATAATATCGTCAATATATAAGAGAAAAAAATCCATGAAACGCATATACCTTAACAAAGCCTTGTCGTCAATATGAACAGTTTTTGATGTACATACTTGAAGCAAATGAAATTAGTCTTTACTTCATGTTTGTGTGATTTTCATAATTTTATAAACTAAATAAATTACAAAACAAGTTTGAAAAGCACATATCTGTCAAAGAAATCTGATACACTTGAAATCTCCACTCTCTAACAATTTGAGCACCTTTTGAAGCACATACATACCTGAGGAAATCACAATTAATTAGTCTTTACTTCACATAAAATGCATCATTCTTACCTTTTGATTTTTTACACTGTGAGTGATAATGTAAGGCATATGTTATATATATATATATAGGCCAAAACAATTATCGAAAGTTACAATTATAAACTCGAATATATTAGTTATTTTGGATAAATCAAGTAATTTAAGTATTTTGGGTATTTTTCGAGTAAATTTTTATAGTATGGATACAAAATACCCAAACCAAACAATATACATGTGGCTGATTTCAGGTAAACACAATCAATATGAACCATATCCAAAGGATATTCAAGTAGGGGCGTGATGCATATACATGAGTTGTCTTTTAAACTTGAGTGTTATTCAAACGTCGCACATGTGTGTACGTAGTGATGGTGGAACAACTAAGATCATTCTTTTTGGCACTTAAGCGGTAAGAATCACATACGATAAAACGTGTCGGTGCGATTTTTCGGCGAACTAGGTTTTCCTTCGTCTTTAGCACAAGACAAAGAAGTACCTCAACTACGGTTTCACGCGGAGGCAAGCGCTTCCAAGTAGATTCAATAATGAACGATTACAGAAACTCAAACTCTAAAACAAAATCGCAAAAGGAGGACGAAACACTAAACCCAATCGCATCAGTTCACGCGAACAAAAACCAAATTCACGATCTATAGACTTAGAGAAATCTAAGAAAGAACAAAAACAGTTCTTCGAAGAAGAGATAATTCGTCAAGAAAACAAGATCTTGAGAGAGAGAGAGAGAGAGAGAGACAAAAAGTTAAGAATTGTAGAAACAAACATTTCTTCTGATATGCGTTTCTTTATATATTGTTCGTCTTTGTTGGCAATTGTTTCCTAACGGATGACTTTCAAAGATAATTACAATCGCACACCAAAACCAAACCGGTTTGAGATCTTTTGTTGATCCTTAAATACTCCCAATCGGACGGTCCTGCATTTCCCAAATCCATTTTTCTATTTTTTTTCTCGCCAAAGAGAGTTTGGCTTTGGAGCAGAGAAGAATCAACGAAATAAAGAGTGGGAGCTAAGGGATTCTTAATGAAGCAGTATTATAAGCAGCAAACACATTACTGTAAATTATGATTTTAATCTATTTAAAAGAATGAATTTTGCTTAGGTCGTTGCTTAAAATGAATTGATTATTCCACAAGTGATTGTTGTCTAGATGAAGCCATACTAATTTAGATCTCACTGGTGAAAAGGAAAATAATCAATTCATTTTAAGCAAATAATCAATTCATTTTAAGCAACGACCGAATTACTAGACCTACACAGGGTCCAATTCAAAGTTGTTCGTATGGCTCATCTAGACAACAAAGGAAAATATCGTTATTAATAGGTCTAGCAAATATCTGGATTCAAATTACCAAATTGAAACTCATCCGAATTAGTAGTATTTAACTGAATTGGACCATGTGTAGATATTTGAATGGGTTCTAAACTGATGTATATGAAGAACTGGTATCTAAAATATAACTCTATGTCTAGAAAATCATTATATGTCTAGTTGTAATTTTGGATTAATTATAATATGTCTCGAGTTTTGCCAAAAGAATTATCTAAAGTTACAATTATAAACTCGAATATATTAGTTATTTTGGATAAATCAAGTAATTTAAGTATTTTGGGTATTTTTCGAGTAAATTTTGATAGTCTGGATGCAAAATACTCAAACCAAACAATATATATGTGGCTGATTTCAGGTAAACACAATCAATATGAACCATATCCAATGGATATTCAAGTAAGGGTGTGGTGCATGTACATGAGTTGTCTTTTAAACTTAAGTTTTAGTGAAAATTACTCCTGGTAGCATAAATTTTAAGGTTAATTACTAGAGTACCATTAGGGTGTGTTTTTTAATAGAGTAGCATTCTATATTGGTTTAAATACTATATTGTCATTTTCTTAACTTATCTTTTTTTTTAATAAAATAATATGTATAATCATTAAAGTAAAATAAATAATTAATATAATTTTTAAAAAAATAACTAATATATAATTCGTTTAAAAAAAAATTAATATAAATTCGTTTAAAAAATAATCAATTAATATAAATTCGTTAAAAAAATAAATAGTAAGAAACTAATAAAAGTAATTTTGTATAAAATAATTTAAATAAAAAATACAAATATTATTTTTTATGGTTAATTTTTGTTTTTCCAAAAAATACAAAATATATTTTACAAATAAATTATTTAAATAATAAATTAACATAAATTATTTTATGGCTAATTTTTTTTTTTTCAAAAATAAGAAATAAATACAACATAATATTTAATAAATCCAAAATTTAAATAAAAATTGATAAAAAATTATTTTGTTGCTTATTTTTATTATTTTAATTTTGAAAAAAAATAATTTAATATAAAATAATAAATAAATCATTTAAATGAGAAATTAATAGAAACAAATTTCGTTGGTTATTTTTATTATTATATTTATTTTGTAAAAAGTTTAAAACAAAAAATAATAAATAAATTATTTAAATAGGAAATTAATTGAATTTTTTTTTTATTGATTATCTTTTTCTTTTGCCAAATATTGAATTTATTAAATAAATATTTAGTTACCATAAACGGTTCCTAAAAATCAGGAGAAGATCATGCAACAATTATTCGAATTATGTACATCCTCAAAAATCCGCAACACTATATTGTAACCTAAATTTAAAACAAATCCGCAACAAAAGGAACAAATCTGCAACATTAAGCATAACTCTGTAACAAAGGGTGCTAACATAATAATTTTCAAATTCAATTTTATGTGTTGCAGATTTATTTAAATCCGCAACACATAAAACAAATCTAGAGTACTATTATCCCGATTTATAAAAAATCTGGAAAACAAATCTGGAGTGACTCAAAAATCTGTAACAAATGAAATGATACGTCAGCAAAATAACGAAAAATCTGGAATATTAAGGAATAAATCTGCAACAAATATGAAAATCTGCAATACTTTGTGCTAATATAGTAATTTTTGAAACGTTTTTTGCATGTTACAGATTTAATAAATCTGGAACGAAGAAAATAAATCCACAACAAGATGATGCGTATTTGTTTAAAGCAGATATTGATCTGAAAAAAAAAATAAATCCTAAACAAGGAATGCGGATTTGTTCAAAAAATACATGCGGATTTATTTTAAAAAACGCGGTAGCATTTTTGTAAATAAGTGGATTTCGGTCTGACGTGGAAAAAAAAATAATGGCAATTCTGTAATATGTTTTTTTCCTAACGAAGACTAATAACGGTATTATTGTCCAAAAATTAAACATTTTCCTAACAAAAAAACAGATGCTACTAAAGTAATTTCCCTATGTTTTTGTGCTAATATAGTTAATTTCCCTAAGTTTTATTCAAACGTCGCACATGTGTGTACGTAGTGATGGTGGAACAACTAAGATCATTCTTTTTGGCACTTAAGCCGTAAGAATCACATACGATTTATGTTGAGGATTTTTATAAGTAAAAAAATTACTGTCTTCAAAAAGCTCTCTAGGGTTTCAAGTTCTCTCATCGGCGATCTCTGCGATTTGAGGCTTCTCCGGTTACGGCGATCCTCGTCGAAGCTGTGAGAAGCCTCTGGGTGACTCTTGCGTGCTAATCTCAGCCGTGGTAGTCGGAGTTAAACCAGAAGAAGCCTCGCCCATCTTGTTCCGGCATCGCAAGGAGCGGTCTTTCTCGGCGAAGCGGAGGCGATTAAGGGACGGACAACAGACTCGCACTCAGTCAGTCGTGGGCTCTTGACGCTGCTAGAGGACGCGCGGTGGATAGAGTTAAGCGCAGAGAAGGAGAAGGCGTTCAGATCTGAGTCGGGTTTCGCGGCGGAAGTCGACGAGAAAGTTGGGAGGGTAGCGATGTTAGGCGAGGAGGTGTCGGGGAGGAGAAGGTGAAGTGTCTGAAGCGACTCCGGAGGCTTAGGCGGTGGCGATTGGTGAGGTGCCCGATTTGCATGCCGGGTTTTTCGGTGGATCTTTCTTACCCGGAATAAGGTGTGGCTTGAGGCGATCGGCGGAGACAGACTCACAAGCAGAGCTAGATGCGGAGGTGAAGGAGATTTCGAGCTTAGCCACGGCGGGTTTACCGGTTGGGTCCGTGGGGTTTCGGAAGGCGTGTGTCGTCAAAGACGGGAGGAGGGGAGAGGGTACAGGTCCTGACGGCGCCGGACTGAGAGCTGGGGTCGGATCTCTATGCTTCTCGGAATGGTGGTCGAAGGGGTGCCGCGAATCTCCTCTGTTCACATCCGCCGTCGGAGACGGTCTATCGCCAGACGAAAGGTTCCCTAAACAGGGTCAATGGCACTTTCGTAATTTCTAGCTCGGTTAAGGGAGTTCTTCCTGGTTATTTAGGTTACGGTTTTTTATCTTCTGGTTTGATTGCGATTGTACCCGGTTATCCCCGGTTAGGGACGATTTTAATTATATAATATAATATTAATTAAAAAAAAAAAAAAAAAAAAAAAAAAAAAAAAAAAAAAGAATCACATACGATAAAACGTGTCGGTGCGATTTATCGGCGAACTAGGTTTTCCTTCGTCTTTAGCACAAGACAGAGAAGTACGTCAACTACGGTTTCACGCGGAGGCAAGCGCTTCCAAGTAGATTCAATAATGAACGATTACGGAAACTCGAACTCTAAAACAAAAGCGCAAAAGGAGGACGAAACACTAAACCCAATCGCATAAGTTTCACGCGAACAAAAACCAAATTCACGATATATAGACTTAGAGAAATCTAAGAAAGAACAAAAACAGTTCTTCGAAGAAGAGATAATTCGTCAAGAAAACAAGATCGTGTGTGTGAGAGAGAGAGAGAGAGAGAGAGAGAGAGAGAGAGAGAGAGAGAGAGAGAGAGAGAGAGAGAGAGAGAGAGAGAGAGAGAGAGAGAGAGAGAGTAAAAAATTGTAGAAACAAACATTTCTTCTGATATGCGTTTCTTTATATATTGTTCGTCTTTGTCGGCAATTGTTTCCTAACGGATAATTTTCAAAGATAATTACAATCGCACACCAAAACCTAACCGGTTTGAGATATTTTGTTGATCCTTAAATACTTCCAATCGGACGGTCCTGCATTTCCCAAATCCATTTTTCTATTTTTTTTTATTCGCCAAAGAGAGTTTGGCTTTGAAGCAGAGAAGAATCAACGAAATAAAGAGTGGGAGCTAAGGGATTCTGAATGAATCAGTATTATAAGCAGCAAACACATTACTGTAAATTATGATTTAAATCTATTTAAAAGAATGAATTTTGCTCAGGTCGTTGCAGATCTAGACCACATTTTGGAATCTTCTTGTTAGTGTTGGATTGTAGCCGATGAGATCCATTCTATTATCTATAAAGGTTATATGATCCCCGATTTTGGTTGAGATCTTATAGAGAAGTAGGCAATCGGATGGTTGGGTCTCTCTCTCTCTCTCTCTCTCTCTCTCTCTCTCTCTCTCTCTCTCTCTCTCCTCTCTCTCCTCTCTCTCTCTCTCTCTCTCTCTCTCTCTCTCTCTCTCTCTCTCTCTCTCTCTCTCTCTCTCCACATATAGTGGTTTACGATTGGGATTATTAAGAATTTCTACTGGATTTAACTGGTTTTAGCATGTTCGCAAAGCCAGCTCATGTGAAAATATATGGGGCTAGTAGTTTTTTATCGGTCTATTTTCTTGTTGGCGTTATAGGTTGGTTTAAATTGATGGTTTTTGGTGTAGGATTTCTCTAAGTTGCGGAATCCATATACTATCAAGGAAATATTGTTCCGCTCTTTCATTTGTTTGAAGCAATCTATGTGTCTTTCTAACCTAAAGTTGATACTATATTTCTTTATATGTTTTCAATATACATGATATGATATGTTGTTTTAATGTCTTTATGTTCGGATGTGATGGTATGATTTGTCGGATATGATTAGATAGTATGTATCGTTGGTATGATGATAGATGATAAGGCTATTGAAGATATGATGGTCTGATCTCTCTTTTCTGTAGAATAATGCTCATGGTGCTATAAACTTCACCATTTTCAAGGCAACAACGTTGAACAGAGGCATGTTTGAGAGGAGGTCCTCGGTATGCTCGTTCTTGTTCACTTCAAAAAGATACGACCTAGATTACCTCAGTGAGCATTGCTAATCGGAGAAACTTTGAGCTTGTTTTATCTTCGTTTCGATTAAGACAAGGTATCTTAGTTTTTGCTTATTTGGCTACAATCTGCAATAACTCGTTTAAACCATAGCCACTAGTAAAAATATACCGTATAGCCACGTTTTAGTCACGATAAATCGTGGCTATTTTATAATTAATCACGAATTAGTCACGATTTGTTACGTGACAAAAAAACGTGGCTAAATCGTGTCCAAAACGTGGCAGTTAGTCACGTTTTGGTCACGAAAAATAGCGTGGCTTAGTATAGCCACGTTTTGTCACGAACTAATTGTGGCAAACCTATACACGTAAAATATCGTGGCTAAATCGTGTCCAATTAGTCACGATTTAGCCACGTTTATTTCGTGGCCAAGGTCTGTCCAATCAAAATTTTACAAACCTTACCCTCTAAACCCTAAACCCTAACTCTAAATAAACCCCAAACCACAATCAAATTATAAACTTTAAATTCTTAATCATAAACTATAATATATCCACAACTAAAAATTCAATACTTACAAATTTCATAACTCTTAACCCTAAACACACTCTAAACCCTAAACAAACCCTAAAACCCTAATCTACAAACAAAAATCTAACTAACAAAAATCTAATTTATATAGTATATCCATAATCTAACTAAGAATTATTATTTCTAAATCTAAAATTTCCAAACCTTACCCTCCAAACCCTAAACAATTATCATATTATAAACCATACTCTTAATCATACTATAAACACTAATATTCAACACTAAAATTAACATATAATTTGAAACCTTTAATATATAAACTTTTTAAACCCTAAATAAACCGTAATTAATACCATATGAACAAAGATCTAATAACTAAACCTCTAATTGTTAAAACATATCAAAAATTAAGGTTAAATATTTATAACATTTTCAAAACTAATATTTAACATTTATAAACCTTCAAACCCCTATACTTTAAACCATAATTAAACTATAAACTTTAAATTTCTAATCATAAACTATAAAATTCAACTCTTACCCTTCAAACCCCAATTAAACATAAAACTTTTAATCATAACTATAAATTAAAACACAACCATTACTTATACATACAAAATCAAACTCTAAACCTTAAACTATTAAAAATTAAAAGTATAATTCTTATAACATGTTCATACTAAAATTCAATATTTATAAAAATATATTTTTAAATATATTATTCAAACCCTAAATCCTAATTTAAACTTTATATTATAAACTTTAATCTTTAATTTTACATTAAAACATAATATTTATTCTATTGGTTGTAAAATGATTTGTAAAATGTTTTTATAAGTAGCTTAAATCCTATTGGTTGTTAGAGAGAGACAAGGATTGGGATCTCTTTTAATTTCAACCATTGATTAATTTCAGATCTAATGGACATAAATTGATCCTCCATAAACCTAATCTCTTCATCTCTTAATCTTCTTCAACACAGCCGCCGTTCATCTCTAACCTTCCTCTTCCTCTTCATTTTTTCTGTAATCACAACGGCGGCAGCAGCAACAGAACCCGGCGGCAGCAGCAGAACTCGACCACAACGGCGGCAGCAGCTGCAGGAGAATCGATGGAGAGCCTGTGTTATTCCGACGATGCCGAGCCGAGCTCTTATTTCTCGAGCTTTGTTACCAATCCGCGCCGAGCTTTGGAGACAGAATCGATCGAAGATTCCTCAGGCGCGGAGGTGTGAAACGGAGGTGCGGTGGATTTGATTTTCTCTCGTGGTCCAGCTCCAGCGGTGAAGATTCGAGACGACGACGACGACGATTCCGAAACGATGATGCTTGAAGACGACCATTCGGCGAAGTTGGGTAGATTCTCGTCGCCGTGATGAATCGTCGATGAACCGAGGAGCTGTCGGGTTTGGGCAGAGGAGAACGTGGTTTCGGGTTTGGGCAGAGGAAGACGAATCGCCGGAAAAGCTTGTCGTCGCCGGAGAGGACGCGGCTTCGGGTCAAGCTTCTCGTCGCCGGAGACGAAGACGTGGTGCGGCGAGCGGAGACGCAGGTGGTGGCGGTAACGGTGGTTACGGAAGTTCTATATGCAAAATGATATCGATATATATGTGTATATATATATATATATATATATGTATATGTATACATACATACATGTATTGTATGTCTTTTATGTTGTATTTTGTAATATTTGTTTTTTTCAAATATTTGTATTTGTATTTTTTTTTTTTTTTTTTTTTAAAAATATTTGAAATCAGCCACGTTTAATTACGTGACAAAACGTGACAAATTAACCTGTCACGAAATAAACGTGACATAACGTGGCAAATTTTGTCACGAAAAAATCGTGACAAAACGTGGTTTTTTTTGTCACGATTCGGACACGAAAAAATTTAGTCACGATCGTATAGCCACGTTTTTTTTTCGTGATTTTTCGTGGCTAAAACCGATTATAGCCACGAAATATTAGCTATAGCCACGAAAAAAAACGTGGCTATATGATATATTTTTACTAGTGAGCTTCGGATATATATACACTCTTGTGAGTTTAGAAATGATGGGTTCTAGGAACATAATTATCTCAAAGATTGCCATTAATATTTAGAAATGAGAGCTTAGCGAAGTGAAAGCTTCAATTTCAATTGTTTCTTTCATTTTATTGATATAAGCTTTAAAATGTTATTCAATGCACAACCCCTGCACAACCCAGGAATTTTTTCTTGAGCGATTCAGGTATTTAGTACCGTTATAATCATTTTATAACATAAATATAACTAAAATACCTAAATGAACAAAAAAGTACATGAATCTGAACCCAAAATACCAATAAATTATCCGAAATATAATTAAAATATCTGAAAATGACCAAAATACTCAACCAGATATCTGAAATGACAACAAATTACTTAAAATGTTTGAAATGGCAATACATTATCTGAAATACCAATAAACTATTGTTTGCAAAAATGCCCCTGAAATTGAAGTCAACCCTGATTATACCCTCGGCCCTCTCCTTCCTCTCTCGCGCTAATTTATCCCCTTAGTTATCTTAGTTATTCACGAGAATGCCATCGTCAGACTTCATATGAAGTCTGACATTTTTGGTAAAAGACAAAAGGGCCCGAAATTTGTTTGGATATTCACGAAAATGCCATCACCATCAATGCTCAACAACCACGACACCCACCATCGCCGACGAGTTAATGTGTAATCCAGCTCGTTTTGCCACCATTAAAGCTCAATTAAAGCTCAAGAATAGAGCTTGGACGTTATCCCGACCGATTTCTCCCTTTTCCCCTTTGATTTTTCGATTCAAAAGTTGCAAAATCGTGTATCATCTTATAAAAACAGCTAAACACGTCTCGGATTCGTGTTTCCGGTGATATTAGACGTTCTGGGAAATCGTCGAGGCTAAGAACAAACTAAAAACGGACATTGGTAAGAATTTTTTTCATATCGTCGATTTTCAGATCTGAATTGTACTTTCAGTCTGCCGTTTATGTCTTATCTTTTTTCGTAAACTTCAATATGGTCAACGTGAGGGTAGTTTTGCAATTGACTTTCAATTGCCAGACCTCTATAGAGGTCTGTCAAAATCCTTTGCAAAAAAAAAAAAAAAAAAATCAGACTTCACTAAAAAGTCTAAATAAGAAAAGGGTAGATTTGCAATTGATTGTAATTTGATTTTTTCGTCAGACTTCTTATGTTGTCTGGCAAAAAATTGACCGATTGTTGACTTCTTGTCAGACGGAATCCGATGTCTGACAAAAAGGAGGGGTAGAAATAGCAATTGACCCAAATTTTCAGATGTTGACCAGGATTAGCGAAAAAATCATCAGACATCTAAAGCTGTCTGAAAATAAGCAAAAAAAGTATCAGACGGCTATAGACATCTGAAATTCTAAACTTTTGCCAGACGGCTATAGACATCTGAAAATCCGAATTTTGGTCAACGATGGATAAAAACCGTAAATGCGATGTTTTATGTCAGACTTCCATAGCTGTCTGAAAATTTTGTCAGACAGCTCAAGCTGTCTGAAAGTTTTCAGACTTCTTGTTGAAGTCTGACATTTCAAAATCAATTGCAAAACTACCCTCGACTACTTGTCAGACTTCCCCGAGAAGTCTGAAAGGTTTCAGACTTCTTTAAGAAGTCTGACATTTGAAATTCAATTGCAAAACTACCCTTTTTTTCTCAGACTTCATAAGATGTCTGACAAAATTTCTAAAGCAGACAGCTGACGCTGTCTGATAGATTTCAGACTGCATCCGCTGTCTGACATTTCGATTTCAATTGCAAAAATACCCCTTTTTTCAGACAGCCATAGAGGTCTGGTTCCACTTTTATCAGACAGCTATAGCCGTCTGAAATGTTAAAAACTTAAAAAATGCATTTTATTTTATATTTGTGATTAATTTCGCTGATTTTAAATTTTATAAATGTGTGTTAGTTTTATATGTTCCTCCTGCGTTAGTTTTACATTGTTATATATGGTAATTATTTTTAAATCAATTTTTGAATAATATTGGCAAGATAGCGAATTGCATCAGACTTCGCCAAGAAGTCTGGCTTTAACCAAAAGATCTCTAATGTGGTTTATATGTGTTTGTTTATACAGATAATGGTTCAGTTACCTGTTAACTTTGGTGAATGGGTCGTGAGAGACCAGATTTGGCATTTTGTGGTTGATAAGGTGAAAGGAGGGCGGTTTATCACTTTGCGCCATGGTTCTACACATCAAGAACTTGTTGAGATTGTACAAGATGATTATATGCTGGACAGGACAACCGAGTTGGTGGTGTTATCATATCAATTGCCGGAAGCACTCTTGAAACTAATGGATCCGGATAGCCCTCCGGTTTATGTCACAAATGATAGACAAGTAAGGAGCATGGTCGAGTTAGCTAATACGCATTTAATCCGTCTTTGTGTCTCGAGCCGATCCGCTATGGAAGTTGATGATGCGGTGAATTGTGATGAAAAATATGAAGTTGAAGTTGAAGATGTGGACGAAGATGACGTAGATGATGAAGTCAAGGATGAGGAAGATGTGGACTCAATCTCGGATGATTCTGTTTGTGGTGGTGGTGGAAACGATGGTGGTGGAAACGATGGTGTTGGAAATTTGGATGTGCCTGAAAATGTTTTCAGGAAACACGCTGAGGCTTACCATGACGATGATGATTATAGCTTATATGGGAAAGTGAAACATGAAGATGTAGATGTGGAAGAAGATGAAGATTATAAGAAATATGAGTTGGAGGATACTAGTAAACGGTGGGGTGGCAAAAGGTACTTGTCTGAGGGTATCTTTCTCCATAAGTGTTTTGATAGCAAAGATGACCTAATATCAGAGATACGTTTGACGGCGATATTGAAGAAATTCGCATTCATGACTGAGAAGTCTGACAAGACACGTTTTGTGGCTAAATGTCGTGTGGAAGGATGCAAGTGGATGGTTCGAGCGTGTGTGAAGAGCGAACCAAACAAGTATTGGGTGATGAGCTATTCAGAAACCCATACATGTTCGATGGTGGACCGGATGTCTACGCGCAAACGTTATACTCCAGTTTATATTGGTTGGTTGTTTACTGAATCTTTTGGCATAATTGAGGGTATAACACCAAAGCATGTGAAAGTATCAATGAAGAAGCAGTTTGGGATTAGGATGAGCTACACAACCGCATACAGAGCATTGTTACATGCTCAAAAGATTGTTAGAGGAACAGCGGAGGATGGGTACGAGAGACTTCCTTCTTTTTTGCATGGAATCAGGCAAACCAACCCGGGAACAGTAACTGCTCTTGAACTAGATGAGAAGAATAGATTTAAATATCTATTTATAGCATTTGGAGCTTCCATATATGGGTTTACGTTTCTTAGAAGAGTCATTGTGGTGGATGGTACTCATCTTAATGGAAAGTATGGGGGTGTTATGCTAGTGGCGGCCGCACAAGACGGAAATTTTCAAATATTTCCGTTGGCCATCGGAATTGTAGACTCTGAGAATGATGACTCGTGGGAATGGTTTTTCACAAAGCTGAAAGAATGCATCTCAGACCAATATCCTTTGGTCATAGTCTCGGATAGATGCGAGTCTATCAAGAATGCGTGTGAAGCAGTTTTCCCTTGGGCACAACGAGGGATATGCTATTACCATCTACAAAATAACATAGTTACCAAGTTCAGGGGAAAACATCTTCTGTACTTAGTGAAAAACGCGGCTTACGCATATACGATTTACGATTTTGACCGAAACATGGCTTCCATACGAGCGGTTAATCCTGAACTTGCTGATTACCTGGAGGAGGCGGATGTGAGGCTATGGTCACGCGTCCATTTCGGCGGAGACAGGTACTTGTGCGGTATGACAATAAGTGTCAGACTTAATATTTTCGTCATCGACTTCTATTGATGTCTGATACTATTATCAGACTTCTCCTGCTGTCTGAGTATATACCAGACGACAGAAGAAGTCTGAAATCGTATGGTTTTTCTTAATACTTTCTAGTTCTTACTTGTGTAAACCTCTTTCGAATTGTTGGAGACAGGTACAACATAAAGACGAGCAACATTGCTGAATCTATAAACTCCGCAGTTAAGAAGGCAAAAGGATATCCCATATCTTTCCTTTTAGAGTTTATACAAGAGAAACTAGGGACGTGGTTTTGTAAAAGGCGGCTAGATGCAATGAGTCTCTCAACAACATTTAGCAGAGGAGTTGAATATTTGCTGGCTATTCGTGAATACTATGCAGATATGATGACGGCAGAACGCGTGGATACGTATCAGTTTGTTGTTAAGGGAGGACATAGGGATTTTGTTGTCGATTTGGAACATCATACGTGTGAATGTGGTGTTTGGGATTACGAAAAGATACCTTGCTCACATGCCATATGCGCTGCACCGGAACTTGAGCTACACATTTCTACCCTTGTATGTCCATCTTACAGAACGGACTACTTGTACGCTGCATACTCTCGCAACATCTTACCAAAGGATTTAAAAGGCACAGCTGGTCATGACAACGTGCGTGTCCTTCCGCCGGAAGAGAGGCGGAAGCCTGGAAGACAAAAGAACTCAAGGTGGCAATCTATGCTAGAAATCGCCAAGAAGAAGGGCAGTAAACCGCGGAAACTGCACAAGCAATATTGCTGTTCGAATTGTAGACAACCAGGCCACAAACAACCTAACTGTCCACACACTGAGGCTGACTAGAAATGCTTGAAGTCTTAAATGTGGTATCAGTGAAGCCTGATAAGTTTTAGGGTGTAATGAAGTATGATATATTTGTGGTTCATTGAAGTCTGATTTAAATTAGGAATTCAGTGAAGTCTGATATTTTTTAGGGTTTATTGTTTGGGATTTTCCACACCCTGGGGCTGACTAGAAATGCTTGAGGTCTGAAATGTGGTATCAGTGAAGCCTGATAAGTTTTAGTGTGTAATGAAGTGTGATATATTTGTGGTTCATTGAAGTTTGATTTAAATTAGGAATTCAGTGAAGTCTGATATTTTTTAGGGTTTATTGTTTGGGATTTTCCACACCTGGGGCTGACTAGAAATGCTTGAGGTCTGAAATGTGGTATCAGTGAAGCCTGATAAGTTTTAGTGTGTAATGAAGTGTGATATATTTGTGGTTCAAACTGTTTGGGATTTTCCACACCCTGGGGCTGACTAGAAATGCTTGAGGTCTGAAATGTGGTATCAGTGAAGCCTGATAAGTTTTAGTGTGTAATGAAGTGTGATATATTTGTGGTTCATTGAAGTTTGATTTAAATTAGGAATTCAGTGAAGTCTGATATTTTTTAGGGTTTATTGTTTGGGATTTTCCACACCCTGGGGCTGACTAGAAATGCTTGAGGTCTGAAATGTGGTATCAGTGAAGCCTGATAAGTTTTAGTGTGTAATGAAGTGTGATATATTTGTGGTTCATTGAAGTCTGATTTAAATTAGGAATTCAGTGAAGTCTGATATTTTTTAGGGTTTATTGTTAGGGATTTTCCACACCCTGGGGCTGACTAGAAATGCTTGAGGTCTGAAATGTGGTATCAGTGAAGCCTGATAAGTTTTAGTGTGTAATGAAGTGTGATATATTTGTGGTTCATTGAAGTCTGATTTAAATTAGGAATTCAGTGAAGTCTGATATTTTTTTAGGGTTCATTGTTTGGGTTCCGAAGTCTGACGTAGTAATGATGGTATTTCAGAAGTCTGATTTTAAACTTGTCTCAATTGTTTGGGTTCCATTTCACCAAGCGTAGTAATAAACATAACTAGGATTAGTGCTTAAGTGTGTTACAAAAATAAACAAGCACACCAAAAGATGGATTTGTGTTCCTTACACCAGCAAAAGAAAATAGGGAAAATGTATGCAATAATCCAGTGTTTGAGAGTCCAAAAGATATGGAGAAGATATCAGAAGTCTATTAATTTCCATAGATGTCCAGCAATGCATACTCCGTACGTTATCCTTCTTCACCAGTTCTCCCGAGTTCAGACATGATGTCAAAAGCTAGCCTGTCTCTGATCTGCTTGATGTTCCTATCACAGAGATACTTTGGCCACGGCATTCCTAGTGAATGGAACTCGATGTACTTCAAGCAGTACACTCCACAGTCACCCGTTTGCTGATTTTGGGGAAGATCTTTGCTCCTGTCAATCGAGAAGGTGTAACGATCCAAGGCATAAGGCCATCCATCGGCAGCTGGGGCCAAGACGTGCATCGCATAAGGAAACATCTCACAGATTGGTGCCACTGCCGCTCCGACCGCCTCATCAGTCTTCCCAGAAAGGATGCTGTCCCAGACTGTTACGTGCCTTCTCGTGATAGAAATCATAATTGCTACCCAATGATTTCCGCCCATGTGGAGTGCGGTGTAGATCTCATCAATTTCCAGCCCCCAAGGCTTCTTTGATTTGCAGAACACGGGAAGATCACCAGTGAAGTAATCAAAACAACCAGGAGGAAGGATTCTAGTTGTGGCTGATCCATTCTCTCCCTCACCGCTCTTAATAAATTCTGGATAGTGTTGACGCCACAGTGCCTGAAGGAGTGTGTCAATGAAGCATATCCTATCGCTCCTGAACCATTCTGGATGGCTCTGTTGACGAAGCCTTAACAGATCAATCCCGGCATCAATATGCTGCATCAAGACAAGAAATGTGTTAATATAAAAGAAAAAACACAACCAGACTCCTTAGGAAGTCTGGATACACAACCACATTAGATTAGGAATTCTGAGGAGTCTGAATATACAACCAGATTTATTGGGAAGTCTGAATATACAACCAGATTTATTGGGAAGTCTGAATATACAGGCAACTTATTGGGAAGTCTGAATATACAACCAGACTTCTTAGGAAGTCTGGATATACAACCAGATTTATTGGAATCGAATTCTTAATTCACAACCATTGAAGTCATACTGACCGTGTCATGCAGCCATTCCTTTGGAGTGCGAAGATCATAATACCATTGGAGTGAAGTGTTCACTTTCCTAGTCGGATAACCCCTACAAAGAACAATACGCTTGTTAGACAATTAGTGTAGAGATTAGGCATACAACTTACTCGTCTAGTTAAGAGTGTTAAGACATACGGCTGTCTTTTGTTGTAATCATTAAGTGCCTTCACTTGCATCTTGGTGATAGCAGCACAAGGGTTATATCCCGGTGTAACCTGTGCTTGGACAACAAGTTTAATTGGAGTCTTCACCTTCTCCTTCTGCTTAACCTCTTTAGCCTTCGCTTGCATTAAAATTTCAGCTGCTGCCTGCTTAGTATCCTGCTTAAACCTCTGCGTAGCATTGAAGTTTATGCCCGTGGCCGACTGTGTAACGACCAACACACTTGGATCTGTGCTCTCGGGTAGACTCTGCATATACAATTTAGCAACCCGTGTTAAACAAAATCCAAACCAGACTGCCATAGAAATCTGGTAACCAAAATACATTATTAAAACAGAATCCCGACCTAAAATCACACCAAACGAAATATTGATATAAGTCTAATGCCAGTGATCCAAGTTCAGAGCAGATACAATAACAAGGGGGAAATAAAACAAACTCGGTCATGTTCATGTTTTTACAATCAAGATTACTCATACTGCTAAGAAGGCTACTTCCCCTTGAGGGATTTCTCCTGAAGTCTGGTACTTCTCTTAGGCTCAGCTTTCTTTTCCTTATTTGTATTCATAGTTTGAAGGTTTTGGAGACTAACCCCATCATCAACCGAAGTCTGATTGGTAAGCTTAGCCGGGTGGTCATCTTTGTCTGTAACCACTGCTTTCACAGACTTCGTTTTCGCTCTCTTGGCAGGTTCGACGACATCAGCAACAGGATTCTGTAACTTCACTACCAATTTCTTCGGGTTCCTGGCAGCCCTTTCCTTTTTCTTTCTTTCTCCTGCAGCAGCAGTTACTTTAGTTTGATCCTGAAGATCTTCAGGTTGATCTTCTTCATCCTCACCAACTCCGGCCGCCTTATCCATCTCAGCAGCCGCAACACTTGCATCTTTCCTCAGCTCACCACCTTTCCCACCAGCAGTATCTTTCTCCTCCTCATTCTCCTTCTGTCCAACTCCAGCACGTTCCTCTTTCAAATTCTTGACATTCTTGGCAAGATCATCAACTCTGTCACCCATCAGTCTCAAACCCTCGTTGAAAATATCTACCAATACATCATTCCGAGATTCAAATGATTTTTTCAGATCCTCAATCTTTTGAATAACATCACCAAGAGTGGGACCAGCCTTTCCTTTTCTAGGTCTCTTTCCAGACTTCTCATGCACCTCTTCTTCCTCATCCTCATCATCAGAAACATCCTGTACCAACTTCCTCTTGACTCCCACAACCTTTCGTTTTTCCTTACCAACCGCAGAAACATCCTCAGACTTAATCTCAAGCTTGACAGAACCGCCAACTTGAGTCCTGAACACACCTTCGCTTTTCCAGTGTTTAGTGCCCCACTTCCAAGCCGCAGTCCCAAGCTGTCCAAGCATTGCCCTCACAAGGTTATCAACTTTTTCGTCCTCATCGACATCGTTGTCCCACGTGGGGAACATGTCATCATGATCTTCCGTGAGTGCAAGGTTGTTGACGCGAGACTGCAAATTATAAGTCACATAGCAAAATGAATAGGGACCCAAATGACTATAAGAATTTAAAATATCACAACGACATACATCATAGGTACATCATACGAGACTTGGAACAAAATGTCAGACTGAAACAAATTTCAGACTTCATATGAAGTCTAGCATTATGTGTCAGACTTCACACGAAGTCTGACACATAATGCCAGACTTCATATGAAGTCTGACACAGAATGTGACTTCTTATGGGAATAAAATATTTCAGACTTCTGAACGACCTAAGAATTACCTGTTTACGTAAGGTTTCATCGACTTTCTTGCGACTTCGTGATCCGTGGTACGCCAGCAATGGTGTGGCTGGGGCATTCTGGAAGGGCACTCCATAAGTTGTCGCCATATTGGGGCATGCCCAATATACCCAGATGTTCAGGACCTCAGCAAAACCTCCGATCTGATAATTTTTTCCTTCCACGAGTTTTTTGTTTGCCTCCTTAACAGAGTCTATCAGAACCTTAAAGGCGAATCTTCCCCATGGATATGACTTTAACGTTCCTGGAACCAGCAGATTCTTAGCCATATCAGCCCTTGTGGATGTTGTCCAGTGTTGAGCCTCAATGAAGGTTGCATAGATGGCTAGATAGCCCAGCCATATCCTCTGTTGCGGTTCCCAACCAGCACAGTTTTTACAAGCTTCTAATAATTGCGAATAACTTGGGCCCAATTCGAAATCCACCCCAAGAAGCTCCCACATTGCTCTCATCTCATCGGTGTATTCAACTTCAGGGTACTCCAGGTTCTCAATATAGTCGCAGTTGAGTCCGGTTATGGCTCGAAATTCATTCAAGGAAAACCTAGCAGGCTGAACGCCAATAAGGGACCATATCTCATACTTCTTCTTGCAGACTAACTGCAAGCATAGCATGTAATGGACCATCCTTGAGCACCATTTGAACTGGAGGTCATGGAATTTCAAAAAAACCCCAAATTCTGATTCTTGGAGTTCTTGCCATTCTGCCGGTAACAGCACTATTTTAACATCATCCATGAGATCTCTCCGTCCACTAAAATAATGGATGCTTTTATCCGGATTTGGTTCATACCCAACAGTGAACATCCTGGGTGGGAATTCAACATCTTCCATAAGAAAATCTGAAACAACAAGGGGGAAAAAATTCATGAACAGTCTGAGTACTACTAGCCAGACGCCATGCACTGTCAGACAGACACAGTCAGACATATCTCTTGCCATCTGGTTAGTATTAGTTATGTAAATATGTAGACGAAGAGAAGAGTCGAAGGATCTTACCGTCGTAGGTCACCGGAGGAGATAGAAACAAGATCTGGAATTTAAAAAAAAAAAAAACTCAGAGAGAAGGTATGAGAAAAATTTCAGACTCTATTCGCAGTCTGACGACTATAATCAGACACCACTTGCAGTCTGCCGACTATCGCCAGACTCGATTTGCTGTCTGAGGACTAATAGTTATTCTATGTTTATTCATGCAAGGAGGGATTCGATGAATCTTACCGTCGCGGGTTAGCGGCGGAGCAGAGAGAAACCAGATCTAGAAACGATAATACGATACCCAGAAAAAGATGTCGGTTCAGTGGCTTTGAGAGAGAATGGGTTTTTTTTTTATTTTTCCTTAGAAACTGTAAAAAAAAAGGGTAAAAAGCCTATTTATATGTGGGTCACAAGAGCAGTTGAAACGACGGTTTTACCACATATGTAACTGCCGCGCATTTTTACATAACTCCCGGGCATTTTTGGGGCCTAAATTACAAAACAATTGAACTCCCGCGCATTTTAATATTGTCAGACATCATATGTAGTCTGATATTGTTAGACTAATATGATGTCTGACACTATAGTTTTTATTAGTTGAAGTCTGACAAAATATTGTTCAGACTACATATGATGTCTGACACTATAGTTTTTATTAGTTGAAGTTTGACAAAATATTGTTAGACTTCATATGATGTCTGACACTCTATTTTCTCAAACATATTACTTCTTGTTTTTTAGGTAAGTAGCTTTAAAAGAGGACAATTTGCATAATGAAAGGGTGGGGAAATTCAAAAGATGACTGAAATTCGTCTAATATTACATAAAATTGTAGCTGGATTCACAGGACTAACATATTACAACTGACAAAATGCCCTCAAGATGATCGGGATGATAATAATAGCACCAGCGAACATCAGATACTCATACTTGACGCCATTTGTCGGAGTAGATGGTTTTTCAGCCAACAGCTCCTTTAATTGAGCTATCTCTGCCTGCAATTTTTTGAGCTCGTCGTCCAAGTGGGTAACACAGGCAATTTCAGCATAACTAAGGAAGATGTAATCAATTTGTTCACCATGTTGGTCCACTCTCGGCGTGAGGTCGTTAAACTCCTCCATCATAGCCTCATCCCACCACTTCATAATATGGTAGCCACCATCCTATACAGCCACATTTTAAATTTACAATCCTCTTCGGATTTCCAATGTGTAAAGATAAAATAAAACTGGCTACATAACAGAGAAAGGTAATTACATCCCAGTTACGACATCCAAAGAATCTTCTTCCCGGATTATCGGCAGTAGTGGAGGTTCGCATGACAGGCTCCAGACCGCAGAAACATTTCTTGGGGAATCCATTGCATGATCCGGATCGTTGTCGAAATGTGGAAGTTGCGTATGAACTACTACTCGACGTTGGAACCTGACTGAATCGTCCCATCCTGTGTACCATGAAACAATTGAAAACAGAGACTAGTTTCAGACTTCTAATAGAGTCTAATTATAAAACAAATCCAAGATTCAGACTTCTAATAGAGTCTAATTAAAAAAAAAAATCTAAGCTTCAGACTTCATAGAGTCTAAATCAAAAACAAAACCGTATGGATCTAAAACGAGAAACCTATATTTTTTTCCAGATCTAGACTAAGAAAATACGGAGAATCGTATGGATCTAAAACGAGAATTTTATAATTTTTGTTCAGATCTAGACAAAGTAGATACGGAGAAGAGGTTTACTCGGACTCAAAACCGTATGGATATAAAAGGAAAAATATATAAAACCTATAATTTTTGTTCAGATCTTTACTAAGAAAATACGGAGAAGGGACTAACTCAAAAAAAATGTATGGATCTAAAACGAGAAACCTATATTTTTGTTCAAATCTAGAAAAAGTAGATACGGAGAAGAGGTTAACTCGGACTCAAAGCCGTCTGGATATAAAAGGAAAATATATAAAATCTATATTTTTGTTCAGATCTAGACAAAGTAAATACAGAGAAGGGGCTAACTCAAAAACAAAACCGTATGGATCTAAAACGAGAAAGTACATAGACAAAGTACATAGGGAGAAGGGGATGACTCGGACTAAAAACCGTACAGATCTCAAAAAATTTCAGAAAGAAGAGTTTAGAAATATGACGACGGCGGTGTAGGGATTGGTAAGGAGAGACGAAAAAGGAGAGGTAATTACACGTTTGAAGAAGATGAAGACGGCGGTGGCGGTGGCGGTGGCGGTGGCTAGGAGGATTATCGGAGATTTTTTAGAGAGTGTTTAGAGAGAGAGAGCGAGTATCCGTTTTAGAGAGAGAAATTTGATAATGACTTTTACAGACTAATTTTGGTAACTTTCGTTTATATATGGGGTACAATCCCAAGTAGGGTAACTTATTGGTGGTCAACTTCTTCGGTAAGTCTAACAAAACATATACGTGAATCAGACTAAAATGGAAGTCTGATATACCCTAAATATACTAATTACTACTAAAATACAATCATATTATATAGAAAACCTACAAAAAACATCAAACTCGTTTAATATAGTCACAAACTAGCCAGTATATGCAAATGTAACAATATGGATGAAAATACACAAACCCTCAGCCTAACCCTACATATGAAAATATGACATCCAACTCCATATGTCATGCATAGATAAAGATACATGGTGTATCTAATCAAATATACCTTAAGTGGTTAGATTTGACTAAAGTATATGTGCTTTAAATTTACAAATGTCCAAAAATCCCATGTTTAATTTATGGATCCAAAATTTCCCTAAAAATATTTTTTTATAATTTTATAAATTAAATTTCTAAATTTAATATCTCTCAGACCTGAGAGATATTAAATTTAGAAATTTAATTTATAAAATTATAAAAAAATATTTTTAGGGAAATTTTGGATCCATAAATTAAACATGGGATTTTTGGACATTTGTAAATTTAAAGCACATATACTTTAGTCAAATCTAACCACTTAAGGTATATTTGATTAGAAGTATTTTTTTGGGGGGCTAGTTAAATACTTATCAGACTTCTCTCGGAAGTCTACGAAACCCCAAAATTCAGACTTCTCATAGAAGTCTGATAAACCCTAAATCTAATATTATTCACTAAACAGTGAAAAATATTTAAAGAAAACACATAGAAACATCAAATTGTTTAATATATGCGCATTATAACATACATGTGCAAATATAATTTTTTCAAATGTAAATTTCGTGAACCTTGAATCTAAACCCTAAAGTTAAATGTTAGTCATATGTAAATGTTCCACCAGTTCCATTACAAAGCATGTTCTAAGGGTTAGAAACTACTAAACCACTTTATATATTTTTAATCTGATTAAAATTTACCCAATTTAATTTATATACTACTTAATTGAATATATTTAATTTATGTATATAAATTTTTTGACAAAATATTTTTTTATAATTTTAAAATTAAAATTTTCAAACTTATTCTGTATCAGACTTCAATGCGATGTCTGAGAACGTCATTTAGACTTCGCCTAGAGTCTAACTGGTCAGACGTCAATAGACGTCTGACAAAGGCAAAGGTTATAATGGTAATTGCGTTTTCCGGTTTTTTGATTGGTCGTAAGGGCTTCGCGGTAATTTCCGTAGTCCGCAAAACCAGTTTTTCATTTGATTCAAATTCAGGGGTACACTTTTATTTAAAACCAATTTTGAGGGCATTTTTAGCAATTTGCCCTAATACTATATGGGTAAGTTATATATGTTCGGTATATAGTTTCTTATTTCACTTTTAGATATTTTATTGAGAATGGAACCAATATCCATAAATCTTGAATACACGATTCAATAGATATTTTTGTCAAAATCAAAACTAAACTTGTTATTTAAGGTCACTTCTGGTTTGCTTCAAACACTAGTTAAAAATGTGAAATATCTAACATTGTAAAACAAATGGAGTATAAAATGCCAAGACACATAATACTCGCAAATACTACTAACCACCATACAAATACAAATCAGCCCTTAATTGGGTATAATTTAGGATAAACATACATGAATAAATCTATTCCTAATAAAGTTGAAAAATAATTATCACAAAAATAAATAAATCAAGTACAAGAGGTGTCAGAAACCGCTTTTCATCACCAAACTGAAAGACTAAGGTGAGTGCATGACCGTGGCTATGATTTGTGATTGTTTGCTTGCATAGATTTATTGAGTCTAGGTTTTTTAGGACTGTTCGGATTGCTTGCTTATCGATTATTATGTGTTTTACTGACTTAACCGATTGATCGGTTCCTCTCACTAACCGCCTACATCAAACATGGCGCTTGGGGGCAATTTTCTCGCTAAGGCTTGGTGCTGGATCGCAAATGATAGCTCTTTGACTTGGAACCGTCAGATCATTTAAGTGATTGTTCTGATAAGTATGATAGACTGACTGAATATGTGACTTGTTTGCGTGATTATTTGGTAGCTAAGTAAGTGAGATGGGATGACCGCTCTCACTAAGCAATCAGTTTTCTTATGACTCCTTTGTGGATGCAGGTAAAAGATGTTATGGTGATTGTATTAACAAAGCTTAGGAGTGAGATAAATGGCGATTGGATTGAAATGATGGTAGCATTTGGGTAGATTGGTCCGTTTGAGTTTTAGGTATAAGCTGTTAAGTTTGATGTAATAGCTTATACCTAAAACTCAAAATCTATCTAAGTCTTTTTATGCTTTAATTTGCTTGTCTAGAACGAATGAAGATGCAAAATAATTCTAAGTATAAAAAGTTGAAATAGCCTAAGTCTGGCCGAGGAAGTCGAGCCATACACTTCTCGCGCCAATTCGCATGAGGGAAAAATTGGGTCGGCGTGTTTCACTTACCCCATCTCTCTCGCTTTATTTCTAATTGGTTTGTCTATTGTAGTGTATTTGGAAATTCATATATTTTAAATCTAATAGTTAGATTTTATTAATGTTGGACCGACAATGGATCTAAGTTGATTACTTTACTCGTTATGTAATCTCCATGAAGTTGAGCCTAGGTCTGGCTATTCGGTTACCCATTCTGGTTCCGATTCGGTTAATTCAATTTCGAATATCATTGTCTAGTCACCAAATAAGAACCGAGAAAAAATCGGATATGTCGGGTTGGTTCAATTACTGTTTGGTTTGGTTTGGTATGGATATTTGTGTTAGGAACCAAAAATATCTGAAATTTATCGGATACAGTTCGGTTTTGGTTACTTTTGTACTCAAATTACCCAAAATAACCAAGTTACTTGTGTGCAAGGTGTTATTAACATTGGACTCGTTCTTGATGTTGTGCTAGTTTAAAGTAGAGATAGCGGTATTCCTAGAATCCGCCCTCACTGGGTATTGGTGTCGAACCAATTACTCAAGCCTCCTCTGATGATTGTTTTGCAGGTAACCCTGGAGCGTTGCAGGGGTAGACGGACGGTGTGGTGCTATGTTTTGGGAAGCGGGATTTCTTTCTTTTCTTTTTCGCTCTTTGTTTTTCTAAGACTTACGCGTTTTATTTTGATTCCCGTTTAAGCTATTTCATTTGGTTCGGTTTTATTGTAAGACTCGGTTCTATTTCAATAAAGTAAACCTCTTTTTAATTATTTAAGTGTTGGTTCCGGTTTGTGGCTTGGTTCGCGGTTTGTGGACTATGACTCGTGGAGTCAAAGAGTCGTTGACTTGGATCCGATGGGACGGCTGTTACAAATTTGGTATCAGAGCCGGGTTAGACCTAGCCAGTGCCGTCCTGGCTAGGTAGGGTAGGATAGTGTATTTATATTCGGATTTCAAAGTTGTTTTCAAAGTGTTTTCAAGTCTTTCTAAATGGGGATTTCTAAAAGCTAGATTCTAGAGCACCACCCAGACCAAAGCTTCTGCACTCTCATGGTTCTTTAGTTAGTAAGTTCTTCTCTAATCCTTTCAGTTGTCCTCCATGTTGAAGAAGAGCATCAGAAGAGAGTGCTGCAAGGATGTGTTGGTTTTGCTAGAAAGATCGGATTGCCAGGAAGCCATAGGAAGCGGCGGGGTTCGAATTGGAGTAAGCCGCAAGAGTTGTTCGTGGTGTTTGGTGCACAAGGAACATTTGGAAACTGTCCAAATCTATTCCATGTAGAGAATCTTGGAATCGGTTTGTGACATAAAATTCAATGAGTCATGGGCGGCTCGTTTGAAGTCTGATCAAGCTGGAAGCTGGAGAAGATATTTGTGGTACGGCAGGCACGAGATCCAATGGTGGACCCGGAAAGGAAACGGTATGCCTTAGAGTTCTTTGTGGATTACTAGAGCAGCTAATGGATCTCTTCAAGAAGGAAAGGAGATCGCAAAAGCATTTGGGAAGGCGGATCTGGGGCATTGGGAAGTGCCTAGCAACCAGGCTCATATTTGTTGCAAGCGCAAGAAGACAAAGCCGGCTATTGGAAATGAAAATTCAATGGAAGAGTGTTAGAAAAACACTATGACGGATTGACAAGAAGCTGCAAGGAAGAACAAAGGAGGGCAAGTGTAAGCGGGGAAGGAAAACCCGAAGGATGGTGTTTAGAAAGCACCACAGCTGGATCACAAGGTAGGAAACCTTGAGCTGGGAGTCAGATTGGAAGTCGGTTTGGAATTTATAGTGCGCAGCGGAAGTGATAGGTCGAGTTTTAATCCCTATTCTAAACTGCAAGTGCACAGTATAGTCAATGTAGTATATAGGGTTATCGAATCCACAGGGACACTTGGTCTCAAGAGAATCAAACCGTAGGAATTAATACTAGAAATAAGCAAGTAGTGATTGTAATGAATTGCGGTGCAAGAAAGTAAACAGTAGCAGGAAATCGGTTTGTAAGCAATAAACTAAAAGCGTCAAGCCTAGGGTATTCTCAGGAAATCAGACAAGCAGACAAGTTAATCAGTCAGGATCAAATTAAACTCAGTTCTAGAACTCAAATCACGAAAATAGAATTAACCAAATCTCTTTGCGAAAACTCTCTAAGTCTAAGTGCAGTAATCCAAATCTCTTTGCAATTACTAACAAATTAAACTAGCATTAAGTTCAAGTTCGATATGTTCACAATTAAACTAAACCAAATCTCTTTGCGAATAATTCAATTGCTCAACCTAAATAGTTCAGATTCCTAAACCCCACTCTCGTGACGTATTTAGTAACCTAGGATCTAGATTCTAATTGATCAGGTTAGAACTAGCTTTAAGCACAATTTAGTTTGAAGAACATTCTAATCATATGAATCCCAACTTGAATTAAACAAGTCTAGCAAGTCATCAAACCCTAATGAGAAACCCTAAACTCAACTATGGATCTACTCAGACATGATTGATGAAAACATAATCATAGAATAAATAGATTGCATATAAGAAATTAAAATATCAAAGGGGTTCGAAATCTTCTCCAAAATAAATCAATACAAGGAAAATAGATCAGCCCCAAAAGCTCTAAAAATCTCTTAGCTCTAAGTATCAAAGCGTATCTAAATTAAACACCAAAAACTAGTATATATAGGCATAATCTCGGCTGGGGCTTCTGTGTAAATACTGAAAGTATCTTGGGCTTCTTTGCAAATCTTCAATACTTGTTACGCCGACGCGTACGGCCCATCTCGCGACTGCATCGACCGATGCACAATGCGTGTCGATCGATGCAACATCAAATAATCGAACAGTGAATAAAGCTCTCGGCCAAAACGTCCCAAAATGCCCAAAATGCTCCATATATCTCTAATTAGCTCCAAACCTGATTTAACCTGTAAAAGACTCTAAACTAATACAAAAGACTCTAAAAACACAACTATATCATGGTATAAAGTGGGTAAAAACCATGATATATCAACTCCCCCACACTTAGCCTTTGCTTGCCCTCAAGCAAAACAGAGAACTAAAATGCAGTGAAGAGGTTTGAAAACTCTTCAGAAACTCATTTTGTCATAGAAGCAGCAGCATTCAGATTCCCCTTAGTAATCCACATGAAAGAATCAATCTACAGACATCAAGACCAACATGTACTTCCCCCACACTTAGCAACTGTCCTAAGTAAACGCCACAATCACATTCAAGCATTCAAATTCACCCTACTGACTTCTGCAAGTATTTAAGTGCGGTCTCACCTAAGGAGTATCGATCTAAAGGCACATGGATTCTTACCTTGCCAGCTCTAGACCACCATACTATCTTTCTCTAGTCCCTTTCTTCTCTTTTCCTTCTTTAACAACTGATTTTTCCCCACTGGGTATCATTTTTTTTTTTTTATCAGTGTTCTTCCCGTTATGGGGTGTACTTTGGACACATTCCATGGATCACATGAGAGATAATAGTGTTTGCTACTATTCCCATGACCACTTCGGAGTTACTAACTCATCCTCAGTTTATTATATATATATTTTTTTTTTTACTTTACAGAAGGGGAGAAGGGGACTAAATAGGACAGGTTTACAGGCTGTGTCAGAACTAACAGGGAATCCGACATAAAGCATACCAAGCCCTTAGGTGAGAAAAATTAAAGTCAGTATTAAGGTGAAGTCAGTAAAGGATCCTCTGATACCTGAAGTGATATGGGTGTCCTCAGTAGGCTGATCTGTGATGGGGTTTTCTAATACTCATAGATAGATCTGCAGCTTCATCCCAATGGTCACTTAAGTTCCTGCAAATGCTGCTAATCTCCTCCAAAAATCATTGTTTCCTACTTAAACCAATTTTGACTCGAAAAACAAATTTTGAAAAATTTAACTGACTCTAAGAAAACAAAAGAAACTAATTAGTAGAACCTCCCCCACACTTAAGACACACTGTCCCCAGTAGTGTCAAGCAAGGGATTGGTTAAAGAAAAGAAAAATTAAAATAGTTGAATGGTTAGTTCTCTCGGGTTTTACCTCTGTCGCAGTCAGGCATCGATCGTTGCACTAGGTGCACCGACCGTTGCTGTGCGATTTCTGTTGTAACGATCGACACAAATGTGTGTCGATCGACGCAATGCGATTTTCACGAACAGTCAGCGAGTTAGCAGGTTAATTCGGCGGTTTTTGTCAATTTCGATCCCTGCAAGCTGAAAACACTAGAAACAGAGTAAAACTGAAACAACAAATGTATCAAGTCATGCACAACCATCAAACATAATAAATCCTAAGAAAAATAAAAACAAAAGTGCAAGAAAAGATAAAAAGTCAGAAATACAGAACCGATAAACTGATAATGGAGACTACGCTCACTCGCTCTCATCATCTATACCGGCATAAGGATCAGCACCGGTGTCCTCTGGAGATCGCTGTCGACGACGTGTATCAGGTACGGGCTGATGGATCTGTGGTGTCCTCTTGCAGCTGCAAGTACGCATGAAGTTCCAGAAAACTCGGAACAGACCATCTGATCTCTCTCTCCACTCTGCATCAGAATAGTCACCGTAGGCCATCGCAGGCTCTGGAAATGGACCCACATCGTCGATCGGGGCAGGGGCAGGCGCAGGCACCGGCGCAGGAGCAGGGGCAGTGGAAGTCGAAGCTCGAGAGGAAGGCTCTCCCAGCGGATGAGCCATAGAAGGAATCCCACGCTGCGCAGACTCAGGAGGCTGAAATCTCAGAGCCTCTAATGTGTCAATCTGTGTCCATCCGGCAGCAGGAAGCTCTATACCAGTCCTCCCAGTAGTCGGGTCAGTGTAAATCCAAATCTTCCCCTCCTTGAGCCAAGTGGCGCTCTGCAAATGGCTGAGATCTAGGAGCTCTCGGGCTGTAACACACTCCGTGCCATGAAGAGGATGTTGGAATTGTGTCCAGCAATCTCTGTACTGTCTCTATAACGTAAGAGTATGTCAGTGATCAGACATAAGTCATACAATGCTGGGGGTCATGATGGCTTGCTAGAGTCCGCTCATGATCTATAAGTCTTGGACTTATTGCCTTTATTGTATGATCCCATATGGGTCACACGCTTAAGCTAGCAGGAAATAATGTTGGAACGGCTTAGCAGAAGTACGACAAAAGTGCTAGGCATTTGTCGTACTAAGAGAGAAGAATTAATGGGTCTGATTAAATGGAATTTAATCAGATTGGTATTTGGGCCCATAAAGCCCAAAAGGAATTAGACAAGTTTTATGAATAAAACTTGAGTCTGTTTTTCCTTCTGGACTAACCCTAGCCGCGATTCTCCTCCTCTCCCTGCGCCTATGCTCCTTGTGGTCTAGCAACCAGTTTCCTGTGATTGCGTGTGTGAGCCTCTGGAGGATCCATCTCTTGGTGTATCTCCCTGATCATTGACCTGTTCATCAATTCCGCTGCAAACAAACAGGTAAAAGGTGAGATCATATGTTTCTAAATAAGAACACCTAGATCTAATGCATGTTTAGGTTGATATCAATATGAGAATTGAATCAGGATCAAACGAAACTTCCAACAGTGGTATCAGAGCCATTGGTTCTTAGGATTTCTTGTTTTAGATTCATGTTTAGGTTGATTAATTTTGTTTAGAAGTGTTTTGAATCAATTACAGATAAGATTATTCACTTAAGAAACAAAATTGAATCCTAAACACACTAAAGAAATCGCAAACCGAGCTATATGACTCGTGTTAAGCGATCGGCCGAGATGATGAACCAATGACCAAGCCGTTCGTTTGGAGCGTGCGTTGGCCGGTTGCATCACTCGACCGTGAGGGGCAGGCGTAGACCGATCGCATGGCTCGGCCGAGATCAATCGGTTTGATCCAATCGGCCCGACCGCATGGATCGTAGCCACACGCGTTCTGCCGAGAGCCGAGCATCATCTCGATCGCGTCTCGGCTAGAATCGTCCCGCCTGACCCGAGCAAGCATCGTCCCGTCCCGAGCTCGACCGATCATCGACCGTCCAGCTTGCATCCCGATCGCGTGAGGCTCGGCCGTCCGTGGATCGTGGATGGAATGCGGCTGGTCGGACATGATCCAAAAGCTAGGTCACGACCAACTCGGTTCGGTTCGTGACAAATTCGGTTCGGTTCAAGGCTCGATTTAAAATTTGATTAAAATCAACGTTTCGGTTTAATAAACAGATTTAATAATTTTATTAAATCTGGTTAAACCGGAATAAGAAATCCAATGTCGAAAGAAATATTGGATTTAGTGCCTAAACCAGGAATTTCTAATTTGATTTGGTTGGACCAAATAAATTGAGAGATTCCGGTTTAGTAAATAACCGGTTGACAATTGTGGTCATCGTAGTAATTAAAAACTTGGTTAGACCAGTTTTAATGAACCAGACCGGTTATGTCAATTAATTGGACAATTGGGTCATGTCTTGGACATGGACCAATTCTTGGGCCTCGGGCCAAGAAGTTAAAACAATTGGGCCATTAATTGAGTCATTCTTCAGATTTAAATTTAAAAACTTATTTTATAAAATAAAATTATGAAATTCGATTTTAAATTTTATAAAGTTCCGAAATTTCGAAATTAGAAAGTTTCCAAAATTAGAAGTTTCTGAATTTGCGGGTTTTGGATTTTAAAGAAGTTTCTAAAGTTAGAAAGTTTCCGGTTTTAGAAAGTTTCCAATTTTAGAAAGTTTCTAAAAATAGTAGGTTTCCATAAATAGAAAGTTTCCCGAAATAGTAATCTTCTATTTTGGGAATAATTTTAATAAACCTACGAACCTCAAACAATATCAAGCGTTGGATGTCTTGTCCAGGCTATGTCAGCTGTCAAAGCCCATTCAATTGCATTCATGGCCTTACAGTGTGAGGATGTCTGCTTTTGCGTGGGTAAGACGGTTTGTGATTCATAAATGTCATTGGGAGTCCCAGACATTAATGATTACATGACTGTATAGTCCGTTTTTCTTGACTAGGCCATCGGGAGTCCCGGGCCTTGAGACATCAGGGTGGATTGGGCCTCGGGCCCAGATTCACAACCAAGAGTTATATCACGGATATAATTAGCCGATATAGGGCTTACCGATATAAGCTAAGGTTGGGTGACGGCCAGTGGCCCACTTTGATCTTAGTTATATGTGGATCTTGGAATCATTATATTCTATTGAGGGTAACTTATGTTATTGAATATAATGCATGATTAATCATATTAAATTTAATACGGGATTAATCATATTGAACATATTAACTAAAATCCTTTTATCTTAATTTTCAGTTATGACTAGCACAAACAATCAAAACATTTTCTCGATCCGGTCTGTCCTTAAGATGGACAAGCTGAACGGATCAAATTTCTTGACTTGGTCGCGGAACCTGAGGCTAGTCCTCAGACAGGAGAGAAAGGACTATGTCCTTGAGAGAGCTCTCCCCGTAAGGATCGGGTCCAATGCTTCTCATGCAGTATATGATGCTTGGAATAAGCATTATAATGATGCGGTAGATGTGCGTGGTCTGATATTGGCTACCATGGATTCAGACTTGCAGAAGCAATATGAGAACATGGAGTCGCCAATAGAGATGATCAGCAGCCTGAAATTGAAATTTCAGGAGCAGATAAGAGTGGAGAGATACCGGTTGGTTAAGTCTCTCACTAGCTGCAAGCTACCAAATGATAATCCAGTAAGTCCTCATGTCAGTAAAATGATGGGTTACATTGATAACCTGAGGAAACTGGATTATCCAGTTAGCCAAGAATTGGCAACTGAGATCATTCTGCAGTCACTGCCGTCAAGCTATGATAAGTTCAGGAAGAACTATATCAAGAAAGGCTTAACGAAGACGCTGACTGAACTGCATAATATGCTCAAGACGGTTGAGCCAAACGTGAAGGGTAGGTTTATGAAACCTAGTACTGACAAGGGTGAAGACAAAGTTGTCCAGATTTTGAATCAAGGCAAGCGTGTGTCTTCTGAGCCCAAGTCAGATACCTCTTACGTTGGTAAGTGCTGCTACTGTAAAGAGATAGGGCATTGGAAGAGAAATTGCATAAAATTCATGGAAGATGATGAGGAGTTGAAGTTAATGTATGAGACTGCTTCCTCAGGTATTCATGTTATTACTTCAAGTTCTACCTTATAGGTATTGGATACTGGTTGTGACACTGATATTTGTGAAAATATGCAGAGCCTAAACAACAGTAGAACGTTGAAGGAAGGACAAGTGGAACTGCATGTCTGGAAGGAGCTTTGGAAGCTGCCTCAGCCGTAGGGTTTTCACTTGTAGATGCCTTCGAGGCTTGGTTTTGTATTAAGTAATTGCTACAATGTACCTGCTTTAAGCAGAGTTGTTTTTCATTTTCTTGTAAGAATTTGAATGTTTTCATTTTGATAAAAGACAAGTTTTGTTCTTTTGATCTTAATGAAATATTTATTGTAGCACCCTATTCAAGGAATGGGTTTTGTATCTTAAACCAAAGAGTGCCTAAATATAACATAAATACCGAATTGGTTTAAATCTGATGAATTAAACCTGAATTTTCTTGGTACAAAGTCTTGGTCACATAGAGTAAGACGGATTCAGAAATCCCATAGTTATGGACTGTTGGGCTCATTTGATACGATATCTTATGAGACTTGAATTCTGTTTACTGGACCAAAAGACAATGGGCCCATCTTAGCCGAGCTAGAGAAAGGCTCAAAGGCTTATTGGAGATTGAACATACTCATGTATGTGGTCCGATAAGCAACAATGCCAGAGAAAAATTTTCTTGTACTTCATTGTCTCGACTGATTAATTCAGTGAGTAAGACTGTGTTCATTTGATGAGACACAAGTCGGAATTCTTTGACATGGTCGAAAGAGTTCCAGAATGAAGTATAGGATCTGAATGACAAAAGTATTAAGACTCTGGATTAAATCACGAGTGAGAATACTTAAGTCATTGATTATGTGATCATCTGAATGAGTGTGAAATAGTTTCACAGCTCATTTCTCCTGAAAACCTGAAGGTGTTTCTGTGAGAAAGAATCAAATCTTATAAGAAATGATTAAAGATGAATCACACGAATCTTCCATGATATTTTAAGAATAACGCTCTAGAAATATCTAAAGTTTACGCTAAAATAGTTCCACAAATATCAGTTGAAAGACACCACGTTAATGTGGATTGGAATCGATCCAAATTTGTCTTTACTGAGTATTTGTAGTTGTGCTACTTCGCTGGTTGTCCTAGAGAAACTAAGGCTTGTTACTTTTACGTCCAATCTGTTTTCTAAGAAGGGAAGTTATTTTTCAAGAAGAACAGTGGGAGTAAAAGCATAACTCGAAGTTTTCTCAAGGAAACCAAGGCTCGGTACTTTTACGACCATTCTGTTTTCTAAGAAGGAAATTACTTTCCAAGAAGAACAGTGGGAGTTAAAAGTATTTTACGACCATTATGTTTTCTAAGAAGGGAAGTTACTTTCCAAGAAGAACAGTGGGAGTAAAAGTACAACTCGAAGAAATTCGAGAAATACAGGAGGCTGCTTAACCTATTGAGGGAGAGCAGCGGAAGGATTTACAGATTTCTGTAGAATCTACACCTGTGGAGCCTGAAGTTCGCAGATATGAAAGAATCAGTCACTAATCCGAGAGTGATTTCTCGTCATTAAGTTTAGCCTGATGATCATTGAATGTTCGCATGATCTGATGATCATAGGAAACGACAAATCTGCGAAATCCTAGGAAGCGAAAGTGAGCCCAGACTCCGAAGAATTACATTTTGTGTAAGTTGGCTTCATCGATCCATTCATGGATGGAAGCAAACATATCGGAGTTGGAATCTTCGTTCTGTTGAAGTAGTCAAAAGTTTTGACTTGAACAGAAACGAAGCGGAACTGTGTGTTTACTAATAGATTAGTGGAAGCAATATTGCATTTCTCAAAGTGTATGTCGATGACATACTGATTCTCGGATATAACGTCCCAATGCTATAGTCGGTAAAGGACTAGCTTGGGAGTTGGTTTAATGAATGACATGGGTAAAGCCACGTAGTTCTTGGATTTTGGATCTAAAGATAGAGATCCAAAAGAACTGGTAGGACAAAGTCAGAATTCTTAAATTGACAAAATCCTACACGTTTTCAGCAATCCAAGAAGGGTTTTATGCCAATGTCACATGGCATTAAGTTAAGCAAGATACAGTATCCTACGATAACTGCTGAGCTTAAATGCATGGATAGGATTCCATATGCTTCGGTAATTGGATCTATCATGAATGCCATGAAACGTACTTGTTTGATGTTGCTTTAATGCTAAGCAAGACAAGTAAAGACCAGTCAGATCCAGCAAAGAATCAAGTTTCCTAAAGTATGTCCTAAAGTATTTGAGGAATACTAAGGATAAGTTCTTGATTTACGGAGAAAGTGATGTGCTACAAGTCAAAAGAGTCTGAAAGGCAAGTTTCCAACAGACAAAGATGATTTCCGGTCACAGTCCGGTTATATCTTGTGTCTGTCTGGCGGTGCAAGGCACTGTTGCTGACTCCATGACTTAAACTGAACATTTCGCAGCTTGGAAAGCGGCGAAAGAGATTGTTTGGAAAGAAGAGTTCGTCACTGAACTTGATGTGATTCCCAGCATAGATGAGACTAGCTGCACATCAGAGGTCCAAACACCTTGAGATAAATGACAGAGATGTTAAGTAGATCAGCAAGTTTCAACAAATGAGAACGTTGCTAATCTATTAACGAAGCCACTCCTTAGCCCTAAGCACGAGTCACGGACTGTAGCTGTAGGATAAGTGAAGTTAAGGTGTAGTCTTAATTTCAGTGGGAGTTAGTAAAGGGCTTTATTTAGTTATTGATATGTTCTTGTAAAACATTTGAGATGTTTAATAATGAAATTATTGTTTCAAGATTATTTTAACTGTGATGAAATAATCGTTCCAAAATGATATGAACCATTTTATAGGTCATCGAAGTAAATGACTTGATCTTGAGTCATCGAAGTCATTTAGCTTGATCATGAGACCCTATATTTGATGGATGGCTTATATCATCCTGTCCCTAGTCGAAGGTTGTTGAAATTGGAACACCAACAACCGTGTGAGACTGGATTGGTACGTGACTTATGACAAAGTCTCAGTGTGTCATAGATGCGCGGCATCAAAGTCAGTACATAGGTGTATGTTGGGAACATACGACCGGACATGACCCGCTTATAAGAACTCTTCAGGATATTTATATCTGTGTCATAAGAGATTCTTACTACGACTATAGAGTATAGTCCTTAGACCTGAGTTCGCATGCATGTGACTGCATATGGACTGATGTACTTTGATCATTGTCTAACGTTATCATTCTGTGATAGCTATAAGGACCTTGTTTGGGTACATTATGAAATGAGTAGTTTACAGTGATGGAACAAGATGGGATTTGTCCCTCCAATATAAATGGAGTGAATATCTCTAGGCCAATCGGAGATTTGAATACTGGAAAACGCATGGCCATGCTCAAACGGACTTTCCCGAGTCGTTTGTATTGTCAGTATAAAATCAGAGTCCGATGAACAAGATTAGGCTTTATAAGGATGACACTAATCTTGCCTTATGACTAATCGAGATATTGAGACGAAAGGGATTATGAATACAGAGATTCCAGTTCAAGTGGGAGATTGTTGGAATTGTGTCCAGCAATCTCTGTACTGTCTCTATAACGTAAGAGTATGTCAGTGATCAGACATAAGTCATACAATGCTGGGGGTCATGATGGCTTGCTAGAGTCCGCTCATGATCTATAAGTCTTGGACTTATTGCCTTTATTGTATGATCCCATATGGGTCACACGCTTAAGCTAGCAGGAAATAATGTTGGAACGGCTTAGCAGAAGTACGACAAAAGTGCTAGGCATTTGTCGTACTAAGAGAGAAGAATTAATGGGTCTGATTAAATGGAATTTAATCAGATTGGTATTTGGGCCCATAAAGCCCAAAAGGAATTAGACAAGTTTTATGAATAAAACTTGAGTCTGTTTTTCCTTCTGGACTAACCCTAGCCGCGATTCTCCTCCTCTCCCTGCGCCTATGCTCCTTGTGGTCTAGCAACCAGTTTCCTGTGATTGCGTGTGTGAGCCTCTGGAGGATCCATCTCTTGGTGTATCTCCCTGATCATTGACCTGTTCATCAATTCCGCTGCAAACAAACAGGTAAAAGGTGAGATCATATGTTTCTAAATAAGAACACCTAGATCTAATGCATGTTTAGGTTGATATCAATATGAGAATTGAATCAGGATCAAACGAAACTTCCAACAGAGGAATCCCGCAATACTCAAAAATGGGAGTAAGCAAACTCCCAACCATCTCAGTACCAGCTCCATCGAAAGGCTTCGTCTGTAGATCAACCAAATGCTGAGCAAAAATAGCTCCCAAGTTGAGACCCGAAGTAGGATCTCTCACTCCAGAACTCCTGAACTGATCTCTCAGGCCCATGAACAACAGCTCCATCTCATATTTGCGCATCTTGTTGGACTCAAACTTGCAAAGCAAGCTCCAGCACAAGATACGCGAGACATATCGCAGCACCGGATGTCTCATCTGCACAACTGGTGTGGTCCTAGAGTTGTATTGACCACTGCCAATAGTCCTCCAGAACCGTATGGCCTCATCCCGATCCCACTCAAGTGACATGCCTATGCGTCTCAGCTCAGTACGGAATCCGTAGATCCTGCAAAGATCAAGTAGAGGGATCCGATACCTGACTCCCCAGCTCATGAATGTAAATGATCCCACTGTAGCACTCCGGTTGTCAGGATCCGAGTAGACCACTCTGCAGGAGGCCAATAACTGTCTGGCCAGCTCCGGGTAGAGATCATAAGGTCGCATCGGCATTGTCCCTAAACCAATGCCTCTGCATACAGCGAGTACCTGCTCATCAATCCCTAGAGTCTTGCAGGTGGAGTAGTCAGCGAACTTGGTCGGCTTGAAGATCATCCCACACCAACCATTGTAGAGAAGCGAGTCATACTCGTCCCAACTGTTGAGCAATGGACGCTCTGTGAACTCAGCAGACTTGAAGAACTTCTTAGAATCCTCTGGCCATTCTATGGTTGTTGGCATTTGCATTTTGTCTGCTCTGGGCCAGGGTAAAGCAACTGGTGGTCCATATCTCTGGTATGGTGCGGGTGGCTCTGACTCTCTGCTAAACCAAGCAGGTGGTGGGATGTATTGCCTTGAAGCTGTAGAAGCTGTGGCTCGTTTCTTGCGGGGTTGTCGATTAGTTGCCATCTGCAAAACAAACAAAATTGAAACACAAATAAGTCTCGGCAACTCTCTGTGAAATCGCGAAGCATCGACCGTTGCATCTAAGGCATCGATCGTTGCAAGGCGATTTCACCTCGTCGAACATTTCCCAAAATCGCAAAGCAACGACCGTTGCTCAAAAGCAACGACCGTTGCAAGGCGATTTTGCCGCAAACAAATCATCAAAATCGGTTCAAATCAAGCCACATTGCCTCAAATCATCAAGAGTACCTTGCTAAACAACCTAAATCACGTTCATCTTAGCATAGCATCATAAATTTCGAGCCTAAAATCCCAAATTCCATAAACCCTAAAATCCATTCTAAAAATGGCGAAAATGAGAAGTCATACCTTCGATTCTCTGTAAATGGGTAATAGAATCAACTAGAGGGGGTTAAAACAACAAGATTCAAGCTTGAAATCACAGAAATTTATGAAGAATTTAGAGATTTAGGTGTTTAGCTCTCGGTTGTACGGACGGCGAGCAAATGAGGAGGAGAAGAGAAGAGAAAAGGGTTTAAGGCACTTACCTCGGTCGTGGGTTGCAACGATCGTTGCTTTAGGGGCAACGATCGATGCTTGGTAAATCGAATTCGATTTCAGGTTAAGCACAAACCTTAATTTTTGCAATTGAACCATCGAGCAACGACCGTTGCGCAGGAGCAACGATCGTCACAATGCGATTTCCCTTCTTCGTCAAATCTCCTTGCAACGACCGGTGCAGATATGCATCGATCGTCACACATCTCCAGGTTCGAATTCTGCATCCTGTAACTTAGCAAAACAAAAACAAAAACGTGAAAGCCTAAGAAAAACACCAAAAAAAAAAAAAAAAAAAAAAAAAAAAAAAAAAAAAGAAAAACAACTAAACCTATCAGTGGGTTGCCTCCCACTCAGCGCTTGTTTAAGGTCATTAGCTTGACCGGACGCACAAGATCTTTCAGGCACTTAGAGATCCTGACAGAGACTTTTTCTGTCTCTGTTCAAGTCTCCTCATCCATGGTGGAGTGTAGGCTGTTGCTGAATGCTTCAGTCCAAGAAAAGCAGGTGTAGATTGTGCTCCAGGATCTAGTATCACTGGCCCATCTGGCTGCTCATCTTCTGCTTCCAGGATCGTGAAGGTCTGCCCATCTATCAGTGGTTTCCGCAGCTTCTCCATGTCATATCGCAGCGTCTCATCTCCCAGGTGGAGGTCTATTAGACTTTGTCTGACATCAATCACAGCTCCTGCTGTAGCCAAGAATGGTCTTCCAAGTAGCAGTGCTTCATCCGGATCGCAATCATATTTCAGCACAAGGAAGTCTGTTGGAACCAAGTAGTTTCCAACTCTCACTGGTATGTCTTCTAAAACTCCTTCTGGAACTCGTATAGACTGATCAGCTAGGATAAGACGGGTTCTAGTAGGAGAAAAATTCAGCACCCCCAGCTTCTCTGCCACAGAATAAGGCATCATACTTCCAGCAGCTCCTAAATCACAAAGAGAGCGTCTAAAGCTATTCTCGAAGATGGAGCAATCAAGTATAAAGACTCCAGGGTCAGGTAACTTCTTTGGGATCTTGTTCAGTAGCACTTTACTAATGTGTTGGGGAACTACAATCACCCATTCTTTCAGGTCATCATCCAATGGTAGCATCTTGTTCAAATACCTCTGCACACAGGGATGATAAGGTGGATCATTAGGCGGTGGAATTTCTTCCAAGTCTTCACCACTCTCCTCCAGTTTCTTCAGCTCCTAAATCTCCTGTTTAATTACCTCAGATACCTTGGGATATTGCCTAATGGCTTGTGCATAAATCTCCTCCTGAGTGATTTCAGATACATCAGGGAATAGGCGGGCCAGTTCTGCATCAGTCTCATAATCATCCGGCAACACTGTCTGTTCACGTCCTGCATCGACCGACACAAGGTGTGTGTCGATCGTTGCAATGCGATCGTCGCGGATTCCACCCGTGAGTTTTTCACTCAATTCCGAAAATTCTGCTTCATCAACCAACTCAGCTGTGCTTAGCTCAAACTTCTCACCCAGATGAGATCCATCATTAACGAGTACAGACCAGGCTTTAATATGAGTATCTGCAGGTCCTTTTCCTTTCATAGTACCTGAAATCTGATTAACTTGAGTGTCCAGTTGCTTCATGTGAGTGTTCATAGACTCAATCTTCCCATTGAGATCTCCATACATAGCATCAATCTTCTTGTTGCAGTCCACAGAAGTCTTGATTTGGCTCTCCAGCAACTGTTCCATCATTGTCTCCATCTTAGTCTCGAAAGCAGTAGGTGTAGGAGGTGTTTGATAAGATGAAGACCCGTAGGTCCTTTGAGCATTCTGTCCATAAGGCTTCTGAAAGTTGCTGTTCTGTCCATAGCCTGAAGAGTTCTGATTGCCCGTGTAGGCAGTTTTCTGTCCTCCACCGGAAAATCTGTTCCCAGATTGATATCCAAATCTGTTTCCTTGGAAACCAGATCCTCCGATGTAATTCACATCCTCTTCCTGAGTGTCCTCCTCAGTCTGAATCACTTCTACTTCTTGAGCAAAGTGGACAGCTTTCTTCTCACCTAGAAGAGTGCAGATTTTATCCATTCTGGACCTCAATTCAGCCATCTCCGAGTTATCAATACTTCCACCAGATTTCTTCCTCCTATCATCCATGGTCTTGCAACTGTTGCTGCTAATCAAATTCTCAATTAACTGCTTAGCCTGTGTAGGAGTCCTGGTGTTGAAGTTGGTATTGCTAGAGTTATCCAGCGCCTGCTGATACGGAAGATCTATTCCTCTGAAGAAGATACCAATCAGCTGAACTTCAGTGAATCCATGGTGCGGACAGTCACGCTGATACTGCTTAAATCTCATCCAGGCAGTCTTTAAAGGCTCCACAACTCCTTGGGAGAAAGTAAGTATGTCCTGTCTAGATTGGTCTGAACGCGCATTGTCATAGAAATGACGCAGGAACTCACTCTTTAAGGCTGCCCAAGTAGTATACTGACCATGTGTCAGTTGTCTCAGCCATGCACTAGCGTCTCCAGCAAGACTGTGCGGAAATAGCTTAAGGAACAGATAGTCCTGGCAAACTCCATCGTATTTCATACCAGTAACTATGTCCTCAAACTTATCTATGTGATCCATAGGCTGCTCTGATTGAAGACCATGAAAAGCAATCTGCCTCATCAGTTGGTAGTAGATAGTCTTTACCTCAAAGTCGTTCCTCTCAAAGGCAGGAAGCACTAAAGCTGCTCGGTTCGCATGAAACTCGTCAGGTCTGTTGTAATCAGCTAATGTCCTTTCACGGACAACCATCTGGCCCAGTGGCTCAGCTTCATCAGGGATCACTCGTCCCTCAGCATCAATCCTATGCCCAGCAGCATTGTAAGGATTATTCTCTGGATCCCTCAGGGTTCCATCAGCATCTGGTATCAAGATCAAGCGTTCTCGTACCATTCTCTCTCTCTTTTCCTTTCTGATTGTTCTTTCTAGACGTCCAAGTTCCTCTAGATTGAGATTAACCAAGCTCGAGTTCGGATTACTTCTAGTGTTCTGCCTTGGCATAAACTGTCTGTAATCGTCCAGCAACGATCGATGCTATCAGTGCAACGATCGGTTCAATCTCAGAATCGCCTAGTGTCGATCGACGCAAGATGTGCAACGGTCGACGCAAGGCGATTTCGGTACCTGCGACAGAAAGAATCAGAGAAAAGAATCAGTAAAATCAAAATAAAACAAAAACGAAAAGCAAAAACAAAAACGAAAAATTTCTAGTAAAACCCTAAGTTCGGTCCTATCGAAGACTCAAAGAGTCCCCGGCAACGGCGCCAAAAACTTGATAGGTCGAGTTTTAATCCCTATTCTAAACTGCAAGTGCACAGTATAGTCAATGTAGTATATAGGGTTATCGAATCCACAGGGACACTTGGTCTCAAGAGAATCAAACCGTAGGAATTAATACTAGAAATAAGCAAGTAGTGATTGTAATGAATTGCGGTGCAAGAAAGTAAACAGTAGCAGGAAATCGGTTTGTAAGCAATAAACTAAAAGCGTCAAGCCTAGGGTATTCTCAGGAAATCAGACAAGCAGACAAGTTAATCAGTCAGGATCAAATTAAACTCAGTTCTAGAACTCAAATCACGAAAATAGAATTAACCAAATCTCTTTGCGAAAACTCTCTAAGTCTAAGTGCAGTAATCCAAATCTCTTTGCAATTACTAACAAATTAAACTAGCATTAAGTTCAAGTTCGATATGTTCACAATTAAACTAAACCAAATCTCTTTGCGAATAATTCAATTGCTCAACCTAAATAGTTCAGATTCCTAAACCCCACTCTCGTGACGTATTTAGTAACCTAGGATCTAGATTCTAATTGATCAGGTTAGAACTAGCTTTAAGCACAATTTAGTTTGAAGAACATTCTAATCATATGAATCCCAACTTGAATTAAACAAGTCTAGCAAGTCATCAAACCCTAATGAGAAACCCTAAACTCAACTATGGATCTACTCAGACATGATTGATGAAAACATAATCATAGAATAAATAGATTGCATATAAGAAATTAAAATATCAAAGGGGTTCGAAATCTTCTCCAAAATAAATCAATACAAGGAAAATAGATCAGCCCCAAAAGCTCTAAAAATCTCTTAGCTCTAAGTATCAAAGCGTATCTAAATTAAACACCAAAAACTAGTATATATAGGCATAATCTCGGCTGGGGCTTCTGTGTAAATACTGAAAGTATCTTGGGCTTCTTTGCAAATCTTCAATACTTGTTACGCCGACGCGTACGGCCCATCTCGCGACTGCATCGACCGATGCACAATGCGTGTCGATCGATGCAACATCAAATAATCGAACAGTGAATAAAGCTCTCGGCCAAAACGTCCCAAAATGCCCAAAATGCTCCATATATCTCCAATTAGCTCCAAACCTGATTTAACCTGTAAAAGACTCTAAACTAATACAAAAGACTCTAAAAACACAACTATATCATGGTATAAAGTGGGTAAAAACCATGATATATCAGGAAGCGTGGTGGGTCGTTCCCCACAAGTCAGGCAGCCATAATGTACATGGTTAGCTGCATCGTTCATGAAGGATTAGCAAGGATGTCTGCTTGTGCAAGAGTCAACGCCATAGCGCACGGTAATGGAAACCGACGAAGAGAATCCATTTGGAAGTGAATGATGCATTGTGGCACGGTAATGGAAACCGTTGAGGAGAATTGGACTGCAAGCGGAGCATCTCATTCAAGTCTTAGGACCACTCGAAGGATGAGTGTTGTTTCTAAATGTTGGAAGTGTTAGCTATGACATTGGTCGTTCCCTTTGTCATATTGCTAAACGTCAGTATCGGCCAGTCTCAAGGACAGTTGGAACTCGTTCGACTCAAGCGGGAAATGGAATGTGCTAGTGGAGTCTTCTTAACAATGGAAGCTGAAATTGTAAACCATCATCTCAAGTTGGAAACCGACCCTAATGGACATGGGCGGTAGTATGTGGCATTTGTGTTGCATTCTAGAAGTTGTTGTTGGATTGGTACTAAGGCAAAGGACACCTCAGAGTGTGGTTTGAAATAAGGGGGGAGAAGCAGTCTTCGGGATTCAGGGACAAGTTCGTTTCAAGCGAGTAAGCGATCAAGTTCAGTTTTGGTTCAACGAAGTTTGCAGAGCAGCCATTGGTAAGGAGTTGCACTGGAGAACTCTCGCCACACAATTCGAGACGAATCCTTTTTAAGGGAGGGAGAATTGTAACATACCAAAACCACCAGTCCAAAATTTCTTTAAAAGAAATGAGAAAGCCCAGCCCAAGCTCACTTCCCTTCCCAAAACCCTAGGTTCCCCTTCCTTCTTTTCCTATTTAAAGAAGCCTCCACCATTGAGAAACCAAGAAGAAGAGAGTCTCCGGTGAAGATCTGCCCCTCTCCCGTCGCTGCCACCATCTCCAAGCCGAGATCGGTAGCTCCTCCATCTTTTGGAGTTGAAGGTAATCCCGAAATTTCTTTTTCAGATCTGATTTTTCCCAACCCAAGCACTAAAAGCCTCGTAACTTTCTATCCATGATGAATCCGGGAAATCCAAGACAACCATCACGTTCTTTTCGACGAGAGGAAGCCGTAGCCACCAACCTCACCTCCGTAGGAGCCACGACCTGCCCGCACGCGCCACCGCAAGATCCTCAAGTAGATCTCACGCGCCGCCGCCGTCCGTTCACCAGCCGCCGCCTCCGCCGTCATGTGCCGCCGCCGTCCGCCCGGAGCCTCCTTCGTCCGCCGCCAGAGGTCGGTCGGAGCCGCCGCTGAGTCAACTCGGCCGCCGACCGAGTCGACTCGGTTGACCCAGTCGTTGACCGGGTCGGACCGTTGACCGGTCCGGTCTGGTTCAGTTTAATCCGGTTTGGTTCGGTTTCCCAATTTCGATTTCAATTTCAATTCTGGTTTAGTTTGGTTTAGGTTGGTTTAGCTGGTTTGGGCTGGTCATTTTCAATTGATCATAACTAGTTTATCCTTAGGCCGATTTAAGCGAAGCGAAAGCCTAATTCACTTCTTTTTCCGCCCTCTTTCCATATCTGATGTCCGTTTGGGCTAATGGAATTCCTAAATTATGCTTTTCCCTTATTTGGCTAAGGTGAGGACCGAACGTGATCTCTTTCCCTACTCTACCGCGATGTATTGTCACGAATCCCTGTTTAATAGTATCTTTCCTAGGTAGTGTAGATCTAACGGATGATTTGCGTTGATGTGATTGAAAATTACCTAGAATATAGGTTGTCACATAAACCGAAAACGGCACCTAGACAATATGTTATCATTTGAACTGAAAATGTTGCTTGTTGCCTGAAGGCTATGCGTGATAGAACTGTGGTAGGGCCCCCGAAAGGGTGTTGTGTGGCAGCAAGCGTATAACGAGGTTGGGTACGCGTCCTTTGTATCATCGGAAGGGGGTTTTGGCGAGCCCCCCAAGTGTGGCCGCGGGCCGAGAGTTGGGCCTTCGGGTCGTTGTTGTTTGAGTTTCAGGCTGTAGGAGTCTAGAGTGCGAGGTACGGGGTGCCTGTAGTACGATCTGGACACTAGATTGTTTGTGAGCCTTCGGGCGTTTGGTGCAAGGTATTATACAACCAAATACTAAATACTATTAAAAAATATAGTTCTAACTACTATTAAAGATATCATAGTTGGTCGATTGACAAATGACTGAACCCAATCGAACATATCAATTTCGATATCCAAGATTCTTAAACGATTGATGAATTTGAGTGTTATTTATCATATTCATATGATGATGAAGGAAAAACTCCATGATAATATTTGTTAGTAATGTTTAATTATGTTTTGTATAGTAAAAATGTGTTTAATTTTGTATGTTTTGTATATGTATTTTTTTGGCTTTGTATAAGTTTTTTTAGTTATGTGTAAAATATTATGGCTCTCTTTTTTTTCCCCAAACATAATTACTTTAGATATTTTGGCCAAAATGTTTTGACTCTAATTTTTCCCTTCAATTATAATTATTTTACATTTTTATTGTTTTTTCCTAACCTAATCGTCATCCCTATCTTCAGCTCCTAAACCCGAAATCACTCTTCTTCTATCTTTGAGCAAAAAATCCAGAACTCTCGCTCCTTCTCTCTCGAAAAATCATTCAAACTCTCACAATTCTGTCAAGCTTCAAGGTTGTCTGATGGCCGGCGTGGGTAGATCTTCGGCGGGACTGGGTAGAAAAATTGGTGCCAAAAGGGTTTCACAAATTGCGTTCTTCACCATCAAGCTCTCCTGAAGCAGTACAACTTCATCCACGACAACCAAATCTAGACCCTCCACAGCCACCACGCATTAAGCCTTCACCAGCACCGCTTATAGATTCTACGCCACCATCACATCGTAAAAACCCTCCACCACCAGGTAATAATCCTTACTCGCCACCGACTATAGATTTTCCTATTTCTGGTCTCATCTATTGATTTGCCTATTTCAATTTTCGATTGGTTTCTCTTCCTCTGTTTTTTGGATCAGTTAATCACGAGAGCTATTTCTCGGATTTCTTCCAAGTTTCTGAGAAATCGCAGCTTCTACGGCTGCTCTCAATCTCTAATCGCTTCTCATCGCCTCGCAATCATCCCTGAACAGAGTCATTCTTGTTCTGACTCTCTGTTGATTCTCAACTCGGTCTATCCTAAGATAGCAAGAGTTTTAGGGTTTTTCGCAAGGGATTCTAAAAGAAGATTTCAAAAACACAGTGAGAATATGGAAATTAGGGTTTCGCTTTAGGTTTCCGAGATGGAATAAAGCGGTAAAGAGAGGTGTTTAAATCGCCGGAGAGAAATTAGGTCAAATCGGTTCGCTAAAGTCTCTCAGGCAATTGTGTTATGAAAGCGTGAGTTTATTGAATGACGATGTAACGCCCCTTTCCCGTCCTCCGCTGACCGTCGAGCTGACCGGTCAACAATCAAACAAGAACATGACCGATCGAACCCGAGCAAGTCGAACGAGAAAAGTTCGTCACAGGACGAAGTCAGAGACGGATCGGTTTGAGACAAAGGCTCGCACTAATCCATCTTTGACCTCGCTATCCTCACTTCCGTAATACAAGTTGTACACCTTGTACCACTTCGGTGAGTTGTGTTGGTTCGGACGAAACCTCATATCAGGGAAACAATTTCATTTATGAGTAATCAAACGTTCAGCACAACGTTTAATAGAATGTTTTACAAACAATCGTCAAGTCAAATATACAAAATATAATCAAATGCACAACCAAATCAAAATCACAAATTGGCGCCAAAGCCGAACCGAAATAAAGCAATCAAATCCCGAATCAAATCTCGCCACAAGCAATCCCGACACTACACCGAGGATCTCCCGCGCCCGTCGCTGCTAAACCTGAAAAACACAAAAGAGTCTAATGAGCGATCTAAGATCACCCAGTGAATCGGCTTCCCACTAACGGCTTCTAGTCTATCTAATGTCTACAAAGTCCCGCCCCAAAACCCCAAAATAACAATCAATAGGAATAAACAGTCGATCACGCACTACCACGTCGTGATAAACCCACAACACACAATCACAGCCAAAATAAAGAGAATTAAGGGAATCGAAGGCACTGCGGCACATGTCCTCGATTGGACTCGATCTATCTATCGCGCACGGAAAACAATAACAAACAAAGCTGGGCCCTACGAACTCGGTAACTTCCACGGGTTTAACATCGTCACCTATATGGTAACTAACCCACGACTCCTGACCGTGTACACAAGGTCCCCACGGCTAGGACACCGTTCTCTGTCCATCGATACGCGGTGACTCCTGTTACCCCAGGTAACCTGAGTTTCCATGCGATCCGGCCCTAGGACATGACCCCGTGTTCTCCGAATCGCACACCTACCGGCGTCACCCGATAGGTTAACACCATAACCGGAATCGCCATGATCCGATTAGGTAAAACCCGAGGATCCAATCGGGTCGGAAGTACTGGAACGTAAACAAAACCTAGGCTTGCGGAATCTAACGCACCCTAGAGTCCTAGTGCAGAAATATAAACACGCAGACTCACTGGGACTCTAGCACAGATCACGCAATCAATATCAATAATAAATCCCCAACCATTCCGCAAGCCTCTACACTACCACCGCTCTGACTAGGTAAGATACCTAGTCAGCACCACTAACTTACCCGGTCCCGTGACCGGAGTAAGTGTCCGCAATAACTGCTCGGCCCAACACCGAGCAGTCTAACAAGCCTGCACACAAAGCTCACAACAACAACAATACAATCACGCAATCACAATCAACCACAAAATCATATAATCACACAATCACACACAAGCAGGCTTATTAGGGTTTCTAAGTCTTTTAATCCATTATCATCCGCTACCTTGGGTTAGCGGATTGCTAACCCGTAGACGGCTTACCAACTCACCACATTCCTTATTTAACCCATTCTAGATATCTTTTATTAACTCCTCGATCCGTCGGCTTAGAGTTAGTAAACTTACTAACTCCCCGACATCTCATTATTAATTAACTTTATTCATTACCCAATCCCGCTATTAAACCTAAACCCCAATCCCGTTACAATATTCTATAAGTTCGTTTAGGTTTAACCATATTTTAATGTCGTCTTAATTCCCGTATATAGATTCATTAATTATCGTTCTTATACCATATATATGCATATACAGTCCTAACAAACGGTCTATATGAATGCATCACCCAATCGATACTAACAACCTAGCGGCACACAATAGATTTACTGTTTAATTCTTTAACCCTAGCGTGCTTATCTGATCCTAACCGGTTTATCATTAACGTCAAATTATTTAATATTAACCATTCATTTTAATTATCGGGTATGCAATCCTAAAGCTACGGTTTTACGGTTCCCGGTCTATATGTACTAAAGGTCTGTGAGCCGACTCACAGTGAGATAGGCACGGAAATGGCGGCTCGATGCAGATGTAAATCCCGAGAGACCCGACTCGAACCCCGAACTACTCCCGAACCTCTCCGAATACCCGAACACGAACCCCGAGGCTTCCCGAACACCCGTAGATGAACCGCAACTCAAGAACCGGCCGGAGTCAACGCGTTGACCGGCGTTGACCACGGCGTTGACTTTGACCGGCGTTGACCGTTGACTTTGACCGTTGACCAAGGGTTGACCATTGACTTGGCTGAACCGGTTGACCACCCAATTGAACCGGCTGAACCAACTGAACCAACTGAACCGGTCTAATTAGAACCGGTTAGGTTAAACCGGTTTGGTCAAACATTGACCGGTTTGACCTAACCGTTGACCAAGGCTAAACCAGCCTTAAACCAACCCAAATCTTGAATCAAACCATCCCATCACACTCCTTGAAGAACCGGCTGAAGATTGGCGGCGGTTGGGCTTCTCCGGTGACTTCTCCGGCGACTTCTCCGGCGTTGACCGGCGGTGGTCCGGCGTTGACCGGCCGGTTCACCCCTTTTTTCGGTGAACCAGAAGACGATCAACCTATCAAACTGACCGCAAAGAGAAGATATATCAATCCATAGCTTCAAAACATTCAGATCTGATGAAGGAAGAGAGATATCCACCAAACCCTAATCCACGGATTCTTTCCGGCCATTTTACGGCCAGCTCCGGCGACGGCAGTCAGGACTGGCTGGATGGCGGTTGTAGAGGAGGGAGATAGGAAGCTATAGCACTTTGCAGAAGTTGATTTGGGTTTATAATGAAAGAGTTATGGTGTTTTTGGTGGAAGAAGGTATGAAGAACACTCAAGAACACTTTGAATGTTCTTGAGTTTCTTTGAAGATTCAAAGGGTTTTCTGGGTTTTCTGGGCAAGTGGGATGAATCTGATGAATAGAGAGAGAGAGAGGCGTGGGTAAGGCTAGAGAGAGGTTTAGAGAGAGTGAATGAACCTTTCTCACATGCATGTACCCATTTTTGTGCATGTAAACCCATTCTTTGCACCAAAAAGAGTGTGCTGGCGCCTCTGGGGTGATGACACATGTCTATGGTGAAGCCTTTAAGTCCAAAAACCATTGCTAAACCGGCCCAAACCAATCTCAAACCCATCTTGATCCGATGCTTCGGTTTCTCTCGATTTCACGAATATTGTTTTATAAAATACCCACTGATTCCCATAAATCCCCAAACCTCCAAAATCAGATTCTCCATGCTATTAGATGAATTTAGCATTTTGAATCACCTCAATTGGAGTTTCCTAGCTCCCGTTATGATTTTCCGAAGTTTTCTCGGTTTTATCGGTTTCCATTCCCGACTCACCGAAAAACATGTTTCTGCTCCGATTTCTCCAATTCTGATCTTGTGAACATTCTTTATAGTGAAACATAAGAATATTCGGCCCGTCTCGGCTTCCGTCTCGACTTTTGGTAAAATTACCATTTTACCCCTGACTTAGGTAAAATGACAATTTTACCCCTGGTTGACTTTCTGCTGCCCGTTGACCGTATTTTTGATACGGGGTATCACATTCTTCCCCACTTACAGGAATTCGGTCCCCGAATTCTCCGTCACTGACAGACTTCGAATTGGTTCAAAACCCTGTAAGTAGCTTCATCGCTTCACTCCGACGCTTCTATACTCGATCACTGATGCATTCTGCTGACACCCATCATTACTGCGATCCTTCTGTCTCGTTCCTTTCTACCCAACTGATCCTCACAACTATCCCCCCTGGTTCTCCTTCTTGTCTTCCTTGCTTCACTCAACCCTTAACTGACTCCATCGGTCTCGATATTTAACTGAACTCCGGTTACTCTCTCTACTCTGATTCTCACTTCGGCTTCCCCACTTCGCTTCGACCTCCATATCCTTCAGGTTATAACTTCTTCCTTCCCTTCTGCGACACTCTTCAAGAATCTGATCATCTGCTTCCGTCTGACTGATTTCATCAACCACACTGATCTTTCTTTCCCAAATCTCCTGGCTAACCCATCATACTTCTCGACTTCTTTCTGTCGGTCACTCGATAAGCTGATACATTTTAACTGACGATGTCTACAACTGATTCACGGCCCGGTCTACTTGTCTCACGACGTCTTGTCACTTCATCTCGCTTTCGGGTTCGGGTTCGGTCTCGAATTCACATCGCGTCGCCATTCCGTCCTACATTCAACTCAACACTCACTGAACAATTAGTTTCATCCCAATCCATTCCCGATCTCACTTTCCCATAGAAATATGGTTACTTAATCACGTACCCGACGGTTACTCGTGATTAAGTAACAATATACTATAAGTCCGCTCCCTCGTGAATCGACGGTTAAACACAACCGTCCTCAAGTCGGCTCAAAACTTGAAATAAAATCAATATTTTACCTTCTTAATAAAACCGGGGAAAGCTACTAATCACTAATCAAGCTTTCTACCAACTAACCATCCGAAGGTCTCTAAGACCTACAACCATCAATCTACCACAACCACACACGCAAATACAACGCATTCTATCGCAATAACGAATCAAACAATCAATCAATCAAACAGGAAATAAAAACAAGCAATCACCAAACACAAAATCACGCAATCTAATGATCGGTCGGATGCGTCGTCGGTCCGGGTTCAGGTCATGATGAACGGTCGTCAGTTCCGCTCAACATTTAGTTTCACACAGTAATCTGTTTGCTTTCAAAACCATCTTAGTCATGCAAACAGTTACTATGGTACTCAAAACGATCAGCTGAACACTCTGCATCCACCACGTACATAAAACGATATATCATACATCATAAGGTTTTTAGTACATGGTCCCGATCAGAGTCCCTACACACATGACCGCCATCATATCCAAAAACCCCTACGACTCCGCTATACATCCGGAAAGTCAAAGACGACACACAAAGTCGCCTATCCGCCGATCTATCTACAAGACAAAAAGAAGTTAGTGCCCCCACTTACCTGGCCTAACTACTCCTATCATAACCTAACGCCTTCAGCAAGACCGAAATGCCCAACACCACTGGCAAAACGGCTCACTGAAGTATCTGCTGACAGGTGCGCCGGGAGAGTGTGGCAGGTGTGTGTCTCGAAACGGTGCTCCAACATGCTGTGGATCGGCTATCGGGCGAAGGTGAGCATCATGACCTGCGCGGCCACCCAACTGACTGACTGGAGTGGACGCTGAACGTGGTCCACGATAACGCACGGGCGCCTGATGACCATAGCTACTACACAACTGATAAAGATAAGTCGGCTCTGGCGGGGAATCGATGAAACAATCGGGTGCGCGATGACCCTCACCTCTACACAACTGGCAAGTCCTCACTGGCTCGAGTCTAGATGATGGGACAACTGGTAACTGAACAACGAGTGGCTGACTGGGCTCGGGATATCTGCGGCTGGGTCCCACTCGATAATCCTCTGGTACTCGGTACGGCTCTCCATAGGGTATACACGCTCCTGATCCAACGGTGGGACAAGTCGATGCTCCATGGCCCTCGTGACCACATAAAGTACAGTGATTGGGTCCCAGTACTGGATGATACGGCTCTCGAAGACACAGGTCTACTGCTCGGGGACACCAATGTAAATAAAACTCACGCACTCCTCACCCACTGCATGCTCGGCTCTCTAGTACTGCTGGTGGTGCCTCTATCGCCTCAGCTGGTGGCGAAACTGACTCGAACTGTGACTCCGAAAATGCTGGTGACGTGACCATGTCGAACGGTGTACGAGGTGATCGATGTCGTAGGTCCGGCTGGTGATAAGGTCCGACCTGCTGCTCCAAAACATCCTCAAGCATATCTACCTGCTCATCTACCTGCTGCTCCCAAGAATCCCATCATTCCTGAAACTAAACCAACTAACCCTGCTGCGAACCGACTGATCCCTGCTGAATCAAGCCCCTCATCAGTAACTGCTCCGCGCACACACACACACACACACACACCTCCACTCCACCCAGGACACGCTGCTGCACGACTGCAATCAAAAACTCAGGACAAGTTAGTGCAAATAATACTAAAATTCTACATTACCATCCCAACCCCGGGTGTAACGGACGCGGCTCGGTTTCCTAATGGATGCTTGTGTGACACATTTGACTCGATAAAACACGGAAAACACTCAAAAATGAAATGTTTCGAAACCCATGCAGAACCATGCTCTGATACCACCTATCTGTAACGCCCCTTTCCCGTCCTCCGCTGACCGTCGAGCTGACCGGTCAACAATCAAACAAGAACATGACCGATCGAACCCGAGCAAGTCGAACGAGAAAAGTTCGTCACAGGACGAAGTCAGAGACGGATCGGTTTGAGACAAAGGCTCGCACTAATCCATCTTTGACCTCGATATCCTCACTTCCGTAATACAAGTTGTACACCTTGTACCACTTCGGTGAGTTGTGTTGGTTCGGACGAAACCTCATATCAGGGAAACAATTTCATTTATGAGTAATCAAACGTTCAGCACAACGTTTAATAGAATGTTTTACAAACAATCGTCAAGTCAAATATACAAAATATAATCAAATGCACAACCAAATCAAAATCACAAATTGGCGCCAAAGCCGAACCGAAATAAAGCAATCAAATCCCGAATCAAATCTCGCCACAAGCAATCCCGACACTACACCGAGGATCTCCCGCGCCCGTCGCTGCTAAACCTGAAAAACACAAAAGAGTCTAATGAGCGATCTAAGATCACCCAGTGAATCGGCTTCCCACTAACGGCTTCTAGTCTATCTAATGTCTACAAAGTCCCGCCCCAAAACCCCAAAATAACAATCAATAGGAATAAACAGTCGATCACGCACTACCACGTCGTGATAAACCCACAACACACAATCACAGCCAAAATAAAGAGAATTAAGGGAATCGAAGGCACTGCGGCACATGTCCTCGATTGGACTCGATCTATCTATCGCGCACGGAAAACAATAACAAACAAAGCTGGGCCCTACGAACTCGGTAACTTCCACGGGTTTAACATCGTCACCTATATGGTAACTAACCCACGACTCCTGACCGTGTACACAAGGTCCCCACGGCTAGGACACCGTTCTCTGTCCATCGATACGCGGTGACTCCTGTTACCCCAGGTAACCTGAGTTTCCATGCGATCCGGCCCTAGGACATGTTCTCCGAATCGCACACCTACCGGCGTCACCCGATAGGTTAACACCATAACCGGAATCGCCATGATCCGATTAGGTAAAACCCGAGGATCCAATCGGGTCGGAAGTACTGGAACGTAAACAAAACCTAGGCTTGCGGAATCTAACGCACCCTAGAGTCCTAGTGCAGAAATATAAACACGCAGACTCACTGGGACTCTAGCACAGATCACGCAATCAATATCAATAATAAATCCCCAACCATTCCGCAAGCCTCTACACTACCACCGCTCTGACTAGGTAAGATACCTAGTCAGCACCACTAACTTACCCGGTCCCGTGACCGGAGTAAGTGTCCGCAATAACTGCTCGGCCCAACACCGAGCAGTCTAACAAGCCTGCACACAAAGCTCACAACAACAACAATACAATCACGCAATCACAATCAACCACACAATCATATAATCACACAATCACACACAAGCAGGCTTATTAGGGTTTCTAAGTCTTTTAATCCATTATCATCCGCTACCTTGGGTTAGCGGATTGCTAACCCGTAGACGGCTTACCAACTCACCACATTCCTTATTTAACCCATTCTAGATATCTTTTATTAACTCCTCGATCCGTCGGCTTAGAGTTAGTAAACTTACTAACTCCCCGACATCTCATTATTAATTAACTTTATTCATTACCCAATCCCGCTATTAAACCTAAACCCCAATCCCGTTACAATATTCTATAAGTTCGTTTAGGTTTAACCATATTTTAATGTCGTCTTAATTCCCGTATATAGATTCATTAATTATCGTTCTTATACCATATATATGCATATACAGTCCTAACAAACGGTCTATATGAATGCATCACCCAATCGATACTAACAACCTAGCGGCACACAATAGATTTACTGTTTAATTCTTTAACCCTAGCGTGCTTATCTGATCCTAACCGGTTTATCATTAACGTCAAATTATTTAATATTAACCATTCATTTTAATTATCGGGTATGCAATCCTAAAGCTACGGTTTTACGGTTCCCGGTCTATATGTACTAAAGGTCTGTGAGCCGACTCACAGTGAGATAGGCACGGAAATGGCGGCTCGATGCAGATGTAAATCCCGAGAGACCCGACTCGAACCCCGAACTACTCCCGAACCTCTCCGAATACCCGAACACGAACCCCGAGGCTTCCCGAACACCCGTAGATGAACCGCAACTCAAGAACCGGCCGGAGTCAACGCGTTGACCGGCGTTGACCACGGCGTTGACTTTGACCGGCGTTGACCGTTGACTTTGACCGTTGACCAAGGGTTGACCATTGACTTGGCTGAACCGGTTGACCACCCAATTGAACCGGCTGAACCAACTGAACCAACTGAACCGGTCTAATTAGAACCGGTTAGGTTAAACCGGTTTGGTCAAACATTGACCGGTTTGACCTAACCGTTGACCAAGGCTAAACCAGCCTTAAACCAACCCAAATCTTGAATCAAACCATCCCATCACACTCCTTGAAGAACCGGCTGAAGATTGGCGGCGGTTGGGCTTCTCCGGTGACTTCTCCGGCGACTTCTCCGGCGTTGACCGGCGGTGGTCCGGCGTTGACCGGCCGGTTCACCCCTTTTTTCGGTGAACCAGAAGACGATCAACCTATCAAACTGACCGCAAAGAGAAGATATATCAATCCATAGCTTCAAAACATTCAGATCTGATGAAGGAAGAGAGATATCCACCAAACCCTAATCCACGGATTCTTTCCGGCCATTTTCCGGCCAGCTCCGGCGACGGCAGTCAGGACTGGCTGGATGGCGGTTGTAGAGGAGGGAGATAGGAAGCTATAGCACTTTGCAGAAGTTGATTTGGGTTTATAATGAAAGAGTTATGGTGTTTTTGGTGGAAGAAGGTATGAAGAACACTCAAGAACACTTTGAATGTTCTTGAGTTTCTTTGAAGATTCAAAGGGTTTTCTGGGTTTTCTGGGCAAGTGGGATGAATCTGATGAATAGAGAGAGAGAGAGGCGTGGGTAAGGCTAGAGAGAGGTTTAGAGAGAGTGAATGAACCTTTCTCACATGCATGTACCCATTTTTGTGCATGTAAACCCATTCTTTGCACCAAAAAGAGTGTGCTGGCGCCTCTGGGGTGATGACACATGTCTATGGTGAAGCCTTTAAGTCCAAAAACCATTGCTAAACCGGCCCAAACCAATCTCAAACCCATCTTGATCCGATGCTTCGGTTTCTCTCGATTTCACGAATATTGTTTTATAAAATACCCACTGATTCCCATAAATCCCCAAACCTCCAAAATCAGATTCTCCATGCTATTAGATGAATTTAGCATTTTGAATCACCTCAATTGGAGTTTCCTAGCTCCCATTATGATTTTCCGAAGTTTTCTCGGTTTTATCGGTTTCCATTCCCGACTCACCGAAAAACATGTTTCTGCTCCGATTTCTCCAATTCTGATCTTGTGAACATTCTTTATAGTGAAACATAAGAATATTCGGCCCGTCTCGGCTTCCGTCTCGACTTTTGGTAAAATTACCATTTTACCCCTGACTTAGGTAAAATGACAATTTTACCCCTGGTTGACTTTCTGCTGCCCGTTGACCGTATTTTTGATACGGGGTATCACAGACGAGATCCCTTTTTATAGGGTTACAAATTCGGTTTAACAGAATAAAGGAATTATAGAAGATAATCGCGCATATTTCCTGTTATCTCGGCTCCAAATATTCTAGGATATTTTCCTTATTTCGGCGCCTTTACACTTTTCGCCGCGTTATTCTTTACCGGTCGCTTCCTTCGTAACCCTAAATGTGAAGCGGTTTGGACCGGGCCGGGTATAACTCGGTTTTACCGGCTTGGGTCTTAAACCTACTTTCCATCTTGGGCCGACCTAAATTTCTGAATGGGCCTTTTAGGGAAAGTGATAATCTTGACTCCAACAATAAGCCCCTTCCCCCCAATGCGGCGATTCGAATTTATTCAAGTCGGCGGTACGACGAATCTACATCGTTTAGGAAGTAAATTTGGTGGGCCCAGATCTTCCACCGTGATGAGCCTCTTCTAGGCCCAAATCAGTGGCTCATTTTTAGCTGGACTCAGACCGGGGTGAATCAAATCGATTTGGTTTGGTCAAAGTCAATTCAATTTGGTCCCGACAGAACCACATTGATTTTCGGTTGAACCGGCTGATAGGTGCGAGAGACGAAGCGTCATCTAGGTAATTATGACTTCTCGAAAACGACGCCCCCTTCATCTATATATTCTCAGTTCCATTTCTTATTTCCTCATTTCTACTCTGGTGAAGACAGCTAAGGTAACTTCTGCTCTCTGTCGGTTTTTATTTTCCGATTTGCTTTCCGTCGTCGCTCAACCTTAGTATCTTAGGATTTTAGATCAAACCCATCACCCATCGCTTGTGTTCTTCATCCGTTCTTCGGTAATGTATTTGATCCGTTGTTCCGGGAACAAAGATAAAGAAGTTGTTGATGTCTCGTCTACGGATGATTCGACAAGTCGTCACGGCACTTCTTTTGGGTCGTCATCTGCCAGCACTTCATCCGATCTGAGAAGCCATCCCGGTCATCACCTGGTTGAGTAGCATATACGTCGGCGCGAGTTATCCCGACAGACTGATGCCGCGGAAAGTTCTGGTCGGGAAGGCTTTGTAATTCCCCAGCTTCGGTATTCAGATTCCGAGAATCCTGATGAAGACGTCGATATTGAAGGAAGCGATTCCGATATTGACGGCGGCGATGTACCAACTGTTGGATTGTCGGCTCTCCGAAGGAGGCATTTGACCATGTCTTTGAGACTCGATCTACCGTGAAGTCGGTGACTTCTACGCTTCAGGAATGTGGAGCCAACCAAGGAATCAAGTTTCTCATTCCCTGTACGCTCGATCGGCCTTGGAATCCTCCACCTGGTTATATGACTTTGTACGAGTCATACTTTATTAACACTGATACCGCGGGCAGCCGCTGTTGGCTGCCACTTCCCGACTTACTTGTATCTTACTGTCATCGTCGCGAGATCGCCATTTCTCAGCTCTCGGCCGTCGCGGTTCTCCACATGGTGGGTCTTCTTGTGCTTGGGGCCGAAGCTGACATTACGATTTCTGTTAGTATTTTCGAAGAGATGACTTCGATCAACCCCATGACGAATACCAGTCCAAGATGTTTTGCAGTTAAGCTAAAAAAGGGTCATGGCGTGGTTATGGATGCACCGAATAAGATCCGCGACTGGCAGAGATATTATTTTTATGTCGAGATAACTTCCTTGGTTGTACCCGACGAACATAAGGAACTTTTCAGATCGTCTTGGAATACGAAATTCAGTAGATGTCGTTCTGAATTTGCCGTTAATCAATGTGGATGATTTACTTAATTTTTTGTTTTGCTATTGCAGTGCATCATCCATTCCTCAAGCCGTATCTGGATAATTTCTTTCCGATCGTTGAGAACATCCAAGCTCTTGGCCTTCGCAAGTGGTCACATCTTACTCGGGAACGTATAAACAAATCTCTCCCGCGGATCTCCAAAGGTATATCTCGTTCACCGGTTCGTAAAAGTCGATGCTTCTCTTTCTGGGTCTTGAACTTTTTCTCTTTTTTTTTTTTTGTTAAGTGGAACACTAAAGAAAAGGTTACTCCAGACCAGTTACTGAAGCCGAGGATGGGTAAAGTGAAGAAGATTTCTTCAGTTGATTATTCGCAGAAGATCTCCTCCAATCACTCTGTTTCTATTGAGTCGTCAAAGGAGAAAGACGCGGCTCCATCCTCCCAAGGCGGAATGACGATTACTGCTGGCAATAAGTCGGCTGCTTCTCAAGCCGTTGTTACGGTCAAGCCAAATATGGCGGCTCCTACCGAGAAGGTTCCACCTAAGTTTCAATCCAGAAAGAGGGTGGCTGAAGAAAGGTCCGCCCAGGAGAAGCCGACGAAGAAGGCTGACACGGTAATCAAGCCTGTCCAAGAGGCTTCCGCTAAGAAGGCGGCTGCCGATAAATCCGGTAAGGCCAAAAATCCTTGGAGACGGTTTTATGAAGAGGCGGGGGATGTTGCCGATGCTACTGGTGACATGAAGCCTTTCGTTACCCGTAAAGAAATCGTCCTAGCTCGCCCTCGCGGTCCGTCGAAAGATGGAGATATTCAGCCTTCGATTCATAACATCGCCATTCAATACGAAAGCGAAGTTCCTCTTATTGACAATCCTCGAGCGTGTTTTAACATGCTGACTTGTGTGCGGGGTAACGAGTCAGACTGGCCAAAACTACAAGAGCTCCCTCATTCTGATGCCATCCTTAAGCTAAAGCAGGCCGAGGCGGCGGTAAGTTCGTCTTGGTAATTTATTTTGAAGAGTTCCTATATGTTCGTTGTTTTAATAGAGCTTGTCTTTCAGATGATCGCGGCGACGAATCGTGTAGCGCTTGAGAGTGCTTGGGACTCTCAAAAGATGACTGATGCCGTGTTGAGGAGGGACGATTTTCTTGCAAAGGCAAAGAAGGAAAAAGAGGCGTTGGAGGCGAACAACCTGGTGCTTGCGAATAAACTCCGTGAAACGAAGGAGAAGCTGCGCCTTGCTGAAGAGAAGGCGGAAGCCGATCTCCTTAAGTTCCAATCGGAGAAGAAGAGCCAACAAAAATTCTGCGCCGACTTGGTCCGGAAAGAGAGGGATCGTGTTGAAGCCGCGGTGAGGGCGAAGGCGCAATCCTACTTTGATCTCTTCCAGCGTTATGTGAAGGATCAAGAGGCTGCTACCGCCCTGCAGATTGAGCAAGGTCAGATTTCTTGCCTTATGAAATGCCTGGTGAAGCTTAGTGGAGAGGGCGTGTCGATCCCAAAGTCGGTCTTGGACCAGGTTGCAGCTGATGAGATTGCGGTTGACGCCAAGTTTGATCAGCTGGACGTCGTGACGAAAGAGGAGCTGACTTTTGTCCTTTCACCAACTCGCCATCCTCTCTTGAATCTTTTCTGTGATTCGCCTCCTCGTGTTCCGGCAACTGTTGACGAGTTTGGGACTAACCGTGGGGTGATTCCAGAAGCGGTTCCTACCAGTCTTCTTCAGACAGTCAGCTCGGAGATCGCGGCTCCCACTGGTGCGTTGACAACGGTACTGGACGCAAATGCTAATGCCAGCGAAGCCGAGAAGGCAAATGAAGCGGAGAAGTCGACGAGCGGTGCTGGGGCCGGGGCCGAATGATTTATCGTTTTTATTATCTATTTTGGTCAGCTGTGTGTGGGGCTTTTGTTGTCTTTTTTTTTTACCTGTAAAACCCGTCCTTTTTCAGGAGGAAGTTTAAAAATTTTGTAGTGCAATCGATCTACTCTTTTTTAATTCGTTCAAAGAATCAAAATGAGTGGTGATTGGATTAATATGCCTTGGACCGGCTCCCTAGTAGGGTTTTAATCGGACTATCTTGTATTTGAATTTGTCTTAAACAAATAAAAACGGTTAGCGATCAGATTACTTTTTCCTTAAGACGGCTTTTTGCGAGGCTTATGTGTGCTCGGCTTAGTTGTTCAAAGGACGGGTGAATGTGCGAGGCTTAGAGCTCGGTTATTTATTATCGGCCACCTCAGAGAACGTACGGGTACTGGCCCATTTTTTAGTGCGAGAAGGATCTCGGCTTTTCCTTACCGCGATGTGCACCCCGCGTGCAAGGAAGACCATACTCCTGGCCAGGGAGCACGGTGCTAATAGTGCGAGTCTTATTGGATGCTCGGCTTAAAGTCAATGCGTGTATTGCTCGACTTTTGCAGACTAAGAAGTCCGGCTTTCTGCGAGCTTTTAAACTCGGCTTTTGCGAACTAAGGAGCTCGGCTTTCTGTGAGCTTTTAAACTCGGCTTCTGCGAACTAAGGAGCTCGTCTTTCTGCGAGTTTTTAAACTCGGCTTTTGCGAACTAAGGAGCTCGGCTTTCTGCGAGTTTTTAAACTCGGCTTCTGCGAACTAAGGAGCTCGGTTTTCTGCGAGTTTTTAACTCGGCTTTAAATTGCGAGTTTGGACTCTACTTCGGTTTGCGAGTGAAAACTCGGGTTTGGTTTGCGAGTTAATACTCGGCTTGATGTGATTAAGGTAAGTTTTGGAAAAAGACATTAACTTGATATAAAGAGGGCTAACCTGATTCAGCTCGATGGGCTTTTAGCTCGGCATAAGCTGTAAAATAAAGATTTTATTAGATTTGTGATTGTGCCGATGAAGGCTGCCTACGTATCTTCCAGGGAAGAATCAAGTCACTCGTAGTTCATACATAGGATTTTTTTTTTGCCGTGATAGACTGGCCGTCTTAGAAGTATTCTTTCAGGCTTGCTGAATTCCAATAACGCGGCAAAGATTTGTCCTTCATTGACTCGAGTTCGTAAACGGCGGGTTTGACTACTTTTGTTATCTTGTAGGGTCCTTCCCATCTCGCGCCGAGTTTGCCTGCTCTCCATTCCTTGGTGTTCTCATAGACTTTGCGAAGTACATAATCGCCGACTTGAAAGTGTCGCTCTTTGACCTTCTGGTTATAGTACCGAGTTGCGAGCTGCTGGTAGTTCTGGATGCGGAGCAGATCCCGATCTCGTTCTTCCTCTATTGTATCGAGGGCTTGAATCAGAATTTTTTCGTTGATCTCGTTATGCTGCGGCATAAGAGATCGGCGGAGAGTATAGATGTTTGCCTCTGTCGGGACCATTGCTTCCACGCCGAAGGCTAAGGAAAACGGGGTGGCCCCAGTTGTGCGGAGAGGAGTTGTTCTATGTGACCAAAGGACTCCATCCAACTCGTCAGCCCAGACTCCTTTCTTGCTTTCAAGACGTTTTTGATGCCCGTAATGATAATTTTGTTTGTGGCTTCGGCTTGTTCGTTTCTCTGAGGATATCTTGGTGTCGACTTGCTGAGCCGTATATCCCACTTTCTGCAGAACCCTTCGAACAGGTTTGATGTGAATTGTGATCCATTGTCCGTGACGATCTCATAAGGCAATCCATATCGGCATATAATGTATTTCCAGACGAAGTTTTGAACCTGGACGTCGTGGATTGCTACATATGCTTTGGCTTCGACCCACTTCGTGAAGTAGTCGGTCATGATCAGCAAGAAGCACCTTTGATTGGATAGTGGCAATGGCCCAACGATGTCCATTGCCCATCTCATGAATGGATAAGCCGCAGTCGACGTCGTGAGCAGTTCCATGGGTCGGTGTATGAATGGTGCATGACGTTGACACTTTTCACACTTGTTGGAATAGGTCTCGCAACCAGCTATCATAGTCAGTCAGTAGTGACCATTTAACTTGATTTTGAGAGAGAGAGACCGACCTCCAGAGTGATTCCCGCATTCCCCTGAATGTGTTTCTTCGAGAACTCGGCGGACTTCATCTCCATGTATGCATCTGAGAAGGATTTTGTTGGCCGAGTACTTGTAGAGGATACCGTTGTGTATCGTATATCGCGCACTTTTAACTTTAAGTCGTCGTGCTGCCCACTTGTCTTCGGGAAGATTTCCCTCCGTCAAATATGTTCCTATTTCTTGTCGACAATCCTCACCGTTGTCTGTTAAGAGTGCAATGAGATCGGTTCCTTTCGCATGATTAACATGACACACGTCGGCTTGGCCATCCTGTTGGATTGCGAAAACGGCATCAACATGAATGGATTCTTCGTTATTGTTATCAGGCGTCGGGATGCTTGGTTCATGAATTGTTTCCACTGGGATTCGTCGAAAGAGGTCGGGATTCGATGCCAGGGATGCGAGTGCATCTGCTGGGGCATTTTATTTCCTCGGTATCTGTACTATATCAAAGAACTCGAAGGAGTTGGTAAGTTCCAATGCCGCCTTTCGATAGGCTTCCATTCGCTCCTTTTTAGCCTCGTAGTCTCCGTTGATTTGATTCGCTACAAGCATAGAATCGCAGTGGGCCAGGAGATGTCGTACTCCGATTTCTCTAGCTAATCTGAGACCGGCTAACAGAGCCTCGTACTCGGCTGTATTGTTAGACGCCGTGAAACCCAGTTTGAATGATTGCTCTAGTACTTCTCCGATTGGTGATAAGAGGCGCACTCCTACCCCGGCTCCTCGTTTTGATGAAGCTGTTGGAATTGTGTCCAGCAATCTCTGTACTGTCTCTATAAAGTAAGAGTATGTCAGTGATCAGACATAAGTCATACAATACTGGGGGTCATGATGGCTTGCTAGAGTCCGCTCATGATCTATAAGTCTCAGACTTATTGCTTTTATTGTATGATCCCATATGGGTCACACGCTTAAGCTAGCAGGAAATAAAGTAGGAACGGCTTAGCAGAAGTACGACAAAAGTGCTAGGCATTTGTCGTACTAAGAGAGAAAGATTAATGGGTCTGATTAAATGGGATTTAATCAGATTGGGCCCAAAAGCCCAAAAGGGAAAGAGAAGGCTTTTAATGACTAAAAGCCAACTCTCTTCCTTCAAAACCCTAATCCCAGCCGCGATTTCTCTCCTCTCTCTGCGCCTCCCTTAGCTTGGTCTAGCAGCCAGTTTCCTGTGATTGCGTGTGTGAGCCTTTGGAGGATTCATCCCTTGGTGTATCTCCCTGATCTCTGACCTGTTCATCAATTCCGCTGCAACAAACAGGTAAAAGGTGAGATCATAATGTTTCTAAATAAGAACACCTAGATCTAATGCATGTTTAGGTTGATATCAATATGAGAATTGAATCAGGATCAACCGAAACTTCCAACAGTGGTATCAGAGCCATTGGTTCTTAGGTTTCTTGTTTTAGATTCATTGTTTAGGTTGTTTAATCTGTTTAGAATTGTTTTTGAATCAATTACTGATAAGATAAAACAGTTAAGAATCAGAATTGAACTCTAAACAAACACTTGAATCACAAGACCGAGCTATATGACTCGATTTTTGTGATTGGCCGACGAGTTAGATGCATGGATCGATCCATGATCGATCGCATGATCGACCGAGAGCGAGCGATCAAGCGGAACGGTTGGACCGAGCCACGATCGTCTCGTGATGGTCTCGGTATCGTCTCGGACGATCGCGTGGAGAAGGACGGCCGACGATCGCATGAGTCGAGCAACAGCCGACCGCATGGATCGCCTCTCCTCTCGCCAGCATCGTCCCTCGTCCGCGTCCCAGCACCGTCCCGAACGTCCCGATGAACCGTCCCGAGCATGCCAAGCGTATCGATCTCGGATCATGGCGCACGGCTTGCGGCTGGACGATCATTGCTTGATCCGAAAGCTAGGGTTGAGTGTGTTCACGGTTCAACCGGTTCGATTTCGGTTAGCTGGTTCGGTTCAAAACTTGATTAAAATCTTCGTTCTGGTTTAATAAACAGATTTTAATAATTTTATTAAATCTGGTTAAACCGGGATAAGAAATCCAATGTCGAAAGAAATATTGGATTTAGTGCCTAAACCAGGAATTTCTAATTTGATTTGGTTGGACCAAATAAATTGAGAAATTCCGGTTTAGTAAATAACCGGTTGACAATTGTGGTCATCGTAGTAATTAAAACTTGGTTAGACCAGTTTTAATGAACCATACCGGTTATGTCAATTAATTGGACAATTGGGTCATGTCTTGGACATGGACCAATTCTTGGGCCTCGGGCCAAGAAGTTAAAACAATTGGGCCAGTTAATTGAGTCTTTCTTCAGATTAATTTAAAATCTATTTTATAAAATTATAAAGTCGTTTTTAAATTAAAGTTTCCGAAATTTTATAATTAGAAAGTTTCTTAATATAGAAGTTTCTGAATTTGCGGGTTTTGGATTTTAAAGAAGTTTCTAAAGTTAGAAAGTTTCCGGTTTTAGAAAGTTTCCAATTTTAGAAAGTTTCCAAAATAGTAGGTTTCCATAAATAGTAAGTTTCCCGAAATAGTAATCTTCTATTTTGGGAATGATTTTAATAAACCTACGAACCTCAAATAATATCAAGCGTTGGATGTCTTGTCCAGGCTATGTCAGCTGTCAAAGCCCATTCAATTGCATTCATGGCCTTACAGTGTGAGGATGTCTGTTTTTGCGTGGGTAAGACGGTTTGTGATTCATAAATGTCATTGGGAGTCCCAGACATTAATGATTACATGACGGTATAGTCCGGTTTTCTTGACTAGGCCATCGGGAGTCCCGGGCCTTGAGACATCAGAGTGGATTGGGCCTCGGGCCCAGATTCACAACCAAGAGTTATATCACGGATATAATTAGCCGATATAGGGCTTACCGATATAAGCTAAGGTTGGGTGACGGCCAGTGGCCCATTTTGATCTTGGTTATATGTGGATCTTGGAATCATTATATTCTATTGAGGGTAACTTATGTTATTGAATATAATGCATGATTAATCATATTATACTTTAATACGAGATTAATCATTTTGAACATATAACTAATAACCTTTTTATTTATATATTTCAGATATGACTACTACAAGCACACAAAACACATTCTCGATCCGGTCTGTTCTCGAGAAGGAGAAGCTGACTGGAACGAACTTCCTGACATGGTCAAGGAACTTGAGGCTGGTCCTCAAGCAGGAGAAGAAGGATTATGTCCTTCGAGATCCCCTCCCCGAGAGGCCTCTTGCCAATGCTGCCAGGACTCTGCACAATGCTTGGGAAAAGCATTCGTCAGATGAAAATGATGTTTATTGCCTGATGTTGGTTACAATGACTTCTGAGCTGCAAAAACAGTTCGAAAGTGTATTGTCTCCAATCGAGATCATGGCAAGCCTGAAATCGCTTTTTCAGGAGCAGGCTAGGACCGAGAGGTTCCAGACAGTTAAGAACCTCTTGGACTGTAAGTTGGCTGCGAATGCGGCAGTGAGTCCTCATGTGTTGAAGATGATGGGTTATCTCGATCATCTTAACAAACTCGACTGCCCAATCAGCCAGGAACTTGCCTGCGACATCATTCTGCAGTCTTTACCTGCAAGCTATGATCAGTTCATTCTGAACTTTAACATGCATGGCTTGAGTAAGACACTGCCTGAGCTTCACGGAATGCTCAAGACTGCAGAGCCCAACTTGAAGAAAACCGCCAAGGACCCCAATGTACTTATGGTACAAAAGGGCAAGGGGTTTAAGAAGTCTTCTGCTAAGGATAAGGGAAAGGCCAAGGGTGTCCAAGTCGCGGACAAGGACACGCCAAAGCCCAAGCCCAAGTCCAAGGCTGGGCCTACTGACATGTGCAGGTTCTGCAAAGAACTGGGGCATTGGAGAAGAGATTGCAAGAAATTCCAGGAAGGTCTAAAGGAATTAAAGAAGAAGACTTTCGAGACTTCTTCATCAGGTATTTTTGTTATAGAAGTTAATACAACTACTTCTGATAATACCTCATGGGTCATGGATACTGGTTGTGGGGCTCATATTTGTACTAATATGCAGGCACTCAGCAACAGTAGAAGGCTGAAGCAAGGACAAGTGGAACTACGAGTTGGGAATGGAGCGAAAGTTTCAGCACTAGCTGTAGGAACTTACTTGTTGTCTTTACCTTCGGGATTGATTTTAGAACTTAATAATTGTTATTTTGTACCTGCTATAAGCAGAAATATTATTTCAATTTCTTTGTTGGATTTGGAAGGTTATGATTTTTCAGTTAAGAATAAATTATGTTCCTTCAATCGCAACAATTTGTTCTATGGTTCTGCCCCTCTTACGAATGGGCTTTACATACTCGATCAATCCGCGCCAATTTATAACATTAATACAAAACGGTTTAAACCTAATGAGGAAAACCGAACGTTTCTATGGCATTGTCGTTTAGGGCACATCAGCGAGAAACGCATCAAGAGGCTCCATTCGAATGGACTTCTTGGCTCATTTGACTTTGAGTCATGTGAGAAATGCGAATCCTGCATGATGGGCAAAATGACACGGGCCCCCTTTAATAAACCTAACGAGAGGGCCAGTGACTTATTGGGCCTGATACACACTGATGTGTGTGGCCCAATGTCCACTAATGCAAGAGGAAACTATCAGTACTTCATTACCTTTACTGATGATTTCAGTAGGTATGGATATGTTTATTTGATGAAACATAAGTCTGAATCTTTTGAGAAGTTCAGAGAATTCCAAAATGAAGTACAGAACCAACTTGGCAAAAGCATTAAGGCTCTTCGGTCCGACCGAGGAGGAGAATACTTAAGCCAAGAATTCAGTGATCATCTGAGAGAGTGTGGGATCGTATCCCAACTCACTCCTCCTGGAACACCTCAATGGAATGGTGTGTCTGAGAGGAGAAATCGGACCTTATTGGATATGGTTCGATCTATGATGAGTCACACAGACCTTCCAATATCCCTTTGGGGATATGCTCTGCTAACAGCAGTGTTCACTCTAAATAGAGCGCCATCAAAAGCAGTAGCAAAGACACCATATGAATTATGGACTGGAGAAGCTCCAGTGTTGTCTTATCTAAGAATTTGGGGTTGTGAAGCCTATGTTAAGAGATTAATCTCAGATAAGCTTACACCAAAATCTGATAAATGCTACTTCATTGGTTATCCACGGGAAACCAAGGCTTACTACTTCTATCTACGTTCCGAGAACAAGATCTTTGTTGCCCGGGATTGTAACTTTCTTGAGAGAGAGTTTCTCTCTAAGAAAGACAGTGGGAGTAAGGTACTGCTTGAAGAAATTCAAGATGAACAGGATACTGCTCAACCTAATGAGGAAGAGCAGCAGGAGGATCTACAAGAAATTGTAGAGCCTGAACCTGTAGTACCTGAAGTTCGAAGATCCGGGAGGATCCGTCACGAACCCGAGAGATATCAGGGATTCCTCGTGACTGACTGTCATGATCTTTTGATCATTGATGGTGATGAACCATCGAACTTCAATCAAGCCATGATGGGCCCAGATTCCTCTAAGTGGCGCAAGGCCACTGATTCCGAAATGGACTCCATGTCGGTCAACCAAGTGTTTTCGTTGGTTGACTTACCCGCTGGTGTAAAAGCCATCGAGTGCAAATGGATCTTCAAGAAGAAGATTGACGTGGATGGAAATGTCCAGATTTATAAAGCCAGGTTGGTGGCAAAAGGTTTCAGACAAGTTCACGGTGTGGACTACGATGAAACCTATTCACCGGTGGCTATGATGAAATCTATTCGGATTCTACTAGCAACTGCAGCTTTTCATGATTATGAAATTTGGCAGATGGACGTGAAAACCGCCTTCCTGAATGGTATTCTGGAAGAGGATGTGTATATGACGCAACCTGACGGTTACATAGATCCAAAGAATGCTGGGAAAGTATGCAAGCTTCATAAATCCATTTATGGATTGAAACAAGCATCGAGGAGCTGGAATCTTCGTTTTGATGAAGCGATCAAGCAATTTGACTTCATTAGAAACGAAGAAGAACAATGCGTGTATAAGAAATCTAGTGGGAGCAAGATTGTATTTCTTATCCTGTATGTCGATGACATACTGCTTCTCGGAAACGACGTTCCAATGCTGAAGTCTGTAAAAGACTGGCTTGGAAGTTGTTTTTCCATGAAAGACATGGGTGAAGCCGCATACGTTCTTGGAATTAGGATCTATCGGGATAGACCTAAGAGGCTGATAGGCTTGTGTCAAGACTCATACATTGACAAAGTCCTACAAAGATTCAGCATGAAAGATTCCAAGAAGGGCTTCACGCCAATGGTACATGGCACAACGCTAAGCAAGAAGCAGAGCCCTACGTCGGCTGCTGAGCTTGAGCGCATGAAGAATATTCCTTATGCATCTGCAATAGGATCTGTCATGTATGCCATGATCTGTACTCGTCCTGATGTTGCTTACGCATTGAGCATGACGAGTAGATACCAGTCAAATCCAGGTGAAAACCATTGGATTGCCGTAAAGAATATCTTGAAGTATCTAAGACATACTAAGGATAAGTTCTTAGTGTACGGTGGAAGTGATGTGCTTAAAGTCAGTGGATTCACGGACGCAAGTTTCCAGACAGACACAGATGATTTCCGGTCACAGTCCGGTTATGTCTTTTGTCTGAATGGCGGTGCAGTAAGTTGGAGAAGCTCCAAGCAGGACACCGTTGCTGATTCCACTACAGAAGCTGAATATATCGCCGCCTCAGAAGCAGCGAAGGAAGCTGTTTGGATACGAAAGTTCATTATGGAACTAGGTGTGATACCAGATGCGGCTGAGCCTCTGGCACTGTTTTGTGACAACAATGGTGCTATAGCTCAGGCAAAGGAACCAAGATCACACCAGAAATCCAAGCATGTTCAAAGAAGATATCACTTGATACGTGACATCATTAATAGAAAGGAAGTCAAGATCAGCCGAGTTCCGACAGATGATAATGTCGCTGATCCGTTGACAAAGCCACTCCCAAGGCCTAAGCTCGAGTTCCTGACTGAAGCTGTAGGCATTAGAAACATTGAAATGTAATCTAAATTTGAGTGGGAGTTTTGTGAGCTTTATTTTAGTTATTTGATATGTTCTTGTAAAACATTATTTATGTTTTAATGAAATTATTATTTCAAGATTATTTTAACTGTGATGAAATAATCGTTCCAAAATGATATGAACCATTTTATAGGTCATCGAAGTAAATGATTTGATCTTGAGTCATCGAAGTCATTTAGCTTGATCATGAGATCCTATATTTGATAAATGTTTTATATCATCATGTCCCTAGTCGAAGGTTGTTGAAATTGGAACACCAACAACCGTGTAAGACTGGATTGGTACGTGACTTATGACAAAGTCTCAGTGTGTCATAGATGCTCGGCATCAAAGTCAGTACATAGGTGTATGTTGGGAACATACGACCGGACAAGACCCGCTAATAAGAACTCTTCAGGATATTTATATCTGTGTCATAAGAGATTCTTACTACGACTATAGAGTATAGTCCTTAGACCTGAGTTCGCATGCATGTGACTGCATATGGACTGATGCACTTTGATCATTGTCTAACGCTATCGTTCTGCGATAGCTATAAGGACCTTGTTTGGGTACATCATGAAATGAGTAGTTTACAGTGATGGAACAAGATGGGATTTGTCCCTCCAATATAAATGGAGTGAATATCTCTAGGCCAATCGGAGATTTGAATACTGGAAAACGCATGGCCATGCTCAAACGGACTTTCCCGAGTCGTTTGGATTGTCAGCATCAAATCAGAGTCCGATGAACAAGATTAGGCTTTATAAGGATGACACTAATCTTGCCTTATGACTAATCGAGATATTGAGACGAAAGGGATTATGAATACAGAGATTCCAGTTCAAGTGGGAGATTGTTGGAATTGTGTCCAGCAATCTCTGTACTGTCTCTATAAAGTAAGAGTATGTCAGTGATCAGACATAAGTCATACAATACTGGGGGTCATGATGGCTTGCTAGAGTCCGCTCATGATCTATAAGTCTCGGACTTATTGCTTTTATTGTATGATCCCATATGGGTCACACGCTTAAGCTAGCAGGAAATAAAGTAGGAACGGCTTAGCAGAAGTACGACAAAAGTGCTAGGCATTTGTCGTACTAAGAGAGAAAGATTAATGGGTCTGATTAAATGGGATTTAATCAGATTGGGCCCAAAAGCCCAAAAGGGAAAGAGAAGGCTTTTAATGACTAAAAGCCAACTCTCTTCCTTCAAAACCCTAATCCCAGCCGCGATTTCTCTCCTCTCTCTGCGCCTCCCTTAGCTTGGTCTAGCAGCCAGTTTCCTGTGATTGCGTGTGTGAGCCTTTGGAGGATTCATCCCTTGGTGTATCTCCCTGATCTCTGACCTGTTCATCAATTCCGCTGCAACAAACAGGTAAAAGGTGAGATCATAATGTTTCTAAATAAGAACACCTAGATCTAATGCATGTTTAGGTTGATATCAATATGAGAATTGAATCAGGATCAACCGAAACTTCCAACAGAAGCGCCATCAACAAACAGTTTCCAGTTCTTGTCTTCTAGCTAAGTATCGACATCTAATTCAGGTGATAGTTCCACGAGGAAATCTGCTATTACTTGAGATTTGGCGGTCGTCCTGTTTCTGTATTTGATGTCGTACTCGCTGAGTTCTACTTGATGGATTATTATGTTTGTCAAGGTTTAATTCTCGTATTACAACCTAACACATAATCTTAATAGATCTAGGTTCTTGCAAAACGAATCATAAAACCAAACCTGTAACATTACCTATTGATTGCACAGCGGATTGATGGTAATGACAAGATCAGTCTAAAACAGATGAATCACCTATTCCTCCTTGAGTATCCACACTCTTACAAGCAAGGGACGGCTGCTAGACCAAAGAGATGGATCAGATCAGAAAGAGAGAGTTAGAGAGAGAGAGAGACTCGCGGCCACAGGGAGAAAAATCGCAAGCCTTAGCTTAGGGTTTCGATTTCTTCCTCCTAATTAACTCTCTAATGGGCCCAAGTCTAATGACTAATGGCTCATTTGTTATTTGGGCCCAAGACACAAATCAGACAAAAGCCTGTATTTTGTCTGGCCCAATTCTCTGATCCAATACAGTAAATGCCATTGCATCTTACCGTATTAATTCCATTTAACTTTCCCGTTAGCTATGGTGTGTGACCCTTTGGGATCATACAATACTGGTAATAAGTCCTAAACTTATAGATCATGAGCGGACTCTAGCAAGTCATCATGATCACCCAGTATTTATGACTTATGTCTGATCTCGACACTTATCATACTTTCTAGAGATAGTACGGTAGATTTCAGGACATTCCCAACAATCTCCCACTTGTACTGGAATCCTACACAGGACATTCCCAACAATCTCCCGATTGTACTAGAATCCTACATTCCCTAGTCCTTTTGTCTTAATATCTCGATCTGGCATAAGGCAAGATGCGTGTCATCCTTATATAGCCAGACCATGTTTATCGGACCAGATTTGATACTGACAATTCAAACGACTTGGGCAAGTCCGTTTGGGAATGGCCATTCTCTTACCAGCTATCAAATCTCCGATTGGCCTAGAGATATTACCTCCGTTAAACGGCAGGGACAAATCCCATCTTGTTCCATCACTATGAACTACACAATTCATAATACACCCAACCAAGGTCCGTATAGCTCCCAGTTACGAAACAGCGTTAGACAATGATCAAAGCGCATTACTCCATGTGCAGCCACATGCATGCGAACTCAGGTCTAAGGACTATACTCTATAGTCATATATGAGAACCTCTTATGACACAGATATTAATATCTTGTAGAGTTCTCATCAGCGGGCCATGTCCGGTCATATGTTCCCCTACATATACCTATGTGTCGACTTTGATGCCGCGCATCTATGACCCCTCGAAACTTGGTCATAAGTCTCAACACAATCTAGTCTCAACAGGTTGTTGGTGTTCCAATTTCAACAACCTTCGGCTATGGACATTATGATTTATGTCATTTCGTTAAATATGGGGTTTCAGGATCAAGTCTACTCATGTACTTCGATGGCCCATATATAATGACATGAATCATTTTGGAACGATTATTTTATATCACAGTTAAAGATAATCCAGAAATAAAATTTCATTAACATTTAAAATGTTTACATGAACCAATCAAAATAACTAAAACAAAAGCCCTCACAACTCCCACTCAAAAAGAGATTACATTTGAATATCTCTAATTCCTACAGCAGCAGTATGCAACTCGTGCTTAGGTCTCGGGAGTGGCTTTGTCAACGGGTCAGCCACGTTCTCATCAGTGGGAACTCTGCTGACCATCACTTCACCTCTATTCACTATATCACGAATCAGGTGATACCTTCTCATAATGTGTTTGGATTTTTGATGATGTCTCGGTTCCTTGGCTTGAGCAATTGCACCATTGTTGTCACAATACAGTGCCAAAGGCTCAGTGGCATTAGGGAATACACCGAGTTCAATCAATAAGTTCCTTATCCAAACTCCTTCCTTCGCAGCTTCCGAAGCAGCGATGTATTCAGCTTCAGTTGTGGAATCTGCCACGGTGCTCTGCTTGGAACTCTTCCAACTTACTGCACCGCCATTCAGACAGAAGATGTAGCCAGACTGTGACCGGAAATCATCCTTATCTGTCTGAAAACTTGCATCCGTGAATCCACTGATTTCAAGCACTTCACTTCCTCCGTAAACCAAGAACTTATCCTTAGTATTCCTCAAATACTTCAGGATATTCTTTACGGCAATCCAGTGACTCTCACCTGGATTAGACTGGTACCTACTCGTCATGCTTAATGCATAAGCAACGTCAGGACGAGTACAGATCATGGCATACATGATAGATCCTATAGCCGAAGCATAAGGAATCCTACTCATGCGCTTAAGCTCATCAGGTGTCTTAGGACACTGATCCTTTCTTAGTGCAGCACCATGTATCATTGGCGTGAACCCCTTCTTGGATTTATCCATTCCGAATCGATGCAGGACTTTATCTATGTAAGCATCTTGACAAAGTCCAATCAGCTTTTTAGATCTGTCTCTAAATATTCGGATTCCAAGAACATACGCGGCTTCACCCATGTCCTTCATGGAAAAACAACTTCCCAGCCAGTCTTTAACAGACTTCAGCATTGGAATATCATTTCCAAGAAGCAATATGTCGTCGACATATAGGATAAGAAAAGCCACTTTGCTCCCACTAGTTTTCTTATACACACATTGTTCCTCTTGGTTTCTGATGAAGTCAAAGTTCTTTATTGCTTCATCAAAACCAAGATTCCAACTCCTCGATGCTTGCTTCAATCCATAAATGGATTTGTGAAGCTTGCATACTTTCCCAGCATTCTTAGGATCAATGTAACCGTCAGGTTGTGTCATATACACATCCTCCTCCAAGATACCATTCAGGAAGGCGGTTTTCACATCCATCTGCCAAATCTCATAGTCATAATAAGCGGCAGTCGCTAGGAGAATCCGAATTGATTTCATCATTGCCACTGGTGAATAGGTTTCATCATAGTCTATACCATGAATTTGCTTGAAACCTTTTGCCACCAACCTGGCCTTGTAAATCTGGACATTTCCATCCATGTCAATCTTCTTCTTGAAGATCCATTTACACTCGATGGCTTTTGCACCAGCAGGTAAATCAACCAGTGAAAACACTCGGTTAGTAGACATGGAGTCCATCTCGGATTCTGTGGCTTCACGCCACTTTAAGGAGTCAGGGCCCATCATGGCTTCTGCAAAGTTCGAGGGTTCATCACCGTCAATGATCAAAAGATCATGGCAATTAGTCACGAGAAATCCCTGATATCTATCAGGTTCGTGACGGATCCTTCCAGATCTTCGAACTTCAGGTACTGCAGGTTCAGGTTCTATTACAACTTCATGTAATTCATCCTGCTGTTCTTCCTCATTAGGTTGAACAGGTTCCTGTCCTTCTTGAATTTCATCAAGTTGTACCTTACTCCCACTATCTTTTCTAGAGAGAAACTCCCTTTCAAGAAAAGTGCAATCCCGAGCAACAAAGATTTTGTTCTCGGATCACAGATAGAAGTAATAAGCCTTGGTATCCCTAGGATAACCAATGAAGTAGCATTTGTCAGATTTTGGTGTAAGCTTGTCTGAGATTAATCTTTTGACATAGGCTTCACAACCCCAAATTCTGAGAAAAGACATTGCTGGAGCTTTTCCAGTCCATATCTCATATGGTGTCTTTGCTACTGCTTTTGATGGCACTCTGTTCAGTGTGAACGTTGCGGTGAGCAAAGCATATCCCCAAAGGGATATAGGAAGGTCTGTGTGACTCATCATGGATCGGACCATATCTAACAATGTCCGATTCCTTCTCTCAGACACACCATTCCACTGAGGTGTTCCAGGAGGTGTGAGTTGGGAGATAATCCCACACTCACTCAGATGATCACGAAATTCCTGGCTCAAGTATTCTCCTCCTCGGTCCGACCGAAGAGCCTTAATACTTTTACCAAGCTGGTTCTGTACTTCATTCTGGAATTCTTTGAACTTTTCAAAGGTTTCCGACTTATGTTTCATCAAGTAGACATATCCATATCTACTGAAATCATCAGTGAATGTAATGAAGTACTGAAAGTTTCCTCTAGCACTTGTGGACATTGGGCCACACACGTCAGTATGTATCAGGCCCAATAGTTCACTGGCCCTTTCTGTGGGTTTATTGAAAGGGGCCCGTGTCATTTTGCCCATTAGACAAGATTCGCATTGCTCACAAGACTCAAAGTCAAATGAGCCCAAGAGTCCATTTGAATGGAGCCTCTTAACGCGTTTCTCACTAATGTGCCCCAAACGACAATGCCAGAGAAACGTTTCATTTTCTTCGTTAGATTTGAACCGTTTTGTATTTATGTTATATACTGGAGCAGATTGATCCAGCATGTACAGCCCATTTATAAGAGGGGCACAGCCATAGAACATATCATTGATATTAAAGGAACACAATTTATTCTTAATAGAAAAATCAAATCCTTGCAAATCCAACAATGAAACTGAAATGATATTTCTGCTTATAGCAGGTACAAAATAACAATTCTCAAGTTCTAAAATCAATCCAGAAGGTAAAGACAACAAATAAGTGCCAACGGCCAGTGCTGGAACCTTCGCTCCATTGCCAACCCGCAACTCTACTTGCCCTTGCTTCAACCTTCTACTGTTGCTGAGCGCCTGCATATTAGTACAAATATGAGCCCCACATCCAGTATCTAATACCCAAGTGGTATTATCAGAAGTAGTAGTATTTACTTCAATAACAAAAATACCTGAAGATTTAGTCTCGAAAGACTTCTTCTTCTTCAGACTTTCCTGGTATTTCTTACAGTCCCTGCGGTAATGCCCTGCCTCTTTACAAAAGTGACAGATATCAGAAGGCCCAGCTTTAGACACGGGCTTGGGCTTGGCCTTTTCATTGCTGACTACCTTGCCCTTTCCCTTGTCTGCAGCGGATTTCTTAAAACCCTTGCCCTTCTGCACCATGAGTACAGACGACTCCTTGGTCTTCTTCAGATTCGGTTCTGCAGTCTTGAGCATACCATGTAGCTCAGGCAAAGTCTTTATCAACCCATGCATATTATAGTTCAAAATGAACTGGTCATATGCAGGAGTAAGAGACTGCAGAACGATATCACAAGCAAGCTCTTGGCTTATAGGACAGTCGAGCCTAGTCAAATGATCGAGATAACCCATCATTTTCAGAACATGTGGACTCACTGCTGCATCCTTAGCCATTTTACAGTCCAAGAGATTCTTAACAGTTTGGAATCTCTCTGTACGAGCCTGCTCCTGAAACAACGCTTTCAGATTTGCCATCAGCTCCATGGGACAAGTCAGGCCTTCCCACTGCATCTGCAGCTCGGGAGCCATTGTCGCCAACATCAGGCAAATCACGTCATTAGCATCTGAAGAATGCGTATCCCAAGCATTCTTCACAGCTTGTGCGGCATTATTCGCAGGTCTAGGAGAGAGAGCTCTTTCAAGGACATAAGCCTTCTTCTCCTGCCTGAGCACAAGTCTCAGGTTCCTGGACCAGTTCAGGAAGTTTGATCCGTTCAGTTTGTCCTTCTCAAGGGCAGACCGGATCGAGAATGTGTTTTGAGTTGTTGTGCTTGACATAGCTGAAAATATGAGACAATAGAGATTTAGTTATTAAGTTCATAAAAGAGTAATCTTAACAACTTATAAGAAAACTCGCATTGTATTCAAAATTTCTTTGTTTAACCTCATAAGAATACAATGATTCCGAGACCCATGTTCAGCTAAATCCAAAGTGGGCCACTGGCCGTCACCCGGAATTAGCTTTACTTGGTAAGCATACACACAGCTAGTTATATCTCATATAACTCTCGGTTGTGAATTGGACCCGAGGCCCAAATTCACCAGATGTCTCAAGGCTCGGGACTCCCGATGGCCCAGTCAAGGAAACCAATCTCTTACAGCCAAATAATCACTAAAATCTGGGACTCCCAATGAAATTAGTGACTATATACTACTTTACTTACGCGAAAACAGACACCTCACACTGTAAGCCATATCTGTAATCGAATAAGCGTTAAGTAGCTGACAAGATTGGAAAGACATCCAAGCTTGATATTGTTTTTGAGGATTTTAAGTTTTATTTCCAAAAATAGAAGATTACTATTTTGGGAAACTTTCTTATTTTAGAAACTTTCTAAATTTAGTAACTTACTAAAAATATAAATTTCTAATTTAATATTTTATTAAATATTTTGGGATTGGGTCACAAATTATAGGCCCAATTCTTGGCCCAAGACCATAGAATTCCAGCTGGCCCAATAATTTGACATAACCGATCCGGTTTATTAATTCTGGTCCAAGACCAAATTATCTATCAAAACCATCGGTTATTTACTAAACCAGACCAGCACTAAATTATTTGGTCCAACCAAATCAAACTTAGACCAGCCTTCGGTTTAGGTTAAAATTCAATTTTTGAATTTCAATCCGGTTTAACCAGAAATTAAATAATACCATGTATTAAATAATTTCCAGCAAACCGCGATTCGGGTTAACCGCTTGAACCACCAATTAAATTGGATCGGTTCAGTTAAATCCAAAACCGGGAAGAAACACCTAGTGTTTTAGCCAATTTGATTTAACTTGCGGTTTAAGGCTTTAAACACACAATTAACCGCCAATTAAATGGACCGGTTAAATCGGTGTGGTTTTGGGCAACGAACCGCGAAGCTCGGTTTAACCGATTGACTATTCGCGGGACGTAAAATTTTAATGGGCCAAACAATCGGATCCAAGATCCAACTCGGCCCATTAACGCAATCGTTGGCCCATCATGCGATCATGAATGCTTGCGGCATCACACGATCACGATCGAATGCGATCGATCACATGACCGCTACTCAGCCTCACGATCACATGATCACACGATCACCTTGCCTCACGATCGTAAGATCGATCTCGGCTTAGGCATCACGATCGTTTATCGCAGCATCACACGCGATCGACTATCGGCTCAACACATGCGATCGCACGGCATGATCACATCATGCTCGGCCTTCGGTACACGACACAAGCGATTGATCAATACAGCCGAGACCAAAAATAGCGATTAGGGTTTAATTAATTTTGATCAATTTTTTATTCCTTAATTGATTCAAAAACCATTAAACATTCATATGATCCAATTTCACAAGAAACCTAATGCCTAGGCTCTGATACCACTGATAGATTATTATGTTTGTCAAGGTTTAATTCTCGTATTACAACCTAACACATAATCTTAATAGATCTAGGTTCTTGCAAAACGAATCATAAAACCAAACCTGTAACATTACCTATTGATTGCACAGCGGATTGATGGTAATGACAAGATCAGTCTAGAACAGATGAATCACCTATTCCTCCTTGAGTATCCACACTCTTACAAGCAAGGGACGGCTGCTAGACCAAAGAGATGGATCAGATCAGAAAGAGAGAGTTAGAGAGAGAGAGAGACTCGCGGCCACAGGGAGAAAAATCGCAAGCCTTAGCTTAGGGTTTCGATTTCTTCCTCCTAATTAACTCTCTAATGGGCCCAAGTCTAATGACTAATGGCTCATTTGTTATTTGGGCCCAAGACACAAATCAGACAAAAGCCTGTATTTTGTCTGGCCCAATTCTCTGATCCAATACAGTAAATGCCATTGCATCTTACCGTATTAATTCCATTTAACTTTCCCGTTAGCTATGGTGTGTGACCCTTCGGGATCATACAATACTGGTAATAAGTCCTAAACTTATAGATCATGAGCGGACTCTAGCAAGTCATAGAGATCACCCAGTATTTATGACTTATGTCTGATCTCAACACTTATCATACTTTCTAGAGATAGTACGGTAGATTTCAGGACATTCCCAACACTACTGCCCATTTCGCCAGGCGGCCGGATTGTCCTGGGCTGTGTAAGATTGTTCGATGGGGCTGGCGACTCAGCACGACAATCGAGTGTGACTGGATGGAAGGTCGTAATTTCCGTGCCGAGATAACGACTGCGAGAGCCAGTTTTTCCATTGCGGGATATCTGGTCTCGGACCCGTTAATTGTCTTACTTACGTAACAATCAGCTTTTGCTCCCCTCGATCCTCTCGAACTAGTACACCGCTGACTGCAGTTGTGGAGACCGCGATGTACAGGAAAAGTATCTCGCCGTTTTTTGGCTTTGATAGTATTGGCGGGTTCGATAAGTAGTCTTTAAGCAGAATGAAAGCTTACTGACACTTGTCGTCCCATATAAACCTCTTGTTTCCCCAGAGGAGCTCATAGAAAGGCAGGCATTTGTCCGTCGAACGAGATATGAATCTGTTTAGGGCGGCTATGCGACCGGTTAGACGTTGTACCTCTCGTGTATTCTTGGGAGATGGTAAGTCAATTATCGCTGAGATTTGTTTTGGATTAGCTTCTATCCCTCTTTGGGTTACCACGTATCCGAGGAACTCTCCTGATGTTACTCCAAATGTACATTTTGCCGGGTTAAGCTTCATTCCATATCGGTTAAGGATGTTAAAACATTCCTTCAGATGGCTGAGAGGCGATTAAGGACTTAACCAACATATCGTCAATGTATACATCCATCGTCGTGCCGAGCTGGGCTGCGAACATCCGATTGACCAATCGTTGGTATGTAGCGCCGGCGTTCTTAAGGCCAAATGGCATGACCTTGTAATAATAAGTGTCGCGTTCAGTAATGAATGACGTCTTCTCCCGATCGTCTGGATTCATAAGAATTTGATTGTATCCTGAAAATGCATCCATAAACGAAAGCAGCTCGTTCCCTGCCGTGGCTTCGACAAGTCGATCGATATGTGGCAAGGGAAAGCTGTCCTTTGGACAGGCTTTGTTGAGGTCCGTGAAATCGACACAGACTCTCCACTTCCCGTTTTTCTTCTTAACGACGACTGGATTGGTGAGCCATTCAGGATACTTGACTTCCTGAATCGAGCCGGCATCGAGCTGTTTGTCCACCTCGTCGTTGACGGCTTTGGCTCTTTCTGGACCGAGCTTACGCCTTTTTTGCTTAATTGGCTTGTAAGTCGGGTCAACATTGAGTTCGTGTGTTGTGATTGTCGGGTTGATACCTTTCATATCATTGACTGACCATGCGAAGGTCGCAACATTCTGCTGTAAAAAGGCGATTAGCTCCTTTTTGATATCTTCAGGTAACTCCTCACCGATCCCTACGCATTTTTTTGCATCAGAGTCATCGATGACGACTTGCTGGATAAGCTCTTTTTCCGGGCCCTTTCTGCCTTGCTCACTATTGATCATGCATGACGGTACCCTTATCTTGTGCTCTCTCCCGAAACACGACCGACTTGCTCTTTGACATCCTTTAACCGTTTGGATTCCCTTTGGTGAGGGGAATTTTGAAGGATTGTTTAGTTGATCCTGATTCAATTCTTAGATTCATATCAACCTAAACATGCGGATCTAGGTTCTTCTCAGAATAGAAACAATTGATGATCTCACCTTATACCTGTTTGCAGCGGAAAGAGATGGTATGTCTGAGATCAGAGAAACACCGAGGGATGAATCCTCCAAAGGTTCACACACGCGATCACAGAAAACGGCTGCTAGACCACTAGGAACTCGGCGCAGAGAGTGTTGAGAATTTTCGGCTGTCAGGCTTAGGGTTAATTGTCCTGAACTCGAGTTTTATCTCATAAAACTTGTCCGGTTCCGTTTGGGCCATTTGGCCCAAACACCAATTAACTCGACGGTATTCGCACACTGTGTCGACCGATACACCTTGTGTATCGATCGACACACAGTAGCTAAACCGTTTTATTCTCTCTAAGTACAGTAAATGCCTAGCACTTTTACCGTACTTCTGCTAAACCGTTCCTACACATTTTCCTGTTAGCTTAGGCGTGTGACCCATATGGGATCATATAATAAAGGCAATAAGTCCAAGACTTATAGATCATGAGCGGACTCTAGCAAGCCATCATGACCCCCAGTATTATATGACTTATGTCTGATCATTGACATACTCTTACTTTCTAGAGACAGTACCGAGATTACTGGACACAATTCCAACAATCTCCCACTTGTACTGGAATCTCTGTATTCATAATCCTTTCGTCACAATATCTCGATTAGTCATAAGGCAAGATTGGTGTCATCCTTATAAAGCCTAATCTTGTTCATCGAACTCTGATTCGATACTGACAATCCAAACGACTCGGGACAGTCCGTTTGAGCATGGCCATGCATTTTCCAGTATTCAAATCTCCGATTGGCCTAGAGATATTCACTCCATTTATATTGGAGGGACAAATTCCGTCTTGTTCCATCACTGTAAACTACTCATTTCATAATGTACCCAAACAAGGTCCTTATAACTATCGCAAAACGATAGCGTTAGACAATGATCAAAGTGCATCAGTCCATGTGCAGTCACATGCATGCGAACTCAGGTCTAAGGACTATACTCTATAGTCGTAGTAAGAATCTCTTATGACACAGATATAAATATCCTGAAGAGTTCTTATAAGCGGGTCTTGTCCGGTCGTATGTTCCCAAACATACACCTATGTACTGACTTTGATGCCGCACATCTATGACACACTGAGACTTTGTCATAAGTCACGTACCAATCCAGTCTCACACGGTTGTTTGTGTTCCAATTTCAACAACCTTCGACTAGGGACGGGATGATATAAAACATCTATCAAATATAGGGTCTCATGATCAAGCTAAATGACTTCGATAACTCAAGATCAAGTCATTTACTTCGATGACCTATAAAATGGTTCATATCACTTTGGAACGATTATTTCATCACAGTTAAAATAATCTTGAAATAATAATTTCATTAAACATAAGAATGTTTTACAAGAACATATCAAATAACTAAATAAAAGCCCTCAAACTCCCACTCAAATTTAGATTACATTTCAATGTCTCTAATGCCTACAGCTTCAGTCAGAAACTCGAGCTTAGGCCTTGGGAGTGGCTTTGTCAACGGATCAGCGACGTTATCATCAGTCTGAACTCGGCTGATCTTGACTTCCTTTCTATTAATGATGTCACGTATCAAGTGAAATCTTCTTAGAACATGCTTGGATTTCTGATGTGATCTTGGTTCCTTTGCCTGAGCTATAGCACCATTGTTGTCACAAAACAGTGCCAGAGGCTCAGCCGCATCTGGTATCACACCTAGTTCAATAATGAACTTTCGTATCCAAACAGCTTCCTTCGCAGCTTCTGAGGCGGCGATATATTCAGCTTCTGTAGTGGAATCAGCAACGGTGTCTTGCTTGGAGCTTCTCCAACTGATTGCACCGCCATTCAGACAAAAGATATAACCGGACTGTGACCGGAAATCATCTTGGTCTGTCTGGAAACTTGCGTTCGTGAATCCACTGACTTTAAGCACATCACTTCCACCGTACACTAAGAACTTATCCTTAGTATGTCTTAGATACTTCAAGATATTCTTTACGGCAATCCAATGGTTTTCACCTGGATTTGACTGGTATCTACTCGTCATGCTCAATGCATAAGCAACATCAGGACGAGTACAGATCATGGCATACATGACAGATCCTATTGCAGATGCATAAGGAATATTCTTCATGCGCTCAAGCTCAGCAGCCGTCGTAGGGCTCTGCTTCTTGCTTAGCGTTGTGCCATGTACCATTGGCGTGAAGCCCTTCTTGGAATCCTTCATGCTGAATCTTTGTAGGACTTTGTCAATGTATGAATCTTGACACAAGCCTATCAGCCTTCTAGATCTATCCTGGTAGATCCTGATTCCAAGAACGTATGCGGCTTCACCCATGTCTTTCATGGAAAAACAACTTCCAAGCCAGTCCTTTACGGACTTCAGCATTGGAATGTCGTTTCCGAGAAGCAGTATGTCATCGACATACAGAATAAGAAATACAATCTTGCTCCCACTAGATTTCTTATACACGCATTGTTCTTCTTCGTTTCTGATGAAGTCAAATTGCTTGATCGCTTCATCAAAACGAAGATTCCAGCTCCTCGATGCTTGCTTCAATCCATAAATGGATTTATGAAGCTTGCATACTTTTCCAGCATTCTTTGGATCTATGTAACCGTCAGGTTGTGTCATATACACATCCTCTTCCAGAATACCATTCAGGAAGGCGGTTTTCACGTCCATCTGCCAAATTTCATAATCATGAAAAGCTGCAGTTGCTAGTAGAATCCGAATAGATTTCATCATAGCCACTGGTGAATAGGTTTCATCGTAATCCACACCGTGAACTTGTCTGAAACCTTTTGCCACCAACCTGGCTTTATAAATCTGGACATTTCCATCCACGTCAATCTTCTTCTTGAAGATCCATTTGCACTCGATGGCTTTTACACCAGCGGGTAAGTCAACCAACGAAAACACTTGGTTGACCGACATGGAGTCCATTTCGGAATCAGTGGCCTTGCGCCACTTAGAGGAATCTGGGCCCATCATGGCTTGATTGAAGTTCGATGGTTCATCACCATCAATGATCAGAAGATCATGACAGTCAGTCACGAGGAATCCTTGATATCTCTCGGGTTCGTGACGGATCCTCCCGGATCTTCGAACTTCAGGTACTACAGGTTCAGGCTCTACAATTTCTTGTAGGTCCTCCTGCTGCTCTTCCTCATTAGGTTGAGCAGTATCCTGTTCATCTTGAATTTCTTCAAGCAGTACCTTACTCCCACTGTCTTTCTTAGAGAGAAACTCCCTCTCAAGAAAGTTACAATCCCGGGCAACAAAGATCTTGTTCTCGGAACGTAGATAGAAGTAATAAGCCTTGGTTTCCCGTGGATAACCAATGAAGTAGCATTTGTCAGATTTTGGTGTAAGCTTGTCTGAGATCAATCTCTTGACATAGGCTTCACAACCCCAAATTCTGAGATAAGACAGCACTGGAGCTTCTGCAGTCCATAATTCATATGGTGTCTTTGCTACTGCTTTCGATGGCGCTCTATTAAGAGTGAACACTGCTGTTAGCAGAGCATATCCCCAAAGGGATATTGGAAGGTCTGTGTGACTCATCATAGATCGAACCATATCCAATAAGGTCCGATTTCTCCTCTCAGACACACCATTCCATTGAGGTGTTCCGGGAGGAGTGAGTTGAGATACGATCCCACACTCTCTTAGATGATCACTGAATTCTTGGCTTAAGTATTCTCCTCCTCGGTCGGACCGAAGAGCCTTAATGCTTTTGCCAAGTTGGTTCTGTACTTCATTTTGGAATTCTCTGAACTTCTCAAAAGATTCAGACTTATGTTTCATCAAATAAACATATCCATACCTACTGAAATCATCAGTAAAGGTAATGAAGTACTGATAGTTTCCTCTTGCATTTGTGGACATTGGGCCACACACATCAGTGTGTATCAGGCCCAATACGTCACTGGCCCTCTCGTTAGGTTTATTAAAGGGGGCCCGTGTCATTTTTCCCATCATGCAGGATTCGCATTTCTCACATGACTCAAAGTCAAATGAGCCAAGAAGTCCATTTGAATGGAGCCTCTTGATGCGTTTCTCGCTGATGTGCCCTAAACGACAATGCCATAGAAACGTTCGGTTCTCCTCATTAGGTTTGAACCGTTTGGTATTAATGTTATAAATTGGCGCGGATTGATCGAGTATGTAAAGCCCATTCATAAGAGGGGCAGAACCATAGAACAAATTGTTGCGATTGAAGGAACATAATTTATTCTTAACTGAAAAATCATAACCTTCCAAATCTAACAAAGAAATTGAAATAATATTTCTGCTTATAGCAGGTACAAAATAACAATTATTGAGTTCTAAATTCAATCCCGAAGGTAAAGACAACAAGTAAGTGCCTACAGCTAGCGCTGGAACTTTCGCTCCATTCCCAACTCGTAGCTCCACTTGTCCTTGCTTCAGCCTTCTACTGTTGCTGAGTGCCTGCATATTAGTACAAATATGAGCCCCACAACCAGTATCCATAACCCATGAGGTATTATCAGAAGTAGTCGTATTAACTTCTATAACAAAAATACCTGTTGAAGAAGTCTCAAAAGTCTTCTTCTTCAATTCAATTAGACCTTCCTGGAATTTCTTACATTCTCTCCTCCAATGCCCTGGTTCTTTACAGAACCTGCATATGTCAGTTGGCCCAGCCTTGGACTTGGGCTTGGGCTTTGGCGTGTCCTTGTCCGCGACTTGGACAGCCTTGGCCTTTCCCTTATCCTTAGCAGAGGATTTCTTAAACCCCTTGCCCTTCTGCACCATAAGCACATTGGGGTCCTTGGCGGTTTTCCTCAAATTGGGCTCCGCAGTCTTGAGCATTCCGTGAAGCTCAGGCAATGTCTTACTCAAGCCATGCATGTTAAAGTTCAGAATGAACTGATCATAGCTTGCAGGTAATGACTGCAGAATGATGTCGCAGGCAAGTTCCTGGCTGATTGGGCAGTCGAGTTTCTGAAGATGATCGAGATAACCCATCATCTTCAAGACATGAGGACTCACTGCCGCATTCGCAGCCAACTTGCAGTCCAAGAGGTTCTTAACAGTTTGAAACCTCTCAGTCCTAGCCTGCTCCTGAAAAAGCGATTTCAGGCTTGCCATTATCTCGATGGGTGACAATACACTCTCGAACTGTTTTTGCAGCTCAGGAGTCATTGTCACCAACATCAGGCAATAGTCATCATTTTCATCTGACGAATGCTTTTCCCAAGCATTATGCAGAGTCCTGGCGGCATTGGCAGGAGGCCTCTCGGGGAGAGGATCACGAAGGACATAATCCTTCTTCTCCTGCTTGAGGACCAGCCTCAAGTTCCTTGACCACGTCAGGAAGTTCGTTCCAGTCAGCTTCTCCTTCTCGAGAACAGACCGGATTGAGAATGTGTTTTGTGTGCTTGTAGTAGTCATAGCTGAAATATATAGATAAAAAGGTTATTAGTTAAAATGTTCAATATGATTAATCTCGTATTAAACTTAATATGATTAATCACGCATTATATTCAATAACATAAGTTACCCTCAATAGAATATAATGATTCCAAGATCCACATATAACTAAGATTAAAGTGGGCCACTGGCCGTCACCAAACCTTAGCTTATATCGGTAAGCTCTATATCGGCTAATTATATCCGTGATATAACTCTTGGTTGTGAATCTGGGCCCGAGGCCCAATCCACTCTGATGTCTCAAGGCCCGGGACTCCCGATGGCCCAGTCAAGAAAACCAGACTATACAGTCATGTAATCATTAATGTCTGGGACTCCCAATGACATTTATGAATCACAAACCGTCTTATCCACGCAAAAGCAGACACCCTCACACTGTAAGGCCATGAATACAATTGAATGGGCTTCGACAGCTGACATAGAATGGACAAGACATCCAACGCTTGATATTATTTGAGGTTCGTAGGTTTATTTTAAAAATTCATTCCCAAAATAGAAGATTACTATTTCGGGAAACTTTCCATTTTTGGAAACCTACTATTTTTGGAAACTTTCTAAAATTGGAAACTTTCTAAAAACGGAAACTTTCCAACTTTAGAAATTTCTTTAAAATCCAAAACCCGCAAATCCAGAAACTTCTAATTTAAGAAACTTTCTAATTTCAAAATTTCGGAAACTTTAATTTAAAATCGACTTTATAATTTTATAAAATAAAATTTAAATTAATCTGAAGAAAGACTCAAATAATTGGCCCAATTGTTTTAACTTCTTGGCCCGAGGCCCAAGAATTGGTCCATGTCCAAGACATGACCCAATTGTCCAATTAAATGACATAACCGGTCTGGTTCATTAAAATTGGTCTAACCAAATTTTAATTACTACGATGACCACAATTGTCAACCGGTTATTTACTAAACCGGATTTTCTCAATTTATTTGGTCCAACCAAATCAAATTAGAAAATCCTGGTTTAGGCACTAAATCCAATAATTCTTTCGACATTGGATTTCTTGTCCCGGTTTAACCAGACTTAATAAAATTATTAAATCTGTTTATTAAACCAGGACGAATTAATTTTAATCAAAATTAAACCGAGCCTTAAACCAACCATGTCGATCGATGAACCAACCGTGTCGATCGATCCATCAACCACATCGGTCGATGCTCTCAGTATCGATCCTGCTTCGATCGTGCATCGATCCTGTATCGATCGATGCTCTCACGCATGCACTGAACCGAGCCAAAACCCTAACCGTGTCGATCGATGTGCACCAACCGCATCGGTCGATGCACCAATATCGAACCTGCATCGATCCTGCATCGATCGATGCTTTCACGCGTTAACAGGGTTAGCCGATAGGCTGTATCGACCGATCCATGCGATCGTATCGATCGATCCATGCGATCGCAGTCGATACAGACCTTTTGAAATCGCATTCTACCAAATCATATAGCTTGGTTTCTGCAATTTTATGTGTGTTTAGGTTTCAATTCTTGTTACTTAAGTGGTTTCTCTTATCAGTAGTTGATTCAAAACACTTTTAAACAAGAAAAACAATCCTAAACTTGAATCTAAACAAGAAAAACCAGAACCATTGGCTCTGATACCACTGAAGGATTGTTTAGTTGATCCTGATTCAATTCTTAGATTCATATCAACCTAAACATGCGGATCTAGGTTCTTCTCAGAATAGAAACAATTGATGATCTCACCTTATACCTGTTTGCAGCGGAAAGAGATGGTATGTCTGAGATCAGAGAAACACCGAGGGATGAATCCTCCAAAGGTTCACACACGCGATCACAGAAAACGGCTGCTAGACCACTAGGAACTCGGCGCAGAGAGTGTTGAGAATTTTCGGCTGTCAGGCTTAGGGTTAATTGTCCTGAACTCGAGTTTTATCTCATAAAACTTGTCCGGTTCCGTTTGGGCCATTTGGCCCAAACACCAATTAACTCGACGGTATTCGCACACTGTGTCGACCGATACACCTTGTGTATCGATCGACACACAGTAGCTAAACCGTTTTATTCTCTCTAAGTACAGTAAATGCCTAGCACTTTTACCGTACTTCTGCTAAACCGTTCCTACACATTTTCCTGTTAGCTTAGGCGTGTGACCCATATGGGATCATATAATAAAGGCAATAAGTCCAAGACTTATAGATCATGAGCGGACTCTAGCAAGCCATCATGACCCCCAGTATTATATGACTTATGTCTGATCATTGACATACTCTTACTTTCTAGAGACAGTACCGAGATTACTGGACACAATTCCAACAAATTTTAGACATTGATGGTAGGTCTAGGATACCGCCTTCATGTTGTATAGCCATGGTGTGCCGAGAATAACGTTGTAAATGGTCGGTTTGTCAATGACATGGAACTTTACCATTTTGTTGACTCCTCCTGTGTAAACCGGCAGCTTGATCATTCCAATCGTGTATGTCGTCTCGCTGGTGAAACCGGTGAGCGGCTTAGCCTTCTGCTTGATGTCTTCTTCCTTGATCTCCATCTTTTTAAGCGTATCTAGAATGATTAAATCAATCGAGCTACTTGTATCGACTAGGATTCGAGATACCTATATCGACTAGGATTCGAGATACCTGACAGCTTCCAATGAGGAGCTCGACCACCAGTGGATCGTTATGAGGATAATGGGTTCCCCAAAGGTCCTGGTTGGTGAAAATGATCGTCGGATAGAATCGGCTTTGGTTCATTTTGCGCGGCTAGCGCCATGCGTTCATATCCTTTTATTGATCGAACCGAGTCATTCACGGAGATTAGGCTGCCCATAATCATGTTGATTCTTCGCACGGTTTTAGGAGTTTCCTCTTCGTCTTCTTCTTCCTCATCTCGATCGCGTTTCAAAGCTATGCTTTTAATGCGCCGTTGTTGTTTGCCTTGCTTGGGCGTTTGCCCATCGACTTTTTGCTCTTCTCGAACTCGTTGCGATTCTTCCCTTAATTTGTCTATTGTCGCTTTGATTTCTCCGCTTGTGAGTCGGGCATACAGTGCGTCTTTGAGGTTCCGACATTCCGAAGTATCGTGCGAGGTGGCTTTATGGTACTCGCAATACTTTTCTTCCGGTGTGGAAGCAGTTTGCGGTGCCTTTTCTTTGTCTTCCTTGCTCCATATGTTCCAAGGCTTTGACTGACGTTGTTTACCGGCGTTGCCAACCACCATCGTTTTCTTTGTCCCCTTGTCGTAGTGTTGCCTAGGTTCTCGGTCCTCCTTTTTATCGGTCTGTTTGATAGAGCCGAATTTCTTAGCCAAGGCCACCTTTTTCTCCTCCAACTCGGCGAATTTGTTTGCTAGATGAAGGGCCTCTTCGATGGTCAATGGCGGGTTGATGACTAGATCCTGGTAAAAAGGGGATTCGTGCCAGACGGCGTTTGTTAGAGCCGCGATAGTGAATTTATCTGGGGCTTCTGCTCGCGTCATGGTTGCCTTGAACCGATCTATGAAGGCTTTCAGCGTTTCCTTCTTTTCTTGCGACATTGGCATCAACGCGTTTAGCGAGATATATTTGTTTACATAGGCGAAGTGGTGCTTTACGAATGCTCGCGTGAGATCGGAGAAACTGTCGATTGATTTGGGCAGAAGTCTAGAAAACCAAGTCAGTGCATCTCCTTCTAGGGTTTCAGCGAACAGTTGACAGAAGCCGACGTCGCATTCCCTGGTTGACGAGAACCGTGCTTTTTCTGCCACGATCTTGAAAGTCGTCAAGTGAGTGGCGGGATCTTTCGTCCCATTATACATCGGCAGTTTGAGCTTTTCCTTTTGACGGATGTATGTATTTGTGATGCGTGAAGTGAACTGTAACATCCCCAAACCGGCCTAAGGGCCGTTTGGGCTGTCCGTGAAACCAGAAGACCAAACTCACGATCCAAAGGATCTAAAAGAGTCTTCCATGGGCAGAATAAGGTCAAGCTCAGTTGAACGGGAGTTTGACCTAAAGGAAAAGGAGCTGGAAGCAAAGGGTTTAGCTCAAATGAGCTGGACGGCTGAGCTAAACAGCTAAGGAAGCTGGAGTGTAGGAGTGTGAAGTCAGCTGCTCAGCTGGTGACACTAGCTGATCAAGGCCTCCATAAGCGAATGGTCACCAATGGCCATTGTGTCCATTCACAAGCCCAAAAGACATCCCTTCCTTGGGGCGTTTATGGGCGAATTTAGGTCTATAAATAAGACCCTTGGAGGCCATTTTTGCGCACACACATACAAGAGAAACAATCCCAGAATTCTCTTAGGCAAAAGCCAAATAAACGGAGAGTTAAGAGAGAGAGAGAGAGAGAGAGAGAGAGAGAGAGAGAGAGAGAGAGAGAGAGAGAGAGAGAGAGAGAGAGAGAGAGAGAGAGAGAGAGAGAGAGAGAGAGAGAGAGAGAGAGAGAGAGAGAGAGAGAGAGTTAGCCGGATTCGAGAGGAGGAAGGCCGGCGATCAAGGAAGAGTTTGGTGGTTGAGAAAGGTGGATTGGGAAGGAAACCGTGGCTGGAGAAGCGGCCAAGGATAAGGGCAAATCAACCACTACATCTAAGGTACCATCCAAGCCCCTTTCTATATCGGCCACGGCCAAGCCAATGGCCAAGCGGCCGGATTGAATATGTGGCCGGATTGTTCTTCATCTTCCTTCTAAGTTTGACCGCTTATAGGGAGAACCTATACTCGGTCTTAAGCGTTCATGTTAAAGCCTTACACGACCGGCCAAAGGCCTTGGTCGTGTCTAACGATCATGAGCGGTTGGGCGCGGTTAAATTCATATGTTGGGTCACAATGGGTTATGTGGTCCGGACGGTTTAACGAGCTGTCTAGGGGGACGGTTAAACCGAGAACCGTGGGACCAAAGGCATGACCGGACCGAGTATGAACCGATCAAGAGAGATCGGGAAAATCGTGACCGTCCGTGAAGTTGGCCAAAGTGTGTGCCGGTCTTACATCGCGAACGTCTAAGGACGGACGCGGGTCGCTAAGCGTGGCCGTGGTCAGGCGCACGGACGTAAGGATCGATCTTAACCGTCCGCGGAACGATCGCATCCGTTCGTGCGAACAGTCGCAACCGTTCGCGGACGGTCGGCTGCCATGATCGCGGATCGATCGTGGTACGATCGGGGATCGACCGTGACATCCTTTGGGACAGTACGTGCTCGACCGTGAACGTACCCACGGACGTACGCAGACGCGACCGTAAGGTCTCAAATGTTTGACCGTAATGGACACACGCGGACGATCGTACGGGCGTCTACGGACGACCGAACAGACAAATACGGACGACCGCACGGACGTACGCGGACGACCTTACGGTCGTGCGTGAATGACCATACGGACGTAAGATGGTCTGGTCCGATAGATCGTCCGGTCACGAATTTGGCTAAGTACATGGAACGCTAGGGTTAATGAAATCCAATTTAGGGTTGCGAATATAAAAGGGAGTTGAGGGATCATATAGAATCATGTAATTGTTAGGTTATTAGTCTAACTTGTCTAAATATGATTCATGAACTGTTTTGGCTTTCAGGTAATAAGGAGGATCATGGGGATGATTCATCCTAGGCGCGGACACAAGGACCGAGTGACGAGTGGTGTGTTTAGTGATAGACATTGTACTTAGGACCGAATACTATTAGCATAATGCAGATTGACTACATTGTATTGGTACCTTTCATTATTAATAAAATGTCTATTTCTCTTATTGCTCATGCCTTAGAATAAGTTTGGAATGAAATGAATGAATGAAAATGAATGAATGAATAGAATTGTCTAAGTATGGAATAATTAGGGTTGAGGTTTACAAACGAACCTCAACTTAGAATGATTTGGATAGTGAGACATCCGTATCGGGCCTATGGTCGGGATGGGGTGTTTCAAGTTGGTATCAGAGCGGAGTTATTTCCTAGGCTATGAGTTAGGGGCTACACCACTCGTCCGGGTTAGATGTCCGTGTAGAAATTGTTAGACTTGTTTAGGACTTGGAGATTGCTTGTGTTGAATGTCTAACTTGTTGATCTTCAGGTTGGAAAAAGCAAGTCAAAGCGTACTAAGGATAAGGAGGTGGCTGGAAACGGACAAGGATCCAAGAACAAGTCCACGCCTGTCCCACTTGGGTTAATCGGTCCTGAGGTTACCCAGAAGAGCACTTGACCCACTGATCCAAACGCTCTCAACACAACCAGGGTTAATGAACCGGAAGTCGAAGTTGAGGGTGGACGGGAGAAAGTAGGCGAGTCCTCGTCTCTCGCGGCTCAGGGTGAGACCGGCCGTGAGGAGGATGATGCTATGGGCGGCGATGGAGAGCCATTGACCGCGGTCCCGAACATCGGCCAGATGTGGACCATTCTGAAGGAGGTCATTGTTGGTACTGGATTTCACTCTAGGAAATCCGGCCCATTAACAAATAAAACAAAGGCTCGTAATTACGAGCCCGTTCCAAAATCAAAGACAAAGAGACGAGCCGATTCCTCCGTTGGGCCCAGACGAACGATACCTTGACAAGGCCCAAGCTAGGCCGAAGCAATAGGCGATCGAGCTCGAGCTCGGCAGAAGTTGACGTGGAGATAGAGCAACTCGGTCTTCGTCGGTTCAACTGATCCACGCAAATCTCGGAGATCGTTATGACGGCGAGGCCGAAATATCAGAACGAGAAGATCAAAATCGAGAGTTTATAAGGAAGAAGTGGCGATTCATTCAAGACATTCCAACCCTAGCTCATAACACTTCGACTAGATAGCTCGATCATAAATCTTTGTACTCTCTTTTCGACTGTGTTTGTTCTATCTCGACGATCAATCTCAAAAAATTCTTTGATTCATAGGAAACTATACCATTTCTATATCCAAAAGTCCAAATCCATGAATACAAATTTCTTAGTGTGAATCCCATATCTCACATTTGGCGCTGACTGTGGGGACTATCTATAGTTTTTCCTGTCTTAAGAATCAGACCCTAGATCTGATAGATCGAGATGAATCCCGACCAATCTGGCTCTCCCAGCGCCACACCACCAGTCAACCACCCTCAAACGGTTGACAATGTTCCTCATAACACCACCGGGGGAAGAATCATGGGTCAGACCGACGGCGTGTTGACGAGCTCTGCCTCAGTCTCCACGACTTCGGCACCAACCGGCCCAGTCGCTCAAACAGTCGCGACGAGCCAAACTCCGACAAATTTTTTGTCCGGAACTAATGATCCGAGCAGAAACTGGGTGTGGATGAGGAATGATTCCATTTCCGCCCCCGCTTCAGGAGGTGGATTTGGAACAACCAGACCTAATTCGCCACTGCCTTCTGCTCCACAGCGACAAGGCCCAGATGATCTCGCTGAAATCCGTTCAATGTTAAGCCTGTTGGTAAACCGAATGAGAAACAACGAGGCAAGCTCACGGGCCCAAGAGATCGCGAACCGCTCTCTGGCCGCGCAGCTCGATGAACAGGAAAGGCGCATTAACGCCCGTCTTGAAGAGCTCGCTAGCCAAAACCAGGGGGTAGATCAACACACGATCCACGAACCCCCACAATTCCTCCACCGTGTACACGCTTGGACATCTCCCAGGTAGTAACCCCCCCCCCCCCCGGGAGCGTCGGGGAATTTCGCCAATACGTCAGGTAGCGGCTTCCGCCCTATAATGACTCCTATCGCGACTCCGACTCCATTCGGTTCGAATTCAATAGTCACAGATCCAACCGGATCGGAAAACCGACCATTACCCGGGCCACCACCTTTCCCGAATAGTTCGAATATCCAGCCGAGGCAACTAGGAGGCTCTGATTTTGCCTCGAGCTTGGGACATCCTAACGGATCAAATACGGTACAGTTCCGAACGCCGCAGGTCGACCAAATGGGATCGTTTCCAACAATCGATCTTCTCGACCCCGTTTTCCCTGGACAAACGTCCAATCAAGCACAAGCCCAGTTTGCGCCAACGACAGGCGATGAACGTGACATGCTTAGACAGTATATTGAACAAGCTAAGGCTCAGTTCGTCAGTCTGAGCTCCAAAGTTCACATGGCAACAAGCGCGGCGCCCGACATCGATCGAGTGATCGAAGAAACGCGACAAACGCCGTTCACAGACCGGATCACCTTTGCACGAATCCTGGAAATAAAGAAAACAAAGTTTCCGGAGTTCTCTGGAAAATCAGACCCGAAAGCCCATATCAGGGCATTCCGACTGGCAATGGCGAGGGTATACCTCACCGATGAGGAGAGAGTGCCGGCTTTCTACAGGCTCTTCGCCGAAAACCTATTGGGCTCCGCCCTAGAATGGTTTGCCGGACTGGAGGAAAGGTCCATTGACAACTTCACCCAGTTCATGACGGCTTTCCTCAAACAATATTCCGTCTTTATCGAAGAAAAGACTACTGAGGCAGCTCTATTTAGCGTCTCCTAGAAACCCGACGAGCCACTTCGCTCGTACATCGGCCGATTTAAAGAGATAAAATCCAAAATCGCAAACCCGCGAGACGAAGTAGCTATAGAAGCATTGAGACGCAGACTATGGTTTTCGACCAGATTCCGCGAGGAAATAACGGTCCGCGAACCACAAACACTCGATGACGCCCTTCATCGCGCATCGGCCTTCGCTCGCCTCGAGGACGAAACTACAGCCCTCAGAGAAAAGCATCGAAAAGAAAAGAACCCGTCGGGCTCGCAGAACTCGAACTCAAAAAAAGGAATCCCGTAAATCAGGAAACGTCAATGCAGTCGAGACCCGAAGAGCTCGGAGAAATTTGAGTTCGACAAGGAAAAATTATGTGATTCTCACAACAAAAGAGGACATTCGACTGAATAGTGTTACACTCGAGCTAAAGCCGAGGCTCAAAAGCGAGAGTCCGAAAACAAACAAGAGCCAGAAGTCGAGGAGGAAACTCCATCTGATAAAAAGGAAAATAAACATACCAGAGAGTCAAACACCAAGAAGACTTCTCAAAACAAACGAGAGCGATCTAAGGAGCCGGAATCTCCCGAAACCTTCCCCCAGGGATCGCGGAAGAGAGTCGAAGTCATTCTCGGCGAACTCAGCCTGTGCGTCACCCCGGGAGGCTCGGCACTATCTCCACCTCCAGCTCCCAGTAAGAGTTTGCACTGGCGAATCAATCTCCCTCGTCTCTACGGGGGGGGGGGGGGTGTACGGGCTATCCCCCCCAAACAAATCGACTTCATCTTCGGTAGCTCCAAGCTTTGCCGAGATTCGGTCAACTCAATCAAAGGTCTCCAAAGGAGAGTCGAGACCGACAAAGGGGGGAAAATCCCAATGTTAGGCCCAGACCACGAAATCACTTTTCACGAGAGCGAGACAAGTAATCTCGACAAACCACACGATGACGCTCTCCTCGTCTGTCTAGTAGTGGGAGACGTCGAACTCTCGAGGATAATGATCGACACAGGGAGTTCGGTGGATGTCCTCTTTTATGATGCGTTCAGAAATATGGATTTCATCGACTCCGAAATCGTCGAAGAAAAGACACCACTAGTAGGGTTCGCTGATGAAACAACATACTCAATGAGCTCTGTATTCGCCCCAGTAATAGCTGGAGGAGTTCGAAGGATGACAGAGTTCGTTATAGTAGACCGGCCAGCTCCCTCCCAAAGCAATTCTAGGTCGACCATGGATATACGACATGAAAGCAGTACCGTCGACCTACCATCAATGCGTAAAATTTCCAACTCTCAAAGGAGTAAAAACCATTTACGGAAGTCAAAAGATTTCCCGTCATTGCTATATGAACGGGTATAAGCAGATTGAAAAATCCCCCGTGTAGCAATTACGGAAAGAGGAGGAGCTCGCCACTATGCAGACCAAAAGGTCGAACGACCCGAGTCAAATAGGACCCCCAAAGGACCTCACGACCCAAGTTTGCATAGACGATGCTCACCCCGAAAGACTTGTTGGCATTGGAATTGACCTATCAGAACCAGTCAAAAACGAATTGGTCTCTTTCCTTAAACAGAATGTCGACTCCTTTGCCTGGTCTTCAGCAGACATGAAAGGGATCAACATCGACGTAACCAGCCACGAGCTGAATGTCGACCCAACCTACAAACCGGTAAGACAAAAGCGTCGGAAACTAGGCCCGGAACGAGCTCTAGCCCTCAACGACGAGGTCGATCGGTTATTAAAAATCGGATCGATCAGAGAGGTCAAGTACCCCGACTGTCTCACGAACCCCGTAGTGGTCAAGAAAAAGAACGGGAAGTGGAGAGTCTGTGTAGATTTTACAGATCTCAACAAAGCATGTCTGAAGGACAGCTTCCCACTCCCGCACATCGACCGACTGGTCGAAGCTGCCGCTGGACACCAACTGCTATCCTTCATGGATGCCTTCTCGGGATATAACCAAATACTAATGAACCCCGAGGACCAAGAAAAGTCTTCGTTCATAACTGATCGAGGAACGTACTGCTATAAAGTCATGCCCTTCGGGTTGAAAAATGCAGGAGCAACTTACCAACGCCTCGTCAACAAGATGTTTTCAGGACTCCTGGGTAAAACCATGGAAGTCTACATCGACGATATGCTGGTCAAATCTTCCAAGTACGAAGACCATATCCCACAGCTAAAAGAATGCTTTATCATTCTCAATAAATACGGGATGAAACTCAACCCAGCGAATGGCACATTCGGGGTCCCCTCAGGAGAATTCCTTGGTTACCTAGTGACCAAAAGAGGGATCAAAGCGAACCCAAAACAGATCGCAACATTTATAGAGATGAAATCTCCCAGAACAACGCGAGAAGTCCAGCGCCTGACTGGCAAAATAGCTGCTTTGAACCGCTTCATCTCAAGGTCGACTGATAAATGTATACCCTTCTATCACCTGCTCAAAGCGAACAAGAAGTTCCTCTGGGACGAAAAATGCGAGGAAGCATTCACCCAACTCAAGTCTTACCTAAGCGAACCACCTATACTGGCGAAACCAGTAGAAGGGGAGCCCCTCTACCTCTACCTAGCTGTCTCCACGGTAGCAGTGAGTGGAGTCCTGGTTCGTGAAGAACAAAACGAGCAACGGCCGGTGTACTACATCAGTAAAACCTTAATCGATGCTGAAACCAGGTACCCCGCCATGGAAAAACTCGCTTTAGCGCTGGTCACATCGGCTCGGAAACTCCGACCATACTTCCAATCACACTCAATTATAGTGATGACCTCTCAGCCACTGAGAACCATCCTTCATAGTCCAAGCCAGTCAGGTTGACTGGTCAAATGAGCTATCGAACTCAGCGAGTATGACATAGAATATAAAGCTCGGACGTGTCTAAAAGCGCAAGTGCTGGCATATTTCATAATCGAGCTCCCCCCGACCATAGAACTCGACCCGACCTCCACCAAGAAATGGAAACTCTACGTCGATGGAGCTTCCTCGAGGCAAGGATCCGGAGTCGGAGTAAAACTGGTCTCCCCCACTGGCAAAGTATTGGAACAGTCTTTCAGACTGGGCTTCGCCGCATCAAATAACGAAGCAGAGCAATAGGAGCCCGAGAAGTAATAGGAGCCCGAGAAGTAGACGCCTTCAGCGATTCCCAATTAGTCACGAGCCAATATCACGGCGACTACGAGGCTAAAGACGAACGCATAGAAGCATACCTACAGGTATTCCATACGCTCGCCGAACAGATCGAATTCTTTGATCTAACACGGATCCCGCGAGGGGAAAATACCGCAGCCGTTGCCCTGGCCGCCCTAGCGTCAACATCGGATCCTAACCTCAAAAGGATCATACCAGTCGAGGGGATCGAAAAACCAAGTATCGACATAGCCCTGAAAGCTCTATCCTTGAAAGAGGACGAGCCCACCATGAAGGACGGGGTCGAACACAAGGAACGTCCCAAGGACGCCAGTCGCGACATCATCGAGATTGATGATGATCTCGATCCAAGAAGCGCCATGTACGTCGCAAACGTCCCCGACGGACCAATCCAAGCCGCATCCGCTAGTCGAGGACTCGAGCCTAATGATGACGAAGATTGGAGAAATCCGATCATTCGATACATTACAAATGGCGAAGTCCCCAACGACAAATGGGAGGCGCGAAAACTCAAGACACAAAGTGCGAGGTACTGTGTCACACAAGGAGAGCTCTTCAAGAGAAGTCTCTCTGGACCTTACCTCAAATGCCTCGATAAAAAGCAAGCTCTAGCTGTGATCACGCAGGCCCACGACGGGTCCTGCGGAAGCCATTCCGGAGGACGAGCCCTGGCCGTGCGAATCAAAAGGCAAGGCTATTTCTGGCCAACAATGGCCACCGAATGCAAATCTTTTTCCATAAAATGTGACAAATGCCAAAAGCATGCCCCGATTATCCATCAAGCATCGGAGAAACTCTCCTCTATCTCATCACCATACCCATTCATGCGATGGGGAATGGACATCGTGGGACCCCTAGTCCCATCCGGCAAAAAGAAAGCTACACACATATTGGTAATGACAGACTACTTCACTAAGTGGATCGAAGCAGAGTCATACCAAAAGATCAAAGACGTCCACGTTAAGGAGTTTGTCTGGCAAAACATCGTGTGCCGACACGGACTACCCCACGAGATCGTCACCGATAACGAGTCACAATTCATATCAAACGCTTTCAAGGAGTTCTGTAGAACCTGGAACATAAAGCTGACCTACTCAACGCCCCGCTATCCTCAAGGAAACGGACTGGCAGAAGCAGCTAATAAAGCAATCATGAACAACCTTAAGAAAAGACTCAGGGAGTGCAAAACGAGCTGGAGCGACGAGCTCCCAGCCGTACTCTGGACTCACCAGACTACTCCTCGCAAATCCACCGGCAAAACTCCCTTTTCGCTGGCTTACGGGATCGAGGCGGTAGTACCAGCCGAAATCCTCGTGTCAAGCATCCGCAAAGAAGAATGCCCACGACAAGAGGAACTTAACAACAAGATGATAACGGACGATCTCGATCTCGTCGACGAAAGGAGGAACCTCGCACTAGCTCGAATCCAGAACTACCAACAAGTTGCAGCTCGCTACTACGATTCCAAGATCAAAACTCGAAGGTTTCAAGTAGGCGAGCTCGTCTTACGGAAAGTGTTCGACCATAAAAAGGAAGAACACGCTGGAAAGTTAGGAGCAAAGTGGGAAGGTCCTTACCAGGTCACTGATGTTGTGAAGGACGGGGTCTACCGACTCAAATCGGTAGAAACCCAGAAGCCTGAACTACGACCTTGGAACATCATCAACCTCAAAAAGTACTTTCACTAAAAGTACACCAACATAATCGAACTACAAAATGGTTTGATCCCCTTAAAAGGGTACGTAGGCAGCTCGACTTCGAGCGCAGCCACCCCCCAAACACAAGGCTCTTACCGAGCTCAACAACTTCAAACGAAGTCTTACTAGCTTATCTTTGTGAAATAAAAATAAGTCTCTCGATCAATGTCTATTTCTGTCTTAAAAGTCAGAGTCATCGCGAAATACTTCGTCGTTACAAAGTGATATGAAATTATCTCTTCAAAAGCTAAAGTGATATGAAATTATCTCTTCAAAACCAAGCGATATGAAATTATCCCTTCAAACCCAAGCGATCTGAAACGATCTCTCTCAAACCTAAAATTCTTCCAACCTTATACATCTCAGAAGAATTAAAGGGGGGGGGAGGGCTACCCTCTCCCTTTAAGCAAAAAAATGACGAAATCGAGGCAGCTACTCATACAAGAAGGCCTCTGCACACAAAATAAGTCTATGTAAGTCTACTTCGATTTATCATATACTTAAAAATTCTCATTTCAATTCGAGCTCGCACTGCACATCTGGAAGAAGTTGCGCCTCGAAGAACTCCCCAAGGCAGTTTAATCCAAGTTATTTATTCGACCCCTCGGGAGAGGTTCGAACTGCCATAACGGCCGAACTCTATGCTAAGGCATCAAAACAGTAAAGTCTATGCTAAGGCATGAAATACTCAAAAGAAATTCATTTGAAAAGAGGACACGATGTCCTCGAGTTCGAATAAAAGCCCACTAAGGGCAACACTAAAATAAAACAAAGCCCCTTGGGCAAACAAAAGTTCAAAAAAGAATTTAAAAGCCCGTCGGGCAACGAAAGAACAATAAAAAGTGCCGCGATCGTGAGGAGACTTCATCCCCATCCTCCGCACGATCGCCGGTAGAACCAATCCCAGTCGGGAGATGTGATCCGCACTGATCAAGACAGGGAGCGGCTGGCGGCGGAGCATGCGCCAGGATCACCGAATCGCTCGACACCGCCAGCAGGTTCAACTTGCCAATGCTGAAGTCAGAGACCGCCGCGGCATTCATCTCTTCCATGGCCGCCCTCTTCTTCTCAGCCAGCTTCAACACCTCCCGAGTCAAATCGAGCTCACCGGAAGCGAAATCCGCAATGATTTCGATATTGGCCAAGGTCTCCTGAAGGCGGATCTCAGCGCTGGTTTCGGCCTTCCGACCTTCGCTCTTCTCCTTGATCCCCTTAAGGATTTCCAAGTACTCCCCGCTCATCTTCTTCCTCGCCTCGTGAGCCGCGACCTTCACGTCGAAGTCCCTCCCCGCGAGGACCCCCTCCAGGTCAGCTCGATCTTGAGCGGCTTGCGCAGTTGCAACCTGACTCGCTTCTTCAGCGGCCAGGGTCCGCCCCTCAGCCGCCCGTAGCTTCTGAGAAAGATCTTCCTCACGATTCTCGAGAACCAATAACCGAGCTTCTATTCCCTCGTACCTAGCCAGTTTCCTCTAAAGCTCCCCCTCTCGAGCCAAGGAATCCTGCAGCTGTGCGGTCAAAACACCCACCGATCTCCTGGTGGCCTCGAGCTCGCCCACTTGCAACCTCTCGCGAAGCTCGTGCTCAGACTGGGCCACTAGTCCGTTCGTGGCCTCCAGGAACTACATAAGCAAACGAATATTAAGTCTCTCGTACAAAATAGAACGACAAAAATAAAGCGGTACGACTGCTACCTTCCCAGCGGCCGTCGCCATCTCGGTGTACAAGTCACCAAGGACCATGTCCCCAACGGCCGGAAGCCGAACACCCGCAGGCCTAAAGTGCCTTAACAGACGGGCCACGCTCTCCGGCGCCCCAACATCCTCCCTCGATCCCCTCGAGCACACCTCCATATCGATCCTCTGACGCTTTGGCGCGGGGGAAAGATTTCCACCTCCTCTCTGGCCATTTGACCCTCTCAAACCGTTCGGGAAAGGGCCGCGCAAAGTCGGCTCCCTGGACGAGATCGGGTCCGCTTCCCCAACAATCGGAGAGGAAGGAACTTCCCTCGTCTCTGCGGCCACGTCGAATGCCTCGGAGCTCGGAAGAAGAATTGGGGGAGGGAGAGGAGAATCACACATGGCAAAAAGATTGTGTTGCTTAGATTCCCGTCCCTCACCCTCTTCGCCAATTCCATAGGGTCCTTCCCGTTTCGGCGACTCCTCGATCTCCGAGATCTACGAGACCACTCCCAGACAGACGTCTCAAGGTCACTCTACAAACCCTGGGCAGAACACTCAAGGTCATGGTAACCTGCTTGATTCTTTTTTTTTTTGTCTTGGTATGTGTCATGGATTCTTGCACGGTTTTGTTTTGATATGTGTCTCAGATTTGTTAGAAAACTATAGACTCTTGTTGATATGTCTGAATGTTGCTTGCTTGAATCTTACACACTTTTGGTTTCGTATGTGTCTCGGATTTGTTGAAAACTATGGACTCTTGTTGATATTATTACTTGAATGTTGTTGCCTGCTTAATCCTTACACGTTTTTGTTTTGATATGTGTCTCTGATTTGTTGAAAAACTTTAGACTCTTGATGATATCATGACTTGAATTTTGTTGCTTGCTTGATCCTTACACGGTTTTGTTTTGATATGTGTCTCGTATTTGTTAGAAAATTATAAACTCTTGTTGATATGTCTGAATGTTGCTTGCTTGAATCTTACACACTTTTGTTTGAGTCTAAGTCTCGGATTTGTTGAAAACTGTGGACTCTTGTTGATATCATTACTTGAATGTTGTTGCCTGCTTGATCCTTACACGCTTTTGTTTTGATATGTGTCTCTGATTTGTTGAAAAACTTTAGACTCTTGATGATATCATGACTTGAATTTTGTTGCTTGCTTGATCCTTACACGTTTTTGTTTTGATGTGTCTCGGATTTGTTGGAAACTATAGACTCTTGATGATATGTATGAATGTTGCTTGCTTGAATCTTACACACTTTTGTTTGAGTCTAAGTCTGATTTGTAATAATTTTTCATTTGAGTAAGAGTTTGTTTCTGTTTGAGACTGATTAGTCGGTTTATTATGTCTGATTAGTCTAAGGATACTTGACGTTTTCCATGTTTCTTGATTATGATTGTTGTTACAACCTGTTTGAGTGCCTGTGCTGTTTCTGACTTATGTTTTTCGTTGCAGCTACAGCTCAGATGTCTCCTCCACAACCCTCTCCGGCTCGTTCAGCTCAAGTATCTCAACAGCCAAGGGCTTCTCCGAATCAGAACTTCGATGCTAATAGTGCTCGGGCTGCGGCTGAGGTTCAGAATTCCAACCAGGTGGATGAAGATGATGTTGACGGGGTTGATGACTATGCTTCTAATCAACCAAATCTCGAGGAGAACCGTCTTCGCTATCTCGAGAGGCTGCTAGCTATGCCAAATCGTGATCAGTGGACTACTGTGCTCTCTCCTCTACTTCCTCAGCCGCTAAACACCACATGGTATATATCTCTCTCTCTCTCCAATTTGTTCTCTGTGTACTTTAAATCATAATTTATTTCTGACTTTTTCTCTTTGTGTAGGTTTGGTCGTGACAAGTCGGTTTTGGTCCGGAAAATTACTAAGATCTGCACAAACAAGTTTGATGGACCATTCTATAGTTGGAGTCATGTGCCTCGGCCGCGAGCAGAGCGATACTTCCTTGAATTTGCGGTTAGTATGGTACTATAGTCTGACTTTTGTTTTGATTTTAATTTGCTTCTTACTAACATGAATCTGCTCTTTCAACTGTAGAAAGAGCACCACTGGGATTTCTTAATAACTGGGACGGTTCAAGCCCATTTTGAGGCGATTTGTCAGAGGAGGATGAAGGATATGGTTAGCAAAGCTCACACTTCAGGTGTGCGACCGGCATGGATCGCAGACAAACTCTGGAAAGAAATGATGGACTATTGGGAGACTGAGGAAGGCAAACAAAGGAGTGAGACCGCTTCTGTTTCAAGGAATTCTGATCGTGGCGGGCTCGGTCCTCACAGGAACTTCACTGGACAGAAGTCTTTTCTGCAAATTCACCAAGAAATGGTAATATACATTCTCTGAGTTCATATATTTCCTTTAACTATTTTACTTCTCTGGCTTTATTTACTTTCCTTTAACTATTTTATCTTCTGTTACATTTGCAGGTAAAACAGCTGGGTAGATCTGTAAGCTTCGGTGAAGTCTTCCTGAAGACCCACACAAAACCAGACGGAACTTACATAGACTTGAAGGCGCAAGGAGTGGCAGAGAAGTATAAGGAGAAGATCGAAGCCGCGCGGGCTGAGCTTGAGGCATAAACATCTGATGGGACTTCGCGACCAAGACAGCTTACCACTGAAGAGATAAACGAAATCTTTCTTCAGGTAATTATGCTTCTGTGAATCATTACACATTTCTGTTTTAGTGTATATGAGTATATGAATCTGTTGATGCTTGATGTGATTCTAGTATGTTCGTTCACTTGTGATATTGCTTGATGTGTTAATGCTTCTGTTATTGTTCAGATGTGTTGATTAAGTTATATGAATCTTATGTCATTCTTTACCCATTTTGCTAACTGTGTCAATTTTTTATGGTATCCTAGTCAACAATTGTAGACGATAGAGGCTATGCTTATGGTATTGGAAGTCTAGGAGAGTCTCATGCCACCGGAAAGCGCAAGTACCCGGGTAGCTGTTCGTCTTACAATTCGCTCCAAGAGCAGCTCGAAGAAGCTAAGGACCAACTAGCGACACAAGCGGCTGAGCTAGCTCGACAAGCTAATGAGCATAAGGAGTTGGTCATGGTGCAAAAATATCTTCAGCAAACTGACCCAGCATACTTAGACTTCTGCAAATCCCAGACAACTGATCCAACTACCTCTGCTCCTACTCAGTAGGAACACTTTGTTCAGTTTTTTGTTTTGTTTCAAGACAATGTATACATTTCGGTTTAAAATATCATGTTTATAATGTTTATTTACCATGTTTATTATGTTATTAGGGTATTAGATTCGTAATTTAATAGAAGAATCATAAAACAAAAACCAAAATAGTGGAAAACAAAAACCAAATCAAAATTAATTTCATATCCCGGTTTAAGTTGTTAGTCGCTAATTAGTCGCTAATTAGTCGCTAATTTGTCCTGATAATAGTCGCTATATGGTCGCTAATTAGACGCAATATATGTTTACTATAGTCGCTAAAACGTCGCTATATAGTCGCTAAAGTAGTCGCTAAATAGTCGCTAAATGGTTGCTGTAACATCCCGGAACCGGGGGCCTGACCACACCCTATACGTTTGGACAATCTATGGAACAAGAAAACGAACTTATGATCAAGAGTGATCAAAGAGAGTGTTCTGTAGACAGATAAGAGCTCAAGCTCAGCTGGAAAGGAGCTTGAGTTAAAGGAATCAGCTGGTAAGGAGTGTTTAGCTGGACAGTCAGTTCAGCTCAAGCTAGCTGAAGTGTCTAAGTGCGAAATGAGCTGGTCAGCTAGTGACACTAGCTGAACATAAGCGAATGGGCACAAGTGGAGAGATGTGCCTTTTCGGCCAAAGGAGACACCCATTCGTTTGGGAAGTTTCATGCGAATTCATGGCCTATAAATAGGCCATGAAGGGGCCAATTTTCGCACACAATTCATAGAAGGAAGAAACCCAGATTTTTCTAAGGCAAAGGCCATTAAAATCGTGAGAATCAAAGAGAGTTCGAGGCCGGTTTCCTAGTGAGAGAGTTGGCGGTTGTTAAGGAGTTTGGTGGTGGTTGTGGAGCGAGCAAGGCTGCATCATGGTGGGTGAAACAAGCCGTGATCCGGGCAAGTCCACTTCAACCGCAAGGTTAGTCCGCGCCCATCCTTCTCTTGGTCTTAGGCCAAGCCGTTGGTCTTTGGCTGGTTAAGTTATGGCCGGATCACACTCTCCCTCCTTTCTATTTCTGGAACTTAGAACCGGGCTAGGGCTTGACGGTTTTAAGGTCGGCTTGGGTTATAAGCGCGATCGGCCAAAGGCCATGACCGCATTGGTTCAGTCCGACGAGCGGATTGATCACGCTACGAGTCGAGACTTGAGGTGTGCGTGGATCGTACGGCATGTCGGGAAGACATGGCCGGATCATGGATGATCGGATGGTGCAACGAAGAAATGTTGGCCGGATCATAGTAGCACACGGTAAGGACCGAGCGTGAACGGTCGGGAGTTAGACCGGTCAGTCGCGGCTTGTCGGATGAGCATTGTCGGATCAACAGTTAAGTCGCGGGCCATGCACCGCGATTATGGATCGATGGTAACCGTCCGCAGAACCATCACATCCGTTCGCGGTGAACAGTCACGACCGTCCGTACCGGACATGCGTCATGACCGCGGAGCGTCAGCCGGACATACGCGATATCCTTACGGATGATCGCTCGTCAAGTGCTAGAGGGTTCATGGACATGCGCACAGGACGGGACAGACAGACGGACTGGCGTGTGATCGCGATACGCGATGTCGTCGACACGGACGTCCACACGGTCCAAACGGACGTACGTGCGTACGTACCGGACGATCGTCGGTACGCGATAGCATGCATACGGCTGGACGCGATAGATGCGCATCGCGCATGTACTGATCCGTCCATGCGGATGGATGTACTGCCGAGACGCGGATTGCGGCACATGGTCTGACGCGTGCGATCACGGATCACGGTTATGGCCGCGGATCCGGTTTGGCCGTGACGCGGTTCAGTCTATGAACTTAGCCGATATAGAGAATTTAGAATGGGTTGGGTTTCGCGGTACACGGTTTGACGGTACAGTCGAGCGGACAGTCGCGGATCATCTCCGGATGGTCGCGTCTGTTGGCTGATCGTCGCACCCATACGCGAACAGTCGCGTCTCTTCGCGGACTGACGCAATGGTTCAAAGATCGCCAAAGATCAGAATGTGCGGACAGCCGGTTGGACAGCGAACGCAGCAGGACGCGAATGGCCTGACGAACAGGAACACGCGAGTGTTGCCGAGTACGCTTGGCGATGCTGCCGCATCCTCGTTGCGTCAAGCCATTGCGCTAATGGACTGACGATCGCGGTACGACCGAGAGACACTCGGTACGACCCGATTGATCGTGTAAGGTCATGACAAATGACGACTTCATTAGACTGGACGGATTCATGTCCTTTACACCGTTGGGATTGATCGGAAGATCAACCGCGGTTAAGTTCGGGCTGACGAGAAGGCATGAGTTGGACCGTGGATTGGGTCGGGGAGATCATGTGGTCGAAACGCGTGCGGACCGGTCGATCAGTCAAAAGAACTGGGTCGACGGCCGACGGTATGAACCACGGATCAGACCATCCACGGGAATGATCGAGAGGATCATTCCAACTATTGTACTGATCGTTGTGGCTGGCAATACTAAGGAAACACAACAAGGTTAAGTCAAGGCAACAAAGGATAAAGGGAAAACGAGCTAAGGAATGATCGAGATGAAAAGGTGGTCAAAGGAAGGAACTAGAAGACCTCTTTTGTACATGGTCATGTGGGGATGTTTGGTTGAATGACTAGGTACAAAGGGGGCGTGTTCTATAAGCTCGATGAACGAACGAGTCAAGCTGAACGCGGAGTTAGCTTCACACCGGATTCACCAAAGGTTAAGGTACACGTTTCGAGAACTCTTCTATTGTTCCAAAGAATGGTTAGAGCTGAATAGGAGAATGAAAGGATCTAAGTTAAAGACTTAGGTTGATTGAATGGATAGTTGGAATTGAAACCTCGCTAATGGACTGACGATCGCGGTACGACCGAGAGACACTCGGTACGACCCGATTGATCGTGTAAGGTCATGACAAATGACGACTTCATTAGACTGGACAGATTCATGTCCTTTACACCGTTGGGATTGATCGGAAGATCAACCGCGGTTAAGTTCGGGCTGACGAGAAGGCATGAGTTGGACCGTGGATTGGGTCGGGGAGATCATGTGGTCGAAACGCGTGCGGACCGGTCGATCAGTCAAAAGAACTGGGTCGACGGCCGACGGTACAAACCACGGATCAGACCATCCACGGGAATGATCGAGAGGATCATTCCAACTATTGTACTGATCGTTGTGGCTGGCAATACTAAGGAAACACAACAAGGTTAAGTCAAGGCAACAAAGGATAAAGGGAAAACGAGCTAAGGAATGATCGAGATGAAAAGGTGGTCAAAGGAAGGAACTATAAGACCTCTTTTGTACATGGTCATGTGGGGATGGTTGGTTGAATGACTAGGTACAAAGGGGGCGTGTTCTATAAGCTCGATGAACGAACGAGTCAAGCTGAACGCGGAGTTAGCTTCACACCGGATTCACCAAAGGTTAAGGTACACGTTTCGAGAACTCTTCTATTGTTCTAAAGAATGGTTAGAGCTGAATAGGAGAATGAAAGGATCTAAGTTAAAGACTTAGGTTGATTGAATGTATAGTTGGAATTGGAACCTCGAAAGAGTTTTTGAGAAAACCAAGTAAGGTCATAAGAGGTTCTTGGACGGATCGTTCTTTAGAAGAACGATGTAAATGTTAAGTAAGGATTTCCGCTGCGTAATCTTAAGTATGAAGGATCTAAGACTAGGAGTCAAATAGTAGATCCGATGAATACTTAGTTCCTAAGGGAAAATTTTAAATAGGACGGGATTTCGGGAGGCTCAGGCCTGGGTTTGGCCTGACCACTGGAGCGCATCGACCGCGGCCTAGGAAGGCCGGGTCGGGGTGTTTCAAGTTGGTATCAGAGCGGAGTTATTTCCTAGGACGATGCTCTTTTGATTGGTGACTTGCTAAGGCAAGTGCACCAAGGACACACTTAGTCTTGACCATGATCGGGAATGGACTGTAAACAGTTTGGCGGATCAACCACGCTAAGGGGACGTTTTGCCTGTAAATGTGGATGATCGGACGGCACGTCTTGGAGACGTTGGCCGGGTCATGGAACCGCATACGGCAAGTGCCAGTGGAAGCGGATGGTCGGACGGCGCATCTTGGAGATGTTGGCCGGATCATGAACCGCACACGGCAAGAGCCCAAGTGTGAAACGGTTAAGTGTAAGACCAAGTTGATCACGGTCAGACTGCTAGTCAGCACCATCGGGTCAGGATAATGCGTCGTAGGCCGTTCACCGCAAGCGCGGGATGATGGTAGCTAAGTGCGGATCATCGTACCTGTTCGCGGGAACAGTCGTGTCCGTTCGCGTACAACCGCACGGATGTTCGTGACGATCGCACGGACGATCGCGTGGTAACGGTTGTTGCGCTTTGCGGATAATTACGTACGATCGCGGGTCGCGACATGGTCGCAGATCCAGGAATGGTCGGGACGTGGATGGCACTTAGTCTTGGGCAGGCTTTGAGAACAAGTCCAAGGTCGCAAGACGGTGTCGGGGTGAACCGGAAGGCGGTTGGCCGAACCGGAAGGCGCAATCACGGGAAAGTGGTTGGCCGAACTGGGAGGGACCTGGGGTGAACCGGAGGGCGCAATCACGGGAAAGTGGTTGGCCAAACCGGGAGGGACCTGGAGGAGAACCGCGTTGGCTCAAAAGACAAGGTGTCCTGCCAACCCGGGAAGGACCTGAAGGGGAAATGGAATCAGTTGGGGCTGACAACCAATCCTCTAGAAACCGCACCGAAAAGTACCACTTGCAGAAACAATGGAAGCGCACTTTGGAAGTGTAGAAATCAAGTAAGGTATGTGCGAAGTGCAACGGCGGGGACATAGGAGCCTAAAGCTGTTTGCAAGATGAGGGGAAGGAAAGTGACAATGAAAGACCAAGGAATTGCCTCCATTGTAAAGCAGTAATCAGAAGTAAAACGTGGAAGTGAAAGTCGAACGGTAAAAGCTAAGCGTTAACCGAAGACGCCACGGGTTTACGAACTGGTTAGGGACATTGGCGTGGCCGAGTCCTATAGTGCAATCTGGTCAGTCACTGAACCCCACTTCTTCGAATGTATTATGGGAATTACATTTGGGGAAAAGGGTTAGGTTGCTTGCATTTGGAATGCGTAAGGACCTTAACCAAGGTCGAGTCCTGGAGGGAACAAAGGCCTGAGGTCGAGTCCTACATGGAACAAAAGACCTGATTATGATCTAGTAAGAGATTTACTAGGATCTAGAAACTAAGATCAAGTCCTTGGAGGGCGAGGATCAAGTTTCGGGTCAAATCCGTAAGGATTGTGATCGGGATTGACTAAGTCTAAGACAAGACAAAAATCAGGGAAATGATTAAGTCTTGACGGACCAAGGTCAACGGGAAGTGGAAAGGTTCCTAAAGTTCGAACGGGATAAACGCCTTAAGTCGGATTCGGGGACGAATCCCTTTTAAGGGGGGTAGAACTTGTAACATCCCGGAACCGGGGGTCTGACCACACCCTATACGTTTGGACAATCTATGGAACCAGAAAACGAACTTATGATCAAGAGTGATCAAAGAGAGTGTTCCGTAGACAGATAAGAGCTCAAGCTCAGCTGGAAAGGAGCTTGAGTTAAAGGAATCAGCTGGTAAGGAGTGTTTAGCTGGACAGTCAGTTCAGCTCAAGCTAGCTGAAGTGTCTAAGTGCGAAATGAGCAGGTCAGCTAGTGACACTAGCTGACCATAAGTGAATGGGCACAAGGGGAGAGATGTACCTTTTCGTCCAAAGGAGAAACCCATTCGTTTGGGAAGTTTCATGCGAATTCATGGCCTATAAATAGGCCATGAAGGGGCCAATTTTCGCACACAATTCTTAGAAGGAAGAAACCCAGATTTTTCTAAGGCAAAGGCCATTAAAATCGCGAGAATCAAAGAGAGTTCGAGGCCGGTTTCCTAGTGAGAGAGTCGGCGGTTGTTAAGGAGTTTGGTGGTGGTTGTGGAGCGAGCAAGGCTGCATCATGGTGGGTGAAACAAGCCGTGATCCGGGCAAGTCCACTTCGACCGCAAGGTTAGTCCGCGCCCATCCTTCTCTCGGTCTTAGGCCAAGCCGTTGGTCTTTGGCTGGTTAAGTTATGGCCGGATCACACTCTCCCTCCTTTCTATTTCTGGACCTTAGAACCGGGCTAGGGCTTGACGGTTTTAAGGTCGGCTTGGGTTATAAGCGCGATCGGCCATAGGCCATGATCGCATTGGTTCAGTCCGACGAGCGGATTGATCACGCTACGAGTCGAGACTTGCGGTGTGCGTGGATCGTACGGCATGTCGGGAAGACATGGCCGGATCATGGATGATCTGACGGTGCAACGAAGAAATGTTGGCCGGATCATAGTCGCACACGGTAAGGACCGAGCGTGAACGGTCGGGAGTTAGACCGGTCAGTCGCGGCTTGTCGGATGAGCATTGTCGGATCAACGGTTAAGTCGCGGGCCATGCACCGCGATTATGGATCGATGGTAACCGTCCGCGGAACCATCGCATCCGTTCGCGGTGAACAGTCGCGACCGTCCATACCGGACATGCGTCATGACCGCGGAGCGTCAGCCGTACATACGTGATATCCTTACGGATGATCGCTCGTCAAGTGCTAGACGGTTCATGGACATGCGCGCAGGACGGGACAGACGGATGGACTGGCGTGTGATCGCGATACGCGATGTCGTCGACACGGACGTCCGCACGGTCCATACGGACGTACGTGCGTACGTACCGGACGATCGTCGGTACGCGATAGCATGCATACGGCTGGACGCGACAGACGCGCATCGCGCATGTACTGATCCGTCCATGCGGATGGATGTACTGCCGAGACGCGGATCGCGGCACATGGTCTAACGCGTGCGATCATGGATCACGGTTATCGCCGCGGATCCGGTTTGGTCGTGACGCGGTTCAGTCTATGAACTTAGCCGATATAGGGAATTTAGAATGGGTTGGGTTTCGCGGTACACGGTTTGATGGTATATTCGAGCGGACAGTCGCGGATCATCTCCGGATGGTCGCGTCTGTTGGCTGATCGTCACACCCATATGCGAACAGTCGCGTCTCTTCGCGGACTGACGCAATGGTTCAAAGATCGCCAACGATCAGAACGTGCGGACAGCCGGTTGGACAACGAACGCGGCAGGACGCGAATGGCCTGACGAACAGGAACACGAGAGTGTTGCCGAGTACGCTTGGCGATGCTGCCGCATCCTCGTTGCGTCAAGCCATTGCGCTAATGGACTGACGATCGCGGTACGACCGAGAGACACTCGGTACGACCCGATTGATCGTGTAAGGTCATGACAAATGACGACTTCATTAGACTGGACGGATTCATGTCCTTTACACCGTTGGGATTGATCGGAAGATCAACCGCGGTTAAGTTCGGGCTGAAGAGAAGGCATGAGTTGGACCGTGGATTGGGTCGGGGAGATCATGTGGTCAAAACGCGTGCGGACCAGTCGATCAGTCAAAAGAACTGGGTCGACGGCCGACGGTACAAACCACGGATCAGACCATCCACGGGAATGATCGAGAGGATCATTCCAACTATTGTACTGATCGTTGTGGCTGGCAATACTAAGGAAACACAACAAGGTTAAGTCAAGGCAACAAAGGATAAAGGGAAAACGAGCTAAGGAATGATCGAGATGAAAAGGTGGTCAAAGGAAGGAACTAGAAGACCTCTTTTGTACATGGTCATGTGGGGATGGTTGGTTGAATGACTAGGTACAAAGGGGGCGTGTTCTATAAGCTCGATGAACGAACGAGTCAAGCTGAACGCGGAGTTAGCTTCACACCGGATTCACCAAAGGTTAAGGTACACGTTTCGAGAACTCTTCTATTGTTCTAAAGAATGGTTAGAGTTGAATAGGAGAATGAAAGGATCTAAGTTAAAGACTTAGGTTGATTGAATGGATAGTTGGAATTGGAACCTTGAAAGAGTTTTTGAGAAAACCAAGTAAGGTCATAAGAGGTTCTTGGACGGATCGTTCTTTAGAAGAACGATGTAAATGTTAAGTAAGGATTTCCGCTGCGTAATCTTAAGTATGAAGGATCTAAGACTAGGAGTCAAATAGTAGATCCGATGAATACTTAGTTCCTAAGAGAAAATTTTAAATAGGACGGGATTTCGGGAGGCTCAGGCCTGGGTTTGGCCTGACCACTGGAGCGCATCGACCGCGGCCTAGGAAGGCCGGGTCGGGGTGTTTCAGTTGCGAATTTAGCGACTAACTAGCGACTAAACATTTTAGCGACTATAGAGCGACTGCTTATTAGTCGCTATATTAGTCGCTCATTAGTCGCTACTGAGTCGCTATATTTAGCGACTAATTAGCGACTAATATTTACAAAATATAATTAATCGCTAATTAGCGACTAATATAGCGACTAATAAAATTAGCGACCAAGGATTAGCGACTAACTACTTTAGTCGCTATTGAGTCGCTAATTTATATTTAGCGACTAATTAAGTAATCGCTAAAACCCTGTTTTCTTGTAGTGAATGACCATTTTGTTTTTTAAGTATAAATTAGCCAACGAGAGTTTGGCTTTGGAGCAGAGAAGAAGCAATGAACGAAAGAAAGAGTGGGACTTAAGGGAAGATCTGTGTTCCTGCGAATCAAGGGGTATTTTAAGGCAGCAAACACATTATTATATTGTAAATTCTGATTTTAATCTATTTAAAAGAATTTGATTCTTTTAGGCCACTGCTTAAAATGAAAGTAACATTCCTCTAATCTAGGCTACCACAAGCCATTGTTGTCTAGATGATGTCATACCAATTTGGATCTCATTGATGAAAAAGGTTTTCCAACGGTAAATTTAACAAAAAAAAAAAATTGTTTGTACAATATAACTTCTATAAATTAATACTAGATATAATCATGTTTTAGTAAATTAATATGATTTCTTATTTTAATTAAATTTTAATTCATTTAATTTTTAATAAATATTAATTTTTCAAAAAATTAATAAAATAATAATGATTATAACAATGTTATTAAGTTATAAAAAATTATAGTAGTTAACATAAATACATGGTTATTAACAAATAAATTATCAATAGAGTTTAATAATGATGTTAGTTAGAGGTATTTAACAATTTGGATAGTATGTATCATGGGCGGAGGTAGGAAGAGAGTAGGGGGTTCAGCTGACCCCATTATTTTTTTTAAAAAACATATCTATTATTATTAAAACTAAATGACCCCACAAAAAAAAATGTTGACCCGTATCATAACTGCACAATAAAAAAAGAATAGATGTTATAACTAAATATTGTTTTATTAAAATTTGGGCTTATGAGTTTAAACCCAAATAAAATATTAATTAGTTATGTTTCTATTTTTGTAACTCAAACCAAAAAAAGGAACAAACCTAAACAAAAATTTTTTATCTACCTAATTTTCTTCCGAGACTAACGAGGCTCGTTCACTTGTCGTCTATTTTATCGTTTGATTATGATGTGTGTTTTATTAAACTGTATTGATTTTGACTCGTAGAAAACATTAAGAGTTTATGTTTATGATCTACAAATTGAATATTTTAAACATTTTTAATGTATTTTTTTTAACTTACTAGGTACCCAATAGATTGATTTATCAAAAAAAATCTCCATCAACAGATGATATTGATTTAGATGATTTATCGTATAATTCCAAAAAAAAAAGTTGTGGAATATCATCTTAATCAAAGAGATGAGGTAAAACATAAATATTTATTTAGAAGAATTTGTCCCTCATGATCATAGTTTTAAACAACGATTTATAAGAAATACATCAAAGCGGTTTAATTCCTTATTGGTTTGATCTATATGATAATTGGTTGAAATACAATGTCAAGAAAGAAAGAAAAACATATTGTTTGTGTTATTATTTGTTCAGTAACAAAAAAAAAAATGACAATGTTGGATTTGTGAAAGATGGATTTAAATGTTGGAATAAGTCTGAGAGACTCTCTAGTCATATAGGTAATCAATTTTTGAGTGATTGTCTTATTTGTTTTATCGAAAAAATATATTTGAAAATGTAATAAATTGAAATCGTGATAAAAATATTTCAAGCTATGAGTAATCATAGAGTATATTTGTAGTTTTTTCGGTAATTTTTATAAACTATATTTTTGATATATTTTTTTCTGCCCCCGATACAAAATATTTCTGGCTCCGCCACTGGTATATATACAATAAAAAATAAATTGACTCTATTTAGAAGTATTTTGAAGTATTTCTTATTTTTTCATATACCTAGAGCGTAGCAATAGTAAAAAGATAGTGATCCAAAACTCAAAAATGTTATGTTTGTCATGTTGTGCACTATAATATCTTAGAATCTATACTATTAGAACAATAAGGCTCTAAAAAATAAATCTTCCTTTGACGTGTTATTTATATGATATGTCTTTAAAATTATGTCTTTTTTAATTAAAGTATTAAAGACAATAATGTAATACTAAATTCTAACTAATTAATCATAATATATTGTAATATCTTTCATTATTTTAAATATAAATGTATATTTTCTTTTTTATTATAGTAAATCTAACAAATTTTTTTTTATCCATTTATTTTTAATTAACTAATTAATTTCGTAATTATATTATATATTTATGTGTAATCAATAATGATAAATATAATTAAATGAATTAATACACCAATTATGTTTATAAATTATTAAATAAATATAAAAGTTATATTTAAAAAAAAAAGAATTTATAACCCCCTAATTTATCAAATATACACTAGAAATTGTAACATACTTCATTTTAAGAAAAGTGAATTCTATAAAAAAATATTCAAATTATTATTACCTAATCAATAATTTATATTAAAAATTAATCTAAAATATTATACATATATATATATATATATATTTAAAATTGATAAAACGTAAAAGATCAACAATTAGTAAATATTTATATTATTTAAATATATAATTGACGGGCTAATTGATGATTATACGACAACAAATTTTTAGCGGGTTATTTTATACTTTTTATAATTTGAATACTATAAAAAAATATATTTTTTTTTATTACGGTACAACTCATATTAGAACTTATAATGCAAAATTGTTATTTTAATATCTTTATCTTTACGATATCTCGTGTTATATAATACACAATTCATTTTTAAAACTTAAATTATTAATTCACGCTTTATAATTCGGATTAAACTATTATAAATAAAATTATATTGCATAATTAAAATATTTAAATTACTAATAACAAAATAACTAAAATTTTACACTGCAAAGAAAAATATAACCGCGCTTAAAAAGCATGGATCAAAATCTAGTATACAATTAATATGTAAATTTGGTCTCGACTATTGATTAGATTGACTCCGTGTAAGAAAACAATTAAAAAAGGTAATCAATCTAATTAAAAAAAAAAACATGAATGGCCAAATGAGAGAACAACACACATGACCGAGAAGAGCATCTCCATCCATCGTGCAGCAAAAAGTGAGATGAGAGAGACACAAACAGAGAACCCCTGGTTCCCTGTGCCGCCGTTGGTCTCCGTTCTGCCCCCGCTGCTGTCACCGCCGGATGGTCTGCTCAACCTCCCAAACCCCCCTGACCCCCCAAACCCTCCCACCCCTCCTGACCCGTCCTACCTCTCCTCTTTCCCTCCTCTTTCTTCTTCCTCTCCTCCTTCTCTTCGTGCTTCAACTTCTGCTGTGGCTTCTCAAACCACCTCTAAAACTGGTCGTGTAGGATCTCTCCCACCTTTTCCCAAGAGTAGATCCAAGTTTCCTTCTAAAAACTGCTCTCTAGCTGCTTCGACCTCCTTTTTGGCAAACCAAATCCCTAAACTTACTGTTCATGAACAGTGCCAATCAACTATTCCTTCATCTACTTATCTGGTTAATACCTCAGCTCTTTTATCTTCCATTGTTAACTCTTTGTCAACCTCTTGCCCCTCCTCTTCCTCGACCTCTCTAACTACTCCTGAACCTTTACACTCCATCCCTGCTGCTACCTCATTTTCATCTTCCATTCTTCCTTTTCCCGTCTCTGAGCCCCAACCACTACCCACCACCCCTTCTCCACCCAACCCCGTTACTACTGCTCTTGAAAAAGTTCCCCTGGTTGAGAAAATACGTAAATCACAAGCAAGGGCTCTTCACAAAATTGATTCTTTCACTATATCTGAAACAGGCAAGCGAAGGATTAGGGTTCCAGATTCTGTCTATGAAAAAGGTGTTGTGGAGCACAAAGACTTCCTTGTTGGTTACTTCTTGGGAAAGGCTCCTTCATATACCCAAATTCAGAATGTTTTGAACCATATGTGGGGGAAAGGTGGAAGGCTGGAAATCCATTTTAATCCTTTACAAAGATCCATGCTAGTGAGAGTTCCCAATGAATTTATCCGAGAGAAGATTATTGAAAAAGGTGTGTGGTATGTTGGAACTTCTATGTTCAGAATCTATGAATGGAGTTCAACCCTTAAGGCGGACACTTCTGCGCTTACAGCTATCCCTCTATGGGCTCATTTCAAGAATGTCCCTTTCGACCTAATGACTATTGAAGGATGGAGCAGAATTGGTGGAGCTCTAGGAGAACCTAAAGAAGTGGATGAGTTTACCAGAAATCTTACCATTGTAAATGAAGCCCACATCAAAGTGATTGCTGACGTAACTGTTCCCTTGCCGGATACGGTGGAAATCATGAGAGAAGACGGCTCAATAAGAGAACTCTCGATCATCTACCCTTGGCTCCCTCCAATCTGTTCCCACTGTAAGGAAGTAGGCCATATAATGAAAAACTGTCTGCATACGGATCAATTGTGGGTGGAAAAATCTGTCAAGACAAACATACCTGTGGATAATGTGGCCACAGGAAAGGCTTCTGTGGCAGTAGAAAGTGTAGCTGCATCTGACTCATCATCAATCTCTGGTCTTGCTCTGAAGGATGTTCCTTATGTTGCTGAGAAAGCTACTCAACCTGACCCTCCACCTGTTGCATCTCTTGGTCAATCAGCTCCAAAATCAGTTCCTGCTCAAGAATCTGATACTCTTGCTCCTCATCTTAGATTGACAATGCCTGTGTCGACAGGACTAGACTGTTGGAATTGTGTCCAGTAATCTCGGTACTGTCTCTAGGAAGTAAGAGTATGTCAATGATCAGACATAAGTCATACAATGCTGGGGGTCATGATGGCTTGCTAGAGTCCGCTCATGATCTATAAGTCTTGGACTTATTGCCTTTATTGTATGATCCCATATGGGTCACACGCCTAAGCTAACAGAAAAATGTGTAGGAACGGCTTAGCAGAAGTACGGTAAAAGTGCTAGGCATTTACTGTACTAAGAGAGACTAAAGGGCCTGATTAAATCCATGGGATTTAATTAGAACTGAGAATTGGGCCCAAAAGCCCATGAGAACTAAAGGGAGTTTTAATGAATAAAACTTGACCTAAAGCTCTCTAATTCTTCAGTCTATCTGCGCCTCTTTTCTCCTCTCTCTGCGCCTCTCTCCTGCTCGGTCTAGCAGCCATTTCCTTGTGAAGCGTGTGTGAACCTTTGGAGGATTCATCCCTCGGTGTATCTCTCTGATCTGACCTGTTCTATTCCTTCCGCTGCAACAAACAGGTAAAAGGTGAGATCATCTAATGTTTCTATTCAAGAGAACCTAGATCCATGTTTAGGATGATCTGAATCTGTGAATTACATCAGGATCAACTGAACTATCCTACAGTGGTATCAGAGCCATTGGTTCTTAGGATTTCTTGTTTTAGATTCATGTTTAGGTTGTTTAATCTGTTTAGAAGTGTTTTGAATCCATTACTGATAAGAAAAACACTTAAGAATCAGAATTGAAATCTAAACACATTAATTGGATCGCAAAACCGAGCTATATGACTCGTGTGTATGCGATCGGCCGGTTCGATCAACCGAAGTGCGAACGTCGCATGGATCCGCAAGGATCGCATGGACTGCGTCGTCCGGTTGGATCGCTCGGCTGTAAGTTGGACGAGACGATCGCCGTATGCATGACGAGCCGATCGCATACGTCGATCGCGGATCGATCATATGGATCGCGTTGCGTCATGCCGTCCCGAGCGTGACCGAGAGCCGTGCGTTGTCCAGCTCTCACCCGCGTCGCGATCGTCCCGCCATCGTCCCACGATCGTCCCGCCTGACCCGAGCTAATCCGACCGTCCCGATCATTCGCAAGCGTCCCGTCCGGCAATCCGAGCGTCTCGATCTCGGATCGAGCATGCGGCTTGCGGCTGGACGGCTCTTGCTCGACCGGTTAGGGTTTTGGGTGAAATTGGGCCGGTTCGATTTCGGTTAGGTGGTTCGGTTTAAAACTTGATTAAAATCATCGTTCTGGTTTAATAAACAGATTTTAATAATTTTATTAAATCTGGTTAAACCAGGATAAGAAATCCAATGTCGAAAGAAATATTGGATTTAGTGCCTAAACCAGGAATTTCTAATTTGATTTGGTTGGACCAAATAAATTGAGAAATTACGGTTTAGTAAATAACCGGTTGACAATTGTGGTCATCGTAGTAATTGAAACTTGGTTAGACCAGTTTTAATGAACCAGACCGGTTATGTCAAATAATTGGACAATTGGGTCATGTCTTGGACATGGACCAATTCTTGGGCCTCGGGCCAAGAAGTTAAAACAATTGGGCCAGTTATTTGAGTCTTTCTTCAGATTAATTTAAAATCTATTTTATAAAATTATAAAGTCGTTTTTAAATTATAGTTTCCGAAATTTTGAAATTAGAAAGTTTCTTAAAATAGAAGTTTCTGGATTTGCGGGTTTTGGATTTTAAAGAAATTTCTAAAGTTAGAAAGTTTCCGGTTTTAGAAAGTTTCCAATTTTAGAAAGTTTCCAAAATAGTAGGTTTCCAAAATAGAAAGTTTCCCGAAATAGTAATCTTCTATTTTGGGAATGAATTTTAAATAAACCTACGAACCTCAAACAATATCAAGCGTTGGATGTCTTGTCCAGGCTATGTCAGCTGTCAAAGCCCATTCAATTGCATTCATGGCCTTACAGTGTGAGGATGTCTGTTTTTGCGTGGGTAAGACAGTTTGTGATTCATAAATGTCATTGGGAGTCCCAGACATTAATGATTACATGACTGTATAGTCTGGTTTTCTTGACTAGGCCATCGGGAGTCCCGGGCCTTGAGACATCAGAGTGGATTGGGCCTCGGGCCCAGATTCACAACCAAGAGTTATATCACGGATATAATTAGCCGATATAGGGCTTACCGATATAAGCTAAGGTTGGGTGACGGCCAGTGGCCCACTTTAATCTTAGTTATATGTGGATCTTGGAATCATTATATTCTATTGAGGGTAACTGATGTTATTGAATATAATGCGTGATTAATCATATTAATTTTAATGCGAGATTAATCATATTGAACATATTAACTAAAATCCTTTTATCTTAATTTTCAGTTATGACTAGCACAAACAATCAAAACACTTTCTCGATCCGGTCTGTCCTTGAGATGGACAAGCTGAACGGATCAAATTTCTTGACTTGGTCGCGGAACCTGAGGCTAGTCCTCAGACAGGAGAGAAAGGACTATGTCCTTGAGAGAGCTCTCCCCGTAAGGATCGGGTCCAATGCTTCTCATGCAGTATATGATGCTTGGAATAAGCATTATAATGATGCGGTAGATGTGCGTGGTCTGATATTGGCTACCATGGATTCAGACTTGCAGAAGCAATATGAGAACATGGAGTCGCCAATAGAGATGATCAGCAGCCTGAAATTGAAATTTCAGGAGCAGATAAGAGTGGAGAGATACCGGTTGGTTAAGTCTCTCACTAGCTGCAAGCTACCAAATGATAATCCAGTAAGTCCTCATGTCAGTAAAATGATGGGTTACATTGATAACCTGAGGAAACTGGATTATCCAGTTAGCCAGGAATTGGCAACTGAGATCATTCTGCAGTCACTGCCGTCAAGCTATGATAAGTTCGTAAGGAACTATATCAAGAAAGGCTTAACGAAGACGTTGACTGAACTACATGATATGCTCAAGACAGTTGAGCCAAACGTGAAGAGTACCCTGTACAATCTCATGAATGAGAAGGGTAGGTTTACTAAACCTAATGCTGACAAGGGTGAAGACAAAGTTGTCCAGATTTTGAATCATGGCAAGCGTGTGTCTTCTGAGCCCGAGTCAGATACCTCTTACGTTGGTAAGTGCTGCTACTGTAAGGAGACAGGGCATTGGAAGAGAGATTGCATTAAATTCATGGAAGATGATGAGGAATTAAAGTCGATATATGCGACCACTACCTCAGGTATTCATGTTATTACTTCAAGTTCTACCTTAAAGGTATTGGATACTGGTTGTGGCACTGATATTTGTGATAATATGCAGAGCCTAAGCAACAGTAGAACGTTGAAGAAAGGGCAAGTGAAACTGCATGTCTGGAAGGAGCTAGGGATGCTGCCTCAGCCGTAGGGTTTTTCACTTATAGATCCCTTTGAGGCTTGTTTTTGTATTAAGTAATTGCTACAAAGTACCTGCTTTAAGCAGTGTTGTCTTTCATTTTCTTGTAAGAATTTGAATGTTTTTCATTTTGATAAAAGACAAGTTTTGTTCTTTTGATCTTAATGAAATATTAATTGTAGCACCCTATTCATGGAATGGGTTTTATATCTTAAACCAAAGAGTGCTTAAATGTAACATAAATACCAAATTGGTTTAAATCTGATGAATTAAACCTGATTTTCTTGGCATAAATGTCTTGGTCACAGAGAGTAAGTCGGATTCAGAAATCCCATAGTTATGAACTGTTGGGCTCATTTGAATGAATGTCTTATGAGACTTGAATTCTGCTTACTAGACCAAAAGACAAAGGGCCCATCTTAGCCGAGCTAGAGAAAGGCCCAAAGGCTTATTGGAGATTGAACATACTCATGTATGTGGTCCGATGAGCAGTAATGCCAGAGAAAATTTTCTGTACTTCATTGTCTCGACTGATTAATTCAGTGAGTAAGAATGTGTTCATTTGATGAGACACAAGAAGGAATTCTTTGACATGGTCGAAAGAGTTCTAGAATGAGGTATAGAATGTGAGTGACAGAAGTATTGAGACTTTGGATTAGATCCAAGTGAGAATACTTAAGTCATCGATGGTGTGATCATCTGATTGAGTGTGAAGTCGTTTCACAGCTCATTTCTCCTGAAAAACTGAAGGTTTTTCTGTGAGAAAGAATCAGATCTTATAAGAAATGATTAAAGATGAGTCACACGAATCTTCCATGATATTATTTAAAGAATAACGCTCTAAAATATCTAAGTTTACGCTGAAATAGTTCCACAAATATCAGTTGAAAGACACCACGTAAATGTGGATTGGAATCGATCCAAATTTGTCTTTACTGAGTATTTGTAGTAGTGCTACTTCGCTGGTTGTCCTAGAGAAACTAAGGCTTGTTACTTTTACGTCCAATCTGTTTTCTAAGAAGGGAAGTTATTTTCCAAGAAGAACAGTGGGAGTAAAAGTATAACTCGAAGTTTTCTCAGGGAAACCAAGGCTCGGTACTTTTACGACCATTCTGTTTTCTAAGAAGGAAATTACTTTCCAAGAAGAACAGTGGGAGTAAAAGTACAACTCGAAGAAATTCGAGAAATACAGGAGGCTGCCGAACCTATTTACAGACTTCTGTAGAATCTACACCTGTGGAGCCTGAAGTTCGCAGATATGAAAGAATCAGTCACTAATACGAGAGTGATTTCTCGTCATTAGTTGAACCTGATGATCATTGAAAGTTCGCATGATCTGATGATCAACGAAAGCGACGAATCTGCGAAGTTCAAAGAAGTGAAAGTGAGCTCGGACTCCGAAAATTACATTTTGTGTAAGTTGACTTCATCGATCCATTCATGGATGGAAGCAAGCATATCGGAATAGGAATCTTCGTTCTGTTGAAGTAGTCAAGGTTTTGACTTGAACAGGAACGAAATGGAACTATGCGTTTACTAATAGATAAATGGGAGCGATATTGCATTTCTCATATTGTATGTCGATGACATACTGATTCTCGGAAATAACGTCCCAATGCTGTAGTCGGTAAAGGACTGGCTTGGGAGTTGGTTTAGTCATTGACATGGGTAAAGCCACGAAAGTCTTGGATTCTGGATCTAAAGATAGAGATCCAGAAGAGTTGGTAGGACAAAGTCAGGATTCTTAAATTGACAAAGTCCTACACGTTTTCAGCACTCCAAGAAGGGTTTTAAGCCAATGTCACATGGCAATACGTTAAGCAAGAAGCAGTGTCCTACGATAACTGCTGAGCTTGAATGCATGGGTAGGATTCATATGCGACGGCAATCGGATCTATCATGTATGCCATGACACGTACTTGTTTTGATATTGCTTTAATGTTAAGCAAAACAAGTAAAGACCAGTCAAATCCAGCAAAGAATCACTGGATTGCCGTAAAGAATATTCTAAAGTATTTGAAGAATACTAAGGATAAGTTCTTTAGGTAAAGAAGAAAGTGAGGTGCTACAAGTCGATAGAGTCTGAAAGGCAAGTTTCCAACAGACAAAGATGATTTCCGGTCACAGTCCGGATATGTCTTGTGTCTGTCTGGCGGTGCACGGCACTGTTGCTGACTCCATGACTTAAACTGAATGTTTCGCAGCTTGGGAAGCGGCGAAAGAGGTTGTTTGGAAAGAATAGTTCATCACTGAACTTGATGTGATTCCCAGCTTAGATGAGACTAGCTGCACATCAAAGATCCAAACACTTAGTGGAATAACCTATTCCGTAAGATAAATGACAGAGATGTTAAGTAGATCAGCAAGTTTCAACGAATGAGAACGTTGCTAATCTATTAACGAAGCCACTCCTTGAGCCTAAGCACGAGTCGCGGACTGTTGCTGTAGGATAAGTGAAATTAAGATGTAGTCTTAATTTCAGTGGGAGTAAGTAAAGGGCTTTATTTAGTTATTGATATGTTCTTGTAAAACATATAATGATGTTTAATGAAATTATTATTTCAAGATTATTTTAACTGTGATGAAATAATCGTTCCAAAATGAAATGAACCATTTTATAGGTCATCGAAGTAAATGACTTGATCTTGAGTCATCAAAGTCATTTAGCTTGGTCATAAGACCCTATATTTGATAGATGGTTTATATCATCCTGTCCCTAGTCAAAGGTTGTTGAAATTGGAACACCAACAACCGTGTGAGACTGGATTGGTACGTGACTTATGACAAAGTCTTAGTGTGTCATAGATGCGCGGCATCAAAGTCAGTACATAGGTGTATGTTGGGGAACATACGACCGGACAAGACCCGCTTATAAGAACTCTTCAGGATATTTATATCTGTGTCATAAGAGATTCTTACTACGACTATAGAGTATAGTCCTTAGACCTGAGTTCGCATGCATGTGACTGCACATGGACTGATGCACTTTGATCATTGTCTAACGCTATCGTTCTGCGATAGTTATAAGGACCTTGTTTGGGTACATTATGAAATGAGTAGTTTACAGTGATGGAACAAGACGGAATTTGTCCCTCCAATATAAATGGAGTGAATATCTCTAGGCCAATCGGAGATTTGAATACTGGAAAATGCATGGCCATGCTCAAACGGACTGTCCCGAGTCGTTTGGATTGTCAGTATCGAATCAGAGTCCGATGAACAAGATTAGGCTTTATAAGGATGACACTAATCTTGCCTTATGACTAATCGAGATATTGAGACAAAAGGATTATGAATACAGAGATTCCAGTACAAGTGGGAGATTGTTGGAATTGTGTCCAGTAATCTCGGTACTGTCTCTAGGAAGTAAGAGTATGTCAATGATCAGACATAAGTCATACAATGCTGGGGGTCATGATGGCTTGCTAGAGTCCGCTCATGATCTATAAGTCTTGGACTTATTGCCTTTATTGTATGATCCCATATGGGTCACACGCCTAAGCTAACAGAAAAATGTGTAGGAACGGCTTAGCAGAAGTACGGTAAAAGTGCTAGGCATTTACTGTACTAAGAGAGACTAAAGGGCCTGATTAAATCCATGGGATTTAATTAGAACTGAGAATTGGGCCCAAAAGCCCATGAGAACTAAAGGGAGTTTTAATGAATAAAACTTGACCTAAAGCTCTCTAATTCTTCAGTCTATCTGCGCCTCTTTTCTCCTCTCTCTGCGCCTCTCTCCTGCTCGGTCTAGCAGCCATTTCCTTGTGAAGCGTGTGTGAACCTTTGGAGGATTCATCCCTCGGTGTATCTCTCTGATCTGACCTGTTCTATTCCTTCCGCTGCAACAAACAGGTAAAAGGTGAGATCATCTAATGTTTCTATTCAAGAGAACCTAGATCCATGTTTAGGATGATCTGAATCTGTGAATTACATCAGGATCAACTGAACTATCCTACATAGACATGCTTCCCGTTTCTACCTCTCCAATTCTTGGAGTATCCTCTGCCCTTTCCCCTCTCTCAGAGATAAACCAAGTTCACTCCCGCTTCTTGAATGCTTGTCCACCAGTTCACCCTTCTCCTCCTTTATCCACACCAGAATTACTCTCTAATACCTCTTTGTTAGCCTCTTCAACAACCCCTCTTTTGCGATCTAAACATCATAAACGCTCCAATTCCTTACCCTCCACCATACCAACTAACCTTTTTTGTTCACCTAAGTCTCTCTCTTCTTTAGAGAAGACTTTCCCTCAATCCCAATGAATATAAAAACATTTTTTTGGAACCTCCGTGGTATAAACGATACGGAGAAGCATAAACCCTTTAATGCTTGGTTAAATTTGTATAAGCCCTCTTTTGGAGCCCTTTTAGAAACCCATATTAAGCTTCATAATCTCTCTTATGTTATGTCTAGTGCCTGTCCCGGTTGGAACTACTGCTCAAATCATTCCCAAGATGATAATGGTCGAATCATCCTTATTTGGAACTCCTCGGTTTCGGTACAGATTCTTCATCAGTCCAAACAATCGGCTTCTTATCAGATTCAGTTGCCTGGTACCCCTTCTTTCACCTTTACTGCTGTTTACGCTTCTAATGTGGCGGAAGAAAGGTCAGATATCTATGTGGATTTACTCCAGCTGCATCACAGATTCAATCTTCATAATGTCCCTTGGATCTTGGGTGGAGACTTAAATCAGATTATTCACTATAATGAGGACTCTCAAGATTCTACTAATGGCCTCACCTCGGATATGATAGAACTCAAAGACACTTTCCTTCAGCTTGATATATCTGATATCCGTTACCAAGGACCAACCCATACTTGGACCAACAACCAGCCCGCTCACCCCATAGCAAAAAAACTAGACCGGTTCATGTGTAACCCTATCTGGCTCTCTGCCCACCCTCTCAGCTCTGTAAACTTCCTTCCCCCTGGCCTTCTCTCTGACCACTGTCCAGCTTTACTTGACTTAGCCTGTCCTTTACCCCAAACTGGTTCCCGACCTTTTAAATTCTATAACTTCCTGACCAAGCATCCTGACTTCATCCGGACGGTAGAGACAGCGTGGTTGCAGCTTGGAGTCCCAGCACTTAACCTATCAAAGCTTTGTTATAAGCTCAGAGTTATCAAGGGTTCTCTCAAAAAACTAAATAGAGATAACTATTCACAAATTCAAGAGAGAGTTAAAACTACTAACGATTTACTTCTAGATGTGCAGGTTCAGGTTCTTGCTTCACCCTCTTCCCTTCTATTTCAGATGCAAAAAGAGTTGCAATCAAAGCTATCAATGCTGAGAACTGTGGAGGAGGCTTTTTTCAAGCAAAAGTCAAGTATTAACTGGTTGAAGGAAGGAGACTCGAACACAACCTTTTTCTTCAGATCTTGCGTTGCTCGAGCTGCGTTCAATGCAATCCGAATGTTCACACTACCTTCTGGTATTTCGGTCACTGATCCACAGCTTATGAGCGACTTGGCGGTCTCTCACTTCTCAAATATTCTGGCGCCAACAACACTCTCTCCTCTTCATGTCTCTACGCAGCTCATCCAGGGACTCATAGATTTTCGTTGCTCTGATGACTCAAAGCGTCTTCTTCAGTCACTGCCATCCGCTGAAACAATCCAGAAGACGTTATTCAAGCTGAATCAATCAAAATCTCCGGGTCCGGATGGATATTCTTCAGGGTTTTTCAAAGCGGCGTGGAACATTTTGGGTCAGGAGACAAACCAGTCAATTGGATGCTTCTTCGAATCAGGTTTCCTTCCTCCTGCAGTCAACTCTACAATTCTGGCTCTGGTTCCAAAAAAACCAGGAGCTACAGCCATCTCAGACTTCCGACCCATCTCGTGTTGCAACACCATCTACAAGACAATCTCTAAGATTCTCGTCTCCAAGCTCAAGCCAATCCTGCCTCATCTTATTCTTCCCAACCAGACTGCGTTTGTCCAAGGAAGATTGCTAATAGAAAATACAGTTCTAGCGGCAGACATACTCAATGGTTACCATAAAGATTCGGGTCCTAAACGCATAGCCATCAAAGTTGATATTGCCAAAGCATTTGACACAATCAGATGGGAATTCATCATGTATGTTCATCATGCTATAGAGATTCCAGACTTGTACCTATCATGGATCTATTCCTGCATCTCCTCTCCTACTTATTCAGTGGGTTTCAATGGAACGGTTAAAGTATATTTCAAAGGGAAAAGGGGTATTCGGCAGGGTGATCCCTTGTCCCCGTATCTCTTCGTCATAGCCATGAATTGTCTGTCCATAATGCTGAATGATGCGGCTATAACTGGAAAAATCAAATACCATAAGGATTGCGAAGCCTCAAAGCTTACTCATCTTTGCTTTGCCGATGACCTCTTGATATTTGTAGAAGGCTCTCTTCAGTTAGTTCAAAACACTCTACAAATCCTTAAGGACTTTGAAGCCCTCTCTGGTTTGGCCATTAGTGTGCAAAAAACTGCTTTCTACCCTTGTGGACTTTCTGAGCATGAATCAGAGATCATTAGTTCCTCCACAGGACTCTCAAGGGGAAACCTGCCCATCCGATATTTAGGTGTACCTCTAACCTCTAAGAAGCTTTCCAAGCTGAACTGCGCCCCATTAATCCAATCGGTGAAAGGAAAGATATCATCTTGGGCTGCTCGATCCTTGTCCTTTGCGGGGAGACTTCTTCTTATAAAATCAGTGATCAGCGGGATTACTCATTTCTGGTGCTCATCTTTCATACTACCCAAGTCTATTATCAAATCCATTAACTCTCTCTGTAACAGTTTCCTTTGGAGTGGTCAAACTGATCAGAAATTCTCAACTCGCGTTGCTTGGTCTTCTGTTACGAGGCCTAAGCTGGAAGGTGGATTGGAGATAAAGGATCTTATCACCTGGAATGTGGCGTCTTCTCTGAAGCTAATATGGCTACTGTTTTTTCGAAGCGGGTCGTTATGGGTTGGTTGGTTTAAACATGAAATTTTGGGTGGCTGCCTTAGCAACTTCTGGAAAATCAAGGAGAAACAAAAGCATCCGTGGCTCGTAAATAAATTGTGGGTGGAAAAATCTGTCAAGACAAACATACCTGTGGATAATGTGGCCCAAGGAAAGGCTTCTGTGGCAGTAGAAAGTGTAGCTGCATCTGACTCATCATCGATCTCTGGTCTTGCTCTGAAGGATGTTCCTTATGTTGCTGAGAAAGCTACTCAACCTGACCCTCCACCTGTTGCATCTCTTGGTCAATCAGCTCCAAAATCAGTTCCTGCTCAAGAATCTGATACTCTTGCTCCTCATCCTAGATTGACAATGCTTGTGTCGACAGGACTAGACATGCTTCCCGTTTCTACCTCTCCAATTCTTGGAGTATCCTCTGCCCTTTCCCCTCTCTCAGAGATAAACCAAGTTCACTCCCGCTTCTTGAATGCTTGTCCACCAGTTCACCCTTCTCCTCCTTTATCCACACCAGAATTACTCTCTAATACCTCTTTGTTAGCCTCTTCAACAACCCCTCTTTTGCGATCTAAACATCATAAACGCTCCAATTCCTTACCCTCCACCATACCAACTAACCTTTTTTGTTCACCTAAGTCTCTCTCTTCTTTAGAGAAGACTTTCCCTCAATCCCAATGAATATAAAAACATTTTTTTGGAACCTCCGTGGTATAAACGATACGGAGAAGCATAAACCCTTTAATGCTTGGTTAAATTTGTATAAGCCCTCTTTTGGAGCCCTTTTAGAAACCCATATTAAGCTTCATAATCTCTCTTCTGTTATGTCTAGTGCCTGTCCCGGTTGGAACTACTGCTCAAATCATTCCCAAGATGATAATGGTCGAATCATCCTTATTTAAAACTCCTCGGTTTCGGTACAGATTCTTCATCAGTCCAAACAATCGGCTTCTTATCAGATTCAGTTGCCTGGTACCCCTTCTTTCACCTTTACTGCTGTTTACGCTTCTAATGTGGCGGAAGAAAGGTCAGATCTCTATGTGGATTTACTCCAGCTGCATCACAGATTCAATCTTCATAATGTCCCTTGGATCTTGGGTGGAGACTTAAATCAGATTATTCACTATAATGAGGACTCTCAAGATTCTACTAATGGCCTCACCTCGGATATGATAGAACTCAAAGACACTTTCCTTCAGCTTGATATATCTGATATCCGTTACCAAGGACCAACCCATACTTGGACCAACAACCAGCCCGCTCACCCCATAGCAAAAAAACTACACCGGTTCATGTGTAACCCTATCTGGCTCTCTGCCCACCCTCTCAGCTCTGTAAACTTCCTTCCCCCTGGCCTTCTCTCTGACCACTGTCCAGCTTTACTTGACTTAGCCTGTCCTTTACCCCAAACTGGTTCCCGACCTTTTAAATTCTATAACTTCCTGACCAAGCATCCTGACTTCATTCGGACGGTAGAGACAGCGTGGTTGCAGCTTGGAGTCCCAGCACTTAACCTATCAAAGCTTTGTTATAAGCTCAGAGTTATCAAGGGTTCTCTCAAAAAACTAAATAGAGATAACTATTCACAAATTCAAGAGAGAGTTAAAACTACTAACGATTTACTTCTAGATGTGCAGGTTCAGGTTCTTGCTTCACCCTCTTCCCTTCTATTTCAGATGCAAAAAGAGTTGCAATCAAAGCTATCAATACTGAGAACTGTGGAGGAGGCTTTTTTCAAGCAAAAGTCAAGTATTAACTGGTTGAAGGAAGGAGACTCGAACACAACCTTTTTCTTCAGATCTTGCGTTGCTCGAGCTGCGTTCAATGCAATCCGAATGTTCACACTACCTTCTGGTATTTCGGTCACTGATCCACAGCTTATGAGCGACTTGGCGGTCTCTCACTTCTCAAATATTCTGGCGCCAGCAACACTCTCTCCTCTTCCTGTCTCTACGCAGCTCATCCAGGGACTCATAGATTTTCGTTGCTCTGATGACTCAAAGCGTCTTCTTCAGTCACTGCCATCCGCTGAAACAATCCAGAAGACGTTATTCAAGCTGAATCAATCAAAATCTCCGGGTCCGGATGGATATTCTTCAGGGTTTTTCAAAGCGGCGTGGAACATTTTGGGTCAGGAGACAAACCAGTCAATTGGATGCTTCTTCGAATCAGGTTTCCTTCCTCCTGCAGTCAACTCTACAATTCTGGCTCTGGTTCCAAAAAAACCAGGAGCTACAGCCATCTCAGACTTCCGACCCATCTCGTGTTGCAACACCATCTACAAGACAATCTCTAAGATTCTCGTCTCCAAGCTCAAGCCAATCCTGCCTCATCTTATTCTTCCCAACCAGACTGCGTTTGTCCAAGGAAGATTGCTAATAGAAAATACAGTTCTAGCGGCAGACATACTCAATGGTTACCATAAAGATTCGGGTCCTAAACGCATAGCCATCAAAGTTGATATTGCCAAAGCATTTGACACAATCAGATGGGAATTCATCATGTATGTTCATCATGCTATAGAGATTCCAGACTTGTACCTATCATGGATCTATTCCTGCATCTCCTCTCCTACTTATTCAGTGGGTTTCAATGGAACGGTTAAAGGATATTTCAAAGGGAAAAGGGGTATTCGGCAGGGTGATCCCTTGTCCCCGTATCTCTTCGTCATAGCCATGAATTGTCTGTCCATAATGCTGAATGATGCGGCTATAACTGGAAAAATCAAATACCATAAGGATTGCGAAGCCTCAAAGCTTACTCATCTTTGCTTTGCCGATGACCTCTTGATATTTGTAGAAGGCTCTCTTCAGTTAGTTCAAAACACTCTACAAATCCTTAAGGACTTTGAAGCCCTCTCTGGTTTGGCCATTAGTGTGCAAAAAACTGCTTTCTACCCTTGTGGACTTTCTGAGCATGAATCAGAGATCATTAGTTCCTCCACAGGACTCTCAAGGGGAAACCTGCCCATCCGATATTTAGGTGTACCTCTAACCTCTAAGAAGCTTTCCAAGCTGAACTGCGCCCCATTAATCCAATCGGTGAAAGGAAAGATATCATCTTGGGCTGCTCGATCCTCGTCCTTTGCGGGGAGACTTCTTCTTATAAAATCAGTGATCAGCGGGATTACTCATTTCTGGTGCTCATCTTTCATACTACCCAAGTCTATTATCAAATCCATTAACTCTCTCTGTAACAGTTTCCTTTGGAGTGGTCAAACTGATCAGAAATTCTCAGCTCGCGTTGCTTGGTCTTCTGTTACGAGGCCTAAGCTGGAAGGTGGATTGGAGATAAAGGATCTTATCACCTGGAATGTGGCGTCTTCTCTGAAGCTAATATGGCTACTGTTTTTTCGAAGCGGGTCGTTATGGGTTGGTTGGTTTAAACAGGAAATTTTGGGTGGCTGCCTTAGCAACTTCTGGAAAATCAAGGAGAAACAAAAGCATCCGTGGCTCGTAAATAAATTGATCCGTATGAGGCACCTGATTTATGATTGGATTAAGGTAAAGGTAGGGAATGGAGCAGACACTTACTTCTGGCTAGATCATTGGTCTCCGCTGGGAAGCCTTAGCAGTCTTTTCAGTAATGATCCAGCCTTCAGACGAACCATCTCACCAGATGCAACACTTCAGGACATCTACAGAGACGGGAATTGGCTTATTCCTGCAGCTAGATCCGACAATCAGGTTTCTCTGCAAGCCTATCTATCAACCATTAGCTTATCAAATGTTCAGGATAGTTATGTCTGGGAACCAGCCAATATCGTCTCCAAAACGTATATCACGGGTCAGATATACTCTCTTCTCCGTTCCCCTTTGCCTGCAGTATCTTGGTCACGGGTCATTTGGAACTCAGGAGGGATTCCAAAACACAGCTTCTTGGCTTGGTTGTTTAATCTGGATCGTTGCCCTACTAGATCGAGGATGATTTCCTGGGGATTGCAAGTGGATCCGAATTGCCTGCTATGTAATCATACTTGGGAAGACAGAACTCACCTACTATTTGATTGCAACTATTCTTGGACGATTTGGTCTCATATTGCTGCCAGGTGCCGCTTGACTGCTTCAAGGGACTGGAACTGTACTATTTTGATGTTAGAGAACTTAACGGGAAACAAGAATCACCGGAGAGTCACTCTAATTGCTTGGCAAGCAGTTATATACTTCATCTGGTCAGAGAGAAATACGAGACTTCACCGTCGAGTATGATGAATAAATGATCTAATTTATTTTCTTTGAAGTGTATGTCACTTAATGAGAGAAATGTTGTTGTCAAGACTAAGCGACCAAAGGATAGACACTAGTCTCATAACAGAGAAATTTTCAATCAATGTTATTTTAAAATTCAAGTCAACAGGCAAAACAGTATTCATCAGCGCATAATAAAGATTACTAACACCGTTTAAAATGATCATTTGGGGTTAGGATGAGCATAAACAGAAACATTCGAAATTCAAGGAAACAATCTGCATGAGTCTCAAACCTATGTTGATCTACAAGAGACTACAAGATACATCCATTCAGAGAATGATACACCTTATAATACATACAAGAACAAAACTAAAGAGATTACCAAGACCGTTTAGAATGATGATTAAAGGGTTAAGAACATAAAACAAAACAAAAACATTCAATATTCTGAAACTACTACCACAATCTGCATGAGTCTCTATCCTAGGTTGATCTACTACAAGATACGTCTATTTCATAAATGATATAATACATATAAGAACCAAAATAGAGATGAGAGAGACTACAAAACACTGTAAACAGACTAGAGGTACCATCAACAGAAACCAACAATAAACAATAGACGACATGATAGCCTACCAAAATGCAAGAAACAAATCTTGTAATCCAAAACAAAACTAAAAGAATATGCAGAAATCATTATTGTTTATGTACATACGCATCTAAATTCAAATTGTCTCTTACAATTTTATGTAATAGTAACTCAATGTGCAATTTTATACATAAAGCTGTATAATTTTGTACATAAACTAGTGACGAACTTCCGAGTCTATCAATCATACAAAATCGAGAAAGATTAATTGCACATTTTAACAGCTACATCAGTAAATTCAATAGAGTTCCAACCTACAATAGGGATAGACACAATTTCATAACAGAGACATTTTCAAATCATTGTTACTGTAAAAACTCAATTCAACAGGTACAGTTTATAACATGCAACACAATAATCACCAGCATACGATGCATAATTCCAGAAATTGTAAACATGTCATTTCACATGTTTAGAATGATCACCGAGGGTTTAGAGCATAACACAAAACAGATTCATTCAAGATTCAAAGAAACTACTACCACAGTTTACAGGAGTTTTTCACATACGTTGATCTACACGTTACATCCATTTCAAGGATAGAGACCTTGTGATACATAATATAAGCACCAAACAAGAAATAACAAATAGTTTTCTAATCAAGATAAAGAGTAATGCAAAACAGTGTAAACACAGTTAATGTAATACAAGATACTAAATCAAGGATAGTTAATAATGATTTCAAAATAGTTACTCTTTAAGAAATACTTCTAGTTCTCAATAATGCTCAAATGGTCTAATTTCTTTTCTTTTTACGTATATATATCACTTAATGTTGTCAAGGATAGTTAATTAAGCAATTCCTCACCGATACGATACCAATGAGCAAAATTTTGTCAAGACTCAGAGACGATAGACATAACAGAAAAATATTTAATCACTGTTATTGTAAAAATTCAAGTCAGCCTGTACAATATATAGTCTTTTTTTTTTGTCACAAAGATTATATTAAACTTAGGTAAGACTGATTACAAGTAGAAGGCTCATTGCCAGCGAGTACAAACTACTTGTTACATAATTGAAAATCAAAGCACTAAAAGGATAGATTAAACGGTTTAAATCAAAGACATAAACCGGAAGCTTCTTCAAAAGGGCTTCTAGATTGATCGGTGTTAACTCGATCTGTTCTTCTGCCAATATAGGCTTAAGGAAGAAAAGTTAGCTCTTGCAACAAAAGCTGCAATAAAGACTAAGCGTTGAAAGGCATTCTTCATGAAGAAGAAGATTGGTGAGAAAGTTCTCTCCACAAAGGAGGAAATTGATGGGAATGGTTTCTCCACAAAGGAGGACAATGATGAAAATGATCTCTCCTATAGGGAGGAAATTAGTATGCCTCTTAGGCCAAGTGAGGTTAAAAAACCCAATGAACAAATAGATTTATCCCGGTGCAAAGAACCACGTTGGAACAGGTTGACTAAAGTCAAACCGGCAAACTTCTTAGATGGGCTGGAAGTTGGGCTGGAAACCCTAGCAAAAATTATGGATAAGGCCCATGAGAGATATGCTGCACAAGGGGGAAGATGTTGGTCAGAGAGAAGATGTTCGCCGGTCATGATGTATTTCCCCGGAGGAGCGGTAGAGTCCGTCTCCGACCAGCTGGTGAGGCACGCCTTGGCTGCGGTTAGGATGGGGATTTTGCTTTGCAGCACTGACGAAAGTGGGCCAGTATGGAGAGGACCGGTGGAGCAGCGTTGCAGTGAATCTGAACAGCCGGACAGATCTGGTGAGAGCGGCGGTGAGGGAGATTCTGACGCCACCGGAGAAAGTAAAAACACAGCGGAGGAAGTGGCGACGCCAACAGCCGGACCGGTGAGCCAAATATCGAATACATGCGAGGTACTACGGCATGTGGTGATTGTGAAGATTCTTCGGGATTCACCCGAGAAAAGTTCAGATCCGGTGAGATTAAGTCGGTAAGCAAAGAAGGAAGTAGCCACCATAGAAGTCGCCGACGTCAGAACCGGAAGAGAGAGGTTGAAGCGGCTTGATTGCTCCCGTCACTCCATATCAGCAGATGCAGAAGAAGACAACTCGGGAGCAGAGGCAAAGCAAAAGACGAGACAAGCTAGAAGAACGAAAGGAAACAAAGGAGAGTGAAGGAGGAGGCGACGCCGGCAGAGCAGAGGCTCGCCGGCGTCGGAAAACGGATGCAGATCTGGGTCCTCGATAGGAGCGTCAGGGAGAGCGGATAGGGCTTTAACTTTTCTCTTTCCCTCAGAATGTCAATATCGAATCATACAATATATAGAGTCTAACACAGTAATTTTCATCGTACAATGCAGAATTGTGAAGATGTCGTTTCACAAGTTTAGATTGATCATTAAGGGCTGGCAGCATAACACAAAACAAAACATTCACGATTTAAATAAACTATAGCCACAATCTGCAGGAGTCTCTCACCTACGTTGATCTACTAGATATGCCAGGATACATCCATTTCAAAAAAAACCAGAGACCTTATAGTATACAAGCACCGAACTAAAAATAATAAATATTTTTCTGATCAACATACACTATGTAGGAGGATCATAACACAAAATAAAAACCTCAAAATTCAAGGAAACTACTACCACAATCTTCAGGAGTCTCACCTATGTTGATCTACAAGAGACTCCAAGATACATCTATTTCATACAAATGAGAGTCCTTATAATATATACAAGCACCAAACTAATTACTAACACCATTTAGAATTATCATTGAGGGTTAAGAGCATAACACAAAGCAAATCATTCAAATTTCAAGGATAATACAATCACAAACTGCAGGAATCTCTCACCTACGTAGACTCCAAGAAACACTTATTTCATAAAATGAGAGACCTCATAATACACACAAGCACCAAACTAAAAGAGATTTACTAACACAGGTTAAAATTACCACTGAGCAGAAACATTCAAGATTCAAAGAAATTACTATCACAGTCTGCAGGAGTCTCTCACCTATGTTGATCCAAGAGACTCCAAGATACACCTATTTCATAAACTGAGAGACCTCATAACACATACAAGCACCAAAAGGATCTTTTAGATATCAGTTTGTAGAATCTGAGGGATGCTAGGTCAATGAGAGAGATGTTGTCAAGACAGCTTAAGAAACATTTTTAGTTATATAGAGAGATTAGATCTTCCTTCATTTCCAATTTATTTACCTTTACGTCTATATCACTTAACATCAATTTATAAGAGAAAAAAATTCAAGAAACGCATATACCTTAACAAAGCCTTGTCGTCAATATGAACAGTTTTTGATGTACATACCTGAAACAAATGAAATTAGTCTTTACTTCATGTTTGTGTGATTTTCATAATTTTATAAACTAAATAAATTACAAAACAAGATTGAAAAGCACATATCTGTCAAAGAAATCTGCTACACTTGAAATCTCCACTCTCGAACAATTTGAGCACCTTTTGAAGCACATACATACCTGAGGAAATCAGCATTAATTAGTCTTTACTTCACTTAAAATGCATCATACTTACCTGTAAGTAGTGAAGTGAGGAATCAATTTTCGGTTCATAGTCTCTGTAGTGAGACGTGGTTTAAGTTGTTGGTCGTTTTTACCATCCAACAAACCAAAACCAACTCAATTTTCAGTTCAGTCTCTCTGTCTTAAGACTTGGTTTTAGTCGTTGGTCGTGTTACCATCCAACAAGCCAAAAACCGACTCAATTTTTGGTTCATAGTCTCTTGTCTTAAGACTTGTTTTGTGCAGTTGGTCGTTTTTAACCATCCAACAAGCCAAAATTGTCTGAAGCACTTTGCCAGGGAATTGGAGTAAGGAGACTATTTTTGATTCATAGTCTTTGTTTTAAGACATTTTCTAAGCCGTGGGTAGTGAGGTAATGAATCCGCTATAACAACATTCATTGCCTCAAAGACTTTTTTGTAAGCCGTTGGTCGTTTTATCCATCCAACGGATTCATAACCTTTGTGATTCTTTTATAAGCCATTTAGTCTTTGCCTAACGACTTTTTATAAGTCGCGAATTACTGTAAGTAAGATTTTATTCAGTCTTTGCCTTAAGACGTTCTTTAGCAGTTGGCCGTTTTTCGAAGCCGTGGGTACTAGTAAAGCCATGAATCCGTTTTCAATTCATAGACATTGCCTTAAGACTCTCTTTCAAGTCGTTGATCATATTCTCCATTCCATCCAACAAGTCGTTGTCAATTACTTTTTCTAGATTCACAATCTTTGTCTGAAGACTCTTTATTAAGCTGTGGGTATTAAATAAAGCAGCAAATCGGTTGAGATTCACAGTTTTTGTCTAAAGATTCTTCATAAAGCCGTGGGCAGTATTATTGTCTGTTCTAGATTCACAATCTTTTTGTCTGAAGACTCTTTATTAAGCTGTGGGTAATAAATAAAGCAGAAAATCTGTTGAGATTCACAGTTTTTGTCTAAAGACTCTTCATAAAGCCGTGGGTAGTAAAGCAGTAAATCTGTTTTAGATTCACAGTTTTTGTCTGAAGACGCTTCATGAAGCCAGCCGTGGGTAGTAAGTATTGTCTAAGCGGTGGGTAGTAAGTATTGTCTAGATTCAGCCTTTGTCTAAAGACTTTTCATAAGCCATGGCTAGCAATATTGTCTAAAGACTCATAAGCCCGTTTTAATTCACAGTCTTTGTCTAAATACTTTTCATAAGCCGTAGGTAGTAGTAATGTAAGGAACCTTTTCAACTTATGGTCTTTGCCCGAAGTCCTTTTAAGGTGTTGGTCGTTTTTTCCATCCAACAAGCCAAAACCGACCCAATTTTCGGTTCATAGTCTATGTGTTAAGACAATTTGTAAGCCGTCGGTCGTTTTTACCATCCAACAAACCAAAACCGACTCAATTTTCGGTTCATGGTCCATGTCTTAAAACTTGGTTTAAGTCGTTGGTCGTTTTTCCATCTAAGGCGACAAAATCTGTCGGCTCATAGTCTCTGTGTTTTAAGTTGTTGGTCGTTTATCCAATCCAACAAGCCAAAAACCAACATGTGGTCTTTGTCTAAATAATTTGCCAAGCGTTATCGTGAAGTAAGGAGTCTCTTTTTGATTCAGAGTCTTCCTCTTAAACTCTTTTCAGCCGTTGGCCGTTCTTTGTTGAACGATTTTTTTAAGCCTTGTGGATATTGTATTGACTTTCTTTTTTTTTTTGGTCAATTAACAATCTTTGTCTAAATATTTCATATATAGGCCGAGGGTAGAAATATTGTCTAGACTCTTCATAAGCCGTGGGTAGTAAATCAGTGAATACGTTTTCAATTCACAGTCTTTGTCTACAGACTTTTCTAAAGTGTCGTGGGTAGTATTGTTAAGTAAGGAGCTAATTTCAATTCATAGTCTTTGCCCTAAGACTTTTTTAAGCCGTTAGGTGTTTTTTTCTTATCATCCAACAAGTTGAAAACCAATTCATAGTCTTTGTCTGAAGACATTTTCTAAGCCGTGGGTAGCGAGACTATCACATTCATTGCCTCAAAACTTTTCTTAACGCTTTTTGTCGTTTTTCCTTCCGACACATTCATAGCCTTTGTCTAAAGACTCTTCTTAAGCCGTTGGCTGTTTATCCATCCAACATATTCATAGTCTTTGCCTACCTTTTATAAGCCGTGGGTGAAGTGTTGCATCTGTTTTCAATCAAAGTCTTTGTCTAAACACTTCATGGGTACTTAACTTAGTAAAGTAATGATTGACCTTTTTAAGCCGTGGGTGAAGTGTTGCATCTGTTTTCAATCATAGACACATTTTATAAGTCATGGCCTTTGACCTTTTATAAGCCCGTGTTACTGTAAATTAAGGAATCTTTTTCAATTCATAGTCTTTGCCTTAAGACGTTTTTCCATCCAACAAGTCTTTTCCTTTTCCTATAAACTTTTTCGAAGCCGTGGGTACTTTGTAAAAGCAGTGAATCCGTTTTCAATTCATAGTCTTTGTCATATTCAATCTTTGTCTAAAGACTTATAAGCTGTTTTCAATTCAGTCCTTGTCTTGAGACTTTTCATAAGCCGTGGGTAGCAATATTATGCAAATACTCATAAGCCGTGGGTAGAAGAAATGCAAGGAACCTTTTTCAACTCATAGTATTTGCCCTAAGACTTTTTAAGCCGTTGGTCGTATTTTCCATCCAACAAGTTGAAAATCAATTCATAGTCTGTCTTAAAGACATTTTTAAGCCGTGGGTAGTGAGGTAATGAATCTCCGTTATCAGTGGTTGTTTCCTTCCAACACAATTCATAACCTTTGTTTAAAGACTTTTTTTTTTTTAAAGAAGTTGGTCGTTTTATCCATCCAACACATTCAGTCTTTGTCTGTCTAAAGGCTTTTTGTAAGCAGTTGGTCGTTTGATCCATCCAACGCATTCAGTCTTTCTAAAGACACTTTTAAGCCGGTGGTCAATTTTGTAAGCCGTGGGTACTAAGGTATGACATTGCCTCCAAGACATTTTTAAAGCCCTTGATCTTTTTTTCCTTCCAACAATTTTATAGCCTTTGTCTAAAGACTTTGTAAGCAGTTGGTCGTTTTATCCATCCAACACATTCATAGTCTTTATCTGTGTAAAGACTCTTTTCGTAACCCGTTTGTCGTTTAATCCATCCAAAGCATCCATAGTCTTTATCTAAAGACATTTTCTTAAGCCGGTGGTCTTTTTTGTAAGCCGTGGGTACTAAAGTATGTCATACTTTCCATCCCCTAACATCTTTTGCTTAGACATGCACTACCAACCAGGTGATGACTTCACGCAACGGGACAATGTCCCCAAATAAGAATCTGACAGAACACTATTACATTAGTGTCTGCATGTGATCTTTTTGGGGTTTGATAAAACAAAAACAAAAGTAAGAAACACCGGTAGATGACTGTCAACCGAATCTACTGAGTTTGATAAAACCAAAACCAAAAGCAAAGCAAATACGCTTTGAAATCTTTTAAAAAGAAATCAAACCAAAAAAGTATAATGACTAAACCAGTGAAAGAGAAAGTAAAAGAACTTATCTTCAATTGCTTTAGTGTTTCAATCCAAAGTTATGATGTAATGGAATCTGTCAATGATGGCTTCTCCACACTAACATACTGCAGAAAAAAAGAAACAAAAACAAAGGGAGAGGCAGGCGTTGTTACTTGTTCGGTGAAAACAACAAATCTTAGAACTCAACACAAATGTCTATCCGCATCAACCCTTTTAACTAAAGTAATCTCATTGTTCTATTTCCATCTTTCAGGCTGTAAATATCTATTCGCTTTATATAACCAAATTTAAGTCCACTCCAGCAATCCATGACTAGAACATCAAATATCCCAAATCTAAAGCACGATCGATCAAACTTTACAGATTCCAAAATCCACAACTAGAACAGATCGAAACAATATTCTGATTCCAAAATCCCAAAAAACATGGTCAGATGTGTTCGTCCTCGTTCGATTCCATACTCAAAGATAGAAGAACATAAAAACGGGAAACTCTAGCACAAGACAGAGAAGTACCTCAATGACGAGTTTCTTTGGGATTACTGATTCCAAAAGTAGATTCATGATGAACGATTACGGAAACTCGAAACTCTAAAACAAAATCCCAAAAGGAGGACGAAACCCTAAACCCGATCGCATCAGTTTCACGCGAACAAAAACCAAATTCACAATCTATAGAGAGAAATCGAAAGAAACTTACTAATCTAAGAAAGAACAAAAACAATTCTTCGAAGAATAGAGAATTCGTCAAGAAAACAAGATCGTGAGAGAGAAAGAAAAAGAAAAAAAAAGAATTGGGAAAAAAGAAAGTGAAGAATTGTAAAAAAAATTTCCTCTGATAATGCTTTTATTTATATACTAGGAGAGAACCCGCGCAAATGCACGGCTTTTGCTTGACTTTATTGATATTTAATATATTTTAATATATGTTTTGAGTATCAATATTTTATATGTTTTTAATTTAAAAATTTGTATTTTTCTTTTTATATAATTATAATGAATTTAAAAGAGAATATGCGCTAACATACGAATATTAATTTAATTTATTTTATAAATAAATATTTTTAATTATCCATTTTAATGAGCTTTTAAAAAAAATATTTCCTTCTTAAAAAATATTTGATATATATACTTGTTATATATACATTTTCATTTTTTATATGTTCTTATATTCTATATAATTTCTTGTTTTATTATCATTTTATTTCATTTTGTAACATTTTATTTCATTTTGTGACATTTTATTTCTATTATTAATAATAATTATTTATATATTTTAATATTTTTGTTATCATTTGATATTTCTTTAATTTTTATATATATTTAATTGATTTTATTTTATGTTCTTATATTTTGTATACTTTTTTATGATCATTGTATCTTATTTTTATAATATTTTTTTCTATTCGTAATAATTATTATTTTTATCATTCATATTTTTGTTTTATAGTTCTTTGTTTATAGTTTTTAATTATTGTAAACTTTTTTAATAATGTTATCTTTACTTTTAGTCTTATAAGATCAATTTTATTGAGATTTGTTTATTTTTGTTTATTTAATACATAAAATATGGAAGATGTATTTAAAATATATAATATTTATATATTTATGAGATTCTAAATTAAATTCAAATTTAAAATTTATGTTTACATAATTTTAACTAATTATATTTAAATTAAATAATCATACATTAAATAGATATTTATTTATTTTAAATAATGATGTGAAAAATGTTGCTTTAAATTGACCAATCAAAGGGGGCTGATGTGGCGGCTTGAGAGAGCCCCCCTTCTCCTATTATATATAGGATTGTTCGTCTTTGTGGCAATTGTTTCCAAACGGAAATATTTTCAAAGATAATTACAATCGAACCACAAAACCGAACCGGTTTGAGATCTTTTGTTGATCCTTAAATAACGGTCCTGCATTTCTGGCCAAAGAGAGTTTGGCTTTGGAGCAGAGAAGAATCAATGAAAGAAAGGGTGGGAGCTAAGGGATTCTGAGTGAAAACATTTTGAATTTTGATAATTATGATTTTAAATATTATAAGGCAGCAAACACATTATTGTAAATTGTGATTTTAATCTATTTAAAATAATTTGAATTCTGCTTAGGTCATTACTTAAAACGAAATGAATTGATTATTCCTCAAATCTTGGATACCACAAGTGATTGTTATCTAGATGAAACCGATGTTAATTACACCCAATGTATCTTATTTGTAAAGTAATAGCAATCTAATATCTTTCCAAAATATTTTTGTAATTATGTATCTTTTTAGTGATTTTTAGGAGTGCAATGTCTAATTAACCCTACTCAGAATGCCAACTAAAATGAGATTGGTTAGCTTCTAAACTAGTTAGTTTTAAAGGTACTTTTGAATTGCACTGGTTAGTTTCTTTCTAAGATTTCAAGCTAGTTAGACTTTTTTCTTCTGAATCAGATTCCAAATTGTTGGATTTTATTAGCTTGGCAAAGAAAACAAATTCATGGGAGGCAAGAAACTCGAATTGTGAAGTCGATTTAACAATTCATGGCCGATGAAGAACGTCCCCCCCCCCGTAGGAGATTTGTCTACGTAGAAGCTTTTTCGCCGGTCAAATCAGCATCCTCTTCCACTAAAGTAAGCTCGCTGCCGATTGTAATTTAGATTTGTCATTTACATCGTCATCGAGTTTTATCACCTTCCTAGGTAGGAAAATCTTTCATCGGTGAAAACAGTGCCGCTCTATGTGCAGGTGTATAGGTTCTAATGAGGTCGAACATGGAAATGTTCAAAACAAGTTTCTGCCGATGGTGGATGGCTACGATTTTCAAACTATATGATCTAGAATTGCACACGAATATATAATAATAGCGAGCTTAATACTAGTATTTGATGTACAAGTATCTTGGTCTGTCTCATAGCATAAGATCTAGAATCCAAATTAACTATCTATCAGTTTTTGTTTTTTACCGATATATTTATAACTATCCGTCAATACTGTAAACAATGGATGTTTTTTACATCCTCTTTCACTACGCCTTCATATTCGGCTTAATATGTTTTCTGATAGGTCAAACTATATCCCTATTCTACTGCAAATGCACAGTTATGCGAATGTAGTATTTTAGGGTATCGTATCCACAAAGACTCAAGTTTCACACGATAGACTATATGTCTTTCAGTTAAGCTAAGCCAACCAAGAGAAAGCAGTAAACGAATGCAAGTAAATTCAAGTGTGTTTTCAATGGAAGAAAGGCGTCAGACTTAGGAAGTTCTCGGGAATTATACAATGTCAGATACTTAACTAACCGGATTCAGATTAAGCACAAGTTCAAGAACTAGAAACACAATGATAAACAATCCAACTCTCGCTGAGATTATTTCTATATCTAACAACCTAGCGATCTAAATCTCTTTGTAATCCTAGAGTTCCAGACAAGCATTAGAAACAGGCTCTTCGGTTCACAATTCTCCTAAACCAAATCTCTTTGTATCTAGTCAAATTGCTCACACTAAGTTAATTCAGATTATAACTCACACTCTCGCGCTAAGTTAATTATCTCAGATATAAATCCTAGATGATCAGTCCAGAATCCAGTATTAAGCGCAACTTTGGTGATGAACGAATAGATTTAGAATCCTAATCAATTAGTTATCTAAACATGCATAAAAACCTTATGAGAATTCCTAAATCTAACTAGGTTACTACTCAGACATATTATCAGATAAACAACACATCATTGAATAGAAAACCAAAGACTGAATAGATAGATAAAAAGGGGTTCGAAATCCTTCTCTCAAAGGTTACAAGTAGCAAGAACATCCCCTTGGCACCAAATCTCTCAATCTCCAAAGCAAGAACAAAGTAAGAACAAGATAATGATATTGAGTCTGAAAAACCTAATTAAACTGCTAAACACGTTTTGGGGCTAGATTAGAATTAGAGAAAACTTCTGGGCAACTTTGCAATTCTTCAAAAGATGTCTTCAACTCAGCGTATAAGTCATGTCGCCCTCAGTGTCGACCGACACTAAGGTGAGTGTCGGTCGACATCCAGTCGTGGTCGAGACTCCAACTTCAGCTCATTGCACAGATCGCCAGAAACGTCCTATAATCCCACTCTTTGCTCCAAACGCAAGCCTACCTGTAGAAGACTCAATAGACTCGAAAAACCAGGTTAAAGACTCAATACATACAACTATATCATGGTTGAAAACCTAGAAAAACCATGATATATCAACTCCCCCACACTTAGCTCTTGCTTGCCCTCAAGCAAGTAAAGAACCAAAGCATAAGAAAGAGGTTTGAAAACACATAAACTTATTTCGTCCTAGGAACTTCCGCATTCACCTTCGCTTAATAAGCCACTGAAAACTTCCCTACAGAGATCAAGACCACAATATACTTCCCCCACACTTAGCAACTGTCTCAAGTAAACACCACAATCAGATTAGGATATTCAAGTTCACCACACTAACGTCTGTATACAATTAGGTGCGGTCTCACAAAGGGAGTATCGATCAGAGGACACATGGACTCAACTCAGTCAGTACTTGACCACCAAACTGTCGGTTTCTGGTTCCTTTCTTTTCCCTTTCTGCCTTAGCAACTGATTTTTCCCCACTGGGTATCATTTTATTTTTTTCTATCAGTGCTCTTCCCTTTTTATTCGGTGTGTAACTTTGGACATGTTTCCATGGATGCACATGAGGTAATAGAGGTCTCTACCACTCCCGTGACCACTTTGAAGCTACTAGCTTATCCTCAGTTTTAATCTCTTTTTCTTTTTACTTTCAAAGGAGGGGAAAATCAGAAACCATACTCAGACAGGATCATAGGTTGTGTCAAACACATCAGAGGAATCCGATCCAGAGATACCAAGCCCCTAAGTGAGAAATTAAGTCATGATTAGAGGTGAAGTTAGTGATGGATCCTCTGAATACCTGGTTAGATATGGGTGTCCTTGGTAAGTTGATCTGTGTGGGGTTTTCTAATAGTCATATAGCTACTGCAAGTCTGTCCAATGGTCACTTAGTTCCTGTTCCAGCGAAAAAGTTCGTTGAAAAATCATAGTTTCATACACATTTTGACTCAATAAAACCATTTTGAAAACAATTGAAAATAAGGGAATGACTCTAAGAAAACAAAACACAATGTCAGTAACCACCTCCCCCTCACTTAGACTGCATTGTCCCCAGTGCAATCGCAGCTTGGGTTCAGGAGAACAAGGTATAAGTAACCGAGAACTTGGAAAATATAATCCTTACCTATTGTCGCAGTCGATGTCGACCGACACACAACCAGTGTCGGGCGACGTTAGGTTCTGGTCAACATTGATTTGCTCCTAATCGAGCGTGATCGATCCCCATTAGTGTTTTCGAGTTTAGTATCGACCGACACTATGGAGTGTCGATCGACACTGCTGTCTGCAAACCTGTTCTGTACGATCAAAAGACACAAGGATGAAAACCAAAAAGAAACTAAAACTAACCTACAGTGGGTTGCCTCCAACTCAGCGCTCGTTTAACGTCAGTAGCTTGACTGTATCGCGATTAGGCATTGGGTGGGTTATCCAGATGGACAACGTTGCCTTCTGGAATCTCAGCTTTCGCCCAGTAATGTTTCACCCTTTGCCCATTGACTGTGAACTCCTTGGAATTCATCAAGATAATAACTCCGTGTGGTCTAGCTTCCTTGACGGTGAATGGTCCTGACCAACGAGAACGCAACTTGCCAGGAAACAGTGTTAAGCAAGAGTTGTAGAGGAGTACCTGATCATTGGGTTCAAAGTTGCGTGAGATGATCTTCTTATCATGATACACCTTTGTACACTCTTTGTACAGCTTTTAATTCTCATCGGCATGGTGGCGAATTTCATCTAACTCATTAAGCTGTATTAAACGCCTCTCAGCTGCAGGCTTGAGATCAAAGTTCATCTGTTTGACAGTCCATCTAGCCTTGTGCTCGAGCTCAACTGGAAGGTGACAAGCTTTCCCATAGAGTAAATGGTGTAGTCCCAAGTGGCGTCTTAAACGCAGTCCTGTAGGCCCACAACGCGTCATCCAGATTAGCAGACCAGTCCTTCCTAGTATTTCCCACTGTCTTTTCCAGAATCTCCTTGATTTGTCTGTTGGAGACCTCTACATGTCCACTGGTCTGAGGATGATATGGAGTAGCCACACGATGATTAACAACATGCTTCTTAAGCAACTTCTCGAAGACCTTGTTGATGAAGTGAGAACCGCCATCACTTATCACAATCCTAGGTACTCCAAACCTGGGGAAGATGATAGTCTTAAACTGCTTAATAACTACCGAAGAGTCATTGGTCGGACTTGCAATCGCTTCAAACCACTTGGATACATAGTACACATCAACCAATATATACTTGTTCCAATAAGAGGATGGAAACGTAACCATGAAGTCGATGCCCTTGCAGTCAAAGACTTCAACCTCGAGGATGAAGTTTTGTGGCATCTCATGTCTCTTACTTATCTTCCCCCTCCTATGACATACATCACACTGAGAGACAAATAGCTGAGCATCCTTGAACATTGTAGGCCACCAGAAGCCTGCTTGAAGAACCTTAGACACTGTCTTGAATGTAGCAAAGTGTCCAGCATACTCAGAACCATGGTAGTGGTACAACACGTTATCTATCTCAGACTCCGCAATGCAACGTCTATAGATACCATCAGAGCAGTGCTTGTACAAGTAGGGCTCATCCCAATAATAGCGCATGACTTCCCTAAGGAACTTCTTCTTAGCATAGCCTTTAAACACTCCAGGCTCATCCTCTGCAGCAAGGTAATTGGCTATATCGGCGTATCAAGGTCTAGTGGAGAGAGAACCTTGGGTGACTACAACTATGAATATGTCAGCTTCATCATCCAGAACAGCTTCTTTCATCCGCAACTGGTGTCGACCGACACTGAAGTTGGTGTCGACCGACATTGATCCCAGTCGACCAACTGATGTCGAGTTTGATCGATTATCGTTCACTTTCTCGAATATAGTTTCGACCGACATGAAATGGGTATCGACCGACACTCGTCCTGAAGTTCGTCCAGAATGCAGCGAACTCGCAAAATTTGCCTGAAAACTCGTCTCAACCTTATAAATATTCTCTTCTGGTAGAAAATCATTTATAGGAACGTCCTCATCGATCCTAATCCGTGATAAGTGATCAGCAGCCTCTACTCCTTTCTTGTCTCTCACCTCTATTTCAAACTCTTGGAGCAACAAAATCCATCTCAGCAGCCTTCGCCTAGCATCTTTCTCCTGCATCATATATTTAAGCGTAGAATGGTCAGTATGCACAACTACCATGGATCCAATCAGATAGGGGCGGAACTTCTCGAATGCAAACACAACTTCCAACAACTCCTTCTCAGTGGTTGCATAATTTCTTTGAGCATCATCAAGAGTTTTATTGGCATAATAGATAGCATGGAGCTTCTTGTCCTTCTTCTGCCCAAGCACAGCCCCTACCGCATAATCACTAGCATCACACATTACCTCAAAAGGCAGATTCCAATCTGGTGGTTGCACAATTGGAGCCGAGATCAAGGCCTGTTTCAGCTCCTTGAATGCAGCATGACACTCATCTGTGAACTAAAACTTCACATCCTTGCAGAGAAGTGCAGTGAGTGGTCTAGCTATCTTGCTGAAGTCTTTAATAAATCTTCTATAAAAACCAGCATGCCCAAGAAAACTCCTAACTCCTTTGACCGAATCCGGCGCCTGCAGCCCTGTCATCACCTCAATCTTAGCTCTGTCCACTTCAATTCCTGCCTCAGAAACTCTATGACCAAGTACAATGCCATTTTTGACCATAAAATGACATTTCTCCCAGTTCAAAACCAGGTGCATCTCCTCACAGCGAGCTAGCACCTTACATAGATTACCCAGACAAGCATGATAAGATGGTCCGTAGACAGAAAAATTATCCATGAAGACCTCCATAAAATCCTTTATCATGTCTGTGAAGATAGACATCATGCACCTCTGAAACGTCGCAAGAGCATTACACAGTCCGAATGGCATTATGCGGTACGCAAAGGTGCCATAGGGACATGTAAATGTGGTCTTCTCCTGGTCCTCTGGGTGGATAGGGATCTAAAATAAACCAAAATAATCATCCAAAAATCAGTAGTAAGGATGATTCGCCAACCATTCCAACATCTGATCAATGAAAGGGAGTGGAAAGTGGTCCTTTCTAGTGGCTGCATTCAACTTCCTGTAGTCTATGCACATCCGGTGACCAGTGATTGTAACGCCCCTTTCCCATTCTCCGTTGACCGTCGAGCTGACCGGCCAAAAATCAAACAAGAACATGACCGATCGAACCCGAGCAATTCGAACAGGAAAAGTTCGTCACAGGACGAAGCCAGAGACAGATCGGTTTGAGACAAAGGCTCGCACTAACCCATCCTTGACTCCGCTATCCTCACTTCCATAGTACAAGTCGATCGTCTTGCACTACTTCTGCGAGTTGTGTCGGTTCGGACGAAACACAATATCAGGAAAGCATACTCATTTCTGAGTAAATTAAACGTTCAGCACAACGTTTAATCGTCACTTTACAAATCGTTTTCATCAATAAATAATCAACACGCAAATCAATACAAAAGTGGCGCCAAGCCGAACCGAGAGAAAAACCCAAAACCATCGAATCAAAAACCCCGCCCCAAGCCATCCCGAAACTACAACGAGGACCTCCCGCGTCCGTCGCTGCTTAACCTGAAAACACAAAAAGAGTCTAATGAACGATCTAAGATCACCCAGTGAATCGGCTCCCCACTAAAGCTTCTAATCTATTTATCATCTATAGATTCCCGCCCGAAACCCCAAAATAACAATCAATCATAACAAAATAGCCGATCACGCACTACCACGTCGTGTCGAGCCCACACACAATCAATTGCCAAAAGAAAGAGAAGGCGATTAGAGGAAATCGGGAGCACTGCGGTACATGTTCCCGATTGAGACTCGATCTATCTACCGCGCAACACCAACTACACCAAAACACCACGCTGGGCCCCTACGATCTTGGTAACTTCCACGGGTTTCCACCGTTACCGATATGGCAACTAACCCACGACTCCTAGCCGTCCACACAAGATCCAACGACTAGGACACCGTTCTCTGTCCATCGATACGCGGTGACTCAGGCTACCCCTAGATAGCCCAAGCTTCCATGCAGTCCGGCCCTAGGACGCGACCCTGTATTCTCCGGACCACACACCTACCGGCGTCACTCAGTAGGTTAACGCCATAACCGGAATTAACATGATCCGATTAGGCAACTTCCCGAGGATCCAATCGGGTCGGAAGTACCAGAACGTAATCAAACACCTAGACTTGCGGGATCTATCGCACCCTAGAGTCCTAGTACAGAAATATAAACACGCAGAATCGCTTGGACTCTAACACTCAATCTCAATCAACAACAACTATCAGGTCAACACCGCTTCCCGCAAGTCTACTCACATACACCACACCGCCCCCTAACTCAGCACCATACCGAGTCAGCTGTTACGACTTAATCGGTCCCATGACCAAATTAAGTATCTACACGGATCGCTTGGCCCAACACCGAGACAATCTAAAGGCCTGCACAAAATGTTAACCACAACCACACAACAATACAATCACGCAATCAAAACACAATCAACACACAAACATGCCTATTAGGGTTGCTAACGTCTTTTAACCAATTTACGCCCGCTACCTTGGGTTAGCAGCTTGCTAACCCGTCGACGGTTCACCAGTCACAACACTTCTTTTTTCTTAACCAATCCTAATCATCTTTTATCAACTCCCTGATCCGTCGGTTTAGAGCTAGTTGCTTACTAAACTCTCCGACGTCTCATCTTTCATTACTTAATTCATTTAACCTCGGGAACCCCGATACCATTCATATTCTATACGTTTGTTCAGGTTTAACTTCCGTATTTTAACTCGTCTTAATTCCCGTATATAGATTCATTTCGTACCATTCTTTACGTACATATATATGCATATACGGCCCTAATCATGCAACGACTATATGAATGCATCACGCAACGTTACTACCAACCTAACGGCACTCAACAGGTTTAATCCGTTTAAGTCTAACATGCATCTTTAACCCTAGCCGGTTTAACGTTAATTCAATCAATCAATTCTCAATTCAATTTAACACATACGGGTATGCAATCCTAATTCTACGGTTTCCCATTTATCGATCTATATGCATAACTACGGTGTTTGAGCCGACTCACAGTGATTGATCGGAATGGCGGACTAGATGCAGATACGATTTCCCGAAACCCGAACTAAGCCCGAACCTCTCCGAATACCCAAACACAAACTCCCGAAGCTTCCCGAACACCCGTACACAAACCGCAACACCAAAAACTGGCTGGAGTCAACGCGTTGACCGGCGTTGACCACAACATTGACCGGCCGTTGATCGGCATTGACCGAGGCTGACCGTTGACCGTTGACCACTGACCGTTGACCAAGCTAAACCGGTTGACCTATAAACCGAGAATCCAATTGACCGGTTTAGCTAAACCGGGTCAAAGTCAAAATGTTGACCGAGAGTTGACCGGTTACCTAAACCGATCTAAAACCAACTAAACCAGCTCCAATCTTGGACCAACCCATCTGAACCAACTGCTTGAAGAACCGGCTGAAGACACGGCAGCGAGAAGGCTGCTCCGGCGACTTCTCCGGCGTTGACCACGGCGGCTCCGGCGTTGACCACGACGGAGGAGGCTTTTTCCGGCGACTCAGAAGCTCATCCACCTACCAAACTGCTCCATTAGACCAGATCTATCCACCCATGGCCTTGAATTACTGAAATATGCTGAAGAGAGAGAGATATCCCTACAAACCCTAACCGCGGCTGCTTCTTGGCCGGATTCCGACGAGCTACGGCGACGGCGGCGACGGTGGCTGACTGGAGATTGAAGACGAGAGTGAGATGAAGCTGCTGGACTTTGTAGAGGAGGATTTGAGTCTAAGACAAGAAATTATGGCCTTTCTTGCTCACCAAGAAATGAAGAACACCATAAATCCTTGAAGAAGATCTTTGAAGATGCAAGAGAACGTGATGAATCTCTGGAAAAGGAAGATGAATCTTATGAATCTAGGAAGAGAGGAGAGAGCTCGAGAGAGAGTGTAGAGAGAGAGAGTGAGATTCTAGAGAGAAAGGGTGATTTGATGCATTATTCTCCTTTTTGGTGCATGAATCTTTGCATGCAATGCATGCACTTGGGAGATGTGGCGCCATCAGGGGAAGACACTTGTCTCTCTGGGGTGAGTTTGAGCCAGCTAATCCAACCATTAAGCCTCTAATCCATCCTTAACTCCTCTTAATCATCCTTGTTCGGTTTATTCATTTTCTCGATATTTGTTTTAGTAAATACCAGACGATTCCCATAAATCTCCAAAATTCCATAAACTGATACTCCCTGCTTCTAGATGAATTTAGCAATTTGAATCATCTCATTTGGAGTTTCCTAGCTCCCGTTATGATTTTCCGAAGTTTCCTCGGTTTAGTCGGTTTCCCGACCGATAAGCCGAAAAACACATTTCCGCTCCGTTTCTTCCAATTCTGGTCTTGTAAATGTTCTTTATACTTTAGAAAGAGAACATTTGGCCCGTCTCGACTTTCGTCTTGAACTTTGGAAAAATTACCATTTTGCCCCTAGGTTTGGCAAAATTACAATTTTCCCCTGTTGACTTTTTCTTCTGCCCGTTGACCATATTTTTGGATACGGGGTATCACATTCTTCCCCACTTACAGGAATTCGGGGTCCCCGAATTCTCCGTCACTACCAGACTTTGAATCGGAACCAAACCATGCAAGTTGCTCTGTTACCCCACTCCAATGCTATCTTACTCGAACACTGCTGCATTCCACTGACACCTGACGTTACTGCGATCCTTCTGTCTCGTACCACTATATCCAAATGATCTCCACAACCATTCTACTCTTGCTCGTAGTCTTGTATACTTTACTCTGCTCTACTCTTGACTGTCTCCATCAATCTCGACCGCTGGTTTCATTCCCTGTTAACTTCTCTGCTCTGATTCTCACTTCCGGCTTCCCCACTTGCTACGACCTCCGCATTTTTCTGATTGTGACTTTCCTTCTTCTTTCCTGAGACACTCTTCAAAAATCTGATCATTTGCTTCCGTCTGACTGCTTTCAATAGTAACATTGATCTTCTTTGCCAAATCTCTTTGCTAACTCATCATCCCAACCGCTTCGCTTTTTCCGCTGCTCTGTACTGACACATTCCCTCTGACAATGTCTACCACTGCTCCACGGTCCGGTCTCTTTGTTTCGCGACGTCTTGCCACTCCATCTCGCTTTTGGGTTCGGGTTCGGTCTCGCATTCGTATCTCATCGGCCATTCCGTCCTACATTTAACACAACAACTTTCACTGGAGTGGTGAATTCAAACTAATCCATCCCTCGATATCACTTACTCATAGAGATATAGTTAGTTAATCATGTACCCAATGGTCACTCATGATTAAGTAACGATATTCTATAAATCCGCTCTCTCGTGAATTGAAAGTCGATTACAACCATACTCGAGTCAGCTCAACACCTTAAACGAAAAGGTTCTAACACTTCTATTCGCAACAACTAGCGATTGCGATCAAAATTGAAACTACTCAACCAAATACCTTACCACCTCCACTCACACTCCGCACATGCTATGCATGCCATAAAACTAGCACTTTCACAGTGCTACACCATGAACGAAACACAACCCTGCTTATCCAATGCACCACTCAAGCATTAGTTAAAACACACAAACAATTAAAATAAAAGCAAACAATTACCACACACAGCCAAGAAATCACTAGGTCGCTCCGGATATGTCGTCAGTCTGGGTTTAGGTTATGATGAACGGTCGTCAGTTCCGCGCATCATTAGACTTCACATGGTAATTCATTTGCAACCCCAAACCATCACACGCATGCAAACAATTACTACGTAAGCCATAATGATAAGTAGAATAGTTCTGCATCACATACATACATAAGAACAACAACACACACATGTTTCCAGGTTTTTAAATACATAAGTAAAACAGAAATACAACCACGAGACATCCGTCATCCATACCCTAACCCCCAAACTGCACCGTAATACCCCGGAGATGTTTGAAACAACATGCGAGAATCGCCGATCTAGATACACACAACAACAACATAGTTAGTGCCCAACTTACCTGGCCTAACTATCCTAAACCTAACAGCTCCAACACGATCGGAATGCCAAACACAAACGGCATCGCGGCTCGCGGTGGTAACCACTGGCAGGTGTGCCGGGAGGGTGTGGTGGGTGTGCATCTCTGGTCGGCGCTCAACCTACTGCGTCTCTGCCATCGGACACAACTGTGCTACATGACCTCTGCGGCCACAAAGCTGACAAACCAGAAGGGGCGCTGGGCCTGGCCCACGGTAACAAGCTGCTGCCTGATGATCTGTCGCTCCACATAGCTGACAGGAAGAAACAGACCCCGAAGAAGGCTCCTGAAAACACTCGGCCGCTCGATGTCCCTGTCCTCCACAAATCTGACAAACAACTGGCGCTGAGCGGGACCGACGAGAACTGGACCGATGGGAACAAACAGATGCTCTGTGTCCCTCGTCTCCACACCTCCTGAAAGTCCTCGATGGTCTCGGTGGTTGCACTAATGGTGGCTGCGCCACGGGTGACTGCGCCACGGGTGACTGCGCAGCTGGATGCTGGATAACTGTCTGCCGAATAAGCTCAGTGTCTCGGCGACTCGGTCCAGGTCGATACTCCTCAGGCAATGGGGCACGTTGCGGCTCTGCGTCTGACATACGTGGTCCGGGCCCCGCGATCGGATAAATAGGTGCAAGATGACCGTCTATACCACACACCTGACAATAATACGGGCTCGGCACCGACTGATGCATCTCACGATAGCGCGGATCAGCTGGTCGTGAACACCAATACAAATGGAAGCCCTGAACTCCGCAGGCGCTACATGTCCGGTACACAGGCATAGGCGGCTTTGAATCTGGCGTATCTGCTGGTGGAATCTATGGTGATGCAACTAGCTCGGTCGGTGGTGCCTCTGGTGATGTAACCGACTCAAACTACGTGTGCGACCCTGCCGTCGACATCGGCTCAACTCCTGTGGCTGACTCCATCGCTGAGAGTGGCTTGGTGAAATCGGGTGATGGAGCTCCTGACCTCTGTGGCGATCCTGGCTGATGATGCGGCCCAATCTGCTGCTCCAAGACGTCCTCGAGTATCGCCATCTGCTCGTCCATGTGCTGCGCCCACTGCACATTCTGCTCTGGATCTATCGGCTCCATGTCCATGTCAAGAGCTGCGTGTAAGGGGTACAACCGAAAGTCCTCCCCACCAAGTGGAATGAAATCTGACTCATGTAGGCTGAAGGGTAACGGCACATCACATGCCTCAAGCACCGGCGGCTGCATCCCCGATGGTACTGTAGGCGCCTCATACTGTGGTGGCAATGGCGGCAACCCATAATCTGCGAATCCCAAATATCCCATCACTCCTGCGGTCGGGTCTGCGGTACCTGCGTCATCCTGTAGAGATGGAGGTAACGGATCAGGCAATGGCCTCCAATCTACAGCGGCTGCTCTCGCTCCCAGATGCACTCGGGGAACAACTGGCGGTCGATCTGATATCCGAGAACCCTGCGACTGTCCCTGCTGTGCTACCCTCAGACCTGCCTGATGCTGGTCCACTAGAGCCTGATACTCTGCCCGTGTCATCCGACACTCACCCATACTGCTCGCTGCAATCTCTCACACCCAATGCACACACCCACACACAATCCGTCCAAGGACACGCTGATGCTGACTGCAATCAAAAGCACAAATAAACATTAGTTCACATAATACAAATTTCCTACCCCATCCCAACCCCGGATTTACAGAGGCGTCTCGGTTTCCTAACGGTTGCTTGGGTATGACACAATTTTGACTCGATAAAACCACGGAAAACACTCAGAAATGAACAGCTTCGAAACCCATGCAGAACCATGCTCTTATACCACCTTTCTGTAATGCCCCTTTCCCATTCTCCGCTGACCGTCGAGCTGACCGGCCAACAATCAAACAAGAACATGACCGATCGAACTTGAGCAAGTCGAACAGGAAAAGTTCATCACAGGACGAAGCCAGAGACAAATTGGTTTGAGACAAAGGCTCGCACTAACCCATCCTTGAATCCGCTATCCTCACTTCCATAGTACAAGTCGATCGCCTTGTACTACTTCTGCGAGTTGTGTCGGTTCGGACAAAACACAATATAAGGAAAGCATACTCATTTCTAAGTAAATTAAACGTTCAACACAACGTTTAATCGTCACTTTACAAATTGTTTTCATCAATAAACAATCAACACGCAAATCAATACAAAAGTGGCGCCAAGCCGAACCGAGAGAAAAACCCAAAACCATCGAATCAAAAACCCCGCCCCAAGCCATCCCGAAACTACACCGAGGACCTCTCGCGTCCGTCGCTGCTTAACCTGAAAACACAAAAAGAGTCCAATGAACGATCTAAGATCACCCAGTGAATCGGCTCCCCACTAAGGCTTCTAATCTATTTATAATTAATAGATTCCCGCCCGAAACCCCAAAATAACAATCAATCATAAAAAAATAGCCGATCACGCACTACCACGTCGTGTCGAGCCCACACACAATCAATTGCCAAAAGAAAGAGAAGGCGATTAGAGGAAATCGGGAGCACTGCGGCACATGTTCCCGATTGAGACTCGATCTATCTACCGCGCAACACCAACTACCCCAAAACACCACGCTGGGCCCCTGCGATCTTGGTAACTTCCACGGGTTTCCACCGTTACCGATATGGCAACTAACCCACGACTCCTAGCCGTCCACATAAGATCCAACGACTAGGACACCGTTCTCTGTCCATCGATACGCGGTGACTCAGGCTACCCCTAGATAGCCCAAGCTTCCATGCAGTCCGGCCCTAGGACGCGACCCCATATTCTCCGGACCACACACCTACCGGCGTCACTCAGTAGGTTAACGCCATAACCGGAATCACCTTGATCCGATTAGGCAACTTCACGAGGATCCAATCGGGTCGGAAGTACCAGAACGTAATCAAAAACCTAGACTTGCGGGATCTATCGCACCCTAGAGTCCTAGTACAGAAATATAAACACGTAGACTCGCTTGGACTCTAACACTCAATCTCAATCAACAACAACTATCAGGTCAACACTGCTTCCCGCAAGTCTACTCACACACACCACACCGCCCCCTGACTCTGCAGCATACTGAGTCAGCGGTTACGACTTAACCGGTCCCATGACCAGATTAAGTATCTACACGGATCGCTCGGCCCAACACCGAGACAATCTAAAGGCCTGCACAAAAGGTCAACCACAACCACATAACAATAAAATCACGCAATCAACACACAATCAACACACAAACATACCTATTAGGGTTGCTAACGTCTTTTAACCAATTTACGCCCGCTACCTTGGGTTAGCAGCTTGCTAACCCGTAGACGGTTCACCAGTCACAACACTTCTTTTTTCTTAACCAATCCTAATCATCTTTTATCAACTCCCCGATCCGTCGGTTTAGAGCTACTTGCTTACTAAACTCCCCGACGTCTCATCTTTCATTACTTAATTCATTTAACCTCGGGAAACCCGATACCATTCATATTCTATACGTTTGTTCAGGTTTAACTTCCGTATTTTAACTCGTCTTAATTCTCGTATATAGATTCATTTCGTACAGTTCTTTACTTACATATATATGCATATACAGCCCTAATCATGCAACGACTATATGAATGCATCATGCAATGTTACTACCAACCTAACGGCACTCAATAGGTTTAATCCGTTTAAGTCTAACATGCATCTTTAACCCTAGCCGGTTTAACGTTAATTCAATCAATCAATTCTCAATTCAATTTAACACATACGTGTATGCAATCATAATTCTACGGTTTCCCATTTATCGATCTATATGCATAACTACGGTGTTTGAGCCGACTCACAGTGATTGATCGGAATGGCGGACTAGATGCAGATACGATTTCCCGAAACCCGAACTAAGCCCGAACCTCTCCGAATACCCGAACACGAACTCCCGAAGCTTCCCGAACACCCATACACAAACCGCAACACCAAAAACCGGCCGGAGTCAACGCGTTGACCGGCGTTGACCGGCCGTTGACCGTTGACCAAGATAAACTGGTTGAGCACCCCTCTGAACCGGTTGACCAATAAACCGAGAATCCAATTGACCGGTTTAGGTAAACCGGGTCAAAGTCAAAATGTTGACCGAGAGTTGACCGGTTATCTAAACCGATCTAAAACCAACTAAACCAGCTCCAATCTTTGACCAACCCATCTGAACCAACTGCTTGAAGAACCGGCTGAAGACACGGCAGCGAGAAAGCTGCTCCGACGACTTCTCCGGCGTTGACCGCGGCAGCTCCGGCGTTGACCACGATGGAGGAGGATTTTTCCGGCGACTCAGAAGCTCATCCACCCACCAAACTGCTCCATTAGACCAGATCTATCCACCCATGGCCTTGAATTACTGAAATATGCTGAAGAGAGAGAGAGATATCCCTACAAACCCTAACCGCGGCTGCTTCTTGGCCGGATTCCGGCGAGCTCCGGTGACGGCGGCGACGGTGGCTGACTGTAGATTGAAGAGGAGAGTGAGATGAAGCTGCTGGACTTTCTAGAGGAGGATTTGAGTCTAAGACAAGAAAGTTATGGCCTTTCTTGCTCACCAAGAAATGAAGAACAACATAAATCCTTGAAGAAGATCTTTGAAGATGCAAGAGAACTTGATGAATCTATGGAAAAGGAAGATGAATATGATGAATCTAGGAAGAGAGGAGAGAGCTCGAGAGAGAGAGTGAGATTCTAGAGAGAAAGAGTGATTTGATGCATTATTCTTCCTTTTTTGTGCATGAATCTTTGCATGCAATTCATGCACTTGGGAGATGTGGCACCATCAGGGGAAGACATTTGTCTCTCTGGGGTGAGTTTGAGCCAGCTAATCCAACTATTAAGCCTCTAATCCCTCCTTAACTCCTCTTAATCATCTTTGTTCGGTTTACTCGTTTTCCCGATAATTGTTTTAGTAAATACCAGACGATTCCATTAAATATCCAAACTTCCATAAAATGATACTCCCTGCTTCTAGATGAATTTAGCAATTTGAATCATCTCATTTGGAGTTTCCTAGCTCCCATTATGATTTTCCGAAGTTTCCTCGGTTTAGTCGGTTTCCCGACCGATAAGCCGAAAAACACATTTCCGCTCCGTTTCTTCCAATTCTGGTCTTGTAAATGTTCTTTATACTTTAGAAGAGAACATTTGGCCCGTCTCGACTTTCGTCTTGAACTTTGGAAAAATTACCATTTTGCCCCTAGGTTTGGCAAAATTACAATTTTGCCCCTGTTGATTTTTTTCTGCCCGTTGACCATATTTTTGGATACGGGGTATCACAGTGATTGTCCTCGTAGGAATCAGCTCATTCTTGGCATTCTTCACCTTTGTGAGTCCTCCCTTCTTAGGAACTACATGAACTGGACTGACCCAATCACTGTTTGAGATAGGGTAGATGATCTCAGCTTGCAGCAGCTTCATGATCTCCTTCTTCACAACCTCATTCAGGTTAGGATTCAAGCACCTCTGGTTCTCAATTGACGACATTCTCTCATCCTCAAAGTGTATCCTATGCATGCACAAGTCTGGAGAGATACCTGAAATATCATAAAGAGAATAGCCAAGAGCTTTGCGATGCTTGCGCAGCTTGCTAAGCAGTAAAGTGAGTTCTGCTTTATTCAAATCAGCATTGACAATAACAGGATAAGTGGAATTGTTACCTAAGAATGCATATTTGAGGCCTGCAGGTAGCTGCTTCAACTCAATCTTTGGAGCTTTCTCCTCGCTCCTGTCACTCGCGACTGGTGTCGATCGATTAGCATGTAGTGTCGTTCGACACAGTGTGTCATCGGTCACTTCTAAGTTCATGACTTTCTCAGTAGAATCCAGTAGTATCGAGTACCCAGCTGCATCATCATCCTCCAGCTCCAAATCATGCTCAGAACTCATCAGAGCTCTCTCCAAAGGATCAGAAAAATGCATTTGATTGAAGAATTCTGCAGCCAGATTCTCAATCGTATCAACATAGAAGGTCTGCCCATCAATGGTGGGGTGTCTCATCAGCTTATCCATGTCAAAATTCATCACCAGATCACCTACATTAAGTCCAATCTTCCCTCGTTTCGGATCAATGATGGCACCAGATGTAGCCAAGAATGGTCTTCCCAAGATAAGCGGGTCCTTAGGCTCATCATTGTACTGCAAGACTATGAAGTCAGTTGGGATAACGCATTCACCAATCTTCACCGGTACATCCTCCAGGAGACCCTCAGGAATCCTTATGGAGCAATTAGCTAGAATCAAGGAGATCCTAGTAGGTGTGAAATCTGTCATTCCCATCTGCTTAGCAACTGAATATGGCATCAGATTGACACTTGAACCTAAATCGCATAATGACCTCTCAAATCTGTCGCTGAAGATGGTACAATCCAAGACAAAGCTCCCTGGATCCTTTTGCTTCTCGGGAACTCTGTTTAAAATGACAGCACTACAGACCTCAGTGATCATCATCACACACTCTTCATCTCCCATGTCAGAAGTCAACATCTGCTTCAAAAACCTCTTCAACACTGGGTTGTTATTGATAGCATCCATCAATGGCATTGGGAGAGTGAGCTTGCTCAGCATAGCCATGTACTTAGCCTTGAACCGTTCAAACATGGACTGCTTCGGGTTTCATGGGAAAGGTACCTTGGGTTTATACACCTTCCCAGCAGCTACAGAGCTTTCTTCGCAGCATCAGAATCTGTACGTTTCTGGTGTCGAGCGACACCTGGTTGGTGTCGGTCGACATCGCTCGATTTCGTTCTGTCATCGACCTCATAATCGACCTCGGTCAATTTCCGTTCGTCACGAGAATTCGAAGAAGTGGGTGTCGCCCGACATTCAGTAGTAGTGTCGGCCGACATTCGTCTTTCGGCTTCGAACTCTTCATCAAATTCATTTATCTCCTCAATTTCCTTATCACTGATCTTCCTAATGGGGATAGTTTGCAGCTCTTTCCCACTCCTCAGTGATATTGCATTGCAGTGATGCTTGGGATTGGTATATGTGCTTCCAGGAAGGAATCCGGCTTGCCTCTTAATAGCTCCAGCAGTTTGAGCAACTTGAGAGTCCAATTGCTTCATATGTGTACTCAAGGATTCAAGCTTCCCATTTAGATCAGTGTAGACAACATCTATCTTCTTGTTGAAATCGATAGCAGTCTTCGTCTGACCCTCTAAAAACTGCTCCATCATAGCTTCCAACTTACTCTCATGAGCACTAGTAGCAGGAGGTGTCTGATAGGAAGATGATCCAAAGGTTCTTTGATAAGAGTTGTTCTGCTGAAAAGGCTTTTGGTAACCAGCATTCTGACCATATCCAGAAGAGTTTTGATTGCTTGTGAAAGCACTCTTCTGTGAACCAGTGAAGAACTTGTTGCTTTGCTGATTCCCAAACCTGTTTCCTTGAAATCCAGAACCACCAATGTAGTTCACATCTTCTTCTGTGCAGCCTTCTTCAGGTCCAAACTCTTCAAACTCTTAAGCAAAATGGACATGCTTCTTGCCAGTCAACAAGCTGTGAACAATATCCAGCTTGTTCTTCATTTCAGCAATCTCGAGATTATCAACCTTTCCACCAGACTCTTTCCTCCTCTGATCTGCAGTCTTAGTACTGTTGCTGCTCACCAAGTTCTCAATCAATATCCTGGCTTGCTCCAGAGTCTTTGTGTTGAAGTTACCATTGTTGGCAGCATCTAACGCAGACTGGTACCAGAGATCCACACCTTTGAAGAAAATGCTCAGCAGCTGAACTTCAGAGAATCGATGATGAGGGCAGTCTTGTTGGTACATCTTAAACCTTACCCAAGCAGACTTAAGTGGCTCTGTAGGTCCCTGAGTAAATGTCAGAAGATCCTGTCTGAGCTGATCGGAGCGAGCATCATCATAGAAATGCCGCAAGAACTCTCTCTTTACTGCATCCCAAGTGGTTAACTTCCCAGGTGGAAGTTGCTTAAGCCAAGCTGCAGCCTCTCCAGCAAGAGAATATGGGAAAAGTTTGAGGAACAGGAAGTCATAACCCACTCTATTGTGCTTCATCCCAGTGACGAAGGCTTCAAAATCCTCAATGTGGTCCATGGTTTGCTCATGTGGAAGACCATGGAAAGGATGCTGCCTCAGAAGTGCATAGTAGGCAGTCTTGAGCTCAAACTCATTCCTCTCGAAAGGAGGAGGTACAATTGCTGATCTATTAGCATAAAACTCATCGGGTCGGTTGTAGTCAGCAAGAGTTCTCTCAGCAGCAGGAGGATTAGGTGGCTGTCCATTAGCTCCAGGATTGACCATCTGCCTCTCACCTTGAGGCTGCTCAGGTTCAGGGATCACATTCCCTTGGGCATAAATCCTTTGCCCCTGAGCATTGTAGGGGTTGTTCTGTTGGTCTCTCAGAACTCCTTCAGCATCTGGTATAAAGATCAAACTAATGTTCATCATCCTTGAAGTTCTCTGAGCCTTTTTGTTCGTTCTCTCAAGTCTAGCAAGCTTCTCAAGTCTGAGGTTAACATGTTCTTCGTTCGGGTTGATTCGGGTGTGTCAACTTAGCATACACTGATTTCAGAGGTAAAATCCGCGCTTGGTGTCGGGCGACACTCGAGTGATGTCGGTCAACACTGAGTGCTTCAGTCGATTCCTGCAGCAACAAAAATAAGCCAAACAAGAGAATGTGAGTAACAAAAGAAATAAAAACGACTTAGACTAAACCATAAAACAAAATCTATCGGCGAACTCAGTTGAGTCCCCGGCAACGGCGCCAAAAACTTGATAGGTCAAGTTATATCCCAATTCTACTGCAAGTGCACAGTTATGCGAATATAGTATTTCAGGGTATCGTATCCACAAGGACTCAAGTTTCACACGATAGACTATATGACTTTCAGTTAAGCTAAGACAACCAAGAGAAAGCAGTAAACGAATGCAAGTAAATTCAAGTGTGTTTTCAATGGGAGAAAGGCGCCAAACGTAGGAAGTTCTCGGGAATTATACAATGTCCGATACTTAACTAACCGGATTCAGATTAAGCACAAGTTCAAGAACTAGAAACACAATGATAAACAATCCAACTCTCGCTGAGATTATTTCTATATCTAACAACCTAGTGATCCAAATCTCTTTGTAATCCTAGAGTTCTAGACAAGCATTAGAAACAGGTTCTTCGGTTCACAATTCTCCTAAACCAAATCTCTTTGTATCTAGTCAAATTGCTCACACTAAGTTAATTCAGATTATAACTCACACTATCGTGCTAAGTTAATCATCTCAGATCTAAATCATAGATGATCAGTCCAGAATCCAGTATTAAGCGCAACTTAGGTGATGAACGAATAGATTTAGAATCCTAATCAATTAGTTATCTAAACATGCATAAAAACCCTATGAGAATTTCTAAATCTAACTAGGTTACTACTCAGACATATTATCAGATAAACAACACATCATTGAATAGAAAACCAAAGACTGAATAGATAGATAAAAGGGGTAAGAAATCCTTCTCTCAAAGGTTACAAGTAGCTAGAACAGCCCCTTGGCACTCAATATCCAAAGCAAGAACAAAGTAAGAACAAGATAATGATACCGAGTCTGAAAAACCTAATTAAACTGCTAAACACGTTTTGGGACTAGATTAGAATTAGAGAAAACTTCTGGGAAACTTTGCAATTCTTCAAAAGATTTCTTCAACTCAGCGTATAAGTCATGTCGCCCTCAGTGTCAACCGACACTAAGGTGAGTGTCGGTCGACATCCAGTCGTGGTCGAGACTCCAAATTCAACTCATTGCACAGATCGCCAGAAACGTCCTATACTCCCACTCTTTGCTCCAAACGCAAGCCTACCTATAGAAGACTCAATAGACTCGAAAAACCAGGTTAAAGACTCAATACATACTACTATATCATGGTTGAAAACCTTGACAAACCATGATATATCATTGTGAGATTCATTGCATCGTTGAATGGCATATGAACCGTTGCGACCTAAAATCATCTATAAATATAAGTGATGCCTACCGTATTTCCCTAACCAGCCATGCCACAGACAATCCGTAAGATGAATACAGAAGATAACAATAATTTCATCCCTTCCCCTCCCAACTTCCTCGATGTGCCAGATGAAATAAGAAGATCGATTTTGGTCAAAAAGCTAGTGAAGTCGTTCGTGAGCACTACATAATTAGGGCTGTTTGCAAAACTCTTCGAGATGATTCTGATCACGTGGACACCCTGTCCCAGATTGATCTTATAAGAACTAACCCCAACTTTTTAGGTATACGTCGCTTGCAACATGCCTTTCTACTTGCCAACAATCCATCAGCAGTGTTTCTAAAAGCCATATCTGATTTCATGGAAACACAAGGAGTGGCCGCAGAAGAACTAGCTGACGCGCTTGTCCGCCTCAAAAACTGCTTTTTGCTAGAATTAAACCCGCTTTGTATTGCTACGAAGTTATACGCCGTTCCATCTGCCCCCACCTAGTTTCTGATTTAACGTTCCCTCTTCTGTCTCGCACTGCTATTCGGGCCCTTAAGAGGCATGTCAAAGCGTTCCAGGGAGCAAGTTATCCCCACTATATCCCCCAATATATCAGAACTATCAGTGACTCTGTCGACGAAGAACGAATCGCAACATGCCCTTGCGCTGTCCATCGTTACTGGCTGATTTGACAAACAAAAATGTAAAAGGTCTAGGTATGTGCGGTATCTGTTTCTGGTCTATCGAGACTTCTGTGTTCTTCGATATGATCCCTAGGACTTTTTCTAGATGGGTTAAGTTAGCTGATTGGGAATATCCGCCGGGAAACCCAGGCGCTGTGGCCGACGATAATATGCAGGGCGTTGATGTTTTAGTAGACGGCAATGCCCCAGATGGTGACGCTGACGCCGGTGACAATATACAGAACGAGATAGACGTCGGCGATGACAATGGGCAAGCAGCCGTTGGGTTTAACGGTGGAAATAACCCAAACGACATACTTGCGGGTTAAGGTCATTAAACGGTTTTTAGTACTGTTATATATTTTTTTTCAATGCACCGTATTAAGTTGGATGGACATACCACTACTGCTTTTGTAATTTTCTATCCACCGTATTAATATTTATATTACTCTTCTCTATTCCCCTTCTTGGTTAAGTTTTTTTATTACTATCTATCTTACATGGTCAAAGAGATTTTGTCACTTTGACGGTTATGGAGTTTTGTTATCTCCTTGAGTAGGAGATTTTTCTAACTGGAAAAGCTCGCCAGTAAAAACAGCCTCCTCTGCCACTAAATTATGCTCGATGTGATGTGTATCTTTCGCCTGTAAAAACAGACTCCTCTGCCCCTAAAGTAAGCTCGCCGGCGATTGTGTAGCTTTCGTCTGTAAAAAAAAGGCTCCTCTTCATATCATCCTTTTTGGTTCACTCCTTTGAACTGATATGGATTGCAAATTTTTAATCTATATGGATTAAGATTTTGAATATATAAGGATAGCAATTATAATTTTGCGCATTAATAAATATGATATCACTGTAATACCACTATCCTATTTACAAATATCTTGTTCTCTCTCATAGCATAGCATCTAGAATCAAATGAACTATCTATCCCTTATTGTTTTTTTTATAGATTTAACACTATCCTTAAATACTGTACACAATGGACGGATGTTTCATTCTCTTTCAATATGGCCGTATATTGGGATTTTCATGTTGTCTGATTAGTACGGCATTTCTATCCATAATACGTTTCCATTTGTACGGAAATTCTATCCATAATACGTTTCTATTAGTCCGGCATTTCTATCCATAATACATTTCCTTATTTCTTTCCAAACGAAAATGTTGGGAAACTAATTTATGTAATCCTTAAGCTGTCTTTTCAACCAGTTCTTCTACAAACCTATCTTGTCATCACTTTTAAACATTGATATCTTATCTATACGCATGCTATATGTTCATTTAACTTATATAACCGTTTAAAAGAAAGAGTCCACCCAGTTCTTCGAAAGCACTCTTCACGATTATGAGTTTGACGTCTACGTCAACAGCTCCTACTCCTGAAGAACCATTACCTTGTAGGTCTATAGGCGTCGCAGCACCAACCATGTGCTGGTGTGGCGAAGACATCGAAGTAGGATATGGTACAACTCCTTCCAATCTTCATCGTAGGTGGTTCAAATGCCCCGAGGCTATTCGGGTTAGATTAAAACCGTATTCCATTGTTCTTTATAGATTTACTTTATATTCAGTTTTTTTAAAGCTCCTAGTTTCCAAACAACACCCAGATGAAGGTCACTTAAGCGAGTGGGTGGACGACTCCATTATGAAAGAGGTTGACAAGCTTGTCGAAGATTTCTAGAAAATTCGAGAGGACATCAAAGTTCTAGAGAAGTGGTCGAATTCTGTTGGTGACGAATTAGAGATCAAGATAACAAGAAAAATCGAAGTTGATGTAGCAGGAAATAATAATGATCCTTGTGCCACGAGCCTTATACAGACTAGGATGAACATGATGCAGATCATCTGGATCATCTCCCTCTCTGTTTGCTCAATCGCTTGGACATTGAGCCATTTAAAGGCACATTTTTATGGTTGAATACTCGTTTATTGCCTATGTGAGTTCATCAATATCCTCTCCACATCATCCTTATTGTTTTTCTTTTTTTACATCATTAATATCATCCTTTTCTCGTTCGATCTGTTTGGTTTTATATAGATAGCGCTTTTTGAATCTTTATGAATAGCACTTATAAATTGCACACGAAGGATACTGCTAGGCTTGTCATACCAGTTGATTAATTTCAACGGATGGAATTATAATTTTTTTCATTTATATCGATCCTGCTCTATATTTTACTTTACATCATGGATGGATTTTCGAATGTTTTATACCTATCCATATTTGTTTGGTTGATTTAAATCCTTGTATGGGATATGAATCGTTACGACTTAAAAATTCGCAGATGAATACATCAGATAAAAACCACCTGGTTCCTTCCCCTCCCAGCTTTCTCGATCTTCCGGTTGAATTAAGAAGATCGATTTTGGCCAGAAACGCTATTTAAGTCGTTCGTGAGCACTACAAAATAAGATGCGTATGCAAAACTATTCGAGATGATGCTGATCATGTGGATACCCTGTCCCAAATCTATCTTATAAAAACCAGCCACAACTATATAGGGTTCGACCGCTTGCAACATGCTTGTCTAGGTGCCAACAATCCTACAACAGTGTTTCCTAAAGCAATATCTGATTTCATGTCTATCGAGGGAGTATCCACGTAATCATGAACTAAGGCACTTCTCTGACTCAAAAACTGCGCTCTTGCTGGAATCAAGCCCGCCTTGTATTGCTATGAAATTATTCGCCGTTCCATCTGCCCTAACCTGGATCCTGACTCAACGATGTCTCTTCTGTCTCGCACTGCTATTCGGGCGCTTAGGAGGCATGTTCAAGCGTTTTAGCGAACAAGTTATCCGTTGTACATCTCACCTTACCTCAAAACTATCCGCGACTCTGTCGACGTATAAAGAATCTCATCATGCCCTTGTGCCGTCCATCGTTACTGGCTTGGCTTGGAAAACATATTTGTAAAAGGTCTAGGTATGTGCGATTTATGTTTTTGGGCTATTGAGACTGATGTGTTCTTCGATATGATCCCTGGATCTTTTTGAGTATGGGTTAAGTTAGTTGAATGGGAAGATACGGCCGGACAACACTGGCGGTTCCTAATACTCTCCTAGTTTGCATCACATCCATCAATGTGTAGGATGGATGGATATCAACTTACTCCTATTGTACATTTCTATCCACCGTATTAGTATCTGTACTCTTTCTATCCCCCCTATCGTGTCAAAAAATATTTTTCTTACTCTTTAAGTTTTATCTCATGCGTTTTATTTTATCAATAAAAAACACAACCATTTTTGAAAACTGTACTTAGTAGGGGTGTATTGTCAAATCATAGATTATAGTTTCCAAGACGAGATATTATTATTAGGGTCCATTATTATTACTTCCGCTTTTATTCGACAATGTTTATTAAATCATATTACTGTCAAATCAGAATTAACTCTACTATGCTGCCTACGGTTAATTCGATCAACACCGGACATTACTTTGTACAAGTTGATCTTTATATTTTGTATCTATAGATCCATTTATATGGATAGCACATTTCAAATATTTATGAAAAACACTTATAAATTACACACGAAGGATACCAATTTGTTGGTATACTAGTTGGATATTTTCAATTGATGGATTTTTTTTTTATATCGACCCTGCTTTCTTTTTACTGTACATCATGAATGAATTCTAGAATACTTTATATATATCCACACTTGTTTGGTTGAATTAAATCATTGTATTGGATATGAATCGTTGCGACTTAAAAATATATATATATATATATATAAGGAATGGCGACCCTATCCAGTAAAACCAAATATATAACACTACTGGCGTTCTTCTCGCCGATGTCGGTGATGCTGACGCCGGTATCAATCTACCCAACGAAGTCGACGTCGGCGATGATCATGGGCAAGGTGCCGGTTTGTTGGATGGTGGAAATAACCCAAACGACATACTTGCGGGTTAGGTGCATTTAAACGGTTTCTAATACTTTCGTAGTTTTCACCACATCCATCAATGTTAGTATTTATGGATATGAACTTACTTCTATTGTACTTTTCTATTCACCATATTAGTATATGTACTTTTTGTTGGGAATGTCCTGAAATCTACCGTACTATCTCTAGAAAGTATGATAAGTGTCGAGATCAGACATAAGTCATAAATACTGGGTGATCATGATGGCTTGCTAGAGTCCGCTCATGATCTATAAGTTTAGGACTTATTACCAGTATTGTATGATCCCGCAGGGTCACACACCATAGCTAACGGGAAAGTTAAATGGAATTAATACGGTAAGATGCAATGGCATTTACTGTATTAGATCAGAGAATTGGGCCAGACAAAATACAGACTTTTGTCTGATTTGTGTCTTGGGCCCAAAATATTAATGAGCCATTAGTCTAATGACTTGGGCCCATTAATGAGAGAGATAAAAGTCGAAAAACCCTAAGGAAGAATGATCCCCCTGCGATTTTTCTCCTCTGTGGCCGCGGGTCTCATTCTCTCTCTAACTCTCTCTTTCTGATCTGATCCATCTCTTTGGTCTAGCAGCCGTCCCGTGCTTGTAAGAGTGTGGATACTCGAGGAGGAATAGGTGTTGCCATCTGTTCTAGCTGATCTCATCATTACCATCCATCATCCGCTGCAATCTGAAAGGTAGTGATCAGGTTTGGTTTATGATTCATTTGACGAGAACCTAGATCTGTTTAAGGATTTGTGTTAGGTTGTAATTGAGAATTAAACCTTGAAAAACACCATAATCCCTCAGTGGTATCAGAGCCTAGGCATTAGGTTTCTTGTGAAATTGGATCATATGAAAATTGATTAATTGATTAATTGATTTTGTGATTGGATAATCGGCTGCTAATAAGGTTTATTATAATCGAATGTATTTCGTTGTTGAATGAAACCCTAAATCGATCGCATGATGAAAGCTGTTATTAATAATTGAATGGCCGAATGATCATGTTATTAATGGAATAGCACATTCGATTAAAAACCCTAATTGGCTCACGATGCGTGTGCCATGTGTTCCTATGTGAGCTAATTATTGAAACCCTAATTGGTTTATGAATCGCATGTTGCCTTGCTTCTTTAATTAATCGGCTCAAGTGTGTGCGTGGAATCACACGATTGCTTTGACTTTGAATCATATTTTGTCTTTAGCGATTCATGTTTTTGTCTTTAGCGACGTTCAGTTAATGACATGAATTAATGTTGACTTTGTTTTATTGAATCATTTGAATCGATAAAGCGAATTGGAAATGAGCCAATTATTGAAACTATGGTATCAATCGCGTGTGATAATTATCACTTGATAATTAATAATGAGCGATCGTGACCGTGATATCACATGGGCCGAGTGATGCCGATATATTGCGTGTGATGCCTAGCCGAGATCGATCACTATGATCGTGAGGCAAAAAGGATCGAACGCAAGCGATGTGTGAGTCATGAGCCGGGCGTGATCATGCGTTGCAATGATCGATCGCAAACGATCGTGAGCAACCGCGAGTTGGATCATGGGCCTTGGATTATCATGGGCCCACATATTGCGTTAATGGGCCGAATTGGATCTTGGGTCCGATTGTTTGGCCCATTAAAATTTTACGTTCCGCGAATAGTCTATCGGTTAAACCGAGCTTCGCGGTTCGTTGCCCAAAACCGCACCGATTTAACCGGTCCATTTAATTGGCGGTTAATTGTGTGTTTAAAGCCTAAAACCGCAAGTTAAATCAAATTGGCTAAAACACTAGGTGTTTCTTCCCGGTTTTGGATTTAACTGAACCGATCCAATTTAATTGGTGGTTCAAGCGGTTAACCCGAATCGCGGTTTGCTGGATATTATTTAATTTCTGGTTAAACCGGATTGAAATTCAAAAATTGAATTTTAACCTAAACGGAAGGCTGGTCTAAGTTTGATTTGGTTGGACCAAATAATTTAGAGCTGGTCTGGTTTAGTAAATAACCGATGGTTTTGATAGTTAATTTGGTCTTGGACCAGAATTAATAAACCGGATCGGTTATGTCAAATTATTGGGCCAACTGGAATTATATGGTCTTGGGCCAAGAATTGGGCCTATAATTTGTGACCCAACCCAAAATATTTAATGAAATATTTAAATTAGAAATTTCTATTTTTAGTAAGTTACTAAATTTAGAAAGTTTCTAAAATAAGAAAGTTTCCCAAAATAGTAATCTTCTATTTTTGGAAATAAAACTTAAAAATCCTCAAAAACAATATCAAGCTTGGATGTCTTTCCAATCTTGTCAGCTACTTAACGCTTATTCGATTACAGATATGGCTTACAGTGTGAGGTGTCTGTTTTCGCATAAGTAAAGTAGTATATAGTCACTAATTTCATTGGGAGTCCCAGACTTTAGTGATTATTTGGCTGTAAGAGATTGGTTTCCTTGACTGGGCCATCGGGAGTCCCGGGCCTTGAGACATCTGGTGTATTGGGCCTTGGGCCCAATTCACAACCGAGAGTTATTGGTTATAACTAGCTGTGTGTATGCTTACCAAGTAAAGCTAATTCCGGGTGACGGCCAGTGGCCCACTGTGGATTTAGCTGAACATGGGTCTCGGAATCATTGCATTCTTATGAGGTTAAACAAAGAAATTTTGAATGCAATGCGAGTTTTCTTATAAGTTATTAAGATTACTCTTTTATGAACTAAATAACTAAAACTCTATTTATCTCTAAATTTCAGCTATGACGAGCACAAACAATCAAAACACTTTCTCGATCCCGTATGTCCTTGAGATGGACAAACTGAACGGATCAAATTTCTTGACTTGGTCGCGGAACCTGAGGCTAGTCCTCAGGCAGGAGAGAAAGGACTATGTCCTTGAGAAAGCTCTCCCCGTGAGGATCGGGTCCAATGTCTCTCATGCAGTATATGATGCTTGGAATAAGCATTATAATGATGCGGTAGATGTGCGTGGTCTGATATTGGCTACCATGGACTCAGATTTGCTGAAGCAATATGAGAACATGGAGTCACCAATAGAGATGATCAGCAGCCTGAAATTGAAATTTCAGGAGCAGGTAAGAGTGGAGAGATACCAGTTGGTTAAATCTCTCACTAGCTGCAAGCTACCAAATGATCATCCAGTAAGTCCTCATGTCAGTAAAATGATAGGTTACATTGATAACCTGAGGAAACTGGATTATCCAGTTAGCCAGGAATTGGCAACTGAGATCATTCTGCAGTCACTGCCGTCAAGCTATGATAAGTTCGTAAGGAACTATATCAAGAAAGGCTTAACGAAGACGTTGACTGAACTGCATGATATGCTCAAGACAGTTGAGCCAAACGTGAAGAGTACCCTGTACAATCTCATGAATGAGAAGGGTAGGTTTACTAAACCTAATGCTGACAAGGGTGAAGACAAAGTTGTCCAGATTTTGAATCATGGCAAGCGTGTGTCTTCTGAGCCCGAGTCAGATACCTCTTACGTTGGTAAGTGCTGCTACTGTAAAGAGACTGGGCATTGGAAAAGAGATTGCATTAAATTCATGGAAGATTATGAGGAGTTAAAGTTGATGTATGAGACTACTTCCTCAGGTATTCATGTTATTACTTCAAGTTATACCTTGTAGGTATTGGATACTGATTGTGGCACTGATATTTGTTATAATATGCAGAGCCTGAACAACAGTAGAACGTTGAAGGAAGGGCAAGTGGAACTGCGAGTCGGGAAGGAGCTTGGGATGCTGCCTCAGCCGTAGGGTTTTCACTTGTAGATGCCTTTGAGGCTTGGTTTTGAATTAAGTAATTGCTACAATGCACCTGCTTTAAGCAGAGTTGTTTTTTCATTTTCTTGTGAAGAATTTGAATGTTTTTCATTTTGATAAAGACAAGTTTTGCTCTTTTGATCTTAATGAAATGTTAATTGTAGCACCCTATTCAAGGAATGGGTTTTATATCTTAAACCAAAGAGTGCCTAAATATAACATAAATACCGAATTGGTTTAAATCTGATGAATTAAACCTTATTTTTCTTGGCATAAATGTTTTGGTCACATAGAGTAAGTCGGATTCAGAAACCCCATAGTTATGGACTTTTGGGCTCATTTGAATGGATATCTTATGAGACTTGAATTCTTCTTACTGGACCAAAACACAAAGGGCCCATCTTAGCCGAGCTAGAGAAAAGCCCAAAGGCTTATTGGACATTGGACATACTCATGTATGTGGTCCGATGAGCAGTAATGCCAGAGAAAATTTCCTGTACTTCATTGTCTCTACTGATTACTTCAGTGAGTGTGACTGTGTTCATTTGATGAGACACAAGTCGGAATTCTTTGACATGGTCGAAAGAGTTCCAGAATGAAGTATAGAATCTGAATGACAGAAGTATTAAGACTCTGGATTAGATCACGAGTGAGAATACTTAAGTCATTGATTATGTGATCATCTGAATGAGTGTGAAGTCGTTTCACAGCTCAATTCTCCTGAAAACCTAGAGGTGTTTCTGTGAGAATGAATCAGATCTTATAAGAAATGATTAAAGATGAGTCACACGAATCTTCCATGATATTCTTTAAGAATAACGCTCTAAAATATCTAAGTTTACGCTGAAATAGTTCCACCAATTTCAGTTGAAAGACACCACGTAAATGTGGATTGGAATCGATCCAAATTCGTCTTTACTGAGTATTTGTAATTGTGCTACTTCGCTGGTTGTCCTAAGGAAACCAAGGCTTGTTACTTTTACGTCCATTCTGTTTTCTAAGAGGGGAAGTAACTTTCCAAGAAGAACAGTGGGAGTAAAAGTATAACTCGAAGAAATTCGAGAAATACAGGAGGCTGCTCAACCTGTTGAGGGAGAGCAACGGATGGATTTACAGATTTCTGTAGAATCTGCACCTGTAAAGCCTGAAGTTCGCAGATCTGAATGAATCAGTTACTAATCCGAGAGTGATTTCTCATCATTAGTTGAATCTGATGATCATTGAAAGTTCGCATGATCTGATGATCATTGATAGCGACGAATCTGCGAAATTCAAAGAAGCGAAAGTGAGCCCGGACTCCGAAAATTACACTAAGTGTAAGTTAGCTTCATTGATCCATTCATGGGTGGAAGCAAACATATCGGAGTTGGAATCTTCGTTCTGTTGAAGTAGTCAAAGTTTTGACTTGAACAGGAACGAAGCGGAACTGTGCGTTTACTAAAAGATAAGTGGGAGCAATATTGCATTTCTCATAGTGTATGTCGATGACACACTGATTCTCGAAAATAACGTTCCAATGCTACAGTCGGTAAAGGACTGGCTTGGGAGTTATTGTATGATTGACATGGGTAAAGCCACGTAGTTCTTGGATTTTGGATCTAAAGATAGAGATCCAAAAGAGCTGGTAGGACAAAGTCAGGATTCTTAAATTGACAAAGTCCTACACGTAATCAGCAATCCAAGAAGGGTTTTATGCCAATGTCACATGGCAATTCATTAAGCAAGATACAGTGTCCTGCGATATCTGCTGAGCTTGAATGCATGGATAGGATTCCATATGCGACGGCAATTGGATCTATCATGTATGCCATGACACGTACTTGTTTTGATGTTGCTTTAATGTTAAGCAAGACAAGTAAAGACCAGTCAAATCCAGCAAAGAATCACTGGATTGCCGTATAGAATATCCTAAAGTATTTGAGAAATACTAAGGATAAGTTCTTGATTTACGGAGAAAGTGAGGTGCTACAAGTCGATAGAGTCTGAAAGGCAAGTTTCCAGTAGACAAAGATAATTCCCGGTCACAGTCCGGCTATATCTTGTGTCTATCTGGCGGTGCAAGGCACTGTAGCTGACTCCATGACTTAAGCTGAACATTTCGCAGCTAAAGAAGCGGCGAGAGAGGATGTTTGGATAGAAGAGTTCATCACTGAACTTGATGTGATTCACAGCATAGATGAGCCTAGCTGCACATCAGAGGTCCAAACACCTTGAGGGTAGGTATAACCTATTCCGTGAGATAAATGACAGAGGTGTTAAGTAGATAAGCAGGTTTCATCGAATGAGAACGTTGCTAATCTATTAACAAAGCCACTCCTTAGGCCTAAGCATGAGTCGCGGACTGTAGCTGTAGGATGAATGAAACTAAGATGTAGTCTTAATTTCAGTGGGAGTTTGTAAAGGGCTTTACTTAGTTGTTTTGAAAGGTTCATGTAAACATAATATTTTATGTTTATGAAATCTATGATTTCTGGATTATTTTAACTGTGATATAAAATAATCGTTCCAAAATGATTCATGTCATTATATATGGGCCATCGAAGTACATGAGTAGACTTGATCCTGAAACCCCATATTTAACGAAATGACATATATCATAGTGTCCATAGTCGAAGGTTGTTGAAATTGGAACACCAACAACCTGTTGAGACTAGATTGTGTTGAGACTTATGACCAAGTTTCGAGGGGTCATAGATGCGCGGCATCAAAGTCGACACATAGGTATATGTAGGGGAACATATGACCGGACATGGCCCGCAAATGAGAACTCTACAATATATTAATATCTGTGTCATAAGAGGTTCTCATATACGACTATAGAGTATAGTCCTTAGACCTGAGTTCGCATGCATGTGGCTGCACATGGAGTAATGCGCTTTGATCATTGTCTAACGCTGTTTCGTAACTGGGAGCTATACGGACCTTGGTTGGGTGTATTATGAATTGTGTAGTTCATAGTGATGGAACAAGATGGGATTTGTCCCTGCCGTTTAACGGAGGTAATATCTCTAGGCCAATCGGAGATTTGATAGCTGGTAAGAGAATTGTTGGAATTGTGTCCAGTAATCTCGGTACTGTCTCTAGAAAGTAAGAGTATGTCAATGATCAGACATAAGTCATATAATACTGGGGGTCATGATGGCTTGCTAGAGTCCGCTCATGATCTATAAGTCTTGGACTTATTGCCTTTATTATATGATCCCATATGGGTCACACGCCTAAGCTAACAGGAAAACGTGTAGGAATGGTTTAGCAGAAGTACGGTAAAAGTGCTAGGCATTTACTGTACTTAGAGAGAATAAAACGGTTTAGGCACTGTGTGTCGATCGATGCACAAGGCGTGTCGATCGACACAGTGCGCGAACGCCTCGGAGTAAATTGGCATTTGGGCCAAATGGCCCAAAACGAACTGAACGAGTTTTATATAAACTTAAGACGAGTTCAGGTCGAAATATGCCCTAGCCGCGAGCCTCCTCTCTCTCTCTGCGCCGATTTCCTCCTGGTCTAGCAGCCTCTTCCTGCTCGGTGTGCGTGTGTGAACCTCTGGAGGAGTTATCTCTCGGTGGCTCTCTGATCTCTGACCATACCATCCCTTTCCGCTGCATAAACATGTATAAGGTGAGATCATCAATTGTTTCTATTCAAGAGAACCTAGATCCGCATGTTTAGGATAATCTGAATCAGAGAATTGAATCAGGATTAATCTAAGCATTCCTTCAAGAATGGCCATTCCCAAACGGACTTGCCCAAGTCGTTTGAATTGTCAGTATCAAATCTGGTCCGATAAACATGGTCTGGCTATATAAGGATGACACGCATCTTGCCTTATGCCAGATCGAGATATTAAGACAAAAGGACTAGGGAATGTAGGATTCCAGTACAATCGGAAGATTGTTGGGAATGTCCTGTGTAGGATTCCAGTACAAGTGGGAGATTGTTGGGAATGTCCTGAAATCTACCGTACTATCTCTAGAAAGTATGATAAGTGTCGAGATCAGACATAAGTCATAAATACTGGGTGATCATGATGGCTTGCTAGAGTCCGCTCATGATCTATAAGTTTAGGACTTATTACCAGTATTGTATGATCCCGCAGGGTCACACACCATAGCTAACGGGAAAGTTAAATGGAATTAATACGGTAAGATGCAATGGCATTTACTGTATTAGATCAGAGAATTGGGCCAGACAAAATACAGACTTTTGTCTGATTTGTGTCTTGGGCCCAAAAGATTAATGAGCCATTAGTCTAATGACTTGGGCCCATTAATGAGAGAGATAAAAGTCGAAAAACCCTAAGGAAGAATGATCCCCCTGCGATTTTTCTCCTCTGTGGCCGCGGGTCTCATTCTCTCTCTAACTCTCTCTTTCTGATCTGATCCATCTCTTTGGTCTAGCAGCCGTCCCGTGCTTGTAAGAGTGTGGATACTCGAGGAGGAATAGGTGTTGCCATCTGTTCTAGCTGATCTCATCATTACCATCCATCATCCGCTGCAATCTGAAAGGTAGTGATCAGGTTTGGTTTATGATTCATTTGACGAGAACCTAGATCTGTTTAAGGATTTGTGTTAGGTTGTAATTGAGAATTAAACCTTGAAAAACACCATAATCCCTCACTTTTTCTATCCCCCATATCGGTTCAAACAAATATTTGCTTTCTGTTTAAGTTTTATCTCGGGCATTTTATTTAATCAATTTAATTCACGACAGCCAATTTGGAAAAGTGTACCTCTACTTAATGATGCCCTACGAAAAAAACAATTTTTTTGAAAAACTGTCAAATCATAGATTATAGATCCAAGACGAGATATTATTACTTCCGATTTTATTCGAGAACGTTTCTTAAATCATATTTACTGTCAAATCATATTTATGGCTACTCTGCTGCCTACGCTTTATTCGATCAATACGTGACATTATTTTATACAAGTTGGTAAATATGATTTTGTATCCGTATATCCAATAGTTTCTTTAAGAAGTATGGCTATCCATTTTTTAAACTACAAAGTACTATCTATTTTGTACAACCTTTTCCTAATAAATTGTTCTCAACCTCTTGTCTACCTTAGTTACATGTGCAGTATCCATTATCACTGATATGTATCTAATACCTTAAACTAATTCCCCGATTTCCATCTTCAACGATTCCTTTATTTGTGGCATTATACCTATCCATTTGTTATAAACCAAAATGTTGTGTCAATTCGCTTTTATAAATAATTGACTCTCGACCCCATCTATCCGTTGACAGACTCAATACACTCCCCTGGAAATGAGAAGAACAATCCCCCGTGTTGCTGAATCATCTAGACCTAAACGGCCAGTTCTCCACCTTCTAGATATGCCGCCCAATCTTAGGAGGTTAATCCTTGCCAAAAATGCCAGTGAACACCTTCGGGAACATTTCAGGGTTCACGCTGTATGCCGGACCCTTCGAGACGACGCAGATCACGTGGATACTCTCACTCAGATAAATCTTATCAAGACTGCTCCATTAGACCCCCTCCCCAAATGCGTAATAAGGCTGTAAAACGCCTGTCTGGCCGCCAACAACATAACCGATGTCTTTCTCAAAGCGATCTCCGACTTTATGTACACAGATGATGGCAGACCGGAAGGTTTTCAAAATATAAAATGATGCGCAATCGCTGGATGCAAACCTGCTGTGTATTGCTATGAAGTCATCCGTCATCTATTACCCCCGCCTTGGATTTAGGTTCCGACATCCCTTTCCTCTCTCGTTTTGTTATACGTTCTTTGAGGAGGCACTTCAGAGAGTTGAGCGGAACCTCTGCCTAATGGAATCTCCATGTATCTGGCGGTTGTGGTAAGGAATGAGATTGACGAAACAAGGATACAGAGATGCCGCTGCTCCCTTTTTTGATATTGGCTAGAATTATTACACGAAGATGTCAAAGGTTATGGTATGTGCGATAAATGTTTCTGGGCTATTGAGACTTTATGATTTTTCCAAATCATTACCCAGACATTCCTAGAGTGGCCTGAGATTTACGAAGCAGATTCGGATAACGAAGGTGGTTGGCACCACACGGCAATCCAGGACGGCAGCAGTTTGGGTGGTTGGGGTGGAGGAGGAGGTGAAAACGGTGGCGTTTGGGGTGCTTAATGTAAAATCCTAATAATTTGTACCCAAAATATTATTTCTATTTAATAACCATGCTTTAATAAACTACAAATCCTCGTCGGTATCCACCAATTTATATCTCATCTATCCATCGTATTGTATTACTGTCACGCTTTCCAAAAAGGATCTATAACAAAACAACATAATATTCAAACCTTATGTCTCACAGTTTTCAGTTCCCAGGCCATCATTATGCAGGGTATATATCTATAACACACTATCCACAAGGAAACATGACCTAGTAATACTTCTACCCCGCATCCACCCAATAGGACAACTAAGACCTTAATTTTCATACATTTCTCTTTATATATCAAGCATTATGTTATTTTCGTTCCAAATATCGTATTTTTCACACTCTTATGTTGCACTAGTCCACAGCGTCAATATTTAGTTGTAGTAATTCAATGTTGCACTAGTCCACATCGTCAATATTTATGTTTATTTGTTTCTTAGTTGTGGTATTACTATCCATTAAAGCGTCCTTCATATTTTATCCCAAATAAACACTATAATCACTGAGGAATATGACTATTCATTATTATAACGAACTATATTACTATCCGTTAAGGCGTCTCTCCCTACTGTATTGACGTCAAGCTCTTACTATATTTATTACGTTCTTGAGTCTCCATGTTCCCAAAATATTTCTTGGATACAAACACAAAATTTCAGGATTGTAAGCAGTCTCCATAAAGATAATAGTTTCCAGCATCTGACCACAAACCCCGCGGAGCATGTCCATTCATTATTAAGTTTGTTACTCTATCACGGGCATTACTATTCATCTTGGCGTTGGTTGAAGTACTTTATCAATATTTCTCTTTATCTATTTCTATAACATATAGCCATCAAAACCGAAAGTGTGCGACAAAACCGAAACGTTGCGTTGTTTCGCATCTATAAATAGTAGATGTCGACATAACTTCCTGTCCACACTCTCAATACACATCACTCAATATGAGAAGACTAACCGCCCATGTTGGTGAATCATCTAGGCCTAACCGGCCGGGTCCCAATCGTGCATATCTGCCGCCTAATTTGAGGAGGTCAATCCTTAACAGGAAAACTAGTAATAACCTTAGAAATAACGCGACTCACGTGGATACTCTTGTTCAGATTAATCTTATTCAGGCTCCCTCTTCCGATGACAACCGCAAATGCGTCGTCTTATTGTTCAAGCCTGTTTGGCCGCAAACAACATAACTGATCTGTTTTTGAAAGCAATTTCAGATTTTATGTACATAGAATACATATATGGAGGTCCAGAAAGCCTTCCAATAGATCAAACGATGCATATTTGCTGGATGTAAACCTGCTATCTATTGCTACGAAGTCATCCGTCGATCTATCTATCCTGCCTTGGATACAGGTTCCACAATTCATTTCCTTTCTCGTGCTACTATACGTTCTCTGAGAAGGCATGTCAGGAAGTTTGAGCGTAGTACCTGGCCTATCGCCTGCATGTCCCTTGATCTGTCGGTGATCAAGGATGCGGTTGACGAAGGCTAAATACAGAGATGCCGTTGCTCCGTATTTTGCAATTGGCTAGATATCATGCACGAAGATGTTAAAGGTCACGCTATGCGCTAATAGTTCACTCTATTCCCGGGTATAGTTTTTTTCATTTTTACACTTTTATGAACGACCATTAATTCTGTAGCACATTATTCGATGCAATCTTACTCTCAATGACCCGGTTAAGTAAACAAAATAAACGTTATCTCACATCACATGTCACTCCCACTTATTTTTTTAATACATTAACCTAAACACCTACTTAACTTAACTGTCAGATTTTGGACTGCTCAAGCCAATTTTATCTGCACTTGTCAAATCATTAAGCGAACATGCAAAATTGTCATGTCAAACAGATCCATGTAACAAAAAAAAAACATTCCCAAATTTGATATCTCCATACTCTAACTTTCTTTGCATTTTCTGTTTTTTTCCCTCTACGCTATAGCTACAGCTTGAATTTATGATCAGACTATCCACAAATACAGATACATTATTTAATGGATTCGAAAGTACATGCATATTTTTTTCGTCATTTAAAAAAAACTGGTCTTAATTCTTCTATATGTTCTTGAAAATACCCAATCTGCCAACGCTTTTTAACAGCTGACCCAACTACCTAAAACTCTTCCCAGCTGAGTTGAGCTGACTGTCAGCTGACCCAGCTGACCAGCTTGACTGTTCAGCTCGTTTCAGCTGAACGCTCTTGGTTTAGCTCGGCTAAGCTCATTTCCTACTGATCTTAGCCACTTTTTGACCATGGAACACTCCTTCTTAGTCTTTCCGACTCATTGTTCCATGTTCTTGTTCCATGCCTCATTCCCCCAATCCACCTAGGGTGGGGTATCCCGGGATACGGGTGTTACAAGTCTCCCCAACCAATTGGGAATTCGTCCCCGAATTCTGCGGAGGTTAACTTCTGAGTCTAATCAATAGTTATATAATATGCCAGCAACCTAACAATCGTTCTATGTGCACTTGTATGCTTAACCAGACCGTATCAATTCCCTTACCATTCTACATTTCACTAACTCGGCATAAGTCCTTCTATGGCCACCCATACTTAAACGGAGTCAACCGTAGTCGGGTCGTTTTCCACAAATGGTGCCCGGAGTTCACGTCCGTACGGATGGGTACGTTCGTCTGCAGATCGTCCTGTGATCAACCCGCGATCGTCTTGCGGTCGTAAGTACGCCCGTATGGTTTATCTGGTCCATCCGTGGGTTCACCCGATCCATGGCGTTGACCCGTCGTCCTCGATACAGACCTTGGCTTATCGGCGGATCGTCCGTGTGTCACTCACACAACTGTACAGTCGTCCCACGGTCTGACCGTAGGTCTATCCGGTTGTATCTTTTCACTACCATGATCGATTCGACGACAGATCGTGTTTCATGGACTTAGCTAAGGCTCATAGTCAAGCACAGTCCATGAACGGTTACGGTCGTACGGGAATGTATACGACCATCCATTAACGGTTATGGTCACCTGCAAATGTCCCGCAGTCGTTCGTGAACGGTCGCGATCGTCCCATGAACGGGTACGATCGACCCGCGTTCGTTCGTGAACGTCCAACAAACGGTTACGGATGACCCGCGGTACTGTCACTGTTGTCCCGACGACAATTACGGACGTCCTGGCGACCCTTACGGACGTCCTGGTCATGTGCCATTGGTCTTCCATGGTTCTACTTTGAACTCTTCATCTGCCTTATAGAAATCCTGGGCTTTTCCCTTCTTTAAATGCTTCACGATCTTCCTTAAAAACCACAGCCAATAGCCTTTCAATCTCGACCATTCCTCTTCCCTCAAACATCACGGCTTGTCCTCTTCATTTCTGGGTATGTTCCTCCGAGTGGTGCGTATGATTGTGTACGGTTTTCCACTGAAGAAAACCGCTCAATCACCTTTCTAAACTGGCCGGCCAATCACCCCTTGATTTCCGGCCAAAACCCTCCTTGTTCTTCCCCTTTGCCTTGCGATTTCTTGTGAATCATGGCTGGGTTTTCTCCTGAGTTTTTCCTGTGTTTATAGGCGTGAAAAGAGGGTAAAAAGGTGTACAAAGATCCTTGGATAAACCGCCCCTTTCACTCTCTTGAACTACCAGTCATCCCTCCCTTTGCATGCCGGCCAACTCTCTCTTTCTTCCCTTGAATCAACACGGTTTTCCCCTCATGATTTCTGCTTATTTCTCTCCGTGTATGGTGTGAAAATAGGGGTAGAAAATGTCCATTTTTGTCCATGGCTTTTTTATTTATAGGCCATAAAGAGCCATAACAGCCCAATGAGTGAAAGGTTGCCAATGGTTGGCGAATGGGCGCCAAACCATTGGTGTCCATTCACCCATGACCAGCTAGTGTCACTAGCTGGTCTAGACCATCAGCTGACCAAACTACCTAAAACTCTTCCCAGCTGAGTTAAGCTGACTGCCAGCTGACCCAGCTGACCTGCTCGACTGTTCAGCTCGTTTCAGGTGAACACTCTTGGTTTAGCTCGGCTAAGCTCATTTCCTACTGATCTTAGCCACTTTTTGACCATGGAACACTCCTTCTTAGTCTTTTCAACTCATTGTTCCATGTTCCGGTTCCATGCCCCATTCCCCCAATCCTCCTAGGGTGGGGTATCCCGGGATACGGGTGTTACATTTTCCACCAGCTGCAATCGTCAACAAGTTTGAAGACGCTGCTTATGACAGGCTTGGTTACAGTCTTGCTCAAGGGGGTGAGCGATAGAGGAGGGGGCTTGGCTGCGGTGCAGACGATGGCTCTGGTGCACGGGTAAGGAGTCATAGAGGTGGCCTGTAACTTGTCGAATCCAAGGCAAGTCGGAGGAGATGAAGTTCAAGGGCTGATCGAGGGGAAGGTCTTGTTGTGGGAAAAAGGTATTATACTGCAGACCAGATCACTCAAAGATATAAGGACTTTCTCATCAATTCATAAGCTTCTTTTTTTGAATTTTTCGTCTGGTATGCCCCTATATCTCAAAGGGAAATCTGATATGTCCCGTTATAAAAAAAGGTTTTCTTTTGATTTTTTTTTTCAAATACGAAAAACAATGAAATGACTCTATAACCAGAACAAAGTTAGATATTTACCTATCCTACAAGCCAATATCCGTCCATCCAAACACCCACCCAAGTCAATTGGATCAGACCCAAAAAATACAAAAAATCCCCAAATGAGGAATCTAAATCCCTAATTCCATTTCTTCATGACATTAACTTCTTTTTCCGTTACTCATTCTCCATTCTCTCCTTTCTCTATCTCGAACGAAGAATCTCCTTTTTCCGTTAAGAACCAGCCAAGTAAAATCGAAATAGATGGCGCCGAAGACTCGAGCCAAGAAAACTGATGCCGAGAATACGGAGCAAGCGTCAACGACGGAGAACGATGTAGTTGCTCCAGTCAAGAATGCTCCTCTGGTGAGCGATGTTGTTGTTCCTACACGACCATAAATGCTCCTCCGGCGAGCAATGTTGATAACGAAACTGCTTCTGACGAAGAAGTTGATCTCGAGAATTCAAGCGAAGGAGATGAGAGTGAAGAAGGAGATGATGATGACACGACATAGAGTACAAAAGAAGAAGACGAGGTCGAGCAAATGAACTCGAGAGTCTCAGAGACAAACGTGGTACCAAACAAGGATGTATTCGAAGAAGACGATGATGAGGAATCCCACGACAGCTTCGATTCCCATTCGGTAAGTATTATACCCATTTAGTTGGGTAAAACTAGGGAATATTGGGAAAAATATTCTTACTTGGATTTGATGATGAAGAAATCATTAGAATTTGTTGGCTGTTAAGTAAAACATGTAAAACATTGTATAACTAATTAAGTAAAACTTGGTAAAACTTGGTAAGACTAGTTTAGTAAAACTAGGCATAACTGAACACTGTATTACTGGTAAAACTTGGTAACACTAGTTAAGTAAAACTAGGTATAACTTGGTAAAGCTAGACATTGTATTACTGGTAAAACTTGGTAAAACTAGTTAAGTAAAACTAGGTATAACTTGGTAAAACTAAACACTGTATCACTCGAATAACTTGGTAAAACTTATTGTTGTAGGAATCCGGTGATGAAATGACAGCAATGCAACCTCTTAGAATGTACTTCCCCTCCACAGAGTACAAGAAAAAAATCAAGATATCGACACGGTGCTACATTGTTGATTTTATGTCGACTCTTGATTCTTTGCAGCCGATGCTAACGACTATTGAGAGGAACTGGTTGGAAGAGCATCCGCAGTTCATACATATATTTCACTTGCTGAAGGATGGAAACCAAAAGCTGATGGGCATGTGGATGCTACTTCTCCGAACCGCCTGCATTGAGAAGAAGATGGAAGTGTGGTTCGTGGTTTACGGCGTTCCGATAAGTTATGGACTGAGGGAGCATGCACTTATGTCCGGAATTGACTGCCGAAACTATCCAAATAACTATAAGAAATTGGGTGGCATTAATTTCGCGAGGAAACATTTCGGGAACTCTATAGTCAGAGCTCAATATGTGAAAGAGAAGCTAGAGGGGATGGGAGCTTCTCGAGATAGACTGAAGATGCTCGTACTCTACTTCCTTTGCAGCGTCATCAATGGCCAAATGAAGCGTGGAGACGATGCAACTCCGGTAGTAGATTTTTTTCTTAGATCTGTCGATGATCTTGACTTGTGCAAGAGTTTTCCTTGGGGGGGGGAGATTGTGCTACGATGATATGGTCGGTGAGATCTCTCACACAATGGACCATTTTAAAGGGGTTGTCAAGGAGAACAAATTGTGGCTGACTCCTGGTTTTTGTATCTCTTTGGAGGTATGTACTCTTAAGTTGCGGTTTGAGTAATTGTTCTTGTGTTAATCTCTAACTAATATACTATATGAGTGTTGTTTTGTAGTTATTAGCCTTTGAGGCAATTCCAGAGTTAGGGAGTAGTTCCTGCGAGCCAATTGTAGGGCATACCGTAATTGTCCAAGGATATGCAAGGCTCAGTTCAAGAGTAGCTCAATGAAAGGGTTTCCTCTTTCAAAAATCAATGAAGAACTTGTTAAAACTAAGCGCCAGGGCATTGATAGAATCCTGCCAACTCGAGATGGACATGAAGAAGCTCTTCTTGAGCGAATAATTGAAGAAAACGATGTTCATGAATCGACAATCCTGTTGTTCATTGGATGGAGCGTCTTTTGGCTGGAAAGACGGTATTTTTTAGGAGATATACGACGAAGAGATGGCTGCCCGAGAGGCAGAGGAGGAGGAAGAGCTCCAAAAACCCGTGGAAAAGGGACATGCTGCCATTGATACACCTGGAGGTACGAATCCTAATGACATTGTTGCGATGGTGAATGGGATGCAGAAACGATGGAAGAGGGTTTAAGCTGTTGAATGAGAAGGTTGACAGGAAGTTTGATGAGTTGGAGAAGAGAATCAAACCCATTGAAGAATACATGACGCATATGAAAGAAACCGAAGAAAAAATGGTAAAAATAATCTAAAATATTAATGGAAATACTTGGAAAGTTGTATTCTAATTGTTGATAGGTGTAGTTTTCCCTATTCTACTGCAAGTGCACAGTTAATGCAATCGTAGTATATAAGGTATCGAATCCCACAAGGACTCTCGGTCACACAATAGATTATTAGTAGTTCAGATTTAATTAAGCGAAGCAGATGTGAAAACAGTAAACGAAATAGCAAGTAAATCAAGTGAGTTTGTAAGCAAGAAGGCGAAGCGTTAGGTTTCAGGAGTTCTCAGGAAATCAGGAACGCAAGCAATCAATCTATCTAGATCTAATCAATAACTGTTCTAGAACTCAAACACTGATATAGAATTAACCAAATTCCTTTGCGATAATCCTCTAAGTCTAAGTGCAGCAAACCAAACTTTCGTTTGCGAGAACTAACAGATTAAACTAGCATTAATTCCAAGTTTGATATGTTCACAATTAACCTGAACCAAACTTCCGTTTGCGAACAGTTTAATTGCTTATCTAGGTTCTTTCCAGTTAAATTAACCAACTTCCGCTGAATTAATCAACCTAACATCATAATTCTGATTAGCTACTTCAGATTAAGCATTAAGAACAACTTAGATAAAGAACTAGCAGATATAAATCTCTACAGATTAATTAAACTATAATTCTCTGAAATCCCTAATGAGAATCCTTCAACCTAACAGGTGATCTACTCAGACATATTCATCGAGACAGAAAATATCATAAGTAGAAAGCCAAATATCATATAATCAAATAAGAACTGGGGTTCAAAATCAAGTCTCTTTCGAGAACAAAACCAGCCCCTAAAATCTCCTAAGAGAATAAAACTTAGTTATGAAGCATCCGTAGCCTAACAAGTGGCTGTAAAACCTAATTATAAACCTAAAACACGTTTTGGGGCTTCTTTGTAAATATCAGGAACTTCTGGGCAGGACTGCAATTTCATCATTCTTCATTAAACCGTCGTTTGGCCCATCTCGCTGGTGCATCGATCGATGCCATAAGTGTGACGATCGTTGCATCTCGGAAATATCAACAGTGAACTCTATCTCTCGGCCAATTACTCCAATTAGCTCCAGAAAGTGCCATAATCACCAAATACACTCCAAATGTGCTTGTACCTAATAAACACCTGAAAAGACTCTAAAACATAGTAAAAGACTCGATAAATAACACATATACCATGGTTAAAAACCTAAAATCCATGGTATATCAACTCCCCCACACTTAGCTCTTGCTTGTCCTCAAGCAAGACAAATAACTAAATGTAGTCAAGAGGTTTGAAAACTCTTCAGAAACTCATTTCATCCTAGAAGCTACAACACTCAGATTCCCCTTAGTAAACCACTGCAAGAATCAATCACAGGATATCAAGACCAACATGTACTTCCCCCACACTTAGCAACTGTCCTAGGTAAACTCCACAATCACATTCAAGCATTCAAATTCTCCCTACTGACTTCTGCAAGTATTTAAGTGCGGTCTCACCTAAGGAGTATCGATCTAAAGGCACATGGATTCTTACCTTATCAGCTCTAGACCACCATACTATCTTTCTCTAGTCCCTTTCTTCTCTTTCCCTTCTTTAACAACTGATTTTTCCCCACTGGGTATCATTTTTTTTTTTTATCAGTGTTCTTCCCGTTATGGGGTGTACTTTGGACACATTCCATGGATCACATGAGAGAAAATAGTGTTTGCTACCATTCCCATGACCACTTCGGAGTTACTAACTCATCCTCAGTTTATTATCTTTTTTTTTTACTTTATAGAAGGGGAGAAGGGAACTAAATAGGATAGGTTGACAGGCTGTGTCAGAACTAACAAGGGAATCCGACACAAAGTATACCAAGCCCTTAGGTGAGAAATCTAAGTCAGTATTAAGGTGAAATCAGTAAAAGGATCCTCTGATACCTGAAGTGATGTGGGTGTTCCCAGTAGGTTGATCTGTGATGGGGTTTTCTAATAGTCATAGATAGATCATGAAACTTCATCCCAATGGTTACTTAAGTTCCTGCAAGTCTTGTAAATCTTCTCAGAAAATCATGGTTTCTTACTTAAACAGTTTTGACTCAATAAAAAATCTATTTTTTTTTTTTTTGAAAAACTGAAAAACGGACTGACTCTTAAGAAAACAGAAAACAAAAGTCAGTAGCACCTCCCCCACACTTAAGACACACTGTCCCCAGTAGTGTCCAGCGAAGGATCGGTTAAAAGAAAAAAAAATGTTAATGGATGTTTAGTTCTCTCGGGTTTTACCTCTGTCGCTCAAGCACCGATCGTTGCACTAGGTGCATCGACCGTTACTTGGCGATTTTTCGTTGAGTGTCGATCGTTGCTCAGGACCGCAACGATCGCTGCAATGCGATTCTTTCGTATTGTGACGATCGACACAATGGTGTGTCGATCGACGCACTGCGTTTACACGAACAGTCAGCAAGTTAGCAGGTTAGTCCGGCTGTTTTTGTCAATTTTGATCCCTGCAAGCTGAAAACACTAGAAACAGAGTAAAACCGAAGCAAAAGATGTACCAAATAAAGTACAAATCATCCAAACATAGTAGAGTCCTAAGAAAAATAAGAAAATGCAAAAGAAAAGAAAAGGTCGGAATACAGAACCGAAAGTCTGAATATGGAGATCACTCTCACTCGCTAATATCATCTATCCCACCATACAGTGCATCGTCATCGGCTGCCTCGGCTGCGGGATCAGTATCAGTCGGAGATCGCTGTCGACGACGTCGGTCAGGTAAGGGCTGATGGATCTGTGGTGGCCTCCTGCAGCTGCAAGTTCGCACGAAGTTCCAAAGAACTCGAAACATACCATCTGATCTCTCTCTCCACTCTGCCTCAGAGTATGCACCGTAAGCCATTGCAGGCTCTGGAAAGGGACCCACAACGTCGACTGGGGCAGGTGCTGGCGCAGGAGTAGGGGCAGCAGAAGTCGAGGCTCGTGAGGAAGGCTCTCCCAGCGGATGAGCCATAGTCGGAATCCCACGCTGCGCAGACTCAGGAGGCTGAAATCTCAGTGCCTCTAATGTGTCAATCTGTGTCCACCTGGCAGCAGGAAGCTCGATACCAGTCCTCCCAGTGGTCGGATCAGTGTAAACCCAAATGCGCCCCTCCTTGAGCCAGGTAGCGCTCTGCAAATGGCTGAGATCCAGGAACTCCCGAGCTGTATCACGCTCTGTGCCATGAAGAGGAATCCCACAATACTCAAAAATGGGAGTAAGTAAACTCCCTACCGTCTCAGTACCAGCTCCATCAAACGGCTTCAGCTGCAGATCAACTAAATGTTGTGCGAAAATAGCTCCCAAGTTGAGACCCGCAGTAGGATCTCTCACGCCAGAACCTCTAAACTGATCTCTCAGCCCCATAAACAGCAACTCCATCTCAAGTTTGCGCATCTTGTTGGCCTCAAACTTGCAAAGCAAGCTCCAGCACAAGATACGCGAAACATAACGCAGCACCGGATGTCTCATCTGCACTACTGGTGTGGTCATGGAGTTGTATCGACCGCTGCCAATACTCTCCCAGAATGTGCGAGCCTCAACCGGATCCCACTCGAGTGGCATGGCGATGCGCCTCGGCTCAGTACTGAACCCGTAGATCCTGCAAAGATCAAGTAGAGGAATCCGATACCTGACTCCCCAACTCATGAAGGTGAATGCACCCACTGTAGCGCTCCTGTGGTCGGGATCCGAGTAAACCACTCTGCAAGTGGCCAGTAACTGCCTGACCAGCTCAGGATAGAGATCATAATGTCGCATCGGCATTGTCCCTAGACCAATGCCTCTGCATACAACGAGTACCTGCTCATCAATCCCCAGAATCTTGCAGGTGGAGTAGTCAGCGAACTTGGTCGGCTTGATGATCATCCCACACCAACCACTGTAGAGAAGCGAGTCATACTCGTCCCATCGACTGAGCAATGGCCGCTCGGTGAACTCAGCGGACTTGAAGAAGCGTATAAGGTCCTCCGGCCACTGTCTGGTCGTCTGAATCGGTGTGGCGTCCTCTCTGGGCCAAGGTAAAGCGACTGGTGGCCCGTATCTGGCGTATGGTGCGGGTGGCTCTGACTCCCTGCTAAACCATTGAGGCGGTGGGGTGTAGTGTCGTGTTGCTGTGGAAGCTGTGGCTCGCTTCTTGCGGGGTTGCCGTTGAGACGCCATCTGCAAAAACAGAGTTCAAACATTTATAAGTCTCGGCAAAATTTCACTGTGAAATCGCGAAGCATCGACCGTTGCATCTAAGGCATCGATCGTTGCAAGGCGATTTCGTTGTATCGATCATTTCCCAAAATCGCAAAGCAACGACCGTTGCTCGAGAGCAACGACCGTTGCAAGGCGATTTTGCCGCAAACAAATCATCAAAATCAGTTCAAATCCAAGCCACATTGTCCCAAATCAGTTCAAAATCCTACCCCATCACCCTAAATCGATCTAATCATGCATACAACATCAATTTTCAGTTCAAAAATCAACAACCCTAAAACCTCAAAATCCAATCCGAAAATTCGAAAATAGAAGAACATTACCTTGATTTCTTGAGATATGGGTTGGGGAAATGGATTGGGAGCGTAAAAATAAGTAAATAGCACTTGGAAACAAGAAATTTGATGAAGAAATGATGATTTTTGGGCGGAGGTTCTCGGTGTGTCGACCAAAAGAAATGGAGAAGAAGGAGAGAAAATAGGGTTTAAGGTAACTTACCTTGGTCGTGGGTGCAACGATCGTTGCTTTAGGGGCAACGATCGATGCTGGTTGAACCAGATTGATTCCGGTTTAGCTCAACGTACCTTAATTTTCGATTTGAACCAATTGCAACGACCGTTGCACATGTGAGCAACGATCGTCACACATCTCCAGACTTGTGTTCTGTATCTAAAAACTAACAAAAACAAAAGCAAAAACGTGAAATCCTAAGAAAAACACCGAAAATAAGAAAGAAAAACAACTAAACCTATCAGTGGGTTGCCTCCCACTCAGCGCTTGTTTTAAGTCATTAGCTTGACTTTTGGAAATGAGGTCTCAATCATGGAGGTTTCAACAGAGACTTTGAGTGTCTCTGTGAATGCCTTATCATCCACGGTGGTGTGTAAGCAGTAGCAGCATGATGTCGTCCAAGGAACGTCGGGAGGAATGTAGGGTGAGATTGACACTTGGGTGTTTTAACGCTCTTTCCTGCATTCAAAACAGTGGAGTCAGGAGGTTTAAACTTAGAGGATTTATGCTTTACCTTTGGCAAAGATTTGATGTTCGGAGCCTTCTGTTTATGAGTGGTTTTAGGCCTTGAAGATGTTAGAATAGGCTCTTGTGGAACCACCATCTTCTTGTCAACCACCACTGTGCACTGAACCACATCTTTAGACTTAACGGGAGCTTTCGGGAATGGTAATGGAGGTTTGTAGGTTCTTTCCTTAGCAGGTCCTTGAGACATGAGCGAAACTGGCTCGTTTCGGGGTGCAACGATCGGTGCATGTGATGCAACGATCGATGCTGTCGTCTCAGCTCGGGTTTCAACTACAGTCTCGGGTTTATCCGCTTCTCGGTCCATTCCAGCCATCTCAGACTCAAATTTCTCTCCTTGGCATGGTCCCGCTTCAATCTGAACTATCCAAGTCAAGAGATCCATGTCAATCTCTGTTGAGTCAGGTGCATCGAAGCTTTCAAACTCAGGTAATTCAACATCGAATCCCTCTCTGTCTTCCACAAATTCCACAGCCTTAACTGCTAGACATGATCCATGATCCATCTGTGTCTCATCCTGAATGGGAATGTTGCTGGCATGAGCTTCTTGAGAATCCTTCCTTGGGGTAGAACTTGAAACTTGATCCATCTGTGTGTCCAGCTGCTTCATACGAGTGTTCAAGGATTCAAATTTCTCATTCAAATTAGTGTACAGGTTCTCTAGCTTCGAGCTGAAAGAAGTTGTGTTCTGTTGTTGCTTTTCAATTGATTGTTCTATCATCATCTCTAGTTTGCTCCTTTGTGTAGGAGGTGCCAGATAGGAAGTATAATTATGGTCTCTTGATCCTTGAGCATGCCTAGAACCTTGTCTCTGCTGATGTCCCAATGTATGTCCATAAGAGTTAGCTCCAGCCATATAGTGTACCTCTGCAAATTTACCAGTTTTTGCCTCTGCTCGGAACTGTCTCTCCCTAAGTAATATGTCGTGGATGTCATCTATCTTATTCTGCATCTCAGCTACTTGCCCCACCAATACATGGTAATCTGGTAAGATGGGGTTTCCTTCCCCATCTATTTTTTGACCTTTTGCGTTGCATATATGACCCTCTTGGTCTCGTAAAACGCCGTTTTCACCGCGAATCAAAATCACAGGTTCCATGGCGCGGAACCTATCGAACGTCTCAGATCTCAGCATCGCTGTTCTCGCCTTGTGTCGATCGATGCAGGGTGGCAACGATCGATGCAGTGCGAATCCCTGCAAATCCAAAAATAAAAAACGTGAGTAAACAGGAAAATTAAAAAGAATGCTTAGTCTAATTCCTAGTACTAAATCTATAGGTGAACTCAAAGAGTCCCCGGCAACGGCGCCAAAAACTTGATAGGTGTAGTTTTCCCTATTCTACTGCAAGTGCACAGTTAATGCAATCGTAGTATATAAGGTATCGAATCCCACAAGGACTCTCGGTCACACAATAGATTATTAGTAGTTCAGATTTAATTTAGTGAAGCAGATGTGAAAACAGTAAACGAAATAGCAAGTAAATCAAGTGAGTTTGTAAGCAAGAAGGCGAAGCGTTAGGTTTCAGGAGTTCTCAGGAAATCAGGAACGCAAGCAATCAATCTATCTAGATCTAATCAATAACTGTTCTAGAACTCAAACATTGATATAGAGTTAACCAAATTCCTTTGCGATAATCCTCTAAGTCTAAGTGCAGCAAACCAAACTTTCGTTTGCGAGAACTAACAGATTAAACTAGCATTAATTCCAAGTTTGATATGTTCACAATTAACCTGAACAAAACTTCCGTTTGCGAACAGTTTAATTGCTTATCTAGGTTCTTTCCAGTTAAATTAACCAACTTCCACTGAATTAATCAACCTAACATCATAATTCTGATTAGCTACTTCAGATTAAGCATTAAGAACAACTTAGATAAAGAACTAGCAGATATAAATCTCTACAGATTAATTAAACTATAATTCTCTGAAATCCCTAATGAGAATCCTTCAACCTAACAGGTGATCTACTCAGACATATTCATCGAGACAGAAAATATCATAAGTAGAAAACCAAATATCATATAATCAAATAAGAACTGGGGTTCAAAATCAAGTCTCTTTCGAGAACAAAACCAGCCCCTAAAATCTCCTAAGAGAATAAAACTTAGTTATAGAGCATCCGTAGCCTAACAAGTGGCTGTAAAACCTAATTATAAACCTAAAACACGTTTTGGGGCTTCTTTGTAAATATCAGGAACTTCTGGGCAGGACTGCAATTTCATCATTCTTCATTAAACCGTCGTTTGGCCCATCTCGCTGGTGCATCGATCGATGCCATAAGTGTGACGATCGTTGCATCTCGGAAATATCAACAGTGAACTCTATCTCTCGGCCAATTACTCCAATTAGCTCCAGAAAGTGCCATAATCACCAAATACGCTCCAAATGTGCTTGTACCTAATAAACACCTGAAAAGACTCTAAAACATAGTAAAAGACTCGATAAATAACACATATACCATGGTTAAAAACTCTAAAATCCATGGTATATCAATTGTATCTGATTGCAAGTCGAGGAAGAGCTCCAGAAGACCGCGGAAAAGAAGAGAGTGGTAGAGAAGGCAGCTGGTAAACAGAAGGTGGCGGATGCTGTTCTCGAGAGGCCTAAAACAAGGTCGAGGAGGGGTTCACACTTGATTGGATGTTAGGACTTTTTTTTTAGTATTATGTTGGTTTTTAAGTTGTTTGTTGAACTTGTGGGTTTTAAGTACATTATTGAACTTTTTATCTATTGTAAAACTGTTTCTATTAGGTGCAACTGGATTTGTACTTAAGTAAAACTGAGTATAACTCGTTAAGTAAAACTGGTAAAACTAGGTAAAACTAAGTTCCTGACTAAAACTAGTAAAACTGAGTATAACTAAATAAATATACGTTTGGAACTGTTCCTGAGTAAAACTAATAAAACTGAGTATAACTAATCAAGTAATACTAGTAAACATAGTATAAATAAATACATAAAACTAGTAAAACTAGGTAGCATTAGAACTGAATTGAAGATAAATAAGTCTTAAAAACTGGATATTAGAACTAGTTGGCATTACAAACTAAAATGAACATAAATAAGTCTTTCATAGATAAGTCTTAATCATTGATTCAACCCACAACACTCGCCACCACCTCCTTCAGCTTTTCAATCTCTTCGCCTTTGTTCTTGAGAGCCATTTCCATATGCTCAATACGATATTCATGGCTTCGAAGCTTCTCAGCCCGCGAGTCCACCGTCTTACTTAAGTTGACGCCTTGAACCCATAGTTTCCGAATGTGTAGGCATTATCCTGCACATAAAGACAGTAAAGTTTCAAATAATGCTTAATCACCAAATCAACAAATCACCAAATGAGCATATTTCACCTCAAACGCATTGAAAACAAAGTACCTCCTTCCCACGTGAGATTCGGGTTGTGTAGGCTCCACAATGATTCGACCACCGCACGGACATCTTGTCGGTATTCCATTGTCACCATATGCAATGAGGAACATCCTTTCATAATCGTTCTTCGCCCTCTTCATGTCACTGTAATAAGGATCGGATTCGAATTTGTTCATATTCGAGAGAGAGACTAAGATGAAATGAGAGACAATGAGTGAAAATTAAGAGAGAAAATTGGAGAAACCGATAGTAGAGAGAAGGAGAAGTGGGAAAAAGAGATAGAGGGATAAATAAGAGTAAAGTTGGCGATTTTTTAGTTTGGGCGCCAAAAAATTTGTTAAAATTTGAATTTTGCCGCTCAAAATAATACACATAGTTTTATAGGATATAATAGTTTTACAAAATTTCCAAATAGTTGTAATTTGGCTGTTTTCAATTTAATCAGTTTTATTGGAATATAAAATTTGAGTTTGTAGTTTTACAGTTGATTTTACTCAATTAATTTATCAATCTAATATTTTGTGTATTAATATGTTACAGTTCTAAATTTTTGAAACTTTATCCTCTTGACTTGTCCATTATTCTAAAAATGATCTTGAAAGTATATGAACATTGTTGGTGGAATTACTTTGTTAAGTGATTTTTCGATTACACTTTCCATCTAATTTGTTGTAATAGCAACATATGACCACTGTTATAGTAAAATCGATCTTAAAAGTTTAAATTTTATATATCTATATGTTAACTATTTGTCGAATATTTTTTCATTCTAAATACGATAATCACTTAGTATTACACAATATTACCAGTTTTACCAACAAAAAAGATGTGACATATAATTACTAGTTTTCAATCGTGCCTGTCTTGCAAGTAACATTAAAAATGGTAGATTACAAACAAAATTAAAATCGTTTAAACATCAACCATTGAAGTGATTGTCCGCCTCTTGTTCTGAGTCCTCTTCCTCTTTCCTCTTTCCCCTGACGATGGAAACCTGTTAGTTTTCTTCCTTCCCTTCTTTTTGAGTTTGTCATGAGGTAGTATCTGTAAATTTCTGATGTTATCCGGAACATCCTACTCTGACATATCCGTCACTAAATAAATTGTCCTGTAATACGCTAATGCTCACAACTCCATCCAATAATATTTTGAAGACAACTCGTGTAATTCCATACCCTTAGCTCTATAGGGATCCTGTTTGAATTTAATGAAAGCGGCAAGTGCATGCACACAAGGATACCTTTCAATATCAAAGAACCTGCAACTGCACGATTTCAACATCAATTTCACCAAATAAGGCTTTCCATCGCTACCGGTGACATCGTACACAAGCTTGAAAGTATTTAACACCACAACAATTAATTTCTCAGCTTCTTTCCAAATATCGTGATTATGGTTCTCCACTATAGGAGCTACCTTATTATCAATTGTTCCAGACATTGTCTCCTTCTGGTGTTCGTTAACCACTTCAAAATTTTCTTTACAATCGTATCTAGAAAAGGTATTAATTCGTACATCCTGGTCTCCTTAAAAGTATTGTTAAAAGACTCTACAATGTTGCTTGTGTCTAGGTTGTATCTTTCTCCAGGAAACAAGACTTTGCCCATTTTTCTTTCATAGTAATCTTCTCCATATACTAGGCAGCGTCGAACTCAACAACCGTGTACAGCGTACTCATCTATGTGAATCTAAAGACAACTACGTCTTTGTTCACATTAGAAGCATGTGCTTTCACATTTTGGGACAAATACCATACACAATACTCATGATGTGATGAACATGGGGATACACATTAGCTATGGAATCAATGAGGATTGCATTTCTGTCACTCAAAAACACCAATTCGAAAGAGTCTGCAACCACAGTTTTCAGCATCTCAAAAAACCAAGTACAACTTTCATTTTTCTCACCATAAAGTATCCCAAAAGCTATGTGATAATTGTGACAACTAGGATCCTGAGCTGAAGAGAAAACTAGGCAACTAACATATCCATTTTTGAGAAAAGTTGCATCCACGAATATCACTTTCCTCATCATGTGTAACCCTTCAATGCTAGCTCCCAGAGCTATGAATAGGTACTTGGATTTTTTATGCTCATACAATTTCACCCGCATTACTGTACCTGGATTGACCTTTTCTAACACTTACAAATAACAATACATCATTTGATAGCTTCCATCCGAATTACCATGCGAATCAGAAACAACTTGATCCATGATAACTCTAGGAGCTGGAGTCTCCATTTGTCTTGGATAATCATCATCCAAAAGAGATGCAACTAACCGAGGAGTTCCTTTCTTCTTTGTGTTGCTTCCACTCTGACTACTTCGACTACATGAATGCATATTAGTGTACATTCTAATCGAGAAAATTTGCGTCTCTCCAACCTTTGCAGCTCGTAGACCTCACTTGCAGCTTTCTACATGACATTTTAACACTAATCGCTTCCTGTCCGACTTATTTACTGCATAAGCAAAACACTCTTTAAATGCGCCTCTATCCACCAAATCATGCAAGACCGCTTTACTTGGAAATTCTTGACGCACACTCAAACCCAAACAGTCTTTCCATGCCTCTATAAACTGACTTGATTGTACAAAAAGTGCCGGCTCGACATATCTATCACACTTATTCGATATATCCATACCTCCATCACGTGATAAATCATCCTCATCCTCTATTACCTCAGGTTGTTCTTGTACTGCTTTTCCTCTTCCGCGTACAGAGTTATGACTTTAGCTCCGATTTCATCGTATTTTGACTGCAACTCCTTATAGTCATACCAATAGAACTTTTTCCACTCTCGACACTTACTCGGTCAGTTCCGATACATTGATGACCTCGACATACAAAACACATCTACAGTTATCTTTATCCATAGACTTAGGTAAACACAAAGATCCTTATCATCAGAAATAGTAAACTCTTCCTCACATCCTACCAGAAATGCAATGTAACTCAATCGAAGCTTAACCTTTCTTACATCTAATCCAAGCTCGTGTATACCCTATCTTCTGTCATCACCAAAGTTATCTCTTCCACTGATTTCTTTAACAACAAACTATACATCCGACCTTAGCATTTAAAATGTATGCTGACATTGTTTCTCATTCTATCCTGCAAAAACAATACAAAAAACACAATCAGTACTACTTGTATTACTAGTTTTACTAGTTGTATCGAATTTCTCAGTTGTCTAAGTTTTACTAGTTTTACATATATTACTCAGTAGTGCTAGTGTTACATAGTATTACTAGTTTTACAGAAATTATCCAGTAATCTTACTTTTATTGATATTACTAGTTTTACAGAAATTACCCATACCAAAAAAGCAATTAGTAGGATTTGAATTTATTGAATTCCTCCAAATGGGAGAAGTTGGGTTCTAATCTATGTACACAACACTAGAATCAACCATGAATCTCGGGCCCTACCTCAATTAACATACCAAAGCAATACATTCCCAATAATTCAAAATCAGATTCAATTTTGAGCCCAAAATTTTTTTTGAGCCAAAATCAATCTACATTCACTCAAAGGATGAAGAATTGAAGGACGAACCTCGATCTTGGAGAGAAATGCAGCTTCAAAACGTCGCCAGCGAGAGAGCATGAGCTCGGAGAGAAGATTTGGAGGAGGAAGACGCTGCGGATAGGAGAGCTCACAGGAATCTCGAGCTCACAAGAGGGAGGAGCTCGATTTTTTTTTTTTTTTTTCTTTTAGCAATTAGCATTTTTTCAATAAAACAATTAAACAAAATGAAAAAGTTCAATCGGGTTATGGAAAGTTATTGGGCCAGAGGCATTTGTGTCTTTCTCTATTTTATTTAAATAAAGAAGGACATATAGATTATTTTTTTTATCGTCTAGAACACTATGACAATCATAAGTGATATTTGATCTAATCCTAACACTAAGAATTTTATGATCAAGATCAACACCATGATTCAACTACCTGCATCACCTACGATTACGATGAATAACTTCACGAACAATGACTCTATGGTTCAGCTCTCCCCTGCAACACTTGATCTACGACGAACGGCTTCACATGTACCACACCTACGATGGACAGCTCTCCCGCAATACATGTGACCATGACGGCTGGTTGTTACATGCAACTTTGGACCTCCTAGAAGCTTGTATTCATTAATTTGGCTAAACTGCATTCTCTGCGAATCGAACCCCAAACCTGATGTAAAAACCTTTAAACCTTTGACCATTAGGCCAAGGGGCTTCCACGATATAGATTATTTAGGGGCATAACAAATTAGTTTTTTTTTTTTTAAATTAGGCATAACAGATCATGTTTCGTTTTTTTTTCTTTCTAAATTGTTATTATGATGAGGAATAAATTGAAATTAGAAGAGACTAATAGTAAAGAAAATGAAATTGAATAGTTCATAAGGTGAGAGAGCAAAAGATGAGATCATTAGTGTTTTGTGGTAACGATAATTATGCGAGAGATGCTTCTTGCCTTTAGTTCTTAAAGCTCATCTCTACCAAATGCATGCAAGTCATCATCTACCTACAAATGGAGTATAGATACATTTTTGGAGTTACAGATACCGTTGTAACGATGTAGTAGTTGAGATCTCTGTCTTTTTAAAATAATAAATAGTTGCATTACATAATATGGAGGAAGTAAAAGCCAACTTATGTTGTAGCATAACATGCCTGCATACATGATAACACTGCAATAAAGACAATTCCAGCTGTAAAAACAACTTGGCTTGATATTAGAAACTATCAGATGTGGATGCCAATATTAAGCGGCCTAGGTTCACCAACAAGTCTAAAAGCAATGGATCCAGAAACTCAACTCCGTTTCTTAATTTAGAATTATAAAGTTAAATGAGATTCCTAAATTAGTAGGCATACGCCTACTTGTTCCTCAGCATTAATTAGAAATCTTGAGCAGCAATTATAGTATTGGGCACATTGATTGGAAAATAGAGACACAGTCATTCAAACCCAATTGAGAGGAATCAAAAGTGAAAATTACTCAGATTAACTCTTATTTATTGAAATAGTACTAGACTAATTTTGTGTCATTAGATATGCTATAATGTGTGTTTAAAGACAAAATAATTTATAATTTATAATTGCATGCCTCAAATTGGCAGCTAGCCAAAACGAGACTCTTTCTCCATAATCGCTCCGTCTTCTCACTACAACTTTTCCGTCGAATCCGCTTTGTTACTTTCGTTTGGTTTTTTTCGGCGATCCTCTCTTTTGCTTTTTTTTTCTGTAACATATGTTGGAGTCATCGCAGATTTGTTTCATAGTTTTATTTTTTTGGGTTTGGAATAATTCTAAATTTTATCGGATCTTTAGTATTTCTCACCGTCTCTCTCTCTCTCTCTCTCTCTCTCTCTCTCTCTCTCTCTCTCTCTCTCTCTCTCTCTCTCTCTCTCTCTCTCTCTCTCTCTCTCGTTCTCTCTCTCTCTCTCTCTCTCTCTTAGGAGCATCTGTCAATCTTGATCCATCACACTTCACCTCTCTGGAAACATCGATTCCCTTCAACCTCAATTGTGCTCTCCTTTTTCCGGCGGATTAATATCTTCGTGGCTTCCATCTGCTCTCGGAGGTGAGCTTTATGATGGGCAAAAGTCCGAGCCAGTAATTTGGTCTCGTGCGGCAGCGGAGCCTCCTCGACACTGGCGATGTACGACAGCGATGTATGACTTGGCTTGGTGAACAGCCTAACACACTCACTAAGCAACTTGTTATGCTTACGCTCTCTTTGACATAATAGATAAAATGAACATGATAAAAAGGGCTAAGATCACGGGACAAAGGCATGCATGAAGGAAGGCTGGTGGTTTTTAGTATTTTCGGGTTACTGAACTAGATTCAATCTAATAGCTTATAAGCAAACTCTCATCGTACTAGAACTACATTTTTAAGTAATTCAAGTTATTTGTTTAAGCATGAATCAGTCTAAAATCGATTAACCTCGAAATAAATTATAAGTTAAAAACGGAACAACCTAATTCCTAAGTATGTTCTAAAAATGGAAATCATGTTAAGAGTGTTTCATAGGGCTCCCAGCATTCCAGTTTCCAAGTTAAACTTAGACAAGTGATTGCCAAAATTACCTGGATAAATTTTACAAGTTACAAACACGACCGCATCAGGGGAATATTACCAGAGCTGAGAGTATGAAAGTCCCTATCCATTATGTACCAAAATATTTGTTTTCATGTCCTTAGTTATGGCTTTCAGCATCAAATATTTATTCAACATAATCGAAGGTAACAAATTCAATAGATTGCATCGTGAAGTCACTACAAGAAAACAAGGCAATTACCGACGGCAATAAATCCGTCAGAATTTACCGATGATAAACCGACGGATTGTCGACAGGAAGGTTTTTGACGGTATATCGTCGCAAATTTCTGACGGTTTTGATAACAGTCATAAATTTCCAACGATTAACCAAGGGATAAAGTTTCCGTTGGTTTTCTGTCGGATTTCGGTCGGTATAGCGTCGATTCAATGTAACTGTTAATGTGACCGTTAATGTAACCATTGGACCGACATGAAACCGAAAAATTTCCGACGGATAACGGCTATTTCCGTCGGTTTTCCCTCGGTTATTTTGCTACAAATACCTCATACCTTCTCTCTTTCCCTCCACACCTATCCCTCCATAAGTCTCTCTCTCTCTGTCTCTCTCTAATACTTCTGATTACCTAGAAAATGTCTTCTTCTAACTATTACAGATCGTGGATTGACGGAGTTAGGATTGATGAGGCGACGAACCTAGTGCACATGGAATATGCACTCGGTATTATGGAATTCATGTCGTTAGCTTGCAATCAACCACATACGCAGAAAACCGGTAAATTAAAATGTCCATGTACTGATTGCCGAAATGTTAGAAATCTTACGATTGGCGAAGTATGGCATCACTTGTATTCAGTTGGGTTTATGGCGGGTTATAAGATTTGTTATCTTCATGGGGAAACTTCGGATTATGCAAGTAGTAGTAGAGAACCTTATGGTAGTACTAGAATTTGGGAACCTAATGTTAGTTCTAGCGAACCTTATAGTGCCGATGTAGATTTTGGTGTAGGTACCATTCAGATTGTTAATGATGCATATAGAGAAAATATTCCGGAAGTAGGTGAATATCAAATTCCTAGGGTAGATGTGGAACCTAATGTAGAAGCTAGGAGATTTTTTGATATGTTAGATGCAGTGAAGCGGCCACTTTACGATGGTTGCAAAAAGGGTCATTCGCCATTATCATTTGCTACAAGATTAATGGGCATAAAGACGGACTACAATCTGGCGGAGGAATGTGTAGATGCGATTTGAGATTTTGTGAAAGAAATTCTTCCTGAAGACAATCTTCCGCCAAGTTCATACAACGAGGTCGAGAAACTTGTTAAAGGGATTGGATTGCCGTACCAGATGATAGATGTGTGCATCGACAATTGCATGATATATTGGCGAGAAGATGAATACCGTCTGTAATGTAAATTCTGTAAGAAGCCACACTTTGAGGACACAAGGGGAAGAGCTAAGGTTCCGTTCAAGCGAATGTGGTATATGCCGTAACCGATAGGCTGAGGCGCTTATACCAATCAGAGCGAACTACAGGGGAAATGAGATGGCATGCTAAGCATAGAAGAGGAGCAGAGATTGTACATCCGTCGGATGCTGAAGCGTGGCGACATTTACAGAGAGTATATCCAGATTTTGCATAAGAGCCACGTAATGTGTACCTCAGATTATGCACATATAGTTTCAACTCGTCTGGAAGGTATTGTTGGGAATGTCCTGAAATCTACCGTACTATCTCTAGAAAGTATGATAAGTGTCGAGATCAGACATAAGTCATAAATACTGGGTGATCATGATGACTTGCTAGAGCCCGCTCATGATCTATAAGTTTAGGACTTATTACCAGTATTGTATGATCCCTAAGGGTCACACACCATAGCTAACGGGAAAGTTAAAATGGAATTAATACAGTAAGATGCAAGACATTTACTGTATTTGTACAGAGAATTGGGCCAGACAAAATACAGTCTTTTTGTCTGGTTTGGGCCTTGGGCCCAAAATCCCAATAGGCCATTAGTTTAATAACTTGGGCCCATATAAGGAAGGGGAGGTGCAGGGAAGCCCGAAGGCTCTGTGATTTCTGACCTGAGCCATCTTCCTCTCTCTCTTTGTTGATTCCGAGCTTGGTCTAGCAGCCTGATCCGAAGCTTGTAAGCGTGTGGATACCTAGGAGGAGCCGGTGATAATCAGCTCTTGCAGATCTCGATATTCCTTTGATCAATCCGCTGCAATCACAAGGTAATGATCCTGATCTGTTTATGATTCATCTGCAAATCACCTAGATCCTAGTTGATTATGTGCTAGGTTGTAACCTGACAATTACACCATGAACTCACATAAACCTACAGTGGTATCAGAGCCTAGGTCGTTAGGTTTTTGCTTTTTGGATCATACTAGGTTGATTGTTAGTTTGATGAATCGATTTTAATGAGTAAAATTGATTGAAACTTGGAAAACCTAGAAATGAGAAAAGCGATTGTTAATTATTGTTAATCGATTTGTTAAATCGATTTGAATGTATGATTAAAGTTGATATCGTTTATTGAATGAATCGTTATCAAAAACAATCATGCTATTGAAATCACGATCGCTTGTTGTCATAGTGTGAATCGTAATATGACTTTGCTTTGTAATCATAAGACAATCGCTTATTGACTTTGTTGTATAATAATTAATCGATTATTGAATTAAGTCATACGATTTGGAGTCAAAATCGTGTTTGTCCTTTAGTGATTGCTTGAATCGATGTTTGAATTGATAGGTCAAAATCGATTTGTCTTTTGTGTTTGTCATGATCGTTTAATGAATGTCATAATTGAATGTTGAGAATCAAATTGTCGTTTAATTATTTTGTGTGATTTGAAACACAAATTCAATCAAAATTGTTTTGTCTTTTAGTGATTATGTCATGAATCGAAATGAAAAGTCAAAAGTGATTGATTGTATTAATTATCAAACGTTTTGGAAAAAGTCAAAATCGTTTGTTGATTTGGCTTATTTGATAATTGAAATCGATCGATAAGCATGCCGGGTATAACGATCAAACCGATTGGTTATTGCCGGATGCTGTAACGATCAAACCGATCCCACCCCGTGACGCATGAACCGATCGAGCCTTGGGCTGATCACGTTTCAATGGTCACTAGCCTTATCCCGCAAGTTAGGTCAAAATCAGCTAAAATTGATTGGTTAGACCAATCTATTTCTTCCTGATTTTGGACTTAACCGAACCGATCCAATTTAATTGGTGGTTCAAGCGGTTAACCCAAATCGCGGTTTGCTGGAAATTATTTAATACAATTGGTATTATTTAATTTCTGGTTAAACCGGATTTAAATTCAAAATTGAATTTTAACCTAAACCGAAGGCTGGTCTAAGTTTGATTTGGTTGGACCAAATAATTTAGAGCTGGTCTGGTTTAGTAAATAACCAGTTGGATTTAGTAGTTAATTTGGTCTCGGACCAGAATTAATGAACCGACTCGGTTATGTCAAATTATTGGGCCAATTGGAATTCTGTGGTCTTGGGCCAAGAATTGGGCCTATAATTTGTGACCCAACCGAAAACGTTAATAAAATATTAAATTAGAAATTTCTATTTTTAGCATGTTTCTAAATTTAGAAAGTTTCTAAAATAAGTAAGTTTCCCAAAATAGTAATCTTCTATTTTTGGAAAGAAAACCTAAAATCCTCAAAACCAATATCAAGCTTGGATGTCTTGCCCAATCTTGTCAGCTACTTAACGCTTATTCAATTACAGATATGGCTTACAGTGTGAGGTGTCTGTTTTTGCGTAAGTAAAGTAGTATATAGTCACTAATTTCATTGGGAGTCCCAGACTTTAGTGATTATTTGGCTGTAAGAGATTGGTTTCCTTGACTGGGCCATCGGGAGTCCCGGGCCTTGAGACATCTGGTGTATTTGGCCTTGGGCCCAATCCACAACCGAGAGTTATATGGATATAACTAGCTGTGTGCATGCTTACCAAGTAAAGCTAATTCCGGGTGACGGCCAGTGGCCCACTTTGGTTTTAGTTGAACATGGGTCTCGGAATCATTGCATTCTTATGAGGTTAAACAAAGAAATTTTGAATGCAATGCGAGTTTTCTTATAAGTTATTAAGATTACTCTTTTATGAACTAAATAACTAAAACTCTATTTATCTCTAAATTTCAGTTATGACTAGCACAAACAATCAAAACACTTTCTCGATCCGGTCTGTCCTTGAAATGGACAAACTGAACGGATCAAATTTCTTGACTTGGTCGCGGAACCTGAGGCTAGTCCTCAGGCAGGAGAGAAAGGACTATGTCCTTGAGAGAGCTCTCCCCGTGAGGATCGGGTCCAATGCCTCTCATGCAGTATATAATGCTTGGAATAAGCATTATAATGATGCGGTAGATGTGCGTGGTCTAATATTGGCTACCATGGACTCAGATTTGCTGAAGCAATATGAGAACATGGAGTCGCCAATAGAGATGATCAGCAGCCTGAAATTGAAATTTCAGGAACAGGTAAGAGTGGAGAGATACCAGTTGGTTAAGTCTCTCACTAGCTGCAAGCTACCAAATGATCATCCAGTAAGTCCTCATGTCAGTAAAATGATTGGTTACATTGATAACCTGAGGAAACTGGATTATCCAGTTAGCCAAGAATTGGCAACTGAGATCATTCTGCAGTCACTGCCGTCAAGCTATGATAAGTTCAAAAGGAACTATATCAAGAAAGGCTTAACGAAGACGCTGACTGAACTGCATGATATGCTCAAGACAGTTGAGCCAAACGTGAAGAGTACCCTGTATAATCTCGTAATGGAGAAGGGTAGGTTTACTAAACCTAGTGCTGACAAGGGTGAAGACAAAGTTGTCCAGATTTTGAATCATGGCAAGCCTGTGTCTTCTAAGCCCGAGTCAGATACATCTTACGTTGGTAAGTGCTGCTACTGTAAAGAGACTGGGCATTGGAAGAGAGATTGCATTAAATTCATGGAAGATTATGAGGAGTTGAAGTTGATGTATGAGACTACTTCCTCAGGTATTCATGTTATTACTTCAAGTTCTACCTTATAGGTATTGGATACTGGTTGTGGCACTGATATTTGTTATAATATGCAGAGCCTAAGCAACAGTAGAACGTTGAAGGAAGGACAAGTGGAATTGCGTGTCTGGAAGGAGCTATGGATGCTGCCTCAGCCGTAGGGTTTTCACTTGTAGATGCCTTTGAGGCTTGGTTTTGTATTATGTAATTGCTACAATGTACCTGCTTTAAGCAGAGTTGTCTTTCATTTTCTTGTAAGAATTTGAATGTTTTTCATTTTGATAAAAGACTAGTTTTGTTCTTTTGATCTTAATGAAATATTAATTGTAGCACCCTATTCAAGGAATGGGTTTTATATCTTAAACCAAAGAGTGCCTAAATGTAACATAAATACCGAATTGGTTTAAATCTGATGAATTAAACCTGATTTTTCTTGGCATAAATGTTTTGGTCACATAGAGTAAGTCGGATTCAGAAACCCCATAGTTATGGACTTTTGGGCTCATTTGATCGGATATCTTATGAGACTTGAATTCTGCTTACTGGACCAAAAGACAAAGGGCCCATCTTAGCCGAGCTAGAGAAAGGCCCAAAGGCTTATTGGACCTTGAACATACTCATGTATGTGGCCCGATGAGCAGTAATGCCAGAGAAAATTTCCTGTACTTCATTATATTTACTGATTACTTCAGTGAGTATGACTGTGTTCATTTGATGAGACACGAGTCGGAATTCTTTGAAATGGTCGAAAGAGTTCCAGAATGAGGTATAGAATCTGAGTGATAGAAGTATTGAGACTCTGGATTAGATCACGAGTGAGAATACTTAAGTCATTGATGGTGTGATCATCTGAATGAGTGTGAAGTCGTTTCACAGCTCATTTCTCCTGAAAACCTTGAGGTGTTTCTGTGAGAAAGAATCAGATCTTATTAGAAATGATTAAAGATGAGTCACACGAATCTTCCATGATATTCTTTAAGAATAACGCTCTAGAAATATCTAAGTTTACGCTGAAATAGTTCCACCAATATCAGTTGAAAGACACCACATAAATGTGGACTGGAAATGATCCAAATTCGTCTTTACTGAGTATTTGTAGTTGAGCTACTTCGCTGGTTGTCCTAAGGAAACCAAGGCTTGTTACTTTTTACGTCCATTCCGAAAACAAAGTTAGGTTGTTCGGAATTCTGTTTTCTAAAAGGAAAGTTTCTTTCCAAGAAGAACAGTGGGAGTAAAAGTATAACTCGAAGAAATTCGAGAAATACAGGAGGCTGCTCAACCTGTTGAGGGAGAGCAGCGGATGGATTTACAGATTTCTGTAGAATCTACACCTGTAGAGCCTGAAGTTCGCAGATCTGAATGAATCCGTCACTAATCCGAGAGTGATTTCTCGTGATTAATTGCCATGATCTGATGATCATTGAAAGTGACGAACCTGCGAAATTCACAGAAGCGAAAGTGAGCCCGGACTCCGAAAAATTATACTGTATGTAAGTTAGCTTCATCGATCCATTCATGGATAGAAGCAAGCATATCGGAGTTGGAATCTTCGTTCTGTTGAAGTAGTCAAGGTTTTGACTTGAACAGGAACGAAGCGGAACTGTGCGTTTACTAATAGATAAGTGGGAGCGATGTTGCATTTCTCATAGTGTATGTCGATGACATACTGATTCTCGGAAATAACGTTCCAATGCTGCAGTCGGTAAAGGACTGCTTGGGAGTTGTTTTTATGATTGACATGGGTAAAGCCACATATGTTCTTGGATTTTGGATCTAAAGATAAAGATCCAAAAGAGCTGATAGGACAAAGTCAGGATTCTTATATTGACAAAGTCCTACACGTTTTCAGCAATCCAAGAAGGGTTTTATGCCAATGTCACATGGCATTACGTTAAGCAAGAAACAGTGTCCTACGATAACTGCTGAGCTTGAATGCATGGATGAGATTCCATATGCGTCGGCAATTGGATCTATCATGTATGCCATGACATGTGCTTGTTTTGATGTTGCTTTAATGTTAAGCAAGACAAGTAAAGACCAGTCAAATCCAGCGAAGAATCACTGGATAGACGTAATGAATATCCTTAAGTATTTGGAAAAATACTTAGGATAAGTTCTTGATTTACGGAGAAAGTGAGGTGCTGCAAGTCGGTAGAGTCTGAAAGGCAAGTTTCCAACAGACAAAGATGATTTCCGGTCACAGTCCGGTTATATCTTGTGTCTGTCTGGCGGTGCAAGGCACTGTTGCTGACTCCATGACTTAAGCTGAACATTTCGCAGCTTGGTTAGCGGCGAAAGAGGTTGTTTGGAAAGAAGAGTTCATCAATGAACTTGATGTGATTCCCAGCATAGATGAGGCTAGCTGCACATCAGAGGTCCAAACACCTTGAGGGTAGGTATAACCTATTCCGTGAGATAAATGACAGAGTTGTTAAGTAGATCAGCAAGTTTCAACGAATGAGAACGTTGCTAATCTATTAACGAAGCCACTCCTTAGGCCTAAGCACGAGTCGCGGACTGTAGCTGTAGGATAAGTGAAATTAAGATGTAGTCTTAATTTCAGTGGGAGTTTGTAAAGGGCTTTATTTAGTTGTTTTGAAAGGTTCATGTAAACATAATATTTTATGTTTATGAAATCTATGATTTCTGGATTATTTTAACTGTGATATAAATAATTGTTCCAAAATGATTCATGTCATTATATATGGGCCATCGAAGTACATGAGTAGACTTGATCCTGAAACCCCATATTTAACAAAATGACATAAATCATAGTGTCCATAGTCGAAGGTTGTTGAAATTGGAACACCAACAACCACTTGAGACTAGATTGTGTTGAGACTTATGACCAAGTTTCGAGGAGTCATAGATGTGCGGCATCAAAGTCGACACATAGGTATATGTAGGGGAGCATATGACCGGACATGGCCCGCTGATGAGAACTCTACAAGATATTAATATATGTGTCATAAGAGGTTCTCATATACGACTATAGAGTATAGTCCTTAGACCTGAGTTCGCATGCATGTGGCTGCACATGGATTGATGCACTTTGATCATTGTCTAACGCTATTTCGTAACTGGGAGCTATAAGGACCTTGGTTGGGTGTATTATGAAGTGTGTAGTTCATAGTGATGGAACAAGATGGGATTTGTCCCTGCCGTTTAACGGAGGTAATATCTCTAGGCCAATCGGAGACTTGATAGCTGGTAAGAGAGTGGCCACTCCCAAATGGACTTGCCCAAGTCGTTTGCATTGTCAGTATCAAATCTGTTCCGATAAACATGGTCTGGCTATATAAGGATGACACGCATCTTGCCTTATGCCAGATTGAGATATTGAGACAAAAGGATTAGGGAATGTAGGATTCCAGTACAAGTGGGAGATTGTTGGGAATGTCCTGAAATCTACCGTACTATCTCTAGAAAGTATGATAAGTGTTGAGATCAGACATAAGTCATAAATACTGGGTGATCATGATGACTTGCTAGAGCCCGCTCATGATCTATAAGTTTAAGACTTATTACCAGTATTGTATGATCCCTAAGGGTCACACACCATAGCTAACGGGAAAGTTAAAATGGAATTAATACAGTAAGATGCAAGGCATTTACTGTATTTGTACAGAGAATTGGGCCAGACAAAATACAGTCTTTTTGTCTGGTTTGGGCCTTGGGCCCAAAATCCCAATAGGCCATTAGTTTAATAACTTGGGCCCATATAAGGAAGGGGAGGCGCAGGGAAGCCCGAAGGCTCTGTGATTTCTGACCTGAGCCGTCTTCCTCTCTCTCTCTGTTGATTCCGAGCTTGGTCTAGCAGCCTGATCCGAAGCTTGTAAGCGTGTGGATACCTAGGAGGAGCCGGTGATAATCAGCTCTTGCAGATCTCGATATTCCTTTGATCAATCCGCTGCAATCACAAGGTAATGATCCTGATCTGTTTATGATTCATCTGCAAATCACCTAGATCCTAGTTGATTATGTGCTAGGTTGTAACCTGACAATTACACCATGAACTCACATAAACCTACAGGTATGGGAGACAATATTCGTTGTGGCCAGTGATTTTAACTTCTTATAGCTTACCCCCTCTATGTGCATGCGTCGAGAGTTTATTTTCCTCTCCGTACTCGTTCCTGGTCCAGAACATCCAAGAAGATCACTTGATATATTCTTGCAGCCATTTATATATGAGTTGCAAATGTTATGGTTGCTCGGTGTTGTAGCATATGATGTCTCATGCAAGAAAATTTTTCTGATGAGGGCTGCACTAATGTGGACCATTAGCGATTTTCCGCTTATGGTATGTTATCAGGATGGAAAACGCATGGGAGTTTAGCATGTCCGTATTGTCTGGAAAACACCGATGCATTCCAGTTGAAGAATGGATGCAAATCGTGTTGATTTGATTGTCATAGAAGATTTCTACCGCATGATCATCCATATCAGAAAACACTTAACTTTTTTACAAAGAAGAGGAAAGTGTTTGATGATCCTATTCTCCAAGATGATGGGTCGACAACTTTGGGCCTCTTAGAAGGATTTGGTGCACTAAGAACTCGTGAATGTGGTGGGAACGGGCATGAGAACGTTTATGGAGCTGGTGTAGTCCACAACTGGCACAAGCTAAACATCTTTTGGGATTTACCATATTGGAAGGACCAGCCACTAAGGTATAATCTTGATGTGATGCACATTGAGAAAAAATTCTTCGATAACATCATGAACACTGTTCTCAAAATGCAAGGGAAGACGAAAGATAATGTGAAGTCTAGGCTTGATTTTCCTGAAAGTTTTGCTCGGCCTGAACTGCATCTTCAGAAGAACGTAAAACTACCAATTCCAGTGTACTGGGTAGACCCGAAGTCGAAGGAAGGGTTGTTTAAGTGGATTATGATACGAGTTAAATTCCTTGACGGTTACGCATCAAACTTGCGTAACTGTGTGGACATTGATGGATGAATGATTATCGGATGAAGAGTCATGATTGTCATCTGATGATGCAGCGACTCCTACCATTTCCATTTGCTCATCTCCTTCCTCGAGAAGTCCACAAAGCAACTGCAGTGGTCGGAGCTTTTTTTCTGGGATATATCCACCAGGTCACTTACTGTCGATGGCATCAGAAATTTGGAGCAAAACATTCCTAAGATCTTATGCAATCTGTAGAAGATATTCCCACCGTCTTTGTTCGATGTGATGGAGCATTTTCCTATTCATCTTCCGGGTGAAGCTAGACTTGGTGGTCCGGTACAATATCGGTGGATGTATCCTTTCGAGCGATATATGTTCCACCTTAAAAAGAAGGTGAAGAATCTCGCTAAAGTAGAGGGTTCTGTTGCCGCTCAATATAACAATGAAGAGACTGCGACCTTTGCTAACTAATACTTCCCTTCGCAAGTACGCACAAGGAGTAGGCGCCCAGCTAGAAACGATGATAGGGGAGAGAGGCAAATTTACCGGTCACCAGTTCCTAGCATTTTTCGACAAGTTGGGCGGTTAAGTGGAAAAGCAGGAAAGCGGCAACTAACAACCCAAGAGCATACACATCTCAACAAGTATATTTTGACCAACTGCGAGGAAGTATTTCCATATGAGAGGTATATATATTCAATTTATGTTTGTTATTGAACCTGGTTTAAAACTATCAAAATAATTGTTATATATATTTTCCACTTTTTGTAGGTTATATATGGAAGCTCTCCAGCATCATCATCCAGAATTGAACGAGGACCAACGTGAGGCTCGGAAACAAAGAAACTTCAGCCGTTGGTTAGACTATTATGTAATAATTTTCTCTTCAAATCTTACAAAACCCTAGAGAAATTGGGTTAATTTTTAACGAAATCGTAATCATACTCTTAGGTCTGGAGTGAACTCAAAAGCGGACGCACCCCCGATGGTTGGTTAGTTGACATAATAGAGGGTCTCCACTACACCGCAAAGTCTTATCCAAGATATTGCACTTGGGGGTAAGCATTTAAAGTGTATGTAGAAGGGTCATCAAGAATTACCGCCGATCACGGTGTTTCATCTGCATCTGGCGAAGTTGTGTACTATGGTGTTCTCAAAGAAATACTAGAAGTAAAGTACATAGGAAATCTTGGCATGATATGTGTGGTTTTCTGTGTGTTTGGTATAAACCGATCCTAGGGAAATGTGCTACCATCGATGAGTTTGGTGTGACGTCTATCAATTCGAGCAAGAAACTCGGAAACTATGATCCGTTCATTATTGCTTCACAAGCAGATCATGTTAGTGATCGACTATATGTATGTTTATTAGTTTGCATTAAAATGAAGTTTTCTCTGATATATGATCTACCTTATGCAGGTGTGTTACATTCCTTACCCTCGTAACACATACAAGAACGATCCGTGGATTACCATTAACATAAAATAAGCATAAAGATATAAACATTTGCTTCATAATCATAAACGAATAACACAACATAGCTCATTTGGTTTAAGGCTCGAGTACAACGCGAATTCTGGGGTTCGAGTAGCGCCATAACCTATTTTATCCTTTATTTTCCAAACAATAACATATAAATAAATTTACCTACCGAATAACATATAAGTAAACCATCGGTTTAATCCGTCGGTAAACCGTCGATTTATTCCGTCGGAAAACCGTCGGTTTACCACGCTCGGTAAACCGTCGGTTTACTCTGGTCGGTACACTGTCAAAAGTCCGTCGGTATTACGTCCATCGATAACTCGTCGGTAATCCGTCGGTTTTGCATCCATTGGTAATCCGTCAGTTATTACCGACGAAAACGATTTGTTTTTCTGATGAAATATAATTGACAAATTTTTTTTGGTGGAAGATCCGTCGGAAAAGACCGTTTCCGACTATCGGTCGATTTTTTCCTTCGGTATTTGCGTGTTGTCTTGTAGTGAGTCAACATTCCACAATTTGATTGACGGGTGACAAAAATTAATTGCATTTTTGAAGAGGCTTTTAGATTTCAGCTCTTCGCTTTATCATTAAGAGAGCTTTAAAGCTCGACATTCCTAAAGGAACCATAACAATATGTGTAACACCCGTCCCTTCGATCCCAAGTCAACGACTCTTTGACTCCACGAGTCATAGTCCACAAACGCGAACCGAGTCATAAACTAAGGACCAACACGTAAATAACTGAAAAGGTTTTACTTTATTGAAACGAAAAGCCGAGTCTTACAAGAAAACCGAACCAACTGAAATAGCTTAAACGCAAAACGGAAGAACCGCATAAGTCTCAACGATAAAAAGAACAGAAAAGAAAGAAGGTAAGTCCCGCTTCCCAAAACGTAACACCACACCGTCCGTCTACCCCTGCAACGCTCCAGGGTTACCTGCAAAACAACAACAAAGGAGGCCTGAGTACTTGGTTTACACCAATACCCAGTGAGAGCGGATTCTAGGAATACCGCTATCTCTACTTTAATCTAACACAGCAACAAGAAAACGAATCCAGGGTTAATAGCACCCTGCACCCGCGCCCGGAGGCACACACAAACTACACCCACTCGTGCCTTCACACTCATGAGCAGCCTCTGGCCCGAAGGCCCACACATTCCTTCTCTTTGGCCCGTCGGCCTTCCTTCTGGGGGGCTCGTCAAACCCCCGACGCCTTCTCAAGGAACGCATACCCCGGAAATGTATACGCCCTGCCACACAACACCCTTTCGGGGGACCTACAACAGTTCTACCACACATAGCCTTCACACACAATCAACGTTTCCAGTTCAAGTGATAACCTAAGGTCTAGGTTCCGTTTTCAGTTTAAGCGACCACTTAGATTCTAGGTTTTCATCCATCACATCAACGCAAGTTCAACAACTAGATCTACACTACTTAGGAAGGACACTATTAAACGAGGTTTCGGTTCCCACTACTGCAGTAGATTAAAGAAAAGATCACGTTCGTTCCTCACCTTAGTCTAGATCTGACGAACGGGAAGTAGATCTGGGATTCCTGCACACAGATCTAGGTTTTAGAAGACAGATCTAGAGAAAAGAAGAACAGATCTAGCGTTTTGTCCAACAGATCTGGACAAACGACGAAGATACGGTTCAGATCTACCACTTCTATCCATCAGAAGCATAGATCTGAAACAGATCTGGGAGAAAAAGAGAGATACGGTCCAGATCTACAACTTCCATCCATCAGAAGCATAGATCTGGAGCAGATCTGAGCGAGAGAGAGACGAAATGGGAGATACGGTTCAGATCTACGACTTCTACGGATCAGATCTGATCTAGAAGCATAGATCTGAAACAGATCTGGGATTTGGACGAGGAAAAAGGAGTAGATCTGAGAATCCGGGAATCTCACCTTAAGAACGAGAAGAACGGGCGAATCTACACTCAAACGAATCAAGAAGACGGCGACTCGGGGCTCGGGATCGGAATCGGCGTCGAACGGCGGTCTCCGGCGAGTTTTCCGGCGGCTCACGGCGGCTCCGGTCTGCGGCGCGGTGGCGGTCCGGCGAGCTGCGGTTGCTCCGGCGGTCGTCCGGCGGTCGGCGGCGGTCGGTCTCCGGCGGTCGTCGGTCGTCGGCTTCGGGCTGGTCGGCGGTGGCTGGCTGGCTCGGGGATTCGACAGAACTTCGTTGCCTCGGGAAATGTGCAGAAATGATGGGGCTGCTCCTCTTTTTATAGGGAAATCTGCTAGGGCTTCCTGATCTGCTGGGTTGGGCCTTGGGCTTCTGGCCCATTCTCTCCCTTTCTTTGGGCTCAAGCAAAGGGTTTTGGGCTTCCTTCCCTATTCCTTTGGGCTCAAGTAGTGGGCCGGGGATTGGGCCCTTACAATTCTCCCCCACCAAAAATGAATTCGTCCCCGAATTCGGTTCGCCCCTCGGTTCCGCAAACAACTCTGGGTGACTTAACTTGAATGGCTGCTCGGGTTCCCAAACATCGTCCTGAATTTCGTCTCTCTCCCATCGAACCAAAACCATCTTGGTTTTCTTCCCGTTGAACTCTGACTCCCGGCGGTCCACAATCTTGACCGGTTTGCTCGTCACTGACCAGTTACGGTTGACATCTGATGGCGGCTTAGGTAAGATCAGCTCTGGTTCACGAACAACCTTCCGCAGAACAGACACATGGAACACGTTGTGAAAGTCCGACAGCTCCTGAGGTAACTCTAGCCTATACGCCACCACACCAACTCTCTCGACAATCACGAATGGTCCCATATATCTTGGTCTCAACTTTTTCAGCTTGCGGTTGGGATCGTTGCCCCGGAACGTTCTCATCTTAAGATACACCGCATCCCCCACTGCGAACTCCAAAGCTTTCCGGTGCTTATCCGCATAACTCTTATGACGGTCATGAGCCTGTTTCAGGCGCTCCTTGAGTAGTTCCACTTGCTTGACAGTTTCTTGAATCATTTCCGGCTCCAAATCACGCCTCTCCCCCACCTCGGTCCAACATAGGGGGGTCCTGCAAGGTCGACCATATAGAGCCTCGTATGGCGACATGCCTATACTCCGGTGATCACTGTTGTTGTAGGCAAACTCAACCAATGGGAGGAACCTCACCCAGTTCCCTTCCCAATCCAACACACAGGCTCTCAGCATATCTTCCAATGTCTAAATAGTCCTCTCAGACTGTCCATCCGTCTGAGGGTGATAGGCTGTGCTGAGGAGTACCTTCGTTCCCATAGCCTTTTGGAAAGCCTGCCAGAAGATAGAGGTGAACTTGGGATCTCTGTCTGACACGATGCTAACTGGCGCCCCGTGCAACTTTACTATGCATTCGACATACTTCCGTGCAAGTGTCTCAGTCCCGTCTGTCTTCTTAATCGCGAGGAAGTGTGCAGACTTGGTGAGTCGGTCCACGATCACCCAAATCGCATCCTTCTTCCCGGTTGTCCTTGGTAGTCCGGTGACGAAATCCATGGTCACCATATCCCATTTCCATTCTGGTATAGGCAGCCCTTGTAGTAATCCGCTGGGGGCCTTCCTCTCCGCCTTAACTCGCTGGCAGTTTTGGCACTGAGAGATCCATTTCGCCACATCCCTTTTCATGCCTTCCCAGTGGTAGTATTGCTTCAGATTCTGATACATCTTGTGGCTCCCGGGGTGGATCGAGAACTGAGACTGATGAGCTTGCATTAAGATCCTTCTCCTCAACTCGCCATCCTCAGGCACACATACTCGATTCTTGAACATGATCATCCCGTTGTCTGCGGGGCGATACCCAATCACTTCTTTCTCGATCATTGACTGCAGGATTCTGTCTCGGGGTTGCGCTTCTCGGATCTTTCCTAATAGATCTGCCTGTTCCCAGACTCCTAACCTGGTGACGCCCTCCTCGACGCTGGTAACGCACAACTGCAATCTCGATAATGCCACTGACAGTTCCTGTACTTCCTTGTTTTCAGAAACGACGATCTTCCTTCTGCTTAAAGCGTCGGCTACCTGGTTGGCTCTTCCAGGGTGGTACTCGATCTCCAAGTCGTAGTCCGCTAATAACTCCATCCATCGGCGCTGTCTCAAATTTAACTCCCCCTGCGTGAAGACGTACTTCAGGCTCTTATGGTCCGTGAATATCTGCACCTTCTCTCCGTACAGATAAGCACGCCATATTTTCAACGCAAAAACCACCGCTGCTAGCTCCAAATCGTGGGTGGGGTAGTTAACCTCATGCTTCCTCAACTGCCTTGATGCATAAGCGACCACCCTCCCTTCTTGCATCAAGACACACCCAAGTCCAACTCCAGATGCGTCCGTGTAGACTACGAATGGTATCCCCGGTCGTGGTAGTACTAACACTGGAGTGTGGGTCAACCGTTCCTTTAGTTGCTCAAAGCTCCGGGCGCACTTGTCTGTCCACTCAAACTTGACGTCCTTTCCGGTCAAGGCCGTCAAAGGTTTAGCGATGCTGGAGAATCCCTCCACAAACTTCCTGTAGTACCCTGCTAGTCCCAAGAAACTGCGAACGTCGGTTGCATTCTCCGGCTTTGCCCACTCGACAATAGCGGTGATCTTTTCTGGATCCACTGCTACACCGGATGCCGAGATCACGTGGCCAAGGAATCCAATCTCCCTTTGCCAGAAGCTACACTTACTGAGCTTGGCGAACAACTGCTGCTTCCTAAGAGTATCTAGGACTATCCTGAGGTCCCACTCGTGTTGCTCCTTACTCCTCGAGTAGACCAGGATATCGTCAATGAAGACAATAACGCACTTGTCCAAGTACTCTCGGAAGACATCATTCATCATCTTCATGAAGGCTGCTGGCGCGTTGGTTAACCCAAACGGCATTACCACGAACTCGTAGTGTCCATAACGGGTCCGGAATGCTGTCTTCTTGATGTCCTCCTCTGCTATCCGGATCTGATGGTACCCCGAGGCAAGATCGATCTTCGAGAACCAGGTGGCTCCCTGCAGCTGGTCCAACAGCTCATCGATCCTCGGCAGCGGGTACTTGTTCTTGATGGTCACCTTATTTAGCCCTCGGTAGTCGATGCAAAGTCGGAAACTCCCATCTTTCTTCTTGACAAACAACACTGGCGCTCCCCACGGTGAGCTGCTCGGCCGGACGAATCCCTTCTCCACCAGATCCTCTAATTGCTTCTTCAACTCTGCCATCTCTGCGGGCGCTAAACGATATGGAGCCCTCGACACAGGTGCCGTCCCGGGCTCTAGCTCTATCGTAAAGGCATCATTCTGTTCCGGCGGTGGTCCTGTCAATGGCGCGAATACGTCCTCATATTCCGCAGCCACGGGAATGCTTTCTAGACTCGGAGCTCCTTCGTCCTTAGTCATCGTGATGGTCGCTAGGTACGCTTCGTTCCCCTTACTGATTAGCTCCTCGGCTTGAATCATGGATATGATCGATATCCCCGTCCGCGTTGTCATCCCTTTGAAAACAATCTCCCCTCCTTCCTTAGGAAAGGTAATGGTTGCCTTGGCACAATCCATTACTGCCCTGTGCCGCACCAACCAATCCAGGCCTAGGATAACCTCGTAGCGGCCCAACTCTATTTGTGCCAAATCCGCAGGTAAGTCGACTCCGTCCACCGTCACTGGCACTGCTTCGAAGATTCCTGAGCCCGTTACTTTCTCCGATCCGGCTGTCTCGACTTTCATGATCCCATTGTTGTACTTTCCCTTAAAGGTCCACAGTTTCGTGAGCCGTGGGCTCACAAAACTATGCGTAGCCCCCGTGTCAAACAAGGTGTGGGCGGCTACTCCCCCAACCACGACCGATCCTACACGTTTACTAGGCTAAGCTAATAGACCTTTGACTAATTCGACTACAAGAATCACACCAATAAGTAGGATTTACGTACCCGCGATCGGCTCCACTCCTCGGAGTGCTTCCGCAGCATACACTCTGGGTCCTCCGGCCTGACCTCCTGGCGGTGGCGGTGGTGGTGGCGCCAATCCTGCTCCCCCCTGCGGTGGTAGTGGCAGTATCCCTGCTCCTCCTTGCCCTCCCGCCCCATCCCGATTATTCGGATTTAGGCAGTACCTCGCGACATGCCCTCCTTGTCCACAATTGTAACACCTCAATCGCGGACACTCCCTCTTGTAGTGACCCATCTGCCCACACTCGAAACATCCTCCCTGTCTCACCTGCTGAAGCGGCTGTGCTAGCTGCGGCTGTGCTTGCTGTGCCGGTACCGCTGGCGCTGCAGCATAGGCCGTATCCCAATGCCTCTTGACTCCTCTGTTGTGCCCATTCTTGTGCTGCTTCTGCTCCTCTTCCCAATCCGTCTCAGTGTCAGCCGCTTTCTCGATCAGGTCGTTGATGTCGTAGTAGTCCCTCTGCTTGCAACGAACCTTGAGCTCAATCTTCAACCCAGAGAGAAACTGACGAATCAGCTCTCGCTCAGACAAATACCTCCCTGCAAACCTCCTCAGCCGGTTGAACTCCTCCCCGTACTGCCGTACACTCCGGTTTCCCTGGCGGAGGTTTCGGAACTCCCCTTCCAACCTGTCCATGATCACTTCTGGGAAAAACTTCCGGTTGAACGCCTCACGGAAATCCTCCCAAGTCAGCTGGCGTCCCTGGGCGCTCTCCTGCACTCCTTCCCACCAACCCAATGCATCGTCCTTGAGATAGGAGGTAGCTATCTCCACACGAAACTCCCTCGGGCACCTAGCAGTATCCAAACTCCGCTCCAGCTTCCTCCTCCAGTTGTCTGCGGCAATGGCGCTGACACCTCCAGCAAAGTGATCCATCTGCATTTCCCTCAGATGCTTCAGCATGGTCCAGTAGGTCACTCCTGGCACCGCTCCTGGCACCTGCGGTGGTGGTGGTGGCGGGTTCACCACTGGCTGCGGCTGAACGAATCCAAACCCCATTTGAGCGGCTCCCGCTCCTCCAGCGTCCAAGCCAACTCCTCCTGGGGCGTTCACCGCTCCTTCCTGACCATTCCCAACTCCTCCTGGGGCTCCAGGCGCCCCGTTGACGTGCACCGGTATCGCTCCGGGTGCTCCTACCTCATTTCCTCCTGGTGCTCCTCCTACCTCTGCGGCAATGGCGGCTTGTGCCTGCTGAAGCGTGAGCAGCTCTTGCAGAAGAGCAGCATCAACAGCTACCTGTCCAGCTCCCAATGCTTGTCCAACTTGGTTTCCAACAACCGGTCCTTGGGGTCCGTGCACACTGGTGGCACTGTGCGTCGATGAAGCCGGCACTGGTGCATCTTGGTTACGACGAGCTGGCGGGGTTCTTCTCTTTGGCGGCATCTGTTGCAAAAGAAGGACGATTTGAGTCAGTTAACGGCTGAACACTGAACCCACTTCCGGAGTGTATGTAAGGAGGAGATCGGAGTGGTGCTTCTAGTATCTAACTTTTTGGAAATCCCCATTTAGAAAGAATCGGGAAAGGCTTTGAAAACGGTTTTGAAAGATGGTTTGAAATCCGTATATAAATAAACTACCTAACCAGGCAGGACTGGTTAGGCAACAACCTGGCTCTGATACCAAATTGTAACACCCGTCCCTTCGATCCCAAGTCAACGATTCTTTGACTCCACGAGTCATAGTCCACAAACGCGAACCGAGTCATAAACTAAGGACCAACACGTAAATAACTGAAAAGGTTTTACTTTATTGAAACGAAAAGCCGAGTCTTACAAGAAAACCGAACCAACTGAAATAGCTTAAACGCAAAACGGAAGAACCGCATAAGTCTCAACGATAAAAAGAACAGAAAAGAAAGAAGGTAAGTCCCGCTTCCCAAAACGTAACACCACACCGTCCGTCTACCCCTGCAACGCTCCAGGGTTACCTGCAAAACAACAACAAAGGAGGCCTGAGTACTTGGTTTACACCAATACCCAGTGAGGGCGGATTCTAGGAATACCGCTATCTCTACTTTAATCTAACACAGCAACAAGAAAACGAATCCAGGGTTAATAGCACCCTGCACCCGCGCCCGGAGGCACACACAAACTACACCCACTCGTGCCTTCACACTCATGAGCATCCTCTGGCCCGAAGGCCCACACATTCCTTCTCTTTGGCCCGTCGGCCTTCCTTCTGGGGGGCTCGTCAAACCCCCGACGCCTTCTCAAGGAACGCATACCCCGGCAATGTATACGCCCTGCCACACAACACCCTTTCGGGGGACCTACAACAGTTCTACCACACATAGCCTTCACACACAATCAACGTTTCCAGTTCAAGTGATAACCTAAGGTCTAGGTTCCGTTTTCAGTTTAAGCGACCACTTAGATTCTAGGTTTTCATCCATCACATCAACGCAAGTTCAACAACTAGATCTACACTACTTAGGAAGGACACTATTAAACGAGGTTTCGGTTCCCACTACTGCAGTAGATTAAAGAAAAGATCATGTTCGGTCCTCACCTTAGTCTAGATCTGACGAACGGGAAGTAGATCTGGGATTCCTGCACACAGATCTAGGTTTTAGAAGACAGATCTAGAGAAAAGAAGAACAGATCTAGCGTTTTGTCCAACAGATCTGGACAAACGACGAAGATACGGTTCAGATCTCCCACTTCTATCCATCAGAAGCATAGATCTGAAACAGATCTGGGAGAAAAAGAGAGATACGGTCCAGATCTACAACTTCTATCCATCAGAAGCATAGATCTGGAGCAGATCTGAGCGAGAGAGAGACGAAATGGGAGATACGGTTCAGATCTACGACTTCTACGGATCAGATCTGATCTAGAAGCATAGATCCGAAACAGATCTGGGATTTGGACGAGGAAAAAGGAGTAGATCTGAGAATCCGGGAATCTCACCTTAAGAACGAGAAGAACGGGCGAATCTACACTCAAACGAATCGAGAAGACGGCGACTCGGGGCTCGGGATCGGAATCGGCGTCGAACGGCGGTCTCCGGCGAGTTTTCCGGCGGCTCACGGCGGCTCCGGTCGGCGGCGCGGCGGCGGTCCGGCGAGCTGCGGTTGCTCCGGCGGTCGTCCGGCGGTCGGCGGCGGTCGGTCTCCGGCGGTCGTCGGTCGTCGGCTCCGGGCTGGTCGGCGGTGGCTGGCTGGCTCGGGGATTCGACAGAACTTCGTTGCCTCGGGAAATGTGCAGAAATGATGGGGCTGCTCCTCTTTTTATAGGGAAATCTGCTAGGGCTTCCTGATCTGCTGGGTTGGGCCTTGGGCTTCTGGCCCATTCTCTCCTTTTCTTTGGGCTCAAGCAAAGGGTTTTGGGCTTCCTTCCCTATTCCTTTGGGCTCAAGTAGTGGGCCGGGGATTGGGCCCTTACAATATGAAACGCATGCAAGGTAGTTTTCGTAGCCAAACATATCATTTACATTATAACAGAAAATTATCATTAATATATCTTAGCTTTTTCAAAGAATCTCGGAGTTTTCTAAAATGAATAACATCTACATACGAAAGTGAGTTAACTAAGGAGATAAAATAAATAATCAAAATATACAAAAATCATACATATGAATGTAAGACAAAGGTCAAGAAAAACACTTTTAATATAAATGACGATTTTTTTTTTTTATAGAAAAAAGCAGATGAGACTGGCAAGTTTAGTTCTGGTGGCAAACCCCAAAGTGAAACTTCATGTGTGTTTGGTTGTTAAATAAGCATATTTTGGCTTAGTTTAGTTAAATTTAAGTAAATATGTAAACTAATCTGTTGTTAAAAGAAAAAAAAATATTAAGTAAATTTGTGGTTAAAGAACGAACAAATGTATGGAAAACTAATTAAATTTAACAAATTTTTATAAATCTGTGATTAAGGAAGAAAAAACTGTGAAAACCTAACTAAGCCGGTCATATTTAAGTAAATTTGTTGTCAAAATAAACAAATCTATTAAATCTTTATTAATTCTTTCAAATTAATGTAAATATGTAGTCAAAGTAGCAAAAATGTGTGAAAACCTAATTAAGTCTGTCAAATATAAGTAAATTTATCGTCAAAACAAACAAATCTATTGAATCCTTAATAAATATCTAATAAAAAAAACCGCGAAACAAAATTGTAAAATCCTAATTAAATCTCTAAGAATTATGTAAATTTGTTGCTATAATAAAATAAATATCTTTTCAATAATTATGTTGCTTTATGTAATGACAAAAAAAATAAGTGTCTTATGGTATAATCGTAATTTTTTATTTTTCTGCTGAGTAATGTTATTCTAGAATTACCTAAATATCTTTGTGATTATAATGGATTGAAAGACAAAATAGATATCAAAAATAAATTAATAATTAACATTTTACCTAAATGGCAAATCGATTAAACCCTTAAAATCAAAAGAGTAACTAAGAGTTTTTTTCGATGGGTGAAAATGAAATAATAATCTCTAATAATAATTAGAAGTAAAAATTACTAATGGTAACATTAGTTTTAGAATTAATTACTAGAATAATATTATGATGTGTTTTTTTATAACATACATTGTTTTTAAAATTTTTTAATTAAATATTAACATTTTAGAAAAACTATTTTTTTTTATTGATGAGTGTATAGTGTTTTTTTGCTATGTAGGAAACCTAAATAAATAGGGGACGATTGCAAAACTGCCCTCGAAATTGAAGTCAACCCTGATTATACACTCGGCCTTCTCCTTTCTCTCCATCGCTAATATATCCCCTTACTAATCCTGGGTATTCACAGGAATACCATCGTCAGACTTCATATGAAGTCTGATATTTTAATCAAATGACAAAAGGACCGAAAATTATTTTGAATATTCACGAAAATGCCATCGCCATGAATGCTCAACAACCACGACACCCACCATCGCCGACGAGTTAATGTGTAGTCCATCTCGTTTTACCACCATTAAATCTCAATTATAGCTCAAGAATCTGAGCTCGGACGTTCTCCTCACCGATTTCTCTTTTCCCCTTTGATTTTGGGGATTTTTCGATTCAAAAAGTAGCGAAATCGTTTATCATCCTATAAAACAGCAAAACATGTCTCGGATTTCGGGTTTTCGGTGATATTAGACGTTCTGGGAAATCGACGAGGCTAAAAACAAACGGAAATCGAACATTGGTAAGAATTTTTTCATATCGTCGATTTTCAGATCTGAATTGTAATCTCAGACTTCTGTTTAAGTCTAATTTTTTCGTAAACTTCAATATGGTCAACGAGAGGGTAGTTTTGCAATTGACTTTCAATTGTCAGACCTCCATAGAAGTCTGTGAAAATCCTTTGAAAAAATATATATATATCAGACTTCGTTAAGAAGTCTAAATGAGAAGAGGGTAGTTTTACAATTGATTCAAATTTGATTTTTTAGTCAGACTTCTTATGTAGTCTGGTAAGAAATTGACTGATTCTTGACTTTTTGTCAGATGGAATCCGTTGTCTGAAAATAATGGGGGGGGGGGGGGGGGGGTAGAAACTGCAATTGACCCAAATTTTCAGATGTTGACCAAAATAAGCGAAAAAATCGTCAGACTTCTAAGTCTGTCTGAAAATAAGGGGAAAAATGTCAGATGGCTATAGACATCTGAATTTCAAAACTTTGGCCAGACGGCTATATACATCTGAAAATTGGAATTTTGGTCAACGCTGGTCAAAAACCGAAAATGTGATGTTTTTTATCAGACTTCCCTCGCTGTCTGAAAATATGTTCAGACATCACAAGACGTCTGACAGTTATCAGACTTCTCAAAGAAGTCTGACATTTCAAAATCAATTGCAAGACTACCCTCTACTTTTTGTCAGACTTCATGGCGAAGTCTGATAGTAGTCAGACTTCTTGGCGAAGTCTGACATTTCAACCCTTTTTCAGACTTCATAAGCTGTCTGACAAAAAGTTCAAAAAATTCCAAAGCAGACTGCGTACGCTGTCTGATTATTCAGACTGCATCCGCTGTCTGGCATTTTAAAATCAATTGCAAAAATACCCTTTTTTCAGACTGCCATAGATGTCTGGTTGCACTGAAATCAGACGTCTATAGACGTCTGAAACTTTAAAAACTTTTAAAATGCATTTTATTGTATATTTGTAATTTATATCGTTGATTTTAATTTTTATAAATGTGTGTTAGTTTTCTATATTCCTTCTACGTGATTTGTACATTCTTATACATGGTAATTATTTTTAAATCAATTTTTGAATAATATTGGCAATGTAGCTATTAGGATCAGGCTTCACAAAGAAGTCTGGCTTTTCCCAAAAGATCTCTAATGTTGTTTATACGTGTTTGTTTATACACATAATGCTTCAGTTACCTGTTAATTTTGGTGAATGGGTTGTAAGAGACCAGATTTGGCATTTTGTGGTTGATAAGCTCAAAGGAGGGCTGTTTATCACTTTGCATGATGGTTCTACACATCAGGAACTTGTTGAGATGGTACAAGATGATTATATGTTGGACAAGAAAACCGAGCTGGTGGAGTTATCATATCCATTGCCAGAAGCACTCTTGAAACAAATGGATCCGGATAGCCCTCCGGTTTATGTCACAAATGTTAGGCAAGTAAGGAGCATGGTTGAGTTAGCTAATACGCATTTAATCCGTCTTTGTGTCTCGAGCCGATCCGGTATGGATGATGAAGATGCTGTGAATCATGATGACAAATATGAAGCTGAAGATGTAGACGAAGATAACAAAGAAGAAGACTGGAATGAGGAAGATGTGGACTCAGTCTTAGATGATTATGTTTGTGGTGGTGGTGGTAATGATGGTGTTGGTAACTTGGATGTGCCTCATAATGTTTTCATGAAACACGCTGAGGCTTACCATGACGATGCTGATTATACCTTATATGGGAAAGTGAAACATGAAGATGTATATGTGGAAGAAGATGAAGATTATAAGAAATATGAGTTGGAGGGTATGAGTAATCGGTGTGTTCGCAAAAGGGACTTATCTGAGGGTATCATTCTCAATAAGTGTTTTGATAGCAAGAAAGACCTAATATCAGAGCTACGTTTGACGGCGATAATGAAGAAATTCGCATTCAGGACAGAGAAGTCTGGCAAGACACGTTTTGTGGCTAAATGTCGTGTGGAAGGATGCAAGTGGATGCTTCGGGCGTGTGTGAAGAACGAACCAAACAAGTACTGGGCGATGATCTATTCAAAAACCCATTCATGTTCGATGGCGGACCGGATGTCTACGCGCAAACGTTATACTCCAGTTTATATTGGTTGGTTGTTTATTGAATGTTTTGGTATAATTGAGGGGATAACACCAAAGCATTTCAAAGTATCAATGAAGAAGCAGTTTGGGATTAGGATGAGCTATACAACCGCATACAGAGCATTGTTACATGCTCAAAGGATTGTGAGAGGAACAACGGAAGATGGGTACGAGAGACTGCCTTCTTTTTTGCATGGAATCAGGCAAACCAACCCGGGAACAGTAACTGCTCTTAAACTAGATGAGAAGAATAGATTTAAATATCTATTTATAGCATTTGGAGCTTCCATACATGGGTTTACGTTTCTTAGAAGAGTAATTGTGGTGGATTGTACTCATCTTAATGGAGAGTATGGCGGTGTTATGCTTGTGGCGGCCGCACAAGACGTAAATTTTCAAATATTTCCGTTAGCTTTTGGAATTGTAGACTCTGAGAATGATGACTCGTGGGAATGGTTTTTCACCAAGATGAAAGAATGCATTTCAGACCAATATCCTTTGGTCATATTCTCGGATAGATGCGAGTCGATCAAGAATGCGTGTGAAGCAGTTTTCCCTTGGGCACAACGAGGGATATGCTATTACCATCTACAAAATAACATAGTTACCAAGCTAAGGGGAAAACATCTTCTGTACTTGGTGAAAAACACGGCTTACGCATATACGATTTACGATTTTGACCGAAACATGGATTCCTTACGAGCGGTAAATCCAGAACTTGCTGATTACTTGGCGGAGGCGGATGTGAGTCTATGGTCACACGTGCATTTCAGCGGAGACAGGTAATTGTGCGGACTGACAATAAGTTTCAGACTTCTAGTGATGTCTAATATTATACTCAAGACTTCTCCTGCTGTCTGATTATTTTTCCAGACGACAGGAGAAGTCTGAAAAAGTAATGTTTTTTTAATACCTTCTAATTATTACTTGTGTAAACATCTTTCAAATTGGTGGATACAGGTACAACATAAATACGAGCAACATTGCTGAATCTATAAACTCCGCAGTTAAGAAGGCAAAAGGATATCCCATATCTTTCCTTTTAGAGTTTATACAAGAGAAACTAGGGATGTTGTTTTGTAAAAGGCGGCTAGATGCAATGAGTCTCTCAACAACATTTAGCCGAAGAGTTGAATATTTGCTGGTTATTCGTGAATATTATACAGATATGATGACGGCAGAACGCGTAGATACATGTAAGTTTGTTGTTAAGGGAGAACATAGGGATTGTGTTGTCGATTTGGAACATCAGAAGTGTGAATGTGGTGTTTGGGATTACGAGAAGATACCTTGCTCACATGCCATATGCGCTGCACCGGAACCTGAGCTACACATTTCTACCCTTGTATGTCCATCTTATAGAACAAACTACTTGTACGCTGCATACTCGCGCAACATCTTACCAAAGAGTTTTAATGGCAAAGCTGATCATGACTCCGTGCGTGTCTTTCCGCCGGAAGAGAGGCGGAAGCCTGGAAGACAAAAGAAGTCGAGGTGGCAATCTATGCTAGAAATCGCCAAGAAGAAGAGCAGTAAACCGTGGAAACTACACAAGCAATATTGTTGTTCGAATTGCAGACAACCAGGCCACAAACAACCTAATTTTCCACAACCTGAGGCTGACTAGAAATTGTTGAAGTCTGATGTGATTTAGGGTTTTCTGAAGTCTGATACGTGTTCAGTGAAGTCTGATAAGTTTTAGGGTTAACTGAAGTCTGATATGTTATAATGAAGAACTGGTTGAAGTCTGATATTTTTTAGGGTTCACTAAAGTCTGATGTAGTAATGTATTAAGGTATTCCAGAAGTCTGGTATTAAAACTTGTCTCAATTGTTTGGGTTCTGTTTCATCAAGGTAGTAAAAACATAACTAGGATTAGTGCTTAAGTTTGTTACATAACTAAAAACATGCACAAAGTAGCCCAAAAGATGGATTTGTTTTTCTTACAACCACAAAAGATATCGGCGGTCTATTTCTCACCGTAGGTATCTAGCGATTCATACTCGGAACAATCCTATTCACCTGTTCTCCCGAGTTCAGTCAATATGTCAAAAGCTAGCCTGTCCCTGATTAACTTGATGTTCTTATCACAAAGATACTTTGGAAACTCCATTCCAAGTGAATGGAACTCGATGAACTTCAAGCAGAACACTCCACAGTCACATGTTTGGTGGTTTTGAGGAAGATCTTCGCTCTTAACAATCGCGTAGGTGTAACTTTCGAAGGGATAAGGCCACCCATCATCATCAGCTGGTTTCAAGGTGTGCATCGCATAAGGAAGCATCTCACAGATTGGTGCAACTGCCGCTCCGACCAACTCATCAGTCTTCGTACTAAGGATGCTGTCCCAAGCTGTTACGTGCCTATCCGGGATATAAATCATAATTGCTACCCAATGATTTCCGCCAATGTGCAGTGCGGTGTAGATATAATCAATTTCAACCCCCAAGCCTTCAGTGATTTGCAAAATACGGGTAGTTCACCAGTGAGGTAATCAAAACAACAGGGAGGAAGCCTTCTAGTTGTGGCCGAACTATTCTCTTCTGCACCGCTCTTAATAAAATCTGAATAGTGTTGACGCCACAAGGCTTGAAGGAATGTGTCAATGAAGCACCGCCTCTCGCTCCTGAACCATTCCGGATGGCTGTTTTGGCGAAGCCTTAGCAGATCAATCCCTGCATCAATTTTCTGCATCAAGCCAAGCATGTGTTAATATAAAAAAATAAAACACAACTAGATAGCTTCGGAAGTCTGAATATACAACCAGACTTCTTTGGAAGTCTGTATTTACAACCAGACTTCTTGTGAAGTCTGAATATACATCCAGACTGGAATGGAATTCTTAATTCATAACCATTGGAGTGATACTGACCGTGTCATGCAGCCATTCCTTTGGAGTGCGAAGATCATAATACCTTTGAAGTGATGTGTTCACTTTCCTATTCGGATAACCCCTACAAAGAACAATACGCATGTTAGACACCGAGTTAAGAGATTAGGTATGCATACTTACAATCTAAGTAGATTGTCAACACATACGGCTGTCTTTTGTTGTAATCATTAAGTGCCTTCACTTTCATCCTGGTGAGAGCAACACAAGGGTCATATCCCGGTGGAACATGTGCTTGGACAAGAGGTTTAACTGGAGTCTTCACCTTCTCCTTATGTTTAACATGGGTTGCCTTCGCTTGCATGTAAACTTCAGCTGCTGCCTGCTTAGTGTCCTGTTTAAACATCCGCGTAGCATCGAAGTCTATGCCCGTATCCGACTGTGTAACGATCAAGACACTCGGATCTGTTCTCTCGGGTATGCTCTGCATATACAATTTGACAACCCATGTTAAACATAATGTTCGATCTAAAATTCACACAAGAACCAAACTGCACTAGACGTCTGGTACCTAGAATACATCATTGCCAGACTTCTATAGATGTCTGATTTCAGACAGCTATAGAAGTCTGATATGTTCTGAATGGCGACTAAAAATCATACCAAATCAAAGCAATAAAAGTCTAATGCCAGGAATCCATGTTCAAAGCAAATACAAGAACCAAGGGGAAAAAAACAAATACGGTTATGATCATGTGTTTACAATCAAGGATATTCATAAAACAAGACAAGGCTACTTCCCCTCAAGTGATTTCTTCATAAGTCTGCTACTTCTCTTAGGACAATCATTCTTTTCTTTATTTGTATTCAGAGATTGAAGGTTTTGGAGACTAACCACATCATCTGTCGCAGTTTGTTTGGTGGCCTTAGAGAGAATGGCGGGTTTGTCTGCTGCTTTCTTAGGCTTCGCTTTCCCTGCATGTGCAGGTTCGGGTACCTTCAGTACCAATTTCCTCGGCTTCCTCGGAGCCCTTTCCTTTTTCTTTCTTCCTCCCTCTTCATCAACCACAGCAGCAGTTACTTTATCTTGATCCTGCAGATCTTAAACTTCATCTTCTTCATCCTCACCAACTCCGCCCTTCTTCATCTCAGCAGCAGCAACACTTGCATCTTTCTTCTTCTCACTTCCTTTCCCTTTAGTACCAGCTTTCTTATTCGCATTTCCCTTATGTCCAGTATAATCTTTCTTCTGGTCATTTTCCTTCTGTCCAGTAAAATCTTTCTTCTGGTCATTTTCCTTCTTTTCAAGTACTTACTTCCTTCAAAGTCTTGACATCCTTGCCAAGATCATCCAATCTGGTACCCATCAGTTGAAAACCTTCGTTGAACACATCTTCCAATACATTAATCCGAATTTCAAATGATTTTTTGAAACCCTCAATCATTTGAACAATGTCCCCAATCGTGGGACCATCCCTCCCTTCTCTAGGTCTCTTTCTAACCACCTCTACCTCTTCTTCCTCATCCTCATCATCAGCAACAGTCTGTATTCACTTCCTCTTGACTCCCAGCCCCTTTCGCTTTTTCTCACCAGCCTCATCCGCAACTTTTCTCAGACTTAATCTCAAGCTTAATAGGTCCTCCAGCTTTGATCTTGAACACACCTTCACTTTTCCAGTGTTTAGAAACCCACCTCCAAGGCCCAAACCCTAGCTGTCCATGCATTGCTTTCACAATATTCTCAACTTTGTCGTCCTTCTCATCATCGTTGTCCCACTCAAGGAACATGTCATCATATTCCTTGACTACGAGGGTGTTGACGCGGGTCTGCAAATTACAAGTCACATTCAAAATGAATATAAGCATTTATAATATCACAATGTCAGACATCATCCGAGACTGGGAACAAAATGTCGGACTTCATATGAAGTCTGACATTGTGTTTCATACTGCATATGAAGTCTGACACTATGTTTCAGACTGCATATGAAGTCTGACACTTTGTTTCAGACAGCATATGGAGTCTGAATTATAATGTCAGACTACTATTTCAGTATGGGATAAAAATATGTTAGACTTCAGAACAGTCTAAGAAATACATGTATGCATAAGGTTTCGTCGACTTTCTTTCGACTCCGTGATCCCCGGTACGCCAACAGTGGTGGGCTTGGGGCATTCAGAAAGGGCTCTCCATAAGTTGTCGCCATAGCGGGACATGCCCAGTATATCCAGATGTTCAGGACCTCAGCAAAACCTCCATTCTGATAATTTTTTCCCTCCACGAGTTTTCTGTTTGCATCCTTAACAGATTCTATCAGATACTTGAAGGCGAATGGTCCCCATGGATAGGATTGTAACGATCCTGGAACCAGCAGAAGCTTAGTCATATCCCCCCTTGTGGAAGTTGTCCAGTGTTGAGCCTCAATGAAGGTTGCATAGATGGCTAGATAGCCCAGCCATATCCTTTGTTGCGGTTCCCAGCCAGCACATATTTTGCAAGCTTCATATAATTGCGAATAACTTGGGCCTAAATCGAAATCCACCCCAAGAAGCGCCCACATTGCTTTCATCTGATCGGTATATTGAACTTCAGGGTACTCGAGGTTGTCAATATAGTCGCAACTGAGTCCGGTGATATATCATGGTTTTTACTAGTTTTAGACCATGATATAAGTGTGTTTTAGTGTCTTTTGTGTTCTTTTAGAGTCTTTTACAGGTATAATCAGGTTTGGAGCATACTTGGTGATTATGGCACTTTTTGGAGATTTTTGGAGTGTTTGGCCGAGAGATAGAGTTCACTGTCCGAAACAGAGGAATGCGTCGATCGTTGCACTCTAGCATCGATCGTTGCACCAGCGAGATGGGCCAAAACTCGGCGGTTTATGAAGAGTCAAGATTTTGTACTCTGATCCATAAGTTCCTGATATTTACAAAGAAGCCCCTGGCCGAGATTAGACCTATATAATTAAGTTTTTGGTGTTTTATTTACTTACGCTTTCATAATTAAGAGCAGAGGATTTTTAGAGCTTTTGGGGATGATTTGAACCTTTACTTCATCTGTATTTGGAGAAGATTTCGAACCCCTTTTACTCTTAATCTTTTATGCAATTTATTCATCATATGATTATGTTTTCATTATCTATGTCTGAGTAGATTCCTTGTTAGGTTTAGGGTTTCTCACATAGGATTTCATGACTTGCTAATCTTGTTTAATTCAGTTAAGGATTCATAACTATATCTGTTCTTCAATTTAATTGTGCTTAAAGCTAGTTCTAACCTGATCAATTAGAATCTAGATCTTAGGTTGCTAAATACGTCACAGAAGTGGGGTTTAGGAATCTGAACTAATTAGGTTGAGCAATTAAACTTCTCGCAAACGAAAGTTTGGTTTAGGATAATTGTGAACATATCAAACTTGGAATTAATGCTAGTTTAATCTGTTAGTTCTCGCAAACGAAAGTTTGGTTTGCTGCACTTAGACTTAGAGAATTATCGCAAAGGAATTTGGTTAATTCTATATCTGTGTTTTGAGTTCTAGAACTGTTCTTAATTAGATCCTTGCTGAATGAACTGTCTGCTTGTCTGATTTCCTGAGAGAGCCCTAGACTTAGCGCTCTTAATAACTTGCTTTCACAACCAACAATCTCTGCTTTCTGTTTACTTTCTCGCATTGCTTTTCAATCACATTGCTTTCTTCCTAGTTTAATTTCCTGTTCTTGAGCTATTGAATACAGAGTCCATGTGGATTCGATACCTATATACTACGACTACTGAACTGTGCTCTTGCTGTTAGATATAGGATAAAACCTGACACCTATCAAGTTTTTGGCGCCGTTGCCGGGGACTCTTTTGAGTCCTCGATAGATTTGAACTTAGGGTTTAGACTAGGTTTTTCGTTTTTGTTTTTTGTTGCTAATTTTTTTTCTTTTCCTGTTCTTGCGTTTCAGGTACGCCTGTAATCGCCTTGCAACGATCGACACGGTCCTGTGTGTCGATCGTCACATCATCGCGCTTGCATCGATCGACGCTTCCACTGCATCGATCGACACATATCGTAAGAAAGATGTATGATTTCTTTAGTCCAGGGATTGATAATTCACAGATAGCCGGGTTGAAGAGTAAAGTTGACTATCTGCATAGCCTTCTACTTGGAAAGTATGCGCAAGAAGCTATCAACTGCGTTGGAGGGAATGAATTCTACAGTCAGGAATCAGCTTTTCAGGGACCTTTCCAGCAACAGGGCAATGCCTTCTCGAGGAACTATGGTGTTTCTTCTTACAAAGCACCGCCTGCACCTACACATAAGAGCAGATTAGAAGCTATGATGGAACAGTTTCTTGAGAGGGAAAAACAGATCACTGTGTCCTTCAAATCAAGGATGGATGCATTGCATGAAGATCTGAATGAGAAGTTTGAATACTTGAGCACACATATGAAGAAGCTAGAGGTCCGAGTTCAAACAGCTGAAACAATGCAAAGGCATAATGAAGCTAAGAAAGCTGAACGGAAGCTGCACATCAATGCTGTGACCTTAGGGGATGAGATTGAGTTGCTAGGTGAAGAAGAGAGCATAATCTCGGATTTTCTGGATGAATATTGTCTGCCTGATACATGCATCGATCGACACCCCCTTAGTGTCGATCGACACGCCGTTCTGACGGCAATTTCGAGTTCTTTCGAGAAACAGAATCGCCTTGCATTGATAGACACACATCATGCAACGATCGACACCGAACGCAGACATGACCAGAAACCTGCAACAGTGCCAGAACGAGTGTATAAGCCCCCTGTGCCATATCCTAAGGTTCCTAAACCTTCCAAACAAGAGCTAGAAGTGGCTAACTGCATAAAAGTGATGGATAAGAAGGTGAATAAAACACCACCAGTTGAAACTTCGCGAGTTCATGCAAAGAAGATGATCTCCACTGATGGTCATCTAAAAGAAGAAGTTCAGATTGGTGGAACTACAGTATCTGATAGTGAAAAGAAGAAGATGGCGGTTACTCTTAAACCTGCTCTAACATCTTCAGTACCTGCAACTGCTCATAAGCAGAAAGCTCCAGACATCAGATATACATCAAAGGTAAGGTACAAATCACCTAAGCTTAAATCTTCTGATCACATTGTTTTGAATGCAGGAAAACGCAGTAGACCGCCCAAGCTTCGCTCCCGCCCTGATTCTGATTACTCTTTCCTTGGGAAGCCTCATGATCTGAAAGCCTATACGCCTCCTTGGATGAAGAGATATTCACAGAGACATTCAAAGTCTCTGTTGAAGTCGCCATGAGTCAAATCTCTGTGCCATAGTCAAGCTAATGACTAAAAACAAGCGCTGAGTGAGAGGCAACCCACTATAGAGTCAGTTTTCGTTTTTGTTTTTCATTTTTCTTTCTTTGCCATTTTGATTTTTTTCTTTTTAGTGTTTTCAGCCGAGAGAACAGGTTCAAAATCGCCTAGCATCGATCGACACAACTGTGTGTCGATCGACACAGTGCGATTACATAAATGAATCGAGCAAATGCGCCTTGCGTCGATCGATGCGGTCCTGTGCATCGATCGACACAGTGCGACGAGAGGTACGTAACTCTGATTTTTTAACTCTTTTCAATTTGATTATCTGTTCTTACCAAGCTCATGCCTTGATTACACTGGGGACAGTGTAGTTTAAGTGTGGGGGAGGAAGCTACTGACGCACGCTTTTGTTTTCTTAGTTTTTCAAAATTTGTTTTATTGAGTCAAAATTTGTATGAAACTATGATTTTTCGAGGAAAATTTTCGCTTGAACATGAACTAAGTGACCATTGGACAGACTTGCAGAGCCTCTATGACTGTTAGAAAACTCAGACACGGATCAACCTACTGAGGACACCCACATCACTTCAGGTATCAGAGGATCCTTTTACTGACTTAGATTTCTCACCTAAGGGCTTGGTATACTCTGTGTCGGATTCCCTGTTAGTTCTGACACAGCCTGTCAACCTATCCTATTTAGTTCCTTCTCCCCTTCTATAAAGTAAAAAAAAAGATAATAAACTGAGGATGAGTTAGTAACTCCGAAGTGGTCACAGGAGTGGTAGATACCCCTATTATCTCCTGTGATATCCATGGAATGTGTCCAAAGTACACCCCATAACGGGAAGAACACTGATAAAATAAAATAAAATGATACCCAATGTGGGAAAAATCAGTTGTTAAAGAAGGAAAAAGAGAAGAAAGGGACTAGAGAAAGATAGTATGGTGGTCTAGAGCTGATAAGGTAAGAATCCATGTGCCTTTGATCGATACTCCTTAGGTGAGACCGCACTTAAATACTTGCAGAAGTCAAAAGGGTGAATTTGAATGCTTGAATGTGATTGTGGAGTTTACTTAGGACAATTGCTAAGTGTGGGGGAAGTACATTGTGGTCTTGAGTTCCGTAGGAAAGTTTTCAGTGGCTTACTAAGTGAATGTGATTGTGAAAGTTCCTAGGATGAAATGAGTTTCTGAAGAGTTTTCAAACCTCTTCACCAAGCTTTAGTTCTCTGTTTTGCTTGAGGGCAAGAAAACTAAGTGTGGGGGAGTTGATATATCATGGTTTTACTAGTTTTAGACCATGATATAAGTGTGTTTTAGTGTCTTTTTGTGTTCTTTTAGAGTCTTTTATAGGTATAATCAGGTTTGGAGCATACTTGGTGATTATGGCCACTTTTTGGAGATTTTTGGAGTGTTTGGCCGAGAGATAGAGTTCACTGTCCGAAACAGAGGAATGCGTCGATCGTTGCACTCTAGCATCGATCGTTGCACCAGCGAGATGGGCCAAAACTCGGCGGTTTATGAAGAGTCAAGATTTTGCACTCTGATCTAGAAGTTCCTGATATTTACGAAGAATCCCCTGGCCGAGATTAGACCTATATAATTAAGTTTTTGGTGTTTTATTTACTTACGCTTTCATAATTAAGAGCAGAGGATTTATAGAGCTTTTGGGGCTGATCTGAACCTTTACTTCATCTGTATTTGGAGAAGATTTCGAACCCCTTTTACTCTTTATCTTTTATGCAATTTATTCATCATATGATTATGTTTTCATTATCTATGTCTGAGTAGATTCCTTGTTAGGTTTAGGGTTTCTCACATAGGATTTCATGACTTGCTAGACTTGTTTAATTCAGTTAAGGATTCATAACTATATCTGTTCTTCAATTTAATTGTGCTTAAAGCTAGTTCTAACCTGATCAATTAGAATCTAGATCTTAGGTTGCTAAATACGTCACGGAAGTGGGGTTTAGGAATCTGAACTAATTAGGTTGAGCAATTAAACTTCTCGCAAACGAAAGTTTGGTTTAGGATAATTGTGAACATATCAAACTTGGAATTAATGCTAGTTTAATCTGTTAGTTCTCGCAAACGAAAGTTTGGTTTGCTGCACTTAGACTTAGAGAATTATCGCAAAGGAATTTGGTTAATTCTATATCTGTGTTTTGAGTTCTAGAACTGTTCTTAATTAGATCCTTGCTGAATGAACTGTCTGCTTGTCTGATTTCCTGAGAGAGCCCTAGACTTAGCGCTCTTAATAACTTGCTTTCACAACCAACAATCTCTGCTTTCTGTTTACTTTCTCGCATTGCTTTTCAATCACATTGCTTTCTTCCTAGTTTAATTTCCTGTTCTTGAGCTATTGAATACAGAGTCCATGTGGATTCGATACCTATATACTACGACTACTGAACTGTGCTCTTGCTGTTAGATATAGGATAAAACCTGACACCTATCATCCGGTTATGGCATGAAACTCATTCAAGGAAAACCTAACTGGATGAATGCCGAGAAGAGACCATATCTCATACTTCTTCTTGCTGTCTAACTGCAAACAGGGCATGTAGTGCACCATCCTTGAACACCATTTGAGGTGCAGGTCATGGAATCTCAAGAAAATCCCAAATTATGAATCGAGGAGTTGTTGCCATTCTCACGGTAACAGCACTATTCTAACATTATTAATCAAATCTCTCCTTCCACTAAAGTAGTGTATGCTTTTATCCGGAACCGGTTCATACCCGGCAGTGAACATTCTTTGTGGGAATTCAACATCTGCCATACCGAAAACCTAAAACAATAAGGGCCACACAAATCATACAGACGCCATTATCAGTCTGAGTAACTTAGTCAGACACCATATGCCGTCTGGCTACTATAATCGATGAATCTTACCGTCGAAGGAAAACGACGGAGGAGAAGAGTGAAATAAGATCGGGTCCCAACAAGATCTGGAATTTAGAAAAAAAACAAAAAACTCAGCGCAAGTACGAGAAATATTCAGACTTCATTTGCAGTCTGATGCCTATAATCAGACTCCATGTGCAGTCTGAGATCTCAATCAGACACCATTAGCCGTCTGGCTACTAATAGTTTTACTTAGTTTATGCACGAAAGGAGGAATTGATGAATCTTACCGTCGAAGGTAAGCGGCGGAGAAGAGAGAAACCAGATCTGGAAACGATACCCATAAAAAGTTTAAGATGACGGTTGAGTGGCTTTGAGAGAGAGAAAAGTTTTTTTTTATCTTTCCTGCGAAACTGTAGAAATATGGTAAAAAATCATATTTATATATGTTTCATAAGGGGCAGTTAAAACAAGACAGTTTTACCACTACCGGACGGTTTTACCGCATACGTAACTGCCGCGCTTTTTTCGTCTCCTTTTTACATAACTCCCGCGCATTCAATTTACAAAAAAATTAACTCCCGGACATGCAAGAGGCCACGTGTCGTAACGGACACGCGTCAACAACACTGGATATCCCCGATATCATATGATAGTTTTAATATTTATTGTTCAGACATCATTTGAAGTCTGAAAACTAATTATTGTAGATTCAGACTTCATACGAAGTCTGAGTTTTTCTCAGACTTCATACAATGTCTGAGAATATAGTATTTATTATGAAGTAGTCTGAGTTTTTCTCAGACTTCATACGATGTCTGAGAATATAGTATTTATTATTCAGACATCATATGAAGTCTGGAGACGGAGTTCTTTAGTAGTTTCAAAAGAAGAAAATTCGCATATTTGAAATTGGATGTTGAATGAAATTGGGGGGATGAAATTCGTCTTATAATACATAAAATTGTAGTTGGATACATATGACTTATATTACAAGAGACCAAATGCCCTCAAGATAATCGGGATGATAATAATAGCACCACCAAACATCAGATACTCATACTTGGCGACACGCACTGTCTGATTAGATGGTTTCTTGGTCAAGAGCTCCTTTAATTGAGCTATCTCTGCCTGCGCCTTCTTGAGCTCATCGTGCAAGTTGGTAACACAGTCAATTTCAGCATAACAAAGGAAGATGTAATCAATTTGTTCACCATGTTGGTCCACACTCAGCTTTAACTCGTGAAACTCCTCCATCATAGCCTCATCCTACCACTTCATTATATGGTAGCCACCATCCTATACAACCACATTTTAAATATACAATCATCTTCGAATTCCAAATATAAGCTCGAATAAGTCAAAACAAAATAAAATTGGCTACATAACAGAAGAGAAAGGCAATTACATCCCAGTTATGACATCCAAAGAATCTTCTTCCCGGATTATCGGCAGTAGTGGATGTTCGCAATGACAGGGTCCATACCGCAGAAAGATTTCTTGGGGAATCCATTGCATGAACCGGATCGTTCTCGAAATGTGGAAGTTGAGAATGAACTACTACTACTCGAGGTTGGAACCTGACTGAATCGCCCCATCCTGTGTACCATAAAACAATTGTAAAAAGTCAGACTTTAAAAGAGTCTAATTCAAAAACAAATTCAATTTCAGACTTCTAATAGAGTCTAACTCAAGCATAGAACCTATCTATTTTTGTTCAGATCTAGACAAAAGACATATGAAAAGGGGATGACTCGGACTCAAAACTGTACGGATCTAAAACGAGAAATATATAAAAACCAGTTTTTTTTGTTTAGATCTAGACAAAAGACATATGAAAAAGGGGATGATTCGGACTCAAAACCGTATGGATCTAAAACGAGAAATATATAAAAAACATATTTTTTTTGTTCAGATCTAGACAAAAGTACATATGAATAAAGGGGATGACTCGGACTCAAAACTGTATGGATCTAAAACAGAAATATATAAAAACATATCTATTTTTATTCAGATCTAGACAAAGTACAAAGTACATATGAAAAAGGGGATGACTCGAACTCAAAACCGTACGGATCTAATACAAGAAATATATAAAAACCAATTTTTGGTTTAGATCTAGACAAAGATCAAAGAAAAAATGACTTGTTTCGTATAGATCTCAAACATTTGCAGAACGAAGAGCTTAGAATACGACGACGGCAGTGTAGGGACTGGTCAGGAGAGACGAAAAAGGAGAGATAATTACAAGAATGAAGAAGATGACGACGGCGGTGGCGGTGGCGGCTGAGGGTTCTGGGAGAGTTTTTAGAGAGTATTTAGAGAGGGAGTGTGTTTTCGTTTTAAAGAGAGAAATTTGATAATGACTTTTACGAACTAATGTCGGTAACTTCCGTTTATATATGGGGTAAATTCCCAAGTAGGGTTTAGTATTTGGTCGAGTTTAGTCAGACTTCTTCGGTAGTCTGAAAAATCATGTACGTTAATCATATTAACATGGAAGTCTGATATACCCTAAATCTACAAATTACTACTTAAATACCATCATATTATATAGAAAACTTATAAAAAACATCAAACTCGTTTAATATAGTCACAACCTAACCAGTATATGTAAATTTAACAATATGGATGACAATTCACAAACCCTCAGTCTAACCCTACAAATGAAAACATGATATCCAACTTCATAACTTCATATGTCAAGCATAGATCAAGCTACATGGTGTTTTGAACCAAACATACCTTAAATGGTTAAAATTGACTAAAGTTTATGTAATTTTAATTTACATATGTCCAAAAGTCCCATGTTTAATTTATGTATCCGAAATTTTAACCATTTAAGGTATGTTTGGTTAAACAAAACACCTAGGACACATCAAATTCGTTAATTATATATGCATTATAACATACATGTGCAAATATAATATTTTCAAATTATAATATTTTCAAATGTGAATTTCCTAAACTATGAATCTAACCCTAAGGTTATATGTAAGTTATATGTAAATGTTCTATTACAAAGTAGGTTCTAAGGCATACTTAACTAACATTGTTTAATTTGACTCAATTTTATAAAATTTTAATTTATATACTACTAAATTGTTTATATATAATTTATGTATATAAAAGTTTTGACAATTTTTTTTTAATTTTAAAATTTAAATTTACTAATTAATTATGTGTCAGACTTCTATTAGAGTCTAACGTCTCAGACATCCATAGAAGTCTGAAATAGTCGAAGGTTATAATGGTAATTGCGTTTGACGTTTTTTTGATTGGTCGTAAGGACATCGCGGTAATTTCCTAAGGCCGAAAGGGCAGTTTTGCATTTGATTCAATTTCGAGGGTACACTTTTATTTAAAAGAAGGCTTTAAATAGCCTTCATAACCGAAATACAAATGGGCCAATAAGGCCAACTTCGAAATTAAAAGGAAAAAACTTAAGTAAAAGACTTAGAAAGATAAAAGGAAAAGTCTTAAAGAAACAAAAGAACGGGTCGTCCTATCTCTTCTAATGAACGGGCCTAGGATCACCTCATTAAAAACCTTGTAAGGAAAACCCAATTGGGACCAAACCTCACAAGGGAAAAACAGTATGATCTTCGGTCCAAGTGAGTACGGTCTAAGGCTCATCGGACTTGATGCTGAAGATCATGGTTGATCGGACGGTCTTGAGTAATGGCCATGGGACGGTCGGGTCGAGGGGTTCGACGGCTTCTGTCTTTATCATCTTTTGGGCCAGCTGGTTCAGAACAAGCTGGTCGTGGTCAAGCTGGTCCAACTAGGTCGTGATATCGTCTATGCTCTTCCTGGAGATGTGTTGGTCCATAGTTCGGTTGAAATCGTCTTGAAATTGCCTATGTCCTGATCGCGTCGGCGGTACGTTCCGCATGTTCGGGAACTGGTTGACGATCCGCATGGTCGAGGACGGTACTTCCTGCTCAGTTGATGACGGTACGTCTTGTTCGTCGTGGTCTGGCTCGGATGGTCCGATGTCCTCATGATATATCATGGTTTTTACTAGTTTTAGACCATGATATAAGTATGTTTTAGAGTCTTTTTGTGTTCTTTTAAAGTCTATTACAAGTATAATCAGGTTTGGAGCAGAATTGGAGATATTGGAGCTTTTTGGAGATTTTTGGAGTGTTTGGCCGAGAGCTTGAGCTCACTGTCCAGAAAACAGGATTGCATCGACCGACACACATTGTGCATCGGTCGACACACAAGCGAGATGGGCCAGACTCGGCGGTTTAATGAAGAATGAAGATATTACACTTTGGCCCAGAAGTTTCCAGTATTTACAAAGAAGCCCCAGCCGAGATTTAGCCTATATAATTAGGATTTTGGTGTTTTATTTAGATACGCTTTTCATACGCTTTCATACTAAGAGCTAAGGGATTTTCTAGAGCTTTTGGGGCTGATCTGATCCTGTACTTCATCTATTTTGGAGAAGATTTCGAAACCCTTTATCTATTTAATTTCTTATATGCAATCTATTAATTCTATGATTTCTGTTTCATTAATCATGTCTGAGTAGATTCATTGTTAGGTTTAGGGATTCTCACTAGGGATTTCATGACTTGTTAGACTTGTTTAATTCAGTTAAGGATTCACATGAATAGAATGTTCTTCGATCTAAATTGTGTTTAATGCTAGTTCTAACCTAATCAATTAGAATCTAGATCTTAGGTTGCTAAATACGACACGAAAGTGTGGTTTAGAATCTGAACTATTTAGGTTGAGCAATTAAACTTCTCGCAAAGGAATTTGGTTTAGTTTAATTGTGAACATATCGAACTTGAAATTAATGCTGGTTTAATCTGTAGTAATTGCAAAGGAATTTGGATTACTGTACTTAGACTTAGAGAATTCTCGCAACGACAGTTGGTTAATTCTATATCCATGATTTGAGTTCTAGAACTGTGCTTAATTAGATCCTGACTGAATAATTTATCTGCTTGTCTGATTTCCTGAGAACGCCCTAGACTTAGCGCCCTTAATTAACTGCTTTCACAACCGATAATCTTGCCTCTTGTTTACTTTCTCGCAGTGCTATTTAGTTTACTTCACATTGCTTTCTTCTTAGTTTAAATCTCTATAGTTCTTAATCTATCGAGACCAGAGTCTCTGTGGATTCGATACCCTATATACTACAATCACTTAAACTGTGCACTTGCAGTAGAATAGGATTAAAACCTGACCCTATCAAGTTTTTGGCGCCGTTGCCGGGGACTCTTAGAGTCTTCGATAGTATCGAACTTAGGGTTTTTACTAGGATTTTTTTTTTTTTTTTGTTACTAATTTTTCTCTGTTTTCTCTCTGTCGCAGGTACCGATTTTGCATAGCGTCGATCGTTGCACCTTTGTGTCGATCGTCACTAGGTGATTCTGAGATTGAATCGATCGTTGCACTGATAGCATCGATCATTGCTTGACGATTACAGACAGTTTATGCAGACGCGTGAAACTAGAAGTAATCAGAACTTGAACCTCGTTAATCTCGGACTTGACGAACTTGGACGACTAGAGAGGACTAACAGAAGAGAAAGAAGAGCAAGGATGGTGGTACAGAAGGTAATCATAATGCCTGATGCTCAAGGTACCCTGAGGGACCGAGATAACAATCCATACAATGCTGCTGGGCATAGGATTGATGCTGGGGGACGTGTGATCCCTGAGGTTGAGGAACCTGAACCACAGCCGCAGAACCAAGGCCAAGGACATAACCGAAACAGACAGATGATAGTCCATGAGAGGACTTTAGCTGACTACAACAGACCGGATGAGTTTCATGCAAACCGGTCAGCTCTTGTAATGCCTGGTTTTGAGAGGAATGATTTTGAGATCAAAACCATCTACTACTCGCTGATGAAGCAGAATGCTTTCCATGGTCATCCGTCGGAGCAGCCTATGGATCACATTGATCAGTTTGAGGACATAATCACTGGCATGAAGTATGATGGAGTATGCCAGGATTATCTGTTTCTCAAACTCTTTCCATACAGTCTCGCTGGAGACGCTGCTGCATGGCTGAAGCAACTGCCACCTGGGCAGTTTGATACTTGGGCAGCTCTGAAGAGTGAGTTCCTGCGTCACTTCTACGATGATGCACGTTCTGATCAGTCCAGACAGGACATACTCACCTTTTCCCAAGGTCCTATTGAGCCTCTTAAGACTGCCTGGATGAGATTCAAGAAATACCAACGTGACTGCCCACACCATGGATTCACTGAGGTAACACTTTTAGGCATCTTCTTTAGAGGCATAGATCTTCCATATCAGACTGCGTTGGACAACTCTAGCAATGCCAACTTTAACACTAGGACTCCTGCTCAAGCAAAGCAGTTGATTGATAACTTAGTAAGCAGCAACAGTTGCAAGACTACTGATGAGAGGAGGAAGAGATCTGGTGGAAAGGAAGAGAATTTGGTGATTGCTGATATTAGATATAAGCTGGACACAGTTTGTAATCTTCTAGCTGGTAAGAAAGCTGTCCACTTTGCCCAAGATGTTAAGGTAATTCAGACTGAGGAGGACACTCAGGAAGAAGATGTGAATTACATTGGAGGATCTGGTTTCCAAGGTAATAGATTTGGTAATCAGCAGGGAAACAGGTTCTTCAATGGAGGACAGAAGAGCGCCTTTACAGGCAATCAGAACTCCTCTGGTTTTGGACAGACTAGTGGTTTTCAGAAACCTTTTGGACAAGGTACTCAGAGAACCTATGGATCTTCATCTTATCAGACGCCTCCTGTAGCCACTGCTCATGAGAGTAAGTTGGAAGCAATGATGGAACAGCTGCTGGAGAGTCAGACCAAGATTTCTGTGGACTGCAATAAGAAGTTGGATGCTGTCTATGAGGAACTCAATGGAAAGTTTGAGTCTCTGAACACTCATATGAAGCAGTTGGATACTCAGGTGGGTCAGATTTCCAGTTCTATGAAGGGAAAAGGAGTGGCAGACACCCATATTAAGGCCTGGTCTGTGTACATTGATGATGGATCTCACCTAGGTGAAGAATTTGAGCTAAGCACAGCTGAGTTGGTAGAAGAAGTTGAATTTTCGGATTTTGAGGAAAATCTCTCGGGTAGAAACTGTGAAAACAGTGTTGCATCGATCGATGCACCCTTAGCATCGGTCGTTGCAGGTCGTGAACAGATAGACTCGCAGGATTCTGAAGGTATTGATGCAGATTTAGAGCTTGATCGTTTATTCCCTGGAGTGTCTGAGATTACTCAACAGGAGATTTATGCACAATCCATTAGATTATATCCCTCAGTATCTGAAGTGATTAAGCAAGAGATTGAAGAGCTTAAGAAACTGGAAGAGATTGGTGAAGAGTTGGAAGAAATTCCATCATCTGATGATCCACCTTATCACCCATGTGTGCATAGGTACTTGAATAAGATGTTGCCTTTGGATGAAGAGCTGAAAGATTGGGTGATTGTGGTCCCTTAACAGATAAGCGATGTGCTGTTAACCAAGATCCCAAAGAAGCTGTCTGACCCTGGTGTCTTTGTGCTTAACTGTTCTATCTTTGAGGATGGTTTTAGGCGTTCTCTGTATGATCTGGGAGCTGCTGGAAGTCTTATGCCATATTCCGTGGCAGAGAAGCTGGGTATGCTGGATTTTTCGCCTACTAGGACCTCTCTTGTCCTAGCTGATCAGTCTATAAGAGTTCCAGAAGGACTCCTTGAGGACATCCCGGTGAGAGTTGGAAACTACTTGGTTCCAACAGACTTCTTAGTGCTGAAGTATGACAGTGATCCTGATGATGCGTTGATACTTGGGAGACCATTTTTGGCTACAGCGGGAGCAGTAATAGATGTTAGACACAGTCTGATAGATCTCCACCTGGGAGATAAGCCGCTGCGTTATGAGATGGATAAGCTGCGCAAGCCACTGATAGATGGACAGACATTCACCATTATGGATGGAGATGATAAGCAGCCAAGTGATACTGTGATTTTGGATCCTGGAGAGCAGTTTACTCCATCTTTTCTTGGACAAGTTCATTCTGATACAGCTTACTCTCCGCCTTGGATGAGGAGACTTGCACAGAGACAATCAAAGTCTCTATCAAGATCTCCAGCATACTGATCTTGTTTGTCCGGTCAAGCTAATGACCTTAAACAAGTGCTGAGTGGGAGGCAACCCACTGTTAGGTTTAAGTGTTTTTCTTTCTTATTTTTGGTGTTTTTCTTAGGATTTCACGTTTTTATTTTTGCTAAGTTTCAGATACAGAACTCGAGTCTGGAGATGTGTGACGATCGATGCACTTGTGCACCGATCGTTGCAAGGAGATTACGACGAGGAGATGGATCGCGTTGTGACGATCGTTGCACTTGTGCAACGGTCGTTGAAATTGGTTAAAATTGCAAATTAAGGTACGCGAGCTAAACCGGAATCGATTTGGTTCAACCAGCATAGATCGTTGCTCATCTGCAACGGTCGTTGCACCCACGATCGAGGTAAGTGCCTTAAACCCCTTTTCTCCTTTCTTCTTCTCCATTTCCGCCGTCCGTACAACCGAGAACCTCCACTCCTAAATCTCTCAATTCTTCATCATTTCTCGTGTTTCAAAGCTTAATTCTACTTGTTTTAACATCCTCTAGCTATCTCTATAACCCGTTTACAAAGATTCCAAGGTATGAGCTCTCATTTTCATGATTTTCAGAATTGATTCTAGGGTTTATGAAATTAGGATTTTTAGCTTGAGAATGATGATTCTATGCTGATATAAACTTGATTTAGGTTGTTTAGTGATGGGTTCTCGTTGATTTTGTGGCTCGTGAACAAATTTAGAACGATTTTAGGGATTTTGTTGATGGTTGAAATCGCCTTGCAACGGTCGTTGCTTTAATGCAACGGTCGTTGCTTTGCGATTTTTGGGATTTGTTCGATAATGCGAAATCGCCTTGCAACGATCGATGCCTTAGTGCAACGGTCGTTGCTTCGCGATTTCACAGAGAGATTGCCGAGACATATAGTGTTTGAATTTTTTTTGAATGCAGATGGCAACTCGCAGACAACCCCGCAAGCGCAGAGCCACAGCAGCAACAGCCACACGACAGTACATCCCACCACCAGGGTGGTTCCATCGAGAATCACAGCCACCTGAGCCTTATGTGAGAGTTGGTCCAGCAGTAGCACTGCCTTGGCCCCGAGCAGACAAGACACAAATCCCGTCAGCCAGAGAGTGGCCACAAAACATTGCTGAGTTCCTCAAGACTGCTGAGTTTACAGAGAGGCAACTGCTTAACCAGTGGGATGATTTTGACACGTTGATGTACAACGGTTGGTGTGGAATGACTATTAAGCCAACCAAGTTTGCAGACTACTCTACCTGTAAGAGTCTGGTGATAGATGAGCAGGTTCTTACAGTGTGTAAAGGCATTGGTCTAGGGACAATTCCTATGCGGCCCTATGATTTGTACCCAGAGTTAGTCAGACAGCTGCTAGCCACTTGCAGAGTGGTTTACCCGGATCCAGACAGCAGGAGTGCTACAGGAGGTATTTTTACCTTCATGAGCTTAGGAGTCAGGTATCGGATTCCTTTACTCGATATCTGCAGGATCTATGGTTTCAACACTGAGCCGAGACGCATTGGCATGAGTCTTGAGTGGGATCCAGAGGAGGCTCGGTTATTCTTGGAGTGTATTGGCAGTGGTCGATACAACTCGAGGACTACACCGGTGAAGCAAGTTAGACATCCTGTTCTGAGATATGTCTTGCGTATCTTGTGTTGGAGTTTGTTGTGCAAGTATGAAGCCAACAAGATGCGCAAGCTTGAGATGGAGATGTTGTTCATCGGGCTGAGGCACCAGTTTGAGGGTTCTGGTGTGAGAGATCCCACTAAGGGACTCAACTTGGGAGCTGTTTTCACTCAGCACTTATGCTGCAGACGAAGCCATTTGATGGTGTTCTTACCGAGACAGTGGGGAGCCTGCTTACTCCCATATTCATGCACTGCGGGATTCCCCTAGAGGGCACAGAGTGAACACAGCCAAGGAGTTCCTTGATTTCAGCCACCTGCAGAGCGCTACCTGGCTCAAGGAGGGACGCATTTGGGTTTATTATGATCAGAGTACTGGGAAGTGTGGTGTGGATCTTCCTGCTCCTGGACTTACACAGATTCATACGCTGGAAGCCCTGAGATTCCAGCCTCCTGTGACCGAGCAGCGCAGAGTCCCTTCTATGGCTCATCCGCTGGGAGAGCCTTCCACACGAGCTTCATCTTCCTCTGCACCTGCTGCTCCTGCGCCTGCTGCTGCCCCTGCTGACGATGTTGGACCTTTTCCGGAGCCCACGATGCCTTATGGTGATATATCTGAGGCAGAGTGGAGAGAGCATTCAGATGGTATTCTACGGGTCATCTGGAACTTCATGCGTACCTGCACTTGCAGGAGACAGCCACAGATACACCATCCATGTCCTTCTCGACGCAGACAGCGTTCTCCTGAGGATTCCAGCGGTACTGATCCATATGATGGGATAGATGATGATAGCGAGTGAGCGTAGCCTCCATTTTCAGACATTCGGTTCCGTATTCTGTTATCTTTTCTTTTTCTTTACACTTTTTCCTTTTGATTTTTAGGATGCTATTGTGTTTGGATGGTTGTGCTTGATTTGATACATCAGTGGCTTTGATTTTACTCTGTTTTCAGTGTTTTCAGCTTGCAGGATTCGAAATCTGACAATAACCAATGGACTAACCTGCTAACTTGCTGACTGATCCGATATACGCAGTGCAACGATCGACACACCACTGTGTCGATCGATCATACAGAAAAATCGCACAGCAACGGTCGATGCACCTTGTGCAACGGTCGTTGCACCTGTGCGACAGAGGTAAAATCAGACAGAACTCAACCAATCCTTTTAACAAATTTTTCTTTCTTTTTACCACTCCTTCGCTTGACACTACTGGGGACAATGTGTCTTAAGTGTGGGGGAGGTGCTACTGACTCCTGTTTTCTGTTTTCTTAAGAGTCAGTCAGTTTTTAAAAATTTGTTTTATTGAGTCAAAACCAGTTTAAGTAGGAAGCAATGATTTTTTGAGAAGATTAACAGCACTTGCAGGAACTTAAGTAACCATTGGGATGAAGTTGCAGGATCAATCTCTGACTATTAGAAAACCCCATCACAGATCAACCTACTAAGGACACCCACATCACTTCAGGTATCAGAGGATCCTTTTACTGACTTCAAACTTAATACTGACTTAGATTTCTCACCTAAGGGCTTGGTATACTTTGTGTCGGATTCCCTTGTTAGTTCTGACACAGCCTGTAAACTTGTCCTATTTAGTTCCCTTCTCCCCTTCCATAAAAAAAAAAGATAATAAACTGAGGATGAGTTAGTAACTCCGAAGTGGTCATGGGAGTGGTAGCTACAACTATCATATCATGTGCATCCATGGAATGTGTCCAAAGTACACCCCTTAACGGGAAGAGCACTGATAAAAAAAATAAAATGATACCCAATGGGGAAAAATCAGAATGCTAAGGAAGGGAAAAGAGAAGAAAGGGACTAGAGAAAGATAGTATGGTGGTCTAGAGCCGATAAGGTAAGAGTCCATGTGCCTTTGATCGATACTCCTTAGGTGAGACCGCACTTAAATACTTGCAGAAGTCAGTAGGGTGAATTTGAATGCGTGAATGTGATTGTGGAGTTTACTTAGGACAGTTGCTAAGTGTGGGGGAAGTATATGTTGGTCTTGATGTCTTGTGATTGATTCTTTCAGTGGATTACTAAGGGGAATCTGAGTGTTGTTGCTTCTAGGATGAAAAGAGTTTCTGAAGAGTTTTCAAACCTCTTCACCATGTTTTAGTTCTCTGTTTTGCTTGAGGGCAAGCAAAGGCTAAGTGTGGGGGAGTTGATATATCATGGTTTTTACTAGTTTTAGACCATGATATTGTTGGGAATGTCCTGAAATCTATTGTACTTACTCTAAGTGAAAGTCGTATTGTCGAGATGAGACAGTCACATGACACTAGGTAGTCATAACGCTTTGCTAGAAGCCACTTATGATCAATGAGTTGAAAACTCATTGCTAGTGTTGTATGATCCTACAGGGTCACACACCTAAGCAAACTGGACGTTAAAGACGAGGTTGATCATTAATGTAATGATCTAGTGAATGCATATTTGATATGCATTCGGTATCGAAATTCTGGGGCCGTGTCGATCGACACAGATGAGTGTGTCGGTCGACACAACTCGCGGATTAACAGATTAATTCGGTTTAATCGCTGGTTAATCCCGTGGCGGTTTAAGTCGACATATATAAGATATTAACCTAATACACAGCCACCATAAATAGAAAAGAAACCTCTCTAGAGATTATATCTCTTATAGGCACTAGCATACCTCCTGTTCAGTTTGTGTGCGTGTGGATACCGGTAGAGGCGCAGCATTTGAGGCGCTCAAGATCTCGATTATCTACAAACTTTCCGCTGCTAATTACCAGGTAAATCTGAGATCTGATAGATTCAATTACATGAACCTTAGATCCTAGGCTTGGAATTTATACCCATGATTGCCTAATTGGATTAGGATCTGCTAGAAATTCCTTCAGTGGTATCAGAGCTTTAGGGTTCCATTGAATCTGTAGCATGTTGATTAGATTAGTTGAATCTGAATCTGTGTATGGTTGATACAAACTTGCTAAAATTTGTTTTCATGAAAATCTAGTTTTTAGGTTTTTTGCTTGAAAAACGATTAGGGTTTATCGCCCTGTGTCGATCGACACCAATCCGGTATCGGTCGACACAGAAGGATAACCCGAATAAAACTTGTCTCGCCTAGTGTCGATCGACACAAGTGTTGTGTCGGTCGACACAAACCTCGCGAGATTGATAAATCGGTTCAATTGGATTGGACCAGTTATCGAGCTTGGTTAATAATGGTTGAACACTGTGAATGGTTTAATTGCGATTGTTTTTGATTAGGTTGGTATCGACCGATGCTAGTGTAGCATCGATCGACACTGACTGGTATTCAAAACCGGATCAATTGGATTGATCAGTTATCGCGGATTGTTTTGGTTATTCTGCATCGATCGACACTATAGTAGTGTCGGTCGACATCAGATTCGATGGTTTTTGGTTATGGAATCTGAAACCACAGAACCAAAAGCAAGATAAATCAATTAATTAGAAGAATTAAAACATAATAAAACTGAACGTTTTAATGGTTCCGTTCCTCAACCAAATATCAAGTGATACTTGATGTCTTTCCAATCTTGTCAACTGTCAAGACTCATTTAATTGTACGATAGACTTGCAGTGCAAGATGTCCACAATTTCATGAGTAAGACAGAGGTAATCGTGTTGATGGATTTGCAGTGCAAGACATCAACAATTACATGACTGAAGAGATTGGTTTACTTGACTGGGCCATCAAAATCGTTTTGGGCTCAGAGACATCAGGTGGATTGAGCATGAGATGTCGATTCACAACCAAGAGTTATATTGGATATAACTAGCAAAATTGTTGCTTACCTAAATAGCTAAATTAGGGTGATAGCCAGTGGCTCACTCAAGTTTAGTGAAGTATGGGTCTTGGATCATTATATTCATCTGAGGAAACATTGTTTGAATATAATGCGAGTTTTCTTAAAAGTTAAGACTTCTCATTTCTTGAACATCATAACTAAACCTTTTTCCTTTCTTTGTTCTCAGCTATGACTAACACTCATAATAACTCTTTCTCCCTGCGATCCGTCCTTGAGAAGGACAAGTTAAATGGATCGAATTTTCTCGAATGGTATCGGAACTTGAGAATTGTTCTCAAGCTGGAGAAAAGGGACTATGTCCTGGAAACAGTTCTCCCTGAAAAACCGAGAGCCAATGCTCCACATGCAGAAAGGAGTGCTTGGGATAAGCACTCTAATGATGTGGTCGATGTGAATTGTCTCATGTTGGCTACCATGAACTCGGATTTGCAAAAGCAATACGAGAACGTGGAGTCGCCAGTGGAGATGATCAGTAGCCTGAAAAGTATGTTTCAGGAGCAAGCACGAACTGAGAGATACCAGACGGTTAAATCTCTCATTGAATGCAAGCTACCAAAGGACGGTCCGGTCAGTCCTCATGTCACTAAGATGATGGGTTATATTGATAACCTGGGGAAGCTGGATTGTTCCATTAGCCAAGAGTTGGCTACTGACATCATTCTGCAGTCACTGCCGTCAAGTTATGATCAGTTTGTTATGAACTATAACATGAACAACTTGACGAAGACGTTGACTGAACTGCATGGCATGCTCAAGACAGCTGAGCCTAATATCAAGAAGGGCACTCCAAATGTACTTATGGTACAAGGAGGTAAGAAGTTTAAGAAACTTGGCAAAGGTAAGGGAAAGAGCAAGGCCGTCCAGGTTGAGAACCAGGACGTGCCTGCGCCAGCCCCTAAGCCCAAGCCTGGCCCATCTGTGACTGATAAGTGCCATTACTGTAAAGAGCCTGGACATTGGAAGAGAAATTGCGACAAATTCTTGGAAGAGAAGAAGAAGAAGAAGAAGACTTTCGAGACTTCATCTTCAGGTATTTATGTTATAGAAGTAAATGTTACTACCTCTGGTTCTACTTCTTGGGTATTGGATACCGGCTGTGGTGCTCATATTTGTACAAATATGCAGGGCCTAAGCAACAGTAGGAAGTTGGAAAAGGGACAAGTGTACCTACGCGTGGGGAATGGAGCAAGAGTTGCTGCATATGCCGTAGGAACATATAACTTGTCTTTACCTTCTGGTTTGGTTTTAAAGCTTAATAATTGCTACTATGTACCTGCGATAAGCAGAAATATTATTTCTATTCCTGTTTTGGATGTGGAAGGATATCAGTTTTCAATTAAGAATAAATGTTGTTCTTTTGATTACAATGATATATTTTATGGTAGCAGCCCGTTAGAGAATGGGCTTTATGTTTTAAACCAAAGCACACCAATCTATAACATTAACACCAAGAGATTCAAATCAAATGACACGAATCAGAATTTTCTTTGGCATTGTCGTTTGGGCCACATAAACGAGAAACGGATCCAAAAGCTCCATAGTGATGGGCTTCTGGGCTCATTTGATTATGAATCATGTGAGAAATGTGAATCTTGTTTACTGGGCAAAATGACCAAGGCCCCTTTCAACAAATCAAATGAAAGGGCCAGTGACCTATTGGGCCTTATACAGATGTGTGCGGCCCAATGAGCACAAGTGCCAGAGGAAATTTTCGATACTTCATTACCTTCACTGATGATTTCAGCAGGTATGGCTATGTCTATTTAATGAGACACAAGTCGGAATCTTTTGAAAAGTTCAAAGAGTTCCAAAATGAAGTACAAAATCAACTTGGCAAAAGTATTAAGGCTCTTCAATCAGATCGTGGAGGAGAATATTTAAGCCAAGAATTCAGTGATCATTTGAGAGATTGTGGAATTGTTTCACAACTCACTCCTCCTGGAACACTACAATGGAATGGGGTGTCCGAGAGGAGGAATCGAACTTTATTAGATATGGTTCGATCAATGATGAGTCTCTCAACTCTTCCGTTATCCTTTTGGGGATACGCTCTAGAAACGTCTGCGTTTACACTTAATAGGGTTCCGTAAAAATCAGTTGCAAAGACACCACATGAAATGTGGACTGGAAATGTTCCGAGTTTATCTTTCCTGAAGATTTGGGGTTGTGAAGCTTATGTTAAGCGATTAATTACAGATAAGCTCGAACCCAAATCTGATAAGTGCTACTTCGTTGGTTATCCTAAGGAAACCAAGGCATACTACTTTTACAACCAATCCGAGAACAAAGTGTTTGTTGCTCGGAACTGTGTCTTTCTTGAGAGAGAGTTTCTTTCCAAGATAAACAGTGGGAGTAAATTACAACTCGAAGAAGTTCGAGAATCGCAGGTAAATGGTCAACCCGTAGAGGAAGAGCAACAGTTGGATCTACAAAGAGTTGTAGAAACCGCGCCTGTGGAGCCTGAAATTCGCCGATCCAAAAGGATCCGTCACGAACCCGAGAGATATGGATTTCTCGTAACCAATTGTCATGATTTGTTGATCATTGACAGTGACGAGCCAGCAAATTTTGAAGAAGCAATGATGAGCCCTGACTCCGAAAAGTGGCTGAAAGCCGCTGAATCCGAAATGGGATCCATGTCACAGAACCAAGTATGGACTTTGGTTGATTTACCCGATGGTGCAAGACCCATTGAGTGTAAATGGATTTTCAAGAAGAAAATTGATGTGGATGGAAATATTCAGATATATAAAGCAAGGCTGGTGGCGAAAGGTTTCAAACAAATTCATGGCATTGACTATGAAGAAACTTATTCCCCGGTCGCCATGCTTAAATCCATTCGGATTCTCCTAGCAACAGCCGCTCATTATGACTATGAGATCTGGCAGATGGACGTGAAAACAGCTTTCCTTAATGGAATTCTGGAAGAGGATGTGTACATGACACATCCCGAAGGTTTCATCGATCCAAATGCAGCTAGGAAAGTATGCAAGCTTCATCGATCCATTTATGGATTGAAGCAAGCACCTCGGAGTTGGAATCTTCGTTTTGATGAAGCAGTCAAAGAGTTTGACTTCATCAGGAACGAAGAGGAACCATGTGTTTACAAGAAGACTAGTGGGAGTGCAGTTGCATTTCTCGTGTTGTATGTAGATGACATACTTCTTCTCGGAAATGACGTTCCGTTGTTACAGTCTGTTAAGACTTGGCTCGGAAGTTGTTTTTCAATGAAATACATGGGAGAAGCCGCATATATTCTTGGAATAAGAATCTATAGAGATAGATTAAACAAGTTAATTGGACTGTGTCAAGACACTTATATCGATAAAGTCTTACACAGGTTCAGAATGCAAGATTCCAAGAAGGGCTTCATACCAATGTCTTATGGCATAAGTCTCAGCAAGAAGCAGTGTCCTGAGACACCTGCTGAGCGAGAACGCATGAGTCAGATTCCCTACGCCTTGGCGTTGGGATCCATCATGTATGCCATGCTCTGTACTCGTCCAGATGTTGCTTGTGCTTTAAGCATGACGAGTAGATACCAATCGGATCCAGGTGAAAGTCACTGGACAGCAGTCAAGAATATTCTGAAGTATTTGAGAAATACTAAGGATAATTCTTGGTGTACGGAGGAAGTGATGAGCTGGTAGTAAGTGGTTACACAGACGCAAGTTTTCAGACAGAGAATGATGATTTCCGATCGCAATCTGGTTACATCTTTTGCCTGAATGGCGGTGCAGTCAGCTGGAAGAGTTCCAAGCAGGACACTGTAGCAGACTCCACAACTGAAGCTGAGTACCTCGCTGCTTCTGAAGCGGCAAAGGAGGCTGTTTGGATCAAGAAGTTCATCACTGAACTTGGTGTGATTCCTAGTATTTCTGAGCCAGTGGCTTTGTATTGTGACAACAATGGAGCCATTGCGCAAGCAAAGGAACCTAGGTCACACCATAAATCCAAACACATAGAAAGGAGATATCACCTTATCCGTGATATTGTAAATAGAGGAGATGTGAAGATCAGCAGAGTCCCGACAGATGAGAATGTTTCTGATCCACTGACCAAGCCCCTCCCAAGGCCTAAGCATGAGTTTCACACTGCTGCAGTAGGCATTAGATTTCTTAAGATGTGATCTTGTTTCAGTGGGAGTTATATTTGGTTTTAGTTATGTCATGATGTTCACAAAACATAATAGTTATGTTATTTTAATGAAATTTGTTTCAACATTATTTAATTGTGTTATTAAATAATAGTTCCAAAGTAATTTATGATATTTTATAGGTCATCAAGTATGTGACTTGATCATGAAACCCTATAAACAAAGATTGTCATGAATTATGTTGGTCCCTGGTCGAGGTTGTTAAAATGGGACATTAACAACCACGTGAGACTAGTATGTGAGGTGACTGATGACTATGTTTCATGGAGTCATTAATAAGAGTATTAAAGTCAATCACATAGATATGTGTTAAAGAACACATGATCGGACATGACCCGTTAATGAGAACTCTACAACATGTTATATGAGTGTCATAAGAGTTTCTCATTACGACAAAAGAGTGTAGTCCTAAGACCTGAGTTCATCATGTTCTCTCTCATATGGATTGGTTTGTCTTGACTTTGTCAAACGTCAGCCGTAACTAGTGATTATAAAGACACTGATTAGGCGTATCATGAGATATAAAAGAGACATGGATTGAACAAGATGGGATTTGTACCTCCTATATAACAGGAGTTAAATATCTCTGGGCCTATCGAAGGTTTGATACTGGAAATGCGTGGCGGCGCTCAAACGAGGTGATTGTCAGTCGTTTGTTTTTTCATCAGTACAAATCGGGATTCGATGAACGTGATCTGGCTTAATAAGGATGACACAGATCTTGCCTTATGCTAGATTGAGATATAGCTACAAAGGGATTAAAGGAATAGATGATTCCAGTACAAGTGGGAGATTGTTGGGAATGTCCTGAAATCTATTGTACTTACTCTAAGTGAAAGTCGTATTATCGAGATGAGACAGTCACATGACACTAGGTAGTCATAACGCTTTGCTAGAAGCCACTTATGATCAATGAGTTGAAAACTCATTGCTAGTGTTGTATGATCCTACAGGGTCACACACCTAAGCAAACTGGACGTTAAAGACGAGGTTGATCATTAATGTAATGATCTAGTGAATGCATATTTGATATGCATTCGGTATCGAAATTCTGGGGCCGTGTCGATCGACACAGATGAGTGTGTCGGTCGACACAAATCGCGGATTATTAGATTAATTCGGTTTAATCGCTGGTTAATCCCGTGGCGGTTTAAGTCGACATATATAAGATATATAGTCGACCTAAACTCGAACTTAACCTAATACACAGCCACCAGAACTAGAAAAGAAACCTCTCTAGAGATTAGATCTCTTATAGGCACTAGCATACCTCCTGTTCAGTTTGTGTGCGTGTGGATACCGGTAGAGGCGCAGCATTTGAGGCGCTCAAGATCTCGATTATCTACAAACTTTCCGCTGCTAATTACCAGGTAAATCTGAGATCTGATAGATTCAATTACATGAACCTTAGATCCTAGGCTTGGAATTTATACCCAGGATTGCCTAATTGGATTAGGATCTGCTAGAAATTCCTTCAGATATAAGTATGTTTAGAGTCTTTTTGTGTTCTTTTAGAGTCTATTACAGGTATAATCAGGTTTGGAGCAGAATTGGAGATATTGGAGCTTTTTGGAGATTTTTGGAGTGTTTGGCCGAGAGCTTGAGCTCACTGTCCAGAAAACAGGATTGCATCGACCGACACACATTGTGCATCGGTCGACACACAAGCGAGATGGGCCAGACTCGGCGGTTTAATGAAGAATGAAGATATTATACTTTGGCCCAGAAGTTTCCAGTATTTACAAAGAAGCCCCAGTCGAGATTTAGCCTATATAATTAGGATTTTGGTGTTTTATTTAGATACGCTTTTCATACGCTTTCATACTAAGAGCTAAGGAATTTTCTAGAGCTTTTGGGGCTGATCTGATCCTGTACTTCATCTATTTTGGAGAAGACTTCGAACCCCTTTATCTATTTAATTTCTTATATGCAATCTATTAATTCTATGATTTTTGTTTCATTAATCATGTCTGAGTAGATTCATTGTTAGGTTTAGGGATTCTCACTAGGGATTTCATGACTTGCTAGACTTGTTTAATTCAGTTAAGGATTCACATGAATAGAATGTTCTTCGATCTAAATTGTGTTTAATGCTAGTTCTAACCTGATCAATTAGAATCTAGATCTTAGGTTGCTAAATACGACACGAAAGTGTGGTTTAGAATCTGAACAATTTAGGTTGAGCAATTAAACTTCTCGCAAAGGAATTTGGTTTAGTTTAATTGTGAACATATCGAACTTGAAATTAATGCTGGTTTAATCTGTTAGTAATTGCAAAGGAATTTGGATTACTGCACTTAGACTTAGAGAATTCTCGCAACGACAGTTGGTTAATTCTATATCCGTGATTTGAGTTCTAGAACTGTGCTTAATTAGATCCTGAGTGAATAATTTGTCTGCTTGTCTGATTTCCTGAGAACGCCCTAGACATAGCGTCCTTAATTAACTGCTTTCACAACCGATAATCTTGCCTCTTGTTTACTTTCTCGCACTGCTATTTAGTTTACTTCACATTGCTTTCTTCTTAGTTTAAATCTCTATAGTTCTTAATCTATCGAGACCAGAGTCTCTGTGGATTCGATACCCTATATACTACAATCACTTAAACTGTGCACTTGCAGTAGAATAGGATTAAAACCTGACCCTATCACCTCATCATTCCCTCCTCCTTGGGAAGGTTCTGGCCTCAGAACAACATCACCTGCACAAAAGAAGACAAATCAATAACATTAAAGCCTTAGGATATACTCATCTCACCTGGGAGTTCTAGTTGGTAGGCATTGTCGTTAATCTTCTTCAGGACTCATAATGGTCCGTTTCCCCGCGGTGAAAGTTTCGACCTTCGTTGACTTTGGAACCGTTCAGGTCGCATATGTACCCAAACCCAGTCGCCCGGTTCGAAGGTGATCTCCTTCCTATGTTTGTCAGCCTGCCTCTTGTATTGGGCAGTCTTCTTTTCTATGTTCTCCTTGACCGTTTGATGAAGCTTGGCTACTGCTTCAGCCTTCCGTTCCCCGTCCAAGTTAATAAACTCCAGCGGTGGTAAGGGCTTGAGGTCGAGGGGCGTCTCAGGCTTAAAAACATAAACAATCTCAAACGGTGACAGCCTGGTAACTGAGTGGTTAGCGTGATTATAATCAAATTCAACAAATGGAATACAGTCTAACCAGCTAGATAAATTTTTACCGACTGTGGCCCTTAGTAGGGCTGAGAGCGTCCGGTAGACAACCTCGGTCTGTCCATCCGTTTGTGGATGACAGGTCGTGGAGAACAAGAGCTTGGTGCCAATTTTCCGCCACTGTGTTCTCCAAAAGTGACCGAGGAAGGTCGGGTAGCGGTCCGACACGATGGTCCTGGCAGTCCGTGCAGTCTCACTACTTCCTTGAAGAACATGTCGGCCGTCTGGGTCGCGTCATTGGTCTTGGAACACGGTATATAATGGGCCATCTTAGAGAACCAATCGACCACCACAAATATGGAATCCTTGTTCCTGATTTTCGGCAGTCCAAACACAAAATCCATAGAAATGTCGACCAATGGTTAGTTAGGTATAGGCAATTGCATATATAAACCATGAGGATGTGACCTGGACTTGGCCTAGAGGCATGCCACGCATTTGGAACAGAAGCGTTCCATGTCCCGTCTCTAGTGTTGCCAGAAGAAGTGGTCACACAGGACGGTCAATGTCTTGTCCGCGCCAAAGTTCCCCATCAGTCCGCTTCCATGGGCTTCTCGGATCAGCAGGTCTCTCAACGACCCTTGTGGGATGCCCAGGCACTTGCCCTGAAATAGGAACCCATTTTTTATATAGAATAGCCCCTTGGTCCCTTGTTGACAATCCTAAAAAATCACACCAAAATCAAGGTCATACTCATACTCGTCCTTAATCAATTCAAATCCCAACACTTTGGACTCCATGGTGCTGATCAGGGCGTGTCTCCGGGATAATGCGTCAGCCACTACGTTCTCCTTTCCCTTCTTGTACTTGATGATGTACGGAAAGGTCTCCACGAACTCAAGTCACTTGGGTTGTCTCCTCTTCAAGGTGCTCTGTCCGCGCAAGTGTTTCAGGGTCTCATGGTCGTTGTGGATCATGAACTCCTTGGCTAAGAGGTAATGTTGCCATGTCTTCAAGGATCGCACCAAGACATACAACTCCTTGTCATACGTTTTGTAGTTCAATGTGGCGCCATTGTGTTTCTCGCTGAAATAAGCCACGGGCCGTCCTCCTTGAGTTAGTACAGCTCCAATACCTAAACCTGATGCATCACATTCAATCTCAAACGTTTTTTCAAAGTTAGGTAATACGAAAATGGGCGAATGGGTCAGAAGGTCCTTGAGCTTCTGGAATGCGGCCTCCTATGCTGATCCCCACTTGAACGGAACATCCTTCTTGATCACGGCTGAGAGTGGCACGGCCACAGAACTGAAATCTTTCACGATCCGCCTATAGAAACTGGCCAGTCCGTGAAAACTCCTAAAGTGCCCGATACTGGTCGGGGTCGGCCACTCCTGATTTGCCTTGACCTTCTCTTGGTCTACCTGCAAGCCATGTGAACTCACAAAAAAACCTAAAAAGACAAGCTTATCAGTACAGAAGGTGCACTTTTTGAGGTTCGCGTAGAGACCTTCCTGTCAGAGAGTCTATATTACTTGTTCAAGGTGCACCAAATGATCAGCAAAATATTGACTATAGATCAAAATATCATCAAAGTAAACTACAACGAACTTACTGATGTAGGCCCTTAAGACCTGGTTCATGAGTCGCATGAACGTGCTGGGCGCTTTGGTGAGGCCGAACGACATGACCAGCCACTCGTACAGACCTTGCTTTGGTCTTGAAGGCCGTCTTCCACTCGCCCCCCTCTTTCGTCCGGACCTGATGATAGCCGCTTCGTAGGTCTATCTTAGAGAATACATAAGCTCCGTGCAGCTCATTTAACATATCGTCCAGGCGCAGAATGGGATGTCGGTACTTGATGGTAATGTTGTTGATCGCCCGGAAGTCAACACACATTCTCCAGGAACCGTCCTTCTAGGGAACCAATAGAACTGGAACAGCACACGGACTAAGGCTCTCTTGGATATACCCTTTAGACATAAGGTCCTAGACCTGCTTCTCCAACTCCTTAGACTCGGTCAAATTCATGCGGTACCTGGGTCGATTGGGTAGTGCATAGCCTGGCACGAGGTCGATCTGATGCTCAATGCCTCAGATAGGGGGTAGGCTGGCTGGTATCTCCTCCAGGAACACGTCCTTAAACCTGTCCAACAAAGAAACCACTTCTCGGTGCAACTCCATGTCAATAGAACATGAGTGGAGAGCCTCCTTAAAGACCATGAGTAGGATCTGCGTGTTCTGATGTATAGCCTTAGATACTGAATGAGAAGATATGAGAAGATTAGTCTTACTGTTCATTTTAGCTCTGGCGAGCTTAAGTTGCATATCGTGCGCTTCCTGGGGTGTGAGCGGTGCAAGTTGGTACTTACGCTTGTCATGGACGAACGAATAGTGCTTGGTACGTCCGTTGTGAAGCGCCTCCTTGTAAAACATCCACGGTCGGCCTAGGAGTAGGTGTCCGACCTGCATGGATACAACATCGCACAAAACCTGGTCGTTGTACTTACCGATACTGAACGGGACGGTGACCTGGTCATCTATCTGTAACTCTGTGTCATCGTTCAGCCACCTAAGTCGGTACGGTCTAGGATGCCTCGTCACTTGGAGACCAAGTTTATCGACCATATACCTGGTAGCAACGTTAGCATATGAACCACTGTCTATAATAAGACTACATACCTTGCTGTTAATGGTGCATCGGGTGTGGAAGATGTTCTCCCGTTGGACCGTCTCGGGGTCGACCAGGGCGCTGAGGACTCTCCGTATCACCAACAATTCGCCCGAGTCTGGGTACTCTACGGGCATCCCTGGGTCAGCCAAGTCCTCATCTTGGTCATCTTGTTCGTCCTGAGACTCGTACTCGCCAGCCTCGGTGAGGATCATGACTCGTTGGTTTGGACAATCTCGGACCATGTGTCCTTTTCCCTGACATTTAAAACAAGTATTATCTCTAGAGCGTGAAATACTAGAAAACTTACATGGGTCAGGTCGGATAGCCTTGGAATCGTCCGTGGTCGGATTTCTGAACCAGGAATCGATCTCGACCGCTTTACCTTTGTCGACGGGTCGAGGCGATGGTGTCGACCAGGTCGAGTTGGTCCGGGTTTGGTTCGTGGTTGCGGCCTTCCATTTGTTGTGTTGCTCGATCTAGATACTCAGGTGTAATAACTCAGACATGTTATGGTACGGGCGATCTGATCGTGCAACCTGTCCACGAACTGGGCCATGAGAGTCTCCTCCGAGTCGTCCAGCTCAAGCCGGTTCCGTAACTTCTTGAACTCCTAGAAGTACTCCTCTACCGTCCGGATTCCTTGCATAAACTTACGGAAACATTTTTGTAAGTCTCTATGGAAATGGGTCGGGACGTACCTTCGTCTCAGATGGTACTTCATGTCGGCCCACGTGGCGATTTGGTGGTGGTGGTGGCGTCTACGCTCCAAGACGTCTCGATCCCTCCAATATAGGGCGTGTCCGGTGAAATGGGCAGCGGCTAGAGATATCTTCCTATGGTCGTTGTAGGCGTAGCAGTCGAAGATATGCTCCTTTAGTCGTTCCCACTCGAGGTAAGCTTCCGGGTCGACCTTACCTGCAAAATTTGGAGGCTTAAGCTTAACATCATTGAAATTGGGACGTGGTACCTCATGGTCGAGTATGCGACCGCGATGGTTCGGATCGCTTTAGTCGTTGTGGATGATGTCGGTCGTGCTGGTCGTCCTTGAGGTCAGGCATTTCTTCGTACGTATCCTCCATTTGTACGTCACGGTTGTATGCTCCTCGTCCTGCTGTCCATTCAACTTGTCGGATCGAGGCTGTGGTCCTTCTGGTCGAGGCTTCTGTTCGCCGTTTCGTTCGAGACGGTCAAGTCGAGCGCCTATCGTCCGGATAGCAGTCAGGAGCTGGGTTAGGTTGGGTTGTACGGCCTGTTGGTTCTCCAGATGGTCTCCCATGTTTTAGCTCCTTCACTGCACACTTAATGTTGAGATCACGCGCAAAAGAAAAGAAAGCAAGGAAGTTTACCAAAAAGGAAAACAATCGCAAGATCAAAGAAAAGAAAAAAGATGATATGCCGGTTTTTTTTAACAAGATAACTAAAAAGGAAAGATGCCTAAATCATCCTAACCGATGCAACACTAATTAAGACCGAATTCGAGTTACACTAAACCGAGAACAAGGAAACCCTAAGAAACAACTTATATGTGGCCGTCAAGGTCGACCAACTTAGCGAATGCCTATTCTTTTTTTTTGAACTAATGGATGTAAACAAGAGTGAACAAGATGAACAACTTAAAAAAATGCAAGACCACAAATCAAAATCGTTCGCACACAACCTAGCAAGAAGATGTAGATGTGGCCGGTTCGATCTAGCAACCTAGCAACTTGTTCTAGCTAAATTTTTTTCTCAATTTATGGAAGCGATAAAACAGGAAATAGCAGGTTGACAGTAGCAAAAAAAGGACAAGAAATGACGAACAAAGCAATTCAAGACAGTTTTTATGATTTTTTTTATTTGTAAGGAAGCAAACAACAAAACAAACGAAAAAAACAAGGGAATTAGATGTAACCAGCGTGGTGCCAAGAGCCTAGGCTCTGATACCAGATGATACACGCTTGGGATCGGGTCGCGTGTCGGATGGTCGGGGTCGATGGAACGAGCGAGCGCGGTTGAGTGGGCGAGCGATTGGTTATCGAGCGAGCGATCGGACCGGACGGTCGATGGAACAAACCTGCTGGCCGATGGCGCTCTCAGGCTTGTCAGTAAGTGGAGATGATGAGTGTGGGCTAGGGAACACGAACAAAAGCTTAAGAGAAATATGAGCAAGAAACAACCTTCGGTCTCAAGGGGAATCCACGAGAGAGAGAGAGAGAGAGAGAGAGAGAGAGAGAGAGAGAGAGAGAGAGAGAGAGAGAGAGAGAGAGAGAGAGAGAGAGAGAGAGAGAGAGAGAGAGAGAGAGAGAGAGAGAGAGAGAGAGAGAGAGAGAGAGAGAGAGAGAGAGAGAGAGAGAGAGAGAGGCTGCGCCGTTTTAGGGCTAAACACTTAGGTGTTAGGTTTAAACTTGCTTGGTTTCTTATTAACAAGAGAAGGCTTTAAATAGCCTTCATAACCGAAATACAAATGGGCCAATAAGGCCAAGTCCAAAATTAAAAGGAAAAGACTTAAGTAAAAGACTTAGAAAGATAAAAGGAAAAAGTCTTAAAGAAAAAAAAGAACGGGCCATCCTATCTCTTCTAATGAACCGGCCTACGATCACCTCATTAAAAAAACTTGTAAGGAAAACCCAATTGGGACAAAACCTCACAAGGGAAAAAGAGTATGATTTTCGGTCCAAGAGATAGTCGGGTCTAAGGCTCGTTGGACTTGATGCTGAAGATCATAGTCGATCGGACAGTCGGGTCGAGGGGTTCGACGGCTTCTGTCTTGATCATCTTTTGGGCCAGCTGGTTCAGAACAGGATGATCGTGGTCAAGCTGGTCCAACTGGGTCGTGGTATCATCTACGCTCGTTCTGAAGATGAGTTGGTCCATAGTGGGCCGGGAATGCCCGACTTATCAATTTATCTGGTAAACTATTGGGAGCTCATGTAGCCCATGTCTTTTTGTAGTTGGATCTCCAAGTTTTTGGAATGTGGGCTTTCAATCCAAATGGAGAAATTTCAAGGATATTTAGAGTTCGATGGTCCTTCAATTCAAGTCGCACGTTGCTTTCTACTTGCTAAAAAATCTATCCTTGTTTACCAACGTCTCGAAGCTGCCTCTGTCCGCGGTACGTTCCGCATGGTCCGGAACTGGTCGACGATCCGCATGGTCGAGGACGGTACATCCTGCTCTGTCGACGACGGTACGTCCGGGTCGGGCTCAGATGATCTGATGTCCTCATCAGGTATTATGTATGATTGCTGGCTTTATCTTTGTTTAAATTTGTATCCGATCTCCGTATCCGAACTCTATATTTTATTTCCGTATAATTAATGAAAAATCTTCTAGCAAAAAAATAGTAACAATAATAATAATAATAATAATAATAATAATAATAATAATAATAATAATAATAATAATAATAATAATAATAATAATAATAATAATAATAATAATAATAATAATAATAATAATAATAATAATAATAATAATAATAATAATAATAATAATAATAATAATAATGGATGACAAGTATGAGGGAAATGTAGAGGTATGTTGTGGGCTTGGGTGCGAATATCTCCCGTGAGTTTGATCTCTTTGTGTATCTCAAATTGTATTTTCATGAGCAAGCAATATGAGAGGACTTTCTGTGGAACCAACTGAGTCAAGGAGACCTTTCCGTTCTCTTCTTGATGTCGGGCTTATCAGGACCACAATAGGAAACCGTGTTATCCGTGCACTCAAGGTATACAATTTTTCTCTGAATTAATGTCTTGTCATTGTTCTGTTCTATTGCGTTTCAAGCCTTTAATATGCTGCTATATTATATACAAGTGTTTTTGATCTGTTCTCGACAAGGTTTTAAGATGGATATCTACGACAAATCGGACCTCGAATACCTCGTCAATGATTATCACTGACACAACCCATCCCCGGAGAACTGGAAATGGCGTCGTGCGGCACTGGTGATGTGGTATCCCTCAACCGGCCTAAGGAAGACGGGACGGCCATGGGACCAGAAAACATGAACAGGAAGTCCGGAGAGACTAAACCAAGTGTCCCATAGGCGTTTTAGAGCTGAGACTCAGCTGGAAGGAGCTCAGCTAAGTGTGGGAGTGAGGAAGTCAGCTCAGCTGAGCTGAACAGTCCAGCTGGCAAGCTAGGTCAGCTGGCAACCAGCTCAACTCAGCTGGCCGGAGTGTTAAGCTCTTGGGCCAGCTAGGTCAGCTAGTGACACTAGCTGACTAGCGGTTACCAAGCGAATGGGCACCACCAAGTGTTGCACCCATTCGGTCCACAACTCACACCTTTTCTCCAAGGGAAGTTGGCGCCAATAGAGCCTATAAATAAGCCCCTCCTAGGCCATTTTTGCGCACACCCATACAAGGGAAAAATCGCTCACAAATTCTCCAAAGGCAAAGGCCATAAAACCGAGAGTTTGAGAGAGTTCTAGAGAGAAGGAGAAGCCGGGATCTTGAGAGAGAAGGCCGGCGGTGTTAAGGAGTTTTGGTGGTGGATTAAGCGCAAGAAGGGAGTCCAAAGATGGCTGGTGAAGCATCGGCTACCCATGGCAAGACCACGACCACATCCAAGGTTAGAGTCCGGTTTAATTCTTCTCGGCGTTGGCCCAAAACCCCAGCGGCCAATGGCCGGTTGTTATTGCCGGAAATCTCTCTTCTTCTTACTCTGAATAATCGCTCCATTCATGTTGCACGACCGGCCTTAAGGCCTTGGTCGTGGGCGGATTGGCAAGCGGATGGTTATGATCCAAGTGTGGGAAATCGCCCGGAAGATCGTATTGTTTCGAACGGTTTAACGGCTCGTCGGGAGGACGGTAAGCCGAGAACCGAGAAGCCGAAATGCGATCGGCCAAGTATAAGTAACGAACCAAGGAATGAGTTCGTCGGATCATATAACCGAACCGCTCGTCAACCGTTGGAGGTGTGCGCGCGTAATCGCGAGCGGTCTATGGACTATCGCAATGCATACACGGCCGCGGCGCATGTACGGACCATAGGAACGATCGAAACCGTCCACGGTAACGATCGCGTCCGTTCGTACGTAAAGACGCGACCGTTCGTACGTAGAGGCGCGACCGTAAGGACGCGTCCGTTTGCGAATACCCGGCTGGTCCGTGGATCGATCGCATGACGATCGTGAGACGTTCCTCGCGGGCATAAGCGCTTAGCCAAACGATCGCCCGTCAACCGGACAGTTCGACGTGCGGATCAGTCCACGCGACCGTAAGGTCAAGCGTGCGATCGAGCAGTACGTCGGCCCGGTAACGCGGTACGATCGTAAGGACTTAGCGCATGCGAACGGCTTAGCGCATGTGGACGTGCGGACGACCGTGTCCTCGACACGGACCATAACGCGTTCGCGCACACTCACCCGACCGTAAGCCGCGGAACCGAACACACGCTCACGACCGTGGGCCGAGATGTGTATGCGGTCCATATAAATGTGTAAACGTGAATTGGACGGTTTTGTTTTGAGAACTTAGAATTACAATACGAATGCTTGTATGATAAGTAGTTCATGGGATCATATAGAATATCATTGCTAGGTTGCATGAAAATGAATATAAATTATTATGGAAATCTCATGAACTTGCTTTGTTTTCAGGTGATCATGATAATGATCGAACCTAGGCGCGGACAAGACTTGGGGCGAGTGGTGATTAGTTATGGATAGACATTGTTAGGACCGAATACTTAGCATAATGCGATTGAACCACATTTGTATCTGGTACCTTTTTATATTAATAAAATGTCTATTTTTGCCTTAGTCTATATATGAATCGAATCTTGTTGAATGAATGAATGGAAAATCGTTTAAGTATGAATAAAATGGACTTGAGGTTCTTAAGAAACCTCAAGATGAATTTGGTTAAGTAGTGGCAAACCTTACTGGCCCTATGGCCGGGATAGGCCTTGTCAAGTTGGTATCAGAGCGGAGTTATTTCCTAGGCTGGGGTTAAGGGCTACACCACTCGTCCAAGTCCGAATTGTCCGCATAGAAAAGTTAGACTTGTTTAGGACTTGAAGATTTGATTGGATATATGTATTGTCTTGTTGAATTTTCAGGTTGGAAAAAGCAAGTCCAAAAAGACAAAGGACAAGGAGACGTCTGCGACCGGCCACAGCCCGAGAGTCCAGACCACTCCTGTCACGCCAAGGGCAACCGGTCCTGAGGTTGACCCAACGGCCACTGGCCCCAATGCTACAGTGATTCCCGACGGGACTAGGGTTGAACAACCGCACGTCCAAGATGGGAACGATGGGCATATGGGTGAGTCTTCATCTCATGTGGTTCGGGATGAGACCGGTCATGAGATGGATGACGCCACAGGTGTTGGTGGCGGTGAGCCTTTGACGGCAGTCCCGAACATCAGTCAGATGTGGGCTGTGTTAAAGGACGTGATGGGCCAGCTCACGGTACTGAACCAGAGCCTTTCTGGTCAGAAACCGGCTGAGGGTGAGCCGCGGGTCACAGTCTCTGAGACCACTGATCCGAGTGATGATGATCCGGACGTAGTTGTGCTAGAGTCACCGGTCCCTAAAAAGGTCCGTAAGGTGGACTATCTCAACGTCCTTGGTCACATCACCAAGTTGGGCACAAAGCACTTCAAGGGAAGTGCTGACCCACTTGAGGCCGATGAATGGAAGTCACGGCTTGTTCGGAACTTCCGTTCCACCCGTTGCCCTGAAGATTACCGCAAGGACATAGCGATCCACTTCCTGGAAGGGGACGCTCACAACTGGTGGCTGTCTGTTGACAGGCGCACCAAGGGCCTCATTAACTCCTTTGCGGAGTTTGAGGTAGAGTTCAACCGGAAGTACTTCCCGGCAGAGGCCTGGGATCGTATGGAAGGGCGATACTTGAGCTTGGTCCAGGGCCGCAGGACGGTCCGTGAGTATGAGGCCGAGTTCGACCGTCTCAGACGTTACGTGGGACGGGATGTTGAGGACGAGCCGGCTCAGGTGTGTCGCTTCCTTCGCGGCCTGCGAGTGGAGTTACATACCCATTGCTCGGTTTGTACCTACAACAATGTTTCCGAGCTAGTCGAGAGGGCAGCTACGGTGGAAGCCAATTTGGCTGAGGAGAACCGCGTTGGCTCAAAAGACAAGGTGTCCAGCCAACCCGGGAAGGACCTAAAGAGGAAGAGAGATCAGACGGCTGATGCCCTCTCCTCTGACCGCGCGAGATGTGCCACATGCGGCAAACGACACTTAGGGAAGTGTTGGAAAGCCAATGTTGCATGCGCGAAGTGTGGCGGCAAGGACCACGAGTCACGGAGCTGTCCACAGAACAAGGGGCGTGAAGAGGTGACCGAGAGACCAGTGACATGCTATCTCTGCGGCCAAGCTGGGCACTACATCCGAGAGTGTCCCAAGCGCCATGATGGGAAGCAAAGGGCACCAGAAGTGAACCGGGGTCAGGGAGACCGCGCGGCTACGTCCAAGGGTCAAACTGTGAAACCTCGGGTTTACGAACTGGTGAAGGACTCAGGGGAGGCTGGCTCATATGACGCGATCACTGGTACGTTACTGGAACCCTGACCTTTCTTCAATATTTGAATAATGCATTGCATCATATTGGGGAAAAAGCGGGATGCGCTTACACATTTGAGGGCAATGTGTAGGAACCGTTTTGATAGGTGGTGTGGAGACACTGACCTTGTTTGATTCCGGGGCTACACATAGCTTTGTGAGTCCCGGGATGATTGGAAAAGGCTTGTTCCAAAGTGAACAAGTGGCCGGCCAAGGTATTGTGAATGCCGCCGGTGGGCAAGTGATGCCTATGGTAGGGTTAGTCTGAGATGTGCCCGTCTCCATTGGAGGTGTGAGCATGCCGGCTGACCTAGTTGTGGTTCAACTCAAGCATCATGAAGTGATCTTGGGTATGGACTGGCTCGGCCAAAACCGAGCCACCATTGAATGTCACCGGGGAAGGGTGAAATTTGAGAAACCTGAGGGCAAGGTAGTGTTCCAAGGAATACGGCCAACCTTGGGAAGCTTGGTCGTCTCTGCTATCCAAGCAGAGAAGATGTTGGCTAAAGGATGTGAAGCATACTTGGCCACCATCACGATCAAGGAAGTAGGGCCAGAGGCTAAGATCGGGGAGATCCCAGTGGTCAAGGACTTTGAGGACGTGTTTAGACCATTAGAAGGCTTACCGCCTGACCGGTCTGATCCGTTCGTTATTGAACTTGAGCCCGGAACTAAACCTTTGTCTAAAGCGCCTTATAGGATGGCCCCAGCCGAGATGGCTGAGTTGAAGAAGCAGTTGGAGGAACTGCTAGACAAGGGCTTTATTAGGCCGAGCAGTTCTCCTTGGGGAGCGCCTGTCTTATTCGTCAAGAAGAAGGACGGGAGCCTCCGCTTGTGCATAGACTACCGGGGCATCAACCGGGTTACTGTCAAGAACAAGTACCCATTGCCTCGGATTGACCAGTTGTTAGACCAACTCAAAGGTTCTACTGTATTATCCAAGATCGACCTCGCTTCGGGATACCACCAAATCCCGATAGCACCAGAGGACGTGAGGAAGACTGCGTTTAGGACTCGGTATGGATACTACGAGTTTGTAGTCATGCCATTTGGTCTGACAAATGCACCGGGCGCGTTCATGAAGATGATGAACGGTGTCTTTCGGGAATGGTTAGACAGTTTTGTCATCATATTCATCGATGACATTCTTGTTTACTCCAAGAACCCTAAGGAACATCGGGAACATCTTAGGATCGTGTTGGAGAAACTGCGGGAACAGAAGCTCTATGCCAAGCTAAGTAAATGTAGCTTCTGGCAAGAGCGTATTGGCTTCCTAGGACACATTGTGTCGGCGGAAGGAGTGGCAGTTGATCCGGAGAAGATCCGGTCAATTGAGGAATGGCCAAGGCCAAGGAACGCGACTGTAGTCCGAAGCTTCCTGGGTCTGGCCGGCTACTACAGGCGTTTTGTCCACGGGTTTGCAAGTATGGCGAAGGCCATGATAAAGCTGACCGGGAAAACGTGAAGTTTGAGTGGACTGAGGCCGCGGAGAAGAGTTTTACGGAACTCAAGGAGATGTTGACTAAGGCGCCAGTCCTAACTCAACCCCAGGATGATGTGCCTTACGTGGTATACACGGATGCGTTAATCAATGGGTTGGGGTGTGTGTTGATGCAAGAAGGGAAAGTGATTGCATATGCTTCAAGGAAATTAAGGAAACATGAGGGGAACTATCCCACTCATGACCTTGAGATGGCCGCAGTAGTTTTTGCACTTAAGATCTGGAGATCTTATCTATACGAAGCAAAAGTGCAATTATTTACGGACCATAAGAGCCTGAAGTATGTGTTCACCCAACCTGAGCTCAACCTTCGTCAAAGGAGATGGATGGAACTAGTGGCCGATTACGATCTGGACATTACTTACCATCCAGGGAAGGCCAACCTCGTGGCCGACGCCTTAAGTAGGAAGAGGACCGAGGTGGCTATTGGACGGGATGCAGAGACCTTGGTCGGAATGGTCCGTTCCTTGTGTCTCAATGCTTTGGCCGTAGGAGAGGAGCCAATTGGCTTGGGGGCAGCAGACCAAGCAGACATTCTGACTAAGGTCCGGCTAGCTCAGAAGGATGATGAGGAATTGGTGAAAGCCGCTGAGAACAACCACACGGAATACCAAATCTCCAACAATGGAACGATTGTGGTAAATGGCCGAGTCTGTGTGCCAAACGTGTGGGAACTGAAGGAAGCCATCTTACGAGAGGCTCATCAGTCTAAGTTCTCAATTCACCCCGGTTAAACCAAGATGTACCATGATCTCAAACGGTACTATCATTGGGTCGGGATGAAGCGTGATGTAGCCGACTGGGTGGCCAAGTGCTCAACCTGTCAGCTCATCAAGGCTGAACGCCAAGTCCCAAGTGGATTGTTACAAAGTCTTCCCATTCCAGAATGGAAGTGGGATAACATAGCTATGGACTTTGTAACAGGTTTACCTACGACCCGGAACAGGCGAGATACCATCTGGGTTGTGGTAGATAGGCTCACCAAATCCGCCCACTTCTTGGCCATCAAGAAGACGGACGGAGTGGGGAAACTGGCTGAGACTTACATTGATGAGATCGTGAGACTTCATGGGATCCCATCAAGTATAGTTTCAGACAGGGACGGCCGGTTTACTTCGTACTTCTGGAAAGCCTTTCAGAAGGCCCTGGGAACGAGAGTAAACATGAGTACGGCTTACCATCCCCAGACGGACGGTCAATCCGAGAGAACCATACAAACCCTAGAGGGCATGCTAAGGGCGTGTGTTCTTGAGTGGGGCGACTCATGGGAAAAGTTTTTGCCCTTGACCGAGTTTGCGTATAACAACAGTTATCACACAAGCATCGGAATGTCGCCTTATGAGGCTTTGTATGGGCGGCCTTGTCGAACTCCATTATGCTGGACCGAGGTTGGAGAGTCAAGCATAGTTGGACCAGATATAATAGAGGAAACAACGGAACGAATCCGATTCCTCAAGGCCAAAATGAAGGAAGCTCAAGACCGTCAAAAGAGCTATGCAGACCGAAGAAGAAAGGACCTTGAGTTCGAAGTAGGCGACCAAGTCTACTTGAAGATGATCACTTTCAAGGGTCGGGCTAGGGTTTCCAAGCGTGGTAAGCTTGATCCAAATATTTGGGACCGTTCCGTATCATTGAACGGGTTGGAGCGGTTACCTATAAGTTGTATTTGCCAAGTGAGATGGACGCGTTTCACAACGTATTCCATGTATCACAGTTGCGCAAATGCTTAGGGGATCAAGACATAGTTGAACCTGAGATTCCAAGGGAACTTAGGCCAAACTTGACCATCGAAATCCGACCACTCCGAATCCTAGATAGGATGGAAAAAGCAACCCGAAAGAAAGTGGTGCAAATGGTCAAAGTGGAATGGATCCACAATGGGATCAAGGAGATTACTTGGGAAACCGAGAATCGAATGAAGGCCGACTATCCTGAGTGGTACAAAAACCTTGACGCGGATTCGGGGACGAATCCATTTCAAGGGGGGGAGACTTGTGGTATCCCCCAACCGGCCTAAGGAAGACGGGACGGCCATGGGACCAGAAAACATGAACGGAAAGTCCGGAGAGACTAAACCAAGTGTCCCATAGGCGTTTTAGAGCTGAGACTCAGCTGGAAGGAGCTCAGCTAAGTGTGGGAGTGAGGAAGTCAGCTCAGCTGAGCTGAACAGTCTAGCTGGCCAGCTAGGTCAGCTTGCAACCAGCTCAACTCAGCTGGCCGGAGTGTTAAGCTCTTGGGCCAGCTAGGTCAGCTAGTGACACTAGCTGACTAGCGGTTACCAAGCGAATGGGCACCACCAAGTGTTGCACCCATTCGGTCTACAACTCACACCTTTTCTCCAAGGGAAGTTGGCGCCAATAGAGCCTATAAATAAGCCCCTCCTAGGCCATTTTTGCTCACGCCCATACAAGGGAAAAATCGCTCACAAATTCTCCAAAGGCAAAGGCCATAAAACCGAGAGTTTGAGAGAGTTTTAGAGAGAAGGAGAAGCCGGGATCTTGAGAGAGAAGGCCGGCGGTGTTAAGGAGTTTTGGTGGTGGATTAAGCGCAAGAAGGGAGTCCAAAGATGGCTGGTGAAGCATCGGCTACCCATGGAAAGACCACGACCACATCGAAGGTTAGAGTCCGGTTTAATTCTTCTCGGCTTTGGCCCAAAACCCTAGCGGCCAATGGCCGGTTGTTATTGCCGGAAATCTCTCTTCTTCTTACTCTGAATAATCGCTCCATTCATGTTGCACGACCGGCCTTAAGGCCTTGGTCGTGGGCGGATTGGCAAGCGGATGGTTATGATCCAAGTGTGGGAAATGGCCCGGAAGATCGTGATGTTTCGAACGGTTTAACGGCTCGTCGGGAGGACGGTAAGCCGAGAACCGAGAAGCCAAAATGAGATCGGACAAGTATAAGGAATGAACCAATGAATGAGTTCGTCGGATCATACAACCGAACCGCTCGTCAACCGTTGGAAGTGTGCGCGCGTAATCGCGAGCGGTCTATGGACTATCGCGATGCATACACGGTCGCGGCGCACGTACGGACCATAGGAACGATTGAAACCGTCCACGGTAACGATCGCGTCCATTCGTATGTAAAGACGCGACCGTTTGTACGTAGAGGCGCGACCGTAAGGACGCGTCCGTTCGCGAATACCCGGCTGGTCCGTGGATCGATCGCATGACGATCGTGAGACGTTCCTCGCGGGCATAAGCGCTTAGCCGAACGATCGCCCGTCAACCGGACAGTTCGACGTGCGGATCAGTCCACGCGACCGTAAGGTCAAGCGTGCGATCGAGCAGTACGTCGGCCCGGTAACGCGGTACGATCGTAAGGACTTAGCGCATGCGGACGTGCGGACGACCGTGTCCTCGACACGGACCATAACGCGTTCGCGCACACTCACCCGACCGTAAGCCGCGGAACCGAACACACGCTCACGACCGTGGGCCGAGATGTGTATGCGGTCCATATAAATGTGTAAGGTGAATTGGACGGTTTTGTTTTGAGAACTTAGAATTATAATACGAATGCTTGTATGATAAGTAGTTCATGGGATCATATAGAATATCATTGCTAGGTTGCATGAAAATGAATATAAATTATTATGGAAATCTCATGAACTTGCTTTGTTTTCAGGTGATCATGATAATGATCGAACCTGGGCGCGGACAAGACTTGGGGCGAGTGGTTATTAGTTATGGATAGACATTGTTAGGACCGAATACTTAGCATAATGCGATTGAACCACATTTGTATTTGGTACCTTTTTATATTAATAAAATGTCTATTTTTGCCTTAGTCTATATATGAATCGAATCTTGTTGAATGAATGAATGGAAAATCGTTTAAGTATGAATAAAATGGACTTGAGGTTCTTAAGAAACCTCAAGATGAATTTGGTTAAGTAGTGGCAAACCTTACCGGCCCTATGACCGGGATAGGCCTTGTCAAGTGACACAGAACGGTCCGACCCGACTGCCTTTGCATGGTCCCAGGAACCCGCGCGCTCCTTTCGGTTCAAATCCACCAAGAACATCAGACGATCGATCAATCCTGCTTCCGGACCTGCGTGGGGAAAAGAACAAAAAGGAAAGAGGACTGAGTAATTGTTTCAAACACAATTACCCAATGAGGGTGGATTCAAGGAACCCGCGATCCCGGCTTCCGCCACCCAAATATGAGCTACAATTTATAAGCTAATATAACCTTGCACGCAAAACTCGCGAAGGCACACCACAAAATTCTAACGTCCATTCATGCTGTCCCGAGCCCAAAGTTCACACACTCTTGAACACCTAGTGGGTCGAAGCCCCACAACAAGCCCGAATCTCACACACCTGGAGGGCTCGTCACACCCTCTCCTGACAAAAAAGAATGTGCACCCTTACCGGCCTACGCACCCTAAACACAACTTCCCTTCAGGAACCCTACCACACATCTACTTCACACATATTCATCACACACATTATGTTTTCGGTTTAAGCGATATCTTAGCAACTCTACGTTCCATAAACCAATCACATCAAGCGCTTTACTAACCCTACGCTACCTAGGAAGACGGTATTAACAAAGGACTCGTGCCCGGAATTGAATTAGAGTAAGAGAAGATCACGACCAATCCTCACCTTGGCCAAAGAAGGGAAAATCAAAATTTAGAAGTTCCTGACATCTAAACAGACTTCATATCTGGAAATAGGACGGAACACAAGCGAGTTAGGCTTTCGTTTTGCTCGAATCGGCCTAAGGAAGGACTAGTTATGGCCACTTGAGTTAGTTTATAAAAGTGAATGGTTTAGGTCAAAGTCAACCGGTCACCCAGTCCACCTAGACCCAAACCCAAACTCAGACTGAACCGGGCCCAATTCATAACCAGCCCAATTACCCTACACAAATCCTAAACCAAACTAAACCAGGAATCAATTTGAACCACACTAAACCAAGATGAAATTATATTAAACCAAAATTTAGAAATTGGAATTGGACTAAACCGATCAAACTGAACCAACCCAGTCTGGCCGAGTTGACCCGACCGACCGAGTAGACTTAGTTTACTGGCGATGGCGAATGGCGGCGGCAGACGGCGAATCTTCGGCAGTGGCTCTGGCGGCGGCGGGTGGCGGCGGGTGGCGGCGGCTCCAGCGCATGACGGCGACTCCCGGCTGCGCGTGTATCTCACATGCCCGCTCTTCCTCCAGCCCGTGCGGTGGCTCGTGGCTGAGAGGCTAGCGGTGTTGGCTTTGTCTCGGCGAGCTGTAAACTATGGTGGCCTCGGATTCATGTGAATCATCAGGGTTTGAAAGATATGGCTAAAAAATTCTCGGGTTTTTAAAAAGAAATGATAGATCTGAGTTCCGGGAGTTACCTGATTGGTGTAAAGAGAGACGGACGACGGATCAAGCTTCCTGGAGGCAAGAACGGCACCGGAACTGGACAGAGTTTTGCCGGAAATTGTTTGGGATGAACCCTAGACCTATTTATAAGAGAGGAGGAGGGGGAAAAACCTAACTTAAGAAAGGAAGGTGGGCTTTCTGTTTGGGTTTTTGGGTTTTCTCTTTTCTTTCTTAAAAGAAATTTTGGGGCAGGTTTCAGGCCATTACAATTCTCCCTTCCCCCCCCCCCTCATTAAAAAGAATTCGTCCTGAATTCTGTGGCGTACGATTGCTCAAGACGTCCCAAAACTCAAAGTCATTGTCCTATTTAAGGTACAAAGACTTGTACTGGCGAGATATTTGCGGACCGTACCAAAAGGCATGACAGAGGTAAAAGAATAAAGTATATAAGTGAATGGCATAAGGATACAATAGTTCAACGAATAAAATAAGAAAACCAACTACGAGAAAACCGCAGAAAACCAAAACGAAAAATGGAACAATGAAAGAATATCTAAATTCCCTACTCCTATAATGTCTGAGTCCCCTGTCTCTAGCCACTCGGAGATCTTGGAGCTCAGAAATCGAAATCCGCATCACTCGGTTCCTCCTATGGATTGGACTCGTACTCGAAATCAGAACTCAAGATGTCAATCCCGGGGGGCGGCTGTTACAACCACTCCTGCTCATGCTCCCATTTGGCCTTATGCTGCGCCATAGCCTGCTGGTGTGCCATTGCTTGCTGTTGCGCCATTTTGTGATGCTGGTTGGCTAGCTCCTGCTGACGGATCTCCACTAATCAGGCATACCTAGCCGCCATCACTAGCAAGTAGAACGCCCCGCATCCATATCCGTCTGACACATCATGTCGGATCTCGAGTAAGAGTCCTCCCATAAACAATGCCAAAAAAAGTTCCAGCAGTCAGAGGGCGGAGTGAGAGGCGGCCCACAAGAATCACTTTGCGTACTCGTCAACATCCATTCCCACCAGCTGAAACGGACGGGGGACGTATTCCGGAAGTGCATGAACATGCGGTGCGGGCTCGACCATCGGGGGTGCATCGTCCTGCGGAATCGGCTCCGGTCCAAGCTCCATAAATGGTGGGACCTACGAAACTGGTGGATGCACAAAAACTGACCAACATATGCTGCCAGCTCTGGCTCTGGATCAGCTTCCTCCACTACTAACTCCTTCCCGACCCTCCTTTGTCTCGGGGAGCTCAGTGGGCCTCAGACATGGACAGAACATCCACTGATGTCTCCCAAGATTGCTCTCTCTTCTGCGAGAGTTGTAGATTTGTCGTTGCTAACATCGGTGGAGGCACTGGCTCAGCTGCGGGAATCGGGGTGGGTGGCGCGGGCGGGGCTGCGGCTCTCGCTGCAAGACGTATGAACCGGAAGATGAGTGGTGGAATGCTCTTCCAGGCTGTGGTATGAATGTGGAAAACATGGACAAGGCTGGGGCCAGAATCAAAACCAAAATCAGAACCAGAATCAAAACTCGAATCAAAGGAAATCCTGCACAAACAAAGAGGTATAAGGTCACATCAAGAGACAATCAATTATATAGTTGGTGCTTCAAAAAGACTTTCGCAATAAACATCTTTAAACTTTCGCAAACGCTTTTGAAAATGGAAATTCGGTTTTTAGGAAAATTGCGGGAGCTAATCTCTCATATGGAACTGAGAGACCTTAACCCAGGCTCTGATACCAAACTGACAGAATCCGTCCCCGACGCGCCGGAAACGGCATCATGCGGCACCGATCGACCCGGAACAGTCCGACCGGACTGCCTTTACATGGTCCCAGGAATCCGCGTGCTCCCTTTGGTTCAAATCCACCAAGAACATCAGACGATCAATCAATCCTGCATTCGGACCTGCGAGGGGAAAAGAATGGAAAGGAAAAAGGACTGAGTTATGTTATTCTATAGACTCAGACAAAGACTGATTGTTCGTGTTAGAAGCTAGGAACAGAAAAGACATTCAGGGAATACCTTGGGAGAGGCTGAATTACAGCCGAGATAATTACGGTGACAAGAGATTGCAACAGTAAAAAAATTAGAGAGCCTCTTTCGATCCAGACAAGACCTTGACAAGGTTTGTAATCTAAACTATTTTGATGCCAAAATTTGAAATCTGTCTTATGATTTGTTGTTCCCATAGGACTGCTTGCGAGTAGGAAGGAAAAGTCATCAGTTCAACACCAGGCTTGTCCAGTCCACTATTGCACATTTTCAGGTAAACAACGTTCCCAGCTATGTTTGGTATAATTACTCTGTTACGTAATCTCTGGTTTCGTTTACAAACACTCTGCTGCTCAGCTCTTATGTTTTATAATCGAGTATGCAACTACAAACAGTACTATGGACGTTGGCCTCTTATCATACCTGAGTTCCCTAGCTGACAAGTCATCACTGGTTTGCGTATGTAATCTTCTTTGTTTCGTTCCTTTTCAAATTATGTCCTGAGAATCATCAGGTCTCTCTCTGCTTTGTAACAAAAAAAAAGACTTGGTTTTTCTTTATACCTTCTTATATCATGTAAATCTATGTTTGTTCAAAAGGTCAGTTCAGATTCATACCGTTTTGGAAATCACTCATGGATTATGTAAGAACCCATCTTACATCCATAATGTTGTTATAATGTTCAAAATGTCATATCGGTGCTCTTGTGATAGACTTTGCTATTCCTTACTCCTTTATTGAATATCAGATAACGAAATACAAGGTAGCTTTGAAGCTTGACTCAACCTACACTCTCATGGCGAGTGAAGAAAGAGCCACCGATCTCATGGCGATTGGGTGGAGACTCATGTCGTCAACCAATTACAACATCAAAGCATACTCCCTAAAGTACAACAACACATGTATTTAAAGAAGATGAGCTCAAACTGCAAAGACTCTGTTAGCCTCCAAGTCTTTGCCTGTAGACTTATTCTGTCCACCAGTGCTATGAGCTATGAACCTATCAATACTCCCCCCTTAATGAAAAGCTTGCCATCAAGCTTGATGAGAAAAACAGATGTGGCAACATGAATCTGATTCAATCAAGCTTTTCTTCTGCTGCAACTCTTATATGTCAACCTTGTACTTGCTTTATTATTCTTTTGTATTTGAACATCCTGTTTTTGTAATACTTCTTCCATTTCAGTTTTTGTTGAATCCAGATTTGAAGTAGATGTCCTTTGATATGCATTAATATCACGGCTCTTCTTCCTTTAAGCAATAGACGACTCAGAGATGTTGAAACTCTGATTTGGAACAACAAATTTCCCTTCCCCAAAACTGTCGATACTCTGGTTTGCATCTTCAACATTCTTTTCTCTGATTCCAACCATTCCCAATTTGAGCTGTCCGGTGTAGAATGTTGAAACAAGGTCTGTAACAACTCTTGTATAATCAGTTCTGGTTTCTCCTGTTGTTCTCTACCACATCTACAAACCATCACCTCCCATAGAAGCAAACATGCAAGTACTCTATTGTATACTCCCTCCCTTGAAAACAAGCTTGCCCTCAAGCTTGGAATGAGTAAAATCATTGGGGAACTATCCTGAGACGATCCATGTGACTGGAATTTTGGTCTTTTTCCTGCAATTGGGACTCTGAAATCAGATTGGAAGACGATAGCGCCAAAGGCATATACTTGTGACAACACAATAGTTGATACTATCTGCAGTTTATCGTAATTCTTCTCCAGCCACAGGAGAAATGCTGCTTTACCAAAAGACAACTCTGAAACTGGTTCAAACTGCTTACTTCTCCATTTGTGCTTCCTGTGAAGGTTGTCATCAACAATAATAAGCTGTCCTATGCTCCATGAATTATGCATCAACCTCATTTTGGATAGCCTTCTGATATTCTGACTATCCACAATTTGATGTGTGTCTCGTGGCTTGGCTTGTTGGTCCTTCCATTGTTTGAACTTGAACCACCATGTCTTTGGTAAAAGTTTACGTGGTCCATTATTCAAAGTTTGCTCCTAGTGGCATTATATCAAACACTTTGCTTGCATTACTAGAAGTACACCCATGACTAAATTGTAACTGTGTTTGATGTGTCCTCCCAATCACAGATGGCAACACCTCAAAATCCAGTGATTTACAAAATGTAAGGCTAGGTTCCTGCAGAGAGATTGATACCTGAGAATATTCATAGTGAACCAAAACAATCTCCATGGTTGAAACTGTGTCCTCATGCGATCTTGTTCTCTGAACTGAATCCAACAGCACCATTGGTGCACTCGATTCTGAGAACTTTTCCTCAACCAGTTGGGTCTCAATTAACTCTGGCAAACACGATTCACTCTCTGCACTTGTATCTTCGTCGGAAATCATTTGTAGCATTGATTCCTTCTATGGATTTGTGTCATCTTTGTGAAACTTTTCTTGCTCCAGAATAAATTTCTTTAGCACAATTGAATCAGAATCCTTTATTGGTGGAAATGACAAAACAATGTTTGCTTCTGCGGTTGTGCAATTCGCGTATGAGGGTTGTAATTTAAGATCCGATTGCGGTGGTGACGAATCGGTCTTCTCAAAACACCATCCTTTTGCTTCTCTAGATACTTGTACTTGAAACAATTGTTTCTCCTCAGTTTCTTTCTCATGAACCCAATCTGTTTCAATCGATTCCGCCACACCAATCGATTCTTTCCCTTGAACCAAAACTGTTTTCAATTCTTGATTTGCTTCGTGATGCTTCCGATCGCATTCTTTGATCCATCGCTTTATCTCACGATCAAGCTCCTGGCATAACCTGATTCTCTCTGGGTCATCTCTATTTCCAAAGCGCAATAACAAAGTTTGCTTTAACTCTTGCCAATTTTGGGACGGTAACAACGATTCTTGATGGTGAAAATAAGTTTCCGCTTCTCCGTAAATGAAACCGTGAGCCATCGCCATCTTCTGCAAATCCGTGTAAGCATACAACACGAATTGATTCTCCATCCAATCCAGCCATGGACGCAAATCCTTTCCCGTGAATACCGGTACCTCTACAATTCTGCTCGCGTTAGATTCGATCCGCACGTCACGACGCACCATTGATAGACTTTGCTAATCCTTACTCCTTTATTGAATATCAGATAACGAAATACAAGGTAGCTTTGAAGCTTGACTCAACCTACACTCTCATGGTAAGTGAGGAAAGAGCCACCGATCTCATGGCGATCGGGTGGAGACTCATGTCGTCAACCAATTACAACATCAAAGCATACTCCCTAAAGTACAACAACACATGTATTTAAACAAGATGAGCTCAAACTGCAAAGACTCTGTTAGCCTCCAAGTCTTTGCATGTAGACTTATTCTGTCCACCAGTGCAATGAGCTATGAACCTATCATCTTGACAAAGCAAGACCAGATGGAGTGGTGGAAGTATCGCTTGAAAGGAGAATCTGAAATAGGCAGAAAATTGTACCAGAGATCATAAAATTGGGTGATCTTGACCTAGAAACTCACAACACCTTGAGAAGATGATATTTGAACAAAGACGGAAGATGATATTTGATCAAAGACGGAAGCTGATGGTACTCCCAAATGATGAAGAAATTCATGGCTCAGCATCCTGAGATGAACTTCTTTAATGCAAAATTCTTATATACTTTCTTTGAAAGTTATTTGGGAATCACCAATGACCAACTTAACCAACATACAATCAGAACTTGCTAAACACATAACTCTAACAGCACTAAAGTTGCTCTGAGAAAAAACAGCAATAAGGACGTACATACTTTTTTCAAATAATAGCATATAGAAACACACTCAACAATTTGCTAAATGCATTCCTGGTAGCTATCTTGAAGTAAAATCGGAAGTTAGAGTCTCCACTTTAATAGCCACCAAATGTATATCCTCTCCATACTTTTAAATCACTGTCTGTATTACAAAAAGTTTATGGAATACAAAAACAAAACTTGGAGAAGTACTATATATACATAATTTTATGGTTTTCACATAAAACAAAATCTAAAATATATAATAGTATTTCAAAATTAAATAATAACATTATTTTGTAGTTTTAAAATTATCAAAAATTAATAACTAGTTACTTTAAAAAAATTGTAAGTATTAATATAATTAAAAAAAAATTCATGGATAGCCAAAACTCAAATAAAAAGACCTATAAATAGTGGATATCAGCCCATATCCGAAAAAATAGAAGAATAATATGGTCAAATGGAAAATGACAAGGGATATCAATACACACAAAGATTCAGCTGCGCTGGTGGGAAGCTTATGTAAAATCCTGTAGAGCCAAAACTAGAACACGATATGCTAAAAGCTAAAGAAATTGAAATGGCCCATTAACGGTGTGATACCCCGATCTCGGAACTTGATAAAAATGTTATTATTAAATGTAGTGATATTTTTATCACTAATAAAATGAATTATCTTGCTAAGAAATTCATTGGAACAATTTTGGAAATTCTTGAGAATTTTCATTACAAACCGGCTTTTCCGAGAAATCGATAAAATGTTCGGGCAAGTAAGAGAACCTTCTAAAGTGTACCAAAAATTATGCAATTTTGACCACAGCTCCATTAAAATATGTTGGAGCTATGGTTAAAAGTATTCAGCAAGATTTGATCCCCAGATTAAGTTATAAATTTTAGGTCATTAATGGGTAATTAAAGACTAAAAATTCAAAATAAAATCAAGGGAGCTTGGGCTTGGATCATAATGATTAGGGCTGAGAAATGAAGCTATGTGTGGACTTAATTCAAGCCAATTAGGAAGCTTGGGACACAAAATCTTGCAAGAGAGAAGAAGAGGCATTGTTGGTGTTTTTGGTACATTGAATCTACAAAAATGTGTTGGCCCAAATTAAAGGGGTTTCTAGAAGGGGTCTACAGGTGTAAGGTGGATGATAAAATGAAGTGTTTCCGGCCTACATCTGGTGGGATGTCGTGGAGGAAGATGGGGAGAGGAGAGGAGAAAATGGAGGGTGGAGATCATCCCTCTTTTGCTATATAAGGAGCCCTTCCCCCTCCCTCATTCTTCACACCAAAAACTCACAAGGAGTAAAGAAGAGTAAGAGGAGAGAAAGAAGAGAGAAAGAGAGAAAAAGAAGAAAGTAAGAAAGGAGGAAGAAGAAGGAGAAGGAGGCGCAAAGAAGAAGGAGCCGGGAGAAGAAGAAGCCGGAGGAAGGAGAGAAGAAGGAGGAGCCGGAGGAGAGGGAGAGAGATGAGAGAGAAAGAGAGGAGGGAGAAGGAGAGAGAGGGACTGAGGGTTAGAGATCGAGTAAGAGTTGGGACGGTGACGGAGGAGCGGGGAAATATTTCCTAAGCGGAGATTTTCAACGTTCGTCCCATGAACCGACCTTCTCTTTCATCTTAGGCGGTTTATAGAAGGTTCGTTCCGGAGGTTTGAGTAGTGGGTCTATCTAATACTGGGGTCAACCGCGACAAAGTATTGGTGAGTTGAGGTTAATTGTTTGACTAATATGTTATTCCGCAGGTTCCCGACACTAAGTTATGATCCATTGGGATAGCTATGACTAGTGTCAGTTTGATTAATAACTAGTTATATTATGTGATTATATATGGTTGTTTGCTTGGTTGATATTGAGGTTATGGATATTGTTGTGATAATATAGCATGATTATGGTTCATAACCAAGTAAGGAACGAATGATAAAACATGGAAAACTATTAAGTAATGCGATAATGATAGGGCGACTGGTTCATGATTAATCGATTGATGAGATTCTGTGTGGATGATTGGTGTGATGTGGTATGTTTAATGGTTTTCTTGTTGTGTTAGTGACATGGTGATATAGTAGGCATATCGACTTCCCTACCCGATGGATCCTCAGGAGCATACCGGTCGGTTCACGTACTCTCGGGTCGTGTACTGGCAGGTGTTAACCTACTGAGTGACACCGGTAGGTGTGTGGTCCGGAAAACTAGGGCCGGACTGCATGGAATCTCTGGCTATCTAGGGGTAGCCCGAGTCGCCGCGTATCGATGGACGGAGAATGGTGTCTTACTTGTAGTACTCCGTGTCTATGAGTAAGAGTCGAGGGAATCACTACTGTGGGCCTATATGGTGACAGAACGAGTATTCCGAGGGAATGACGATATTGCCAGGGCCCGTAGGATGCATATAACTTATTCGTTGCGATAATGCTTCGGCTATTTATTACTGCTCGTGTAACTTTCCGTCATTGCTTGTGTTTGGGGTTGGTTTGGGTGGACGGGAAGATACTGATTATTTGGGGAATCTCAACTCAATGGGTCGATAATAGATCGCTCATCCCTCTCTTTTATCTTTTTCAGGTAACCCATAGGAGTAGCGGATCGCAGGACGTTAGGCCAGCCGGTATAGTGTCGACGTCTCTTTCGCAACGATAATTTCAAGTAATTTTGTATGAATTTTAAATAAATAATGTCCATGGACCTAATGTATTTCCGCACTTTTTTAAAAAAACGATGTTTTATATTCGCAAAAGCATGTTAATTATATTAGATTAATCTGGTCTAGTATAACTACCAAATTTTGCTAAGGTTGCAAAGCTTTAGTCGAAATTTTGGAAAGGTGTAATTGAATAATTCGGCTTAGTTTGATGACGTAAGTTGTTAAGCCAAGCTGATTTAATCAAACACGGTAAAAATGTAACGGCTCTGGTCCCGACTGAGAAAAACCGGTGATCATGTTCTTGTTTGATTTTTGGTCATCGGTTGATTAAGGTCAAAGCGGAGCAGGGGCGTTACAAAAGGTGGTATCAGAGCATGGTTCCGATCATGCTCGTACAACATGTGTTTTCAGATTTATCGAGTCAAAAATTGAGTCACGAAAGAGACATTAGGAAACCGGTCACGTCCTGTTTAGTTAGGACTTAGTCACTTACCTGTTTATGATGCAGATGGAGGACGGGGAAATACGTAGTGGTGGGGATAGTATGGCTATGGGGTCGGAATGGGTTTTAGAACGCAGAGGAATGGGTCACGAGGAATGAACCAAGAATGCTAATTCACCAGAAATTCGGGCAACCAGGATGGACAGGCAGAACATGCACAAGCAACTGCGGAAAAGGACACCAAAGATACTGGATCTAGCGGTGATCGTCCAAAGGAGATGCCAAGGATTGATCAGAATGCGGCAAGAGGCCAAGGGGTGAACCCAGAACCAGAGCATACCTTGAAAATGCTTCATGACATAATGACCCGAGCTATGCAATCACCACAAGTAACCCCCGATGCGACAACTCGACCATCGTTCCTATCTTTGATCTCCTCGATGAAGAAAATGGGAACTACACACTTCTCCGGTGGAACTGGCCCATTAGTCGCTGACCGATGGATCCGAATGGTGGAGAAGAACTTCAAGGCTACAAGATGCCCGAAGGACTACGAGCTAAGCGTGGGAACTTACTACCTGGACCGAGATGCAGCCGATTGGTGGGAAATTCGGGAATCCCAAGTAGGACATATGGTGAGGACCTTGTCAGCATTCAAGAAGGAATTTGAGCGCAAGTACTTTACCCCGGAGTCAAGGCGTCAACTACAACGGGAATTTGCTAATCTCGAACAAGGGAGTAAATCAGTTTGGGAGTACGAATCCGAGTTCATGCGACTTAAGCGTTATGTGGGCAACAATAACGGAGACGAAGAGGCAATGATCACCAACTTTCTGTTCGGCCTTCGACCCGAGGTGGAGAGCAGACTCGCAGTGGGGAACTTAGCAAGCCTTACGGACTTGGTGGAGAAAGCGGTAAGCGTAGAAATCGGGTTAGCAGCAGAGCAAGCAGCGCGGGAAACTTCAACTCAAACCAAGGCGGACGATCATCAAACCATCAGATCCGACACTCTGGAAAAAACCGTCGCTTCAAAGACAAAGGCAAACAACCCCAAGGATCATCTGACTCATTCAAGGTAGAGTCGGTATGCTACAATTGCGGCCAGCACGGTCATATCTCCAAATAATGTCCAAGGAATGCAACACAACACGCGTCGCCCGGTCTTACTTGTTTCTGATGTGGTCAGAAGGGCCATTATGCTCGAGAGTGTTCAAACCCGATCCCAGCCACCCACTCGCCATTCAGCCTCCACCAGCTCGCCCTACGATTGAGCCCACTCGCAAACATCAAGCCTTAGATGGTAGGGTGTATGCCTTAGAAGTAGATGATATTGAGGCCCCAAAGCCCGTTCAGGGTCCTGTTACAGGTACCCATGTACCTAAACCCTAATCCTTGTGTGTTTGTGGTATCTACCAAGTTGTTTAAAATAAATCTTTTATATAAATAAATAAAGTATTATGTTCAAAAGTATAGTGCCCTATTTTAAAGTTTAATATAAACGTGGCAGGAACCGTACATGTCGCGGGTCGTCCCACACATGTATTGTTCGATTCGGGAGCCACCCATAGTTTTGTAACTCCAAAAGTAGTCGATGAAGTTCTAGGGAGTTACAAAAAGGAAAAAGTTAATGTCGATGTGCTGACCCCCGGAAAGTAAACCCTCCAAATAGATAAGTGTATTCGGAATGTACCGCTGGTAATCTAGGCGAAAACGTTTCTGGAGAATCTGGTAATTACCCCTTTGACGCGGTACGAAGCCATTCTTGGAATGGACTGGTTGTCTGGCTATCAGGCTCAGGTAGACTGCGGTCGAGGGAGGATTACATTTCGTGGAAACGGAATGGAGGAGATAGTTTACTACGGGATTAAGCCTAGTAAATTGGTGTGTATAATTGCGGCCCTTCAAGGTCAAGCCTTATTCAAGAATGGAGAAGCATTTTTAGTGACCATCACTGCCGGCGAAGGAACCGTCAATGGAGACATCAAGATCAAAGACTTTGCGGTGTTCCAAGATTTCAACGACGTATTCATGGCGTTAAAGGAATTACCTCCACCTCAGAGTAATCCTTTCACCATCAATTTGGAACCAGCAGCGAAGCCTATCGCAAAGGCTCCTTACCGAATTGCACCAGCAGAGTTGGCGGAACTCAAGAAGCAGCTTGAAGATTTGATCGGGAAAGGCTTTATTCAACCAAGTTCGTCACCATGGGTAGCTCCAATGCTATTCGTAAAGAAGAAGGACGGGAGTATGAGATTGTGCATCGACTATTGCGGCATCAACAACATCACCATCAAGGATAAATATCCGATGCCCCGAATCGATGAACTTTTGGATCAGCTTAAGGGAGCAAGCTGGTTTTCAAAAATAGATATGGCATCTGGATATCACCAAATTCCCATCGCTGAGGAAGACATCATGAAGACAGCGTTTAGAACCAGATATGGGCAATTTGAGTTCGTCGTAATGCCTTTCGGGCTTACCAACACACCAACAGCCTTTATGTGGTTGATGAATGAGGTTTTCCATGATTATCTCAATAAATTTTTAATCATATTTATCGATGATATTCTGGTTTACTCAAAATCGGAGGAAGAGCATAGGAGGCATTTGACGTTAGTTCTCGAGAGATTGCGGGAGCTGAAACTAGTTGCTAAGTTCAGCAAATGTTCGTTTTGGTAGAGAGAAATTGGATACTGGGTCATCGCATTTCCGAGCAAGGAGTATCATCCGATCCCGAAAAAGTTAGAGCAATCCACGAATGGCCTCGGCCTACCTCTGTGACGGAAGTTTGGAGTTTTCTAGGTTTAGCGGGGTATTATCGGAAATTCGTTCGTTAGTTTTCTTCAATCGCAAAGCCATTGACGAAGCTAACAGGGAAAGGAGTTCTCTTTATTTGGAGTAAAGAAGCGGAAGATGCTATTGCTAGGTTAAAAACTTCTTTGACTTCAGCACCAATCTTGGCGTTGCCAGAATCCAGGAAACCCTATGCGGTGTATACCGATGCGTCGCGAGTTGATTTGGGGTGTGTCTTATTGAAAGAAGGTAAAGTCATCGCTTATGCATCTCATCATTTAAGGAAGCACGAGGAGAACTATCGGACGAACAACTTAAAAATGGCGGCGGTTTTATTTGCATTGCGTATTTGGAGATCCTACCTTTATGGCGAAAGCATAGAAGTATTTACTGACCATCAAAGTCTTAAATACTTATTCATGCAACCGGATTTTAACCTACGACAGCGGAGGTGGATGGAATTCATCGCAGACTACGATCTCAAGATCAAGTATCACCCTGGAAAAGCTAATGTGGTTGCAGATGCACTTAGCCGGCGGAAAACCAAGGCTAGCATTGAAAGGGAGCTCGAAACCTTAACCGAAGAACTCAAGTTGGTAAATTTGGCTGCAATGGAAGAAGAAGCAAATGAGCCGTTAGGTTTACAAGTTGTAAGGCAGGCGGATCTAGTTCTTCGAATCCAAGAAGAGCAACAAAGAGGTAAGAAGATTTTAAAGATCATTGAAGAAGTCAGAAATCGAGATGGACCAAACCAGAGCGGTTTTCATCTAGCCAATGATGGTGCATTACTGCTCAAGGGAAGACCCACTGTACCAGAAATTCAGGGTCTGCGAGAATAAATTTTGGAAGCAGCACATCATTCTTTGCTTAATATCCACCCCGGGAGTTCAAAGATGTACAAAGACGTGAGAAGGTATTATCATTGGCCGGGAATGAAGAAGTCTAGAGCTCGATGGGTAACTCAATGTCCGACTTGTCAGAAGATCAAAGTGGAGCATCAAGTACCTGGTGTTCTACTTCAGAGTCTACCTATTCCTCAGTGGAAATAGGATTCCATATCAATGGATTTTATCACCGGAATGCTGACAGCAAAAGGAAGGGCAAACAACGCAATCTGGGTAATTGTAGACCATATGACTAAGGTGGCGCACCTGATTCCAATAAAAGAGACATATAAGGTGGAAGCTTTGGCCGAGTTATATATCGACCAAATCATTCGCCTTCATGGAGTTCTAGCAGATATTGTGTCAGATCGGGATCCACGATTTACCTCCATCTTCTGGAAAGCATTACAAGAAGCTTTGGCAACGGAGTTGCGTATCAGTACCGCTTATCATCCAGAAACCGATGGTGATGTGAGATGGAGGCGTGATGAGTGATGGAATGAGGCAAGAGGATTGTGGCCGCGAGAGAGAGATGGATGCGTGGGACAAAGCTGCTGGCCGAAGGCACTCTCAGCTTGGTCAGTGGGTGGTCGAGGGTGGTTTAAGAGCTACTGAACCTTAGGAACACTTCAGAAAATCGAGACAGAAAGCAAAAGCCAAGAGATCCACTCTACTAAGGGCAGCCGCGCAGAGAGAGAGAGAGATCGAGAAACCTGTAGGGTTTTTCTTGGTTTAAACTTGCTTAATGTTTCAAAACCAAAAGAATGTTTAAGTAACTACAACTGAAAGCAAATGGGGCAGAAAACAGTGGGCCATCGAAAATGCTAAAAAAACAAGAGAAATAAGACTTAAAACGAGAAAGGAAAGTCTTGGTCGAAAATAGAGAAGAGGCCGGCTTGTTATCTAATGAATGGGCCTCGGATCACCTCGTTAAAAACCTTGTGAAGAAAACCCATTTGGGACAAAGCTTCACAAGGGAAAAAGAGTATGATCTTGATCCCAGAGGCAAACCGGTCAAAGGATCATCTGGCCCGATGCAGAAGATCATGGTCGGTCCGTGCATGCGGAGTATAGGCCAGGGCGTGGTCTGATCAAATGGGCCGCCAGCTTCAGTATGGATCATCCTCCGGGCCAACTGGTTCACGACAGGTTGTCCTTGATCGAGCTGGCCTAGCTGGGTCGTGATGTCTTCTAGGCTTGTCCTCGAGATTAGCTGCTCCATGGCGTTGTTGAATTCAGCCGGTATCTGTCGCTTTCCCGAACGTGTCCTCGACACGTCTCGCATGGTTGGAAACAGGTCAGCTAGCTTCTTGGTCGAGCCTGGTCCGTCTTGCTCATCAAGCTCAGTGTCGGTCGAGCTAATGTCCTCATCATTCCCACCCTCTCGAAGAGGTTCTGGCCTCAGAACAGTATCACCTGCACAATAAGGAGACAAATCATAAACATTGAAACTCGACGATATGCTCATCTCACCTGGGAGTTCCAATTGGTATGTGTTGTCGTTGATCTTCTTCAGGACCCGGAATTGTCCGTCTCCACGTGGGGCAAGCTTGGACTTCCTCTTGTTTTTGAACCGCTCAGGTCGCATGTGAACACAAATCCAGTCGCCTGGCCTAATGTCGACCTCCTTTCTGTGTTTTTCAGCTTGCTTCTTGTACTGCTCCATCCTCTTCTCGATGTTCTCTTTGACCGCCTGGTGCAGCTTGGCGACGGCCTCAGCCTTGCGCTCTCCATCAAGATTGATGAACTCCAATGCTGGCAGTGGCTTCCGGTCAAGTGGCGTATCTGGCTTAAATCCATAAACAACCTCAAAAGGAGACATCTTAGTAGCAGAGTGTTTGGCACCATTATATGCAAACTCAACAAAAGGAATGCAATCCAACCAATGTGACAAATTTTACCAACCGTGGCCCTTAAAAGGGCTGAGAGTGTCCGGTTCACGACCTCGGTCTGCCCTGTAACGCCCCGACCCGGCCTTCCTAGGCCGCGGTCGATACGCTACGGTGGTCAGGCCAAACCCTGGCCTGGACCTCCCTAAATCCCGTCCTAATTAAATTTTTCCTTTAGGACAAGTATTCATCAGATCCTACTATCGAATCCTAGTCATGGATCCTTCATACTTAACATTACGCAGCGGAAATCCCTTACTTAATATTTATATCGTTCTTCTAAAGAACGATCCATCCGTGAACCTCTTAGGAACTTATTTAGTTCCTTAAAACTCTTTCGAGGTTCCTATCCTAATTTAACCATTCTAACAACCTAAGTCTTTCACTCTGATTGTTATGTTCACCTATTTCGTTCTAATAATCCCTTAGATAAACCGAGTACTTGAACTCATACCTTAGACTTTTAGCTCAGCTCGTCCGTTTATCGAACCCTTGGAACATATCCCCCTTGTACCTAGTCATTCAACCAACCATCCCCACATGACTAAGTACAAGTGAGATCTTCGAGTTCCCTCCTTAGTCAGCTCACCGTCCATCTAGAAATCTGCATCTTGATTACTCCAACCGTTGCTCCATTCCCGAGCTCAATACATGCATCCAAAAATACTAACAAGTACTAGAACAATCCTTGGCGAGGATTAGTTAGATAAATCAGCATATTACCATGCCCTTTATACACTCATTAGTTCCCAACATCATATTGTACCATTAAGCCTTAATTCCGTCTACGGTTAACCATGAACCAATCTGGACCGGCCATATCCTTTACCGGATCACAACCGCGACCTGAATCGTTCCACGGCAACCGCCTATGACTCTATCCATGATCGCTAAGCGATCCTATCGCGACCGTCCAGTCGCGTCCATCCCGATCACCCGTACCATCCGCATAACCCGCTAACGCGACCGTATGGTCAATCAACGCATACATGCGTACGTCCGTAAGGATGCTTCCGCGTCCCGCGCACATGTCTGCGAAGACATACCGCGATCCGCGCTTGCGTCCGTACGTCCGACTGACGCGTACCGTGTACCGAGAACCGACGCAACCTTTCGCTCCTACCCTTACGTTCACGACCGTGTATGACTTGATCGCGACTAGCGACTGCTGCCGACCATGCTATCCCACCGATCCATGGCACGACTGTACCGCACGCGACCTAATCCGATCAAGTCTATACCCGTTCTCGGCCACACAAATCTCGCCCCACCGGCCAAAGGCTTATGCGGCCGTATGAACTTAGAGTATGGAAACGCTTATATCCTAACAGTTTGATTTCTATAAATCGATCAGAATGAGTAGAGAGAAGAGAACGCTCGGCCTTAGGAGCATTGATCGCATGGCTAGGCCATGATCAACGATCGGCCGGCCGTGAGTCTCCACGCACCTTGGGGGTCTGGTTGACTTGCCCGGTTCCTTTGAAGCGTTTAGATCCATGGTTCCTGATCCAATTCCTCTCTTGAACCACTAACTTGAACCGCCTGTAATCCTTGTAGAAACCGGTCATGAAAACCTTTCTCGATCTTCCTCTTAAACCTTGCGATTCCTTTTGAATCATGACTGGTCTTTTCCTGTGCTTCCAAGCGTGATAAAGGAGAGAGAGAGAGGTGTGAGAGACGTGTAGAGATGTGTGAGAAACAGCCTCCTTGTTCCTCTTTTGTACCGCCCCTATATCTCTCATGATCCACCAGCCATTCCTCTAGAAGGATTCCGACAAAACCCTTTGATTCATGACCCAAGGCCTCACGGTTTTGATTAAGGATCTCTGGTTATTCTCTGGTATTTCCTTGCATGTCTGGTCATGCCTAGCCTTTCCCTAAAACCGCTAGCAATCCCTCTTGATACACTGCCCTCAAAGTCCTCAGGGATTACCGATAATTCCTTTCTTAAAGTTCAGCCATCCCATCCATTCCTCTCTTAAGCCCTCAGTTTATTGAACGTACCAGGGACTTCCTTATGTGTGTAGATGAGTCTCCAGGCGTGTGTGGATGTCTGGAAACCGCCAATGGTTCCTCTCCCAATCCACCAACAAACTCCTTGTAAAACCGGTACAAAACCCTTTTGTGGATTCCGACTGGTTCCTCCTTCTTTCCCTTCAACCAATTGCGGTTCTTCTTGAATACATTTTGGGAAATTCTCCTCTGGATATTTATGTGTGTGGACATGTTCTAGTCGTGGGTTTTGATCCTCAAAAGAATGCCCCAACTGCCCTAGAATCTGCCGATAATCTTTTGCAGATTCTAGCCCGAAAACCTTGCTCTTTTCCTATGAAGCCTCATCGGTTTTGAGGACTGTTCAGCTCGTTCCAGTTGAACACTCTTGGTTCAGCTCGTTTGAGCTGAACACTTTCTTCCCAGCTTGATTGAGCTCCTTTCTTACTGACTTTAGCCACTTATTGACCTTAGAAAACTCATACTTGACCCCTTAGATGGATGGTTACACGTTTTGGTCCCATGCCCCAATCCCTCGATCCTTCTAGGGTCGGTTCCCGGGATACGGGTGTTACATGCCCATCTATCTGTGGATGATATGTGGTCGATAACAGTAGCTTGGTACCAAGCTTCCTCCATAACGTCCTCCAGAAGTGACCTAGGATGGTCGGATCACGATCTGAGACGATAGTCCAGGGCAGTCCGTGCAATCTGGCCACTTCTTTGAAGAAGAGGTCGGCTGTCGGGGTCGCATTATTCGTCTTAGAAAACGGTATGAAGTGAGCCATCTTTGAAAACCGGTCGACCACAACGAAGATCGCATCCTTGTTCCTGATCTTAGGCAAACCAAGCACAAAATCCATAGAAATATCGACCCATGGTCGGTTAGGTATAGGCAAAGGTAAGTAAAGACCATGAGGATGTGACCTGGACTTGGACTTAAGGCATGTAATGCACTTAAAGCAGAAACGCTCCTTGTCTTGTTTCTGATGTGGCCAATAGAAGTGCTCAACTAGGACACTCAGTGTCTTGTCCACGCCAAAGTGTCCCATCAGTCCTCCTCCATGGGACTCTCGGATCAGAAGCTCCCTCATCGATCCTTTAGGAATGCACAGCCGCTTCCCTTTGAACAGGAATCCGTTATGCAAATAGAAAACTCCCTTCGGTCCTTTGCTACATTCCTGAAAAATTTCACCAAAATCAGGGTCAGTATCATAATCCTCTTTAATAAGTTCAAACCCCAAGACTTTGGCCTCCATGGTGCTGATCAGTGTGTATCTCCTCGACAGTGCATAAGCTACTACGTTCTCCTTTCCCTTCTTGTACTTGATGATGTATGGAAAGGTCTCCACGAACTCAAGCCACTTAGCGTGCCTCCTCTTCAGATTTGTTTGTCCTCTCAGATGCTTGAGCGTCTCGTGGTCGGTGTGAATAACAAACTCCTTGGCCAGCAAGTAATGCTGCCAAGTCTACAAGGATCTAACCAATGCATACAGCTCCTTGTCATAGGTAGGATAGTTGAGTGTGGCTCCACTCAACTTCTCGCTGAAGTAGGCGACCGGTCGCCCACCTTGCGTCAGGACAGCTCCAATCCCTAAACCTGAAGCATCACACTCAATCTCAAACATCTTATCAAAATTAGCCAAAACCAAAATAGGAGCATGGGTTAACAAATCCTTGAGTTTCTGAAATGTGGTCTCCTGCGACTGGCCCCATTTGAACGGGACGTCCTTCTTGATCACGGCTGTAAGTGGGGCGGCCACAAGGCTAAAATCCTTCACAACCCGTCTATAGAAGCTGGCCAAACCGTGGAAGCTCCTAACATGACCGATCGTGGTCGGGGTCGGCCATTCCTAAAATGCTTTGATCTTTTCTTGATCAACCTGTAAGCCCTGCAAACTCACAACAAAACCTAAAAAGACAAGCTTATCAGTGCAGAAGGTGCACTTCTTGAGGTTCGCGTAAAGACCCTCCTGTCGAAGAGTATCTATCACTTGCTCAAGGTTCACCAGATGGTCAGCAAAACATTGACTATAAATCAAAATATCGTCGAAGTAAACAACAACGAACTTACTGATGTAGGCCCTTAAGACCTGGTTCATGAGGCGCATGAACGTACTAGGTGCGTTTGTAAGGCCGAACGGCATGACCAGCCACTCATACAGGCCTTGCTTGGTCTTGAAGGCCGTTTTCCATTCGTCGCCTTCCTTCATTCGGACCTGGTGGTATCCACTACGTAGATCGATCTTAGAGAACACGGACGCTCCATGCAGCTCGTCTAACATGCCGCCCAGTCGGGGTATAGGATGCCGGTACTTGATGGTGATATTGTTGATGGCCCGACAGTCGACGCACATCCTCCAAGATCCGTCTTTCTTAGGAACCAACAAGACTGGTACCGCACACGGACTGAGGCTCTCGCGAATGTAACCCTTGGACATGAGGTCCTGCACTTGTTTCTCCAGTTCTTTGGACTCGGTCGGATTCATCCGGTATGCATGCCGGTTGGACAGAGCCGCTCCTGGCACGAGATCGATCTGATGCTCAATGCCTCGTATGGGTGGTAGGCCGGCTGGTATCTCGTCCGGAAAGACATCCTTAAACCTGTCCAACAAAGAAACAACTTCCCGGGGCAGCTCAACATCGTTTGAACACGAATGTAAAGCCTCCCTAAAGATCATTAGCAGCACCGGCGTGTTCTGAACAATAGCTCTAGAAACAGAATGAGTAGAAGTAATAAGATTGGTCTTACGGTTCTTCTTATCCTTGGCAAGGTGTAGTTGCATCTCATGCACTTCCTGCGGTGTAAGAGGCGCGAGCTGGTACTTTCGCTTGTCGTGCATGAACGAGTAATGATTGGTCCGCCTGCCATGGTCAGCCAAGCAATAAGTGTCCAACCTGCATAGGAACAACGTCGCATACTACCTGATCGTGATATTGCTCAATGCTGAAAGGTACGGTTACATGATCTGCGATCCGGATCTCCGTGTCATCGTTCAGCCACCGAAGTCAGTACGGTCGCGGGTGCTTAGTCACTTGCAGGCCGAGCTTATCTGACAAGGCCTATCCCGGCCATAGGGCCGGGACGGATTGCCACTATCGAACCCAGTCCGAAAATACGTCCTTGTTAAAATTTTCCTTTAAGATTAAGTATTCCTCGGATCTTTCTATTCACTTCTAGTCTTAGATCCTTCATATTTAATACTACGCAGCGGAAATCTTTACTTAACATTTACATCGTTCTTCTAAAGAACGATCCGTTCAAGAACCTCTTATGATCTTATTTAGTTCCCTTTAAAACTCTTTCGAGGTTCCGTTCTTATCTATCCATTCTAACAACCTAAGTCTTTTACTTAGATCATTTCATTCTCCTATTCAGCTCTAACCATTCTTTAGAACAATAGAGAGTACTCGAAACGTGTACCTTAACCTTTGGTGGATCCGATGTGAAGCTAACTCCGCGTTCAGCTTAACACGTCCGTTCATCGAACTCATGGAACACGCCCCCTTTGTACTTAGTCATTCAACCTGAAACACCCCGACCCGGCCTTCCTAGGCCGCGGTCGATGCGTTCCAGTGGTCAGGCCGAACCCTGGCCTGAACCTCCCGAAAATCCGTCCTATTTAAAATTTTCCCTTAGGAACAAGTATTTCTCGGATCCTTCTATTGACTTCTAGTCTTAGATCCTTCATACTTATTAATTACGCAGCGGAAATCCAATTTAAACTTTATATCGTTCTTCTAAAGAACGATTCATCCAAGAACCTCTTATAACTTTACTTAGTTTTCTCAAAACTATTTCGAGGTTCCAATTCCCTTTTAACCATTCTAACAACCTAAGTCTTGCTTAGATTCTTCCGTTCAACCTATTCCGATCTAACCAATCCTTAGATCTCTCGAGTAATTGAACTCGTACCTTAGCCTTTTAGTGAAGCCGGTGTGAAGCTAACTCGACGTCCAGCTCAGCTCCTTTATTCGTCCAACTCCTAGAACATACCTCCCTTGTACCAAGTCACTCAACCAACCATCCCCACATGACTAGGCGCAAGAGAGGTCTTCTAGTTCCTTCCTTTGACCACCATTTGATCTCGCTCGTTACTTTGCTCGATTCTCATTATCATTCGCCGTCTTGTCTTAACCACGTTTTCTTCCTGCATTATGACTCTCAGACCGATCCAAGTCCTTAGGTACGATCGCTTCATTGATCGCCCTTAATGTCGCCGAGTCATAACGATCAGACCATGGTTGGACTGATTTCCTATCATTTCCACGGATGGCCTGATCCGCGGTTTATACCGTCGGCCGCAACCCAGTTCCTCCGACTGTTCGATCACTCCGCACGCGTTTCTACCACGCGATCATCCCGACTCTATCCGCGGTCCAACCCAATGTCATCCCGCTATCTCGTACTTGACCGTGGTTGATCTTCCAGATCAATCCAAACGGGTTATTGGACATGAATCCGTCAAGTATATGATCCCGTCAAATGTCTTGACCTTACGCGATCATTCGGGTCGTATCGAGTGTCTCTCGGTCGTACCGTGATTGTCAGTCCATTAGCGCAAAGGCTTGACGCAACGAGAATGCGGTAGTATCGCCAAGCGTACTCGGCAATACTCGCGTTTCCTGTTCGTCAGGCCATCCGCGTCCTGCCGCAATCGCTGTCCAACCGGACTGGCTGCACTAACTGATCGTACGCGATCTTTGAACCGTTGCGTCAGTCCGCGAAGAGACGCGACCTTTCGCGAAGAGTCACGACCGCCCGTGAACAGTCGTGACCATCCGCTTGGATCGCGATCAGTCTGCCGCGACCATCCTGCCACGATCATCCTGTCGCGATCGTTCTGCCGCTGTCGCGATCAGTCTTACCGCGATCGCTATCCATACCAAACTGATTGCACGTTCCGATCATTCCCGATCCTTGAACCGTAGCGTCAGTCCGCGTATAGACGCGTTCATCTGCGATCGAGTAGGCCGAGTCAGTTTACTTCTCGGACATGCCGCGATCGTTAAAGACTTATCGAGCAATCGCTCGGCATCCCACGCCTGCTAAGCCTGGCCGATTACCGCTCAGTCCATACACGATCGTCGTCCTGCGTCAGCCCAGTCGCGCGAACCATCCTGATAAGCGCGATCGTCGTAGAGTTGCGACCGTTCATGAGCAGACGCGTCTTTACCGCGAACGGTTACGTCTGTCCGAACAGGCGTGACTTACCGCGACGCACTACCGGCAGTTACGCGACTCGGTCATCTCGACAGTGCGTGCATCCGCATGGGGGATCGACGTGTGCCGTGATGCGCATCAAAACTTCCCGTCCGTCCATAGCGCAAGTCCGTGAGCCGATAAGCGCATGACCAACGTGCATCCGTAAGGATCCCACACATGTCCGCCTATCGTCACGATGCTGCGACCGTGGGTGATCCGCGGTCGACAAGGAATGTCCGCAAGGACTCCGCTTACGTCCCGCTATCAACCCGCGGTCTTGCGCCTGTCCGTCGCGAAGGGTCGCGACTGTACATCGCGAAAGGTTGCGATGGTTCCATGAACGGTTACCATCCAACTGGACCGCGATGTATGGCCAGCGACTTGCCCATGTCGCGATATCTTCTTCCGATGAACCGCGACTGACCGGTCTCTTCCCAACTGTTCGCGCGCGGCCCTTGCTATCTGAGAATATGATCCGGCCATCATTTCACTGATGCGCCGTCCGACCAATTGATCCGGCCATGTCTCCTCAACATGCCGTCCGATCATCCCAGATTGCAAGTCACGACCTTAACGCGGCCAATCCGTTCATCGGCCTGAATCATTGCGATCATGGCCTTCGGCCGATCGCGTTTGCACCACAGAGCCGACCTTACAACCGTCAAGCCTAAGCCGACATTCCCACTTGTATCCCGCCCACTTCCCAGAAATGTAGAAGAGAAAGATTGTATCCGACCATGACTCAACCGGCCACCGGCCCAATGACTTGGTCGTGGCCGAGAAAGGAAGGCACGGATTATAACTTAGATGAAGTAGCGGTTTTTTCCCTGATTCTTAGCCGTGGTAGAAGCCATTGCTCCTCTTTGTTCACGCCTTGAACCACCAACAAATCCGCCTCTTGATCCTCTTCTCACCGGCCACTTTCTTCAGCGGCCGGCCTCTCTTTCTCTCCCTTTTCTCTCGGATTTTGTGGCTTTGCCTTAGGGAAAATTCTGGGCTTTGCCCCAGCGAATGTTCATCCTGTCGCGATCGTTCCACCGTGATCAGTCTGACGCGATCACTCTACCGCGATCAGACTGCCGCGATCACGTAACCACTTGACGTGACGAGAAATAGGCTGCGCTGACGAGCGTACTCGGCAGCGTTCGCGCGTCTCGTTCGTCAGTCCGTACGCTCCATGCCGCGATCGTCCTGCCGCGATCGTGAACAATCGACCCACAGCCACCATGTATCAACCGCGAGCGTAGCGAACAGCCTTGCGGACGCACGCGACCATCCTGGGGACGCGCTTAACCGTCCTGCGGTTGTTGCGCACGTCCTGCGGATACGCGCTGTCGTCCCGAGACGTCCTGCCGATCGCCCGACGGTTGGTTACGTCAGACCGTGGACAGACGCGACCTTTCGCGTACAGACGCGACTACCCGCGAACAGTCACGACTATGCATTGGGCCGTGTACAGTCTGCCGCGATCCTTCTACCGCGTCCGACTAGTTCAACGATCCGTCCATCCTGCCGCGTTGCGTCCGATCCGAGTTGTTACGTCCGACTGACGCAGTGGACTGACCGCGATGGGTTTGCCGGGCTATTCACGTCCGCCCCCACAGACGCATTTCTACCCGCGCTTAACCATCCGGCCCTTTCCGACCGTGCGCCCAATCGACCCGCACTTTCCCGTCAACCGGTTCACAATCTTGGCCCACGGCCGATCGAGATCTGTTGGGAAAGCCACGCCGAATCTTAAGCCGATTATGGCCTAACATCCGGTCTACTTCCAGACTAGAGATGAAGAGAATAGCGTACGCGTCAGCCCGTTTGATCCAACCGTCGGCCGAGCGGTTCACCGCGGCCGCGGTTGATCCTTCAGGCCAATCACGCACTTGGATGCGGTTGTGGTCTTGCCGTGAGTTTCTGATGCATCTCTGGCCATCTTAACCCTTTCCCTCTCGCCTTAACCACCACCAAATCCAATCTTATATTCACCGGCCTTCTCTCTAGAATCCGGTCTCTCTCTCTCTAGAACTCTCGCAAATTCAGGCTTGTGCCTTTGAGAGAATTTCTGGATGTTTTCCCTCCCCATGCGCGTGCCCAAATTGGCCAAGGAATGTCCTATTTATAGGCTTCCTTGGCGCCAACTTCCCCCAAGCGAATGGCCATGAGTTGTTGGCCGAAAAGTCACAACTTCTCTTGGTGACCATTCGCTGGTAACCGCCTGGTCAGCTAGTGTCACTAGCTGACCCAACACTTGATCACTCAAGCTAGCTGGGTTGAGCTGGTTGCCAGCTGACCTAGCTGACCAGCTGGACTATCCAGCTCGTTTCAGCTGAACACTCTTGATTCAGCTTGGCTAAGCTCATTTCCCACCGAACTTAGCTCTTTTTAGGTCATGGAACACTTCATTGATCTTCTTTGATCACGTGTTCGGTCTTATGGTTCCATAACAGCCCAAACGATTAGGGTGGGGTTTGTATCCCGGTTTGGGGATGTTACACAACCAACCATCCCCACATGACCGTGTACAAAAGAGGTCTTCTAACTCCTTTCTTTGGCCACCATCTAATCTCGCTTGTTACTTTTCTCGTTTTCCGTCATCATTCGCCGTCTCGATTTATCCACGTTTTATTCCCTGCATCTTGACTTTTAGACCGACTCAAGTCCTTAGGAAGATCAGCTCGCATCCGGATGTTGACTCGGGTCGAGTCAAGTCCTGATTCCTTCACTGATTTCCTTTAGTATCGTCGAACATTGCGTTCGGTACAAGGTTGGAAGGACTCCCTCATTCACTTCCGTAGACGGTCTGATCCATGGTTCGTACCGTCGGCCGTCGACCCAGTTCCTCTGAATGTTTGATCGGTCCGTACGCGTTTCGACCATGCGATTCTCTCGATCCTGTCCACGGTCCAACTCATGCCGTCCCGCTAGTCCAATTTTGTCCGGGGTTGATCCATCCGATCAGTACCACGGCTTAAAGGACATAAACCCGTCTAATCGACCAAGTTACATAACCGGCTATGCATAACGAACCGGCCATGTTCCCGTCTGGTTCATGTACCGCGATCGCATGCAAGATAGCCTTCCCACGCTGCATGATCCTTCACGAACGCTTGGCGTGGTACCGAGTGTCACTCGGTCGTACCGCGTTCGTTAGAACGTCCTGCATACTGCGATCGTCGTCCAACCGGACTGGCCGCACGTTCTGATCGTACGCGATCTTTGAACCGTTGCGTCAGTCCGCGAAGAGACGCGACCTTTCGCGAAGAGTCACAACCGCCCGTAAACAGTCGCGACCATCCGCTTGGATCGCGATCAGTCTGCCACGACCATCCTGACGCGATCATCCTGTCGCGATCGTTCTGCCGCTGTCGCGCTCAGTTTTACCGCGATCGCTATCCATACCGAACTGATCGCACGTTCCAATCATTCCCGATCCTTGAACCGTAGCGTCAGTCCGCGTATAGACGCGTTCATCCGCGATCGTTTAGGCCAAGCGGGTTGTGCCGGATGTGCCGCGATCGAGGAAGTCCTTACCGAGCATCGCTCGGCTTTCCGCGATCGTCAGCCTGGCCGGTACCGCTCAGTCCATGCGCGCGATCGCTCCACCGCGTCAGTCTGCCGCGCGATCGCTATACCGCGTCGGTACAGTCGCGCGATCGCTATACTTTGCCAGTACAGTCGTGCGATCGTTGTACCGCGTCAGTATGGTCGTGCGATCATTACGCCGCGTCAGTCCAGTCGCGCGAACCGCTTAAGCGTAAGCGCGCGTCGTATGGTTACATCTATTCGCGAACGGATGCGTCTTACCGCGAACGGTTACGTCAGTCCGCGAACAGGCGCGATTTACCGCACGCTCCGTAGGCAGTTACGCGACTCGGCCTTCTCGACCGTGGTGGTCTTCGCGTCACGCCCATCGTCCGACTTCACGTCACAACCCGGATTCTTTCCCGATCCGTTTCACGCACTCAATCCTTGCGTCAGTCCGTTAAACCGCGCATGGCCACTTGCGCGGGTTAACCCGCGACTAACCAACTTCGCGGTTAACAAACTTGACCATGGCCGTTTGTGTTTCCTCCAAGGAAACTAACCCGATCTCGGCCATTTCCTTAGTCTAACAACCGGTTCTAATTCAGAAAGGAAGAAGAGAAAGACGCTTCTATTTGGTTCCTCCGATCAACCGCCGACCAAGCGACTGAGCCGCGGTCGCGGTTCATTCCTTAGGACTGATCATTCACCTTGGAAATGGTGGTTGGTTGCCGTGATCCTTGGCTATTTCCCAGCCATGATAGACGATCTTAATCGCCTGCAACAACCATCATACGCCCTATGATCGCCGGTCATTTCCATGAAGTTTCCCGGCCAAAATCTCACTCTCTTATTCTCGGTTTTCATGGCCTGCGCCTTAGAGAGTTTCTGGGCTTTTTCCCCAGGAATGTTGTGTGCGAAAATGGGCATTTGGGGGTCTATTTATAGCCCTCAAAATCGCCCCATAACTGCCCAAGGAGAAGAGTTGCAAGTGTTGGCCGAATGGGTGCAACCTTCCATGGTGCCCATTCCCCACGGTGTCCCTTGGTCAGCTAGTGTCACTAGCTGATCAGCTGACCCAACACTTGAACACTCGAGCTAGCTGAGTTGAGCTGATTGCCACCTGACCTAGCTGACCAGCTGGACTGTTCAGCTCGTTTCAGCTGAACACTCTTGGTTCAGCTCGTCTCCTCTTTGCTAAGATGCCGTTGAGCTGAGCTTAGCTTCTTTTCTAGGCAACGAAACCCTTCTCTTAGTCCATTAGACTCTTGTCCATGTTCCGGTCCGTTCCTTTTCCCCCAAATGTCTAGGGTAGGGTTAGTATCCCGGTTTGCGGGTACTACAAGTCTACCCCCCTTAAAAGGGATTCGTCCTCGAATCCGAATCAAGGTGGTTTTCCGATCTTAGTAAATCTCTTACTAGATCATAATCAGGTCTTTTGTTCCTCGTAGGACTCGACCTCAGGCCTTTGTTCTCTCCAGGACTCGACCTCGGTTAAGGTCCTTACGCATTCCAAATGCAAGCAACCTAACCCTTTTCCCCAAACGTAATTCCCAGAATACATTCGAGGAAGTGGGGTTCAGTGACTGACCAACAATTGCACTAAAGGACTCGGCCCCGCCAATGTCCCTAACCAGTTCGTAAACCCGTGGCGTCTTCGGTTAGCGCTTAGCCTTTACCATTCGACGTTCACTCCCACGTTTTACTTCTGATTACTGCTTTTTTACAATGGAAGCAAATCAGTGGTCTTTCATTGTCACCTTCCTTCCCCTATCTTGCAAACAGCTTTAGGCTCCTGTGTCCCCGCCGTTTCACTTCGCACATACCTTACTTGCTTTCTACACTTCCAAAGTGCGCTTCCATTGTTTCTGCAAGTGGTACTTTTCGGTGCGGTTTCTAGAGGATTGGTTGTCAGCCCCAACTGATTCCATTTCCCCTTTAAGTCCTTCCCGGGTTGGCAAAACACTTTGTCTTTTGAGCCAACGCGGTTCTCCTCCAGGTCCCTCCCGGTTAGGCCAACCGCCCTCCGGTTCACCCCCAGGTCCCTCCCGGTTCGGCCAACCACTTCCCTTGATTGCGCCTTCTTGTTCACCCCCACACCGTCTTGCGACCTTGATCCAAATCCGGGAACTAATCTTCCAACCGATCCCATACTCGGCTGGAATATACGACCTTCCAACTGATCCCATACTCAGCTGAAAAGTACTTCCCATTGGACTTGTTCTCAAAGTCTGCCCAAGACTAGTGTGTCCTTGGTGCACTTGTCTCTGCAAGTCACCAATTACGAGAGCATCGTCCTAGAAAATAACTCCGCTCTGATACCAACTTGACAAGGCCTATCCCGGCCATAGGGCCGGGACGGATTGCCACTATCGAACCCAGTCCGAAAATACGTCCTTGTTAAAATTTTCCTTTAAGATTAAGTATTCCTCGGATCTTTCTATTCACTTCTAGTCTTAGATCCTTCATACTTAATACTACGCAGCGGAAATCTTTACTTAACATTTACATCGTTCTTCTAAAGAACGATCCGTTCAAGAACCTCTTATGATCTTATTTAGTTCCCTTTAAAACTCTTTCGAGGTTCCGTTCTTATCTATCCATTCTAACAACCTAAGTCTTTTACTTAGATCATTTCATTCTCCTATTCAGCTCTAACCATTCTTTAGAACAATAGAGAGTACTCGAAACGTGTACCTTAACCTTTGGTGGATCCGATGTGAAGCTAACTCCGCGTTCAGCTTAACACGTCCGTTCATCGAACTCATGGAACACGCCCCCTTTGTACTTAGTCATTCAACCAACCATCCCCACATGACCATGTACAAAAGAGGTCTTCTAACTCATTTCTTTGGCCACCATCTAATCTCGCTTGTTACTTTTCTCGTTTTCTGTCATCATTCGCCGTCTCGACTTATCCACGTTTTATTCCCTGTATCTTGACTTTTAGACCGACTCAAGTCCTTAGGAAGATCAGCTCGCATCCGGATGTTGACTCGGGTCGAGTCAAGTCCTGATTCTTTCACTGATTTCCTTTAGTATCGTCGAACATTGCGTTCGGTACAAGGTTGGAAGGACTCCCTCGTTCACTTCCGTAGACGGTCTGATCCATGGTTCGTACCGTCGGCCGTCGACCCAGTTCCTCTGACTGTTCGATCGGTCCGTACGCGTTTCGGCCATGCGATTCTCTCGATCCTGTCCACGGTCCAACTCATGCCGTCCCGCTAGTCCAATTTTGTCCGGGGTTGATCCATCCGATCAGTACCACGGCTTACAGGACATAAACCCGTCTAATCGACCAAGTTACATAACCGGCTATGCATAACGAACCGGCCATGTTCCCGTCTGGTTCATGTACCGCGATCGCATGCAAGATAGCCTTCCCACGCTGCATGATCGTTCACGAACGCTTGCCGTGGTACCGAGTGTCACTCGGTCGTACCACGTTCATTAGAACGTCCTGCATACCGCGATCGTCGTCCAACCGGACTGGCCGCACGTTCTGATCGTACGCGATCTTTGAACTGTTGCGTCAGTCCGCGAAGAGACGCGACCTTTCGCGAAGAGTCACAACCGCCCGTGAACAGTCGCGACCATCCGCTTGGATCGCGATCAGTCTGCCGCGACCATCCTGACGCGATCATCCTGTAGCGATCGTTCTGCCACTGTCGCGCTCAGTCTTACCGCGATCCCTATCCATACCGAACTGATCGCACGTTCCGATCATTCCCGATCCTTGAACCGTAGCGTCAGTCCGCGTATAGACGCGTTCATCCGCGATCGTTTAGGCCAAGCGGGTTGTGCCGGACGTGCCGCGATCGAGGAAGTCCTTACCGAGCATCGCTCGGCTTTCCGCGATCATCAGCCTGGCCGGTACCGCTCAGTCCATGCGCGCGATCGCTCCACCGCGTCAGTCTTCCGCGCGATCGCTATACCACGTCGGTACATTCGCGTGGTCGCTATACTTTGCCAGTACAGTCGCGCGATCGTTGTATCGCGTCTGTATGGTCGTGCGATCATTACGCCGCGTCAGTCCAGTCGCGCGAACCGCTTAAGCGTAAGCGCGCGTCGTATGGTTGCGTCTATTCGCGAACGGATGCGTCTTACCGCGAACGGTTATGTCAGTCCGCGAACAGGCGCGACTTACCGCACGCTCCGTAGGCAGTTACGCGACTCGGCCTTCTCGGCTGTGGTGGTCTTCGTGTCACGCCCATCGTCCGACTTCACGTCACAACCCGGATTCTTTCCCGATCCGTTTCACGCACTCAATCCTTGCGTCAGTCCGTTAAACCGCGCATGGCCACTTGCGCGGGTTAACCCGCGACTAACCAACTTCGCGGTTAACAAACTTGACCATGGCCGTTTGTGTTTCCTCCAAGGAAACTAACCCGATCTCGGCCATTTCCTTAGTCTAACGACCGGTTCTAATTCAGAAAGGAAGAAGAGAAAGACGCTTCTATTTGGTTCCTCCGATCAACTGCCGACCAAGCGACTGAGCCGCGGTCGCGGTTCATTCCTTAGGACCGATCATTCACCTTGGAAATGGTGGTTGGTTGCCGTGATCCTTGGCTATTTCCCAGCCATGATAGACGATCTTAATCGCCTGCAACAACCATCATACGCCCTATGATCGCCGGTCATTTCCATGAAGTTTCCCGGCCAAAATCTCACTCTCTTATTCTCGGTTTTCATGGCCTGCGCCTTAGAGAGTTTCTGGGCTTTTTCCCCAGGAATGTTGTGTGCGAAAATGGGCATTTGGGGTCTATTTATAGCCCTCAAAATCGCCCCATAACTGCCCAAGGAGAAGAGTTGCAAGTGTTGGCCGAATGGGTGCAACCTTCCATGGTGCCCATTCCCCACGGTGTCCCTTGGTCAGCTAGTGTCACTAGCTGATCAGCTGACCCAACACTTGAACACTCAAGCTAGCTGAGTTGAGCTGATTGCCAGCTGACCTAGCTGACCGGCTGGACTGTTCAGCTTGTTTCAGCTGAACACTCTTGGTTCAGCTCGTCTCCTCTTTGCTAAGCTGCCGTTGAGCTGAGCTTAGCTTCTTTTCTTGGAAACGGAACCCTTCTCTTAGTCCATTAGACTCTTGTCCATGTTCCGGTCCGTTCCTTTTCCCCCAAATGTCTAGGGTAGGGTTAGTATCCCGGTTTGTGGGTACTACATTATCAACCATGTTCCTGCTGGCCACGTTAGTACAGGACCCACCATCAATAATAAGACTACATACCTTGCTGTTCACAGTACAGCGAGTGTGGAAGATGTTCCCGCGTTGAACCGTCTCGGGATCAACAAGTGCACTAAGAGCTCTCCTGATCACCAATAGCTCTCCAGAGTCAGGATACTCTATGGGCGTCCCTGCGTCAAGTTCCTCCATGTCTTCATCCTCCTGTTCATCCTGAGACTTGTACTCATCGGCTTCGTTCAAGATCATGATCCTTCGGTTCGGACAGTCTCGAGCCATTTTTCCTTTACTCTGACACTTAAAACATGTGATATCTCTAGAACGGGACGTACTAGTGAACTTACTTGGGTCTGGTCGGTTGGGCTTAGACGTCTCAATGGTCGGATTCTTGAACCTGGACTCGACCTCAACCGACTTACCTTTGTCAATGGGCCGAGGAGTTGGCGCGGTCCAAGGCATGCTGGTCCTAGGCCAGGTTGTGGTCGCTGACTTCCGTTTGTTGTGATGCTCAACCTGTATACATAAATGCAACAATTCGAGCATATCGTGATAAGGTTGAATCTCTACCTTTCGAGCGATCCTCTCATTCTGTCCATCCACGAACTGGGGCATCAGGGTCTCTTCGGAGTCGTCCAGCTCAAGTCTATTCCGCAATTGCTCGAACTGTTCGAAATATTCTTCGACCGTCTTAGTTCCCTGCATCTACTTACGAAAACGTTTCTGTAAATCTCTGTGGAAATGGGTAGGAACATACCTGCGCCTTAGCTGGAACTTCATGTCAGTCCACGTAGCGATCGGTTCGTACCGATGGCGCCTTCGTTCTGCAGCGTCTCGATCCCACCATGACAAGGCATGTCCTGTGAACTGGGCCCTGCTAATGATATCTTCCTGCCCTCGGGATATCCATAGTGGTCAAAGATATGCTCCATCCTCCGCTCCCAGTCTAGATATGCCTCTGGGTCCACTTTTCCTGCAAAAGTAGGAGGCTTTAGCTTGATATCATTAGGAAATGGACGTTGTACCTCTTGTTCTCGTATGCGTCCACGGTGATTAGGATCACACTGGTATGGTGGTCGCGGTCCGTGGCGTCCGTCCTCAAGCTCATCCGTGTCGTCGTCCGTATCGTCCAGTCGGACGTCCTGGAAGCGTCCGGGTCGCTCAACTCGTCTGTGGTGCTGTCCTGGCCGGCGATGCTGATCAAACCGAGGTGGTTGTACCTCTGGTCTGTACGGATACTCTCCTGGCCGAGGCTGGTGAGCTCCAGGCCGAGGCTGCTGATCATCCGGTCGCGGCCGCTGATCAACGGGACGCTCTAACCGGTCAAGCCGAGCTCCAAGCGTTTGGCCGATCGCTTGGATCGCGGCCATTAAGTGCTCAAGGTCAGCTGGTCCGGCTTGTGGGTTGGGCTGTTCTTGGGCCATTCGTCCTGCACACTTGACAAACAAATCAAACGCACCAAAGAAGAGAAACGGAAAGAACTAAAGAAAAAGGAAACAAGTGCAACCAACTCGGAAAAAGGAAAAAACAAGGCAAGGTCGAAATACTTTTTTTTTTACTAATAAACCGAAAGCAATTACTAAACCAAAACAGGAAAGGGAAAATGCAATTAATTCAGATCAATAACCAAGCAACCAAACCGCAATTCAATCCGCAAAGGGGAAAACCCTAAACTAGTCGCGGGCGGCCCTAACCGAAACAAACTAGCAGCCGAGTTCCTAGTCTACTTCCTCTTGCTAATAGAACACAATGCAACAGAGCCAAAATAATAATTAGCAACAGAATTATAAGAAGCATAGAACAAGAAGTCGGAACAGGGGATTACAGCCCTAAGCACATGAAGGGAATGTTTAGAGTTAATCCAGATTCAATTCTCAGATTCAACAGTCCTAAACATGCAGATCTAGGTTCTCTTGAATAGAAACTTAATGGATCTCACCTGTTACCTTTTTGTGCAGCGGAATATGAAGAACAGGTCAGAGATCAGCAGAGCCACCAAGTGATAACTCCTCCAGAGGTTCACACACGCACACCAAGCAGGAAGAAGGCTGCTAGACCAAGAGTGAGGAGGCGCAGGGAGAGAGAGAGAAATCGCAGAGGGGCTAGGGTTAATTGGGATTCAGACTTAAGTTTTAATTATAAAACTTGTCTATTTCCTTTTGGGCTTTTGGGCCCAAATACCAATCTGATTAAATCCCTTGGATTTAATCAGACCCATTAATCTCTCTCTAAGTACGACAAATGCCTGGCACTTTTACCGTACTTCTGCTAAGCCGTTCCTACACATTTTCCTGTTAGCTTAGGCGTGTGACCCATATGGGATCATATAATAAAGGCAATAAGTCCAAGACTTATAGATCATGAGCGGACTCTAGCAAGCCATCATGACCCCCAGTATTATATGACTTATGTCTGATCATTGACATACTCTTACTTTCTAGAGACAGTACCGAGATTACTGGACACAATTCCAACAATCTCCCACTTGTACTGGAGTCTCTGTATTCATAATCCTTTTGTCTCAATATCTCGATTAGTCATAAGGCAAGATGAGTGTCATCCTTATAAAGCCTAATCTTGTTCATCGGACTCTGATTTGATACTGACAATCCAAACGACTCGGGAAAGTCCGTTTGAGCATGGCCATGCATTTTCCAGTATTCAAATCTCCGATTGGCCTAGAGATATTCACTCCATTTATATTGGAGGGACAAATTCCGTCTTGTTCCATCACTGTAAACTACTCATTTCATGATGTACCCAAACAAGGTCCTTATAACTATCGCAGGACGATAGCGTTAGACAATGATCAAAGTGCATCAGTCCATGTGCAGTCACATGCATGCGAACTCAGGTCTAAGGACTATACTCTATAGTCGTAGCGAGAATCTCTTATGACACATATATAAATATCCTGAAGAGTTCTCTTAAGCGGGTCATGTCCGGTCGTATGTTCCCAACATACACCTATGTACTGACTTTGATGCCGAGCATCTATGACACACTGAGACTTTGTCATAAGTCACATACCAATCTAGTCTTACACGGTTGTTGGTGTTCCAATTTCAACAACCTTCGACTAGGGACAGGATGATATAAGCCATCTATCAAATATAGGGTCTCATGATCAAGCTAAATGACTTTGATGACTCAAGATCAAGTCACTTACTTCGATGACCTATAAAATGGTTCATATCATTTTGGAACGATTATTTCATCACAGTTAAAATAATCTTGAAATAATAATTTCATTAAACATAAGAAAATGTTTTACAAGAACATATTAATAACTAAATAAAGCCCTCAAACTCCCACTCAAATTTAGATTACATTTCAATGTCTCTAATCCCTACAGCTTCAGTCAGGAACTCGAGCTTAGGTCTTGGGAGTGGCTTTGTCAATGGATCAGCGACGTTATCATCTGTCTGAACTCGACTGATCTTGACTTCCTTTCTATTTATGATGTCACGTATCAAGTGAAATCTTCTTAGAACATGCTTGGATTTCTGATGTGATCTTGGTTCCTTTGCCTGAGCAATAGCACCATTGTTATCACAAAACAGTGCCAGAGGCTCAGCCGCATTTGGTATCACACCTAGTTCAATAATGAACTTTCGTATCCAAACAGCTTCCTTCGCTGCTTCTGAGGCGGCGATATATTCAGCTTCTGTAGTGGAATCAGCAACGGTGTCTTGCTTGGAGCTTCTCCAACTGATTGCACCGCCATTCAGACAAAAGATATAACCGGACTGTGACCGGAAATCATCTTGGTCTGTCTGGAAACTTGCGTCCGTGAATCCACTGACTTTAAGCACATCACTTCCACCGTACACCAAGAACTTATCCTTAGTATGTCTTAGATACTTCAAGATATTCTTTACGGCAATCCAGTGGCTTTCACCTGGATTTGACTGGTATCTACTCGTCATGCTCAATGCATAAGCTACATCAGGACGAGTACAGATCATGGCATACATGACAGATCCTATTGCAGATGCATAAGGAATATTCTTCATGCGCTCAAGCTCAGCAGCCGTCGTAGGGCTCTGCTTCTTGCTTAGCGTTGTGCCATGTACCATTGGCGTGAAGCCCTTCTTGGAATCTTTCATGCTGAATCTTTGTAGGACTTTGTCAATGTATGAATCTTGACACAAGCCTATCAGCCTTCTAGATCTATCCCGGTAGATCCTGATTCCAAGAACGTATGCGGCTTCACCCATGTCTTTCATGGAAAAACAACTTCCAAGCCAGTCCTTTACCGACTTTAGCATTGGAACGTCGTTTCCGAGAAGCAGTATGTCATCGACATACAGAATAAGAAATACTATCTTGCTCCCACTAGTTTTCTTATACACGCATTGTTCTTCTTCGTTTCTGATGAAGTCAAATTGCTTGATCGCTTCATCAAAACGAAGATTCCAGCTCCTCGATGCTTGCTTCAATCCATAAATGGATTTATGAAGCTTGCATACTTTCCCAGCATTCTTTGGATCTATGTAACCGTCAGGTTGCGTCATATACACATCCTCTTCCAGAATTCCATTCAGGAAGGCGGTTTTCACGTCCATCTGCCAAATTTCATAATCATGAAAAGCTGCAGTTGCTAGTAGAATCCGAATAGATTTCATCATAGCCACTGGTGAATAGGTTTCATCGTAATCCACACCGTGAACTTGTCTGAAACCTTTTGCCACCAACCTGGCTTTATAAATCTGGACATTTCCATCCACGTCAATCTTCTTCTTGAAGATCCATTTGCACTCGATGGCTTTTACACCAGCGGGTAAGTCAACCAACGAAAACACTAGGTTGACCGACATGGAGTCCATTTCGGAATCAGTGGCTTTACGCCACTTAGAGGAATCTGGGCCCATCATGGCTTGATTGAAGTTCGATGGTTCATCACCATCAATGATCAGAAGATCATGACAGTTAGTCACGAGGAATCCTTGATATCTCTCGGGTTCGTGACGGATCCTCCCGGATCTTCGAACTTCAGGTACCACAGGTTCAGGCTCTACAATTTCTTGTAGGTCCTCCTGCTGCTCTTCCTCATTAGGTTGAGCAGTATCCTGTTCATCTTGAATTTCTTCAAGCAGTACCTTACTCCCACTGTCTTTCTTAGAGAGAAACTCCCTCTCAAGAAAGTTACAATCCCGTGCAACAAAGATCTTATTCTCGGAACGTAGATAGAAGTAATAAGCCTTGGTTTCCTTCAGATAACCAATGAAGTAGCATTTATCAGACTTTGGTGTAAGCTTGTCTGAGATTAATCTCTTGACATAGGCTTCACAACCCCAAATTCTTAGATAAGACAGCACTGGAGCCACTCCAGTCCATAATTCATATGGTGTCTTTGCTACTGCTTTCGATGGCGCTCTATTTAGAGTGAACACTGCTGTTAGCAGAGCATATCCCCAAAGGGATATTGGAAGGTCTGTGTGACTCATCATAGATCGAACCATATCCAATAAGGTCCGATTTCTCCTCTCAGACACACCATTCCATTGAGGTGTTCCAGGAGGAGTGAGTTGGGACACGATCCCACACTCTCTTAGATGATCACTGAATTCTTGGCTTAAGTATTCTCCTCCTCGGTCGGACCGAAGAGCCTTAATGCTTTTGCCAAGTTGGTTATGTACTTCATTTTGGAATTCTATGAACTTCTCAAAAGATTCAGACTTATGTTTCATCAAATAAACATATCCATACCTACTGAAATCATCAGTAAAGGTAATGAAGTACTGATTGTTTCCTCTTGCATTTGTGGACATTGGGCCACACACATCAGTGTGTATCAGGCCCAATAAGTCACTAGCCCTCTCGTTAGGTTTATTAAACGGGGCCCGTGTCATTTTGCCCATCAAGCAGGATTCGCATTTCTCACATGACTCAAAGTCAAATGAGCCAAGAAGTCCATTCGAATGGAGCCTCTTGATGCGTTTCTCGCTGATGTGCCCTAAACGACAATGCCATAGAAACGTTCGGTTCTCCTCATTAGGTTTGAACCGTTTGGTATCAATGTTATAAATTGGCGCGGATTGATCAAGTATGTAAAGCCCATTCGTAAGAGGGGCACAACCATAGAACAAATTGTTGCGATTGAAGGAACATAATTTATTCTTAACTGAAAAATCATAACATTCCAAATCCAACAAAGAAATTGAAATAATATTTCTGCTTATAGCAGGTACAAAATAACAATTATTGAGTTCTAAAATCAATCCCGAAGGTAAAGACAACAAGTATGTGCCTACAGCGAGTGCAGGAACTTTCGCTCCATTCCCAACTCGTAGCTCCACTTGTCCTTGCTTCAGCCTTCTACTGTTGCTGAGTGCCTGCATATTAGTACAAATATGAGCCCCACAACCAGTATCCATAACCCATGAGGTATTATCAGAAGTAGTTGTATTAACTTCTATAACAAAAATACCTGATGAAGAAGTCTCGAGAGTCTTCTTCTTCAATTCCTTTAGACCTTCTTGGAATTTCTTACATTCTCTCCTCCAATGCCCTGGTTCTTTACAGAACCTGCATATGTCAGTTGGCCCAGCCTTGGACTTGGGCTTGGGCTTTGGCGTGTCCTTGTCCGCGACTTGGACAGCCTTGGCCTTTCCCTTATCCTTAGCAGAGGATTTCTTAAACCCCTTGCCCTTTTGCACCATAAGCACATTGGGGTCCTTGGCGGTTTTCCTCAAGTTGGGCTCTGCAGTCTTGAGCATTCCGTGAAGCTCAGGCAATGTCTTACTCAAGCCATGCATGTTAAAGTTCAGAATGAACTGATCATAGCTTGCAGGTAAAGACTGCAGAACGATGTCGCAGGCAAGTTCCTGGCTGATAGGGCAGTCGAGTTTCTGAAGATGATCGAGATAACCCATCATCTTCAAGACATGAGGACTCACTGCCGCATTTGCAGCCAACTTACAGTCTAAGAGGTTCTTAACTGTCTGAAACCTCTCAGTCCTTGCTTGCTCCTGAAAAAGTGATTTCAGGCTTGCCATTATCTCGATGGGTGACAATAGACTCTCGAACTGCATTTGCAGCTCAGCAGTCATTGTCGCCAACATCAGGCAATAGACATCATTTTCGTCTGACGAATGCTTTTCCCAAGCATTATGCAGAGTCCTGGCAGCATTGTTAGGAGGCCTCTCGGGGAGGGGATCACGAAGGACATAATCCTTCTTCTCCTGCTTGAGGACCAGCCTCAAGTTCCTTGACCATGTCAGGAAGTTCGTTCCAGTCAGCTTCTCCTTCTCGAGAACAGACCGGATTGAGAATGTGTTTTGAGTGCTTGTAGTAGGCATAGCTGAAATATATAATATAAAAAGGTTATTAGTTAAAATGTTCAATATGATTAATCTCGTATTAAATTTAATATGATTAATCACGCATTATATTCAATAACATAAGTTACCCTCAATAGAATATAATGATTCCAAGATCCACATATAACTAAGATCAAAGTGGGCCACTGGCCATCACCCAACCTTAGCTTATATCGGTAAGCCCTATGTCGGCTAATTATATCCGTGATATAACTCTTGGTTGTGAATCTGGGCCCGAGGCCCAATCCGCTCTGATACCACTGAAGGGAATGTTTAGAGTTAATCCAGATTCAATTCTCAGATTCAACAGTCCTAAACATGCAGATCTAGGTTCTCTTGAATAGAAACTTAATGGATCTCACCTGTTACCTTTTTGTGCAGCGGAATATGAAGAACAGGTCAGAGATCAGCAGAGCCACCAAGTGATAACTCCTCCAGAGGTTCACACACGCACACCAAGCAGGAAGAAGGCTGCTAGACCAAGAGTGAGGAGGCGCAGGGAGAGAGAGAGAAATCGCAGAGGGGCTAGGGTTAATTGGGATTCAGACTTAAGTTTTAATTATAAAACTTGTCTATTTCCTTTTGGGCTTTTGGGCCCAAATACCAATCTGATTAAATCCCTTGGATTTAATCAGACCCATTAATCTCTCTCTAAGTACGACAAATGCCTGGCACTTTTACCGTACTTCTGCTAAGCCGTTCCTACACATTTTCCTGTTAGCTTAGGCGTGTGACCCATATGGGATCATATAATAAAGGCAATAAGTCCAAGACTTATAGATCATGAGCGGACTCTAGCAAGCCATCATGACCCCCAGTATTATATGACTTATGTCTGATCATTGACATACTCTTACTTTCTAGAGACAGTACCGAGATTACTGGACACAATTCCAACAGCACATTCGCTAGAGAGATAAACCTAGTGGCCGGCTTCCTAACACAACCTAAGATCGATTCAATCAATTTTTCCAGTTTTAATAGTAACACAACAGAAGCAAGAACACTCAACAGTAACGAGTGATGGAATGAGGCGAGAGGATTGTGGCTGCGAGAGAGAGATGGATGCATGGGACAAATCTGCTGGCCGAAGGCACTCTCAGCTTAGTCAGTGGGTGGTCGAGGGTGGTTTAAGAGCTACTGAACCTTAGGAACACTTCAGACAATCGAGACAGCAAGCAAAAGCCAAGAGATCCACTCTACTAAGGGCAGCCGTGCAGAGAGAGAGAGAGATCGAGAAACCTGTAGGGTTTTTCTTGGTTTAAACTTGCTTAATGTTTCATAAAACCAAAAGAATGTTTAAGTAACTACAACTGAAAGCAAATGGGCCAGAAAACAGTGGGCCATCGAAAATGCTAAAAAACAAGAGAAATAAGACTTAAAACGAGAAAGGAAAGTCTTGGTCGAAAATAGAGAAGAGGCCGGCTTGTCTCTCTAATGAATGGGCCTCGGATCATCTCGTTAAAAACCTTGTGAAGAAAACCCATTTGGGACAAAACTTCACAAGGGAAAAAGAGTATGATCTTTATCCCAGAGGCAGACCGGTCAAAGGATCATCTGGCCCGATGCAGAAGATCATGGTCGGTCCGTGCATCTGGAGTATGGGCCAGCGCGTGGTCTGATCAAATGGGCCGCCTGCTTCAATATGGATCATCCTCCGGGCCAACTGGTTCAGGACAGTTTGTCCTTGATCGAGCTGGCCTAGCTGGGTCGTGATGTCTTCTAGGCTTGTCCTCGAGATCAGGTGCTCCATGGTGTTGTTGAATTCAGCCGGTATCTGTCGTTGTCCCGAACGTGTCCACGGCACGTCTCGCATGGTTGGAAACAGGTCAGCTAGCTTCTTGGTCGAGCCTGGTCCTTCTTGCTCTTCCAGCTCAGTGTCGGTCGAGCTGATGTCCTCATCAGATGGCCAAACCGAAAGGACTATCCGTACAATAAAGGACATGTTGCGAATGTGTTCACTCGATTGGGCCGATAAATTGGGAAAAGCACTTACCATTGGTGGAGTTCTCATACAACAACAGCTACCATTCCAGTATCGGAATGTCTCCAGATGAAGCCTTATATGGACGACCGTGTCAAACTCCGCTATGTTGGGCCGAGATCGGAAAGCGAGAAGTCTTTGGACCTAAGATCGTCGATGAGACGACCAGAAAACTGTAAATGATTCAAGCCAACATGAAGAAAGCTCAAGACCGGTAGAAAAAATTTGCAGATCAACCAAGGCGGGAAGTTAACTTTGGAGTCGGAGATTGGGTGTATTTGAGAGTTTCATTGCAAAGAAGAGGGGAACGGTTCGGCGAGGTTGGAAAGTTAGCAGTTCGCTACATCGGACCATACCAAGTAATCGGTAAAGTTGGTGAAGTGGTGTACAAATTGGATTTACCGTCAGACATGCGGATTCACCCAGTGTTCCATGTGTCTATGCTTCGGAAATTCATTCGTGATCCAAGGGATGTGGAAACGGAGAAAATAGAAGATCTTCAGTCGAACCTTACCTACACCGAAGGACCCATTCGCATCAGAGAGAGACACATCCAGAAACTCAAGAATAAAGAGATTCCGCAAATCCAAGTCTTCAGGGGAAAGCAGAATCGTGTCACCGTCACATGGGAGGATGAATAAATGTTTAGAGAATCGTATCCGGAGTTTTTCGTTAGTAATCAGTAGAAAGGAGTTTTCCAGAACCTTAAGAATTCGATGACGAATTCTAATAAGGGGGAGAATGTGATACCCCGATCTCGGAACTTGATAAAAATATTATTATTAAATGTAATGTTATTTTTATCACTAATAAATTGAATTATCTTTCTAAGAAATTCATTGGAACTATTTTTGGAATTCTTGAGAATTTTCATTAAAAACCGGCTTTTCCGAGAAACCGATAAAATGTTCGGGCAAGTGAGAGAACCTTCTAAAGTGTACCAAAAATTATGCAATTTAGAACAAAGCTCCATTAAAATATGTTGAAGCTATGGTTAAAATGATTCAGCAATATTTGATCCCTAGATTAAGTTATAAAGTTTAGGTCATTAATGGGTAATTAAGGACTAAAAATTCAAAAATAAAATCAAGGGAGCTTGGGCTTGGATCAGGATGATTAGGGCTGAGAAATGAATTTATTTTGGGCCTAATTCAAGCCTATTAGGAAGCTTGGGCCACGAAATCTTTCAAGAGAGAAGAAGAGGCCTTGTTGGTGTTTTTGGTACATTGAATCTACAAAAATGTGTTGGCACAAATCTAAGGGGTTTCTAGAAGGGGTCTACAGGTGTAAGGTAGATGATAAAATTAAGTGTTTCTGGCCTACATCTGGTGGGATGTCGTGTAGGAAGATGGGGAGAGGAGAGGAGACAAATGGAGGGTGGAGATCATCCCTCTTTTGCTATATAAGGATCCCTTCCCCCTCCCTCATTCTTCACACCAAAAACTCACAATGAGTAAATAAGAGTAAGAGTAGAAACAAGAGAGAAAGAATAGAGGAAGAAGGGAGGAAGAAGAGGGAGGAGCCGAGAGAAGAGGAAGAAGCAGGAGGAAGGAGAGAAGGAGGAGCCGGAGGAGAGGGAGAGAGAGGAGGGAGAAAGATAGGAGTGAGAAGCAGAGAGAGAGAAAGTGAGGGATATAGACAGAGTAAGAGTCGGGACGGTGACGGAGGAGCGGGGAAATATTTCCTAAGCGGAGATTTTCATCGTTCGTCCCATGAACCTACCATCTCTTTCATCTTAGGCGGTTTATAGAAGGTTCGTTATGGAGGTTCGAGTAGTGGGTCTCTCAAATATCGGGGTCAACCGCGACAAAGTATTGGTGAGTTGGGGTTAATTGTTTGACTAATATGTCATTCCGCAGGTTCCCGACACTAAGTTATGATCCATTGGGATAGCTATGACTAGTGTCGGTTTGACTACGGGTAATGTCCTAGGGCCGGACTGCATGAAAGCTCTGGCTATCTAGGGGTAGCCTGAGTCCCCGCATATCGATGGACACAGAATGGTGTCTTGCTTGTAGAACTCCGTTTCTATGAGTAAGAGTCGAGGGAATCACTACTGTGGGCGTATATGGTGACGGGACAAGTATTCCGAGGGAATGACGATATTGCCAGGGCCCGTAGGATGCATATAATTTATTTGTTGCAATAATGCTTCAGCTATTTATTTCTGCTTGTGTAACTTTCCGTCATTTCTTGTGTTTGGGGTTGGGTTGGGTGGACGGGAAGTTACTGATTATTTGGGGAATCTCAACTCACTGGGTCGATAAGAGATCGCTCACCCCTCTCTTTTATCTTTTAAAGGTAACCCATAGGAGTAGCAGATCGCAGGATGTTAGGCCAACCGGTATTGTATCGACGTCTCTTTCTAATCTGGTCTAGTATAACTACCAAATTTTGCTAAGGTTGCAAAGCTTTAGTCAAAATTTGGGAAACGTGTAATTGAATAATTCGGTTTCGTTTGTGATGTAAGTTGTTAAACCAAGGAGATTTAATCAAACATGGTAAAAATGTAATGCCTCTGGTCCCGACTGAGAAAAACCGGTGATCATGTTCTTGTTTGATTGTTGGTCATCGGTTGACTAAGGTCAAAGCGGAGCAGGGGCGTTACAAACAGCCCAAAGGATAAACAATGTACTAATCATATATAAAAAGGGCCAGAAGAGAAAAACATTAATCGATATATCACAACGAACGACCTATCGGACAACACAAAACCCTCTAAACACATAAAAAGACCTTAAAGTCTCTCTCTCTCTCTCTCTCTCTCTCTCTCTCTCTCTCTCTCTCTCTCTCTCTCTCTCTCTCTCTCTCTCTCTCTCTCTCTCTCTCTCTCTCTCTCTCTCTCTCTCTCTCTCTCTCTCTCTCTCTCTCTCTCTCTCTCTCTCTCTCTCTCTCTCTCTCTCTCTCTCTCGTTTTTATTCCAAAAGGGAAAATTGTATGTGACATTTTGGAAAATCAATTGCTCAATTGCCCTTACTTGAGCCAACTCAAATATGTAATGCCCTCCAATGATCTACATACCCTACAACAAATGATATCCCGTTTTTTCCCTTAATGAATCTGATTTCTGATTTTTTAAATGGTTTTACAAATATTACTAACTAAAAACGAAAATAATAAAGAAAAACTGGAAAATTTAAAACTGAGCACTCCTCCAGCTCGTTTTTCTCCGGCTCCCCTCCATTCCGTCCGATCTCTTGCTCATTTCAACGGTTTGTAGTTGAAAAACCGTCCATCAGCAGCGAAATTCGCCGCCAGGACCGCATCTATCCTCCAGCTCCTCCAATATTGACGGTATTGTTATATATCTGTAAGTATGAAAAGTTGATTTTAGGGATTTGGCTCTTGTAAAACTTGTTTGTGTTCGTACATTTAGTCAAAATGTAGGGTTACAAGACGCTTGATTCTTGTACTAGTAAATTGTGCAATGTATATGCCGAATCAAAGTGATTTTTACGAATTCAGTCCAATTTGAAGTCATGAAATCGGGAGAGAGAAGACAAATGGAACAAATGGAAAAACTTATAAATATAGTTCAACTGGGACAAATGGTATAAATGTGACAAAAGACAATTGGTACAATTGGTATTACTATGATTGGTTGTGTATTTTCTAATAGTTGAGTTATCCTTTTTTATTATACTTACGAGATGCAAAGACCATCATGCACACCAACATACATTTCGACTATGGAGGATACTATTCAGAAAAGTATACATGGATTTCTTGTCGGAATTCAATATACGCTATTTCATTTAGGACCACATCTTTGGAGGAGATTACTTATGCGAAGTTAGTGGAAAAGATTTGCCGGAAGATTGGGGTAGATACAACAATTATGAAGCTGAAATTGAGCTACATACCGTCGGTGTCTAATTCACTATACTCGCCAGATATTATAGATGATGAGGATGTTCTTATTTATCTAACGACAATGGACAAAGACCAACTTAGGTATGTTTTGAATGTGAAGGTTATCAAAGAATTGGAAACAAATGGGATGGGTGACAAACTTTCATGAGAATTTGAGGGAAATTCAATTGTGTTGAATTATGATGTGCCAGTTTCAAATGCCCCAGTTGATGATGTAGGTAATGCTGGTGTTTTTATCTATATACAAAGCTGGTATAACACCGACGCATCAGAAAGAATGGTTATTGAAGAGGTAATGGATGAAGATGTTAACAAAGATTGTGATAATGTAGAACCACACGTTAAAATTCTGGCTGTGGAAGAGTTTGTGGAAGAAGATGGTATGCATGAATTTTTTCAGCTTCCACGTTCTGTTGAGAGTCCTAAGTATGTTGAAGAATGGGAAGATGGTATGGGTATTGAGTTAGGTCAAGAATTTAGTTCGAAGGAGATCATACAAGATCTGGTTGATAGAGCTTCAAAAAGAACTATATTGGGGTCACCACTGTTAAGTCTGATACGAAGTGACTTGTGTTAAATTTCCATCAAGAAAAGAAGGATGTAGATGGTATTTACGTGTTGCGAGAATAAAGAAATAAGATAATTCAGTGTTTGAGACAGAAAAATGCATACATACTCTCGGGTTACTACAACTGGTAGCAGCAGTAGACAGAAAGGCACACCACGAATTGTACAAGCTCTTTTGCTTCAAGACTTTCTAGGTCAAATGGTGACCCCAGCTCATAATAGTATTGTAAGTCTTGTTCATGGGAGACTTGGTGTGGGGTACTCGTACTCAACGACCTTAAAAGGAAAAAAAAACTAGCTGTTAGTAATATTAGAGGAAATCCTGAAGAGAGCTATACGATGTTTTATTCTTATTTGTACATGTTATAGAAGGTCAATCCGGATACGATAACAAATGTGAAGTTGGATAGAGAAAAAAGTTCAAGCACCTATTCATTTCCCTCGGAGCTAGCATTGAAGGGTTCAATTCAATGAGGAAGGTGATAGTTGTGGGTGAAACATTTCTTAAAACTGTATATGGTGGTCAGCTAGTATTTGCAACAACACAAGATCCTAATCGCCACAATTACCCCCCATTGCTTTTGGTGTAATCAATGCTGAGAAAGATGCTAGCTGGAAGTGGTTTCTCGAAAACCTGAAAACTGATGCTCCTATATTGGTTTTTCTTAGTGATAGAAATTCAAGCATCATCAAGTATGTTCGTGAAGTGTACCCGAGATCTCAGCATGGACATTGCATCTGGCATTTGTCTCAGAATATGAGGAAAAAAGTTAATAACCTCAGCAAAAATCTAGTTGCGAGTAAATTCATTGAATTGACTCATATCTACACTAGGGCTGAATTCGACCAAGAATATTCTGATTTTAGGATCAGGTTTCCCAAAGCAGCTGAGTATCTAGATAAAATGGTTGAGGTGGATAAATGGTTGAAATACTATTTTCAAGGAGTTAAGTACAACTTAGACACTAGCAATTCCATTGAATCTCTAGACAACACGTTCAAGAAAGCAAGAAAGTACTCCTTATTACCTTTGATTGATGCTATCCTTGAGAAATTTTCTGAATGGTTTAACAGACATAAGAAGGAATCTGGTTCTGCGGCGGACACAAAGAAATTGGTGCCGGTTATGGAGAACGAACTGCATACACGATGTGCGATTGCAACGCACTTAGAGGCGAATGACATAAACAGCTTCCGGTTAGAGTACTATGTAGTTGGACTTTACGGAAAGACGTAGTTGGTAAACTTGCTGAAAACATGTTGTAGTTGTAGAACTTTTGATATTGACAAGTTTCCTTGTGTGCATGAAATTGCCGCAACCATTTTATGAGTGATTAATCTATGGAGAACGAGAGAATGTCAGTATCTATGATTTGTGTTCCAGATATTACTTGATTGAGACTTGGACAATTGCTTATTACATGGCACTTTATCTAGTGCCGCATGAGTCTAAGTGGAGTGTTCCTGCATATATAAACGGATTGGTCGCTTTACCTTCCGATTACACCAAACAACCTGGAAGAATTCAAGAAATGAGGTTTCCATCCACTGGAGAACGTCGACGAAAAACGAGTAACAGGTCTGTCCGCGGTATTAATTTGGAGAATTGTTTGCAGCCTGAAGTGGCTAAGTGGTATTAGTGATGTATTGTGATGTATTTTCTTTTTCGTAATGGTACTACTTGGGACAATTACGAACAATATGTTTGTGTTTTAAAAATTCTTACAACAAGGTTTTTCTAAGGTTCAACTATAAGTTAATATAAATCTCTAAGTTTTTTTCTTGGGACCAATAAATATTTAGGTGTTTCTTCTTTAAGTTAATATACAAATATTTCATACTACTATACTTAGGACCAAAAAAAAAGATGATGTATACAAATATTTGCAATATTCTTACATATATTGCTATTTTTACAAATATTTATACAAATATTTGCAATATTTTTACTCGTACTGATAAAAATCTTTACAATAATTTTTTATAAAAAAAAATTAAATATCTCATTCTATAATTTCACCATATTAAGATGGTCAAGAGGCAAATATGTTATTTCACAAAACGTTTCATATAAGAACATCAAAAGATATGAAAAACTTTAAAATTAAATAGACAACTACAAAATCTAAATTTAAATGTAGGTCCAAATTCAATTTCTTAAAAAAACGAAAATGTACAACTAAGAAGTAGAAAGAACAATTGTACATATGGGTACAACAAAATATACGAATTATGTTGAAATTTTGTTGAAAACCAAAGAGGGAATATTTTTGATTTTTTAAAATGCAGCTTTTATTTACAAATATTTCGACCGATTTCTCTCCATTATCTTCTTCTTTTTTTTTTTTTTTTTTTTTTTTTTTTTGATTAACCTGGGGGTATCCCGGGCCTATGGAGGGGCCCAGACTAATCCCCAGGGGAGGTGCAGCCCACGGATAGACCCTCTCTCCGGGTATGCAAATGGGCCGTAAGCAATGGGCCCATATGTTGAATCGTTTAGTGTCTCCTGATTCAATTCTCAGATTGATTCATCCTACTAAACATGCAGATCTAGGTTCTCTTGATTAGAAACATAATAGATCTCACCTGTTACCTTGTTTATGCAGCGGAATGGAAGGTACGGGTCAGAAATCAGCAGAACCACCAAGAGATGGATCCTCCAAAGGCTCACACACGCACACTCGGGAAATTGGCTGCTAGACCAGCTGAGAGAGGAGGCGCAGAGAGAGAGGAGGGTGGCGCAGATGTGCTGAGAAATTAGAGAGCTAGGTCTGATTTTACTCACTAAAATCCCTTCTAGTTCTCATGGGCTTTTGGGCCCAATTCTCAGTTCTGATTAAATCCCTTGGATTTAATCAGGCCCTTTAGTCTCTCTAAGTACAGTAAATGCCTAGCACTTTTACCGTACTTCTGCTAAACCGTTCCTTCGTATTTTTCCCGTTAGCTTAGGCGTGTGACCCATATGGGATCATATAATAAAGGCAATAAGTCCAAGACTTATAGATCATGAGCGGACTCTAGCAAGCCATCATGACCCCCAGTATTATATGACTTATGTATGATCATTGACATACTCTTACTTTCTAGAGACAGTACCGAGATTACTGGACACAATTCCAACAATCTCCCACTTGTACTGGAATCTCTGTATTCATAATCCTTTTGTCTCAATATCTCGATTAGTCATAAGGCAAGATTAGTGTCATCCTTATAAAGCCTAATCTTGTTCATCGGACTCTGATTTGATACTGACAATCCAAACGACTCGGGAAAGTCCGTTTGAGCATGGCCATGCATTTTCCAGTATTCAAATCTCTGATTGGCCTAGAGATATTCACTCCATTTATATTGGAGGGACAAATCCCGTCTTGTTCCATCACTGTAAACTACTCATTTCATAATACACCCAAACAAGGTCCTTATAACTATCGCTTAACGACAGCATTAGACAATGATCAAAGCGCATTAGTTCATGTGCAGTCACATGCATGCGAACTCAGGTCTAAGGACTATACTCTATAGTCGTAGTAAGAATCTCTTATGACACAGATATAAATATCCTGAAGAGTTCTTATAATCGGGTCTTGTCCGGTCGTATGTACCCCACATACACCTATGTACTGACTTTGATGCCGCGCATCTATGACACACTGAGACTTTGTCATAAGTCACATATCAATCTAGTCTCACACGGTTGTTGGTGTTCCAATTTCAACAACCTTCGACTAGGGACAGGATGATATAAGCCATCTATCAAATATAGGGTCTCATGATCAAGCTAAATGACTTTGATAACTCAAGATCAAGTCACTTACTTCGATGACCTATAAAATGGTTCATATCATTTTGGAACGATTATTTCATCACAGTTAAAATAATCTTGAAATAATAATTTCATTAAACATAAAATGTTTTACAAGAACATATCGAATAACTAAATAAAGCCCTTTATTAACTCCCACTGAAATTAAGATTACATCTTAATTTCACTTATCCTACAGCAACAGTCCGCGACTCGTGCTTAGGCCTAAGGAGTGGCTTCGTTAATAGATTAGCAACGTTCACATTCGTTGAAACTTGCTGATCTACTTAACATCTCTGTCATTTATCTCACGGAATAGGTTATACCTACTCTCAAGGTGTTTGGACCTCTGATGTGCAGCTAGTCTCATCTATGCTGGGAATCACATCGAGTTCAGTGATGAACTCTTCTTTCCAAACAACCTCTTTCGCCGCTTCCCAAGCTGCGAAATATTCAGCTTAAATCATGGAGTCAGCAACAGTGCCTTGCACCGCCAGACAGACACAAGATATAACCGGACTGTGACCGGAAATCATCTTTGTCCGTTGGAAACTTGCCTTTCAGACTCTATCGACTTATAGCACCTCACTTTCTCCGTAAATCAAGAATTTTCCTTAGTATTCCTTGAATACTTTAGGATATTCTTTACGGCAATCCAGTGATTCTTTGCTGGATTTGACTGGTCTTTACTTGTCTTGCTTAACATTAAAACAACATCAAAACAAGTACGTGTCATGGCATACATGATAGATCCAATTGCCGATGCATTTGGAATCTCATCCATGCATTCAAGCTCAGCAGTTATCGTAGGATACTGTTTCTTGCTTAATGTAATGCCATGTGACATTGGCATAAAACCCTTCTTGGATTGCTGAAAACGTGTAGGATTTTGTCAATTTAAGAATCCTGACATTGTCCTACCAGCTCTTTTTGGATCTCTATCTTTTAGATCCAAAGTCCAAGAATATACGTGGCTTTACCCATGTCTATCATTAGAACCAACTCCCAAGCCAGTCCTTTACCGACTGCAGCATTGGGACGTCATTTCTGAGAATCAGTATGTTATCGACATACAATATGAGAAATGCAACATTGCTCCCACTTATCTTTTAGTAAACGCACAGTTCCATTTCGTTCCTGTTTAAGTCAAAACCTTGACTATTTCAACAGAACGAAGATTTCAACTCCGATATGTTTGCTTCCATCCATGAATGGATCGATGAAGCTAACTTACACAAAATGTAATTTTTCGGAGTCCGGGCTCACTTTCGCTTCTTTGAATTTCGCAGATTCGTCGCTTTCAATGATCATCAGATCATGCGAACTTTCAATGATCATCAGGTTCTACTAATGACGAGAAATCACTCTCGGATTAGTGACTGATTCATTCATATCTGCGAACTTCAGGCTCCACAGGTGTAGATTCTACAGAAATCTGTAAATCCATCCGCTGCTCCCCCTCAACAGGTTGAGCAGCCTCCTGTATTTTTCGAATTTCTTCGAGTTACGCTTTTACTCCCACTGTTCTTCTTGGAAAGTAACTTCCCTTCTTAGAAAACAGAATGGACGTAAAAAGTAACAAGCCTTGGTTTCCCTAGGACAACCAGCGAAGTAGCACAACTACAAATACTCAGTAAAGACGAATTTGGATCGATTCCAGTCCACATTTACGTGGTGTCTTTCAACTGATATTGGTGGAACTATTTCAGCGTAAACTTAGATATTTTTAGAGCGTTATTCTTAAAGAATATCATGGAAGATTCGTGCGACTCATCTTTAATCATTTCTAATAAGATCTGATTCTTTCTCACAGAAACACCTCAAGGTTTTCAGGAGAATTGAGCTGTGAAACGACTTCACACTCATTCAGATGATCACACCATTAATGACTCAAGTATTCTCACTCGTGATTTAATTCAGAGTCTTAATACTTCTGTCACTTAGATTCTATACCTCATTCTGGAACTCTTTCGACCATGTCAAAGAATTCCGACTTGTGTCTCATCAAATGAAACACAGTCTTACTCACTGAATTAATCAGTAGAGACAATGAAGTACAGGAAATTTTCTCTGGCATTACTGCTCATCGGACCACATACATGAGTATGTTCAATCTCCAATAAGCCTTTGGGCCTTTCTCTAGCTCGGCTAAGATAGGCCCCTTTGTCTTTTGGTCCAGTAAACAGAATTCAAGTCTCATAAGATATCCGATCAAATGAGCCCAATAGTGCATAACTATGGGATTTCTGAATCCGACTTACTCTATGTGACCAAGACTTTTATGCCAAGAAAAATCAGGTTTAATTCATCAGATTTAAACCAATTTGGTATTTATGTTACATTTAGGCACTCTTTTGGTTTAAGATATAAAACCCATTCCTTGAATAGGGTGCTACAAATAATATTTCATTAAGATCAAAAGAACAAAACTTGTCTTTTATCAAAATGAAAAACATTCAAATTCTTACAAGAAAATGAAAGACAACTCTGCTTAAAGCAGGTACATTGTAGCAATTACTTAATACAAAACCAAGCCTCAAAGGGATCTATAAGTGAAAACCCTACGGCTGAGGCAGCATCCCAAGCTCCTTCCAGACATGTAGTTTCACTTGCCCTTCCTTCAAAGTTCTACTGTTGCCCAGGCTCTGCATATTATAACAAATATCAGTGCCACAACCAGTATTCAATACCTATAAGGTAGAACTTGAAGTAATAACATGAATGCCTGAGGAAGTAGTCTCATACATCAACTTCAACTCCTCATCATCTTCCATGAATTTAATGCAATTTCTCTTCCAATGCCCAGTCTCTTTACAGTAGCAGCACTTACCAACGTAAGAGGTATCTGACTCGGGCTCAGAAGACACACGCTTGCCATGATTCAAAATCTGGACAACTTTGTCTTCACCCTTGTCAGCATTAGGTTTAGTAAACCTACCCTTCTCATTCATGAGATTGTACAGGGTACTCTTCACGTTTGGCTCAACTGTCTTGAGCATATCATGCAGTTCAGTCAGCGTCTTCGTTAAGCCTTTCTTGATATAGTTCCTTCTGAACTTATCATAGCTTGACGGCAGTGACTGCAGAATGATCTCAGTTGCCAATTCTTGGCTAACTGGATAATCCAGTTTCCTCAGGTTATCAATGTAACCCATCATTTTACTGACATGAGGACTCACTGGATGATCATTTGGTAGCTTGCAGCTAGTGAGAGACTTAACCAACCGGTATCTCTCCACTCTTATCTGCTCCTGAAATTTCAATTTCAGGCTGCTGATCATCTCTATTGGCGACTCCATGTTCTCATATTGCTTCCGCAAGTCTGAGTCCATGGTAGCCAATATCAGACCACGCACATCTACCGCATCATTATAATGCTTATTCCAAGCATCATATACTGCATGAGAAGCATTGGACCCGACCCTCACGGGGAGAGCTCTCTCAAGGACATAGTCCTTTCTCTCCTGTCTGAGGACTAGCCTCAGGTTCCGTGACCAAGTCAAGAAGTTTGATCCGTTCAGCTTGTCCATCTCAAGGACAGACCGGATCGAGAAAATGTTTTGATTGTTTGTGCTAGTCATAACTGAAAATTAAGATAAAAAGATTTTAGTTAATATGTTCAATATGATTAATCTCGCATTATACTTAATATGATTAATCTCGCATTATATTCAATAACATCAGTTACCCTCAATAGAATATAATGATTCCAAGATCCACATATAACTAAGATCAAAGTGGGCCACTGGCCGTCACCCAATCTTAGCTTATATCGGTAAGCCCTATCTCGGCTAATTATATCCGTGATATAACTCTTGGTTGTGAATCTGGGCCCGAGGCCCAATCCACTCTGATGTCTCAAGGCCCGGGACTCCCGATGGCCTAGTCAAGAAAACCAGACTATACAGTCATGTAATCATTAATGTCTGGGACTCCCAATGACATTTATGAATCACAAACCGTCTTACCCACGCAAAAGTAGACACCCTCACACTGTAAGGCCATGAGTACAATTGAATGGGCTTCGACAGCTGACATAGACTGGACAAGACATCCAACGCTTGATATTGTTTGAGGTTTGTAGGTTTATTAGAATTTTATCCCAAAATAGAAGATTACTATTTCGGGAAACTTTCCTTTTTGGGAAACCTACTAATTTTGGAAACTTTCTAAAATTGGAAACTTCCTAAAATTGGAAACTTTCTAAAATTGGAAACTTCCTAAAATTGGAAACTTTCTAAATATAGAAATTTCCTAAAATCCAAAACATGCAAATCTAGAAACTTCTAATTTCAAAACTTTGGAAACTTATTAATTAAAAATCGATTTTATAATTTTATAAAATAAATTTTAAATTAATTCTGAAGAAAAGACTCAAATAATTGGCCCAATTGTTTTAACTTCTTGGCCCGAGGCCCAAGAATTGGTTCATGTCCAAGACATAACCCAATTGCCCAATTAAATGACATAACCGGTCTGGTTCATTAAAATTGGTCTTAACCAAAATTAATTACTACGATGACCACAATTGTCAACCGGTTATTTACTAAACCGGATTTTCTCAATTTATTTGGTCCAACCAAATCAAATTAGAAAATCACTGGTTTAGGCACAAAATCCAATTTTTCGACTTTGGATTTCTTATCCCGGTTTAACCAGAACTTAATAAATTTTATTAAGTCTGTTTATTAAACCGTGACGATTAATTTTTAATCAAGTTTTAAACCGAACCGAACCGATTGGTCACGAACCGATCACGGTTGACCTAGCTTCGCGATCGAGACACGATCGTCCAGCCGCAGCTCACGCGATCGGGACGAGCCATGCCGTGCAATCGGGACGAGACGCGATCCGGGATCGGTCCGTCTCGATCACAACCGCGATGCCGACTTTCGATCGGGACGTGACGAGGCGTGCGATCGCGATGATCCACTCGGCCCTCGGTCTCGACTGCGGTGCGGGACGTGATCGGACGAGCTCGGGTCGATCCATGCGATCGATCAATCGATCCATGCGATCGGTTCACCGTGCGTCGCACGATCCGGACATGATGATCCTTTGGCGATCATCATTCCGACGCATACCGTTTCATATAGATCGGATCATGCGATTTCTATTAGTTTAGGTTTTAATTCTTTGTTTCTTAAGTGTTTTTCTTATCAGTAGATTGATTCAAAAACACCTCTTTAAACAATCCTAAACATGATTCTAAACAAGAAAAACCACAGAACCAATAGCTCTGATACCACTGTTGAATCGTTTAGTGTCTCCTGATTCAATTCTCAGATTGATTCATCCTACTAAACATGCAGATCTAGGTTCTCTTGATTAGAAACATAATAGATCTCACCTGTTACCTTGTTTATGCAGCGGAATGGAAGGTACGGGTCAGAGATCAGCAGAACCACCAAGAGATGGATCCTCCAAAGGCTCACACACGCACACTCGGGAAATTGGCTGCTAGACCAGCTGAGAGAGGAGGCGCAGAGAGAGAGGAGGGTGGCGCAGATGTGCTGAGAAATTAGAGAGCTAGGTCTGATTTTACTCACTAAAATCCCTTCTAGTTCTCATGGGCTTTTGGGCCCAATTCTCAGTTCTGATTAAATCCCTTGGATTTAATCAGGCCCTTTAGTCTCTCTAAGTACAGTAAATGCCTAGCACTTTTACCGTACTTCTGCTAAACCGTTCCTTCGTATTTTTCCCGTTAGCTTAGGCGTGTGACCCATATGGGATCATATAATAAAGGCAATAAGTCCAAGACTTATAGATCATGAGCGGACTCTAGCAAGCCATCATGACCCCCAGTATTATATGACTTATGTCTGATCATTGACATACTCTTACTTTCTAGAGACAGTACCGAGATTACTGGACACAATTCCAACACCATATCCGTGTGGATGAGCAGAGGAGGCATTTTTGTTTCCGCCTGGGCTCGAACCCGGGAATGGTGTTTACCACCCCGAGCCCCTCAACCACTTGGACTACCTCAACCGCTCCATTTTATCTTCTTCTTCTCACCACAATATTTGACAGGGAACAAAGGAGAGATAGAGAGATAACAAGCAAGTCGATTCAGTCTCAGGCTAGTCAATTTCGGATTTTCTTTTCGTTTTAGGGTCTCGATTAAGGGTTTTCCGTTTCTTTTAGGGTATCGATTGAATTCTTGATTTGTCAAATGATTTAGGATTTTCATTTCGTTTTAGGGCATCGATTCCTAATTTCTCCTCTTTCATCCCATTTCAGATATGGTTCGCCACACCCAAAGCTCATCTTCAAAGGTAAGTTACAACGGTTGCGGAATTTGGGATCCCAACGAAATGTTCATGTGGAGGACAAATAAAATACGAGACATGTTACGATGCAACAGACCCAGGGAGAAGATTCTACACTTGCCGCCTTTGTGAGGTGAGAACAGTAGTACTCAGTCGTTATTGGTTGTATCCAGTTAATATTGTTTTGTTGATAGAGTTTGTTCTATGTCTAGACACCTGGTTACCACATTAGGAAATGGTGGGACCACGCAATGGAGGAGGAGCTAACTAAACTCCATGTACGTATTGATGAGCAGACAAATAGGCTCTATAGTACCCGAGATGAGATGTACACTATTCGTGGCGAGATGTATGGTATGTGTGAGTAGGTATACAACGCGCATATGTGTGAGGAAATGGAGGCAGCTCAACGCTTGGAGACAACTTACATGTCGTTACCTATGATGAGGAGATGAGGACTATTCGTGAGGAGATACAAGGAGTTCGTGAGGAGATGCAGGGAGTTCGAGAACAACTTCAGAAAGATATTGACGAATTTGGAAAGCTAAAGGAGAAGCTCCAAGGAATCGCAGTTGTTCTGTGTTGCTTTAGCTTCTACATGATTGTCTAAGTATTTTTCTGAGTCTATGTCTAAGCCTATGTTGACAAACCTTTTATTTGCTTTGCTTGTCTAATCGGCGGATGAAGAACCTTTATTTGTGGTTTTATAAAAGGTTCTTCTATATGTATGTATGGTTATTTATATGGTTTGCAATCAGTTTGTACATTTTTCAGTTCAGTTGTCTCTAAGTGCACTCGGTTGTACCGAAAACAGTCCATTGCAAATTCATCTAATAAACACAACAAAGGTTCCAAGTGAATCGAACAACAGCAAAAGGTCCTTAATCCATCAAACACAACACCATACCAAATTAAACAAACACAATAAAAGTTCAAAAAGATAAAACACAACGAGTTACAAAAAAAACACCGAGTTACAAAAGAACACCCATTTAAAAACACCAACATAAATCATTGTTCAAAAAACCAACACAATTCATCTACTTCTTCCTTGGATTCTTTTGGCGACCCTCATAAGGTGTATGCATGTTCATGGATGCTTATCTTGTTCGCTTCCCAAGTACCATAAGAGTGGTATTCTTCTTCTCCTCCTTCTTCTTCGATCCTTTCTTAGACCCTTTCTTCGACCCCTTCTTATTTCCTTTATTTTTCAGAGCAACAACTATTTCTGCTTCCTCTTCTTCATCAACGACTTCAAGATCTTAAGCTATTTGGTCTTCCTTTTCCTGTTCTTCACCTTCATCAACTTCATCTTCTTCAACTTCCTCAACTTCTTCCTTCTCACCATCATTCTCATTCTCAACTTCTTCTTTCTCACCATCATTCTCATTATCACCAACCTTCTCACGATCCTGCTCAACATCTTGACTAGTCTTCACACCATCTACTTTATCATCTGCATAAAAAGTGCCATCATACATTAACAACAATATAAATTGATATAACTCAATAAAAGTCAAGAAAGTCGCAATTATCTTTCTCAATGACCCCTCAATGGCAAACAATCACGGCTTGCTTCTCTTGCTGCTCTGACAAAAAGATTTCAAGTTCCTTCAATCTCTCATTCTGGAGTTTGATTGTCCCCTCCATTGCAGCAATCCTATCCAAAACTGTATCAGCTTGGGGTAGAGGTTCATCAGCACCTTTAGTGGAGCCACTTCGGGAAGCAATGTCCGATTCATACAGATCTATCCACCATATCCTCTTCTTCTCCACAATTAGCCGTTTTGTCCTATTATCAATGATTGGATCAATAAAAGTGATCACGTCATCAAAATCCTCATTTATTATGCACGCCAACAAAGCCTTCTCATATGTGTCAGGTTCCAATATGCTGGTAATATCCTGCGCATATGATCAAATTTAACTTCAAAAATAAACTATTAACAAATACACAAATAAACAAGTTCAAACACTAAATCTAACCTTAGTACTTCCAAGAGCTTCATTTATATCTTCCAATGGGAAACCTTTCATGCAACTCTCACTGAACTTGTACTTGCACAACCTAAGACAATCATTCACTGCAGCTACTTCTTCTTTAAAGGGGCATCCAAGGTGGGGAATACACTCAAATGCCAGAGCCTACACATATTTAACCAGTTACTTTAAAACAAAGAATCATATAACCTAAAAATATAATGTCGATTGCAGCTTTTACCTCAGGAGGAAGAATGAAATCACCAAAGCTAGTGGTGGCTTTTGGTTTAACAGAGCCTTTGAACTTCTTCACAATGCGCCCGATCTCGCCAATAGACTCCTCGAACGTAAAATGTCCCCATGAAAATGTCTCACAAGCTCGCAAATCATTGACAATTCTGAAAACGAAGGATTCAATGTTTCCAACGGCCTTCAACTTCGCTTTCACTACCTTTTTAAGAAATATAAGACGGTCAGATTCTTCCTATATGCACTGATCTTGTCTTTCATCTCCATCAGCATCTCTTCAACATCTTCTACTTTGATTTTCTTAGACCTTCCAAAAACCCTCTCCACAAACTTCAAACTCCCCAATTCCTTATACTTTTTTCGGGTAAATGTGGCAGTCCAATCCGATTAACAGTGTATGTTCTCTCAGAGAATACCTAATCGGGACTCCATTAGGCACAAACCAATACTCATCTTTCTTCGCGGTATAAGTTGTGTGAAGGAGAAGCATCCATAGGCCTTGAGATGTGATTTGGGTCTCTAGGCATGTGAAATATATGCCTAAACTGATAATGGTTTCTTAACCATCTCACTTCGGGAGCGGATTAATGAAATCCACCACTGCGTTGATGCAACACTGAGTTCCTATCTTGCAAGCTTTGGTGTACTCGCTAGGAGGAAAGAACATCTTCTCCAGCTGTAATGGTTAGGTATCATCATCGCTATCCTACAAATTATAAACATACAAACCATCACATTTACTCTAGTTGTACTAGTTGTCTACAGAAAAATCCTAAATAGATCTAGTTCTTCTAGTTACCTTTAAACAATCCAAAGTTGTCCTAGTCGTACTAGTTGACAAGAAAACAATCCTTATTATTCATAGTTTTACCTCGGCGGAATGATCTTTATCACTTTCTTGAGGAGGATCATGAGGTCCAGTTGAATCAACATTCTCTTCTTCCCGATTCAATTATGTACCTTCACTCCCTTCAGTAGATTCATATTTCCTATCAATGTCTCTAACTCGAGTCATTTCTGGAAAAACATCAAATTCGACATGGTCACAAACATATACAAATCCGATACTAAAAGCATGCAATCAACAATTTAACTCGGAAAGTAAGAGAATCTTATATTAACTCCTCAGAAACGCAGGAGGAAGAACGATTGCAACGGAAGAGAGCGTGAGGGTCTCGTCGGAGGATTGAGAGGGTTTAGACGAAAGAGATTTAGGGTTCCGGCTTCGTTGAAGGAGAGCTAGGGTTTAGTAGAGAGGGGAGAGTGTTTCGACGGAGATAAGAGAACAAAAACCGATTTCGAACAACGGCGAAAGAATTGGAGGACGTCGGGATACAATCCGTCGCTGTCGGAGGATACAATTCCAGGAGACAAAGAGTTTATTTTAAGTTGTAAAAATGAATTTTTTTTTTACATATTGAAAAAGGAAATAGTTAAAAAGTGTGGTACGGGTTGGATCACCCATCCGAACTAGGGCGGGTTATGGATAATTGTGGTTGGGTTGGTAATAAAATCGAACTCATAAGGCTTAACATGTAAATAGCCTCATTTCGTAAATAAAAATAAATGTAAAGTAAAATAATTTTTATAAGGGGGACCTATGAGATTAATTTTTTTAGATAGTGGCATATGAGGGTTGACTCCATTTTGGAGATTTGGATATAAATTTGTTTTACTGGAAAGAATGTGTTGCAATGTTTTTCTTTTTTTGTGAACTTCTTCTTGATGATGCAATATTCTTTATATATGCAGTCACATGTTCAACTTTCTTTCAAAAACAAAGTGATCATCTTCTTGATTAATCTATATATGATCAAGAATCTAGCTCAACACAATTCAAATCTTTACTAAAAAGATGGATGTTATTATCATATTTTCTCTATCTTGAAGGGGAATATTAGATTGAGGGGGAATTTTGTATTGGTTTAGTGGTTTAGCAAAATATATATTCTTATTATACAAAACTGGTTTGTTCCGGATAGAGTTAATTGTATATATCCACACATCTCAGTACTTTTCTTTACTTATGCTCAAGTTAAATTTCTTAAACAATGGTGTGATACTATAAAAGCTGAATTAGTTGCTCTTGAGTATAATGAAACTTGGAACATCTATTCATTACCACCAAAGAAAAGAGATGTGGGATGTAAGTAGGTCTTTAAGGTCAAACTAAATGTTGATGGGAGTTTAGAGCGTTACAAAGCTCGTTTAGTTTCCAAGAGGTACACACACCAGGAGGGTCTGGATTATATTGAAACATTCTCTCCAGTCGCCAAGTTAGCCATTGTAAAGTTGCTTTTTGATAATGCTTCTCCCAAAGGATGGTTTCTCAATCATTTGGACATTTCTAAATGGCTATTTGAAGGAGGAAATCTAGATGTCTTTACCATCTGGATATTCACCAAAAGAGAGAGAAACTTTGCCTTCACATGCTATTTGTAAGTTGAAGAAATCCCTCTATGGATTTAAACAAGCCTCAAGAGAGTGGTTTCTGAAATTTTCTGAGAAACTATTAAAATCGGGATTTAAGAAGTCTTCTCGCAATCATACTCTTTTCATGAAGAATGTTGGTAATGTTTATATGGTCGTGTTGGTTTATGTGGATGACATTATTGTTGCTAGTAATTGCAAGAGAGCTACAGATTTTATGAAAGAAGTCTTACAATGTTCTTTTAAATTGCGTGATTTGAGGTACTTTTTTGGCGTTGATATAGCTCGATAATATTCTGGAATATCTCGCTGTCAACAAAAGTATACTCTGGAGTTGTTGGATGAATATGTATACTTGGTTGTAAGCTTTCCTCTATTTCCAATGGAACCCAGTTTCAAACTGTCTATTGGTGAAGGTGATTTTTCTGGAAGATGTTGAGCAATATCATCGGTTGGTAGGCAAGCTCACATACCTCACCTTCACCAGACCGGACAATACCTATGCAATTCGCAAGCTATGTCAATACACTTGTAAACCTCGCCTGACTCATCTTAAGGTAGTTTACAAAATATTGCACTATCTTAAAGGAACAGTGGGCCAAGGGTTGTTATACCCGGTTACATCAGACCTGAATTTTTCCGCATTTACAGATTCAGATTGGACTTCATGTCCTTACTCTCGCATATCTACTTCATGATTATATATGTTTGTGGGATCTTCTCTTGTTTTTTGGAAATCAAACAAGCAAGATGATGTTTCCATTTCATTCGCAGACGCATAATTCAAGACAATGTCTTGTGCTGTTAAAGAAATTGTTTGGTTGCGGTTTCTGTTGGAGGATATTTGGATTGACATTTCAGAATATTCAGCACGAAAGAAAGGACTAAGCAATTGAAATCGTGAAATTTAACATTTGGGATCTCATACCATATTAGAAGTATTGATTGAACAGAAAGCTTGGCGAAGAAGAATATCACACGATGATGGTGATCGCATGAAGAGAGAGAGACTGAGAGTGAAATATAGTTTACAAACTATTGCTTCAACATCCCATCTAACTTCATTTCTCTCAACTCTTACTTAAAATTCTTCTGAAAAACCTTTATATGGAGGATGCCAGATTCTCCTTTAAATTAATAGCTTGTTATGTGGTGACTGGAGAGACCGCGTAGGAATCACAAACAACTGAAACGAGCTGTTCATAGAAAGCAAGTGTAGCAACACTAGGAAAGCATGCCTCAACGTTTTAACCCTAAACCAAATCAACACAAAACTAACAAGAGAGTAAGCTGTGACGTTAAGAATTGAGAGTATGCTTCGTCCTCTCAAGATCTATCCAACTAAGCATTTGCAGTGCCGAGACTAACATTTAGATCAGTCAAACATGGTGGAAGAAGAAGTAGCAACTACTCTGCTGAACAAGAAACTGGTCTATAATCTTTACTCTGACATGCGAACAAAAATTGGGATCCAAACCAGACAAGTAGGTGACAAAGAATCCAAGGCATATCACAATGCTAAATCTTGATCTGTTTATGTGAATTATGAAACACGTACAAAACTTGAAAGAATCATCATCCATTGCAGCCAGACAAGATTGGGATCTCAAAAGTGATTGATGCATATATTATTTTCAAAGAAAAGATAGTCAGAACTAATTGCAGGCTTTGATACAAGACCAGTCACAAGGTGCTGAAAGGGAAAGCAAATGCACGAGAATGAGAACTCTCTCTCTCTCTCTCTCTCTCCGTGAAATTCATTGTGCAGCCTCCACAGACTTCTGCAAATATCATCAGAAATAAATGTAAGGGAGGAGAGGAACAGAGAGCCACATTGTTAAGGAAGAAGAGAAAGCAATTACCTCTCCTTTCCCGCCGGTGAAGAGCTTGTATCCACCGTAGAAAACCAAGCCCCAACCAGAGAGCGATATAAGCACAAACTGCAGATTGGTTGTTTTCAAAGGACTTATCATCAACTCAAAATACAATAACACAGAGGGAGGAGACATGAAACTTACATGCTCTTCTTTCCAGTTTCCTGGGTTCGTGGGCTGTTTCCAGAGGTCAACCTTGCAAGATCCATGGTGATCTGCAAAGCACGCAACTTTCTCATTTTAGATACACTGAGGAAAACAAACAATCAATAAATTTCACTCTTCGCAAACATTTCTTCAACAGGAAAGATCTAAAGGGAGTAATTCGACGGTGAAATATGGCAATTAAAAAAATAGATGTAAACAAATGTCGAAAGAGAGAGAAAAAATACCAGCGGCGCCGGCGAGACCACGACGCTGGCAAACAGAGGCGGGTACACGTGCAGATGGAATCTGAGCTAGGCTCATGGCTCGGCGAGCGAAGGACGCCATCGATCTCGACTTGTGATTTAGGCTTTTCGCGGATTCGCGAGATTGCTCAACCAAGAGAATAGAGACTCAAGTAACACCCGAAGAGGCTATTTTATAAGATTTGTCGTCTCTGGCATCGAAACGACACCGTACCTGCGCGTATTGTCGGATCAAATTCTCTGTCAAAGCTTTCCAAAAGAGATTATTACATGAGAGGGCACCTTTTGGTGTCTTTATTACACCAAAGGACATCTTCAATACTGTTCACTTCAGTCAGCTCTTTTCTGCCTAAATTGCCCTCTAACTTTGTGTTTGTCGGTTAGGATTGAGTAACTAAAAGAAAATGTGTTGAGGACATTTTTAATCTGAGCCATTCAATTGAAAAACAAACAAATCGTGTGATTCATAACAATTGCATTTTTTTAATTTTTTAATATATTTTTTTCTCATTTCTCTCACCCCCCTCATCTTTCTCTTTATTTATAGGTTTTATGAGATAAACAAATTAATTAATTTTTGTACTATAAATTATAATTTTTTTTCCTCTACATTATGACATCCATTTTGATATATTTTACTATAATTTGAATTAAATCTTGTGGATGTTGAAAAAGCTAAAGTTTGAATGATATACGAAACGTATGTCCATATACAAATGTACACAATCAATTACAAGCACTGATAAGCTATGATATCCATAAGCATTCATACACACATAACACGAACAAAGGCGTGTTACAAAATTGTTGTCCACGAACAACAATTGTTACAAATGCGTGTTACAAAATTGTTGTCCACTAAATATACAATTGTTGTAGCATGAACAAATGCGTGTTACAAAATTGTTGTCCACTAAATTTACAATTGTTGTGCTCATCCGTGTTGAGACCATGTTTGTGTACGTGACCCGGTGGACATGATTTGTGTTAATTTTGATTCATAATCTTTATTTCCTCGATGATGTGTGTACGTGTAGGGGTGGACATGTTATGTGTTAATTTTGATTCATAATCTTTATTTCCTCGATGATGTGTGTACGTGTAGGGGTCCCGAATCTGAAGACCAAAAAATCTCAAACTTCTAAAATATATGTCGACTTCTAAAAATCTCAAACTTCTAAAAATCTCAAACTTCTAAGATATTTTCGGTCAAAACATGGACATCATTGTATAATAGAGTCGACATTATTTTGTGGACAAAAAGATTATTTTTTAATCTAATTTGGATGACTCTTGTTTCCCATCACTTAAATGTTTATGTGGATCATCATCTGAGTAACATCATAATTTGATGTCAATGTCCACCAAACATTATCCACAAACTTAAAATATATCAATGTTACAACAATTTATTATCATATGTTTGTTAAAATTGTGGACATCGTTTGGTGGACACATGGTTTATCTTTTAGTCTATTTAAATATTTTTTGTTTGACTGTGTACACCAATGCCACTATCGTCACTACAATGTCCACTAAATGAATCCCCTCGCTCATGAAGCGAATCCGCTTGCTCAAGAAGACGACAAGGAACAAGGAAGAAGACGAGAGGGAGAGGGAGAGTGTGGACACGATGTGGGCTTTTTAATGGGCTTCTTAGTATGGACACGATCTTAAACATGTAATCTTAATGCATTTGTTCATGCTAAATTATGTGTGTGGATAAGTGTGTGTCCAAAATACCCTAAATTATGTATACTCAATCGTGGACATGTTAACACGCATTTGTTCATGCTAAAACAATTGTATATTTAGTGGACAACAATTTTGTAACACGCATTTGTAACAATTGTTGTTCGTGGACAACAATTTTGTAACACGCCTTTGTTCGTGTTATGTGTGTATGAATACTTATGGATATCATAGCTTATCAGTGCTTGTAATTGATTGTGTACATTTGTATATGGACATACGTTTCGTATATCATTCAAACTAGCTTTTTCAACATCCACAAGATTTAATTCAAATTATAGTAAAATATATCAAAATGGATGTCATAATGTAGAGGAAAAAAAATTATAATTTATATTACAAAAATTAATTAATTTGTTTATCTCATAAAACCTATAAATAAAAAGAAAGATGAGGGGGTGATAGAAATGAGAAATTTTTTACTGATTAGTAAATAAACAAAAAAATAACTAACTAGATTCAATAAATTATTTGGGGGTTTGGTCATCTAGTTTGGTCTTCTGGTTAACATTAAATAATTAATTTAGTTGAAAATGAGGGTTAAAATAGTCAAAATACAGGGGTAAGGTATCCTAAATATGCTAGGTGCTCTTTCACGTAAGAAAGTGAGTTGTAAGTGCCTTTTGGCGTAAAAAGCTCTTTCCAAAATCCTCAAAAAATCTTTTTTAAAAATTATTTAAAAAATAAAATAAAAAACATGGTCATTTTCCATTTTAACAATTTTTTTTGAGAATTTTCAACCAACTAAACCGGATCCACCGGTTCACATCCTCCAACCTGACTCACATCCCCAAATTGACCGAAGATTAATGTTCGTTCATGAATTAGTACAATACAAATTAGATGACTTGGAGCCCAATAGATCATCTCTTCGAAATAGAATACACCGTGGAAGCAGCAAAGCAAGGATCTGCCGCAATTGGACTCAGATCTCGCTCCAATGTAGTCGTCGCTGTGATAACCGAGCTTGTCACAAAAGGTTTTAGAATGCGTCTTGCTCGGGAGAGTTGACGTGCTCGGGTCCGAAGGTTAAAGTTTCTCTAAGAGAGAACCGACTAGGCTCGATGATGAGTCAAGAGAGGAATGTTCGGTACGTAAGTAGTGAAGAGAGAGATATGCTCGGTAACGAGCGTGTTGTATTCAAATGAAAGCCCGAGCTTGTCAAAAGACCAGCTCGGTTTTTACAGTTCGGGAATGTTTTACTCTAGAGAGAGAAAGTAGTGAGAAGTGCACAAATCCCAAAAAGTTACATTAATGTACAGTGACGACTCCTATTTATAGTAAAATGCGGTCGTACTTTCTACAGGCCGTTGACCGCTTGTCGAGCTCGTGCGGATGGACCGTACTCGGTGACGAGATGGGCTGAGCCGTACATTCCTTTGGCTGCTAGTGTATCCGAGCTGACTTGCTATCATTCGGCTGAGCCGAGCCGAGCCGATGGTAATGGGCTCGGTTCGAGTGTGTATGTTTGGGCTTCTATTGCTTGTTGGGCCGTTTTGTCTCTGTTGGGCCGGCCTTTGTATGAAGAATAAATATTGGGCCTTCTAAGTGGGTGGGGTGCTAAACCCATCTATAACAGTAAGCCCCGCCCCCCAGTTCGTCGATCTTCTTGATATATGAAGTCGGCGGATTTGATGATGTGTTTTAGTTGGACCGGTATTTGTTCGGTATAGGTCTGGTCGGCCAGTTTTGGTCTGCTCGCTTTGTCGTTTCTTTCTCGGGGAGTTCAAAGGGTTTCTTGGGAAACAGCTGGATACTGAAGAGTCGTGTTGGTGTAATGATGATGTCTATAGCTGCCGGAAGCTGAAGAGTTGCGTAGGAGTCATCATTGCGCTTGTCTCGAAAACTTCCCGTTTTGCTTATAAATACATCGCGCTACTCCTTTCCACTTTCATTTCTCTCCTTCTGCAGGTATTTCGCTCTCCCTTCTCTCTAGAATTTGCTTTCTCTCTCTAGCTTTTGTTGTTGTATTTGTAAGTTATGAGAATCGATTCCAACTCAGCATCGTCTTCGGGTCGGGATCTATACTCGGTAAGGCTGTCCGAGGGTAACTCTGCTCAATCCAGCTCGTCCGTCTCGCAACGGAATTCTTCGTCAGGTTCGGCGCGAACAGATATTATTGCTCGGAGTTCTGAAGATAATCGGGCTCGGGCTCTTTCGGCTTCGGATAGCGTTCAGAGTTTTCGGGTCCCATACCTGATAGACTCGGAGGACGACGGTGCTCGGCCTTGGTTGCCTCCGTTGGCTCAGCATTTGGGTTCCCTTCCAATAAAGGTGGAGGTCGTGGCTATGATAGATCAGACGAGGGTTGATAGGATGGTACCAGACCCGAGCAAGTCTAAGAAGGCTCGGAAGAGAACAAAACGAGGGGCTGCGGATGGCTCGGAAAAGAAGGCGCGACCCTTACGTCCTATTCTTCCGACGAAGTGCTCGGACGACGATTTGGAATGGTTGAAAGACAACTGTGCTTCTGGGGGCGCTGGTCAGCTCGAGCTTCGCAAACCCGAGCCACATGAGAGACCCTGGGACTGTCCGGAGGGATGGATATGCTTGTATGACTTTTGGTTTAAACATATCCATCTAAGGTTTCCTTTGCCGAGGCTGCTCGTTGCTTATTGTGAGGAAAGGAGGATCGCCTTGTCCCAGCTGTGTCTGGCGGCTGTTCAGAACTTGGTCGGTTCTATGATTCTGGCCTCCGAGTGCGGTGTGGACATGACTCTTCGGTTCTTTGAGGAGATTACATCAATTTCGACGAACAGCATGACCGTTGGGACCCGCTATGTTTGTATGAGGACCCGGTTTGGAGAGAAGGTCATCATCGGGAAACCATCGAAAGTTGATGACTGGCAGGACCGTTATTTTTATGCTCAGGTTAATTCGGCCTCGGTTCCCGACCCGGAGAGGCCGTACAGAACTCATTGGAATCATCTTCATGGTAAATGTTTTTGCTCTGCTCGTTCCTCTAAATAGACTAACTCATGCTCGTTCTATTTTCTTGCAGATCGTCATTCCTTTGATCTCCCGGCGCCGGATAACTTTTTATCGGATCTTCATAAGCTTGTTGCTCGGGGAATTCAGAAGTGGCCGGACGTTCACGCCAATCAAGTGAGGCGAGCTGTAGAGTATCTGGACGAAGGTACCTCTTTTTTTTTCTTTTTTTTTCTCAGGTCTCTTTTAATATTGATTTCTGCAGGTTGTCGTCTACGTTCGATCGAGTCGTTGACCGAGTACAATAACCGTCCGTTTGTTCGGTACACGAAGGGGGGAAAACCAATAGAAGAGATGGGCCATATGGATCTTGAAGTTGTGAAATATGTCGAGGAAAACCTCACTAGTCGTCAAGAAAATCCTGTGTGGCGCAGGAGAATCCCTCCGGACCACATGTAAATCCTGTTGACCTGGATCATAACCGACCATTTTCACCATGGGTTGGGGAGGTCCCTCCTGGAATGATATTTGTAAACGAGTATCATCGGGATTTTTTTCGTCAGGTGTGCGCCGCGGTGGAAGCGGTCGAAGCTCAGAAGAAGAAGAGGAGGAAGAAGAGGTCGCGGCCCGAGAATGCGACTTCTATCGAGCCGAGGACCGAGAATGCGGCTTCCACCGAGCTAGGGATTCCTTCTGTCCCTGAAGATGGTCAGGGGACCGAGGAGACCGCCGACGTACCTTCCTTGGTGAGGAGGAAGAAAAGGAGCAGAACCGTTGCTACCGAGGATCAAGTGGTTGACGCCTCCGAGCATACCAATACTGGCGGGATGGACCTGGCGGTTCTTCCCGAGGCTACGGACACTCGGGTTGGGGATATTGATCGTCCAAGTGTTGATGAGGTGGCTCTTTCAGAGCGCCTAGATGCTGATCAGACCGCTGACTGGGGTGAAGCAGATGGTCGGGGAGAAAACGAGAATTCTGATTCTCAAGGCGACCGATCCATTCCGGACTTAGAAGAAATCGCCGGGCTTACTTTCCTAGGCGGGCCGGGTGAAGGAGCGTACACGGATTATGGCTTCTCCGTTAGGTATGAGGGCTCCAAATCGAATGTTCATGATGGGGAAGCTTGTGCGAACTTGTTCCGGTTGCTGAGGGATAGAAGCCTCTTGCAGTCTGTAAGTTGTAGACTTACTACCAGTATTATATGATCCTATAGGGTCACACACCTAAGCAAACTGGAAGCTACGACATGGGAATGATCATTATGGTAATGATCATATTAATGTGCATTGGATGCGCATTATAATCGATATAATGGTGTTGTGTCGATCGACACAGCTTGTGTGTCGGTCGACACAGTTCGGAATTTCCGAAAGAGCTTTTCGGGTTGGGACTTAATTAAGTCTGGCCCGTTAAGCATGTTTAGGTCGAATAAAACTCGAGAGTTTCGACCTAAACAGTAAGCCGTCCACTTTTCTTGACAAAAACAGTAGACACACCAGAGCGATTCGAATCCCGTTGATCCGGCACTAGCATCCCGTTTCCAGCGAGCGTGCATGTGTATCTGGTAGAGGCAAGGCATCTGCGTTGCTACACTGATCTCGTTCACCATTCTCATTCCGCTGCCAGTTCAAAGGTAAGAACGAGGTTGGTTTTCATTCAATATATCAAACCCTAGATCCTAGGGGATCCAACAGTGGTATCAGAGCGTTGTTAGGGTTTAGCTATTGAATCTGGTGCAATTAATTCGAAACTTGTGGTTGTTGAATTGTTAAAATTGCCTGCTAAATCGTTTTTCTTGTGTAAATCTCGGATTGTATGCATGTTGAAAAATCGATGAACTGTTGAAATCGCACTGTGTCGATCGACCCAAAGCGTGTGTCGGTCGACACGCCGCGTAATAACGTGTCGATCGATACACTGGGTGTGTCGGTCGACACAAGCAATGCGATCAGATAGATCGGTTCGATTGGATTGAACCGGTTATCTCGCTCGGTTAATTTTAATTAACCAATTGTTTCTGGTTTGGTAATGTCGATCGACACACAGTGTGTAACGATCGACATGAACCATTAAACCGAACCGGTTCAATTGGATTGAATCGGTTAAGTAAATTCGATCCGGTTTGACCGGTTAGCGAAGATCGGTTTAAGTATGGCTGCGTCGACCGATGCCAATGGTTGGCGTCGATCGACACGACGTTCGCAGATGTGCTGGTTGGACCACAAATTTGCATATACCAGAACAATTTAATCCTAAAAGTTCTAGATGAACCTAAAACTAATAAAACTGATTGTTTTAAATAAACTTATTACTTCTTGGATGTATATTGGATATACATCAAGATAAAATAATTCTTTTCCTCAACCAAATATCAAGTGATCTTGATGTCTTGCCCGATCTTGTCTACTGTCAGGACTCGTGTTGTTGTTAGATATCCTTGGAGTCCTTGGTATCCACAGCAACATGAGTAATGCAGGTGATCGTTGATAGATTTGCAGTGCAACTATTAGTGATCACAAGACAGAAGAGATTGGTTTTACTTGACTGGGCTGTCACAAGTTCTGGGCCCAGAGACATCAGAGTAGATTAGACATAGTTTGTCTCATCCACAACCAAGAGTTGTACTGGGTACAATTAGCAATGATTTGCTTACCTAGATAACTAAAGTTTGAGTAACGGCGAGTCGCCCACTCGAATTTTAGTGATCTAAGGATCTTGGTTCATTGTATTCATCTGAGGAAACATAGTTTTGAATACAATGCGAGTTTTTCTTATTAGATAAGAATTCTCATTCCTTGAGCATTATAACTAAAACTCTACCTCTTTTAATTACAGCTATGTCTGTCTCAAATCACATCAACACTTTCTCACTAAGATCCGTCCTTGAGAAGGACAAGTTGAATGGATCTAATTTCTTGGAATGGTATCGGAACCTGAGAATAGTTCTCAGACTGGAGAACAAGGAATATGTCCTTGAAAGAGTTCTCACCGAGAGGCCACGTTCCAATGCCCCGCAGACAGAAAAGAATGCTTGGGATAAGCATTCAGCTGATGTCAAAGATGTTAATTGTCTAATGCTGGTGACTATGAACTCTGAGCTGCAGAAGCAATATGAGAACGTGATGTCACCCATTGAGATGATTAACATCCTGAAAGCTTTGTTTCAGGAGCAAGCTCGCACAGAGAGATACCAGAAGGTTAAATCTCTCATGGATTGCAAGCTGACTAAGGACAGTCCAGTAAGTCCTCATGTGCTTAAAATGATGGGTTACATTGATAACCTGGGGAAACTGGACTGTGCCATTAGCCAGGAGCTAGCCACTGACATGATTCTGCAGTCTTTGCCGTCGTGTTTTGATCAGTTCATCATGAACTACAACATGCAAAACATGACTAAGACATTGACTGAGTTGCACGGCATGCTGAAGACAGCAGAGCCGAATCTCAAGAAGGCAACTCCCAGTGTACTGATGGTACAAGGGGGTAAAAGGTTTAAGAAACCTAAGAAGGATAAGGGAAAGGCCCAAGTTGTCCAGACTGAGAGTCAGGACAAGCCCAAGCCGAAGCCCAAATCCGGGCCTTCTCCTGAGGATAAGTGCAACTACTGCAAGCAGTTAGGTCATTGGAAGAGAGACTGCAAGAAGTTCATGGAAGATTACAAGAAGCTGAAGAAGACGTATGATGCGTCTGATTCAGGTATTTATGTTATCGAACTTAATGTTATATCTTCTCGTTCTACTTCGTGGGTATTGGATACCGGCTGCGGTGCTCACATTTGTACTGATGTGCAGGCACTAAGAAATAGTAGGACGCTGAAGAAAGGACAAGTAGAGCTACGGGTCGGGAATGGAGCTAAGGTTGCTGCACTGGCCGTAGGCACCTACGAGTTGTCCTTACCTTCAGGCATGGTTTTGATTTTAAATAATTGCTACTTTGTACCTGCGATTAGCAGAAACATAATTTCAGTTTCCGTTTGGGATTTGGAAGGTTTTGATTTTCCTGTTAAGAATAAAGTTTGTTCTTTTAATCGTGATGGTACGTATTATGGTAGCGCCCCATTAGATAATGGGTTATATGTATTAAACCAAGAAATACCTGTCTTTAACATGAATACAAAGAGGTTTAAGTCCAATGACGAAAACCCGACTTTCTTATGGCATTGTCGTTTAGGCCATATCAATGAGAAACGCATCCAAAGGCTCCATCGGAATGGGCTTCTGGGCTCATTTGATTTTGAATCATGTGAGAAACGCGAATCTTGTTTGATGGGCAAAATGGCTAGAGCTGTAGTATCCCCCAACCGGCCTAAGGAAGATGGGACGGCCATGGTGAAACACCCCATCCCGACACTACGGCCGGAACGGCCGTTCCATTCACTAAGTAATCCGACTTGAGGTTCGTTGTCAACCTCAAGCCCATTTATTCCATACTTAGTCAAATTCGAGCTTAAGTCAATTCCATTCATTTCATTTCCATTCAATCTTAACTAAGGCAATAAAGGCAAATAGACATTTTTATTAATCAACCCAAGGTACCAATACAATGTGAGTCAATCGCATTATGCTAATAAAGTATTCGGTCCTAACAATGTCTATCTAACAACACACCACTCGTCCACCGTCTTGGTCCGCTCCTAGGATCGATCATCCTCATGATCGTCCGCATGTCCTGAAACGCAAATATCACATTAAGTATGCTTCATAAGATAATTAAACCAACAACTTAGCATTTAATCATTCTATATGAACCCATGCAACAAAGAACCCTAAACCATTCTAATTCCATTCTAAATCGGCTAAGTTTAGTAAACGGACCGCGTCACGACCATTCCGGATACACGGCCGTAGCCGCTGTCCATAATCGCACGCGTCGGTCCATGTACCGCGATCCGCGTCTCGGCAGTCCGTCAATCCACATGTACGGATCCGAACATGCGCGATGCGCGCTTAGCCGCGTCCGACCGTATGCCGCTATCGCGTAAGGATGCCCGTCAGTACGTACCGTACGCACGTCCGTGAAGACCGTGCGGACGACCGTGTCGACAACATCGCGTACCGCGATCGCGCATCAGCCCATCCGTCCAACCGTGTAAGCGCATGCCGAGAGCCGATACCCGTCCGATGGCGCTTGTCCGTATGGACTATACGCGCATCCGGCTACCGTCCCACGCGTACTGCCGTAAGCCGATCCGCGCATGATCAGCGATCGTCCTTACGGACGTCGCGAACATCCGACTGACGACTCACGACCGTGGCACTCGTTCGGTATGAACGGTCGCGACTGTTCACCGCGAACGGACGCGTTGGTTCCGCGGACGGTTACCAATGATCCGATACCGCGGCGCATGGTCCCCGACTGGCCCGACCATCCGATAGCGGTTTACGTCATACCGCGTGTTCGCCGGTCATTTCCAGACCGTTGCGCCGGCCAGTCCATCCTGCGGTATGGTCCGGCTATCGATTCCCGATAAACCGTCCGACCATCTCATGACCCGATTGTCTTCCCAACAACCGTCCGATCATACGCATATGGACCCAACCATCCTCAGCGCCGCGACACACGGTCCGACCAACTGAACCGCGATCATGGCCTTCGGCCGATCGTTTGAAGGATCAACCAAGCCGACTCTACAACCGTGTTTCTTAACCCGGTTCTAGTTCCAAAAGAAGGAGAAGAAGAAGGGAGTAATCCGGCCACAACTTAACCGGCCAAAGGCCACGGTTTGACCCAAGGCCGAGAGAAGATAGGGACTCGGACTAACCTTTGCGGTCGTGGTGGACTTGCCCGGATCACGGCTTGTTTCTCCCGCCATCACGCTTCCTTAAGCCGCTCCAATACACCACCAAAACCCTTGAACACACGCCGACTCTCTCTCTAGAAAACCGGCCACAAACGCCTCTTTCTCTCTCTAGGTTTCACTCGGTTTTATGGCCTTTGCCTTTAAGAAATTCTGGATTTCTTCCCTTGTGAACTTGTGTGCGAAAATGGCCTCCAAGGCTTCTATTTATAAGCCTTAGATCGCCCCATAACCGCCCATGGCAATGGTTGCCTTTGGGACTAGCGAATGGACACAAGTCCCTTGGTGGCCATTCGCTTATGGGCGCTAAGATCAGCTAGTGACACTAGCTGATCAGCTCATTCCACACTTCACACTTCAACCGAGCTGAGCCGAGCTACCCACACTCATTCCAGCTGATTCCCGATTGATTAAGCTCCATTCCAGCTGAGCTTAACCTAATTCCGTCCATAGAACACTTCCCTTTTGGCCATCTCAGCCTTAAGTTCGTGTTTCTGGTCCTATGGACGCCCAATGGCCCGTAGGCCGGTTCAGGGATGTTACAAGTTCTCCCCCCCTTGAAATGGATTCGTCCCCGAATCCGCTCCAAGAAGTTCGTCTCTGGTAAACTCCTCAAACCACTCTGGGTAATCAGCCTTCATTCGGGCCTCGGTTTCCCAAGTGATCTCCTTAACTCCGTTGCAAATCCATTCCACCTTGACCATCTGAATTACCTTCTTCCTGGTGACTTTTTCCAGTCGATCCAGGATCCTTAAGGGTCTAGTTTCCAGCGTGAGGTTTGCCTTAAGATCTGCGGGGATCTCGGGCAAAATAACGTCTTGATCCGAGAGGCACTTGCGCAACTGCGAGACATGGAACACATTGTGGAATGCTTCCATCTCGTTGGGCAAGTCCAACTTGTAGGCCACTTTCCCGACCCTTTCCAGAATCGTGAATGGCCCCAAGTACCTCGGGTCAAGTTTCCCTCTCTTAGAAACCCTAGCCCTTCCTCTGAAGGTAATCATCCTAAGGTAAACCCGGTCCCCAACTTGGAACTCAAGGTCTTTCCTCCTCTTGTTGGCATAGCTCCTTTGGCGATCTTGCGCCTCCTTCATCTTAGCCTTTAGGAATCGGATTTTCTCGGTGGTCTCGGCAATTATGTCCGGTCCAACCACACTAGACTCCCCCACTTGTGTCCAACACAATGGGGTCCTACAAGGCCGGCCATACAAGGCTTCATAAGGCGACATCCCGATGCTTGCTTGATAACTGTTGTTATAAGCAAACTCGGTCAAGGGCAAGTACTTTTCCCAAGAATCGCCCCAATCCAGAACACACGCCCTTAGCATGTCTTCCAGCGTTTGTATGGTCCTCTCCGACTGCCCATCCGTCTGAGGATGGTAAGCCGTACTCATGTTCACTCTTGTTCCTAGGGCTTTTTGAAAAGCTTGCCAGAAATAAGAAGTGAACCGACCATCTCGGTCCGACACAACACTTGCTGGAATACCGTGAAGTCTTACGACCTCATCAATGTATCTCTCAGCAAGCTTGCCCACTCCATCAGTCTTCTTGATGGCCAAGAAGTGTGCAGACTTGGTCAGCCTGTCCACTACAACCCAAATCGTGTCCTTCCTTAACCGAGTCGCAGGTAGTCCTGTTACAAAGTCCATGGTGATGTGATCCCACTTCCATTCCGGAATGGGTAGACTTTGCAATAGGCCACTTGGGACTTGGTGTTCAATCTTAACCAGCTGACACGTTTGGCACTTGGACACCCATTCTGCTATGTCTCTCTTCATCCCGACCCAATGATAGTACCGTTTGAGGTCTTGGTACATCTTGGTCTGTCCAGGATGAATGGAGAACTTAGACTGATGAGCCATCCTTAAGATTTCTTCCTTAAGGACCCTCACATCGGGAACACACACCCGTCCATTCACCACAATCGTTCCATTGTTGGTAAACTGGTACTCGGTGTTGTTGTTGTTCACCGACCTGATCAGCTCTTCATCATGTTCCTGAGCCAACCGTACACGAGTCAACAGATCCGCCTGATCCGCCGCTCCAAGGCCGAGTGGCTCATTGTCCACTGACAATGCGTTCAGATGCAAGGACCTGACCAAACCGACCAAAGTCTCTGCATCTTTCTCCACGGCCACCTCGGTCCTTTTCCGACTCAAGGCGTCTGCTACCAAGTTAGCTTTTCCCGGATGGTAGGTGATGTCTAGATCGTAATCTGCCACCAACTCCATCCATCTTCTTTGCCTCAGGTTCAAGTCAGGCTGAGTGAACACATACTTCAGACTCTTATGGTCGGTGAATAGTTGCACTTTGGCTCCGTAGAGATAAGATCGCCAGATCTTTAGTGCGAATACTACAGCGGCCATTTCGAGATCATGAGTTGGGTAATTACCCTCGTGCTTCCTCAACTGCCTTGAAGCATAAGCAATCACCTTTCCTTCCTGCATCAGAACACAACCCAGACCGATCCGGGATGCATCCGTATAGACCACGTAAGGCACGTTGTCCATGGGCAGGGTCAGGATTGGCGCCTTGGTTAGCATAACCTTCAAGTCCTGGAAACTCTTCTCCGCGGCCTCCGTCCATTCGAACTTGACGTTCTTTCCGGTTAGTTTAGTCATGGCCTTGGCCATACTTGCAAAACCCTGGACGAACCGCCTGTAATAACCGGCCAAACCAAGGAAACTCCGAACCTCGGTTGCGTTCCTTGGCCGCGGCCACTCCTCAATCGACCGGATCTTCTCCGGATCGACCGCAACTCCCTTGTCAGACACGATGTGTCCAAGGAAGCCCACGCTACTCTGCCAGAAACTACACTTGCTCAACTTGGCGTAGAGCTGGTGTGTCCTCAAGGTCTCTAGTACAATCCTTAGATGTTCACGGTGTTCTTCACGGTTCTTGGAGTAGACAAGAATGTCATCAATGAAAATGATCACAAACCTATCTAACCATTCCCAGAAAACACTGTTCATCATCTTCATGAAGGCAGCTGGTGCATTTGTTAGACCAAATGGCATGACTACAAACTCGTAGTGACCATACCGGGTTCTAAACGCGGTTTTCCTCACGTCCTCAGGCGCTATCGGGATTTGATGGTAACCCGACGCCAGATCGATCTTGGAAAACACGGTTGAACCTTTTAGTTGATCCAACAGCTCGTCTATCCGAGGCAACGGGTACTTGTTCTTCACAGTGACCCGGTTTATGCCGCGGTAGTCGATGCACAGCCGGAGGCTTCCATCCTTATTTTTGACAAAAAGAACGGGGGCGCCCCATGGAGAACTGCTCGGTCTAATAAAACCCTTGTCTAGCAGTTCTTCCAGCTGCTTCTTCAGCTCGGCCATCTCAGCCGGAGCCATTCTGTACGGAGCCTTAGACAGAGGTTTCGTCCCTGGCTCAAGTTCAATGACGAATGGATCAGACCGGTCAGGTGGTAAACCTTCTAAGGCCTTGAACACATCGTCAAAGTCCCGAACCACTGGGATCTCACCAATCTTTACTTCCGTCCCCACTTCCTTAGTGGTGATGGTGGCTAGGTATGCCTCGCATCGCTTTTCCAACATCTTCTCTGCTTGGATCGCAGAGACGACCAGACTTCCTGAAGTCGGCCTCACTCCTTGGAACGTGACCTTGCCTTCTGGTCTATCAAACTTCACCCTTCCCCGGTGACAGTCAATAGTGGCTCGGTTCTGTCCCAACCAATCCATACCCAAGATCACCTCGTGATGCTTGAGCTGGACCACCACTAGGTCAGCTGGCATACTTACGCCTCCTATGGAGACTGGTATACCACTAACTAACCCTAGCACGGGCATTACTTGCCCCCCGGCCGCATTTACAATGCCTTGGCCCACGACCTGTTCCTTCTGGAACAAGCCTTTTCCTATCATCCTAGGACTAACAAAACTATGTGTAGCCCCGGAAACAAACATAGTCAGTGTTTCTACACCTCCTACCACAACGGTCCCTACACATTCCCACAATGCATATAAGCCCCGCTTTATTTCCCCAATATGCCATGCAGTAATTTGAAGAAATTAGGGTTCAAGTGACGTACCAGTAATCGCATCGAAGGAGCCGGCCTCTCCCGAGTCCTTCACGAGCTCGTAGATACGGGGATTAGCAGCCGTACCCTTAGTAGGTCCCGTACGGCCCTCACGACCCCGCTCCACTTTCGGAGCTCCCGACCGTCCGTCTCGGCCACTCGGACACTCCCGGGCATAGTGTCCCGGTTGTCCACAACGGAAACATGTGCGCGGTTTCTCCGTCACTTCCTTGATACCCTCAGCCTGTGGACAGCTCGCGACCTCATGGTCCTTGCTACCACACTTCACGCAGGTCCTCCTTTTCTTCCAACAGCTTCCGGAGTGTTGCTTCCCACAGGAGGTGCATTCTGCGCGGTCAGAGGATTGGTTATCAGCCCCTTGGCCCCATTTCCTCTTTAGGTCCTTCACAGGTCGGCTGGCCCCCTTGTCTTGCGACTTGGCCACCGCCTGCTTCGCCTCGACCAAATTGGCCTCGACCGTTGCGGCCCGTTCGACCAACTCCGAGACAGAATCGTAAGAACAAACCGAGAAGTGGGTCTTAAGTTCCGGACGCAAACCGCGAAGGAACCGACGGACCTGAGCTGGCTCATCCTCTACGTCCCGTCCCACAAAGCGTCTGAGACGGTCGAACTCGGCCTCATACTCCCGAACCGTCTTGTAACCTTGGACCAAACTCAAATACTTTCCTTCCATACGATCCCAAGCCTCGGCCGGGAAGTACTTCCGGTTGAATTCAGTCTCAAAGTCCTCGAACGACTCGAGAAGGCCCTTGGTGCGTCTGTCCACTGACAGCCACCAATTATGCGCATCCCCTTCCAGGAAGTGGATCGCAATGTCCTTACGGTAATCCTTTGGACAACGGGTAGAACGGAAGTTCCGGACAAGCCGTGACCTCCATTCATCAGCCTCAAGTGGGTCAGCACTGCCCTTAAAGGGCTTGGTTCCCAACTTGGTGATATGGCCCAAGACGTTGAGATAGTCCACCTTACGGTCCTTCTTATGAACCGGTGACTCTATCACTACTACGTCTGGGTCGTCATCACTCGGGGCCGAAGTCTCGGGGACTTGGACCCGCGGCTCACCCTCAGCTGACTTCTGGCCAGAGATGCTCTGGTTCAAAGTCGTAAGCTGGTCCATGACCGTCTTAAGCAACGTCCACATCTGACCGATGTTCGGGACGGCTGTAAGCGGCTCACCGTCACCACCACCTGTGGCATCATCATTCTCACGACCGGTCTCATTGTGGACCGCATGAGAAGATGACTCGCCCATCCGCTCCTCCTCATCCCTAGCCCGGACGTCCGGTTCGGAAACCCTAGTCCCGTCAGGAACGTGAGGAGCCAAAGGCTCAATGCCTGTCTGGTTAACCTCAGGACCGGTTAACCCAGGCGCAACAGGAGTGGTCTGGACCTTCGGGCCTTGGCCGGTCGCAGACACCTCCTTATCCTTATCCTTAGTCCTCTTGGACTTCTTACCAACCTGAAGTTTCATCAAGATACAATAAATATCAAGCAAGCAATCCTCAAGTCCTAATAGTTCTAATGCATTTCTACCGCAGACCTCAACCCGGACGAGTGGTGTAGCCCTTAACCCAAAGCCTAGGAAATAACTCCGCTCTGATACCAACTTGAAACACCCCATCCCGACACTACGGCCGGAACGGCCGTTCCATCCACAAATAATCCGACTTGAGGTTCGTTGTCAACCTCAAGCCCATTTATTCCATACTTAGTCAAATTCGAGCTTAAGTCAATTCCATTCATTTCATTTCCATTCAATCTTAACTAAGGCAATAAAGGCAAATAGACATTTTTATTAATCAACCCAAGGTACCAATACAATGTGAGTCAATCGCATTATGCTAATAAAGTATTCGGTCCTAACAATGTCTATCTAACAACACACCACTCGTCCACCGTCTTGGTCCGCTCCTAGGATCGATCATCCTCATGATCGTCCGCATGTCCTGAAACGCAAATATCACATTAAGTATGCTTCATAAGATAATTAAACCAACAACTTAGCATTTAATCATTCTATATGAACCCATGCAACAAAGAACCCTAAACCATTCTAATTCCATTCTAAATCGGCTAAGTTTAGTAAACGGACCGCGTCACGACCATTCCGGATACACGGCCGTAGCCGCTGTCCATAATCGCACGCGTCGGTCCATGTACCGCGATCCGCGTCTCGGCAGTCCGTCAATCCGCATGTACGGATCCGAACATGCGCGATGCGCGCTTAGCCGCGTCCGACCGTATGCCGCTATCGCGTAAGGATGCCCGTCAGTACGTACCGTACGCACGTCCGTGAAGACCGTGCGGACGACCGTGTCGACAACATCGCGTACCGCGATCGCGCATCAGCCCATCCGTCCAACCGTGTAAGCGCATGCCGAGAGCCGATACCCGTCCGATGGCGCTTGTCCGTATGGACTATACGCGCATCCGGCTACCGTCCCACGCGTACTGCCGTAAGCCGATCCGCGCATGATCAGCGATCGTCCTTACGGATGTCGCGAACATCCGACTGACGACTCACGACCGTGGCACTCGTTCGGTATGAACGGTCGCGACTGTTCACCGCGAACGGACGCGTTGGTTCCGCGGACGGTTACCAACGATCCGATACCGCGGCGCATGGTCCCCGACTGGCCCGACCATCCGATAGCGGTTTACGTCATACCGCGTGTTCGCCGGTCATTTCCAGACCGTTGCGCCGGCCAGTCCATCCTGCGGTATGGTCCGGCTATCGATTCCCGATAAACCGTCCGACCATCTCATGACCCGATTGTCTTCCCAACAACCGTCCGATCATACGCATATGGACCCAACCATCCTCAGCGCCGCGGCACACGGTCCGACCAATTGAACCGCGATCATGGCCTTCGGCCGATAGTTTGAAGGATCAACCAAGCCGACACTACAACCGTGTTTCTTAACCCGGTTCTAGTTCCAAAAGAAGGAGAAGAAGAAGGGAGTAATCCGGCCACAACTTAACCGGCCAAAGGCCACGGTTTGACCCAAGGCCGAGAGAAGATAGGGACTCGGACTAACCTTTGCGGTCGTGGTGGACTTGCCCGGATCACGGCTTGTTTCTCCCGCCATCACGCTTCCTTAAGCCGCTCCAATACACCACCAAAACCCTTGAACACACGCCGACTCTCTCTCTAGAAAACCGGCCACAAACGCCTCTTTCTCTCTCTAGGTTTCACTCGGTTTTATGGCCTTTGCCTTTAAGAAATTCTGGATTTCTTCCCTTGTGAACTTGTGTGCGAAAATGGCCTCCAAGGCTTCTATTTATAAGCCTTAGATCGCCTCATAACCGCCCATGGCAATGGTTGCCTTTGGGACTAGCGAATGGACACAAGTCCCTTGGTGGCCATTCGCTTATGGGCGCTAAGATCAGCTAGTGACACTAGCTGATCAGCTCATTCCACACTTCACACTTCAACCGAGCTGAGCCGAGCTACCCACACTCATTCCAGCTGATTCCCGATTGATTAAGCTCCATTCCAGCTGAGCTTAACCTAATTCCGTCCATAGAACACTTTCCTTTTGGCCATCTCAGCCTTATGTTCGTGTTTCTGGTCCTATGGACGCCCAATGGCCCGTAGGCCGGTTCAGGGATGTTACACATGGGACCAGAAACATGAACGGGAAAGTCCGTAGAGACTAAACCAAATGTCCCATAGGCGTTTTTGGAGCTGAGACTCAGCTGGAAGGAGCTCAGCTAAGTGTAGGAGTGAGGAAGTCAGCTCAGCTGAGCTGAACAGTCTAGCTGGCTAGCTAGGTCAGCTGGCAACCAGCTCAACTCAGCTGGCCGGAGTGTTAAGCTCTTGGGCCAGCTAGGTCAGCTAGTGACACTAGCTGACTAGCGGTTACCAAGCGAATGGGTACCACCAAGTGTTGCACCCATTCGGTCCACAACTCACACCTCTCTCCCCTTGGTAGTTGGCGCATGGAAGAGCCTATAAATAGGCCTTCCCTTGTCCATTTTTGCGCACGCCACAAGGCACAAAAACACATAAGAATTCTCCCAAAAGGCAAAAGGCCAAAGCGTGAGAGTTTAGAGAGAGAGAGAAGCCGGATTTCAAGGAGAAAGGCCGGCGGTTCAAGGAGTTCTTGGTGGTGGTTTAAAGCGCAACAAGAGGAGCAAAGATGGCTGGAGAGGCATCGGCTACTCATGGCAAAACCGCAACCGTATCTAAGGTTAGAGTCCGGTTCTATTTCTTCTCGGCCTTGGCCAAAACCCTAGCGGCCAACGGCCGGTTGTTATGGCCGGAATTCTCTCTTTTCTTCTTCTCTGAATAATCGCCCATTCATGTTACACGACCGGCCTTAAGGCCTTGGTCGTGGGCGGATTGGCAACGGTTGGTCATGATCCGAGTGTTGGAATTTGGCCGGAAGATCATGTTGCTTCGAACGGTTTAAGGGCCATCGGGAGGACGATATGCCGAGAACCGAGAAGCCAAAACACGGTCGGCCATGCACAGGAACGGACCGAGGATTTGAGTCCGTCGGATCAAGTAACCAAATCGCTCGTCAAACCGCTAGAGGTGTACGCGCATAACCGCGAGTGGTCCACGGACTGCCGCGATGCATACACGGCCGCGGTACACGCACGGACCGTAAGAACGATCGGAACCGTCCGCGGTATTGATCGCGTCCGTTCGTGCGTAAAGTCGCGTCCGCTCGTACGTAAAGACGCGACCGTAAGGATGCGTCCGTTCGTGAATACTAGGCTGGACCGTTGATCATCGCATGATGATCGTGGAACGTTCCATCGCGGGCATGAGCGCTTGGCCGAACAATCACACGTCATCCGGATAGTCCGACGGGCGGATCAGTCCACCCGACCGTAAGGTCAAGCGTGTGATCGGTACGGTACGTCGGCCCGGTAACGCGTAACGATAGTAAGGCTTAGCGCATGCAGACGGTTAGCGCATGCGAACGGCTAGCGCATACGGACGGCTTAGCGTATGCGGACGTACTGACGACCGTGTCGTCGTCACGACGATAATGCGTCACGCGCACTCACCCGACCGTAAGCCACGGTAAACCCGAATGCACGCCTATGACCGTAGGCCGAGATGTGTTCGCGGTCCACTTAACGTGTAAATATGAATTGGACGGTTTTGTTTGAGAACTTAGAATTATAAATGGAAATACTTGTATAAATAGTTCATGGGATCATATAGTTATATAAATGCTAGGTTGCATGAAAAATGAATATAAATTGTTATGGAAATCTCATGAACTTGTTTTGTTTTCAGGAGATCATGATGATGATCAAACCTAGGCGCGGACAAGACTTGGGGACGAGTGGTGTTAGTTTGGTAGACATTGTTTAGGACCGAATACTTTAGCATAATGCGAATTGAACCACAATTGTATTTGGTACCTTTTACTTATTAATAAAATGTCTATTTTTGCCTTAGTCTTTTGTGAATCAAATTGTTGAATGAATGGAATGAAAACGTTAAAGTATGACTAAAATGGACTTGAGGTTCTTAAGAAACCTCAAGATTAAATCGGTTAAGTAGTGGCAATCCAAACCGGCCCTATGGCCGGGAGGGGTCTTGTCAAGTTGGTATCAGAGCGGAGTTATTTCCTAGGCTGGGGTTAGGGGCTACACCACTCGTCCAAGTCCGAATTGTCCGCATAGAAAGTTAGACTTGCTTAGGACTTGAAATTTGATTGGATATATATGGAATTGTCTTGTTGAATTTCAGGTTGGAAAAAGCAAGTCCAAAAGGACAAAAGATAAGGACAAGGAGACGTCTGCGACCGGCCAAGGCCCGAGAGTCCAGACCACTCCTGTCGCGCCAAGGGCAACCGGTCCTGAGGTTGACCCAGCGGCCACTGGGCCCAATGCTACACTGATTCCCGATGGGACTAGGGTTGAACAACCGCACGTCCAAACCGGGAACGATGAGCATATGGGTGAGTCTTCATCTCATGCGGCTCGAGATGAGACCGGCCATGAGATGGAGGACGCCACAGGTGGTGGTGACGGTGAGCCTTTGACAGCAGTCCCGAACGTCGGTCAGATGTGGACTATGTTAAAGGAAGTGATGGGCCAGCTCACGGTACTGAACCAGAGCCTTTCTGGTCAGAAACCAGCTGAGGGTGAGCCGCAGACCGTGGTTCCCGAGACCGCGAGTCTGAGTGATGATGACTCGGACGTAGTAGTGGTAGAGTCACCGAACCCTAAAAAGGTTCGAAAGGTGGACTACCTCAACGTTATAGGTCACATCACCAAGTTGGGCACAAAACACTTCAAGGGAAGTGCTGACCCACTTGAGGCTATGAATGGAGGTCACGGCTTGTCCGGAACTTCCATTCTACCCGTTGCCCTGAAGATTACCGTAAGGACATAGCGACCCACTTCCTGGAAGGGGACGCTCACAACTGGTGGCTGTCTGTTGACAGGCGCACCAAGGGCCTCATCAACTCCTTTGCGGAGTTTGAGGTAGAGTTCAACCGGAAGTACTTCCCGGCGGAGGCCTGGGATCGTATGGAAGGTAGATACTTGGGCTTGGTCCAGGGCCGCAGGTCGGTCCGTGAGTATGAGGCCGAATTCGACCGTCTCAGACGTTACGTGGGACGGGATGTTGAGGACGAGCCGGCACAGGTGCGTCGCTTCCTTCGCGGCCTGCGAGTGGAGTTACGTACCCACTGCTCGGTTTGTACCTACAACAATGTTTCCGAGCTAGTCGAGAGGGCAGCTACGGTGGAAGCCAATTTGGCTGAGGAGAACCGCGTTGGCTCAAAGGACAAGGTGTTTTGTCAACCCGGGAAGGACCTAAAGAGGAAGAGAGATCAGACGGCTGATGCTCCCTCCTCTGACCGCGCCAGATGTGCCACATGTGGCAAACGACACTTAGGAAAGTGTTGGAAAGCCGATGTTGCATGCGCGAAGTGTGGCGGCAAGGACCACGAGTCACGGAGCTGTCCACAGAACAAGGGGCGTGAAGAGGTGACCGAGAGACCAGTGACATGCTATCTCTGCGGCCAAGCTGGGCACTACATCCGTGAGTGTCCCAAGCGCCAAGATGGGAAGCAAAGGGCGCCAGAAGTGAACCGGGGTCAGGGAGACCGCGCGGCTACGGCCAAGGGTCAAACTGTGAAACCTCGGGTTTACGAACTGGTGAAGGACTCAGGGGACGCCGGCTCATATGACGCGATTACTGGTACGTTACTGGAACCCTAACCTTCTTCAATATTTGAATAATGCATTGCATCATATTGGGGAAAAAGCGGGATGCGCTTACACATTTGAGGGCGATGTGTAGGGACCGTTTTGATAGGCGGTGTAGAGACACTGACCTTGTTTGATTCCGGGGCGACACACAGCTTTGTGAGTCCCGGGATGATTGGGAAAGGCTTGTTCCAAAGTGAACAAGCAGCCGGCCAAGGCATTGTGAATGCCGCCGGTGGGCAAGTGATGCCTATGCTAGGGTTAGTTAGAGATGTGCCCGTTTCCATTGGAGGCGTGAGCATGCCGGCTGACCTAGTGGTGGTCCAACTCAAACATCATGAAGTGATCTTGGGTATGGACTGGCTCGGTCAAAACCGAGCCACCATTGAATGTCACCGAGGAAGGGTGAAGTTCGAGAAACCTGAAGGTAAGGTTGTGTTCCAAGGAATACGGCCAACCTCGGGAAGCTTGGTCGTCTCTGCTATCCAAGAAGAGAAGATGTTGGCTAAGGGATGTGAAGCATACTTAGCCACTATCACGATCAAGGAAGTAGGGCCAGAGGCCAAGGTTGGGGAAATCCCAGTGGTTAAGGACTTTGAGGACGTCTTTAGACCATTAGAAGGCTTACCGCCTGACCGGTCTGATCCGTTCGTCATTGAACTTGAACCCGGAACGAAACCCTTATCCAAGGCGCCATATAGAATGGCCCCAGCCGAGATGGCTGAGTTGAAGAAGCAGTTAGAAGAACTGCTGGACAAAGGCTTCATTAGGCCGAGCAGTTCTCCTTGGGGAGCGCCTGTCCTATTTGTCAAGAAGAAGGACGGGAGCCTCCGCTTGTGCATAGACTACCGAGGCATCAACCGGGTTACTGTCAAGAACAAGTACCCATTGCCCCGGATAGACGAGTTGTTAGACCAACTCAAGGGTTCGACCGTGTTCTCCAAGATCGACCTCGCTTCGGGATACCATCAAATCCCGATAGCACCAGAGGACGTGAGGAAGACCGCGTTCCGAACTCGGTATGGCCACTACGAGTTCGTAGTCATGCCATTCGGTCTGACAAATGCACCAGCCGCGTTCATGAAGATGATGAACGGTGTCTTTCGGGAATGGTTAGACAATTTTGTCATCATATTCATTGATGACATACTTGTTTACTCCAAGAACCCTAGAGAACATCGGGAACATCTTAGGATCGTGTTGGAGAAACTGCGGGAACAGAAGCTCTATGCCAAGCTAAGTAAATGTAGCTTCTGGCAAGAGCGGATTGGCTTCCTAGGACACATTGTGTCGGCGGAAGGAGTGGCAGTTGACCCGGATAAGGTCCGGTCAATTGAGGACTGGCCAAGACCAAGAAATGCGACTGAGGTCCGAAGCTTTCTAGGTCTGGCCGGCTACTACAGACGTTTTGTCTAAGGGTTTGCAAGTATGGCCAAGGCCATGACGAAGCTGACCGGGAAAAACGTGAAGTTTGTATGGACTGATGCCGCGGAGAAGGGTTTTAAGGAACTCAAGGAGATGTTGACGAAGGCGCCAGTTCTGACTCAACCCCAAGATGATGTGCCTTACGTGGTCTACACGGATGCATCAATCAATGGGTTGGGATGTGTGTTGATGCAAGAAGGGAAAGTGATTGCATATGCTTCAAGGCAATTAAGGAAACATGAGGGGAACTATCCCACTCATGATCTTGAAATGGCCGCTGTAGTCTTTGCACTTAAGATCTGGAGATCTTATCTCTACGGAGCAAAAGTGCAACTATTTACGGACCATAAGAGCCTGAAGTATGTGTTCACCCAACCTGAGCTCAACCTTCGTCAAAGGAGATGGATGGAACTAGTGGCCGATTACGATCTGGACATTACTTACCATCCAGGGAAGGCCAACCTCGTGGCCGACGCCTTAAGTAGGAAAAGGACCGAGATGGCTAGTGAACGGGATGCAGAGACCTTGGTCGGAATGGTCCGTTCCTTGCATCTCAGTGCATTGACCGTGGGGGAGGAGCCAGTTGGCTTAGGGGCAGCGGACCAAGCAGATATTCTGACTAAGGTCCGGCTCGCTCAGAAGGATGATGAGGATTTGGTGAAAGCCGCAGAGAACAACCATACGGAATACCAAATCTCCAACAATGGGACGATTGTGGTAAATGGCCGAGTCTGTGTGCCAAACGTGTGGGAACTGAAGGAAGCCATCTTACGAGAGGCTCATCAGTCTAAGTTCTCAATTCATCCCGGCCATAACAAGATGTACCATGACCTCAAACGGTACTATCATTGGGTTGGGATGAAGCGTGATGTAGCTGCTTGGGTGGCCAAGTGCCCGACCTGTCAGCTAATCAAGGCTGAACGCCAAGTCCCGAGTGGTCTGCTACAAAGTCTTCCCATTCTGGAATGGAAATGGGATAACATAGCTATGGACTTTGTGACCGGTTTGCCTACGACCCGGAACAGGCGAGATGCCATTTGGGTTGTGGTAGATAGGCTCACGAAATCCGCCCACTTCTTGGCCATCAAGAAGACGGACGGAGTGGGGAAGTTGGCTGAGATATACATTGATGAGATCGTGAGACTTCATGGGATCCCATCAAGTATAGTTTCAGACCGGGACGGCTGGTTTACTTCTTATTTCTGGCAAGCCTTCCAGAAGGCCCTGGGAACGAGAGTGAACATGAGTACGGCTTACCATCCCCAGACGGACGGTCAATCCGAAAGGACCATACAAACCCTAGAAGACATGCTAAGGGCGTGTGTTCTTGAATGGGGCGACTCATGGGAGAAGTTTCTACCCTTGACCGAGTTTGCGTATAACAACAGTTATCACACAAGCATCGGAATGTCGCCTTATGAGGCTTTGTATGGGCGGCCTTGTCGAACTCCACTATGCTGGACCGAAGTTGGAGAGTCAAGCATAGTTGGACCAGACATAATAGAGGAAACCACGGAACGAATCCGATTCCTCAAGGCCAAGATGAAAGAGGCTCAAGACCGTCAAAAGAGCTATGCAGACAAGAGAAGAAAGGACCTTGAGTTTGAAGTAGGCGACCAAGTCTACTTGAAGATGATCACTTTCAAGGGTCGGGCCAGGGTTTCCAAGCGTGGTAAGCTTGATCCCAGATATTTGGGACCGTTCCGAATCATTGAACGGGTTGGAGCGGTCGCCTATAAGTTAGACTTGCCGAGTGAGATGGACGCATTCCACAATGTGTTCCATGTCTCACAATTGCGCAAATGTCTAGGGGATCAAGACAAGGTTGAACCTGAGATTCCAAGAGAACTTAGGCCAAACTTGACCATCGAAATCCGACCACTCCGAATCCTGGATAGGATGGAAAAAGCAACCCGAAAGAAAGTGGTACAAATGGTCAAAGTGGAATGGATCCATAATGGGATCAAGGAGATTACTTGGGAAACCGAGAATAAGATGAAGGCCGACTATCCAGAGTGGTACAAAAACCTTGACGCGGATTCGGGGACGAATCCATTTCAAGGGGGGGAGACTTGTAGTATCCCCCAACCGGCCTAAGGAAGATGGGACGGCCATGGGACCAGAAACATGAACGGGAAAGTCCGTAGAGACTAAACCAAGTGTCCCATAGGCGTTTTTGGAGCTGAGACTCAGCTGGAAGGAGCTCAGCTAAGTGTAGGAGTGAGGAAGTCAGCTCAGCTGAGCTGAACAGTCCAGCTGGCTAGCTAGGTCAGCTGGCAACCAGCTCAACTCAGCTGGCCGGAGTGTTAAGCTCTTGGGCCAGCTAGGTCAGCTAGTGACACTAGCTGACTAGCGGTTACCAAGCGAATGGGTACCACCTCTCTCCCCTTGGTAGTTGGCGCAGGGAAGAGCCTATAAATAGGCCTTCCCTTGTCCATTTTTGCGCACGCCACAAGGCACAAAAACACATAAGAATTCTCCCAAAAGGCAAAGGCCAAAGCGTGAGAGTTTAGAGAGAGAGAGAAGCCGGATTTCAAGGAGAAAGGCCGGCGGTTCAAGGAGTTCTTGGTGGTGGTTTAAAGCGCAACAAGAGGAGCAAAGATGGCTGGAGAGGCATCGGCTACTCATGGCAAAACCGCAACCGTATCTAAGGTTAGAGTCCGGTTCTATTTCTTCTCGGCCTTGGCCAAAACCCTAGCGGCCAACGGCCGGTTGTTATGGCCGGAATTCTCTCTTTTCTTCTTCTCTGAATAATCGCCCATTCATGTTACACGACCGGCCTTAAGGCCTTGGTCGTGGGCGGTTTGGCAACGGTTGGTCATGATCCGAGTGTGGGAATTTGGCCGGAAGATCATGTTGCTTCGAACGGTTTAACGGCCGTCGGGAGGACGATATGCCGAGAACCGAGAAGCCAAAACACGGTCGGCCATGCACAGGAACGGACCGAGGATTTGAGTCCGTCGGATCAAGTAACCAAATCGCTCGTCAAACCGCTAGAGGTGTACGCGCATAACCGCGAGTGGTCCACGGACTGCCGCGATGCATACACGGCCGCGGTACACGCACGGACCGTAGGAACGATCGGAACCGTCCGCGGTATCGATCGCGTCCGTTCGTGCGTAAAGTCGCGTCCGCTCGTACGTAAAGACGCGACCGTAAGGATGCGTTCGTTCGCGAATACTCGGCTGGACCGTTGATCATCGCATGATGATCGTGGAACGTTCCATCGCGGGCATGAGCGCTTGGCCGAACAATCACACGTCATCCGGATAGTCCGACGGGCGGATCAGTCCACCCGACCGTAAGGTCAAGCGTGTGATCGGTACGGTACGTCGGCCCGGTAACGCGTAACGATAGTAAGGCTTAGCGCATGCGGACGGTTAGCGCATGCGAACGGCTAGCGCATACGGACGGCTTAGCGTATGCGGACGTACTGATGACCGTGTCGTCGTCACGACGATAATGCGTCACGCGCACTCACCCGACCGTAAGCCAAGGTAAACCCGAATGCACGCCTATGACCGTAGGCCGAGATGTGTTCGCGGTCCACTTAACGTGTAAATATGAATTGGACGGTTTTGTTTGAGAACTTAGAATTATAAATGGAAATACTTGTATAAATAGTTCATGGGATCATATAGTTATATAAATGCTAGGTTGCATGAAAAATGAATATAAATTGTTATGGAAATCTCATGAACTTGTTTTGTTTTCAGGAGATCATGATGATGATCAAACCTAGGCGCGGACAAGACTTGGGGACGAGTGGTGTTAGTTTGGTAGACATTGTTTAGGACCGAATACTTTAGCATAATGCGAATTGAACCACAGTTGTATTTGGTACCTTTTACTTATTAATAAAATGTCTATTTTTGCCTTAGTCTTTTGTGAATCAAATTGTTGAATGAATGGAATGAAAACGTTAAAGTATGACTAAAATGGACTTGAGGTTCTTAAGAAACCTCAAGATGAAATCGGTTAAGTAGTGGCAATCCAAACCGGCCCTATGGCCGGGAGGGGTCTTGTCAAGAGCCCCTTTCAACAAACCAAATGAAAGGGCCAGTGATTTATTGGGCCTTATTCATACTGATGTATGTGGGCCAATGAGTACTGTTGCCAGAGGAAATTATAAGTACTTCATTACCTTCACTGATGATTTCAGTAGGTATGGCTTTGTCTATCTGATGAGACACAAGTCAGAATCCTTTGATAGATTCAAGGAATTCAAGAATGAAGTACAGAACCAACTTGGCAAAAGTATCAAAGCTCTGCGATCGGATCGCGGAGGAGAATACTTGAGTCAAGAGTTCAGCGACTATCTGAGCGAGTGTGGAATTATTTCACAACTCACTCCTCCTGGAACACCCCAATGGAATGGAGTGTCAGAGTGGAGGAATCGAACCTTATTGGATATGGTTCGGTCTATGATGAGTCATTCAAATCTTCCATTATCCTTTTGGGGATACGCTCTAGAAACGTCTGCGTTTACACTGAATAGGGTACCATCTAAATCAGTGGAAAAGACACCACATGAACTGTGGACTGGGAATGTTCCTAGTCTGTCTTTCCTGAGGATTTGGGGTTGTGAAGCTTATGTCAAACGTTTAATCTCTGACAAGCTTGCACCCAAATCAGATAAATGCTACTTCGTTGGTTATCCTAGGGAAACCAAGGCATACTGCTTTTACAACCAATCTGAGAACAAAGTATTTGTTGCTCGGGACTGTTTTTTTCTTGAGAGGGAGTTTCTCTCTAAGAAAAACAGTGGGAGTAAAGTACATCTTGAAGAAATTCGAGATGCACAGGAGATTGCTCAACCTGCTGAGGAAGAGCAGCAGTTGGATCCACAAAGTTCTGTGGAACCGGCGCCTGTGGAGCCTGAAGTTCGCAGATCCGGAAGGATCCGTCACGAACCCAAGAGATACTATGGATTTCTCATGACCGATTCAAATGATCTGATGATCATTGATAGTGATGAACCAGCGACCTTCGCGGAAGCAATGATGGGCCCGGACTCCGAAAAGTGGCTTGGAGCCTCTAAGTCCGAAATGGGATCCATGTCAGAAAACCAAGTATGGTCCTTGGTCGATTTACCTAATGGTGCAAAAGCCATTGAGTGTAAATGAATCTTCAAGAAGAAGATTGACGTGGATGGGAATGTACAGATTTACAAAGCGAGGTTGGTGGCTAAAGGTTTCAAGCAAATTCATGGTATTGACTATGATGAAACCTATTCCCCAGTCGCTATGCTTAAATCCATTCGGATTCTTCTAGCGATTGCCGCTCATTATGATTATGAGATTTGGCAAATGGATGTCAAAACCGCATTCCTGAATGGTATTCTGGAAGAGGATGTGTATATGACACAGCCTGAAGGTTTTGTCGATCCTAAGAACGCTGGGAAGGTATGCAAGCTTCATAAATCCATTTATGGATTGAAGCAAGCATCACGGAGTTGGAATCTTCGTTTTGATGAAGCAGTAAAACAATTTGGTTTCATCAAGAACGAAGAGGAACCATGTGTTTACAAGAAGACTAGTGGGAGCAAAATTGCGTTTCTTGTACTGTATGTCGATGACATACTCCTCCTCGGTAATGACGTTCCGTTGCTTCAGTCTGTTAAGACTTGGCTCGGAAGTTGTTTTTCCATGAAAGACATGGGAGAAGCCGCATATATTCTTGGAATCAGAATCTACAGAGATAAAGTGAACAGGCTGATTGGATTGTTCCAGGACACTTATATTGATAAGGTACTGCACAGATTCAGGATGCATGATTCCAAGAAGGGCTTCATACCGATGTCTCATGGCACTAGTCTCAGCAAGAAGCAGTGTCCGGCGACACCTGCTGAGCGAGAACGCATGAATAGGATTCCTTATGCTTATGCAATAGGATCTATTATGTATGCCATGCTCTGCACTCGTCCAGATGTAGCTTACGCGTTAAGCATGACGAGTAGATACCAATCTGATCCAGGTGAAGTTCACTGGACAGCTGTCAAGAATATTCTCAAGTATTTGAGACATACTAAGGATAAATTCCTAGTGTATGGAGGAAGTGAAGAACTTGTGGTGAATGGATTCACCGATGCGAGTTTTCAGACGGACAGAGACGATTTCCGATCACAATCTGGATATGTCTTCTGTCTAAATGGCGGTGCAGTGAGCTGGAAGAGCTCTAAGCAGAATACCGCAGCTGATTCCACAACGGAAGCTGAATATGTTGCTGCTTAAGAAGCGGCAAAGGAAGCTGTTTGGATCAAGAAGTTCACGACTGAACTTGGTGTGGTTCCTAGTATCTTGGAGCCAGTGGCTTTGTTTTGTGACAACAATGGAGCCATTGCTCAGGCGAAAGAACCCAGGTCACACCAGAAGTCCAAACACGTTGAGAGTGTTGGGATTATGTCCTGAAATCACATTGTACTCACTCTAGAGATAGTTGTATTGTCGAGATCGGACAATTCATGTGATACTGGGTAATCATAATGTTTTGCTAGAAACCGCTTATGACAAATGAGTTGTAACTCATTTCCAGTATCGTGTGAACCTACAGGGTCACACACCTAAGCAAGTTGGACATAGTTCATATGGGATTGATCATTGGCATATGATCTGGTCGATGTGTATTGGATACACATCGAATATAAGTTTAAAAGAGGTGTATCGATCGACACCATTGGGTGTGTCGGTCGATACAAGACGTGTGTCGATCGACACCACTAAGTGTGTCGGTCGACACAAGGGCGAAACCGAGACAAATGTTTCGGTTCACCTCGAGGTCAATATATATAAACATGTTTTATTGACTCGACCGAGGGTTGATTAGAGGTGCGCCGCCCAGAGTGTTTTCTCAGAGAGAAAACACAGAAACCTCTAGAAACTGAGTTCCCAGGAGATCTGAGCCCCGGTACTAGCATCCCGGCAGATTCCAGCTTGTGTGCGTGTGGACTATCAGTAGAGGCGCAGCATCTGAGGCGCTCCAGAGATCTCGTTTACCTGACCCTATTCCGCTGCCAGAACAAGGTAAACACGAGATCAGATCCTTGATTCAATTAACTAGACCCTAGATCCTAGGCTATCTGGAACTCGCGAGGATTCTGAATACGGTAGAATTGGCTCGAAGTTCCATCAGTGGTATCAGAGCCTTAGGGTTTTCCATTGAATCGCACCTGTTGATTGAATTTGATGAGTTAAATTCGTAAGCTAGGTTGTTTGAGTTAGAACAGGTGAGATCGATCTGATCGATCTCCGATTCTGTGTTTTCGCACAGTGTCGATCGACCCACTAGGTGTGTCGGTCGACACAGAGTGGCGAATTCGACAGAATCGGCGGCTAGGGTTTTTCGCGAAGAAAAACCGAATGCCTTATGTGTCGATCGACACAGGTTGTGTGTCGGTCGACACAGAACAAATTTGGTCAAGTGTCGATCGACACAGGTTAGTGTCGGTCGACACAGATCAAGCGAATGGTTAATCGGTTCAATTGGATTGGACCGGTTATCATGCTTGCTTAAGTCCGAATAGATCGGTTTAAATTGGATGAATTGGTTCAATTGGATTGAACTGATCATTTCAATTAGCATGAACCGATGAGTTAAATCAGTTTGATTGGATAATACGGTTCAATTGAATTGGACCGGTTATCGCAATCAGTTGAAACTGGTTTAAACGGTTTAAATTGGATGAATTGGTTCAATTGGATTGAACTGATTATCCCAATTAGTATAAACCAATTGGTTAAGATCAGTTTGATCTGATAAGTCGGTTCAATTGGATTGAACCGGTTATCAAAACTGTCTTCGGTTAAGGTCTATGTCGACCGTCAAACACGGGTTGTGTCGATCGACATGACCGGTTCGATGAACCGGGTTAATTGGATTAACCGGTTATTGAAGTCCGGTTTTGTTTGGTGGTGTCGATCGACAGACATAGTCTGCGTCGATCGATACAGTGCTCGAAATTCTGGTTATTGAACCTTGAATTTGCAGAAACCAAACTCGACCTAAACCTTGATCAAAGATTAGCTTCAATATGGTCAACTGTCAAGACTCATTTCGTTGTGTGATAGTCTAGCCAAGAGCTTGGTGTCCACAATTACGTGAGTAAGGCAGGTAGTTATGCTAATGGATTTGCAGTGCTAGACATCAACAATTACATAACCTAAGAGATTGATTTGCTAAACTTTTGGGTTTAGTTTCCTCAACTAAATATCAAGTAACCTTGATGTCTTGCCCAAATCTTGTCTACTGTCAAGACTTGTGTCGTTTGTTGGATAATCTTGGAGTCCTTGGTATCCACTGCAACATGAGTAAGGCAGGTGGTCATTGACGGACTTGCAGTGCAACTGTCAGTGATCACAAGACAGAAAAGATTGGTTTTACTTGACTAGGCTATCAGAAGTTCTGGGCCCGGAGACATCAGAGTGGAATAGACATAGTTTGTCTCATCCACAACCAAGAGTTGTACTGAGTACAATTAGCAATGAATTGTTTACCTAGATAACTAAAGTTTGGGTAATGGCGAGTCGCCCACTCAGATTTTGGTGAAGTATGGATCTTGGATCATTGTATTCATAGAGGAAACATTGTTTGAATATAATGTGAGTTCTCTTATCAGATGAGATTTCTCATCATATACATAACTAAATCTTTGTTTTTCTTGGATTTCAGCTTATGTCTATGACTACTTTCTCGTTGCGATCCGTCCTTGAGAAGGACAAGTTAAATGGATCCAACTTCCTGGATTGGTATCGGAATTTGAGATTCATTCTCAAGCAGGAGAGCAAGGACTATGTCCTTGAGAAAGCTCTTCCAGAAAGGCTTGAGACCAATCGCTCGCATGCAGTATATAATGCTTGGAATAAGCATTATATTGATGTGGTAGATGTGCGTGGTCTAATGTTGGCTACCATGAACTCGGACTTGAAGAGTCAATACGAGAACATGGAGTTGCCAATAGAGATGATCACCAGCCAGAAACTGAAGTTTCAGGATCTGGCACGAGTAGAGAGATTCCAGATGGTGAAGTCTCTAACTGAGTGCAAGATACCAGAGGATGCTCCAGTAAGTCCTCATGTCATTAAAATGATGGGTTACATTGATAACCTGGGGAAACTGGAATGTCCTGTCAGCTTAGAGTTGGCCACTGACATCATTCTGCAGTCACTGCCGTCAAGCTATGATAAGTTCATTAAGAACTATATCAAGAAAGGCTTGACAAAGACGTTGACTGAGCTGCATGGCATGCTCAAAACAGCAGAGCAAAACATCATAAAGGGTAAAAGATTTGAGAAATCTTGTGCTGGCAAAGGCAGAGGCAGGGCCGTCCAGATTTGGAATCAGGATAAGCCTGTGTCATCTCATAAGCCCAAGTCAGGCCCATCTGGTGTTAGAAAATGCTTCTACTGCGATGAGTCAGGGCATTGGAAGAGAGATTGCAATAAATTCTTGGAAGATTCACAAGAGATGAAGGAGATGTATGGTACTTCTTCTTCAGGTATTGTGTTATTAATTCAAGTTCTACATAAGTATTGGATACTAGTTGTGGTACTGATATTTTTGAAATATGCAGGACCTAAGCGACAATAGAATGTGTAGGATTATATGTGTGTTCATGGTTCAATTAATAGATTGCAACCTAGCACATATAACTCAGATCTAGGTTCTTGCAGAACGAATCACAAAACCAAACCTGATCATTACCTTTCAGATTGCAGCGGATTGATGGATGGTAATGATGAGATCAGCTAGAACAGATCAGATGCATGTTCCTCCTTTAGTATCCACACTCTTACAAGCCGGGATGGTTGCTAGACCAAAGCAATGGATTGATCAGAGAGAGAAGAGAGACGGCTCAGGTTTTAGGTCGCAGACTGTTAGAGTCGAAATTATAAGACGACTCATATAAATATCGACTCTGTCATAAACCTAAACCGATGTCTCGGTTTCGCAACTGTGTCGACCGACACATACACTTGTGTCGATCGACACAAGTCATTTGTCTCGATATGGGCCCAAGTGATTAAACTAACGGCCCAACTCTCTGCACAAATACAGTAAATGCCTTGCATCTTACCGTATTCATTCCATGTTAACTTTCCCGTTAGCTATGGTGTGTGACCCTTTGGGATCATACAATACTGGTAATAAGTCCTAAACTTATAGATCAAGAGCGGACTCTAGCAAGTCATCATGATCACCCAGTATTTATGACTTATGTCTGATCTCGACATTTATCATACTTTCTAGAGATAGTACGGTAGATTTCAGGACATTCCCAACAATCTCCCACTTGTACTGGAATCCTACAAAGGACATTCCCAACAATCTTCCAATTGTACTGGAATCCTACAAAGGACATTCCCAACAATCTTCCGATTGTACTGGAATCCTACATTCCCTAGTCCTTTTGAAAGTCCTACACTCTGATACCAAAGTTACTTTCCAAGAAGAACAGTGGGAGTAAAAGTATAACTCGAAGAAATTCGAGAAATACAGGAGACTGCTCAACCTGTTGAGGGAGAGCAACGGATGGATTTACAGATTTCTGTAGAATCTACACCTGTAGAGCCTGAAGTTCGCAGATAAAAATGAATCAGTCACTAATCCGAGAGTGATTTCTCGTCATTAGTTGAACCTGATGATCATTGAAAGTTCGCATGATCTGATGATCATTGAAAGCGACGAACCTGCGAAATTCAAAGAAGCGAAAGTAAGCCCGGACTCCGAAAAATTACACTGTGTGTAAGTTAGCTTCATCGATCCATTCATGGATGGAAGCAAACATATCGGAGTTGGAATCTTCGTTCTGTTAAAGTAGTCAAGGTTTTGACTTGAACAGGAACGAAGTGGAACTATGCGTTTACTAAAAGATAAGTGGGAGCAATATTGCATTTCTCATAGTGTATGTCGATGACATACTGATTCTCGAATATAACGTCCCAATGCTGCAGTCGGTAAAGGACTGGTTTGGGAGTTGGTTTTATGGTTGACATGGGTAAAGCCACGTAGTTCTTGGATTTTGGATCTAAAGATAGAGATCCAAAAGTACTGGTAGGACAAAGTCAGGATTCTTAAATTGACAAAGTCCTACACGTAATCAGCAATCCAAGAAGGGTTTTATGCCAATGTCACATGGCAATTCATTAAGCAAGATACAGTGTCCTGCGATATCTGCTGAGCTTGAATGCATGGATAGGATTCCATATGCGACGGCAATTGGATCTATCATGTATGCCATGACACATACTTGTTTTGATGTTGCTTTAATGCTAAGCAAGACAAGTAAAGACCAGTCAAATCCAGCAAAGAATCACTGGATTGCCGTAAAGAATATTCTGAAGTATTTGAGGAATACTTAGGATAAGTTCTTGATTTACGGAGAAAGTGAGGTGCTACAAGTCGATAGAGTCTGAAAGGCAAGTTTCCAATAGACAAAGATAATTCCTGGTCACAGTCCGGCTATATCTTGTGTCTAACTGGCGGTGCAAGGCACTGTTGCTGACTCCATGACTTAAGCTGACCATTTCGCAGCTTGAGAAGCGGCGAAAGAGGTTGTTTGGATAGAAGAGTTCATCACTGAACTTGATGTGATTCACAGCATAGATGAGGCTAGCTGCACATCAGAGGTCCAAACACCTTGAGGATAGGTATAACCTATTTCGTGAGATAAATGACAGAGGTGTTAAGTAGATAAGCAAGTTTCATCGAATGAGAACGTTGCTAATCTATTAACGAAGCCACTCCTTATGCCTAAGCACGAGTCGCGGACTGTAGCTGTAGGATGAGTGAAATTAAGATGTAGTCTTAATTTCAGTGGGAGTTTGTAAAGGGCTTTACTTAGTTATTTTGAATGGTTCATGTAAACATAATATTTTATGTTTATGAAATCTAATGATTTCTGGATTATTTTAACTGTGATATAAAATAATCGTTCCAAAATGATTCATGTCACTATATATGGGCCATCAAAGTACATGAGTAGACTTGATCCTGAAACCCCATATTTAACGAAGTGACATAAATCATAGTGTCCATAGTCGAAGGTTGTTGAAATTGGAACACCAACAACCTGTTGAGACTAGATTGTGTTGAGACTTATGACCAAGTTTCGAGGGGTCATAGATGCGCGGCATCAAAGTCGACACATAGGTATATGTAGGGGAGCATATGACCGGACATGGCCCGCAAGATGAGAACTCTGCAAGATATTAATGTCTGTGTCATAAGAAGTTCTCATATACGACTATAGAGTATAGTCCTTAGACCTGAGTTCGCATGCATGTGGCTGCACATGGAGTAATGCGCTTTGATCATTGTCTAACGCTGTTTCGTAACTGGGAGCTATACGGACCTTGGTTGGGTGTATTATGAATTGTGTAGTTCATAGTGATGGAACAAGATGGGATTTGTCCCTGCCGTTTAACGGAGGTAATATCTCTTGGCCAATCGGAGATTTGATAGCTGGTAAGAGAATGGCCATTCCCAAACGGACTTGCCCAAGTCGTTTGAATTGTCAGTATCAAATCTGGTCCGATAAACATGGTCTGGCTATATAAGGATGACACACATCTTGCCTTATGCCAGATCGAGATATTAAGACAAAAGGACTAGGGAATGTAGGATTCCAGTACAATCGGAAGATTGTTGGGAATGTCCTTTGTAGGATTCCAGTACAATCGGAAGATTGTTGGGAATGTCCTTTGTAGGATTCCAGTACAAGTGGGAGATTGTTGGGAATGTCCTGAAATTTATCATACTTTCTAGAGATAGTACGGTAGATTTCAGGACATTCCCAACAATCTCCCACTTGTACTGGAATCCTACAAAGGACATTCCCAACAATCTTCCGATTGTACTGGAATCCTACAAAGGACATTCCCAACAATCTTCCGATTGTACTGGAATCCTACATTCCCTAGTCCTTTTGTCTTAATATCTCGATCTGGCATAAGGCAAGATGTGTGTCATCCTTATATAGCCAGACCATGTTTATCGGACCAGATTTGATACTGACAATTCAAACGACTTGGGCAAGTCCGTTTGGGAATGGCCATTCTCTTACCAGCTATCAAATCTCCGATTGGCCAAGAGATATTACCTCCGTTAAACGGCAGGGACAAATCCCATCTTGTTCCATCACTATGAACTACACAATTCATAATACACCCAACCAAGGTCCGTATAGCTCCCAGTTACGAAACAGCGTTAGACAATGATCAAAGCGCATTACTCCATGTGCAGCCACATGCATGCGAACTCAGGTCTAAGGACTATACTCTATAGTCGTATATGAGAACTTCTTATGACACAGACATTAATATCTTGCAGAGTTCTCATCTTGCGGGCCATGTCCGGTCATATGCTCCCCTACATATACCTATGTGTCGACTTTGATGCCGCGCATCTATGACCCCTCGAAACTTGGTCATAAGTCTCAACACAATCTAGTCTCAACAGGTTGTTGGTGTTCCAATTTCAACAACCTTCGACTATGGACACTATGATTTATGTCACTTCGTTAAATATGGGGTTTCAGGATCAAGTCTACTCATGTACTTTGATGGCCCAAATATAGTGACATGAATCATTTTGGAACGATTATTTTATATCACAGTTAAAATAATCCAGAAATCATTAGATTTCATAAACATAAAATATTATGTTTACATGAACCATTCAAAATAACTAAGTAAAGCCCTTTACAAACTCCCACTGAAATTAAGACTACATCTTAATTTCACTCATCCTACAGCTACAGTCCGCGACTCGTGCTTAGGCATAAGGAGTGGCTTCGTTAATAGATTAGCAATGTTCTCATTCGATGAAACTTGCTTATCTACTTAACACCTCTGTCATTTATCTCACGAAATAGGTTATACCTATCCTCAAGGTGTTTGGACCTCTGATGTGCAGCTAGCCTCATCTATGCTGTGAATCACATCAAGTTCAGTGATGAACTCTTCTATCCAAACAACCTCTTTCGCCGCTTCTCAAGCTGCGAAATGGTCAGCTTAAGTCATGGAGTCAGCAACAGTGCCTTGCACCGCCAGTTAGACACAAGATATAGCCGGACTGTGACCAGGAATTATCTTTGTCTATTGGAAACTTGCCTTTCAGACTCTATCGACTTGTAGCACCTCACTTTCTCCGTAAATCAAGAACTTATCCTAAGTATTCCTCAAATACTTCAGAATATTCTTTACGGCAATCCAGTGATTCTTTGCTGGATTTGACTGGTCTTTACTTGTCTTGCTTAGCATTAAAGCAACATCAAAACAAGTATGTGTCATGGCATACATGATAGATCCAATTGCCGTCGCATATGGAATCCTATCCATGCATTCAAGCTCAGCAGATATCGCAGGACACTGTATCTTGCTTAATGAATTGCCATGTGACATTGGCATAAAACGCTTCTTGGATTGCTGATTACGTGTAGGACTTTGTCAATTTAAGAATCCTGACTTTGTCCTACCAGTACTTTTGGATCTCTATCTTTAGATCCAAAATCCAAGAACTACGTGGCTTTACCCATGTCAACCATAAAACCAACTCCCAAACCAGTCCTTTACCGACTGCAGCATTGGGACGTTATATTCGAGAATCAGTATGTCATCGACATACACTATGAGAAATGCAATATTGCTCCCACTTATCTTTTAGTAAACGCATAGTTCCACTTCGTTCCTGTTCAAGTCAAAACCTTGACTACTTTAACAGAACGAAGATTCCAACTCCGATATGTTTGCTTCCATCCATGAATGGATCGATGAAGCTAACTTACACACAGTGTAATTTTTCGGAGTCCGGGCTTACTTTCGCTTCTTTGAATTTCGCAGGTTCGTCGCTTTCAATGATCATCAGATCATGCGAACTTTCAATGATCATCAGGTTCAACTAATGACGAGAAATCACTCTCGGATTAGTGACTGATTCATTTTTATCTGCGAACTTCAGGCTCTACAGGTGTAGATTCTACAGAAATCTGTAAATCCATCCGTTGCTCTCCCTCAACAGGTTGAGCAGTCTCCTGTATTTCTCGAATTTCTTCGAGTTATACTTTTACTCCCACTGTTCTTCTTGGAAAGTAACTTCCCTTCTTAGAAAACAGAATGGACGTAAAAGCAACAAGCCTTGGTTTCCCTAGGACAACCAGCGAAGTAGCACAACTACAAATACTCAGTAAAGACGAATTTGGATCGATTCCAATCCACATTTACGTGGTGTCTTTCAACTGATATTGGTGGAACTATTTCAGCGTAAACTTAGATATTTCTTGAGCGCTATTTTAGAGAATATCATGGAAGATTCGTGTGAATCATCTTTAATCATTTCTTATAAGATCTGATTCATTCTCACAGAAACACCTCTAGGTTTTCAGGAGAAATGAGCTGTGAAACGACTTCACACTCATTCAGATGATCACACAATCAATGACTTAAGTATTCTCACTCGTGATCTAATCCAGAGTCTTAATACTTCTGTCATTCAGATTCTATACTTCATTCTGGAACTCTTTCGACCATGTCAAAGAATTCCGACTTGTGTCTCATCAAATGAACACAGTCACACTCACTGAAGTAATCAGTAGAGACAATGAAGTACAGGAAATTTTCTCTGGCATTACTGCTCATCGGACCACATACATGAGTATGTTCAATCTCCAATAAGCCTTTGGGCCTTTCTCTAGCTCGGCTAAGATGGGCCCTTTGTCTTTTGGTCCAGTAAGCAGAATTCAAGTCTCATAAGATATCCATTCAAATGAGCCCAAAAGTCCATAACTATGGGGTTTCTGAATCCGACTTACTCTTTGACCAAAACATTTATGCCAAGAAAAATCAGGTTTAATTCATCAGATTTAAACCAATTCGGTATTTATGTTACATTTAGGCACTCTTTGGTTTAATATATAAAACCCATTCCTTGAATAGGGTGCTACAATTATCATTTCATTAAGATCAAAAGAACAAAACTTGTCTTTTATCAAAACGAAAAACATTCAAATTCTTACAAGAAAATGAAAGACAACTCTGCTTAAAGCAGGTACATTGTAGCAATTACTTAATAAAACCAAGCCTCAAAGGCATCTACAAGTGAAAACCCTACGGCTGAGGCAGCATCCCAAGCTCCTTCCAGACACGCAGTTTCACTTGCCCTTCCTTCAACGTTCTACTGTTGCTCAGGCTCTGCATATTATAACAAATATCAGTGCCACAACCAGTATCCAATACCTTTAAGGTATAACTTGAAGTAATAACATGAATACCTGAGGAAGTAGTCTCATACATCGACTTCAACTCCTCATAATCTTCCATGAATTTAATGCAATCTCTTTTCCAATGCCCAGTCTCTTTACAGTAGCAGCACTTACCAACGTAAGAGGCATCTGACTCGGGCTCAGAAGACACACGCTTGCCATGATTCGAAATCTGGACAACTTTGTCTTCACCCTTGTCAGCTTTAGGTTCAGTAAACCTACCCTTCTCATTCATGAGATTGTACAGGGTACTCTTCACGTTTGGCTCAACTGTCTTGAGCATGTCATGCAGTTCAGTCAACGTCTTCGTTAAGCCTTTCTTGATATAGTTCCTTACGAACTTATCATAGCTTGACGGCAGTGACTGCAGAATGATCTCAGTTGCCAATTCTTGGCTAACTGGATAATCCAGTTTCCTCAGGTTATCAATGTAACCCATCATTTTACTGATATGAGGACTTACTGGATGATCCATCGGTAGCTTGCAGCTAGTGAGAGATTTAACCAACTGGTATCTCTCCACTCTTACCTGCTCCTGAAATTTCAATTTCAGGCTGCTGATCATCTCTATTGGCGACTCCATGTTCTCATATTGCTTCCGCAAATCTGAGTCCATGGTAGCCAATATCAGACCACGCACATCTACCGCATCATTATAATGCTTATTCCAAGCATTATATACTGCATGACTGGCTTTGGATCCGATTCTCTCGGGGAGAGCTTTCTCAAGGACATAGTCCTTTCTCTCATGCCTGAGGACTAGCCTCAGGTTCCGTGACCAAGTCAAGAAATTTGATCCGTTCAGTTTGTCCATCTCAAGGACAGACCGGATCGAGAAAGTGTTTTGATTGTTTGTGCTTGTCATAGCTGAAATTTAGAGATAAATAGAGTTTTAGTTATTAAGTTCATAAAAGAGTAATCTTAACAACTTATAAGAAAACTCGCATTGCATTCAAAATTTCTTTGTTTAACCTCATAAGAATGCAATGATTCCGAGACCCATGTTCAGCTAAATCCAAAGTGGGCCACTGGCCGTCACCCGGAATTAGCTTTACTTGGTAAGCATACACACATCTAGTTATAACCAATAACTCTCGGTTGTGAATTGGACCCGAGGCCCAAATTCACCAGATGTCTCAAGGCCCGGGACTCCCGATGGCCCAGTCAAGGAAACCAATCTCTTACAGCCAAATAATCACTGAAATCTGGGACTCCCAATGAAATCAGTGACTATATACTACTTTACTTACGCAAAAACAGACACCTCACACTGTAAGCCATGTCTGTAATCAAATAAGCGTTAAGTAGCTGACAAGATTGGAAAGACATCCAAGCTTGATATTGTTTTTGAGGATTTTAAGTTTTATTTCCAAAAATAGAAGATTACTATTTTTGGGAAACTTTCTTATTTTAGAAACTTTCTAAATTTAGTAACTTATTAAAGTTTTCGGTTGGGTCACAAATTATAGGCCCAATTCTTGGCCCGAGACCACAGAATTCCAATTGGCCCAATAATTTGACATAACCGATCCGGTTTATTAATTCTGGTCCAAGACCAAATTAACTATCAAAACCATCAGTTATTTACTAAACCAGACCAGCTCTAAATTATTTGGTCCAACCAAATCAAACTTAGACCAGCCTTCGGTTTAGGTTAAAATTCAATTTTATGAATTTCAATCCGGTTTAGCCAGAAATAAAATTATTTCCAGCAAACCGCGATTTGGGTTAACCGCTTGAACCACCAATTAAATTGGATCGGTTCAGTTAAGTCCAAAACCGGGAAGAAACACCTTGTGTTTTAGCCAATTTTGACCTAACTTGCGGTTCTGACTAAAGTAGACAATGAACCACAATCGGATTGATCGGTTTATTGTCTCGGTTTAGGGAAAGATGAACCACGAAGCTCGGCTGAACCGATTGGCTACTCGCGGATCATCTGCATCGCCTTCGTATCGATCGATATGAGTCTTTCATGTCGATCGATACTAGCGAGTATCAGCTCGGGTCAATCGGGTCATCAGGACCGCGAGATGTCAATCGGATCGATCGATATCGACCGATACCTCGCTCCCTCGTCGATCGACACGGGCGACCAGATCGCACACCAATGGCTTTCAATCGGATTGATGCGATCTAATTCTTAGGTTTTCATGTTTTCTGATCAAATTTCTTAACCAAATTCGATTTTAAACAGTAAGAACAACCTAAATCAGATTCATAAAGCAAAAACCAATAACCTGGCTCTGATACCACTGTAGGATTATATGTGTGTTCATGGTTCAATTAACAGATTGCAACCTAGCACATATAACTCAGATCTAGGTTCTTGCAGAACGAATCACAAAACCAAACCTGATCATTACCTTTCAGATTGCAGCGGATTGATGGATGGTAATGATGAGATCAGCTAGAACAGATCAGATGCCTGTTCCTCCTTTAGTATCCACACTCTTACAAGCCGGGATGGTTGCTAGACCAAAGCAATGGATTGATCAGAGAGAGAAGAGAGACGGCTCAGGTTTTAGGTCGCAGACTGTTAGAGTCGAAATTATAAGACGACTCATATAAATATCGACTCTGTCATAAACCTAAACCGATGTCTCGGTTTCGCAACTGTGTCGACCGACACATACACTTGTGTCGATCGACACAAGTCATTTGTCTCGATATGGGCCCAAGTGATTAAACTAACGGCCCAACTCTCTGCACAAATACAGTAAATGCCTTGCATCTTACCGTATTCATTCCATGTTAACTTTCCCGTTAGCTATGGTGTGTGACCCTTTGGGATCATACAATACTGGTAATAAGTCCTAAACTTATAGATCAAGAGCGGACTCTAGCAAGTCATCATGATCACCCAGTATTTATGACTTATGTCTGATCTCGACATTTATCATACTTTCTAGAGATAGTACGGTAGATTTCAGGACATTCCCAACAGAATGTTGAAGAAAGGACAAGTGGAACTGCGTGTCTGGTTGAAGCAATGGTTGCTGCATGAGCCGTAGAGATTCTCCACTTGTAGGAGCCTTTCATACTTGGTTTTAGAAATTAAGTAATTGCTACTATGTATCTGCCTTGTGCAGAAATGTCTTTCATTTTCTTGAAAAGAATTTGGATGTTTTTCATTTTGATAAAAGACAAGTTTTGTTCTTTAGATCTTAATGAAATATCATATGGTAGCACCCCGTTTGGAATGGGTTTTATATCTTAAACCAGCGAAAGTTAGAATATAACACAAATACTAAAAGTTTAAGTCTGATGACTCGAACTGGACTTTTCCTTGGCATAGTCGTTCGACCATACATAGTGAAGCGAATTCAGAAGTTCCATAGTTTTGGACTCATTCGATTATAAATCATTTGAGATATGAATTCTGTTCACTGGACAAAATGACTAAGGCCCTTTTAGCAGAGCTAAACGAAACGGGCCAGAGGCTTATTGGGCCTTACACATACTGATGTATGCGGCCCGATGAGCATTAGTGCAAAAGGAAATCTTCTGTACTTCATTACCTTATTGATGACATCAATAAGTATGGCTGTGTTCATTTGATGAGACACGATCAGGAACCCCTTGAGGAGTTCCAAGATGAAGTGTACAACCGATTTGACAGAAGTATTAAGATCCTCGATTGAATCGCGGAGGAAAATACTTGAGTCAAGAATTGGGTGATCATCTAACAGAATAAATCGGATTTATTAGATATGCTCCGATTAATGATGAGTCACAGGAATCTTCCATAATCATTTAAGAATACGTTTTAAAATGTCTATGTTTACGCTAAATAAGTTTCTATCAGAATCAGTGAAAAACACCACATTGGATGTGGACTGGGTGATTTCCAAATTTGTTTTTCTGATTAATTGGGATTGCAAGGTTTGTGTCAGACAGTAGTCAACAAAAAAACTTGAACCCATATCTGATAAGTTCTACCTTGCTAGTTGTCCTAAGGAAACCAAGGCTTGCTACTTTTGCAACCAATCCGAGGACAAAGTATTGTTGTTCGGAACTGTGTCTTTTGAGAAAGATCGTACTTTCAAAAGGAACAGTGGGAGTAAAAGTACACATCGAAGAAATTCGATAAACACAGGAGGCTGCTCAACCTGTTGAGGGAAAGCAGCGGTGAGATCTACAAAGTGCTGTAGGATCTGCACCTGTGGAGCCTGAAATTCGCAGATCCGAAAGGATCCGTCACTAACTCGAGAGTGATTTCTCGTAACCAATTGTCGTGATCTGTTGATCATTGAAAAGTGACGAGCATGCGAAATTCAAAGAAGCGATGGTGAGCCCCAACTCCGAAAATTGGCTGGGTATGCATGTTAGCTTCACCGATCCATTTCTGGATTGAAGCAAACATCTTGGAGTTGGAATCAACATTTTGATAATGTGGTCAAAAGTTTTGACTTGATCAGAAAGAAATGAAACCATGCGTTTACAAGAAGACTAGAGGGAGCGTAATTGCAATTCTCACACTGTATGTAGGTAACATACTTAATATCATAAACGACGTTCCGACGCTAAAGTCTTATCAAGATTTGGGTCGGAAGTCAAATTTAACGATAGACACTGGAGAAGGCCGGTAAAGTTCTTGGAATTAGGATCCATTGGAATGGATCAGATAGGCTAGTTGGATTGTGTCAAAATCCTTATGTTGATAAGGTATTGGATAGTTCCAATATGCATGATTCCAAGAATGGCTTCATACCAAAAGTCTTATGGCAATAATCTTAGCAAGATGAAGTGTTTTGGACACTAGCTGAGCTATTATTAATGAGTGTGATTGCTAATGCTGCTGCAATAGAATCCATCATGAATGCCATATTTTGCGCTCGTCTAGATGCAGCTTACGCATATAGCATGACGAGAAAATACCAATATGTTCCGGTAATAGTCACTGAACAGTTACCAGAAATATCCCAAGTATTTGAGAAACACTAAGGATAGGTTCGTGGTGAACTGAGGAAGTGACGAACCAGTTGAAAGTAGTTAGAATAGCGGTGCTATCTGTTGGACATGCTCCAAGCAGTGGACCGCAGAATAGAGCTTTTATCTGAATGGCTGTGTGGTTTGTTGGAATTGTTTCAAGCAATAACACCGCAGTCTCTCCCACAACCTAAGCAAGAAATTTATTCTGTTGCTGTAGGTATAAGATATCTGAAGAGATGATCTTGATTCTAGTGGGAGTAATTTTAGTTATGTTGTAAACTTTACATAGATATGCTATGGTAGTGTTTATGTAAGTCAAACTGACATCGGTATTATTTAATTATTGGATAATTAAGTAATAGTCCCAAAGTACTTTATGGTCATCATATAGGTCATCAAGTTGAGGACTTGATCATGAAACCCTATAATTGCAAGATGACATAAATTATGATTGTCCCTAGTCGAGGTTATTGAAGTGGGGCACCAATAACCGCGCGAGACAAGTATGTGAGGTGACTGCTGGACTAAGTTTCATGGAGTCAATGATATGATTATCACAGTCAGTCACATAGATATATGTTGGTGAACATATGATCGGACATGACCCGCTTAATGAGAACTCCACAGGATAGTTATATCAGTGTCATGGGAGGTTCTCATTACGACTATAGAGTATAGTCCTTAGACCTGAGTTCATCATGCTTTCTAGCAGATGAATTGGTGCGTTTTGACCTTGTCAAACGTCGTTCCGTAACTGGCGGCTATAACGGCATTGCTTAGGCGTATCATGAAGTATGTGTAGAAACAGGGATGGAAAAAGATGGGATTTGTCCCTCCTAGAATGGGAGATAAATATCTCAGGGCCCATCGAAGATTTGATACTGAGAAAATGCATGGCCGTGCTCAAACGAGGTGATTGTCAGTCGTTTGTTTTATCAGTATAGATCAGGAATTCGATGAACATGATGTTGGCTATAATAAGGATGACACAGTCTCTTGCCTTATGCCATATTGAGATATAGAGACGAATGGATTATAGGAATAGGCGATTCCAGTACAAGTGGGAGATTGTTGGGATTATGTCCTGAAATCACATTGTACTCACTCTAGAGATAGTTGTATTGTCGAGATCGGACAATTCATGTGATACTGGGTAATCATAATGTTTTGCTAGAAACCGCTTATGACAAATGAGTTGTAACTCATTTCCAGTATCGTGTGAACCTACAGGGTCACACACCTAAGCAAGTTGGACATAGTTCATATGGGATTGATCATTGGCATATGATCTAGTCGATGTGTATTGGATACACATCGAATATAAGTTTCAAAGAGGTGTATCGATCGACACCATTGGGTGCGTCGGTCGATACAAGACGTGTGTCGATCGACACCACTAAGTGTGTCGGTCGACACAAGGGCGAAACCGAGACAAATGTTTCGGTTCACCTCGAGGTCAATATATATAAACATGTTTTATTGACTCGACCGAGGGTTGATTAGAGGTGCGCCGCCCAGAGTGTTTTCTCAGAGAGAAAACACAGAAACCTCTAGAAACTGAGTTCCCAGGAGATCTGAGTGTCGCATTATTTTGATTCATTGGTGTAATTATCAGATTACAACCTAACATAATCAACTAGGATCTAGGTGATTTGCAGTTGAATCATAAACAGATCAGGATCATTACCTTATGATTGCAGCGGATTAATCAAGAGAATATCGAGATCTGCAAGAGCTGATGATTACCGGCTCCTCCTTGGTATCCACACGCTTACAAGCTACTGGATCAGGCTGCTAGACCAAGCTGGAACAACAGAGAGAGAGGAGGACGGCCAGACCTGAAAATCGCAGACTAATGGTCTTACTGGCGCCTCCTCTTCCTTATATGGGCCCAAGTAATTAAATTAATGGCTTATTAGGCTTTTGGGCCCAAGACCCAAATCAGACAAAAAGACTGTATTTTGTCTGGCCCAATTCTCTGTGCAAATACAGTAAATGTCTTGCATCTTACTTTATTAATTCCTTGTTAACTTTCCCGTTAGCTATGGTGTGTGACCCTTAGGGATCATACAATACTGGTAATAAGTACTTAACTTATAGATCAAGAGCGGGCTCTAGCAAGTCATCATGACCTCCCAGTATTTATGACTTATGTCTGATCTCGACACTTATCATACTTTCTAGAGATAGCACAGTAGATTTCAGGACATTCCCAACAATCTCCCACTTGTACTGGAATCCTACATTCCCTAATCCTTTTGTCTCAATATCTCGATCTGGCATAAGGCAAGATGCGTGTCATCCTTATATAGCCAGACCATGTTCATCGGACCAGATTTGATACTGACAATTCAAACGACTTGGGCAAGTCCGTTTGGGAGTGGCCACTCTCTTACCAGCTATCAAGTCTCCGATTGGCCTAGAGATATTACCTCCGTTAAACGGCAGGGACAAATCCCATCTTGTTCCATCACTATGAACTACATACTTCATAATACACCCAACCAAGGTCCTTATAGCTCCCAGTTACGAAACATCGTTAGACAATGATCAAAGCGCATCAATCCATGAGCAGCCACATGCATGCGAACTCAGGTCTAAGGACTATACTCTATAGTCGTATATGAGAACCTCTCATGACACAGATATTAATATCTTGTAGAGTTCTCATCAGCGGGCCATGTCCGGTCATATGCTCCCCTGCATATACCTATGTGTCGACTTTGATGCCGCGCATCTATGACCCCTCGAAACTTGGTCATAAGTCTCAACACACTCTAGTCTCAAATGGTTGTTGGTGTTCCAATTTCAACAACCTTCGACTATGGACACTATGATTTATGTCATTTCGTTAAACATGGGGTTTCAGGATCAAGTCTACTCATGTACTTCGATGGCCCATATATAATGACATGAATCATTTTGGAACGATTATTTTATATCACAGTTAAAAATAATCCAGAAATAAAAATTTCATTAACATTTAAAATGTTTACATGAACCAATCAAAATAACTAAAATAAAGCCCTTTACTAACTCCCACTGAAATTAAGACTACATCTTAATTTCACTTATCCTACAGCTACAGTCCGCGACTCGTGCTTAGGCCTAAGGAGTGGCTTTGTTAATAGATTAGCAACGTTCTCATTTGTTGAAACTTGCTGATCTACTTAAAACCTCTATCATTTATCTCTCGGAATAGGTTATACCTACCCTCAAGGTGTTTGGACCTCTGATGTGCAGCTAGCCTCATCTATGCTAGGAATCACATCAAGTTCAGCGATGAACTCTTCTTTCCAAACAACCTCTTTCGCCGCTACCCAAGCTGCGAAATGTTCAGCTTAAGTCATGGAGTCAGCAACAGTGCCTTGCACCGCCAGACAGACACAAGATATAACCGGACTGTGACCGGAAATCATCTTTGTCTGTTGGAAACTTGCCTTTCAGACTCTACCGACTTGTAGCACCTCACTTTCTCCGTAAATCAAGAACTTATCCTAAGTATTTTCCAAATACTTGAGGATATTCATTACGTCTATCCAGTGATTCTTTGCTGGATTTGACTGGTCTTTACTTGTCTTGCTTAACATTAAAGCAACATTAAAACAAGTACGTGTCATGGCATACATGATAGATCCAATTGCCGACGCATATGGAATCTCATCCATGCATTCAAGCTCAGCAGATATCGTAGGACACTGTTTCTTGCTTAACGTAATGCCATGTGACATTGGCATAAAAACCCTTCTTGGAATGCTGAAAACGTGTAGGACTTTGTCAATATAAGAATCCTGACTTTGTCCTATCAGCTCTTTTGGATCTCTATTTTTAGATCCAAAATCCAAGAACATACGTGGCTTTACCCATGTCAATCATAAAAACAACTCCCAAGCCAGTCCTTTACCGACTGCAGCATTGGAACGTTATTTCCGAGAATCAGTATGTCATCGACATACACTATGAGAAATGCAACATCGCTCCCACTAATCTATTAGTAAACGCACAGTTCCACTTCGTTCCTGTTCAAGTCAAAACCTTGACTACTTCAACAGAACGAAGATTCCAACTCCGATATGCTTGCTTCTATCCATGAATGGATCGATGAAGCTAACTTACATACAGTATAATTTTTCGGAGTCCGGGCTCACTTTCGCTTCTGTGAATTTCGCAGGTTCGTCACTTTCAATGATCATCAGATCATGGCACTTAATCACGAGAAATCACTCTCGGATTAGTGACGGATTCATTCAGATCTGCGAACTTCAGGCTCTACAGGTGTAGATTCTACAGAAATCTGTACCGCTGCTCTCCCTCAACAGGTTGAGCAGCCTCCTGTATTTCTCGAATTTCTTCGAGTTATACTTTTACTCCCACTGTTCTTCTTGGAAAGTAACTTCCCTTTTAGAAAACATAATTCCGAACAACCTAACTTCGTTTTCGGAATGGACGTAAAAAGTAACAAGCCTTGGTTTCCCTAGGACAACCAGCGAAGTAGCACAACTACAAATACTCAGTAAAGACGAATTTGGATCATTTCCAGTCCACATTTATGTGGTGTCTTTCAACTGATATTGGTGGAACTATTTCAGCGTAAACTTAGATATTTCTAGAGCGTTATTCTTAAAGAATATCATGGAAGATTCGTGTGACTCATCTTTAATCATTTCTAATAAGATCTGATTCTTTCTCACAGAAATACCTCCAGGTTTTCAGGAGAAATGAGCTGTGAAACGACCTCACACTCATTCAGATGATCACACCATCAATGACTTAAGTATTCTCACTCGTGATCTAATCCAGAGTCTCAATACTTCTGTCACTCAGATTTTATACCTCATTCTGGAACTCTTTCGACCATTTCAAAGAATTCCGACTCGTGTCTCATCAAATGAACACAGTCATACTCACTGAAGTAATCAGTAAAGATAATGAAGTACAGGAAATTTTCGCTGGCATTGCTGCTCATCGGGCCACATACATGAGTATGTTCAAGGTCCAATAAGCCTTTGGGCCTTTCTCTAGCTCGACTAAGATGGGCCCTTTGTCTTTTGGTCCAGTAAGCAGAATTCAAGTCTCATAAGATATCCGATCAAATGAGCCCAAAAGTCCATAACTATGGGATTTCTGAATTCGACTCACTCTATGTGACCAAAACATTTACGCCAAGAAAAATCAGGTTTAATTCATCAGATTTAAACCAATTCGGTATTTATGTTACATTTAGGCACTCTTTGGTTTAAGATATAAAACCCATTCATTGAATAGGGTGCTACAATTAATATTTCATTAGGATCAAAAGAACAAAACTTGTCTTTTATCAAAATGAAAAACATTCAAATTCTTACAAGAAAATGAAAGACAACTCTGCTTAAAGCAGGTACATTGTAGCAATTACTTAATAAAACCAAGCCTCAAAGGCATCTACAAGTGAAAACCCTACGGCTGAGGCAGCATCCATAGCTCCTTCCAGACACGCAGTTCCACTTGCCCTTCCTTCAACGTTCTACTGCTGCTTAGGCTCTGCATATTATAACAAATATCAGTGCCACAACCAGTATCCAATACCTATAAGGTAGAACTTGAAGTAACAACATGAATACCTGAGGAAGTAGTCTCATACATCACCTTCAACTCCTCATAATCATCCATGAATTTAATGCAATCTCTCTTCCAATGCCCAGCCTCTTTACAGTAGCAGCACTTACCAACGTAAGATGTATCTGACTCGGGTTCAGAAGACACAGGCTTGCCATGATTCAAAATCTGGACAACTTTGTCTTCACCCTTGTCAGCACTAGGTTTAGTAAACCTACCCTTCTCCATTATGAGATTATACAGGGTACTCTTCACGTTTGGCTCAACTGTCTTGAGCATATCATGCAGTTCAGTCAGCGTCTTCGTTAAGCCTTTCTTGATATAGTCCCTTTTGAACTTATCATAGCTTGACGGCAGTGACTGCAGAATGATCTCAGTTGCCAATTCTTGGCTAACTGGATAATCCAGTTTCCTCAGGTTATCAATGTAACCCATCATTTTACTGACATGAGGATGAAGGATTCGTTTAGTATTTCCTGGTTCAATTCATCAGATTAATTGATTCTACTAAACATGCCAGATCTAGGTTCTCTTGCTAGAATCATAAAGGATCTCACCTGTTACCTTGTTATGCAGCGGAAAGAGGAGGTACGGGTCAGAGATCAGCAGAACCACCAAGAGATAGCTCCTCCAAAGGCTCACACACGCACGCACAGGAAATTGGCTGCTAGACCGAGGAGGGAGGAGGCGCAGAAAGAGAGAGAGGGAGGCGCAGACTGTGTTGAGAAAATAAGAGCTAGGGCAAGTTTTATTTATTAAAACCCTTGTCCAGTTCTTATGGGCTTTTGGGCCCAATTCTCAGTCTGATTAAATCCCTTAGATTTAATCAGGCCCTTTTGTCTCTCTAAGTACAGTAAATGCCTAGCACTTTTACCGTACTTCTGCTAAACCGTTCCTACACATTTTCCTGTTAGCTTAGGCGTGTGACCCATATGGGATCATATAATAAAGGCAATAAATCCAAGATTTATAGATCATGAGCGGACTCTAGCAAGCCATCATGACCCCCAGTATTATATGACTTATGTCTGATCATTGACATACTCTTACTTTCTAGAGACAGTACAGAGATTACTGGACATAATTCCAACAGAGACTCACTGGATGATCATTTGGTAGCTTGCAGCTAGTGAGAGACTTAACCAACTGGTATCTCTCCACTCTTACCTGCTCCTGAAATTTCAATTTCAGGCTGCTGATCATCTCTATTGGCGACTCCATGTTCTCATATTGCTTCAGCAAATCTGAGTCCATGGTAGCCAATATCAGACCACGCACATTTACCGCATCATTATAATGCTTATTCCAAGCATCATATACTGCATGAGAGGCATTGGACCCGATCCTCTCGGGGAGAGCTCTCTCAAGGACATAGTCCTTTCTCTCCTGCCTGAGGACTAGCCTCAGGTTCCGCGACCAAGTCAAGAAATTTGATCCGTTCAGTTTGTCCATCTCAAGGACAGACCGGATCGAGAAAGTGTTTTGATTGTTTGTGCTAGTCATAACTGAAATTTAGAGATAAATAGAGTTTTAGTTATTCAGTTCATAAAAGAGTAATCTTAATAACTTATAAGAAAACTCGCATTGCATTCAAAATTTCTTTGTTTAACCTCATAAGAATGCAATGATTACGAGACCCATGTTCAACTAAAACCAAAGTGGGCCACTGGCCGTCACCCGGAATTAGCTTTACTTGGTAAGCATGCACACAGCTAGTTATATCCATTTAACTCTCGGTTGTGGATTGGGCCCAAGGCCCAATTCACCAGATGTCTCAAGGCCCGGGACTCCCGATAGCCCAGTCAAGGAAACCAATCTCTTACAGCCAAATAATCACTAAAGTCTGGGACTCCCAATGAAATTAGTGACTATATACTACTTTACTTACGCAAAAACAGACACCTCACACTGTAAACCATATCTGTAATTGAATAAGCGTTAAGTAGCTGACAAGATTGGGCAAGACATCCAAACTTGATATTGGTTTTGAGGATTTTAGGTTTTCTTTCCAAAAATAGAAGATTACTATTTTGGGAAACTTACTTATTTTAGAAACTTTCTAAATTTAGAAATATGCTAAAATTAGAAACTTCTAATATTAGAAACTTTCTAATTTAATGTTTTATTAAAGTTTTCGGTTGGGTCACAAATTATAGGCCCAATTCTTGGCCCAAGACCACAGAATTCCAATTGGCCCAATAATTTGACATAACCGAGTCGATTCATTAATTCTGGTCCAAGACCAAATTAACTACTAATCCAACTGGTTATTTACTAAACCAGACCAGCTCTAAATTATTTGGTCCAACCAAATCAAACTTAGACCAGCCTTCGGTTTAGGTTAAAATTCAATTTTGAATTTAAATCCGGTTTAACCAGAAATTAAATAATACCAATTGTATTAAATAATTTCCAGCAAACCGCGATTTGGGTTAACCGCTTGAACCACCAATTAAATTGGATCGGTTCGGTTAAGTCAAAAATCAGGAAGAAACACCTTGTGTTTTAGCCAATTTTGACCTAACCTGCGGTTTAAGCTAAAGCTGACAATGAACCACAATCGGTTTGATCGGTTCATTGTCGCGGGTTTGGGAAGAACGAACCGCGAAGCTCGGTTGAACCGATTGGCTACTCGCGGACCGTATCTCTCGCCAGTGTATCGATCGATATCACGCTCCTGCGTCGATCGATACCGGCGTGCATCAGCTCGTTGCGATCGGGTCATCGGGACAGCGAGAAGCAATCGATCCGATTCATATCGATCGATATCTCGCTCCCTCGTCGATCGACACGGGCGATCACATCGCATACCGATGGGTTTCAATCGGATTATGCGATTCATATACTTAGGTTTTTAAGTTTTCTAATCAAATTTCTTAAGCCAAATTCGATTCTAAACATTAAAACAACCTAAATATGATCCAAACAGCAAAAACCTAACGACCTACGCTCTGATACCACTGTCGGATTATGTTGATTCATTGGTGTAATTATCAGATTACAACCTAACATAATCAACTAGGATCTAGGTGATTTGCAGTTGAATCATAAACAGATCAGGATCATTACCTTATGATTGCAGCGGATTAATCAAGAGAATATCGAGATCTGCAAGAGCTGATGATTACCGGCTCCTCCTTGGAATCCACACGCTTACAAGCTACTGGATCAGGCTGCTAGACCAAGCTGGAACAACAGAGAGAGAGGAGGACGGCCAGACCTGAAAATCGCAGACTAATGGTCTTACTGGCGCCTCCTCTTCCTTATATGGGCCCAAGTAATTAAACTAATGGCTTATTAGGCTTTTGGGCCCAAGACCCAAATCAGACAAAAAGACTGTATTTTGTCTGGCCCAATTCTCTGTGCAAATACAGTAAATGTCTTGCATCTTACTGTATTAATTCCTTGTTAACTTTCCCGTTAGCTATGGTGTGTGACCCTTAGGGATCATACAATACTGGTAATAAGTACTTAACTTATAGATCAAGAGCGGGCTCTAGCAAGTCATCATGACCTCCCAGTATTTATGACTTATGTCTGATCTCGACACTTATCATACTTTCTAGAGATAGCACAGTAGATTTCAGGACATTCCCAACACTGAGCCCCGGTACTAGCATCCCAGCAGATTCCAGCTTGTGTGCGTGTGGACTATCAGTAGAGGCGCAGCATCTGAGGCGCTCCAGAGATCTCGTTTACCTGACCCTATTCCGCTGCCAGAACAAGGTAAACACGAGATCAGATCCTTGATTCAATTAACTATACCCTAGATCCTAGGCTATCTGGAACTCGCGAGGATTCTGAATACGGTAGAATTGGCTCGAAGTTCCATCAGAGAGGAGATATCACCTGATTCGTGATATCGTCAATAGAGGTGATGTGAAGATCAGTCGATTTCCGACAGACGAGAATGTCGCTGATCCTCTGACCAAGTCACTCCCAAGGCCTAAGCATGAGAGTCATACGACTGCTGTAGGCATTAGAGATCTTAAGATGTAATCTTGATTCTAGTGGGAGTTTTAGTTTTGTTTTAGTTATAATAAGACGCTCTTGTAAACATTCTTTTGGAAATGTTTAATGAAATTTGATTTCAGCATTATTTATTGTGATCTAAATAATGGTCCCAAAATAAGTTTATAACTTATTATAGGTCATCAAGTTGAGGACTTGATCATGAAACCCTATAAGTTAATAAATTATGTTTTGTCCCTAGTCGAGGTTGTCAAAGTGGGACACTGACAACCGTGAGAGACTAGATTGTGAGGTGACTGTTGGCATATAAGTTTCATGGAGCCAATGATATGATCATCACAATCAGTCACATAGATATATGTTAGTGAACATATGATCGGACATGACCCACTAATGAGAAGTCTACAATATAGTTATATCTGTGTCATAAGAGGTTCTCATTACGACTATAGATTATAGTCCTTAGACCTGAGTTCATCATGCTTTCTTGCATATGAATTGGTACACTTTGACTTTGTCAAACGTCGACCCGTAACTGGCGACTATAACGGCACTGTTCAAGTATATCATGAAGTGTCCGTTGAAACAGGGATGGAACAAGATGGGATTTGTCCCTCATGTATAACAGGAGATAACTATCTCAGGGCCTATCGAAGATTGAATACTGAGAGAATGTGTGGCCGCACTCAATCGAACTGTAGTTCAGTTGTTTGTAATGTTTCAGTATGAGAGCAGGAGTTCGATAAACACGATGTTGGCTTAATAAGGATGACACCAATCTTGCCTTATGCCAAATCGAGATATAGAGACAAAAGGATTATAGGAATAGATGATTCCAGTACAAGTGGGAGATTGTTGGGATAGTGTCATGAAATCACACTTGTACTCAATCCTGATGATAGTTGTGTGTCGAGATCAGACATTCGTATAATACTGGGCGGTTGCAATGTTTTGCTAGAAGCCTCTTGCAGTCTGTAAGTTGTAGACTTACTACCAGTATTATATGATCATATAGGGTCACACACCTAAGCAAACTGGAAGCTACGACATGGGAATGATCATTATGGTAATGATCATATTAATGTGCATTGGATGCACATTATAATCAATATAATGGTGTTGTGTCGATCGACACAGTTCGGAATTTCCGAAAGAGCTTTACGGGTTGGGACTTAATTAAGTCTGGCCCGTTAAGCATGTTTAGGTCGAATAAAACTCGAGAGTTTCGACCTAAACAGTAAGCCGTCCACTTTTCTTGACAGAAACAGTAGACACACCAGAGAGATTCAAATCCCGTTGATCCGGCACTAGCATCCCGTTTCCAGCGAGCGTGCGTGTGTATCTGGTAGAGGCAAGGCATCTGCGTTGCTACACTGATCTCATTCACCATTCTCATTCCGCTGCCAGTTCAAAGGTAAGAACGAGGTTGGTTTTCATTCAATATATCAAACCCTAGATCCTAGGGGATCCAACAGGATAGTCCTCCGAGACCGCTTCCTTCGGTTGATCATACGCACTTCTCTGAACACAAGAAGGCAGCAGCCAAGGACATTGTTCGGGTAAGGTTCTTCGAGCTCTTTTTTTTTTTTTTATGATTGCTTAGTTTTGATCCGGTCCTTTTTGTTTCAGAGCTTCGCTAACTATAACCTGCTCTTTGATGAGTACGAGACGAGGTTGGTCGATCTCGAGAAGATGGTTAGCGGGATGAAGAGGGATCTCGCCAAGGCCGGGAGGGTTATCGCTGAGCTTGAGGGATATCGTGAGGCGGCGGCTGCTATGGAGGCGCTTCGCTCCTCTCTCAAGGCCGAGGAAGGGAAGGTTGCTGATATGGAGAGGAAGGTCTCTGATCTTTCTGTCGAGAATGCTCGGTTGGATGCTGAGAACAGGCAATGCCTGACTGACTGCTCGAACGCTCGGGCCGAAGCTGACGAAATGATCGTTCGGGTGTCCGATTTAGAGGGTAAGCTCAAGTCTGAGTGTGCTCGACTCAGGGCTTCCCACACGTGCGAGGTTCTGAGGGAGAGGGAACGTGTGTCCGACAAAGCGCAAGCTCGGTTGTCAAAGATCAAGACAGCCATCGAGGTGAAGGAGCTCGGGAGGCGAAAACAGATAATCATGAATCAGGCCGGCGCTGTTGCTGCTATATTGAAGGTGCTCGTCGAAGAAGGTGTGGACGTCCCCGCCGAGAAGATTGTCAAAGCTGATTCTGACTTCGCTCGTTTGAAGCAAGAGCTGAGCGAGGTTCGCTATACGGACTTAGCCGATGGCGACTTTGTCATGACTCCTGTTAACAGCCCTGGTTGGAACGAGGAAAGCTTGGAGGTGCTCGTTCAGGATCAGCATGGCTCGAACTAGGCGGTTGTGACTCCGGAGGTGGCGAATGATCTTCGTCCTGGGAGCGTGGCGGAGAACCTGAATGTTGGCCGTTCTACCGAGCCTTCTTAGATTTAGGCCTTAGGCCTTCTCTCTCTCTTTTTGTAATCGGTCCATGCCTTGTGCATGTTTTATATTAGCTCGGGATTTTGTTTTCCCCCCTTTTTTATCTTAATATAATGAATATTTGGACCATGTCCGTTTTCAATTTGCTCGGGATTTTCTGCGTAATTATTTTCATTCCGCGTACTCGTCCTCGGTAATGCTTTAGTTGGATTATTTAGTTAGGAGCGAGCAGAGTGCTCGGCTTACCCCGTAGGACCGACCAGGACAGTTTTGCAAAACTGGGTTTGGCTTAATTTTTCTGTTAGTCGTCCTTGTGCGGGAACTGGGCCCAGCTTATTTGGTTGTGTGGGATTTGAGGTTGTGCTCGTTATCCTACAGGTCGGGTGCGAGTAAGTGCTCGGCTTATCCCTAAGGTCTGATCGGGACATTATGCGAAAACTAGGTTCGGCTTATTTCCTGTTGATCAGCCTTGTGCGGGAACTTAGCCCGGCTTATGTATCGAACATTTGGCCAGAATGTCGATTTGTTCGGGAGATTGAAAAGTACTTAATAAAATTTTATTATTGATATATCTGAGCTTCGTGAGAGGTTGCCTACGTACCCCGAAAGGGGATTAAGCCGATCATAGTTCACTTTACATATTACTCGAACTCGTGTATAGCGAGCTCGGTTTGGAGCGAAATGCTCGGCTATTTTTTTTTCTGAGCGCGATGCTCGGCTTTTCCGTGAGCGAGAGATGCTCGGCTTTTCTTTTCATTTTTGAGCGTGATGCTCGGCTTTTTCCGTGAGCGAGAGATGCTCGGCTTAATAGTAATACCTCTTGAGCTTGTTTGCATTCCACGAACGAGGAATGGCTTCTCCCTTCATCGTCATGAGTTCGTAAACGCCGGATTTTACTATCCTTGAGACGATGTACAGACCTTCCTAGTTTGCGCCGAGTTTCCCTGCTCGGTATTCCCATGTGTTTTCGAACACTTTTCTGAGGACGAGGTCGCCTTCCGCGAAACGCCGACCCTTAACCTTCTTGTTGTAGTGTCAGGTGATCTGCTGTTGATAGTTTTGGAGACGTAGAAGTGATCGGTCTCGTAATTCTTCCGCTTGGTCAAGGCAATCGACGATCATATTGTTGTTAAGCTCTTCGTGCTCGGGCGCAATGCTCAGGCGAATTGTCGGGACATACATCTCGGCTGGGGACATTACCTCCATTCCGTGAGAGAGTGAGAAAGGTGTCTGGCCGGTTGATGTCCTCGGTGTGGTCCGATGAGACCAGAGTGTTGGGATTATGTCCTGAAATCATATTGTACTTACTCTGATGATAGTTGTATCGTCGAGATCGGACAATTCATGTGATACTAGGTAGTCATAATGTTTTGCTAGAAGCCGCTTATGACAAATGAGTTGTAACTCATTGCTAGTATTATGTGAACCTACAGGGTCACACACCTAAGCAAGCTGAATACACTTTGTATGGGATTGATCATTGGCATAGGGTCTGGTCAATGTGCATTGGATGCACATTGAATTCGAGTTTTAAGAGGTGTGTCGATCTGAAGGAATTTCTAGCAGTTCTAATCAGGATTAGCAACCCTAGGTATAATTCCAAGCCTAGGATCCAGGGTCTAGGTATATTGAATCTACATCAGATCTCGAATTACCTGGAGTTTAGCAGCGGAAGGTTTGCAAGTAATCGAGATTCTCAAGCGCCTCAAGTGCTGCGCCTCTACCGGTATCCACACGCACACAAACTGGAATCCGCCGGGATGCTAGTGCCGGGAGATCGGATCTTTTTGGGATACGTCTGTTTCTGAGAGGTGGCTGCAATTAGGCTTCAACTTATGCTCCAGGTCGTGCTTATATCATATATATATATATATATATACCTGGGAAAACCTAATTAATCACCGGACCAAACCGAGATTAATTAAGTCATTAAATCGAAACTAATGTTTCGATCTGCGCCTTGCATCGATCGACACAACACTTGTGTCGATCGACACACTCTCAAAACTCGTATATTAATGTGCATCAAATACACATTAACTTGATCATTACTTTAATGATTATTCCCACATGAAGTACATCCATTTCGCTTAGGTGTGTGACCCTGTAGGTTCATATAATACTAGTAATGAGTTCACAACTCACATATCACAAGTGGTTTCTAGCAAAACATTATGACCATCTAGTATTGTATGAATGTCTAATCTCGACAATACAACTATCTCTAGATTGCTTACAAGTGTGATTTCAGGACATTCCCAACAATCTCCCACTTGTACTGGAATCATTTATTCCCATAATCCCTTCGTCTCTATATCTCGATCTGGCATAAGGCAAGATCTGTGTCATCCTTATTAAGCCAAAATCATGTTCATCGAACTCCGATTTATACTGACAAGACAAACGACTGACAATCACCTCATTTGAGTGTGGCCACACATTTCTAAGTATTCAAATCTTCGATGGGCCCTGAGATATTTATTTCCTGTTATATAGGAGGGAGAAATTAATCCCATCTTGTTCCATCCCTGTTCCTTCACACGCTTCATGATACGCCCAATCAATGTCTTTATAATCACCAGTTACGGCTGACGTTTGACAAAGTCAAAGCGGACCAATTCACATGTAAGAAAACATGATGAACTCAGGTCTAAGGACTATACTCTATAGTCGTAATGAAAACTCTCATGACACTTATATATAACTATCCCGTAGAGTTCTCATTAGTGGGTCATGTCCGATCCTGTGTTCTCCAACACATATCTATGTGATTGACTTTAATACTCTTATTAATGACTCCATGAAACTTAGTCATCAGTCACCTCACATACTAGTCTCACGCGGTTGTTAATGTCCCACTTTAACAACCTTGACCAGGGACCAACTTAATTTATGTCATTTATCACTTATAGGGTTTCATGATCAAGTCACATACTTGATGACCTATAAAATGTCATAAATTACTTTGGGACTATTATTTAATAACATAATTAAATAATACTGATGTCAGAATTCATTAACATAATCAAATTATGTCTTCATGAACATCATATCATAACTAAAATTAACAACAACAACTCCCACTAAAATTAAGATCACATCTTAAGACATCTAATGCCTGTAGTAGTTGTTTGAACCTCATTCGCTCTTGCTCAGCGTGTGTCGAAGGACACTGCATCTTGCTAAGAGTAATGCCAATTGTCATTGGCATGAAGCCCTTCTTGGAATCATGCATATTTGACCTGTGCAAGACCTTATCAATATAAGCATCTTGACACAATCCAATTAGCTTTTCCAATCTATCTCTATAGATTCTTATTCCAAGAATGTTTACGGTTTCTCCCACATTTTGCATCGAAAAACAACTTTCGAGTTAAGTCTTAACAGACTGTGACAATGGAATTTCATTTCCGAGAAGCAGTATGTTATCAACATACTATACTAGAAATGCAACTGCGCTTCCACTAGTCTTCTTGTAAACACACGGTTCCTCTTCGTTCCTGATGAAGTCAAACCTTTTGACCGCTTCATCAAAACGAAGACTCCAACTCCGAGATGCTTGCTTCAATCCATAAATGGATCGATGAAGCTTGCATATCTTCCTAGCAGTATTAGGATTAATTAAATCTTCATGTTATGTCATGTACACATCCTTTTCAGAATTCCATTTTCGGAGTCAGGGCTCATCATTGCTTCTTCAAAATTCGCCGGCCCGTCACTTTCAATGATCAACAGATCATTGCAATTGGTTACGAGAAATCCACATTTCTCAGGTTCGTGACGGATCCTTTCGGATCTGTAAGCTTCAGGTTTGTGTAAAAGTCGCGCATATATCTCATTTATAGACTTTTACCACAACCTAATTAACCAAGATTTAAACCGTAGTTAATTAAGTCATAAACCAAAATCAATATTTTGGTTCGCGATCTGTGTCGATCGATACACCTTTGTGTCGATCGACACTTCCTCAGAAACTCTCCATTTGAATGTATATCAAATATGCATTCACTAGATCCTTTGCAAACTTCAGGCACCACAAGTACAGGTTCTACAACTTTGTAGATCTAACTGCTGTTCTTCCTCATCAGGTTGAGCAGCCTCCTGTGATTTTCGAATTTCTTCGAGTTGTACTTTTACTCCCACTGTTCTTCCTGGAAAGAAATCTTTCTCAAGAAAACCACAATTCCGAGCAACAAACATTTTGTTCTCGGACCGGTTGTAAAAGTAACATGCCTTGGTCTCCTAAGATGACCAATGAAGTAGCACTTCTCGGATTTGGGTGAGAGCTTATCAGAGATTAAAAAACGTTTTTCGTAAGCCTCACAACCCCAAATCTTCATGAAAGACAAATTAGGAACATTTCCATTCCACATCTCATGTGGTGTCTTTGCAATTAATTTTATGGAACCCTATTTAGTGTAAACGCAAATGTTTATAGAGCGTATTCTTAGAAGAATAATGGAAGATCTAAGTGACTCATCATTGATCGAACCATATCTAATAAAGTCCGATTCAGGAGGAGTGAATTGTGAAACAATCTCTCAGATGATCACTAAATTCTTGACTTAAGTATTCACCTGTATGATCTCATCGTAGAGCTTTAATACTTTTGCCAAATTGATTATGTACTTCATTCTGGAACTCTTTGAACTTTTCAAAAGATTCCGACTTATGTCTCATTAATAAGACATAAATGTACCTACTGAAATATCAGTAAAGGTAATGAAGTACTGAAAATTTCCCTTAGCACTAGCGCTCATCGGGCCATACACATCCGTATGTATAAAGCCCAACAAGCCTATGGCCCTTTCATTTTATTCGTTCGTTCGCAACCTGTGTCGATCGTTGCATACATGCATCGATCGACACTACCTTTGTTGAAAGGGGCCCTTTTCGTTTTACCCAATAAACAAGGTTCGCATTTCTCACATGATTCATAATCAAATGAGCCCAAAAGTCCATCACTATGGAGCTTCTGAATCCGTTCTCATTTACGTGACCCAAACGACAATGCCAGAGAAAAGCTTGATTCGTATCATTCGATTTGAATCTCTTGGTACTAATGTTATAGTTAGGCACGTTTTGGTTTAGAACATAAGGTCCATTCTTTAATGGACTGCTACTATAAAACATATCATAATCAAATGAATAACACTTATTCTTAATTTTAAAACTGATATCCTTCCATATCCAAACAAGGAATAGAAATAATATTTCTGCTCACAGCAGGTACATAGTAGCAATTATTAAGTTCTAAACTATGCCAGAAGATAAAGACAAACAAATGTTCCTACGGTCAATACAGCAACTCTTGCTCCATTTCCACGCGCAGGTCCACTTGTCATTTCTCCATAGTCCTACTGTTGCTCAGGCCCTTCATATTTTCACAAAATATGAGTACCATAGGCGGTATCCAATACCCAATAAGTAGAACCATTAGAAGTAACATTTACTTCTATAACATAAATACCTGAAGAAGAAGTCTCGTACGTCTTCTTCAGCTTCTCATAATCTTCCAGGAATTTCTTGCAATTTCTTTTCAAATGCCCATGACCATTACAATAATGGCACTTATCATCTTTAGAAGGACCAGGCTTAACCTTAGGAACATGGTTAGACTCGCTTGGATTCACAATCGAGCTCGTCTTGCCATCTCCTTTGGTCTTACCAATTTTCTTAAACTTTTTACCCTTTTGTACCATAAGGACATTTGGGGTGTCCTTCTTGATTTTAGGTTCAACAGTTTTCAGCATCCCATGCAATTTAGTCAACGTCTTTGTCAAGTTGTTCATGTTATAGTTTATAACAAACTGATCATAGCTTGACGGCAGTGACTGCAGAATGATGTCAGTAGCCAACTCTTGGCTAATGGGACAATCCAATTTCCCCAGGTTATCAATATAACCCATCATCTTAATGACACGAGGACTAACTAGTTCGCCCTTTGGTAGCTTGCACTCAATTAGAGACCTAACCGTTGATAGGTTCTAAGTTTTCCCTATACTAAACTGCAAGTGAACAGCAATGTCAAAGTAGTATATAGGGTTATCGAATCCACAGGGACACTCGGTCTCAAGAGAATCAAACTGTAGGAATAAATACTAGAAATAAGCAAATAGTGAATAAATTGCGGTGCGAGAAAGTAAATCAGTAGCAGAGATTAACGGTTGTGAAGCAAGTAATTAAAAGCGTCAAGCCTAGGGTATTCTCAGGAAATCAGACAAGCAGACAGTTCATTCAGCAAGGATCTAATTAAGAACGGTTCTAGAACTCAAAACACAGATATAGAATTAACCAAATTCCTTTGCGATAATTCTCTAAGTCTAAGTGCAGCAAACCAAACTTTCGTTTGCGAGAACTAACAGATTAAACTAGCAATAAGTCCAAGTTTGATATGTTCACAATTATCCTAAACCAAACTTCCGTTTGCGCAAAGTTTAATTGCCCAATTTAATTAGTTCAGATTCCTAAACCCCACTTCCGTGACGTATTTAGCAACCTAAGATCTAGATTCTAATTGATCAGGTTAGAACTAGCTTTAAGCACAATTAAATTGAAGAACAGATATAGTTATGAATCCTTAACTGAATTTGAACAAGTCTAGCAAGTCATGAAATCCTATGTGAGAAACCCTAAACCTAACTATGGATCTACTCAGACATAGATAATGAAAACATAATCATAGAATGAATAAATTGCATAAAAGAATAAGAGTAAAAAGGGGTTCGAAATCTTCTCCAAATACAGATGATGTAACAGGTTCAGATCAGCCCCAAAAAGCTCTAAAATCCTCTGCTCTTAATTATGAATTGCGTAATGTAAAAAGTATAAAGCGTATCTAATAAAAACACTAAAAACTCTATTATATAGGCATAATCTCGGCCAAGGGCTTCTTTGTAAATATCAGGAACTTCTGGATCAAAGTGCAAATTCTTCACTCTTCTAAACCGCCGAGTTTTTGGCCCATCTCGCTGGTGCATCGATCGATGCTAGAGTGCAACGATCGACACCTTCCTCTGTTTCGGACAGTGAACTCTATCTCTCGGCCAAACACTCCAAAAATCTCCAAAATGCTCCATTATCTCCAATTCAGCTCCCAACCTGATTATACCTGTAAAAGACTCTAAAAGAACACAAAAGACACTAAAAACACACTTATATCATGGTCTAAAACTAGTAAAAACCATGATATATCAACTCCCCCACACTTAGCCTTTGCTTGCCCTCAAGCAAAACAGAGAACTAAAACATGGTGAAGAGGTTTGAAAACTCTTCAGAAACTCATTTCATCCTAGAAGCTACAATACTCAGATTCCCCTTAGTAAACCACTGCAAGAATCAATCACAGGATATCAAGACCACAATGTACTTCTCCCACACTTAGCAACTGTCCTAGGTAAACTCCACAATCACATTCAAGCATTCAAATTCTCCCTACTGACTTCTGCAAGTATTTAAGTGCGGTCTCACCTAAGGAGTATCGATCTAAAGGCACATGGATTCTTACCTTATCAGCTCTAGACCACCATACTATCTTTCTCTAGTCCCTTTCTTCTCTTTCCCTTCTTTAACAACTGATTTTTCCCCACTGGGTATCATTTTATTTTTTTTATCAGTGTTCTTCCCGTTATGGGGTATACTTTGGACACATTCCATGGATCACATGAGAGATAATAGTGTTTGCTACTATTCTCATGACCACTTCGGAGTTACTAACTCATCCTCAGTTTATTATTATTATTATTATTTTTTTTTTACTTTACAGAAGGGGAGAAGGGGACTAAATAGGACAGGTTTACAGGCTGTGTCAGAACTAACAGGGAATCCGACATAAAGCATACCAAGCCCTTAGGTGAGAAATCTAAGTCAGTATTAAGGTTGAAGTCAGTAAAGGATCCTCTGATACCTGAAGTGATGTGGGTGTTCCCAGTAGGTTGATCTGTGATGGAGTTTTCTAATAGTCATAGATAGATCCTGCAACTTCATCCCAATGGTTACTTAAGTTCCTGCAAGTCTTGTAAATCTTCTCAGAAAATCATAGTTTCTTACTTAAACAATTTTGACTCAATAAAACAAAATTTTTGAAAAACGGACTGACTCTTAAGAAAACAGAAAACAAAAGTCAGTAGCACCTCCCCCACACTTAAGACACACTGTCCCCAGTAGTGTCCAGCGAAGGATCGGTAAAAAGAAAATAAAAAAAATGAAAAGGTGAAGTTATGTCTGTCGGGTTACCTCTGTCGCTAAGCATCGACCGTTGCACTAAGTGCATCGACCGTTACTTGGCGATTTTCGTGTATAGTCGATTGTTGCTCAGGACCGCAACGATCGCTGCAATGCGATTCCTTTCGTGTTGTGACGATCGACACAGAAATGCATCGATCGCTGCACTGCGATTTAACCGAGACCTGCAAACATAAACTCACCAGAAACAAAAACAAACGTAAAATCCTAACAAAAACACCAAAAATGAAAAATAAAAATACTAGTACCTAATGGTGGGTTGCCTCCCACCCAACGCTTGTTTAAGGTCAATAGCTTGACCGGACGGATGAGAATTTTCAAGTGGAGGGTGCAGCATCCAGAGGCAAAATCTGACCTCTTGGAATCTCGGCCTTAGCCCAATAGTGTTTTACCCTCTGCCCATTAACAGCAAACTCATTACCTTCCTTGCCAATTAAAATGACAGCTCCATATGGACGCACTTCCTTTATTGTGTAGGGACCGGACCATCTTGATTTCAGCTTCCCTGGAAACAAATGCAGACGAGAATTGTACAGAAGTGCCTGGTCATTAGGCTCAAACCGTCTAGAAACAATCTTTTTATCATGATAAGCCTTAGTCCTCTCCTTGTACAGCTTTGAGTTTTAATAGGCAAGATGTCTAATCTCATCCAACTCATTGAGCTGTATCAATCTCCTCTCTGCAGCTGGTTTGAGGTCAAAGTTCATCTGTTTTACAGCCCATGCTGCCTTGTGCTCAAGTTCTACTGGCAGATGACATGCTTTCCCATACAGCAAATGGAATGGAGTAGTCCCTAATGGTGTTTTAAATGCAGTCCTGTAGGCCCATAAAGCATCATCAAGCTTAGCTGCCCAATCTTTCCTTGTCTTCCCAACTGTCTTTTCCAAGATCTCCTTGATTTGTCTGTTAGAAACCTCTACCTGTCCACTAGTCTGTGGGTGATAAGGAGTAGCAACTCGGTGATGCACTCCATGCTTCTTCAGGAGCTTCTCAAAAACCTTATTAATAAAGTGAGATCCTCCATCACTAATTACTATCCGGGGTACTCCAAATCTAGGGAATATGATAGATTTAAACAGCTTAATGACTACCGAAGAGTCATTGGTTGGACTGGCTATTGCTTCTACCCACTTAGAAACATAATCCACAGCAACTAATATGAATTTATTCCCATAAGATGAGGGAAAGGGACCCATAAAGTCTATGCCCCAGCAATCAAAAACCTCAACCTCAAGAATGAAATTCTGAGGCATCTCATGCTTTCTGCTAATTTCCCCTCTTCTCTGGCAGGCATCACAATGAGAAATAAAGGAATGAGTATCAGCGAACATTGTAGGCCACCAGAAACCCGCTTGCAAAACCTTAAACACAGTCTTAAATGTAGCAAAATGTCCTGCATAATCTGATCCATGACAGTGGAAAAGGATATCTGGAACCTCTGACTCAGCAACACATCTTCTATAAAGGCCATCCGAACAATGCTTATAGAGGTAAGGTTCATCCCAATAGTACCTCCTAAGTTCTCTGAAAAACCTCTTCTTTTCATATCCCTTCAGATTATCTGGTTCAGTCTCTGCAGCTAGATAATTGGCTATGTCTGCATACCATGGTCGATCATTTGTTGCGACAGCGTAAATCTCGAACTCATGCTTTCCAATCCGTACCATAAAAGTTTCTGGGTCTGTATCCGCACTGCAACGATCGTCACAATCAGGTGTATCGATCGTTACTGCCCCGATAGATGCATCGATCGACGCTGATGTAGCATCGATCGACGCAACGCGATTAATCCGACAGTTCTGCAGATTTCTGTCCAAATCCGTCTCACAGATTGTCCCAACCATGTTGACGTTTTCTTCAGGCAAGTAGTCATTAATTGGCACGTCCTCCTCTACTAGCATCCTTGAAAGATGATAAGCAACTCCATTCTCAACCCCTTTCTTGTCTCTCACTTCAATATCAAATTCCTGAAGCAACAGGATCCATCTCAACAATCTCGGCTTAGCATCCTTCTTTTGCATCAGATACTTCAGTGCTGAATGATCAGTGTGGACAATTACCTTAGAGCCAACAAGATAAGAGCGAAATTTCTCAAATGCAAAGACAACTGCCAGCAACTCCTTCTCTGTAGTTGCATAGTTTCTTTGTGCATCATCCAGTGTCCTACTGGCATAATAGATAGCGTGAAGCTTTCTATCTTTCTTTTGTCCAAGAACATCTCCCACAGCATAATCACTTGCATCACACATTACCTCGAAAGGCAAATCCCAATCCGGTGGCTGAACTATGGGAGCACTCACTAATGCCTGCTTGATCTGTTCAAATGCAGTTTGACAATCTGCAGTGAACTCAAATTTGGTGTCTTTACACAGCAAAGCAGTTAGTGGCCTAGCAATCCTACTAAAATCCTTAATGAACCGTCTATAGAAACCAGCATGTCCAAGAAAGCTTCTAATAGACTTAACAGAATCAGGTGCCTGCAGGTTCGTCATTACCTCGATTTTGGCGCGGTCTACCTCTATTCCTGCTTCAGACACCTTATGCCCAAGCACAATGCCATCTCTGACCATGAAATGACACTTCTCCCAGTTAAGAACTAAGTGCTTCTCTTCACATCTTTTCAGAACCTTACACAGATTATCTAAGCATTCATTATAGGATGAGCCATGTACTGAGAAATCATCCATGAATACTTCCATAAAGTCCTCAATCATATCTGTGAATATGGACATCATGCATCTCTGGAAAGTGGCTGGTGCATTGCAGAGTCCAAAAGGCATCCTACGGTAAGCAAAAGTCCCATATGGACAAGTAAAAGTGGTCTTTCCCTGATCCTCCGGATGGATGGGAATCTGAAAGAAACCTGAGTAGCCATCTAGGAAGCAGTAGTAAGGATGATTTGCTAACCTTTCAAGCATCTGATCAATAAAAGGCAAAGGAAAATGATCCTTCCTAGTAGCAGCATTAAGCTTCCTGTAGTCTATACACATCCTGTGTCCAGTCACAGTCCTAGTAGGTATCAGCTCGTTCTTCTCATTCTTCACGACTGTAACACCGCCCTTCTTTGGTACTACATGGACTGGACTTACCCAATCACTATCAGAGATAGGATATATAATTCCAGCGTCAAGGAGTTTCATAATCTCCTTTTTGACTACTTCCTGCAGATTAGGATTAAGTCTCCTCTGATGTTCGATTGATGTCTTGGACTCATCCTCGAGATGTATCCGGTGCATGCACAACTCCGGTGAGATACCTGAAATATCATTAAGGGAATAGCCAAGAGCTTTGCGATGCTTGCGCATCTTGCTTAGCAGTAAAGTGAGCTCTGCGTTGTTCAAACTAGCGTTGACAATCACTGGATAAGTTGAATTCGGTCCAAGAAATGCGTACCTTAGCCCGGATGGAAGTTGTTTCAGATCTATTTTCGGAGCTTTTTCCTCTGCCCAGTCTCTGTCGACTTGCAACGATCGTTGCTTAGTTGGTATCGATCGTTGCAGTCCCGCGTCAGACACTTCTACTTGCATTGCAACCTCGACAGAATCCATCAATCTTGTATAGCACATCGCAGGCTCGTCCTGCAGGTATTCCAACTCCAAAATAGAACTCAGTAAAGCCCTTTCTAGTGGGTCCTCAGCATGTGATTGATGGAAGTACTCTGCAGCCAAATCACCCAATGTGTCCACATAAAAGGTCTGCCCGTCGATGGTCGGTCTCTTCACCAGTTTGTTCATGTCAAAACTCATCTTCAGATCACCCACATTCAGGATTATCTTACCTCCTTGACAGTCAATCATCGCACCAGCTGTTGCTAAGAAAGACCTGCCTAGAATTAATGGGTCTTTTGGCTCTTGTCCATATTGTAGAACCACAAAATCAGTTGGGATTACGCACTTTCCAACTGTTATAGGCACATCCTCTATTACTCCTTCTGGAATCCTGACTGATCTGTCTGCCAGAACCAGTGATATCCTAGTTGGTATAAAATCTGTCATCCCCAGTCTTTTAGCAACAGAAAGGGGCATTAGATTTACACTGGAGCCAAGATCACATAGGGACCTTTCGAACCTCTCCTTATAGATAGCACAATCCAACACGAAGCTGCCCGGATCTTTCAATTTCTCTGGAATTCTACCTTGAACCACTGCACTACATACTTCATTGAGCATCATGATACTTTCTTCATCAGACCATTTACCAGAAATTGCATCCTTGAGGCATCTCTTCATCATGGGAGAAGTTTCAATGGAATCCAACAAAGGTACTTCAACCTTTACCTTTTTTATGAACTCCTTCCATTTTGCATATTGCCTATCATTCTTAGCTTTTCTGGGGTTCTTGGGATAAGGTATCTTAGGCTTGTATACTCTTTCAGCAGACTGTTTTGGGTTTTCAGCACTCGAACTTTCTGCAGTCACCTTGTGTCGATCGTTTCCTTTATTGCACCGATCGATGCTAGGCGACTTTGTTACGACCTCCGGTTCCTTGATTTCGCTTGGCAACGATCGCTGCTGAGATGCATCGATCGATGCTCGGCGAATATCGCGTATCTCATCCTCCAATTCCTCAATTTCCACGAGTTCCTCAACGCTTAACTGCTTTTTCTCGCCAGATGACAGCTCCTTACCACTTCTCAATGTCACGGCATTGCATTGGTACTTAGGATTGGCATCAGTCCTTCCCGGGAGATATCCCTCTTCCCTTTGAGCATGTCCAGCAGTTTTTGCAACCTTAGCATCAAGCTCTTTCATGTGCGTGTTCAAACTTTCAAACTTCCCATTCAGCTCCATGTAGATTGTATCCATCTTCGCGTCAGCATCTGCTGCGTACTTAGTCTGATTCTCCATCAGCTGTCTTAGCATCATCTCTACTTTACTATCAGACTCATTGGCTTTCTCAAAACCACTTTGCTGAACTCCATTTGAGAATCTGTTTCCCTGTTGATTTCTAAATCTATTGCTTTGGAAACTAGAACTTCCCATGTAATTCACTTCTTCTTCCTGAGTGTCCTCCTCAGTCTGAATCACCTCTACATCTTGGGCAAAGTGGACAGCTTTCTTACTTGTCAGGAGATTGTAGACTGTGTCTAGTCTAGATCTAATCTCAGTCATGTTAGAATCCTCTATACTTCCACCGGATTTCTTCCTCTTTTCATCCATAGACTTGCAACTGTAGCTGTTAATAAGATTCCCAATCAACTGCACAGCTTGTGTAGGAGTCCTGGTGTTGAAATTAGCATTACTGGAATTATCCAGCGCAGTCTGATAAGGGAGATCTATGCCTCTGAAGAAAATACCAATCAGCTGTACTTCCGTGAATCCATGGTGTGGACAGTCACGCTGATACTGCTTAAATCTCATCCAGGCAGTCTTCAAGGGCTCTACAGCTCCTTGGGAAAAGGTGAGTATGTCCTGTCTGGACTGATCCGAGCGTGCATCATCATAAAAGTGACGCAGGAACTCACTCTTTAATGCTGCCCAAGTAGTATACTGACCAGGTGCCAGTTGTCTCAGCCATGCACTAGCGTCTCCAGCAAGACTGTGCGGAAATAGCTTAAGGAACAGATAGTCCGGGCATACTCCTTCATACTTCATGCCAGTGACTATGTCCTCAAACTTGTCAATGTGATCCATAGGCTGCTCTGCTTGAAGACCATGGAAAGCAATCTGTCTCATTAGCTGGTAGTAGATGGTTTTTACCTCAAAATCATTCCTCTCGAAAGCAGGAAGCACTAGAGCTGCTCGGTTTGCATGAAACTCATCAGGTCTGTTGTAATCAGCTAGTGTCCTTTCATGAACCACCATCTCTCTACCTTGGGCCTGTCCTTGACCCTGGTTTCGGTTCAGCTCCTGTTGCTCAGGAGGATCAGGGATAACATTCCCTTCAGCATCAACCCGATGCCCAGCAGCATTGTACGGGTTGTCATCTTGGTCCCTCAGGGTACCTTCAGCATCTGGTATCAAGATCAAACGTTCTCGTACCATTCTCTCTCTCTTTTCTCTTCTGTTAGTCCTTTCTAGACGTCCAAGTTCCTCTAGTCCGAGATTAAGCAAGCTCGAGTTCGGATTACTTCGAGTTTTCTGCGTTGGCATAAACTGTCTGTAATCGTCCAGAAACGATCGATGCTATCAGTGCAATGATCGATTCAATCTCAGAATCGCCTAGTGACGATCGACGCAAGGTATGCAACGATCGACGCAAGGCGAAATTCGTACCTGCGACAGAAACAAACCGAGAAAAAGAAAATCAGCAAAATCAAAAATAAAAACGAAGAAGAACAAAAAGAAAAATTTCTAGCAAAAACCCTAAGTTCGGTCCTATCGAAGACTCAAAGAGTCCCCGGCAACGGCGCCAAAAACTTGATAGGTTCTAAGTTTTCCCTATACTAAACTGCAAGTGAACAGCAATGTCAAAGTAGTATATAGGGTTATCGAATCCACAGGGACACTCGGTCTCAAGAGAATCAAACTGTAGGAATAAATACTAGAAATAAGCAAATAGTGAATAAATTGCGGTGCGAGAAAGTAAATCAGTAGCAGAGATTAACGGTTGTGAAGCAAGTAATTAAAAGCGTCAAGCCTAGGGTATTCTCAGGAAATCAGACAAGCAGACAGTTCATTCAGCAAGGATCTAACTAAGAACGGTTCTAGAACTCAAAACACAGATATAGAATTAACCAAATTCATTTGCGATAATTCTCTAAGTCTAAGTGCAGCAAACCAAACTTTCGTTTGCGAGAACTAACAGATTAAACTAGCAATAAGTCCAAGTTTGATATGTTCACAATTATCCTAAACCAAACTTCCGTTTGCGCAAAGTTTAATTGTCCAATTTAATTAGTTCAGATTCCTAAACCCCACTTCCGTGACGTATTTAGCAACCTAAGATCTAGATTCTAATTGATCAGGTTAGAACCAGCTTTAAGCACAATTAAATTGAAGAACAGATATAGTTATGAATCCTTAACTGAATTTGAACAAGTCTAGCAAGTCATGAAATCCTATGTGAGAAACCCTAAACCTAACTATGGATCTACTCAGACATAGATAATGAAAACATAATCATAGAATGAATAAATTGCATAAAAGAATAAGAGTAAAAAGGGGTTTGAAATCTTCTCCAAATACAGATGATGTAACAGGTTCAGATCAGCCCCAAAAAGCTCTAAAATCCTCTGCTCTTAATTATGAATTGCGTAATGTAAAAAGTATAAAGCGTATCTAATAAAAACACTAAAAACTCTATTATATAGGCATAATCTCGGCCAAGGGCTTCTTTGTAAATATCAGGAACTTCTGGATCAAAGTGCAAATTCTTCACTCTTCTAAACCGCCGAGTTTTTGGCCCATCTCGCTGGTGCATCGATCGATGCTAGAGTGCAACGATCGACACCTTCCTCTGTTTCGGACAGTGAACTCTATCTCTCGGCCAAACACTCCAAAAATCTCCAAAATGCTCCATTATCTCCAATTCAGCTCCCAACCTGATTATACCTGTAAAAGACTCTAAAAGAACACAAAAGACACTAAAAACACACTTATATCATGGTCTAAAACTAGTAAAAACCATGATATATCAACCGTCTGGTGTCTCTGAGTTCGTGCCTGCTCCTGAAACATACCTTTCAGGCCATTAATCATCTCTATTGGCGACTCCACGTACTCATATTGCTTCTGCAAGTCCGAGTTCATGGTAGCCAACATGAGACAACACACATCGACCACATCATTAGAATGTTTATCCCAAGCATCCTTCTCTGACTGCCAGGCATTGGCTCGGTACTTCTTGGGGAGAACTTTCTCAAGGACATAGTCCTTCTTCTCCTGTTTGAGAACAATTCTCAAGTTCCGATACCATTCAAGAAAGTTGGATCCATTTAACTTGTCCTTCTCAAGGACGGATCGCAGGGAGAAATTGTTATGATGGTTTGTGCTAGACATAACTGAAAACAAGAGAGGTTTAGTTATGATGTTCAAGAAATGAGAAATCTTAACTATTAAGAAAACTCGCATTATATTCAAACAATGTTTCCTCAAATGAATATAATGATCCAAGACCCATACTTCACTAAACTTGAGTGAGCCACTGGCTATTACCCAAATATTAGCTATCTAGGTAAGCAACAACTTTGCTAGTTATATCCAATATAACTCTTGGTTATGGATTGACATCTCATGTCCAATCCACCTGATGTCTCTAGGCCCAAAATGATTTTGATAGCCCATTCAAGTAAACCAATCTTTTGAGTCATGTAATTGTTGATGTCTTGCACTGCAAGTCCATCAACACGATTACTTCCTGGCTTACTCATGTAATTGTGGACATCTTGCACTGCAAGTCTATCGCACAATGAAACAAGTCTTGACAGTTGACAAGATTGGAAAGACATCTAAATATACTTGATATTTAGTTGAGGAACAGAACTTTTAATCCAATATACATGTCATATATGTATCTTAGAAGGATTGTAATTTATTAAAACAACTAATTTTACTTAGTTTTAATTATTCTAAGAAATTGGGTTAAGTTTGGTTCGGTTCTGTGATGTCAGGTTCAATAACCGAAATCACCAGAGACTGTGTCGACCGATGCTACTTTAGTGTCGATCGATACACTTCTACCGAAACCAATTTGCGATAACCGATCAATCCAATTGATCCGGTTTTGACAACCGGTCAGTGTCGATCAACGCTACATTAGCGTCGGTCGATACCAACCAAATCAAACCAATCGCAATAAACCGTTCTTAGCGTTTAACCATTATCAACCAAGCTCGATAACCGGTCCAATCCAATTGAACCGATTCATCAATTTCGCGAAGTTTGTGTCGACCGACACACCTCTTGTGTCGATCGTCACTAAGCGAAACCTAAGTTTTATTCAGGTTTTTGCCCTGTGTCGATCGACGCCGGATTGGCATCGATCGACACCATGCGAAAAACCCTAAAACGTTTTCGAACAAAAACCCTAGCCGAGATTATTTGATCAAAAACTCAATTTTAGCATGCATATCAAATATACAGTGATCCAGATTCAACTAATCTAATCAACATGCTACTGGATTCAATAGAATAAACCCTAAGGCTCTGATACCACTGAAGGAATTTCTAGCAGTTCTAATCAGGATTAGCAACCCTAGGTATAATTCCAAGCCTAGGATCCAGGGTCTAGGTATATTGAATCTACATCAGATCTCTAATTACCTGGAGTTTAGCAGCAGAAGGTTTGCAAGTAATCGAGATTCTCAAGCGCCTCAAGTGCTGCGCCTCTACCGGTATCCACACGCACACAAACTGGAATCCGCCGGGATGCTAGTGCCGGGAGATCGGATCTCTCTGGGATACGTCTGTTTCTGAGAGGTGGCTGCAATTAGGCTTCAACTTATGCTCCAGGTCGTGCTTATATCATATATATATATATATAACCTAATTAATCACCGGACGAACCGAGATTAATTAAGTCATTAAATCGAAACTAATGTTTCGATCTGCTCCTTGCATCGATCGACACAACACTTGTGTCGATCGACACACTCTCAAAACTCGTATATTAATGTGCATCAAATACACATTAACTTGATCATTACTTTAATGATTATTCCCACATGAAGTACATCCAGTTCGCTTAGGTGTGTGACCCTGTAGGTTCATATAATACTAGTAATGAGTTCACAACTCACATATCACAAGTGGTTTCTAGAAAAACATTATGACCATCTAGTATTGTATGAATGTCTAATCTCGACAATACAACTATCTCTAGATTGCTTACAAGTGTGATTTTAGGACATTCCCAACACGATCGACACCATTGGGTGTGTCGATCGACACAGATCAGGTTTCGAACATGATGTTTCGGTTTGATGACTTAAACGAATTGGATTTATCCAATGATCGGTTTTAGTCATTCCGGGTCTATATAAAGGCTTATACGGACGAACTGGAACCCTAGCCATTGTTGAGACTTTTTCTTGACAGAAAACACAGCCACCTCTAAAACACAGGGATTCCCAGGAGATCCGATTCCCGGCACTAGCATCCCGGCGGATTCCAGCTTGTGTGCGTGTGGACTGCAGTATAGGCGCAACATCTGAGGCACTCTTGATCTCAATTACCTGTTTCATTCCGCAGCAAATCTCTAGGTAAACACGAGATCATCCCTAATGATTCAATTAACTAAACCCTAGATCCTAGGCTTCAGGAACTTGATGGAATTCTGAAACTGTTAGAATTGGCCGAAGTTCCTTCAGTGGTATCAGAGCCTTAGGGTTTAATCATTGAATCTGAAGCATGGAATTCGAATAATGATGTATTTGAATAGGTTGATGCTTGTTGATTTTTGTTTTGATAAATATAATCTCGGATTTTGTTTGTATCGAAAACGATAAACCTGTGTTTTCGCACAGTGTCGATCGACACAAGTTTGTGTCGGTCGACACACCGCGAAAACGATTATAAAATTTTAGGGTTTTCGCACAGTGTCGATCGACACAAGTTTGTGTCGGTCGATGCACCGCAAATACGCTTATTAAAGTTTGGGTATCGATCTTAGAGATCGCACTGTGTCGATCGACACACTGGGTGCATCGATCGACACATGCTGTGCGAAGGGATAGATCGGTTCAATTGGATTGAACCGGTTATCTTGCATGGTTAAATTTCCTGATACCCTACAGTGTCGATCGACACAGGTTAAGTGTCGGTCAACACAGGCCTTGCGATTGGTTGATCGGTTCAATTGGATTGAACTGGTTATCATGCTTGGTTAAGGTAGATCAGATCGGTTTAAATTGGATGAACTGGTTTAATTGGATTGGACTGTTTATCTCAATTAGTATAAACCGATTTGATTGGATAAGTCGGTTCAATTGGATTGACCGGTTATCGGGTTTTGTTAAGGTTGGATGCGAACCGTAATCGTTTGGTTATTGAACCAAATGATTGAGAAACCGAACCAAATGACCTAACCCACTTTTGTTAGAACAATTAAAACTCAATTAAAATTAAAAGTTAAACATGTTCTAAACCCATTGAACACACATTGGATGTGTATTAGATCAAAGCTTAGTTTTCAATATGGTCAACTGTCAAGACTCATTTCGTTGTTGTGATAGTCTTGCCAAGAGCTTGGTGTCCACAATTACATGAGTAAGGCAGATAGTTCTGTTTATGGTCTTGCAGTGCTTGACATCAACAATTACATGACCTAAGAGATTGATTTACTAACCTTTTAAAGTTTCGTTTCCTCAACTAAATATCAAGTGACCTTGATGTCTTGCCCAATCTTGTCTACTATCAAGACTCATTTCGTTGTTGGATAGTCTTGGAGTCCTTGGTATCCACAATTACATGAGTAAGGCAGGTGATCATTGATAGACTTGCAGTGCGACTGTCAATGATCACAAGACTGAAGAGATTGGTTGACTTGACTGGGCTATCAGAAGTTCTGGGCCCAGAGACGTCAGAGTGGATGAGACATGTATTGTCTTATCTGCGACCAAGAGTTGTACTGGGTACAATTAGCAATGATTTGCTTACCTAGATGACTAAATTCTGGGTGATGACGTGTCGTCCACTCAGATTTTAGTGATGTATGGGTCTTGGAACATTATATTCATAGAGGAAACATTGCTTGAATATAAAGCGAGTTTTCTTATTAGATAAGATTTCTCATTTCCTGAGCTTCATAACTAAAACTTGTCTTTACTTAGTTTTCAGCCTATGTCTAAAACTACTTTCTCGTTGCGATCCGTCCTTGAGAAAAACAAGTTAAATGAATCAAATTTCCTGGATTGGTATCGGAACTTGAGATCTATTCTCAAGCGGGAGAATAAGGACTATGTCCTTGAGAAAGCTCTCCCCGAAAGGCTTGGGACCAATGCCTCGCATGCAGTATATGATGCTTGGAATAAGCATTATATTGATGTGGTAGATGTGTGTGGTCTGATGTTGGCTACCATGCACGAGAACATGGAGTCGCTAATAGAGATTATCACCAGCCTTAAACTGAAGTTTCAGGATCAGGCACGAGTTGAGAGATACCAGATGGTTAAGTCTCTCATTGGGTGCAAGCTACCAATGGATGCTCCAGTGAGTCCTCATGTCATTAAAATGATGGGTTACATTGATAACCTGACACTACAAAAAATATGAACATCAATAGCACTTAAGGATAGCACGGTTTCACGAAGTGCTATTATAGAGGATATGCTTGATAGAAGATTCTGTAATAGCATTATATGAACGTTATGTCATTTTTTTACTAAGTTGGAGGCAAAAAGAAAATGTTTAGCGCCCATTTCATATTACAAGCACCAATACCTACTGATTTTGGCGAAACTTATACCCAATTTTGGGATTTAGGGGTTTTTTTTTTCCACTCATTTTTTTCCCCTCTAACTTTTGTTTTCTTCTCTTCCTCTTTTAAAGAAAAGATAAATCTCTCCTTTTTTTCCCACATCCGTCATCCTTAATCGTCTCTTCCATTCCTCCCTGGCTTGGGACCTCTCCACTTCTCTCCTCACTTCTCCGATTGTCTCTCTATTCGACCGCCAATTCTTCGACGAAGATCGATCTATTGCGGCGGACTCATGGTTGATTAAGAGCGAGTATGGAAGCACTATCGACGACGATCAGCTCCACGCCGACGCCTCTGAGGCTCTCTCCTCCGCCAAATTTCGAGTGTCTTCAGATTATAGGTATATGTTTCGTATGTTTCCTGCTTTATCAGCGATTTCACCTTCGTTGTCCGAAAAAATGAATTGGGAAATCGCAGAAAGCTAGGGATACTCTCTGTTTGCTCAAGTTATGCTTTTTATGGGTTGCAGAAATGGTTGTTGCGAGTGTGGGAGAAGATAAGAAGATATCTTTGATCTTTGTGGCAGAAAAATGGGAAGAACTTATGAACGGTTCCGGGTACTGGGGAGAACATCAGTGATATCGACATCGACGGGTACGGTTCCAGCTTCTCAACTCTCTGCATTTCTCGAAGATAGTTGCATTTCATTGTAAACGATGTTAATGTCTGTCTATGTGCGTGTGCGATGGAATAATTCAGGAATGTTTAGCAGTCGTTAGCTTGAGCAACAAAGGGTGTTCTGCATATTTCTTTTGCACATACACATTTTTCTCTTTCGGCTATATATATATAGTTAAGACTTGCGAATTGGTGCAGGGTCCTCAATATGTTTGCACGACTTTCTGGACCTTCGTTTGCATGACTTGTAGCGGGATACAGTGAGTACCACCTTCCTCCTCTTTCCTTTGTCACTAAGATCTATTCTTTCTAAGTTATCAATCTCTTAATATACTTCCTTTGCAACTATTCCATACAATTATGTGTGTTCTTATGTAATCATCATACCTTTATTTCTGATTTTACATTTTACAGCAATGAGTTACCATTTGTGTTCTTGTCACTGAATGTATTTCTTCGTTGATATTAGTTTGCGCGCTGATGGTTTCATATGTCCATCTGCACGCTGCTTACCTTAATTTGTAGTCTCCATAGTGTATCTTAAAGAGTTAATCCCACGATTGAGTTTCTACTCTAATGTTGTTATCTAGTCTATTTCAAGTTGAGATCTCTGCACACAGCACTAATAATAATTATATTATTCCCAAGAAATATGGCTAATGCATTGTCTTACAAAAATACAAGTTTAGATGCTTCTTACCAAAAGGTTTTTATGGGCTTTCATTTCTTTTCATGCACTCGATCTCCTTCGACACACAATATGAGCTGATTTTCTGGCACCATTTTCTTTGGTGGCTGACTTATTCATCTGATCCACACTGTTTACATGTCACCTTGTTTATATGAGCATTTGGCTTCTATCAGTGTTGGTGGGGATCTGATAGTCCGCAACCTTGCATCTGGAGAAAGAGCTACTGAACTCAGAGTTCCAACCAGGCAGGTTGTTTGATTAGTACATACATGCATATGCTTTCATTTATACTTGAGAGCTTTTGTTCATCAAACTAATTGGCTATTTGATCGATGGTTCGAAATCAGATATTGAAGGTTCTCGATTATTCAAGGTTCAGTAGACACCTTCTACTTACTGCGGGCGATGATGGGACTGTGCATCTCTGGGACACGACTGGTCGTAACCCAAAGGTTTGGTCTTTTACCTTGTGTTCCATGTGGGAAAGAATGTATTACAACATTGTCCTCCTCTTGTTGCTAACTAGAATGAGTTAATCGTTCCACTTATGGAACCAATTTTGTCGAGAGATTCTTTGTTCATCATGATTGGGCACAATTAATGTCTTCTTTTATCTTAGAAACCTACATGTCATTTACATCTGCAAAGTACTTTCCTTGCACTATATTTACGGGGGACGATACTTTTCACTTCAGCATAAAAGAAAAAGCTAGAAGACCAATGATTCTTGCATTATCTCTTCCCTTTTTTTTGCTTAATCATTGCTCAGTAAATGTAATTTGATTTTCACAGATGTCCTGGTTGAAGAGCAGCATTCTGCACCAACTGCTGGTGTTTGTTTCTCTCCATCAAATGATGAATCCTTACGAGTGGTGTACTTAACATCAACAAAACAGATCAATTTATTTGCATATTATATTTTGTATATTCTTGTAGATGTACAGGATCATCAGGCGTATGACTGCCATCAAAAAAATGGCGAATGGATGTCTTTGAAGTACTTAAATCTTTTGTAAAAATGTATTTTGTCTTCGTGGGTTTAATTTTATAAAAATAATTCTAGTGTATCATTGCTATTCATACAAAATAAATAAATAAAATCTAACAATAAACAACACATAATTAAATAATACCAAATAAAACCCTATATTCCAATACCCTAAACTTTGAATCTATTACAATGTCCTAAATCATAAACCTAAATTAACATTATTCACAATCTATGTTTATAAACCTATACTACAATATCCTATACCCTAAACCCTAAATCTATATTTCAATACCATAAACCCTAAACATACATTACAATGTCATAAACTCTAAAAAATGTATCAAAACTCAACAATTGTGTGCTCTAAAACCTTAACTCTATATCCAAAACACAACCCTAAACCCTAAATTTCTAAACCCCTAATAATAAAATAAACATCATATAATATACAAAAACAAATCAAACACTTATACAAAATTTAAGCATAACTATTTTCTTCATCCTAAACTCTAAAACATTAATTCTATACCCTTATACCCTAAACACAACCCTAAATGATATTCTAAGCTTCTAAAATCTTGATAATAAACATTAAAAATTTAAACATCAAATAATAATATAGCAAATTTTAATTTTAACTATATACCTTAAACACAACCCTAAAACCCCTAATAATAAACACTAAACTAAACCTAAACTTATAAACTCCTTAATTTTGACTTTGGAAATAGTATTAAGAAAAACATCTAAATTATATATTTTATAAATAACTAAATAATTTATCATAAACACTTTAGCATATAACATTTTCTTTTAATAATAAAAATAAAAAATCTTACTAAAAATAGTTTAAATCAAATAAACATCCATAAAACCAGAACCAATAGGAAGAGAGTACTCAGATCATATATGTGTGGCACAATATCAACCGTAGGATCATGTTTTTGTTGGATCTTATATTGTTAATCCTGATTCAGTTCATCAGATTACTTGATCCTAAACATGCCAGATCTAGGTTCTCTTGGGTAGAAACAATATAGATCTCACCTGTTACCTTTTATGCAGCGGAAATATGAAGAACAGGTCAGAGATCAGAGAGCCACCGAGAGATAAATCCTCCAGAGGTTCACACACGCACACCAATCAGGAAGCAGGCTGCTAGGCCACTGGGAGAAACCGGCGCAGGGGAGAGAGAGAGTTGACGGCTCGAGTTAGGGTTCTTTTGGTTCTGAACTCGAGTTTTATTTATAAAACTTGTTCGGTTCCGTTTGGGCCATTTGGCCCAAATGCCAATTACTCGAAAGCGTTTTCGCACTGCATCGATCGTTGCACCTTGTGCATCGATCGATGCACAGTGGCTAAACCTTTTATTCTCTCTAAGTACAGTAAATGCCTAGCACTTTTACCGTACTCCTGCTAAACCGTTCCTACACGTTTTTCCTGTTAGCTTAGGCGTGTGACCCATATGGGATCATATAATAAAAGCAATAAGTCCAAGACTTATAGATCATGAGCGGACTCTAGCAAGCCATCATGACCCCCAGTATTATATGACTTATGTCTGATCTTTGACATACTCTTACTTTCTAGAGACAGTACCGAGATTACTGGACACAATTCCAACAATCTCCCACTTGTACTGGAATCTCTCTGTATTCATAATCCTGTTGTCTCAATATCTCGATTAGTCATAAGGCAAGATTAGTGTCATCCTTATAAAGTCTAATCTTGTTTATCGGACTCTGATTTGATACTGACAATTCAAACGACTCGGGACAGTCCGTTTGAGCATGGCCATGCATTTTTCCAGTATTCAAATCTCCGATTGGCCTAGAGATATTCACTCCATTTATATTGGAGGGACAAATCCCGTCTTGTTCCATCACTGTAAACTACTTACTTCATGATGTACCCAAACAAGGTCCTTATAACTATCGCAGAACGATAGCGTTAGACAATGATCTAAGTGCATCAGTCCATGTGCAGTCACATGCATGCGAACTCAGGTCTAAGGACTATACTCTATAGTCGTAGTAAGAATCTCTTATGACACAGATATAAATATCCTGAAGAGTTCTTATAAGTGGGTCTTGTCCGGTCGTATGTTCCCAACATACACCTATGTAATGACTTTGACGCCGTGCATCTATGACACATTAAGACTTTGTCATAAGTCACGTACCAATCTAGTCTCACACGGTTGTTGGTGTTCCAATTTCAACAACCTTCGACTAGGGACAGGATGATATAAAACATCTATCAAATATAGGGTCTCATGATCAAGCTAAATGACTTTGATGACTCAAGATCAAGTTATTTACTTCGATGACCTATAAAATGGTTCATATCATTTTGGAACGATTATCTTATCACAGTTAAAATAATCTTGAAATAATAATTTCATTAAACATAAATAATGTTTTACAAGAACATATCAAATAACTAAAATAAAGCTCACAAACTCCCACTCGAATTTAGATTACATTTCAATGTTTCTAATGCCTACAGCTTCAGTTAAATACTCGAGCTTAGGCCTTGGGAGTGGCTTAGTCAACGGATCAGCGACATTATCATCTGTCGGAACTCGGCTGATCTTGACTTCCTTTCTATTAACGATGTCACGTATCAAGTGAAATCTTCTTTGAACATGCTTGGATTTCTGGTGTGATCTTGGTTCCTTTGCCTGAGCTATAGCACCATTGTTGTCACAAAACAGTGCCAGAGGCTCAGCCGCATCTGGTATCACACCTAGTTCCATAATGAACTTTCGTATCCAAACAGATTCCTTCGCTGCTTCTGAGGCGGCGATATATTCAGCTTCTGTAGTGGAATCAGCAACGGTGTCCTGCTTGGAGCTTCTCCAACTTACTGCACCACCATTCAGACAAAAGATATAACCGGACTGTGACCGGAAATCATCTGTGTCTGTCTGGAAACTTGCGTCCGTGAATCCATTGACTTTAAGCACATCACTTCCACCGTACACCAAGAACTTATCCTTAGTATGTCTTAGATACTTCAAGATATTCTTTACGGCAATCCAATGGTTTTCACCTGGATTTGACTGGTATCTACTCGTCATGCTCAATGCATAAGCAACATCAGGACGAGTACAGATCATGGCATACATAACAGATCCTATTGCAGATGCATAGGGAATGTTCTTCATACGCTCGAGCTCAGCAGCCGTCGTAGGGCTCTGCTTCTTGCTTAGCGTTGTGCCATGTACCATTGGCGTGAAGCCCTTCTTGGAATCTTTCATGCTGAATCTTTGTAGGACTTTGTCAATGTATGAATCTTGACACAAGCCTATCAGCCTCTTAGGTCTATCCCGATAGATCCTAATACCAAGAACGTATGCGGCTTCACCCATGTCTTTCATGGAAAAACAACTTCCAAGCCAGTCCTTTACCGACTTCAGCATTGGAATGTCGTTTCCGAGAAGCAGTATGTCATCGACATACATAATAAGAAATACTATCTTGCTCCCACTAGTTTTCTTATACACGCATTGTTCTTCTTCGTTTCTGATGAAGTCAAATTGCTTGATCGCTTCATCAAAACGAAGATTCCAGCTCCTCGATGCTTGCTTCAATCCATAAATGGATTTATGAAGCTTGCATACTTTCCCAGCATTCTTTGGATCTATGTAACCGTCAGGTTGTGTCATATACACATCCTCTTCCAGAATTCCATTCAGGAAGGCGGTTTTCACGTCCATCTGCCAAATTTCATAATCATGAAAAGCTGCAGTTGCTAGTAGAATCCGAATAGATTTCATCATAGCCACTGGTGAATAGGTTTCATCGTAATCCACACCGTGAACTTGTCTGAAACCTTTTGCCACCAACCTGGCTTTATAAATCTGGACATTTCCATCCACGTCAATCTTCTTCTTGATGATCCATTTGCACTCGATGGCTTTTACACCAGCAGGCAAATCAACCAACGAAAAGACTTGATTGACCGACATGGAGTCCATTTCGGAATCAGTGGCCTTGCGCCACTTTGAGGAATCTGGGCCCATCATGGCTTGATTGAAGTTCGATGGTTCATCACCATCAATGATCAGAAGATCATGACAGTCAGTCACGAGGAATCCTTGATATCTCTCGGGTTCGTGACGGATCCTCCCGGATCTTCGAACTTCAGGTACTACAGGTTCAGGCTCTACAATTTCTTGTAGGTCCTCCTGCTGCTCTTCCTCATTAGGTTGAGCAGTATCCTGTTCATCTTGAATTTCTTCAAGCAGTACCTTACTCCCACTGTCTTTCTTAGAGAGAAACTCCCTCTCAAGAAAGTTACAATCCCGGGCAACAAAGATCTTGTTCTCGGAACGTAGATAGAAGTAATAAGCCTTGGTTTCCTTCGGATAACCAATGAAGTAGCATTTGTCAGATTTCGGTGTAAGCTTGTCTGAGATCAATCTCTTGACATATGCTTCACAACCCCAATTCTGAGATAAGACAGCACTGGAGCCACTCCAGTCCATAATTCATATGGTGTCTTTGCTACTGCTTTTGATGGCGCTCTATTTAGAGTGAACACTGCTGTTAGCAGAGCATATCCCCAAAGGGATATTGGAAGGTCTGTATGACTCATCATAGATCGAACCATATCCAATAAGGTCCGATTTCTCCTCTCAGACACACCATTCCATTGAGGTGTTCCAGGAGGAGTGAGTTGGGATACGATCCCACACTCTCTTAGATGATCACTGAATTCTTGGCTTAAGTATTCTCCTCCTCGGTCGGACCGAAGAGCCTTAATGCTTTTGCCAAGTTGGTTCTGTACTTCATTTTGGAATTCTCTGAACTTCTCAAAAGATTCAGACTTATGTTTCATTAGATAAACATATCCATACCTACTGAAATCATCAGTGAAGGTAATGAAGTACTGATAGTTTCCTCTTGCATTTGTGGACATTGGGCCACACACGTCAGTGTGTATCAGGCCTAATAAGTCACTGGCCCTCTCGTTAGGTTTATTAAAGGGGGCCCGTGTCATTTTGCCCATCATGCAGGATTCGCATTTCTCACATGACTCAAAGTCAAATGAGCCAAGAAGTCCATTCGAATGGAGCCTCTTGATGCGTTTCTCACTGATGTGCCCTAAACGACAATGCCATAGAAACGTTTGGTTCTCCTCATTAGGTTTGAACCGTTTGGTATTAATGTTATAAATTGGCGCGGATTGATCGAGTATGTAAAGCCCATTCGAAAGAGGGGCAGAACAATAGAACAAATTGTTGCGATTGAAGGAACATAATTTATTCTTAACTGAAAAATCATAACCTTCCAAATCCAACAAAGAAATTGAAATAATATTTCTGCTTATAGCAGGTACAAAATAACAATTATTGAGTTCTAAAATCAATCCCGAAGGTAAAGACAACAAGTAAGTGCCTACAGCTAGTGCTGGAACTTTCGCTCCATTCCCAACTCGTAGCTCTACTTGTCCTTGCTTCAGTCTTCTACTGTTGCTGAGTGCCTGCATATTAGTACAGATATGAGCCCCACAACCAGTATCCATAACCCATGAGGTATTATCAGAAGTAGTTGTATTAACTTCTATAACAAAAATACCTGTTGAAGAAGTCTCGAGAGTCTTCTTCTTCAATTCCTTTAGACCTTCTTGGAATTTCTTACATTCTCTCCTCCAATGCCCTGGTTCTTTACAGAACCTGCATATGTCAGTTGGCCCAGCCTTGGACTTGGGCTTGGGCTTTGGCGTGTCCTTGTCCTCGACTTGGACAGCCTTGGCCTTTCCCTTATCCTTAGCAGAGGATTTCTTAAAGCCCTTGCCCTTTTGCACCATAAGCACACTGGGGTCCTTGGCAGTTTTCCTCAAGTTGGGCTCTGCAGTCTTGAGCATTCCGTGAAGCTCAGGCAATGTCTTACTCAAGCCATGCATGTTAAAGTTCAGAATGAACTGATCATAGCTTGCAGGTAATGACTGCAGAATGATGTCGCAGGCAAGTTCCTGGCTGATTGGGCAGTCGAGTTTCTGAAGATGATCGAGATAACCCATCATCTTCAAGACATGAGGACTCACTGCCGCATTCGCAGCCAACTTGCAGTCCAAGAGGCTCTTAACTGTCTGGAACCTCTCAGTCCTAGCATGCTCCTGAAAAAGCGATTTCAGGCTTGCCATTATCTCGATGGGTGACAATACACTCTCGAACTGCTTCTGCAGCTCAGCAGTCATTGTCACCAACATCAGGCAATAGACATCATTTTCATCTGACGAATGCTTTTCCCAAGCATTATGCAGAGTCCTGGCGGCATTGGCAGGAGGCCTCTCGGGAGAGGATCACGAAGGACATAATCCTTCTTCTCCTGCTTGAGGACTAGCCTCAAGTTCCTTGACCACGTCAGGAAGTTCGTTCCAGTCAGCTTCTCCTTCTCGAGAACAGACCGGATCGAGAATGTGTTTTGTGCGCTTGTAGTAGTCATAGCTGAAATATATAAATAAAAAGGTTATTAGTTATTATGTTCAAAATGATTAATCTCGTATTAAAATTTAATATAATTAATCACGCATTATATTCAATAACATAAGTTACCCTCAATAGAATATAATGATTCCAAGATCCACATATAACTAAGATTAAAGTGGGCCACTGGCCGTCACCCAACCTTAGCTTATATCGGTAAGCCCTATATCGGCTAATTATATCCGTGATATAACTCTTGGTTGTGAATCTGGGCCCGAGGCCCAATCCACTCTGATGTCTCAAGGCCCGGGACTCCCGATGGCCTAGTCAAGAAAACCGGACTATACAGTCATGTAATCATTAATGTCTGGGACTCCCAATGACATTTATGAATCACAAACCGTCTTACCCACGCAAAAGCAGACACCCTCACACTGTAAGGCCATGAATACAATTGAATGGGCTTCGACAGCTGACATAGCCTGGACAAGACATCCAACGCTTGATATTATTTGAGGTTTGTAGGTTTATTAAAATTTCATTCCCAAAATAGAAGATTACTATTTCGGGAAACTTTCTATTTTTGGAAACCTACTATTTTTTTTTTTTTGGAAACTTTCTAAAATTGGAAACTTTCTAAAAACGGAAACTTTCTAACTTTAGAAATTTCTTAAAATCCAAAATCCGCAAATCCAGAAACTTCTATTTTAGAAACTTTCTAATTTCAAAATTTCAGAAACTTTAATTTAAAATCGATTTATATTCATTATAAAATAAACTTTAAATTAAATCTGAAGAAAGACTCAAATAATTGGCCCAATTGTTTTAACTTCTTGGCCCGAGGCCCAAGAACTTCTCTGATCTCTGACCTGTTCTTCATATTTCCGCTGCATAAAAGGTAACAGGTGAGATCTATATTGTTTCTACCCAAGAGAACCTAGATCTGGCATGTTTAGGATCAAGTAATCTGATGAACTGAATCAGGATTAACAATATAAGATCCAACAGTTTTTTATTAAGTAACTTTCTTAGACAAAAAAAAATCATTTCACGATTTTAATTAAAAAAAAATATAAGTCATCTCTGATCTCTCGATCTGAATCCATCTTCGATCTTCTTACTTTCGTTGCAGCCCTCGCCTGTCTCTTAATCCTCCATCACCGGCGTCAACCTCCTTGTCTCCCTGTCATCTTCTTCCTCTCGATGCAGCCCTCGTCTCTCTTATTTCGAAGCCATCTCTCTGTCTGCCAATCACTCATCGTCTCAATAATGGCTCTGTTAAGTCTCTATAATCGCTAGGGTTCCTGTCATCTTCTTCCTTCTCCCACCTTTCTCCGGACTCTATCCTCTCAATCAAACTTCCATGATATTTCCCCCTTTTCCAGAGACATAATCGCCTCAATAATGGCTCTGTTATTTCTCTATAATCGCTAGGGTTCCGAACGCAGATTGGCCAAGCTTCGAGAATGGGTTCAGGTTGTCACCATCACACGCTCAAGTCGTGTAAAGATCATATATGTGAAATTACAAGGTAACATTTGGTTATCTTACCGCTGATTCTATGTAGATACGAAACTAGTTTGATCGTAGATTATTATCTATCTTGTTGTGCAGGGTCTGCAAGACAAGATAGAACTTGTACCGATTGATCTCAAGAACAGACCTGCTTGGTATAAGGAGAAAGTCTACACGGCTAACAAGGTGAACATTTTTCGGTTTGATCTCATGAGTGTTATAAACCAGACTCCATATGAGCTTTATAGTATCTTGACCTTATGTTAGGTGCCTGCATTAGAGAACAATAACCGAGTAATAGGAGAGAGCATTGACCTGATTAAGTACATTGACACCAATTTTGAAGGGCCTTCACTTACACTCGATGTGAGTTTCGATTTGAGTCCTTTGTTTTTGTTGTTGAGCTCAGTATCTGTACTTCAAAGAGATTACACACATTGAACAACAACAGGTTGTAGAGAAGCAAGCATTTGCGGATGAGTTAATCTCTTACACCGACTCCTTCTCCAAGGCTGTAAGATCCACATTAAGAGGTACCGACAATGATGCAGCAGGTAATTAGAATGTAGAAGAAAGAATGAAATATCTTCCATGTGTGTTTGCACTTGATGAATCTCGTCTTACATTTCTTCAGATGCTGCGTTTGATTACATCGAGCAGGCTCTTTCCAAATTCAAAGAAGGGTCTTTCTTCGTTGGCCAATTTAGTTTGGTATTCCTATATTATCTTCTTCAGTTTCTTCTCCACTAGTATCAAGGCTGTGGAAAACGAAGAGGAGCTTTGTTGTGTAAAGAGAGTTTGAGTCTCTTAAAAGCTACGTCACTACTTTTACCAATGTCAGAGAAACGCTTCTTTCGTCCGAGAGGCAATTCAAAACCATCGAAGATCTCTTTAAACAGTCAGTCTCGTATCTTCTTTATGCAAAATCTCTGCTTGCCGAAGCTGAGGGAAAGCAATCTGAATATAAGACGCCTATTGTTGTCAAGTATGCCCTTAACCATGTGACCTACCTGATCGAGCAGAACTAGGCACAGCTTGTTGTCATTGCTCACGAGAAACATAAGCAGCAAGGAAGTGCTGGACCGAGGCATGGTGAATGAGCTCCGACCGGAGATGCCTTTAAGTCATGTATTTGTTTTGTATTTTTCTGTTCTTTTTTTTATGGTTATTAGGAATTATATTTGTAGTTATAAATTAAAAATTGTATTTATGATTCTGTAATAAATTATGTTTTTATAATATATAATTTTATTATTAATTTTCAGTAATTATAAAATATGCATAAATATTAAAAACGAATTCTAAAATTAATATTAGATGACAAAAAAGAATATAGAATATGGCATATAAAAACTGCTACGAAGGTTTATATCATGGCAAAATTAACGAGCTGTAATAGATAGTGCTATAGCATATAGAAGTGCACTACCAATACATATTAGAGCATTATGTCTATGCTATTATATAATCAATATACCACGTACATATAACGCTATTATAGATTGCACCAAACATAACAAACTAAAATTAACGCTATTATAGATTGCATTAAACATAGCACAGAGAAAATGCTATGGTAGGAGGGGGGTCTATTATAGCTGCCGCTGTCAGAGCGTTTGTGGAAACGCTATCTATTACATACCATAGCTTGTATCGTGTGCTATGAATGTTGATTTTTCTTGTAGTGTGGGGAAACTGGATTGTCCTGTTAGCCTAGAGTTGGCTACTGAGATCATTCTGCAGTCACTGCCATCAAGTTATTGTTGGAATTGTGTCCAGTAATCTCGGTACTGTCTCTAGAAAGTAAGAGTATGTCAATGATCAGACATAAGTCATATAATACTGGGGGTCATGATGGCTTGCTAGAGTCCGCTCATGATCTATAAGTCTTGGACTTATTGCCTTTATTATATGATCCCATATGGGTCACACGCCTAAGCTAACAGGAAAATGTGTAGGAACGGTTTAGCAGAAGTACGGTAAAAGTGCTAGGCATTTACTGTACTTAGAGAGAATAAAACGGTTTAGGCACTCTGTGTCGATCGATACACAAGGTGTGTCGGTCGACACAGTGCGCGAACACCGTCGAGTTAATTGGTGTTTGGGCCAAATGGCCCAAACGGAACAGGACAAGTTTTATGAGATAAAACTCGAGTTCAGAACTATTAACCCTAACCAGCCGCGCCTCTCTCTCTCTCCTGCGACTTCTCCTAGTGGCCTAGCAGCCTTCTTCCTGCTTGGTGTGCGTGTGTGAACCTCTGGAGGAGTTATCTCTCGGTGGCTCTCTGATCTCAGACATACCGTCCCCTTTCCGCTGCAAATCAGGTATAAGGTGAGATCATCATTGTTTCTATTCTGAGAAGAACCTAGATCCGCATGTTTAGGTTGATATGAATCTAAGAATTGAATCAGGATCAACTAAACAATCCTGCAGTGGTATCAGAGCTATTGGTTCTGGTTTTTCTTGTTTAGATTCATGTTTAGGATTGTTTTTCTTGTTTAAAAGTGTTTTGAATCAACTACTGATAAGAGAAAACATTTAAGTAACAAGAATTGAAATCTAAACACATGAAAAATCGCATGATCAAACTATATTGATTTGGTATGCGATCTGATCCGAGAGAATGAGAATCGGCTGGGATTGCATGTATCGATCGATACGATCGCATGGATCGGTCGATACAGTCTATCGGCTAACCCTGTTAACGCGTGAAAGCATCGATCGATGCAGGATCGATGCAGGTTCGATATTGGTGCATCGACCGATGCGGTTGGTGCACATCGATCGACACGGTTAGGGTTTTGGCTCGGTTCAGTGCATGCGTGAGAGCATCGATCGATACAGGATCGATGCACGATCGATGCAGGATCGATACTGAGAGCATCGACCGATGTGGTTGATGGATCGATCGACACGGTTGGTTCATCGATCGACATGGTTGGTTTAAGGCTCGGTTTAATTTTTGATTAAAATTAATTCGTCCTGGTTTAATAAACAGATTTAATAATTTTATTAAGTCTGGTTAAACCGGGACAAGAAATCCAATGTCGAAAGAATTATTGGATTTAGTGCCTAAACCAGGATTTTCTAATTTGATTTGGTTGGACCAAATAAATTGAGAAAATCCGGTTTAGTAAATAACCGGTTGACAATTGTGGTCATCGTAGTAATTAAAATTTGGTTAGACCAATTTTAATGAACCAGACCGGTTATGTCATTTAATTGGACAATTGGGTCATGTCTTGGACATGGACCAATTCTTGGGCCTCGGGCCAAGAAGTTAAAACAATTGGGCCAATTATTTGAGTCTTTCTTCAGATTAATTTAAAATTTATTTTATAAAATTATAAAGTCGATTTTAAATTAAAGTTTCCGAAATTTTGAAATTAGAAAGTTTCTTAAATTAGAAGTTTCTGGATTTGCGGGTTTTGGATTTTAAAGAAATTTCTAAAGTTAGAAAGTTTCCGTTTTTAGAAAGTTTCCAATTTTAGAAAGTTTCCAAAAATAGTAGGTTTCCAAAAATGGAAAGTTTCCCGAAATAGTAATCTTCTATTTTGGGAATGAATTTTTAAATAAACCTACGAACCTCAAACAATATCAAGCGTTGGATGTCTTGTCCATTCTATGTCAGCTGTCGAAGCCCATTCAATTGTATTCATGGCCTTACAGTGTGAGGGTGTCTGCTTTTGCGTGGATAAGACGGTTTGTGATTCATAAATGTCATTGGGAGTCCCAGACATTAATGATTACATGACTGTATAGTCTGGTTTTCTTGACTGGGCCATCGGGAGTCCCGGGCCTTGAGACATCAGAGTGGATTGGGCCTCGGGCCCAGATTCACAACCAAGAGTTATATCACGGATATAATTAGCCGATATAGGGCTTACCGATATAAGCTAAGTTTTGGTGACGGCCAGTGGCCCACTTTAATCTTAGTTATATGTGGATCTTGGAATCATTATATTCTATTGAGGGTAACTTATGTTATTGAATATAATGCGTGATTAATCATATTAAATTTAATACGAGATTAATCATATTGAACATATTAACTAAAATCCTTTTATCTTAATTTTCAGTTATGACTAGCACAAACAATCAAAACACTTTCTCGATCCGGTCTGTCCTTGAGATGGACAAGCTGAACGGATCAAATTTCTTGACTTGGTCGCGGAACCTGAGGCTAGTCCTCAGACAGGAGAGAAAGGACTATGTTCTTGAGAGAGCTCTCCCCGTGAGGATCGGGTCCAATGCTTCTCATGCAGTATATGATGCTTGGAATAAGCATTATAATGATGCGGTAGATGTGCGTGGTCTGATATTGGCTACCATGGACTCAGACTTGCGGAAGCAATATGAGAACATGGAGTCGCCAATAGAGATGATCAGCAGCCTGAAATTGAAATTTCAGGAGCAGATAAGAGTGGAGAGATACCAGTTGGTTAAGTCTCTCACTGGCTGCAAGCTACCAAATGATAATCCAGTGAGTCCTCATGTCAGTAAAATGATGGGTTACATTGATAACCTGAGGAAACTGGATTATCCAGTTAGCCAAGAGTTGGCAACTGAGATCATTCTGCAGTCACTGCCGTCAAGCTATGATAAGTTCAGAAGGAACTATATCAAGAAAGGCTTAACGAAGACGCTGACTGAACTGCATGATATGCTCAAGACAGTTGAGCCAAACGTGAAGAGTACCCTGTACAATCTCATGAATGAGAAGGGTAGGTTTACTGCTGACAAGGGTGAAGACAAAGTTGTCCAGATTTTGAATCATGGCAAGCGTGTGTCTTCTGAGCCCGAGTCAGATACCTCTTGCGTTGGTAAGTGCTGCTACTGTAAGGAGACAGGGCATTGGAAGAGAAATTGCATTAAATTCATGGAAGATGATGAGGAGATAAAGTCGATGTATGAGACTACTTCCTCAGGTATTCATGTTATTACTTCAAGTTCTACCTTAAAGGTATTGGATACTGGTTGTGGCACTGATATTTGTGATAATATGCAGAGCCTAAGCAACAGTAGAACGTTGAAGGAAGGGCAAGTGAAACTACATGTCTGGAAGGAGCTTGGGATGCTGCCTCAGCCGTAGGGTTTTCACTTATAGATCCCTTTTAGGCTTGGTTTTGTATTAAGTAATTGCTACAATGTACATGCTTTAAGCAGAATTGTCTTTCATTTTCTTGTAAGAATTTGAATGTTTTTCATTTTGATAAAAGACAAGTTTTGTTCTTTTGATCTTAATGAAATATTAATTGTAGCACCCTATTCATGGAATGGGTTTTATATCTTAAACCAAAGAGTGCCTAAATGTAACATAAATACCGAATTGGTTTAAATCTAATGAATTAAACCTGATTTTTCTTGGCATAAAAGTCTTGGTCACATAGAGTAAGTCGGATTCAGAAATCCCATAGTTATGGACTGTTGGGCTCATTTGATAAGATATCTTATGAGACTTGAATTCTGTTTACTGGACCAAAAGGAAAAAGGGCCTATCTTAGCCGAGCTAGAGAAAGGCCCAAAGGCTTATTGGACCTAGAACATACTGATGTATGTGGCCCAATGAGCAGTAATGCCAGAGAAAATTTCCTGTACTTCATTGTCTCTACTGATTACTTCAGTGAGTGTGACTGTGTTCATTTGATGAGACACAAGTCGGAATTCTTTGACATGGTCGAAAGAGTTCCAGAATGAAGTATAGGATCTGAATGACAAAAGTATTAAGACTCTGGATTAAATCACGAGTGAGAATACTTAAGTCATTGATTGTGTGATCATCTTAATGAGTGTGAAATCGTTTCACAGCTCATTTCTCCTAAAAAAAACTGAAGGTGTTTCTGTGAGAAAGAATCAGATCTTATTAGAAATGATTAAAGATGAGTCACACGATTCTTCCATGATATTATTTAAGAATAACGCTCTAAAATATCTAAGTTTACGCTGAAATAGTTCCACAAATATCAGTTGAAAGACACCACGTTAATGTGGATTGGAATCGATCCAAATTTGTCTTTACTGAGTATTTGTAGTTGTGCTACTTCGCTGGTTGTCCTAGAGAAACTAAGGCTTGTTACTTTTACGTCCAATCTGTTTTCTAAGAAGGGAAGTTATTTTCCAAGAAGAACAGTGGGAGTAAAAGTATAACTCGAAGTTTTCTCAGGGAAACCAAGGCTCGGTACTTTTACGACCATTCTGTTTTCTAAGAAGGAAATTACTTTCCAAGAAGAACAGTGGGAGTAAAAAGTATTTTTACGACCATTCTGTTTTCTAAGAAGGGAAGTTACTTTCCAAGAAGAACAGTGGGAGTAAAAATACAACTCGAAGAAATTCGAGAAATACAGGAGGCTGCTTAACCTATTGAGGGAGAGCAGCGGAAGGATTTACAGATTTCTGTAGAATCTACCCCTGTGGAGCCTGAAGTTCGCAGATATGAAAGAATCAGTCACTAATCCGAGAGTGAATTCTCGTCATTAGTTCAGCCTGATGATCATTGAATGTTCGCATGATCTGATGATCATTGAAAGCGACAAATCTGCGAAATCCTAGGAAGCGAAAGTGAGCCCAGACTCCGAAGAATTACATTTTGTGTAAGTTGGCTTCATCGATCCATTCATGGATGGAAGCAAACATATCGGAGTTGGAATCTTCGTTCTGTTGAAGTAGTCAAGGTTTTGACTTGAACAGGAACGAAGCGGAACTGTGTGTTTACTAATAGATTAGTGGGAGCGATATTGCATTTCTCATAGTGTATGTCGATGACATACTGATTCTCGGATATAACGTCCCAACACTGTAGTCGGTAAAGGACTAGCTTGGGAGTTGGTTTAATGAATGACATGGGTAAAGCCACGTAGTTCTTGGATTTTGGATCCAGAGATAGAGATCCAAAAGAGCTGGTAGGATAAAGTCAGGATTCTTAAATTGACAAAGTCCTACACGTTTTGAGCAATCCAAGAAGGGTTTTATGCCAATGTCACATGGCATTAAGTTAAGCAAGATACAGTATCCTACGATAACTGCTGAGCTTAAATGCATGGATGAGATTCCATATGCGTCGGCAATTGGATCTATCATGTATGCCATGAAACGTACTTGTTTGATGTTGCTTTAATGTTAAGCAAGACAAGTAAAGACCAGTCAAATCCAGCAAAGAATCACTGGATTGCCGTAAAGAATATCCTAAAGTATTTTAGGAATACTAAGGATAAATTCTAGAGTTACGGAGAAAGTGAGGTGCTACGAGTCGGTAGAGTTTGAAAGGCAAGTTTCCAATAGACAAAGATGATTTCCGATCACAGTCCGGTTATATCTTGTGTCTATCTGGCGGTGCAAGGCACTGTTGCTGACTCAATGACTTAAGCTGAACATTTCGCAGCTTGGGAAGTGGCGAAAGAGGTTGTTTGGAAAGAAGAGTTCGTCACTGAACTTGATGTGATTCCCAGCATAGATGAGACTAGCTGCACATCAGAGGTCCAAACACCTTGAGGATAGGTATAACCTATTCCGTAAGATAAATGACAGAGATGTTAAGTAGATCAGCAAGTTTCAACGAATGAGAATGTTGCTAATCTATTAACGAAGCCACTCCTTAGGCCTAAGCACGAGTCGCGGACTGTTGCTGTAGGATAAGTGAAATTAAGATGTAGTCTTAATTTCAGTGGGAGTTATTAAAGGGCTTTATTTAGTTATTGGATATGTTCTTGAAATAACATTTAAGATGTTTAATGAAATTATTATTTCAAGATTATTTTAACTGTGATGAAATAATCGTTCCAAAGTGATATAAACCATTTTATAGGTCATCGAAGTAAATGACTTGATCTTGAGTCATCGAAGTCATTTAGCTTGATCATGAGACCCTATATTTGATAAATGTTTTATATCATCCTGTCCCTAGTCGAAGGTTGTTAAAATTGGAACACCAACAACCGTGTGAGACTGGATTGGTACGTGACTTATGACAAAGTCTCAGTGTGTCATAGATGCGCGGCATCAAAGTCAGTACATAGGTGTATGTTGGGGAACATACGACCGGACAAGACCCGCTTATAAGAACTCTTCAGGATATTTATATCTGTGTCATAAGAGATTCTTACTACGACTATAGAGTATAGTCCTTAGACCTGAGTTCGCATGCATGTGACTGCACATGGACTGATGCACTTTGATCATTGTCTAACGCTATCGTTCTGCGATGGTTATAAGGACCTTGTTTGGGTACATTATGAAATGAGTAGTTTACAGTGATGGAACAAGACGGAATTTGTCCCTCCAATATAAATGGAGTGAATATCTCTAGGCCAATCGGAGATTTGAATACTGGAAAATGCATGGCCATGCTCAAACGGACTGTCCCGAGTCGTTTGGATTGTCAGTATCGAATCAGAGTCCGATGAACAAGATTAGGCTTTATAAGGATGACACCAATCTTGCCTTATGACTAATCGAGATATTGTGACAAAAGGATTATGAATACAGAGATTCCAGTACAAGTGGGAGATTGTTGGAATTGTGTCCAGTAATCTCGGTACTGTCTCTAGAAAGTAAGAGTATGTCAATGATCAGACATAAGTCATATAATACTGGGGGTCATGATGGCTTGCTAGAGTCCGCTCATGATCTATAAGTCTTGGACTTATTGCCTTTATTATATGATCCCATATGGGTCACACGCCTAAGCTAACAGGAAAATGTGTAGGAACGGTTTAGCAGAAGTACGGTAAAAGTGCTAGGCATTTACTGTACTTAGAGAGAATAAAACGGTTTAGGCACTCTGTGTCGATCGATACACAAGGTGTGTCGGTCGACACAGTGCGCGAACACCGTCGAGTTAATTGGTGTTTGGGCCAAATGGCCCAAACGGAACAGGACAAGTTTTATGAGATAAAACTCGAGTTCAGAACTATTAACCCTAACCAGCCGCGCCTCTCTCTCTCTCCTGCGACTTCTCCTAGTGGCCTAGCAGCCTTCTTCCTGCTTGGTGTGCGTGTGTGAACCTCTGGAGGAGTTATCTCTCGGTGGCTCTCTGATCTCAGACATACCGTCCCCTTTCCGCTGCAAATCAGGTATAAGGTGAGATCATCATTGTTTCTATTCTGAGAAGAACCTAGATCCGCATGTTTAGGTTGATATGAATCTAAGAATTGAATCAGGATCAACTAAACAATCCTTCAGTTATGATAAGTTCATCAAGAGCTATATCAAAAATGGCTTGACGAAGACGTTGACTGAGCTGCATGGCATGCTCAAGACAGCTGAGCAAAACATCATAAAGGGTAAAAGATTTGAGAAATCTTATGCAGACAAGGGTAGAGGCAGTGCTGTCCAGATTTGGAATCAGGATAAGCCTGTGTCATCTTATAAGCCCAAGTCCGGCCCATCTGATGTTGGTAAGTGCTGCTACTGTGATGAGTTTGGGCATTGGAAGAGAAATTGCATTAAATTCTTGGAAGATTCACAAGAGATGAAGGAGATGTACAGAACTTCTTCTTCAGGTATTGTGTTATTACTTCAAGTTCTACATAGGTATTGGATACTGGTTGTGGTACTGATATTTTTGAAATATGCAGGGCCTAAACAACAGTAGAACGTTGAAGAAATGGTTGCTGCCTTAGCCGTATAAATTCTCCACTTGTAGGAGCCTTTCAAGCTTGGTTTTAGAATTAAGTAATTGCTGCCTTAGCCGTAGAGCAATGGTTGCTGCCTTAGCCGTAGAAATTCTCCACTTGTAGGAGCCTTTCAAGCTTGGTTTTAGAATTAAGTAATTGCTACTATATACCTGCTTTAAGCAGAGATGTCTTTCATCTTCTTGTAAGAATTTGAATGTTTTTCATTTTGATAAAAGACAAGTTTTGCTCTTTTGATCTTGATGAAATATTCTATAGTAGCACCCCTTTTTGAAATGGGTTTTATATCTTAAACCAATCTACGCCTGTAAATAACATAAATACCAAACGGTATAAGTCTGAAGACTCGAACTCGATTTTTCCTTAGCATAGTTGTTTAAACCACATGGAGTGAAGCAAATTCAGAAGATCCATAGTTATGGGCCTTTGGGCTCATTTGATTATAAATCATATGAGATATGAATTCTGCTTACTGGGCCAAATGACTAAGGCTTCTTTAGCAGAGCTAAAGAAAAGGGCCAGAGGCTTATTGGGCCTTGCTCATACTGATGTATGTGGCCCGGTGAGCATTAGTGCCAGAGGAAAACTTCAGTACTTCATTACCTTTATTGATGACTTCAGTAAGTATGGCTGTGTTCATTTGATGAGACACGAGTCGGAATACTTTGAAATGGTCAAAGGAGTTCCAGAATAAAGTATAGAACCGATATGACAGAAGTATTAAAGATCCTCGATCAGATCGCGTAAGAAAATACTTGAGTCAAGAATTGAGTGATCATCTAAGTGAGTGTGAAGTCGTCTCACAGCTCATTTCTCCTGGAAAACCTGATGGTGTTCCTGAGAAAGAATCGGACCCTATTGGATATGCTCCGATTAATGATGAGTCACATGAATCTTCCATTATCCTTTTTGTAATACGCTCTAGAAATGTCTGTATTTACGCCAAATAGTTTTCTATCAGAATCAGTTGAAAGATACCACATTGGATGTGGACTGGGAGTTTTCCAAGTATGTTTTCCTGATTAATTGGGATTGCAAGGTTTATGTAAAGCAGTTGTCAACTGACAAACTTGAACCCAAATCTGATAAGGGCTGCTTCGCTGGTTGTCCTATGGAAACCAAGGCTTATTACTTTTGCAACCAATCCAAGAACAAAGTTTTGTTGTTCGGAACTCTGTTTTTCTAGAAAGAAAGTCTCTTTCCAAGAAGAACAGTGGGAGTAGAAGTACAGCTCGAAGAAACTCGAGAAACACAGGAGGCTGCTCAACCTGTTGAGGGAGAGCAGCGGTGGGATCTACAAAGTGCTGTAGGACCTACACCTGTGGAGCCTGAATTTCGCATATCCCAATGGATCCGTCACTAACCCGAGAGTGATTTCTCATAACCAATTGCCGTGATCTTGATCATTGAAAAGTGACGAGCCTGCGAAATTCAAAGGAGCGATGGTGAGCCCCAACTCCGAAAATTTGCTAGGTATGCATGTTAGCTTCACCGATCCATTTCTGGATTGAAGCAAACATCTTGGAGTTGGAATCTACGTTCTGTTAAAACGGTCAAAAGTTTTGACTTGATCAGGAACGAATAGGAACCGTGCGTTTACAAGTATACTAGTGGGAGCGTAGTTGCATTTCTCACATTGTATGTATATGACATACTTATTCTCATAAACACGTTCCGTCGCTTAAGTCTTATGTGACTTGGGTCGGAAGTCATTTTCAACGATGGACATGGGAGAAGCCGCGTGAGTTCTTGGAATAAGGATCTATTGAAATAGATTGGGTAGGCTTATTGGATCGTGTCAGAATCCTTATGTAGATAAGGTATTGGACAATTCCAATATACATGATTCCAAGAATGGCTTCAAACCAAAGGTCTTATGGCAATAATATTAGCAAGATGAAGTGTCTTGGACACTGGCTGAGCTAGTATGTATGAGTGTGATTCCTTATGCTTCTGCAAAAGAATCCATCATGAATGCCATATTTTGCGCTCGTCTAGATACAGCTTACGCATAAAGCATGACGAGAAGATACCAATACATTCCGGTAAAAGTCACTGGACAGTTGTAAGAAATATCCCAAGTGTTTGAGGAACACTAAGGGTAGGTTCTTATTCAACTGAGGAAGTGACGAATCTGTTAAAAGTAGTTAGACGGACAAAGACGACTACCGGTTCCCACCTGGTTATGTTTCTTTGTCTGTGTAGCGGTGCTATCTGTTGGAAGGGCTCCAAGCAGAGGACCGTAGAATAGTGCTTATTAATGAATGGCGGTATGGTTTGTTGGAATGGTTCCAAGCAAGAACACCGCAGCCTCTCTCTCAACCTAAGCACGAGTTTTATACAATTGATGTAGGTACTAGATATCTGAAGACGTGGTCTTGATTCTAGTGGGAGTTATGTTAGTTATGATGTTCACATAGACATGCTATGGTCATGTTTATGAAAAACTGACATCAGTATTATTTGATTATTGGATAATTAAATAATGGTCCCAAAGTATTTTATGTTCATTTTATAGGTCATCAAGTTGAGGACTTGATCATGAAACCCTATAAATGAAAGATGACATAAAATTATGTTTGTCCCTGGTCGTAGGTTGTTAAAGTGGGACACTAACAACCGTTAAGATTAGTATGTGAGGTGACGTATGACTAAGTTTCATGGAGTCATTGATATGAGTATCAACGTCAATCACATGGATATATGTTGGTGAACATATGATCGGACATAACCCGCTAATGAGAACTCTACAGGATAGTAATATCAGTGTCATAAGAGGTTCTCATTACGACTATAGAGTATAGTCCTTAGACCTGAGTTCATCATGCTTTCTAGCATGTGAATTGGTGCGCTTTGACCTTTTCAAACGTCGTTCCGTAACTGGCGGCTATAACGGCATTGCTTAGGCGTATCATGAAGTGTGTGTAGAAACAGGGATGGAACAAGAAAGGATTTGTCCCTCCTATATAACAGGAGATAAATATCTCAGGGCCCATCAAAGATTTGATACTGAGAGAATGCATGGCCGGGCTCAAACGAGGTGATTGTCAGTCGTTTGTTTTATCAGTATAGATCAGGAGTTTGATGAACATGATGTTGGCTATAATAAGGATGACACAGTCTCTTGCCTTATGCCATATCGAGATATAGCGATAAAGGGATTATGGGAATAGATGATTCCAGTACAAGTGGGAGATTGTTGGGATTATATCCTGAAATCATATTGTACTTACTCTGATGATAGTTGTATCGTCGAGATCGGACAATTCATGTGATACTAGGTGGTCATAATGTTTTGCTAGAAGCCGCTTATGACAAATGAGTTGTAACTCATTGCTAGTATTATGTGAACCTACAGGGTCACACACCTAAGCAAGCTGGATACACTTTGTATGGGATTGATCATTGGCATATGGTCTGGTCAATGTGCATTGGATGCACATTGAATTCGAGTTTTAAGAGGTGTGTCGATCGACACCATTGGGTGTGTCGATCGACACAGATCGGGTTTCGAACCTGATGTTTCGGTTTGATAACTTAAACGAATTGGATTTATCCAATTATCGGTTTTAGTCATTCCAGGTCTATATAAAGGCTTATATGGACGACCTGGAACCCTAGCCGTTGTTGAGACTTTTTCTTGACAGAAAACGCAACCACCTCTAAAACACAGGGATTCCCAGGAGATCCGATTCCCGTCACTAGCATCCCGGCGGATTCCAGCTTGTGTGGGTGTGGACTGCAGTAGAGGCGCAGCATCTGAGGTGCTCTTGATCTCAATTACCTGTTTCATTCCACAGCAAATCTCCAGGTAAACACGAGATCATCCCTAATGATTCAATTAACTAAACCCTAGATCCTAGGCTTCAGGAACTTGATGGAATTCTGAAACTGTTAGAATTGGCCGAAGTTCCTTCACAGAGGACGCCATCGAGCTCGTCGGCCCAAAGGCCTTTTTTGCTCTCCATTCGTTTCTTTAGTCCGTCGATAATCGTTTTGTTGGTCGCCTCGGCCTGCCTGTTGCCCTGTGGGTATCTCGGGGTAGATTTACTTAGGCGAATTTTCCATCTTGCGCAAAATCCTTCAAACAGATTGAAGATGAATTGGGATCCGTTGTCGGTTACGATCTCGTATGGGACACCATGGCGACAGATTATGTATTTCCAGACGAACTTCTGAACGTCGAGGTCGTGGATTTCCGAGTAGGATTCGGCTTCGACCCACTTGGTAAAGTAGTCTGTCATTATTAGGATATATTTCTTTTGGTGCGAGGCCGGGAGGGGCCCGACAATATCCATCGCCCATCGCATAAAAGGGTAGGGGGTTTCTGAGCTCGGCCGGCTGGTGTATGCTCGGTGCGTGCCTTTGGCATTTTTTGCATCTGGCTACGTAGCTTTCGCAATCGGCGATCAAGGTCGGCCAGAAATGGCCATGTCGTTTGATTTTTGCGGCTAATGCTTTGCCGCTTGTGTGGTTTCCGCCTGCTCCCTCGTGAGTTTGCTCGGTGACCCACTGGATCTCCTGCCCGTTTATGCACCGTAAGAGGGCCTTGGACGCACTCCAACGAAACAGTTCGTCTTTCATCATTACGTACTGTGCGCACCGGGATTTTAGCCGTCGAGCTGCCCAACGATCCTCGGGAACCTTCCCATCTAGTTTGTAGTCTCTTATTTCGTTCCTCCAATCGACGGCATTTGTCGGCTCTGGGTTGGTGTCCTTGATAACTTCTTCGTTGCTTTTATAAGCATCGTCCATCCCCTCATCTTCCTCAGTGATAAGGAGTACGTCCTCATCTGGTGCGATGCTCGGCCGAGCTATGCATTCGACTGGAATGATTCGGCGGAGATCGGGGTCAGACGTCGATTCTAAGGCGGCTAATGCGTCCGCTGAAGAATTGTCACTTCGGGGAATTTTGGTCAGCGTGACCGACCCAATTCGTGCAACGATTTCTTGGACGAGTTTTAGGTATGCATCCATGCGCTCGTTTTTTGCTTCGTATTCTCCGTTAAACTGGTTTACAACGAGTTGCGAATCGGCGAACACCTCTACTTGTTTTGCCCCCACTACTTCGGCTAGACGTAGTCCCGCGAGCAGCGCTTCATACTCCGCCTCGTTGTTAGAGGCTGGGAAAGCCAGTCGGAAAGATTGTTCGATTAGTTCACCGGTTGGGGATGTTAGCTTGACACCTACTACTGAGCCGTTCCTTGATGATGAGCCGTCTACGAACATAATCCATTTCTCCTTTGGGGCATGGGCTTCACTGATAGTGAGCTCGGGTGGTAGTTCGATGAGGAAGTCTGCGAGGACCTGAGCCTTGGCATTGGTTCGGGGTTTGTACTCGATGTCATATTCGCTTAGCTCGACTGCCCATTTGGCGATTCTTCCTGATTGGCTCGGGCTATGCAAAATCGTTCTGATTGGTTGATTCGTGAGTACGACCACCGAGTGTGATTAAAAATAGGGGCGGAGCTTCCGAGCTGATACGACAACGGCTAGCGCGAGTTTTTCGAGCGTGTTGTAACGTGTCTCGGCGTCGTCGAAGATCTTGCTTATATAAAAAATCGGTTTCTGGTCACCGCGGTCGTCTCGGACCAATACGCTGCTTATCGCCGAGGTTGACACGGATATGTATAGATAGAGCGTTTCTCCCTCCTCGGGTTTGGCCAGGATTGGTGGGGTGGACAGCTAGGTCTTTAGCTGTTGGAATGCGACTTCGCACTTAGCGTCCCACTCGAACTTTTTATTTGCCCGGAGAAGGTTTTAAAATGGCAGGCACTTATCGGTTGACCGAGAGATGAATCTGTTTAGAGCTGCTACTCGGCCAGTCAATCGTTGGACTTCTCGGGTGTTCTTCGGAGAAGGGAGCTCGGTGATTGCCGTTATCTTTTTTGGGTTCGCCTCGATTCCTCTTCTCGTAACGATGTAGCCGAGGAATTCTCCTGACGTTACTGCAAACGTACACTTGGTCGGGTTCAGTTTCATTCCATACTTGTTCAAACTTGCGAAACATGTAGCCAGATGGTTGACATGGTTGTCCGCCGAGGTGGTTGTCCGCCGAGGTGGATTTAACGAGCATATCGTCGATATAGACCTCCATCGTTTTGCCGAGCTGATCGGCAAACATGCGATTGACGAGACGTTGGTACGTGGCGCCTGCATTTTTGAGTCCAAATGGCATAACTTTATAGCAGTAGGTTCCGCGGTCGGTGATGAAGGAAGTCTTCTCGCGGTCGTCGGGATGCATCATAATTTGATTGTATCCTGCGAAGGCATCCATAAGTGACAGAAGATCATGCCCGACTGACGCTTCAACGAGCCTATCGATGTGCGGCAGAGGAAAACTATCCTTGGGACATGCCTTGTTCAGGTCGGTGAAGTCTACACATACTCGCCACTTGCCATTTTTCTTTTTTACCACGACGGGGTTTGCCAGCCTGTCTGGATATTTTACTTTGGTGATCGAGCCCGCCTTTGAAAGTCGTTCTACTCCATCGTTGACAGCCTTGGCGCGCTCGGGACCGAGCTTCCGCCTTTTTTTTTTTGACCGGTTTGAAGATCGGATCGACGTGTAGCTCGCGGCATGCGATGGTCGGGTCGACTCCGGTCATATCGCTGGTGGCCCAGGCGAAAGTTGTGGCGCTTTCTTTGAGAAATTCCACGAGTTTATCCCGTAGTTCTTCGCGGAGGTCGGCTCCTATTCCCACGCAACACTCGGGATCTTTTATGTCGATGTTGAATTGTATTACTGCATCTTTCTACGGCCGATCGGGCGGCGGTAGCTCAATTTGGGGCTCTGCTACTAGATACACCTGTGACTTACGACGCATTTTGTGCTCGATACGGAAGCATGTTCGGGATATCTTCTGATCTCCTCGTAGTGTAAATACGCCGAATGGGGTGGGAAACTTGACGCATTGATGATAGGTGGACGGGACTGCTCTCATCTCGTGGATCCAAGGCGTGCCGAGGATAACAATGTAGATAGCTGGTCGGTCGACGAACACGAATTTGATCAGCTTGGTGATTCGGCCGACATAAACGGGAAGTTAGATTGTTCCGATTGTGTTGATTGAGTCGGTTAGTGGTCTCGTCAATGGCTTGATACGGTAGTCGCTGAGTTCCATCCGTTGTAACGTCTCTCTGAAGATTAGATCTACTGAGCTTCCGGTGTCGATTAGGATCTTCTCGACTTCGCAGTCGCCTATTCGCATTGCGACGATGAGTGGGTCGTTATGCGGTTGGTCTACGCCTTCGGCATCTTATTCAACAAAATTGATTTCACTACCGATCCTGAGCTCGTCGCTGGCATTTTGTCGGTAATGCTGGGCAGCCATGGCTCGTCGTTCATACTCCTTGATCGATCGCACTGAGTCGTTTACCATTGGTAGTCCTCCCATAATCATGTTTATACGTCTTCTCGGCGGAGGTGTTCCTTCTTCATCTTCTTCGTCTCGAGCTCGTTTGTTCGCAGCTGCCGTATTTGCGTCGATCTGCTCAATTTCCTCGGCGAAAGCTACTTGCTTCTTTCGTTCCTCCTGGACGAGCCTGAAGCGCTCGGCTTCATTTTTTGGTTGTGTTACCTGGTTGATTTGCTTCGGGGGAGGCTTGTTGCGATCTAGTACTAGCTTCTTCCCGTCCTTTTGATAGTCAGCATAGAGCAAAGCCTGAAGGTTTCTGCATTCCTCGGTGTTGTGGCCTCCTCGTTGATGGTATTCGCAGAATGATTTGCTTTTATCGCCTCCGCGGGTTGATCTGTTCCATGGCTTATTCGAGTTTTGTCCTTGGTGACCCTGCGATGACCGCTCCTGCTGGTGATTCTGCGAGCGATCGGGGTGATCTTGCCGACGGTCTTGATAGAGGAAATCCGCATCCTATTGTCGGTACTGTGGCTGATCACTGACGTAGTAAGCCTTTCCTTTCCTTGCGATCTCTTCTTCTTTGGTTTTCTTGTAATCTTGGTCGTAATGTTGCCTTGGTTCGTACTGATCGGTGACCTTCTCGTTTCTTTCTTTCGATGTCGAACTCTTCGGACCATACTTCTTTGCCAAGGTTTCCTTTTCCTCTTCGAGATCGATGAAGATTGACGCTCGGTGGAGGGCGTCCTCGAGCGAACTTGGTTTATTCATTTTTAACTCTTCTCGGAAACTTGATTCATACCATAGACCGTTTCGGAGAGCGGGTATGCCCTCGCTGTCGGTGATTGTGAGTTTGGCGAGTACGTTCTTGAATCGGGTTATGTACGACCGGAGGCTCTCTTTTTTTCCTTGTGTAACGGCCCATAGGTCAGCGTTGGATACTTCCTCTTGTATGTACATTGAATAGTGATTTACGAAGGCATGCGTTAGATCGTCGTATTCATCTATGGAGATCGGAAAATTCATATGATACTGGGTAGTCATAATGTTTTGCTAGAAACCGCTTATGACAAATGAGTTGTAACTCATTTCCAGTATCGTGTGAACCTACAAGGTCACACACCTAAGCAAGTTGGACATAGTTCGTATGGGATAGATCATTGGCATACGGTCTGGTCGATGTGTATTGGATACACATCGAATATGAGTTTTAATGAGGTGTGTCGATCGACACCATTGGGTGCGTCGGTCGACACAAGACGTGTGTCGATCGACACCATTAAGTGTGTCGGTCGACACAAGGCCGAAACCGAGACTGATGTTTCGGTTTATGTCAAGGTCGACATATATAAGTGATCTTATGTAATTTCGACCTAAGTGATTTTGAGCGCCGCCAAGACAGTGTTTTCTCAGAGAGAAAACACAGAAACCTCGTAGAACTCAGTTCCCAGGAGATCCGAGCCCCGGTACTAGAATCCCGGCGGATTCCAGCTTGTGTGCGTGTGGACTGAAGTAGAGGCGCAGCATCTGAGGGGCTTCTCAGATCTCGTTTATCTGACCATCTTCCGCTGCCAATCTCCAGGTAAACACGAGATCAGATCCAGATTCAATTAACTAGACCCTAGATCCTAGGCTATCGGGAACCTGACAGTAATTCCGAATCCGGTAGAATTGGCTCGAAGTTCCAACAGTGGTATCAGAGCCTTAGGGTTTTCCATTGAATCGCACCTGTTGATTGAATTTCATGAGTTAAATTCGCAAGCTAGGTTGTTTGAGTTAGAACAGGTGAGATCGATCTGATCGATCTTCGATTCTGCGTCTTCGCACAGTGTCGATCGACACACTAGGTGTGTCGGTCGACACAGAGTGGCGAATTCGACAGAATCGGTGGCTAGGGTTTTTCGCGAAGAAAGACCGAAAGCCTTCTGTGTCGATCGACACAGGTTGAGTGTCGGTCGACACAGAACAAATTCGGTCGAGTGTGGATCGACACAGGTTAGTGTCGGTCGACACAGACCGAGCGAATGGTTAATCGGTTCAATTGGATTGGACCGGTTATCATGCTTGGTTAAGTCCGAATAGATCGGTTTAAATTGGATGAATTAGTTCAATTGGATTGAACTGATTATCTGAATTAGCATGAACCGATGGGTTAAATCATTTTGATTGGATAATACGGTTCAATTGAATTGGACCGGTTATCGCAATCAGTTGAAACTGGTTTAAACCGTTTAAACTGGATGAATTGGTTCAATTGGATTGAACTGATTATCCCAATTAGTATAAACCGATTGGTTAAGATCAGTTTGATCAGATAAGTCGGTTCAATTGAATTGGACTGGTTATTAAAACTATCTTCGGTTTAAGTCTATGTCGACCGTCACACATGGGTTGTGTCGATCGACATGACTGGTTCGATGAACCGAGTTAATTGAATTAACTGGTTATTGAAGTCCGGTTTTGTTTGGTGGTGTCGATCGACAGACACAGTCTGCGTCGATCGATACAGTGCTCAGAATTCTGGTTATTGAACATTGAATTTGCAGAAATCAAACTCGACCAAAACCTTGAAAAAGGCTTAGCTTCAATATGGTCAACTGTCAAGACTCATTTCGTTGTGTGATGTCTAGCCAAGAGCTTGGTGTCCACAATTACATGAGTAAGGCAGGTAATAATGTTGATGGACTTGCAGTGCATTAACATCAACAATTACATGACCTAAGAGATTGATATGCTAACCTTTCAGAGTTTAGTTTCCTCAACTAAATATCAAGTAACCTTGATGTCTTGCCCAAATCTTGTCTACTGCCAAGACTCGTGTCGTTTGTTGGATAGTCTTGGAGTCCTTGGTATCCACTGCAACATGAGTAAGGTAGGTGGTCATTGACAGACTTGCAGTGCAACTGTCAACGATCACAAGACTAAAGAGATTGGTTTACTTGACTGGGCTATCGGAAGTTCTGGGCCCAGAGACATCAGAGTCGATTAGACATAGTTTGTCTCATCCACAACCAAGAGTTGTACTGGGTACAATTAGCAATGATTTGCTTACCTAGATAACTAAAGTTTGGGTAATGGCGAGTCGCCCACTCAGATTTTGGTGAAGTATGGATCTTGGATCATTATATTCATAGAGGAAACATTGTTTGAATATAATGCGAGTTCTCTTATTAGATAAGATTTCTCATCATATACATAACTAAATCTTTTTCTTGGATTTCAGCTTATGTCTATGACTACCTTCTCGTTGCGATCCGTCCTTGAGAAGGACAAGTTAAATGGATCCAACTTCCTGGATTGGTATCGGAATCTGAGATTCATTCTCAAGCAGGAGAGCAAGGACTGAAGGATTGTTTAGTTGATCCTGATTTAGTTCTTAGATTCATATCAACCTAAATATGCGATCTAGGTTCTTCTCAGAATAGAAACAAATGATGATCTCACCTTATACCTGTTTGCAGCGGAAATAGATGGTATGTCTGAGATCAGAGAAACACCGAGGGATGAATCCTCCAAAGGTTCACACACGCGATCACAGGAAACGGCTGCTAGACCACTAGAGGAATTCGGCGCAGAGAGAGAGAGTTTACGGTTGGAGTGTTAGGGTTAATTGATCAGAAACTCGAGTTTTAGCTTATAAAACTTGTCTGATTTCGTTTGGGCCATTTGGCCCAAACACCAATTAACTAGACGGCATTCGCACACTGTGTCGACCGACACACCTTGTGTATCGATCGACACAGAGTAGCTAAACCGTTTTATTCTCTCTAAGTACAGTAAATGCCTAGCACTTTTACCGTACTTCTGCTAAACCGTTCCTACACATTTTCCTGTTAGCTTAGGCGTGTGACCCATATGGGATCATATAATAAAGGCAATAAGTCCAAGACTTATAGATCATGAGCGGACTCTAGCAAGCCATCATGACCCCCAGTATTATATGACTTATGTCTGATCATTGACATACTCTTACTTTCTAGAGACAGTACCGAGATTACTGGACACAATTCCAACAATCTCCCACTTGTACTGGAATCTCTGTATTCATAATCCTTTTGTCACAATATCTCGATTAGTCATAAGGCAAGATTGGTGTCATCCTTATAAAGCCTAATCTTGTTCATCGGACTCTGATTTGATACTGACAATCCAAACGACTCGGGAAAGTCCGTTTGAGCATGGCCATGCATTTTCCAGTATTCAAATCTCCGATTGGCCTAGAGATATTCACTCCATTTATATTGGAGGGACAAATTCCGTCTTGTTCCATCACTGTAAACTATTCATTTCATAATGTACCCAAACAAGGTCCTTATAACTATCGCAGAACGATAGCGTTAGACAATGATCAAAGTGCATCAGTCCATGTGCAGTCACATGCATGCGAACTCAGGTCTAAGGACTATACTCTATAGTCGTAGTAAGAATCTCTTATGACACAGATATAAATATCCTGAAGAGTTCTTATAAGCGGGTCTTGTCCGGTCGTATGTTCCCAAACATACACCTATGTACTGACTTTGATGCCGCGCATCTATGACACACTGAGACTTTGTCATAAGTCACGTACCAATCCAGTCTCACACGGTTTTTGGTGTTCCAATTTCAACAACCTTCGACTAGGGACGGGATGATATAAAACATCTATCAAATATAGGGTCTCATGATCAAGCTAAATGACTTCGATGACTCAAGATCAAGTCATTTACTTCGATGACCTATAAAATGGTTCATATCACTTTGGAACGATTATTTCATCACAGTTAAAATAATCTTGAAATAATAATTTCATTAAACATAAGAATGTTTTACAAGAACATATCAAATAACTAAATAAAAGCCCTCAAACTCCCACTCAAATTTAGATTACATTTCTATGTCTCTAATGCCTACAGCTTCAGTCAGAAACTCGAGCTTAGGCCTTGGGAGTGGCTTTGTCAACGGATCAGCGACGTTATCATCTGTCTGAACTCGGCTGATCTTGACTTCCTTTCTATTAATGATGTCACGTATCAAGTGAAATCTTCTTAGAACATGCTTGGATTTCTGGTGTGATCTTGGTTCCTTTGCCTGAGCTATAGCACCATTGTTGTCACAAAACAGTGCCAGAGGCTCAGCCGCATCTGGTATCACACCTAGTTCAATAATGAACTTCCGTATCCAAACAGCTTCCTTCGCAGCTTCTGAGGCGGCGATATATTCAGCTTCTGTGGTGGAATCTGCAACGGTGTCTTGCTTGGAGCTTCTCCAACTGATTGCACCGCCATTCAGACAAAAGATATAACCGGACTGTGACCGGAAATCATCTTGGTCTGTCTGGAAACTTGCGTCCGTGAATCCACTGACTTTAAGCACATCACTTCCACCGTACACTAAGAACTTATCCTTAGTATGTCTTAGATACTTCAAGATATTCTTTACGGCAATCCAATGGTTTTCACCTGGATTTGACTGGTATCTACTCGTCATGCTCAATGCATAAGCAACATCAGGACGAGTACAGATCATGGCATACATGACAGATCCTATTGCAGATGCATAAGGAATATTCTTCATGCGCTCAAGCTCAGCAGCCGTCGTAGGGCTCTGCTTCTTGCTTAGCGTTGTGCCATGTACCATCGGCGTGAAGCCCTTCTTGGAATCCTTCATGCTGAATCTTTGTAGGACTTTGTCAATGTATGAATCTTGACACAAGCCTATCAGCCTTCTAGATCTATCCCGGTAGATCCTGATTCCAAGAACGTATGCGGCTTCACCCATGTCTTTCATGGAAAAACAACTTCCAAGCCAGTCCTTTACGGACTTCAGCATTGGAACGTCGTTTCCGAGAAGCAGTATGTCATCGACATACAGAATAAGAAATACAATCTTGCTCCCACTAGATTTCTTATACACGCATTGTTCTTCTTCGTTTCTGATGAAGTCAAATTGCTTGATCGCTTCATCAAAACGAAGATTCCAGCTCCTCGATGCTTGCTTCAATCCATAAATAGATTTATGAAGCTTGCATACTTTTCCAGCATTCTTTGGATCTATGTAACCGTCAGGTTGTGTCATATACACATCCTCTTCCAGAATTCCATTCAGGAAGGCGGTTTTCACGTCCATCTGCCAAATTTCATAATCATGAAAAGCTGCAGTTGCTAGTAGAATCCGAATAGATTTCATCATAGCCACTGGTGAATAGGTTTCATCGTAATCCACACCGTGGACTTGTCTGAAACCTTTTGCCACCAACCTGGCTTTATAAATCTGGACATTTCCATCCACGTCAATCTTCTTCTTGAAGATCCATTTGCACTCGATGGCTTTTACACCAGCGGGTAAGTCAACCAACGAAAACACTTGGTTGACCGACATGGAGTCCATTTCGGAATCAGTGGCCTTGCGCCACTTAGAGGAATCTGGGCCCATCATGGCTTGATTGAAGTTCGATGGTTCATCACCATCAATGATCAAAAGATCATGACAGTCAGTCACGAGGAATCCTTGATATCTCTCGGGTTCGTGACGGATCCTCCCGGATCTTCGAACTTCAGGTACTACAGGTTCAGGCTCTACAATTTCTTGTAGGTCCTCCTGCTGCTCTTCCTCATTAGGTTGAGCAGTATCCTGTTCATCTTGAATTTCTTCAAGCAGTACCTTACTCCCACTGTCTTTCTTAGAGAGAAACTCCCTCTCAAGAAAGTTACAATCCCGGGCAACAAAGATCTTGTTCTCGGAACGTAGATAGAAGTAATAAGCCTTGGTTTCCCGTGGATAACCAATGAAGTAGCATTTGTCAGATTTTGGTGTAAGCTTGTCTGAGATCAATCTCTTGACATAAGCTTCACAACCCCAAATTCTGAGATAAGACAGCACTGGAGCTTCTCCAGTCCATAATTCATATGGTGTCTTTGCTACTGCTTTCGATGGCGCTCTATTTAGAGTGAACACTGCTGTTAGCAGAGCATATCCCCAAAGGGATATTGGAAGGTCTGTGTGACTCATCATAGATCGAACCATATCCAATAAGGTTCGATTTCTCCTCTCAGACACACCATTCCATTGAGGTGTTCCAGGAGGAGTGAGTTGGGATACGATCCCACACTCTCTCAGATGATCACTTAATTCTTGGCTTAAGTATTCTCCTCCTCGGTCGGACCGAAGAGCCTTAATGCTTTTGCCAAGTTGGTTCTGTACTTCATTTTGGAATTCTCTGAACTTCTCAAAAGATTCAGACTTATGTTTCATCAAATAAACATATCCATACCTACTGAAATCATCAGTAAAGGTAATGAAGTACTGATAGTTTCCTCTTGCATTTGTGGACATTGGGCCACACACATCAGTGTGTATCAGGCCCAATAAGTCACTGGCCCTCTCGTTAGGTTTATTAAAGGGGGCCCGTGTCATTTTGCCCATCATGCAGGATTCGCATTTCTCACATGACTCAAAGTCAAATGAGCCAAGAAGTCCATTCGAATGGAGCCTCTTGATGCGTTTCTCGCTGATGTGCCCTAAACGACAATGCCATAGAAACGTTCGGTTCTCCTCATTAGGTTTGAACCGTTTGGTATTAATGTTATAAATTGGCGCGGATTGATCGAGTATGTAAAGCCCATTCATAAGAGGGGCAGAACCATAGAACAAATTGTTGCGATTGAAGGAACATAATTTATTCTTAACTGAAAAATCATAACCTTCCAAATCCAACAAAGAAATTGAAATAATATTTCTGCTTATAGCAGGTACAAAATAACAATTATTGAGTTCTAAAATCAATCCCGAAGGTAAAGACAACAAGTAAGTGCCTACAGCTAGCGCTGTAACTTTTGCTCCATTCCCAACTCGTAGCTCCACTTGTCCTTGCTTCAGCCTTCTACTGTTGCTGAGTGCCTGCATATTAGTACAAATATGAGCCCCACAACCAGTATCCATAACCCATGAGGTATTATCAGAAGTAGTTGTATTAACTTCTATAACAAAAATACCTGTTGAAGAAGTCTCAAAAGTCTTCTTCTTCAATTCCTTTAGACCTTCCTGGAATTTCTTACATTCTCTCCTCCAATGCCCTGGTTCTTTACAGAACCTGCATATGTCAGTTGGCCCAGCCTTGGACTTGGGCTTGGGCTTTGGCGTGTCCTTGTCCGCGACTTGGACAGCCTTGGCCTTTCCCTTATCCTTAGCAGAGGATTTCTTAAACCCCTTGCCCTTCTGCACCATAAGCACATTGGGGTCCTTGGCGGTTTTCCTCAAATTGGGCTCCGCAGTCTTGAGCATTCCGTGAAGCTCAGGCAATGTCTTACTCAAGCCATGCATGTTAAAGTTCAGAATGAACTGATCATAGCTTGCAGGTAACGACTGCAGAATGATGTCGCAGGCAAGTTCCTAGCTGATTGAACAGTCGAGTTTCTGAAGATGATCGAGATAACCCATCATCTTCAAGACATGAGGACTCACTGCCGCATTCGCAGCCAACTTGCAGTCCAAGAGGTTCTTAACTGTTTGAAACCTCTCAGTCCTAGCCTGCTCCTGAAAAAGCGATTTCAGGCTTGCCATGATCTCGATGGGTGACAATACACTCTCGAACTGTTTTTGCAGCTCAGGAGTCATTGTCACCAACATCAGGCAATAGGCATCATTTTCATCTGACGAATGCTTTTCCCAAGCATTATGCAGAGTCCTGGCGGCATTGGCAGGAGGCCTCTCGGGGAGAGGATCACGAAGGACATAATCCTTCTTCTCCTGCTTGAGGACTAGCCTCAAGTTCCTTGACCACGTCAGGAAGTTCGTTCCAGTCAGCTTCTCTTTTTCGAGAACAGACCGGATCGAGAATGTGTTTTGTGTGCTTGTAGTAGTCATATCTGAAATATATAGATAAAAAGGTTATTAGTTAAAATGTTCAATATGATTAATCTCGTATTTAAATTTAATATGATTAATCACGCATTATATTCAATAACATAAGTTACCCTCAATAGAATATAATGATTCCAAGATCCACATATAACTAAGATTAAAGTGGGCCACTGGCCGTCACCAAACCTTAGCTTATATCGGTAAGCCCTATATCGGCTAATTATATCCGTGATATAACTCTTGGTTGTGAATCTGGGCCTGAGGCCCAATCCACTCTGATGTCTCAAGGCCCGGGACTCCCGATGGCCCAGTCAAGAAAACCAGACTATACAGTCATGTAATCATTAATGTCTGGGACTCCCAATGACATTTATGAATCACAAACCGTCTTATCCACGCAAAAGCAGACACCCTCACACTGTAAGGCCATGAATACAATTGAATGGGCTTCGACAGCTGACATAGAATGGACAAGACATCCAACGCTTGATATTATTTGAGGTTCGTAGGTTTATTTAAAAAATTCATTCCCAAAATAGAAGATTACTATTTCGGGAAACTTTCCATTTTTGGAAACCTACTATTTTTGGAAACTTTATAAAATTGGAAACTTTCTAAAAACGGAAACTTTCTAACTTTAGAAATTTCTTTAAAATCCAAAACCCGCAAATCCAGAAACTTCTAATTTAAGAAACTTTCTAATTTCAAAATTTCGGAAACTTTAATTTAAAATCGACTTTATAATTATATAAAATAAATTTTAAATTATTCTGAAGAAAGACTCAAATAATTGGCCCAATTGTTTTAACTTCTTGGCCCGAGGCCCAAGAATTGGTCCATGTCCAAGACATGACCCAATTGTCCAATTAAATGACATAACCGGTCTGGTTCATTAAAATTGGTCTAACCAAATTTTAATTACTACGATGACCACAATTGTCAACCGGTTATTTACTAAACCGGATTTTCTCAATTTATTTGGTCCAACCAAATCAAATTAGAAAATCCTGGTTTAGGGACTAAATCCAATAATTCTTTCGACATTGGATTTCTTGTCCCGGTTTAACCAGACTTAATAAAATTATTAAATCTGTTTATTAAACCAGGACGAATTAATTTTAATCAAAATTAAACCGAGCCTTAAACCAACCATGTCGATCGATGAACCAACCGTGTCGATCGATCCATCAACCACATCGGTCGATGCTCTCAGTATCGATCCTGCATCGATCGTGCATCGATCCTGTATCGATCGATGCTCTCACGCATGCACTGAACCGAGCCAAAACCCTAACCGTGTCGATCGATGTGCACCAACCGCATCGGTCGATGCACCAATATCGAACCTGCATCGATCGATGCTTTCACGCGTTAACAGGGTTAGCCGATAGGCTGTATCGACCGATCCATGCGATCGTATCGATCGATCCATGCGATCGCAGTCGATACAGACCTCTTGAAATCGCATTCTACCAAATCATATAGTTTGGTTTCTGCAATTTTATGTGTGTTTAGATTTCAATTCTTGTTGCTTAAATGGTTTCTCTTATCAGTAGTTGATTCAAAACACTTTTAAACAAGAAAACAATCCTAAACATTGAATCTAAACAAGAAAAAACCAGAAAACCTGGCTCTGATACCACTGAAGGATTGTTTAGTTGATCCTGATTTAGTTCTTAGATTCATATCAACCTAAACATGCGATCTAGGTTCTTCTCAGAATAGAAACAAATGATGATCTCACCTTATACCTGTTTGCAGCGGAAATAGATGGTATGTCTGAGATCAGAGAAACACCGAGGGATGAATCCTCCAAAGGTTCACACACGCGATCACAGGAAACGGCTGCTAGACCACTAGAGGAATTCGGCGCAGAGAGAGAGAGTTTACGGCTGGAGTGTTAGGGTTAATTGATCAGAAACTCGAGTTTTAGCTTATAAAACTTGTCTGATTTCGTTTGGGCCATTTGGCCCAAACACCAATTAACTAGACGGCATTCGCACACTGTGTCGACCGACACACCTTGTGTATCGATCGACACAGAGTAGCTAAACCGTTTTATTCTCTCTAAGTACAGTAAATGCCTAGCACTTTTACCGTACTTCTGCTAAACCGTTCCTACACATTTTCCTGTTAGCTTAGGCGTGTGACCCATATGGGATCATATAATAAAGGCAATAAGTCCAAGACTTATAGATCATGAGCGGACTCTAGCAAGCCATCATGACCCCCAGTATTATATGACTTATGTCTGATCATTGACATACTCTTACTTTCTAGAGACAGTACCGAGATTACTGGACACAATTCCAACAAGGACTATGTCCTTGAAAAGGCTCTTCCAGAAAGGCTTGGGACCAATCGCTCGCATGCAGCATATAATGCTTGGAATAAGCATTATATTGATGTGGTAGATGTTCATGATCTGATGTTGGCTACCATGAACTCGGACTTGAAGAGTCAATACGAGAACATGAAATCGCCAATAGAGATGATCACCAGCCTGAAACTGAAGTTTCAAGATCTGGCACGAGTTGAGAGATTCCAGTTGGTGAAGTCTCTAACTGAGTGCAAGCTACCAGAGGATGCTCCAGTAAGTCCTCATGTCATTAAACTTATGGGTTACATTGATAACCTGGGGAGACTGGAATGTCTTGTCAGCTTAGAGTTGGCCACTGACATCATTCTGCAGTCACTGCCGTCAAGCTATGATAAGTTCATTAAGAACTATATCATGAAAGGCTTGACGAAGACGTTGACTGAGCTGTATGGCATGCTCAAAACAGCAGAGCAAAACATCATAAAGGGTAAAAGATTTGAGAAATATTGTGCTGGCAAGGGCAGAGGCAGGGCCGTCCAGATTTGGAATCAGGATAAGCCTGTGTCATCTCATAAGCCCAAGTCAGGCCCATCTGGTGTTAGAAAGTGCTTCTACTGCGATGAGTCAGGGCATTGGAAGAGAGATTGCATTAAATTCTTGGAAGATTCACAAGAGATGAAGGAGATGTATGGTACTTCTTCTTCAGGTATTGTGTTAATAATTCAAGTTCTACGTAAGTATTGGATACTAGTTGTGGTACTGATATTTTTGAAATATGCAGGACCTAAGCGACAGTAGAACGTTGAAGAAAGGGCAAGTGGAACTGCGTGTCTGGTATGAAGCAATGGTTGCTGCATGAGCCGTAGAGATTCTCCACTTGTAGGAGCCTTTCATACTTGGTTTTAGAAATTAAGTAATTGCTACTATGTATCTGTCTTGTGCAGAAATGTCTTTCATTTTCTTGTAAGAATTTGGATGTTTTTCATTTTGATAAAAGACAAGTTTTGTTCATTATATCTTAATGAAATATTCTATGGTAGCACCCCATTTAGAATGGGTTTTATATCTTGAACCAATGTACGCTTGTACACATAACATAAATACCAAACACTTTAAGTCTGATGACTTGAAGTCGATTTTTCTTTGGCATAGTCGTGAAGCGGATTCAGAAGTTCCATAGTTTTGGACTCATTTGATTATTAATCATTTGAGATATGAATCCTGTTCACTGGACCAAATGACTAAGGCCCTTTTAGCAGAGCTAAAGGAAACGGGCCAAAGGCTTATTGGGCATTACACATACTGATGTATGCGGCCCGATGAGCATTAATGCAAAAGGAAATCTTCTGTACTTCATTACCTTATTGATGACATCAATAAGTATGGCTGTGTTCATTTGATGAGACACGAGCAGGAACCCCTTGAGGAGTTCCAAGATGAAGTGTAGAAGCGATTTGACAGAAGTATTAAGATCCTCCATTGAATCGCGGAGGAAAATACTTGAGTCAAGAATTGGGTGATCATCTAACAGAATGAATCGGATCTTATTAGATATGCTCCGATTAATGATGAGTCACAGGAATCTTCCATAATCATTTAAGAATACGTTCTAAAATGTCTATGTTTACGCTAAATAAGTTTCTATCAGAATCAGTGAAAAACACCACATTGGATGTGGACTGGGTGATTTCCAAAATTTGTTTTTCTGTTTAATTGGGATTGCAAGGTTTGTGTAAGACAGTAGTCAATAAACAAACTTGAACCCACATCTGATAAGTTCTACCTCGCTGGTTGTCCCGAGGAAACCGAGGCTTACTACTTTCATAACCAATCCGATAACAAAGATTTGTTGTTCGGAACTGTGTCTTTGAGAAAGATCGTACTTTCAAAAGGAACAGTGGGAGTAAAAGTACACATCGAAGAAATTCGATAAACACAGGAGGCTGCTCAACCTGTTGAGGGAGAGCAGCGGTGAGATCTACAAAGTGCTGTAGGATCTACACCTGTGGAGCCTGAAAATCGTAGATCCGAAAGGATCCGTCACTAACTCGAGAGTGATTTCTCGTAGCCGATTGTCGTGATCTGTTGATCATTGAAAAGTGACGAGCATGCGAAATTCAAAGAAGCGATGGTGAGCCCCAACTACAAAAATTGGCTGGGTATGCATGTTAGCTTCACCGATCCATTTCTGGATTGAAGCAAACATCTTGGAGTTGGAATCAACATTCTGATAATGTGGTCAAAAGTTTTGACTTGATCAGAAAGAAATGAAACCATGCGTTTACAAGAAGACTAGTGGGAGCGTAATTGCAATTCTCACACTGTATGTAGATAACATACTTAATCTCATAAACGACGTTCCGACGCTAAAGTCTTGTCAAGATTTGGGTCGGAAGTCAAATTGAACGATGGACATGGGAGAAGGCCGTAAAAGTTCTTGGAATAAGGATCCATTGGAATGGATCAGAAAGGCTAATTGGATCGTGTCAACATCCTTATGTTGATAAGGTATTGGACAGTTCCAACATGCATGATTCCAAGAATGGCTTCATACCAAAGGTCTTATGGCAATGATCTTAGCAAGATGAAGTGTTTTGGACACTAGCTGAGCTATTATTAATGAGTGTGATTGCTAATGCTAATGCAATAGAATCCATCATGAATGCCATATTTTGCGCTCGTCTAGATGCAGCTTACGCATAAAGCATGACGAGAAAAATAACAAAATGTTCCGGTAATAGTCACTGAGCGGTTACCAGAAATATCCAAAGTGTTTGAGGAACTCTAAGGATAGTTTCGTGGTGAACTGAGGAAGTGACGAACCAGTTGAAAGTAGTTAGACGAACAAAGACGATTCCCGGTTCCCACCTGGTTATGTCTCTTTGTCTGAATAGCGGTGCTATCTGTTGGAAAGGCTCCAAGCAGTGGACCGTAGAATAGTGCTTTTATCTGAATGGCTGTGTGGTTTGTTGGAATTGTTTCAAACAAAACACCGCAGTCTCTCCCACAACCTAAGCACCAGATTTATTTTGTTGCTGTAGGTATAAGATATCTGAAGAGATGATCTTGATTCTAGTTGGAGTAATTCTAGTTATGTTGTAATCTTTACATAAACATGCTATTGTAGTGTTTATGTAAGTTAAACTGACATCGGTATTATTTAATTATTGGATAATTAAGTATTAGTCCCAAAGTACTTTATGGTCATCATATAGGTCATCAAGTTGAGGACTTGATCATGAAACCCTATAAGTAAAAGATGACATAAATTATGATTGTCCCTAGTCGGGGTTATTGAAGTGGGGCACCAATAACCGCGCGAGACTAGTATGTGAGGTGATTGCTGGACTAAGTTTCATGGAGTCAATGATATGATTATCACAGTCAGTCACATAGATATATGTTGGTGAACATATGATCGGACATGACCCGCTTAAGGAGAACTTCACAGGATAGTTATATCAGTGTCATGGGAGGTTCTCATTATGACTATAGAGTATAGTCCTTAGACCTGAGTTCATCATGCTTTCTAGCATATGAATTGGTGCGTTTTGACCTTGTCAAACGTCGTTCCGTAACTGGCGGCTATAACGGCATTGCTTAGGCGTATCATGAAGTATGTGTAGAAACAGGGATGGAACAAGATGGGATTTGTCCCTCCTAGAATGGGAGACAAATATCTCAGGGGCCCATCGAAGATTTGATACTGAGAAAATGCATGGCCGTGCTCAAACGAGGTGATTGTCAGTCGTTTGTTTTATCAGTATAGATCAGGAGTTCGATGAATATAGCGACGAAGGGATTATAGGAATAGGTGATTCCAGTACAAGTGGGAGATTGTTGGGATTATTGTTGGAATTGTGTCCAGTAATCTCGGTACTGTCTCTAGAAAGTAAGAGTATGTCAATGATCAGACATAAGTCATATAATACTGGGGGTCATGATGGCTTGCTAGAGTCCGCTCATGATCTATAAGTCTTGGACTTATTGCCTTTATTATATGATCCCATATGGGTCACACGCCTAAGCTAACGGGAAAATACGAAGGAACGGTTTAGCAGAAGTACGGTAAAAGTGCTAGGCATTTACTGTACTTAGAGAGACTAAAGGGCCTGATTAAATCCAAGGGATTTAATCAGAACTGAGAATTGGGCCCAAAAGCCCATGAGAACTAGAAGGGATTTTAATGAGTAAAATCAGACCTAGCTCTCTAATTTCTCAGCACATCTGCGCCTCCCTCCTCTCTCTCTGCGCCTCCTCTCTCAGCTGGTCTAGCAGCCAAATTTCCCGGTGTGCGTGTGTGAGCCTTTGGAGGATCCATCTCTTGGTGGTTCTGCTGATCTCTGACCCTTACCTCCAATTCCGCTGCAAAACAAGGTAACAGGTGAGATCTATTATGTTTCTAATCAAGAGAACCTAGATCTGCATGATTAGTAGGATGAATCAATCTGAGAATTGAATCAGGAGACACTAAACGATCCAACAGTGGTATCAGAGCCATTGGTTCTGTGGTTTTTCTTGTTTAGAATCATGTTTAGGATTGTTTAAAGAGGTGTTTTTGAATCAATCTACTGATAAGAGAAAACACTTAAGAAACAAAGAATTAAAACCTAAACAAACAAGAAATCGCATGATCCGATCTATATGAATCGGTATGCGTCGGAGTGTTGATCGGTATCGGATCACACGTCCGGATCGGCTGACTCACGGACCGATCGTTGGATCGAGTCGCATGGTCGAGTTGATCGCGAGAGTTGGGCCGTACGCGTCCTGCATCTCTCGGCCGCGATCGCCCGATCATATCCCGTCCGATCGCGAGAGATGGCCCGGCTGTCTCGTCCCGATCACACGGCCCGACCGTCCCATCCCGTCCCGACCATCGATCCGCCGCGGAAGCATGATGGCTTGCGGCTGGACGATCGTTTCTCGATCGCGAAGCTAGGTCACGACCGTGATCGGTTCGTGACCAATCGGTTCGGTTCGGTTAATGGTTCGGTTTAAAACTGATTAAAAATTAATCGTCACGGTTTAATAAACAGACTTAATAAATTTATTAAGTTCTGGTTAAACCGGGATAAGAAATCCAAAGTCGAAAAATTGGATTTTGTGCCTAAACCAGTGATTTTCTAATTTGATTTGGTTGGACCAAATAAATTGAGAAAATCCGGTTTAGTAAATAACCGGTTGACAATTGTGGTCATCGTAGTAATTAATTTTGGTTAAGACCAATTTTAATGAACCAGACCGGTTATGTCATTTAATTGGGCAATTGGGTTATGTCTTGGACATGAACCAATTCTTGGGCCTCGGGCCAAGAAGTTAAAACAATTGGGCCAATTATTTGAGTCTTTTCTTCAGAATTAATTTAAAATTTATTTTTATAAAATTATAAAAATCGATTTTTAAATTAATAAGTTCCCAAAATTTTGAAATTAGAAAGTTTCTTAAATTAGAAGTTTCTAGATTTGCATGTTTTGGATTTTAGGAAATTTCTATATTTAGAAAGTTTCCAATTTTAGGAAGTTTCCAATTTTAGAAAGTTTCCAATTTTTAGGAAGTTTCCAATTTTAGAAAGTTTCCAAAATTAGTAGGTTTCCCAAAAAGGAAAGTTTCCCAAAATAGTAATCCTCTATTTTGGGATAAAATTTTAATAAACCTACAAACCTCAAATAATATCAAGCGTTGGATGTCTTGTCCAGTCTATGTCAGCTGTCGAAGCCCATTCAATTTTACTCATGGCCTTACAGTGTGAGGGTGTCTACTTTTGCGTGGATAAGACGGTTTGTGATTCATAAATGTCATTGGGAGTCCCAGACATTAATGATTACATGACTGTATAGTCTGGTTTTCTTGACTAGGCCATCGGGAGTCCCGGGCCTTGAGACATCAGAGTGGATTGGGCCTCGGGCCCAGATTCACAACCAAGAGTTATATCACGGATAAAATTAGCCGACATAGGGCTTACCGATATAAGCTAAGGTTGGGTGATGGCCAGTGGCCCACTTTGATCTTAGTTATATGTGGATCTTGGAATCATTATATTCTATTGAGGGTAACTTATGTTATTGAATATAATGCGTGATTAATCATATTAAGTATAATACAAGATTAATCATATTGAACATATTAACTAATAACCTTTTTATCTTATATTTCAGCTATGACTACTACAAGCACTCAAAACACATTCTCAATCCGGTCTGTTCTCGAGAAGGAGAAGCTGACTGGAACGAACTTCCTGACATGGTCAAGGAACTTGAGGCTGGTCCTCAAGCAGGAGAAGAAGGATTATGTCCTTCGTGATCCCCTCCCCGAGAGGCCTCCTAACAATGCCGCCAGGACTCTGCATAATGCTTGGGAAAAGCATTCGTCAGATGAAAATGATGTCTATTGCCTGATGTTGGCGACAATGACTGCTAAGCTGCAAATGCAGTTCGAGAGTGTGTTGTCACCCATCGAGATAATAGCAAGCCTGAAATCGCTTTTTCAGGAGCAAGCAAGGACTGAGAGGTTTCAGACAGTTAAGAACCTCTTAGACTGTAAGTTGGCTGCAAATGCGGCAGTGAGTCCTCATGTCTTGAAGATGATGGGTTATCTCGATCATCTTCAGAAACTCGACTGCCCTATCAACCAGGAACTTGCCTGCGACATCGTTCTGCAGTCTTTACCTGCAAGCTATGATCAGTTCATCCTGAACTTCAATATGCATGGCTTGAGTAAGACATTGCCTGAGCTTCACGGAATGCTCAAGACTGCAGAGCCCAACTTGAGGAAAACCGCCAAGGACCCTAATGTGCTTATGGTGCAAAAGGGCAAGGGCTTTAAGAAATCCTCTGCCAAGGACAAGGGAAAGGCTAAGGCTGTCCAAGTCTCGGACAAGGACACGCCAAAGCCCAAGCCCAAGTCTAAGGCTGGGCCTACTGACATCTGCAGGTTCTGTAAAGAACCAGGGCATTGGAGGAGAGAATGTAAGAAATTCCAAGAAGGTCTAAAGGAATTGAAGAAGAAGACTCTCGAGACTTCTTCATCAGGTATTTTTGTTATAGAAGTTAATACAACTACTTCTGATAATACCTCATGGGTTATGGATACTGGTTGTGGGGCTCATATTTGTACTAATATGCAGGCACTCAGCAACAGTAGAAGGCTGAAGCAAGGACAAGTGGAGCTACTAGTTGGCAATGGAGCGAAAGTTCCTGCACTAGCTGTAGGCACATACTTGTTGTCTTTACCTTCGGGATTGGTTTTAGAACTCAATAATTGTTATTTTGTACCTGCGATAAGCAGAAATATTATTTCAATTTCTTTGTTGGATTTGGAAGGTTATGATTTTTCAGTTAAGAATAAATTATGTTCCTTCAATCGCAACAATTTGTTCTATGGTTGTGCCCCTCTTACGAATGGGCTTTACATACTTGATCAATCCGCGCCAATTTATAACATTGATACCAAACGGTTCAAACCTAATGAGGAGAACCGAACGTTTCTATGGCATTGTCGTTTAGGGCACATCAGCGAGAAACGCATCAAGAGGCTCCATTCGAATGGACTTCTTGGCTCATTTGACTTTGAGTCATGTGAGAAATGCGAATCCTGCATGATGGGCAAAATGACACGGGCCCCCTTTAATAAACCTAACGAGAGGGCCAGTGACTTATTGGGCCTGATACACACAGATGTGTGTGGCCCAATGTCCACAAATGCAAGAGGAAACTATCAGTACTTCATTACCTTCACTGATGATTTCAGTAGGTATGGATATGTTTATTTAATGAAACATAAGTCTGAATATTTTGAGAAGTTCAGAGAATTCCAAAATGAAGTACAGAACCAACTTGGCAAAAGCATTAAGGCTCTTCGGTCCGACCGAGGAGGAGAATACTTAAGCCAAGAATTCAGTGATCATCTGAGAGAGTGTGGGATTGTATCCCAACTCACTCCTCCTGGAACACCACAATGGAATGGTGTGTCTGAGAGGAGAAATCGGACCTTATTGGATATGGTTCGATCTATGATGAGTCACACAGACCTTCCAATATCCCTTTGGGGATATGCTCTGCTAACAGCAGTGTTCACTCTAAATAGAGCGCCATCGAAAGCAGTAGCAAAGACACCATATGAATTATGGACTGGAGTGGCTCCAGTGCTGTCTTATCTAAGAATTTGGGGTTGTGAAGCCTATGTCAAGAGATTAATCTCAGACAAGCTTACACCAATGTCTGATAAATGCTACTTCATTGGTTATCCGAAGGAAACCAAGGCTTATTACTTCTACCTGCGTTCCGAGAACAAGATTTTTGTTGCCCGGGATTGTAACTTTCTTGAGAGGGAGTTTCTCTCTAAGAAAGACAGTGGGAGTAAGTTACTGCTTGAAGAAATTCAAGATGAACAGGATACTGCTCAACCTAATGAGGAAGAGCAGCAGGAGGACCTACAAGAAATTGTAGAGCCTGAACCTGTAGTACCTGAAGTTCGAAGATCCGGGAGGATCCGTCACGAACCCGAGAGATATCAAGGATTCCTCGTGACTAACTGTCATGATCTTCTGATCATTGATGGTGATGAACCATCGAACTTCAATCAAGCCATGATGGGCCCATATTCCTCTAAGTGGCGTAAGGCCACTGATTCCGAAATGGACTCCATGTCGGTCAACCAAGTGTTTTCGTTGGTTGACTTACCCGCTGGTGTAAAAGCCATCGAGTGCAAATGGATCTTCAAGAAGAAGATTGACGTGGATGGAAATGTCCAGATTTATAAAGCCAGGTTGGTGGCAAAAGGTTTCAGACAAGTTCACGGTGTGGATTACGATGAAACCTATTCACCAGTGGCTATGATGAAATCTATTCGGATTCTACTAGCAACTGCAGCTTTTCATGATTATGAAATTTGGCAGATGGACGTGAAAACCGCCTTCCTGAATGGTATTCTGGAAGAGGATGTGTATATGACACAACCTGACGGTTACATAGATCCAAAGAATGCTGGAAAAGTATGCAAGCTTCATAAATCCATTTATGGATTGAAGCAAGCATCGAGGAGCTGGAATCTTCGTTTTGATGAAGCAATCAAGCTATTTGACTTCATCAGAAACGAAGAAGAACAATGCGTGTATAAGAAAATTAGTGGGAGCAAGATAGTATTTCTCATTCTGTATGTCGATGACATACTGCTTCTCGGAAACGACGTTCCAATGCTGAAGTCAGTAAAGGACTGGCTTGGAAGTTGTTTTTCCATGAAAGACATGGGTGAAGCCGCATACGTTCTTGGAATCAGGATCTACCGGGATAGATCTAGAAGGCTGATAGGCTTGTGTCAAGATTCATACATTGACAAAGTCCTACAAAGATTCAGCATGAAAGATTCCAAGAAGGGCTTCACGCCAATGGTACATGGCACAACGCTAAGCAAGAAGCAGAGCCCTACGACGGCTGCTGAGCTTGAGCGCATGAAGAATATTCCTTATGCATCTGCAATAGGATCTATCATGTATGCCATGATCTGTACTCGTCCTGATGTTGCTTATGCATTGAGCATGACGAGTAGATACCAGTCAAATCCAGGTGAAAACCATTGGATTGCCGTCAAGAATATCCTGAAGTATCTAAGACATACTAAAGATAAGTTCTTGGTGTACGGTGGAAGTGATGTGCTTAAAGTCAGTGGATTCACGGACGCAAGTTTCCAGACAGACCAAGATGATTTCCGGTCACAGTCCGGTTATATCTTTTGTCTGAATGGCGGTGCAATCAGTTGGAGAAGCTCCAAGCAAGACACCGTTGCTGATTCCACTACAGAAGCTGAATATATCGCCGCTTCAGAAGCTGCGAAGGAAGCTGTTTGGATACGAAAGTTCATTATTGAACTAGGTGTGATACCAAATGCGGCTGAGCCTCTGGCACTGTTTTGTGATAACAATGGTGCTATTGCTCAGGCAAAGGAACCAAGATCACACCAGAAATCCAAGCATGTTCTAAGAAGATTTCACTTGATACGTGATATCATTAATAGAAAGGAAGTCAAGAACAGCCGAGTTCAGACAGATGATAACGTCGCTGATCCATTGACAAAGCCACTCCCAAGACCTAAGCTCGAGTTCCTGACTGAAGCTGTAGGCATTAGAGACATTGAAATGTAATCTAAATTTGAGTGGGAGTTTGAGGGCTTTATTTAGTTATTTGATATGTTCTTGTAAAACATTTTTCTTATGTTTAATGAAATTATTATTTCAAGATTATTTTAACTGTGATGAAATAATCGTTCCAAAGTGATATGAGCCATTTTATAGGTCATCGAAGTAAGTGACTTGATCTTGAGTTATCAAAGTCATTTAGCTTGATCATGAGACCCTATATTTGATAGATGGCTTATATCATCCTGTCCCTAGTCGAAGGTTGTTGAAATTGGAACACCAACAACCGTGTGAGACTAGATTGGTATGTGACTTATGACAAAGTCTCAGTGTGTCATAGATGCGCGGCATCAAAGTCAGTACATAGGTGTATGTAGGGTACATACGACCGGACAAGACCCGATTATAAGAACTCTTCAGGATATTTATATCTGTGTCATAAGAGATTCTTACTACGACTATAGAGTATAGTCCTTAGACCTGAGTTCGCATGCATGTGACTGCACATGAACTAATACGCTTTGATCATTGTCTAATGCTGTCGTTAAGCGATGGTTATAAGGACCTTGATTGGGTGTATTATGAAATGAGTAGTTTACAGTGATGGAACAAGACGGGATTTGTCCCTCCAATATAAATGGAGTGAATATCTCTAGGCCAATCGGAGATTTGAATACTGGAAAATGCATGGCCATGCTCAAACGGACTTTCCCGAGTCGTTTGGATTGTCAGTATCAAATCAGAGTCCGATGAACAAGATTAGGCTTTATAAGGATGACACTAATCTTGCCTTATGACTAATCGAGATATTGAGACAAAAGGATTATGAATACAGAGATTCCAGTACAAGTGGGAGATTGTTGGAATTGTGTCCAGTAATCTCGGTACTGTCTCTAGAAAGTAAGAGTATGTCAATGATCAGACATAAGTCATATAATACTGGGGGTCATGATGGCTTGCTAGAGTCCGCTCATGATCTATAAGTCTTGGACTTATTGCCTTTATTATATGATCCCATATGGGTCACACGCCTAAGCTAACGGGAAAATACGAAGGAACGGTTTAGCAGAAGTACGGTAAAAGTGCTAGGCATTTACTGTACTTAGAGAGACTAAAGGGCCTGATTAAATCCAAGGGATTTAATCAGAACTGAGAATTGGGCCCAAAAGCCCATGAGAACTAGAAGGGATTTTAATGAGTAAAATCAGACCTAGCTCTCTAATTTCTCAGCACATCTGCGCCTCCCTCCTCTCTCTCTGCGCCTCCTCTCTCAGCTGGTCTAGCAGCCAAATTTCCCGGTGTGCGTGTGTGAGCCTTTGGAGGATCCATCTCTTGGTGGTTCTGCTGATCTCTGACACTTACCTCCAATTCCGCTGCAAAACAAGGTAACAGGTGAGATCTATTATGTTTCTAATCAAGAGAACCTAGATCTGCATGTTTAGTAGGATGAATCAATCTGAGAATTGAATCAGGAGACACTAAACGATCCAACAATTATGTCCTGAAATCACATTGTACTCACTCTAGAGATAGTTGTATTGTCGAGATCGGACAATTCATATGATACTGGGTAGTCATAATGTTTTTCTAGAAACCGCTTATGACAAATGAGTTGTAACTCATTTCCAGTATCGTGTGAACCTACAGGGTCACACACCTAAGCAAGTTGGACATAGTTCGTATGTGATAGATCATTGGCATATGGTCTGGTCGATGTGTATTGGATACACATCGAATATGAGTTTTAATGAGGTGTGTCGATCGACACCATTGTGTGCGTCGGTCGACACAAGACGTGTGTCGATCGACACCACTAAGTGTGTCGGTCGACACAAGGCCGAAACCGAGACTGATGTTTCGGTTTATGTCAAGGTCGACATATATAAGTGATCTTATGTAATTTCAACCTAAGTGATTTTGAGCGCCGCCAAGACAGTGTTTTCTCAGAGAGAAAACACAGAAACCTCGTAGAACTCAGTTCCCAGGAGATCCGAGCCCCGGTACTAGCATCCCGGCGGATTCCAGCTTGTGTGCGTGTGGACTGAAGTAGAGGCGCAGCATCTGAGGCGCTTCACAGATCTCGTTTATCTGACCATCTTCCGCTGCCAATCTCCAGGTAAACACGAGATCAGATCCAGATTCAATTAACTAGACCCTACATCCTAGGCTATCGGGAACCTGACAGCAATTCCGAATCCGGCAGAATTGGCTCGAAGTTCCAACATTCTCCCAGGTAGTAACTCCTCCGGGAACGTCGGGAAATTTCGGTAATGCGTCAAATAGCGGCTTCCGCCCTACAATGACCCCTATCGCGATACCGACCCCGTTCAGTTCGAGTTCAATGGTCACAGATCCAACCGGATCAAGAAATCGACCATTACCCGGGCCACCACCTTTCCCGAATGACTCTAGTATCCGACCGAGGCAACTAGGAGGCTCTGCCTTCGCCTCGAGCTCGGGACTCCTTAACGGATCAAACACGGTTCAGTTCCGAACGCCCCAGATCGACCAGACAAGGTCGGCCCCACCGATCGATCTCCTCGACCCCATTTTTCAAGAACAAACGTCAGGACAGGCACGAGCCCAGTTCGCACCCGCAGAGGGCGATGAACACGATATGCTTTGACAATACATCGAACAGGCTAAGGCCCAGTTCAACAGTCTGAGCTCGAAAGTTCACATGGCAACGAGCGCGGCTCCTGACATCGATCGAGTGATCGAGGAAACACAACAAACACCGTTCACAGATCGGATCGCGTTTGCAAGGATCCGAGAGATCAAGAAAACTAAGTTTCCAGAATTCTCTGGGAAGTCAGACCCGAAAGCCCACATCAGGGCATTCCGACTAGCGATGGCAAGGGTGTACCTTACCGATGAGGAGAGAGAGCCGGCCTTCTGCTGGCTCTTCGTGGAAAACCTATCGGGCTCCGCCCTATAATGGTTTGCCGGACTGGAAGAAAGGTCCATTGACAACTTCACCCAGTTCATGACGGCTTTCCTCAAACAATACTCCGTTTTCATCGAGGAGAAGACTACTGAGGCAGCCCTATTTGGCGTCTCTCAAAAACCTGACGAAACACTTCGCTCGTACATCGACCGATTTAAGGAAATAAAATCCAAAATCGCGAACCCACGAGACGAGGTAGCTATAGAAGCATTAAGACGAGGACTATGGTTCTCAACCAGATTCCGCGAGGAAATAACAGTCCGCGAACCTCAAACGCTCGATGACGCCCTCCATCGCGCATCGCCCTTTGCTCGCCTCGAGGACGAAACCACGGCCCTCAGGGAAAAACACCGAAAAGAAAAGAACCCGTCGGGCTCGCAGAATTCAAACTCGAAAAAGGATTCCCGTAAATCAGGGAACGTCAACGCGGTCGAGAGCCCAAAGAGCTCGAAGAAATTCGAGTTCGACAAGGAAAAATTCTGTGATTTCCACAATAAAAGAGGACACTGGACCGAAGATTGCTATACTCGAGCTAAAGCCGAGGCTCAAAAGCGAGAGTCCGAAAGCAAACAAGACTCCGAAGTCGAGGAGGAAACTCTGCCCGACAAAAAGGAAAACAAACAGACCAAGGAGTCAAACTCCAAAAAGCCTTCTCAGAACAAACGGGAACGGTCAAAAGAGCAGGAATCCCCCGAAACACTCCCTCAAGGGTCGCGAAAGCGAGTTGAGTTCATCCTCGGCGAGCTCAACCTGAGCGGCACTCCGGGAGGTTCGGCACTATCCCCACCTCCGGCTCCTGCTAAACGTTTACGCTCGTGAATCAATCTCCCTCGTCTCATCTTCGGTGGCTCCAAGATTTGCCGCGACTCGGTCAATTCGATCAAAGCTCTTCAAAGAAGAGTCGAGACCGACAGAGGGGGGAAAACCCCAATGTTGGGTCCAGACCACGAAACATTTTCTACGAAAGCGAGACAAGTAATCTCGACAAACCGCACGACGACGCCCTCCTCGTTTGTCTAGTAGTGGGAGATGTCGAACTCTCAAGGATAATGATTGACACGGGAAGTTCGGTAGATGTCCTCTTTTACGACGTGTTCAAAAAGATGGACTTCAACGACTCCGAGATCGTGGAAGAAAAGACACCACTAGTAGGTTTCGCTGGCGAAACGACGTACTCGATGGGCTCTGTCTTCGCCCCAGTAATCGCTGGAGGAGTTCGAAGAATGACGGAGTTCGTCATAGTAGATCGGCCAGCTCCCTATAACGCGATCCTAGGTCGACCATGGATATACGACATGAAAGCGGTACCATCGACCTACCACCAATGCGTAAAATTCCCAACTCCCAAAGGGATCAAAACCATTTACGGAAGTCAAAAGATTTCTCGTCATTGCTACATGAACGGATACAAGCAGATCAAGAAATCCCCTGCGTAGCAATTACAGAAAGAGGAGGAGCTCGCCACCATGCAGACCAAAAGGTCGAACGACCCAAGTCAAATAGGACCCCCAGAGGACCTCACGACTCAGGTCTGCATAGACGATGCTCATCCCGAAAGACTCGTTGGCGTCGGAATTGACCTATCAGAGCCAGTTAAAAATGAACTGGTCTCTTTTCTCAAACAGAACGTCGACTCCTTCGCCTGGTCTTCAGCAGACATGAAAGGGATCAATATCGACGTAACCAGCCACGAGCTGAATGTCGACCCAACCTACAAACCGGTAAGACAAAAGCGTCGAAAACTAGGCCCTGAGCGGGCCAAAGCCGTCTATGATGAGGTCGATCGGTTATTAAAAATCGGATCGATCAGAGAGGTCAAGTACCCCGACTGGCTTGCCAATCCCGTAGTGGTTAAGAAAAAGAACGGAAAATGGAGGGTCTGTGTAGATTTCACGGATCTCAACAAAGCATGTCCAAAGGACAGCTTTCCACTCCCGCACATCGACCGACTAGTCGAGGCTACCGCCGGACATCAGCTACTGTCCTTTATGGACGCGTTCTCAGGGTACAATCAAATATTGATGAACCCTGAGGACCAAGAAAAGACTTCGTTCAAAACTGATCGAGGCACGTACTGCTACAAAGTCATGCCCTTCGGACTAAAAAACGCAGGAGCAACTTACCAACGCCTCGTCAACAAGATGTTTTCAGGACTCCTAGGTAAAACCATGGAAGTCTACATCGACGATATGCTGGTAAAATCTTCCAGGTATGAGGATCACATCCCCCAACTAAAAGAATGTTTTACCATTCTCAATAAATACGGGATGAAACTCAACCCAGCAAAGTGTACCTTCGGGGTTCCCTCAGGAGAATTCCTTGGTTACTTAGTGACCGAAAGAGGGATCGAAGCGAACCCCAAACAGATCGCAGCGTTCATAGAGATGAAATCTCCCAGAACAACGCGAGAAGTCTAGCGCCTGACTGGCAAAATAGCTGCTCTAAATCGCTTTATCTCAAGGTCGACTGATAAATGTCTACCCTTCTATCACTTTCTCAAAGCAAACAAAAAGTTCCTCTGGGACGAAAAGTGCGAAGAAGCTTTCACTCAGCTCAAAGCTTACTTAAGCGAACCACCCATACTGGCGAAACCAGTAGAAGGAGAACCCCTCTACCTCTACTTAGCTGTCTCGACAGCAGCAGTAAGTGGAGTCATGGTTCGCGAGGAACAAAACGAGCAACGGCCGGTATATTACATCAGTAAGACCTTGATCGACGCTGAAACCAGATACCCCGCCATGGAAAAACTCGCCTTAGCGCTAGTAACATCGGCTCGGAAACTCCGACCGTACTTTCAATCGCACTCGATCATAGTGATGACCTCTCAGCCGCTGAGAACCATCCTTCACAGTCCAAGCCAGACAGGTCGGTTGGTCAAATGGGCTATCGAACTTAGCGAGTACGACATAGAATACAAAGCTCGAACGTGCCTAAAAGCACAAGTGCTGGCAGATTTTGTAATCGAGCTCCCTCCGACTATAGAACTTGACCCGACCTCGGCCCAAAAATGGAAACTCTACGTCGATGGAGCTTCCTCGAGGCAAGGATCCGGAGTCGGAGTAAAGCTAGTCTCCCCAACCGGCGAAGTACTAGAACAATCGTTCAAACTGGGCTTCGCCGCATCAAATAACGAAGCAGAATACGAAGCGCTGATAGCCGGGCTTAGACTTGCGATAGCAATAGGAGCCCGGGAAGTAAATGCCTTCAGCGATTCCCAGCTGGTCACGAGCCAATACCATGGCGACTACGAGGCCAAACACGAACGGATGGAAGCATACCTACGGGTAGTCCACACACTAGCCGAACAGATCGAATTCTTTGATCTAACACGAATCCCACGAGGGAAAAACACTGCAGCCGACGCCCTAGCCGCATTAGCATCGACATCAGATCCTAACCTCAAAAGGATCATACCAGTCGAAGGGATAGAAAAACCAAGCATCGACATAGCCCTTAAAGCCCTGTCTTTGAAAGAGGACGGGCCCGCTGTGAAGGACGATGTCAAGCACAAAGAATGTCCTGGGGACACCAGTAGCGACATCATCGAGATTGATGATGACCTCGATCCTAGAAACGCCGTGTACGTCGCGAACGTCCCCGACGGACCCATTCAAACCGCATCAACTAGTCAGGGACCTGAGCCTAACAACAACGAAGATTGGAGAACTCCGATCATTCGATACATCACAAACGGCGAAGTTTCCAACGACAAATGGGAGGCGCGGAAACTTAAAACACAGAGTGCAAGGTACTGTGTCACGCAAGGAGAGCTCTTTAAAAGGAGCCTCTCCGGACCTTACCTCAAATGCCTTGACAAAAAGCAAGCCCTAGCCGTGATTACACAGACGCATGACGGATCCTGCGGAAGCCATTCCGGAGGACGAGCATTGGCCGTACGAATCAAAAGGCAAGGTTACTATTGGCCGACAATGGCCACCGAATGCGAATCCTTCTCCAACAAGTGCGACAAATGCCAAAAGCATGCTCCAATTATCCACCAAGCGTCGGAGAAACTCTCCTCTATCTCATCACCATACCCATTCATGCGATGGGGAATGGACATTGTGGGACCGCTAGTCGCATCCGGCAAAAAGAAAGCTACACACCTATTGGTGATGACGGACTACTTCACCAAGTGGATTGAAGCAGAGTCATACCAAAAAGTTAAGGACGTTCACGTTAAGGAGTTCGTCTGGCGAAACATCGTTTGCCGACATGGACTGCCCTACGAGATCGTCACCGATAACGGATCTCAGTTCATATCAAACACGTTCAAAGAGTTCTGCAGAACTTAGAACATAAAGCTGACTTACTCAACGCCATGCTACCCCCAAGGGAACGGGCTAGCAGAAGCAGCTAACAAAGCGATTATGAACGGTCTCAAGAAAAGGCTCAACGAGTGCAAAACAACCTGGAGTGACGAACTCCCAGCCGTACTCTGGGCCTACCGGACTACCCACCGCAAATCCACTGGCGAGACTCCCTTCTCGCTGGCTTACGGAATCGAGGCGGTAGTACCAGCCGAAATTCTCGTGTCAAGCATCCGCAAGGAAGAATGCCCACGACAAGAGGAACATAACAACAAGATGATAACCGACGAGCTCGACCTCATCGACGAAAGAAGGAACCTCGCATTAGCTCAACTCCAGAATTACCAACAAGCCACAGCTCGCTACTATGATTCCCAAATCAAAACTCGAAGATTTCGGGTAGGAGAGATCGTTTTACGGAAAGTGTTCGACCATAAAAAGGAAGAACACGCTGGAAAGTTAGGAGCAAAGTGGGAAGGTCCTTACCAGGTCACCGACGTTGTGAAGGACGGGGTCTACCGACTCAAGTCGGTAGAAACCCAGAAGCCTGAACTACGACCTTGGAACATCATCAACCTCAAAAAGTACTTCCACTAAGAGTACATCAACATAATCGAACTACGAAATGACTTGATCCCCTTAAAAAAGGGTACGTAGGCAGCTCGACTTCGAGCGCAGCCGCCCCCCAACACAAAGCTCATACCGAGCTCAGCAACTTCTGACGAAGTCACACTAACTTATCTTTGTGAAATCAAAATAAGTCCCTTAATCCAATGTTTCTTTCTGTCGTAAAGGTCAGAGCCACTGCGAAATACTTCGCCAATACATTCCTAAAAAGTGATATGAAATTATCTCTTCGAAAGCCAAAGCGATATGAAATTATCTCTTCTAGAACAGGTGATATGAAATTATCTCTTCAAAGTCAAAGCGATATGAAATTATCCCTCCCGAGCAACCTGAAATGGCCTCTCCCAAAGCTGAAGTGATATGAAATTATCTCTCCTAAAACAAGCGATATGAAATTATCCCTTCCAAGAGACCTCAAACGGCCTCCCCAAAAATCAAATGATATGAAATTATCCCTTTTCGAGCGACCTGAAATGGCCTCTCCCAAAATCAAGAGATATGAAATTATCCCTTCAAACAAAGCGGCCTAAAACGGTCCCTCCAAACCGAACGAACTGAAATGATCGTCCCAAAAAAAGCGACCTAAAACGGTCCTCCCAAACCGAACGAGCTGAAATGGTCGTCCCAAAAACGAGCGACCCAAAGCGGTCCCCCATATTGAACGAACTGAAATGATCGTCCCAAAGAAAGAGATCCAGAATGATCTTTCCAAAAAACACAATTCTTCTAAACCTTATACGGATTAAAAGAATCGGGGGGCTACCCCACCCCTCATGCAAAATAACGAGGTCAAGACGGCTATTCAAGCATGCAACCTCTACACACTCCAAATCGGATCTTTGTAAGTTTACTTCGATTCGTTCTCATACTTAATGCTTCTCTTTTCAATTCAGCGATCAAGCCTGAATCTTATATTACGAAGTAGTCGCGCCTCAGACTATTCCTGGCAAAGAGCTCGAGCTCAAACGCAATTAACTTAAAAAGTTCGCAAAGAACTACCTAAGGCAATTCAAGATAAGTTATCTGCTCGATTCCTCTGGAGAAGTTCGAATCGCCGCAACTGCTCGAATTTTATGTTATAGCATAAAAACAATAAAATCTATGCTAAGGCATGAAAGATTTAAAAAAGCAATTCATAAAAAAAGAAAGGACATGATGTCCTCGAGTTCGAACAAAAAAAAGCCCCCTTGGGCAACCAAAGTTTGAAAAAGAAATAAAAAACTCTCTCGGAACGACAGTTTTTAAAACGGTGCATAGGAGGAGTCGCCGACCTGGCCCTCCGCTTCATCGCCCGCCTCTCCTCTCAGCCGGGAGTCGACCTCGTCAGTCATCCTCGGGTCGGTCTCAGCTGGGGGAGCAGGCGGAGAACCCGCCATGGCCACGGAGTCCTCCGACATTGCCGGCAAGGCAAGCTTGCCAACGCTAAAATCGGAGACTGCCGCGGCCTCCATCTCCGCTAGAGCAACTCTTTTTTGCTCAGCCAGCTTAAGCACCTCTCGGGTCATGTCCACCTCTCCAGCTGCGATCTCGGCGATGAGCTCGATGTTGGCCAAAGTCTCCTGGAGACGGATCTCGGCGCTAGTCTGGATTTTCCTCTTCTCGGCTCTCTCTTTGACCCCGGCCAGAATCATTAGATACTGGCCATGGAGTTCTTTTCGAGCCTTACGAAGCTCGACCCGGCCCGATTCTTCCACAGTCCAAATTCGAGCCTCGGCGGTGCCAAGCTGACAAGACAGCTCCTCCTCCCTCCTCTCGAGATGCGCGATCCTGGCCTCCGCAGCGGCATGATCCGCGACCCTTTTCTTCAAACGCTCCTCCCTAGCCAAAGCTTCCTGGAGCTAGGCATTCATTTGGGTAGCAGCCTCTCGAGCAGACTAGAGCTCATAAGTCTGAGCATCCAACACCTCGTTCTCAGACCGGACCGCGTACGCATTCACGGCCTCTACAGCCTGCACAAAAAGGCGTCGGTTTAAAAAAAAGAGGGGGATAAAAGGGAAAAGAAGACCAAAGCAAAAACGTCTCACCTTCCCGATAACCGCCATCATCTCGGAATACTCACTACCGAGGACCGTTTCCCCAGAAACCGGGAGCTCAGAACCGACATGCCTAATGCGCCTAAGCAGACGAACCACACCTTCCGGATCGTCCACAACCGAGCACTCCTCTCGCTCCGACCCCTCTGGACTCCTTCCCGCGTCAACTTTACGACGCTTCGGCGAAGGGGAAAGAGAACCTCCTCGACTCCGACGATCTTCCCCCCCGGACAGATCCGGCCGAGAGTCACAAAGAGAAGCACCTCCAGACTGAGGTAAAATCGCCTCTTGTTCAGCCACAGGGAGAGCCGCGTCGACAACCCCCACAATCGTTCCTTCCGGGCCCGTCACCGGAAGGAGCGAGGTCTGAGCAGGAGGAGGAGGATAAGCCGGAGGCGGAGGAGGAGCCCGATCAAGGGCAAAGAGAATAGTGTTACTAAGTTCGCCCGCCTCCATCTTGTCGACCAAGTCAACCGGATCTTTCCCATTCCGGCGACTGCTCACTCTGCGAGATGGCATCTCGCGGGGAGAGTAATTAGCAGCCGAGCTGCCGCCCGGAAGAGGTCGAGCTGTATATATAAAACAAAAAGTCAGACAAGTCGAAATGACGACACAAAAAGAAACTCGAATCCAAACGACTCACTCTCTCCTGCCCGCTCGGTAATGCGGATCGAAGGCTGAGCAATTCGGACCGGAAGAGCCCGAGAAGGCTCGAAAGGAAGTACTGGATTTCGAGGAACCGGCGCAAGGTCCGGCAGAGCCCGTTCAGGGTTGGTCCGCAGAGCGGCTTGCACACGCCGAACCGAGAAACTACCCCAATTAACAGCGCCCCCTCGCAGACGAGTTATCAAAGCCTCTGTGATCGGGTTGGTAGCAAGCGACTCCGGAGCCTCTGAGATAGAAATTAGATCAGATAAGGGACGGCCTGACAACAAAAAAAAACACTAAAACCAGAGTCTTACCGACACTGGGCGACCATCGAGACGGGATAACCGAATAGTCGAAGTCCCCGACCGAATGATGGGTTATCCTGAAAAGAAGTATCGGTCCCTCCATACATCTTTCGCCGGGACCTCCTCGAGGACCCGCCCGAAACGAGGTGAGAGATAGTAAGTTCCGCGGAACTTGGCATTATGCTTCACTGAGCAGACACGCATAAGTTCCTCAGGCCCGAACTCGATTCCCTCCTCCGCGGCCCTGACCCCGAGTCCGATGACGTACCGGACAAAGTTCGGCGTCATTTGATGGAACACCAGTTGGAGCTGGGCCAGCACCAAAGAGATTAAGCGGGGAATAGGGAAGAAAAGCCCGCATTTCTCGAAGTAGGTGTATGAGGCGCAGCAGTAGCCCTCCACCGCGGTCTCCGATGACATCGCCGGTGACGGAATCACGATCTCCACCTCCGTCGGAATCCGACAAACCCTCCGCAACCGTTCGATTTGATTCACGGTTAGGGAAGACGGCGGATGCGGGCCAAACGCACCCGCAGCCGTACTTGTACTGGCCCCATAGCATCTCTTAACGCCATAAAAAACGGTGTGCCGGAATATAAAAAAGAGGGGGGGCTAAAATCTTTTCTTAGGAGAAGAAACTTTCCGGTGACAGAAGAAAGATCAGAGCAAAAGTAGAGGAAGAAGCAAAAGTGGGAAGAAAAGAAATCACCCTCGGCAAATAAGAGAAAATTATAGTGGGAATCGTGCGAAATCTTAACCGCACGATTCCGAACTCATAATAATTACAGGAAAAACGAGGTAATTCGGACTCCTCGCTTCCCTCTTGCCAGCCGGTTACGAATGCGCCGTAATTAGGTCACTTCACCAAAAGAACGAGCCCGAAAAGACTCTTCACAACCTTCGAAACTGAGCCGTTTATGATCGACCGAATCTACGGTGAGAGATGAAAATTCTTGAAACCAATACACGCAACGACTGCGGACACGCTGAAAAGCAGTTCAGCCCGTCTCACGCGCTCACTCCTCACCGTTGGATTAAAACAAGATCTACGGATGGGCGAAAATAATCATTAGGTTTGTCACACCCGAGGCACGCACCTCTTCCCAAGAACGTCCACCACCCATTAACCTCGACTTCTCGAAATCAATGGGCTGGGGGGCTATTGTTGGTACTGGATTTCCCTCTAGGAAATCCGGCCCATTAACAGACAATGCGAAAGCCCGTAATTACAAGCCCGTTCCAGAATCAAAGACAAAGAGGAGAGCCGACTCCTTTGTTGGGCCCAAGCGAATAAACGCCCTGACAAGGCCCGGACGATGCCGAAGCCGGAGACGATCAAGCTCGAGCTCGGCAGAAGATGACGTGGAGATAGAACAACTCGGTCTTGTCAAGTTCAACTGATCCGCGAGAATCTCGGAGATCGTTACGACGACGAGGCCGAAATATCGGAACGAAGAGGTCAAGGTCGAGACTATTTAAAGAAGAAGTGGCGACTCATTAAAGACATTCCAACCTAGGCTAAGAACACTTCGATTAGATAGCTCGATTCCATACTTTGTACTCTCTTCTCGATTGTGTTTGTTCTATCTCGACGATCAATCTCAATAAAGTCTTTGATTCAAAGGAAACTATACCATTTCTATATCCTAAAGTCCAAATCCACGAATACAAATTCTTAGTGTGAATCCCGGATCTCACACTTGCCAGAAATAAGAAGTAAACCGGCTGTCCCTGTCAGAGACTATACTTGATGGGATCTCATGCAACTTCACAATCTCATCAATGTATATCCCAGCCAGCTTCCCAACTCCGTCCGTCTTCTTGATGGCCAAGAAGTGGACGAATTTCGTGAGCCTATCCACCACAATCCAGATGGCATCTCGCCTGTTCCGGGTCGTGGGTAAACCCGTCACAAAGTCCATGGCTATGTTATCCCATTTCCATTCTGGAATGGGAAGATTTTGTAACAGTACACTCGAGACTTGGCGTTCGGCCTTGATTAGCTGACATGTTGGACACTTGGCCACCCAAGCAGCTACATCACGTTTCATACCGACCCAATGATAGTACCATTTGAGGTCATGGTACATCTTGGTTTGTCCGGGATGAATTGAGAACTTAGACTGATGAGCCTCTAGTAAGATGACTTCTTTCAGTTCCCACACGTTTGGCACACAGACTCGGCCATTTACCAAAATCGTCTCATTGTTGGAGATTTGGTATTCCGTGTGGTTGTTCTCTGCAGCCTTCACCAACTCCTCATCATCCTTCTGAGCAAGCCGGACCTTAGTCAGAATATCTGCTTGGTCCGCTGCTCCTAAGCCCACTGGCTCTTCTCCCACGACCAATGCATTGAGACGCAAGGAACGGACCATTCCGACCAAGGTCTCTGCATCCCTTTCAATAGCCACCTCGGTCCTTTTCCTACTTAAGGCGTCGACCACGAGGTTGGCCTTTCTCGGATGGTAAGTAATGTCCAGATCGTAATCGGCCACTAGTTCCATCCATCTTCTTTGTCGAAGATTTAGCTCAGGTTGGGTGAACACATAATTCAAGCTCTTATGGTCTGTAAATAGTTGAACTTTTGCTCCATAGAGGTAAGATCTCCAGATCTTAAGTGCAAAGACTACTGCGGCCATCTCAAGATTGGGTGAACACATAATTCAAGCTCTTATGGTCCGTAAATACTTACCATCCAGGAAAAGCCAACCTCGTGGTCGACACCTTAAGTAGGAAAAGGACCGGGTGGCTATTGAACGGGATGCAGAGACCTTGGTCGGAATGGTCCGTTCCTTGCGTCTCAATGCATTGGCCGTAGGAGAGGAGCCGGTTGGCTTAGGGGCAGCGGACCAAGCAGACATTCTGACTAAGGTCCGGCTTGCTCAGAAGGATGATGAGGAGTTGGTGAAGGCCGCTGAGAAAAACCATACGGAATATCAAATCTCCAACAATGGGACGATTGTGGTAAATGGCCGAGTCTGTGTGCCAAACGTGTGGGAACTAAAGGAAGTCATCTTACGAGAGGCTCATTAGTCTAAGTTCTCAATTCAACCCGGTCAAACCAAGATGTACCATGACCTCAAACGGTCCTATCACGGGATGAAGCGTGATGTAGCTGACTGGGTGGCCAAGTGCCCAACTTGTCAGCTTATCAAGGCCGAACGCCAAGTTCCGAGCGGTTTGTTACAAAGTCTTCCCATTCCGGAATGGAAATGGGATAACATAGCTATGGACTTTGTGACGGGTTTACCTACGACCCGGAACAGGCGAGATGCCATCTGGGTTGTGGTAGATAGGCTCACAAAATCCGCCCACTTCTTGGCCATCAAGAAGACAGACGGAGTGTGGAAACTGGCTAAGGCATACATTGATGAGATCGTGAGACTTCATGGGATCCCATCAAGTATAGTTTCAGACAGGGACGGTCGGTTTACTTCTTATTTCTGGCAAGCCTTCCAGAAGGCCCTGGGAACGAGAGTGAACATGAGTACGGCTTACCATCCCCAGACAGACGGTCAATCCGAAAGGACCATACAAACCCTAGAAGACATGCTAAGGGCGTGTGTTCTTGAATGGGGCGACTCATGGGAGAAGTTTCTACCCTTGACCGAGTTTGCGTATAACAACAGTTATCACACAAGCATCGGAATGTCGCCTTATGAGGCTTTGTATGGGCGGCCTTGTCGAACCCCACTATGCTGGATTGAAGTTGGAGAGTCAAGTATAGTCGGACCAGACATAATAGAGGAAACAACGGAACGAATCCGATTCCTCAAGGCCAAGATGAAAGAAGCTCAAGACCGTCAAAAGAGCTATGCAGACAAGAGAAGGAAGGACCTTGAGTTCGAAGTGGGCGACCAAGTCTACTTGAAGATGATTACCTTCAAGGGCGGGCCAGGGTTTCCAAGCGTGGCAAGCTTGATCCTAGATATTTGGGACCGTTCCGAATCATTGAACGGGTTGGGGCGATCGCCTATAAGTTGGATTTGCCTAGTGAGATGGACGCATTTCACAATGTGTTCCATGTCTCACAGTTGCGCAAATGCTTAGGGGATCAAGATATAGTTGAGCCTGAGATTCCAAGGGAACTTAGGCCAAACATGACCATCGAAATCCGGCCACTCCGAGTCCTAGATAGGATGGAAAAAACAACCCGAAAGAAGGTAGTGCAAATGGTCAAAGTTGAATGGATCCACAATGGGATCAAAGAGATTACTTGGGAAACCGAGAATAGGATGAAGGCCGACTACCCGGAGTGGTACAAAAACCTTGGCGCGGATTCGGGGACGAATCCATTTCAAGGGGCGGGAGACTTGTAGTATCCCCTAACCAGCCTAAGGAAGACAGGATGAGCCATGGAACCAGAAACATGAACGGGAAGTCCGGAGAAACAAAACCAATTGTTCCATGGGCGTTTTAGGGTTGAGACTCAGCTGGAAGGAGCTCAACCAAATGTGGAATGAAGTGTTCAGCTCAGCTGAGCTGAACAGTCCAGCTGGTCAGCTGAGCTGAACAGTCCAGCTGGTCAGCTAGGTCAGCTAGGTCAGCTGGCAACCAGCTCAGCTCAGCTAGAGGGAGTGTTAAGCTCAAGGGTCAGCTCAAGGGTTACCAAGCGAATGGACACCAAGAGGAGATGCACCCATTCGGCCTCCAACTTGTGCCCATTCGCTAGGGGTGGTTGGCGATCATCAAAGGCCTATAAATAGGCCATCTCCAAGCCATTTTGCGCACGCCCACAGAAGGGAAAACAAACACAAAATTCTCCAAAGGCACAAGGCCAAATCGAGAGAGTTTTAGAGAGAGAGAGAAGTCGGAATCTCCAAGAGAAAGCTGGAAGTTTTAAGAAGAGATTCGGTAGTGGTTTAAAACGCAAGAAAGGGAGTGAAAGATGGCTGGAGAGGCATCGGCTACCCATGGCAAGACCACGACTGCATCCAAGGTTAGAACCGGTCCATACACTTTTCGGCCTTAGACAAAACCCTAGCGGCCTAAGGCCGGTTGCACTATAACCGGACTACTCTCTCTCTACCCTTTCTATTAAGAGCTTGATTCTAGTACACGACCGGCCTTAAGGCCTTGGTCGTGGAAATGGTTCTCAAGCGGATGCAAGTGAGACCGAGCGTAACATGGCCAAGTATCACGGTCACTTCGAACGGTTTAACGGCACGTCAAATGGACGGTTGACCGAGAACCGAGAGGCCAAGACATGGTCGTCCAGTGCGTTAACGAACCGGGAAGAGTTCGTCGGATCGCTACGCATAACCGCTCGTCAATCGGAACCAAGCAGTGTACGCATATCGCGGTCCGTCTAAGGACGGTCACATATGGGATTATGGCCGTGGTCGCTCGTACGGACGCTAGGACCGATCGCAACCGTCCGCGGAACGATCACGTCTGTCCGTACGAACAGTTGCGTCCGTACGTGGATCTGCAACCTGACCACGACCGAACGCGTAAAGGGCACGGTGCAGTCGCTCGCAGACGTGTATCACAATCGTAAGGATCGTCGCTGTCCGGACGGTACGTCCTTAAAGATCAGTTCACGCGACCGTAAGGTCAAGCGTGCGATCATTCGGAACGTCCGTCACGGACGTGCGCTACAACCATGCGGTCACACACTCACACGAACGCTCGGCCGACCGTAAACCCGACCGTAAACCCGAACGCGGACGATCATCCGTACACACGCATACGACCGGATGGCTGAACGCGAAAGCACGCCCACGTCCGTGGGCCAAGTTGTGATCGCGGATCATTAAACGTGTATGGGCCCAAGCGACTTATGATTGGAAACTTAGAATAAACTAGGGTTTCTTGTATAATATAAGTTCATGGGATCATATAGAAATGTGAAATGCAATGTTGCATAATAATCGGATATAAATGAATATGTAAATCTCATGAACATGTTTTGGCTTTCAGGTGATCATGAGGATGATCGGACTTAGGCGCGGAAAAGACTTAGGCGAGTGGTGTTTAGATTGATAGACATTGTTTATGACATAATACTATTGGCATAATGCGATTGATACTACATTGTATTGGTACCTTTTTATGATTAATAAAATGTCTATTTATCTTACGTTAATGCCTTAGTCTAAGAATGGAATTAAATAAAGGAATGAATAGCTTAGAAATCGTTTAAGTATGAATAAAATGGACTTGAGGTTCGCAAATGAAACACAAGGTAAAATGGCTAAGTAGTGGCAATCCGTTCTGGCCCTATGGCCGGGATAGGCCTTGCAACAACGCACCTGAGTTGGCTCGTCCTCAACATCTCGTCCCATGTAACGTCTGAGACGGTCGAACTCGGCCTCATACTCTCGGACCGACCTGCGGCCCTTGACCAAGTTCAGGTACTTGCCTTCCATACGATCCCAAGCTTCCGCCGGGAAGTACTTCCGGTTGAACTCAACCTCAAACTCCACAAAAGAGTTTATGAGGCCCTTGGTGCGCCTGTCCACAGACAGCCACCAGTTGTGTGCGTCCCCTTCCAGGAAGTAGATCGCAATGTCCTTGCGGTAATCTTCAGGGCAACGGGTGGAACGGAAGTTCCGGACAAGCCGTGACTTCCATTCATCAGCCTTAACTGGGTCAGCACTTCCCTTGAAGTGTTTTGTGCCCAACTTGGTGATGTGACCAAGGACGTTGAGGTAGTCCACCTTTCGGACCTTTTTAGGGGCCGGTGACTCTACCACTACTACGTCCGGATCATCATCACTCGGATCCGTAGTTTCGGGGACTTGGACCCGCGGCTCGCCCTCAGCCGGTTTCTGACCAGAGAGGTTCTGGTTCAGTACCGTGAGCTGGCCCATAACTTCCTTCAACATGGTCCACATCTGACCGATGTTCGGGACCGCTGTAAAAGGCTCACCGCCACCACCACCTGTGGCGTCTTCCATCTCATGGCCGGTCTCGTCACGAGCCGCATGAGACGAAGAATCACCCATGTGCTCCTCATTCCTGACTTGGACGTTTGGTTCTTCAACCCTAGTCCCATCAGGAATTTGTGAAGCTGTGGGTCCAGTGGCCGTTGGGTTAACCTCAGGACCGGTTAACCTTGGCGTGAGAAGGGTGGTCTGGACTCTCGGGCCGTGGCCGGTCGCAGACGCCTCCTTGTCCTTAGTTCTCTTCGACTTGCTTTTTCCAACCTGAAGATTTCAACAAGATAAGTTCACATTCAACTATCTCCAAGTCCTAACAAGTCTAATATTTCTACATGGACAATCTAACCCCGGACGAGTGGTGTAGCCCTTAACCCATAGCCTAGGAAATAACTCCGCTCTGAACCAACTTGACAAGGCCTATCCCGGCCATAGGGCCGGAACGGATTGCCACTACTTAGCCATTCAATCTTGAGGTTCATTTGCGAACCTCAAGTCCGTTCTTTCCATACTTAAATGATTCTAACAACATTCATTCATTCATTTCGATTCCATTCTTAGACTAAGGCAATAACAATGAGATAAATAGATCTTTTATTAATAAGTAAAGGTACCAGTATAATGTGGAAATGTCATTATGCTATTATTCAAGTATCGGTCTTAACGCAATCTATCTATCCAACACCACTCGTCCCCGGGTCTTTATGTCCGCGCCTAGTCCCCATGATCTCCTGAAAACATATAAACATTGTAAGTACAAAACATATCATGTATAGTCCAACAACCTAGCAATAAATTGGTTCTATATGTTCACAAATCTCCAACGCAACAATCAATACTCTAACCGTTCTAATTCCTTCTAATTCGGCCAACTTCCTAACCGGCTGTACATTATAGAACCGATTGTGTCCTTGGTCCGGACGCGTACCGCGTTCGCATGCATTATGGCCGTCCCACATAGCATGACCGTACGCGATCGCTCGGGTCGTGCCGAGTGTCTCTCGTTTGTTCCGTGATCGTCTGACTGGTAGCGTAACCGCTTGACGTAACGAGAAGGAGGCAGCGTTGACGAGCGTACTCGGCAGCATTTGCGCGTTCCTGTCCGTCAAGCCGTCTACGTCATGCCGCGATCACGGTCCATCCAGGTTGGCGCATGTTCTGATCGTTCGCGATCCTTGAACGGTTGCGTCAGTCCGCAAAGGGACGCGACTGTCCGCGAAAGGGCGCGACGATCGATAGACAGACGCGACCATCCGGAGATGATCCGCGACTGCCTATGTGATCGTACCATCCAACCGTGAGTCGTGAATGTTGGGATAGTGTCCTGAAATCACACTTGTACTCACTCCTGATGATAGTTGTGTGTCGAGATCAGACATTCGTATAATACTGGGCGGTTGCAATGTTTTGCTAGAAGCCTCTTGCAATCTGTAAGTCGTAGACTTACTGCCAGTATTATATGATCCTATAGGGTCACATACCTAAGCAAACTGGAAGCTTAAATATGGGAATGATCATTATGGTAATGATCATGTTAAATGTGTATTGGATACACATTAATATCGAGTATATGGTGGTGTGTCGATCGACACAGTATGTGTGTCGGTCGACACAGATCAGGTTTCGAAACAGACGTTTCGATCTTATGACTTAAACGAGTCGGGTCGTTTTGAGTGATTCTAGGTCTTAATAAAAACCATGAGTTTCGACCTAGAATCGGAGGCGTCAACTTTTTCTTGACAGAGAAAGGAGAAACGCCAAAACTCAGAGATCCAAAAGATCCGGCACTAGCATCCCGGTTCCAGGTTTGTGTGCGTGTCTATCTGGTAGAGGCGAAGCATCTGAGTCGCTAGATCTCGTTCACCAATCATTCCGCTGCCAGTTCAAGGTAAGAACGAGGTTGGTAATTTCAATATAACAAACCCTAGATCCTAGGAGATCCAACAGTGGTATCAGAGCTATTAGGATTTAGTTTGTTGAATCTAAGGCATTTAAATGGAATACTGATGAATTTGATTAGTTAAGTGCCTGTTAAATCGTGTTTTGTAGAATTTAATCTCGGATTAAGTTTCTGTTTAAAAACGATGAACCTGTGTTTTCGCACAGTGTCGATCGACACACCGCGAAAACGTATATAAAACTTTAGGGTTTTCGCAAAGTGTCGATCGACACTAAGCTTGTATCGGTCGATGCACCGCGGATACGCCTATTAGATCGCACTGTGTCGATCGACACACTGGGTGCATCGATCGACACAGGCTGTGCGAAAGGATAGATAGGTTCAATTGGATTGAACCGGTTATCTCGCATGGTTATGTCGGTTAAATCGGTTCAATTGGATGAACTGGTTCAATTAGATTGGACTGGTTATCTCAATTAGTTAAGAACCGATTTAATTGGTTGATTTCGGTTAAATTGGATTTATCAGCTATCAACCCGGTTCATTTGGATTGAACCGGAAAATCAATTTGGTTCTGGTTAGGTCATGTCGATCGACACAGTATTGTGTGACGATCGACATGGACCATTTAAACTGGACCGGTTCAATTAAATTGAACCGGTTAAGGAAATTCGATCCGGTTTGACCGGTTATCGAAGTTCGGTTTAAATTAGGTTGTGTCGACCGATGCAAGGATGCGTCGATCGACACACCACTCACAGACTTGATGGTTGAACCTCAATTTGCAAATACCAGACCATATTTTTCATAAGCTCTAAATTAAAGTTAAAATAATAAATCCAGATATTATAAGTAACTTAAAATATTCTTGGATGTATATTGGATATACATCAAGATTAAATAGTTCATTTCCTCAAATAAATATCAAGTGATCTTGATGTCTTGCCCGATCTTGTCTACTGTCAAGACTTGTTTCGTTGTTGGATAGCCTTGGAGTCCTTGGTATCCACAACTACATGAGTAAGGCAGGTGATCATTGATAGACTTGCAGTGCGACTGTCAGTGATCACAAGACAGAAGAGAATGGTTTTACTTGACTGGGCTATCAGAAGTTCTGGGCCCAGAGACATCAGAGTAGATTAGACATAGATAGTCTTATCTGCGACCAGGAGTTGTACTGGGTACAATTAGCAATGATTTGCTTACCTAGATAACTAAAGTTTGGGTGATGGCGAGTCGCCCACTCAGATTTTGGTGAAGTATGGATCTTGGATTATTGTATTCATATGAGGAAACATAGTTTTGAATACAATGCGAGTTTTCTTATTAGATAAGAATTCTCATTTCCTTGAGCATTATAACTAAAATCTCTACCTCTTTTAATTACAGCTATGTCTGTCTCAACTCACATCAACACTTTCTCGCTAAGATCCGTCCTTGAGAAGGACAAGCTAAATGGATCTAATTTCTTGGAATGGTATCGGAACCTGAGAATAGTTCTCAGGCAGGAGAACAAGGAATATTTCCTTGAAAGGGTTCTCCCCGAGAGGCCACGTTCCAATGCCACGCAGGCAGATAAGAATGCTTGGGATAAGCATTCAGCTGATGTCAAAGACGTTAATTGTCTAATGCTGGTGACTATGAACTCTGAGCTGCATAAGCAATATGAGAACGTGATGTCACCGATTGAGATGATTAATAGCCTGAAAGCTTTGTTTCAGGAGCAAGCTCGCACAGAGAGATACCAGACGGTTAAATCTCTCATGGATTGCAAGCTGGCTAAGGACAGTCCAGTGAGTCCTCATGTCCTTAAAATGATGGGTTACATTGATAACCTGGAGAAACTGGACTGTGCCATTAGCCAGGAGCTAGCCACTGACATGATTCTGCAGTCTTTGCCGTCGTGTTTTGATCAGTTCATCATGAACTACAACATGCAAAACATGACCAAGACATTTACTGAGTTGCACGGTATGCTGAAGACAGCAGAGCCGAATCTCAAGAAGGCTACTCCCAATGTCTTGATGGTACAAGGGGGTAAAAGGTTTAAGAAACCTGGTAAGGATAAGGGAAAGGGTAAGGCTTTCCAGATTGAGAGTCAAGACAAGCACAAGCCCAAGCCCAAATTCGGGCCTTCTCCTGAGGATAAATGCAACTACTGCAAGCAGCTAGGGCATTGGAAGAGAGGCTGCAAGAAGTTCATGGAAGATTACAAGAAACTGAAGCAGACGTATGATGCGTCAGATTCAGGTATTTATGTTATCGAACTTAATGTTATGACTCCTAGTTCTACTTCGTGGGTATTGGATACCGGCTGCGGTGCTCATATTTGTACTGATGTGCAGGCACTAAGAAACAGTAGAACGCTGAGGAAAGGACAAGTGGAGCTACGGGTCGGGAATGGAGCTAAGGTTGCTGCACTGGCCGTAGGCACTTATGATTTATCTTTACCTTCTGGCATGGTTTTAGTATTGAATAATTGCTACTTTGTACCTGCGATTAGCAGAAACATAATTTCAGTTTCCGTTTTGGATTTGGAAGGTTTTGATTTTGCTGTTAAGAATAAAGTTTGTTCTTTTAATCGTGATGGTACATATTATGGTAGCGCCCCATTAGATAATGGGTTATATATATTAAACCAAGAAATGCCTGTCTTTAACATAAATACAAAGCGGTTTAAGTCAAATGACGAAAACCCGACTTTCTTATGGCATTGTCGTTTGGGCCACATCAATGAGAAACGCATCCAAAGGCTCCATCAAAATGGGCTTCTGGGCTCATTTGATTTTGAATCATGTGAGAATTGCGAATCTTGCTTGATGGGAAAAATGGCTAAAGCCCCTTTCAACAAACCGACTGAAAGGGCCAGTGATCTATTGGGCCTTATTCATATTGATGTAAGTGGGCCAATGAGCACTGTTGCCAGAGGAAATTACAAGTACTTCATTACCTTCACTGATGACTTCAGTAGGTATGGCTACGTCTATTTGATGAGACATAAGTCAGAATCCTTTGATAGATTCAAGGAATTCAAGAACGAAGTACAGAACCAACTTGGCAAAAGTATCAAAGTTCTGCGGTCGGATCGGGGAGGAGAATACTTGAGCCAAGAGTTCAGTGACTATTTGAGCGAGTGTGGAATTGTTTCACAACTCACTCCTCCTGGAACACCTCAATGGAATGGAGTGTCAGAGAGGAGGAATCAAACCTTATTGGATATGGTTCGGTCTATGATGAGTCATTCAAATCTTCCATTATCCTTTTGGGGATACTCTCTAGAAACGTCTGCGGTTACACTAAATAGGGTGCCATCTAAATCAGTGGAAAAGACACCACATGAATTGTGGACTGGGAACATTCCTAGTCTGTCTTTCCTGAAGATTTGGGGTTGTGAGGCTTATGTCAAACGTTTAATCTCTGACAAGCTCGCACCCAAATCAGATAAATGCTACTTCGTTGGTTATCCTAGGGAAACCAAGGCATACTACTTTTACAACCAATCTGAGAACAAAGTATTTGTTGCTCGGGACTGTTCTTTTCTTGAGAGGGAATTTCTTTCTTAGAAAAACAGTGGGAGTAAAGTACATCTCGAAGAAATTCAAGATGCACAGGAGACTGCTCAACCTACTGAGGAAGAGCAGCAGTTGGATCCACAAAGTTCTGTGGAGCCCACGCCTGTGGAGCCTGAAGTTCGCAGATCCGGAAGGATCCATCACGAACCCGAGAGATACTATGGATTTATCGTGACCAATTCCAATGATCTGATGATCATTGAAAGTGACGAACCTGCAAACTCCGCGGAAGCAATGATGGGCCCGGACTCCGAAAAGTGGCTTGGAGCCTCTAAATCCGAAATGGGATCCATGTCGGAAAACCAAGTATGGTCCTTGGTCGATTTACCTAATGGTGCAAAAGCCATTGAGTGTAAATGGATCATCAAGAAGAAGATTGACGTGGATGGTAATGTGCAAATTTACAAAGCTAGGTTGGTGGCTAAAGGTTTCAAGCAAATTTATGGTATTGACTATGATGAAACCTATTCCCCAGTCGCTATTCTTAAATCCATTCGGATTCTTCTAGCAACTGCCGCTTATTATGATTATGAGATTTGGCAGATGGATGTCAAAACCGCCTTCCTGAATGGAATTCTGGAAGAGGATGTGTATATGACACAGCCTGAGGGTTTTGTAGATCCTAAGAATGCTGGGAAAGTATGCAAGCTTCATAAATCCATTTATGGATTGAAGCAAGCATCACGGAGTTGGAATCAACGTTTTGATGAAGCAGTAAAACAATTTGGTTTCATCAAGAACGGGGAAGAACCATGTGTATACAAGAAGACTAGTGGGAGCAGAATTGCATTTCTTGTAATGTATGTCGATGACATACTTCTTCTCGGTAATGACGTTCCGTTGCTTCAGTCTATTAAGACTTGGCTCGGAAGTTGTTTTTCAATGAAAGACATGGGAGAAGCCGCGTACATCCTTGGAATCAGAATCTACAGAGATAGAGCGAACAGGCTGATTGGATTGTGCCAGGACACTTATATTGATAAGGTGTTGCACAGATTCAAAATGAATGATTCCAAGAAGGGCTTCATACCGATGTCTCATAGCATTAGTCTCAGCAAGAAGCAGTGTCCGGCGACACAGGCTGAGCGAGAACGCATGGGTAGGATTCCTTACGCTTCTGCAATAGGATCTATCATGTATGCCATGATCTGCACTCGTCCAGATGTAGCTTACGCGTTAAGCATGACGAGTAGATACCAATCTGATCCAGTTGAAGTTCACTGGACAGCTGTCAAGAATATTCTCAAATATTTGAGACATACTAAGGATAAGTTCTTGGTATATGGAGGAAGTGAAGAACCTGTGGTGAATGGATTCACCGATGCGAGTTTTCAGACGGACAGAGAAAATTTCCGATCACAATCTGGATATGTCTTCTGTCTAAATGGCGGTGCAGTGAGCTGGAAGAGCTCTAAGAAGAATACCGTAGCTGATTCCATGACGGAAGCTGAATATGTTTCTGCTTCAGAAGCGGCAAAGGAATCTGTTTGGATCAAGAATTTCATGACTGAACTTGGTGTAGTTCCTAGTATCTTGGAGCCAGTGGCTTTGTTTTGTGATAACAATGGGGCCATTGCTCAGGCGAAAGAACCCAGGTCACACAAGAAGTCCAAACACGTAGAGAGGAGATATCACCTGATTCGTGATATCGTCAATAGAGGTGATGTGAAGATCAGCCGAGTTCCAACGGACGAGAATGTCGCTGATCCTCTGACTAAGCCACTCCCAAGGCCCAAACATGAGTTCCATACTACTGCTGTGGGCATTAGAGATCTTAAGATGTAATCTTGAATCTAGTGGGAGTTTTAGTTTTATTTTAGTTATAATAAGATGTTCTTGTAAACATACTTTTGGATATGTTTAATGAAATTTGTTTTCAGCATTATTTATTGTGATCTAAATAATGGTCCCAAAATAAGTTTATGTCATATTATAGGTCATCAAGTTGAGGACTTGATCATGAAACCCTATAAGTTATAGATGACATAAATTATGTTTTGTCCCTAGTCAAGGTTCTCAAAATGGGACACTGACAACTGCGAGAGACTAGCTTGTGAGGTGACTGTTGACTAAGTTTCATGGAGTCAATGATATGAGTATCACAGTCAGTCACATAGATATATGTTGGTGAACATATGATCGGACATGACCCGCTAATGAGAAGTCTACAATATAGTTATATCTGTGTCATAAGAGATTCTCATTACGACTATAGAGTATGGTCCTTAGACCTGAGTTCATCATGCTTTCTTGCATATGAATTGGTACACTTTGACCTTGTCAAACGTCGACCCGTAACTGGCGGCTATAACAACATTGTTCAGGTGTATTGTGAAGTGTGTATAGGAACATGGATGGAACAAGATGGGATTTGTCCCTCCTGAATAACGGGAGATAAATATCTCAGGGCCTATCGAAGATTTGATACTGAGAAAATGTGTGGCCGCACTCAAACGAACTGTAGTTCAGTTGTTTGTATTGTTCAGTATAAGATCAGGAGTTCGATAAACACGGTGTTGGCTTAATAAGGATGACACTAATCTTACCTTATGCCAAATCGAGATATAGAGACAAAAGGATTAAAGGAATTGATGATTCCAGTACAAGTGGGAGATTGTTGGGATAGTGTCCTGAAATCACACTTGTACTCACTCCTGATGATAGTTGTGTGTCGAGATCAGACATTCGTATAATACTGGGCGGTTGCAATGTTTTGCTAGAAGCCTCTTGCAATCTGTAAGTCGTAGACTTACTGCCAGTATTATATGATCCTATAGGGTCACACACCTAAGCAAACTGGAAGCTTAAATATGGGAATGATCATTATGGTAATGATCATGTTAAATGTGTATTGGATACACATTAATATCGAGTATATGGTGGTGTGTCGATCGACACAGTATGTGTGTCGGTCGACACAGATCGGGTTTCGAAACAGACGTTTCGATCTTATGACTTAAACGAGTCGGCCCGTTTTGAGTGATTCTAGGTCTTAATAAAAAACCATGAGTTTCGACCTAGAATCGGAGCCGTCAACTTTTTCTTGACAGAGAAAGGAGAAACACCAAAACTCAGAGATCCCAAAGATCCGGCACTAGCATCCCGGTTTCCAGGTTTGTGTGCGTGTGTATCTGGTAGAGGCGAAGCATCTGAGTCTCTAGATCTCGTTCACCAATCATTCCGCTGCCAGTTCAAGGTAAGAATGAGGTTGGTAATTTCAATATAACAAACCCTAGATCCTAGGAGATCCAACAGTGAACTTGTCCGCAACCGCCAATCGCCTGTCAACGCACCATCGACCGGGATCATGATCTATCCGCCAAGTCTACCATATGCGATCAGCCTCCTTCGGTCTCACGTCCATCCGGACGACCGTTCGGTAGCGCCTTATCCATCGGTTCATTTCGCATGGCCGGCAGTCAATGTGCGCGTATATACTTTTGACCGCTCTTAACCACGATCATGGCCCATGGCCGATCGTGGTATTTTGGGAAAGGTTGGCCGAATCCTAAGCCAATTCATGGCCTAACATCCGGTCTACTTCCAGAACAAAGGAGAAGAGAAATGGTTCGCGTCAGCCCGTTTGATCCGACCATCGACCGAGAGGTTCACCGTGGTCGCGGTTGATCCTTAGGCCGTTCACGTACCTTGGATGTGGTCGTGGTCTTGCCGTGAGTTGTAGATGCCTCTCCAGCCATCCTTAAACCCTTTTCTTCTCGCCTTAACCACCACCAAGTCCGATCTTAAATCCGCCGGCCTTCTCTCTAGAATCCGGTCGCTCTCTCTCTCTAAAACTCTCGCAAATTAGGGCTTGTGCCTTTGGGAGAATTATGGATGTTTTTCCCTCTTGGGTGTGTCCGCAAAATGGCCAAGGAATGGCCTATTTATAGGCTTCCTTGGCGCCAACTTCCTCCAAGCGAATGGCCATGAGTTGTTGATCGAAAGGTTGCAACTTCTCTTGGTGACCATTCGCTGGTAACCGCCTTGGTCAGCTAGTGTCACTAGCTGACCAGCTGACTCGTGACCTTGACACTTGAGCCAGCTGAGTTGAGCTGGCTGTCAGCTGACCCAGCTGACCAGCTCCACTATTCAACTCAGCTGAGCTAAACACTTCACTTCCACACTTGGCCGAGCTCCTACCAGCTGAGTCTCAGCCCTAAATCGCCCATGGAACACTTTGGTTTGTCTCTCCGGACCTTTCCTTTGCGTTTCTGGTTCCATGGCCCGTCCTGTCAGGCTTAGGCTAGTTGGGGGATACTACAGAATGTGATATCGTCTTCATCTCTCACAGAGCCTCCGGCGCGGCGACGAGAGCTGTGACGACTCGTATTCATACGACGACGAGTGGTAGCGGAGGGAGTTTCTTCATCAGTGGAGCTTCCATCATCTTCGTATCTCTCTCCTTCTCTCGATTCATCTACGTCTCCGTCTCTGTTTTTCGCGATTCTTTTCGTCTTCAGTGGCCGACTCATGAAGGAGAGGAAGTTATGGCCGGATTTGATCTCCTCTTCGTCAGATTTCTCTTCGTCTTTGTTAGATTACTCTACATCCATAAACAATTTGATACAGACAAAAAATTAAAGAACCACGGCGAAGGTGAGTTGAGGGAAGGACGTGAGAGAGAGGTGAGACAATAGTTGATTAATTAGGGTAGACTACATTCAACGGCTGAGATTAAAAGCATATGAAGATCTAACAGTTTACAAGATTATATGTGTGCTTATTGAAATAAAATATGGACTGTTGATATATTTTAATCAACGGTCAAGAACCGTGATCCGTGTGATATATTTATGACCAATAATTTTCTTAAGCATAATTAATATCAAATGATTAAAAATAAAATAAATGGTTAAAACAATTTTTTAAAATTTTAAATTGAAAAATGCGAGATATTAAACTTTTAAAAATATTAAATTTTATAAATGATTTAAAAATAAAAATAAGTATATATATAACTAAATGATTAAATTTGATTTTAATATTAGTATACAATAGGTTTATTTATTTTACAAATGTTAAATTTTATTGTTATTATTTTTTAAATTAAATTTTATTTTTGAGTATATATAATAATTAAATTTTTGTTTAATAATATTTTAATTTATTATTAGTATTAAAATATAAGTAATATTTTTTAAAAAAATCATTAGACTTTTAGTTTATTGTTTTTAAAATAAATTTTAATTAATTTTATGCAAATTATATAATTAATTTGTTTAAATGTTAGTTTTATATATACATAACTATTTTATCTTTTAATTTTATAGTTTATGATTAAGAGTAAGGTTTAGAGTATGATAATGGTTTATGATATAGGGTTTAAAGGGTTGGTGTTTAGGGTTCTAAGTTAATGTTTGAAAATGATAGATTTGGAAAATATGTTTCGATTATGAGTTTTAAATATTAGTTTAGATATGTTATAGTAATTTGAGTTTTGTTTATTCTTTAGAGTTTTAGGGTTTGTTTAGGGTTTAGGGTTTTATGTAGTAATTTTATGTATTAGTTTTGTTTATACTATAGATTTTAAATATTAGTTTTATGTATATATATATATTTAGTTTTATATTTTAATTTTATATTTTAATTTTATAATTTTTGTTTAAGGTGAGATTTAGATTATGATTATAGTTTAGTGTATAGGGTTTAAAAGGTTGTGTTTAGGGTTAAAATAATGTTTGAAAATATTAGATTTGTCAAATATTTTTTTTATAAGTGTTGAATATTAATTTTAGATATGTTATAGTAATTGAAATGTTATTAGTTAGAGTTTTAGGGTTTGTTTAGGGTTTAGGGTTTTGAAAAGCTACATATTTCTATAGCTATGTCATAAAGCCATGGATAGCTACGGAAAAAATCAAAGATATATCATATATATCTATATATTTGTTAGATATAGTTACGAATAGCCACGAAAATATGTCGTACATGTCTCGGATTAGGATTGATGAGGATGTTCCAATAGATGATTCTCTGCCAGAAGAGAATATCTAACGAATTGAGACAGGTTTACAGGATGTTTCTGTGAGTTCACTACTTCCTACACGGGTTGCAGAGTTAGTGTCGGTCGACACTCATTTCATGTCGGTCGACACTCGACTCGAAAAAGTGGACGATAATCTATCACGATCGACATTGCTTAGTCGATTAGGGACGATGTCGGTCGACATCAACTCTGGTGTCGATCGACATCCGCTGCGGAAAGAGACAGAAACCCTGGATGATGAGGCTGACATGTTCATAGCTTCAATGACCCACGGTCCTCTACCTACTAGACCTTGGTACGCTGATATAGCCAAACTACCTTGCTGTAGAGGATGAGCCTGAAGTGTTTAAAGGCTATGCTAAGAAGAAGTTCCTTCAGGAAGTCAGGCACTACTACTGGGATGAACCTTACCTGTACAAGCACTGCTCTGACGGTATCTACAGACGTTGCATTGCAGAATCTAAAGTAGAGAATGTGTTGTACCACTGCCATGGTTCTGAGTATACTGGACATTTTGCTATATTCAAAACAGTGTCTAAGGTTCTCCAAGCAGGCCTCTGGTGGCCTTCAATGTTCAAGGATGCTCAGTTATTTGTCTCTCAGTGCGATGTGTGTCAGAGGAGGGGAAAGATAAGTAAGAGACACGAGATTCCACAGAACTTCATCCTTGAGGTTGAAGTCTTTGATTGCTGGGGCATCGATTTGATGGGTCCGTTTCCATCCTCCTATGGGAACATATATATATTGGTTGCTGTGGACTACGTATCCAAATGGGTTGAAGCTATTGCAAGTCCAACCAATGATTCTTCGGTAGTTCTTAAGCTGTTTAAGACTATAATCTTCCCCAGATTTGGAGTGCCTAGGATTGTGATAAGTGATGGTGGGACTCACTTTATCAACAAAGTTTTTGAGAAGTTGCTTAAGAAACATGGTGTTAATCATCGTGTGGCTACTCCATATCACCTTCAGACCAATGGACAAGTTGAGGTCTCTAATAGACATATCAAGGAGATACTAGAGAAGACAGTTGGTAAAACCAGGAAGGATTGGTCTACCAAGTTGGATGATGCGCTGTGGGCTTACATGAATGCATTTAAGACTCCACTGGGAACTACACCTTTCCATCTGCTTTATGGGAAAGCTTGTCACCTCCCGGTTGAGCTCGAACACAAGGCTAGATGGGCTGTTAAACAGATGAACTATGATCTCAAGCCTGCAGTCGAGAGGCATTTGGTACAGCTTAATGAGTTGGATGAGATTCGCCACCACGCTTATGAAAATTCGAAGCTGTACAAGGAGCGTACAAAGGCCTATCATGGCAAGAAGATCATCTCACGCAAATTTGAACCGAATGATCAGGTACTTCTCTACAATTCTCGACTAACATTGTTCCCTGGAAAGCTGCATTCTCGTTGGTCAGGTCCATTCACTGTCAAAGAAGCTAGACCCACGGAACTGTGGTCTTAATGAATTCCAAGGGAGACGAGTTCACAGTCAATGGGCAAAGGGTGAAGCATTATTGGGCGAAAGCTGAAATACCAGATGGCGACATTGTCTATCTGGATAATCCACCCACTGTCTAATTGCATTACAGTCAAGCTATTGACTTTAAAAGAGCGCTGAGTGGGAGGCAACCCACTGTAGTTTAATTCTTCTTCCTTTTTGGTTTTATTTCTTGTGTCTTTTGAATTTTCTTGTTTTTGTATGTCAGTCCCGAGAGGAACACAGATCTACAGATTTCGATGTCGGTCGACACTAACCTTAGTGTCGGTCGACACCGACCGTGAACAGGTTTGGATTTTTAACTCAAAATCTCTATGGTTCCAATTTGCTTTGTATCGAGCTCACGCTACAATTGCACTGGGGACAGTGCAGTTTAAGTGTGGAGGTAGCTACTGACATTGTGTTATATTTTCTTAGAGTTAGTCCCATGTTTTCACTAGTTTTCAAAATTGTTTTATTGAGTCAAAATAAGTATGAAACTATGATTTTTCGAGGAAATTTTTCGCTTGAACAGGAACTAAGTGACCATTGGACAGACTTGCAGAGCCTTTATGACTATTAGAAAACCCCAACCGGATCAACTTACCAAGGACACCCATATCTAACCAGGTATTCAGAGGATCCATCACTAGTCTCGCACTTAATAATGACTTTAAATTCTCGCTTAGGGGCTTGGTAATCTTTGGGTCGGATTCCTTTGATGTGTTTGGCACAGCCTATGATCATGTTCCAAAGTATGGTTTCTGATTTTCCCCTCCCTTTAAAGTAAAAAAAAAGAGAGATAAAAACCGAGGATAAGCTAGTAGCTTCGAAGTGGTCACGGGAGTAGTAGAGACCCCTATTACCTCCTGTTTATCCATGGAAAGATCCAAAGTTAAACCCCAATAAAAAGGGAGGAGCACTGATAGAAAAAATAAAATGATACCCAGTGGGGAAAAATCACTGCTAAAGGAGAAAGGGAAAAGAAAGAAACCAGAAACCGACAGTTTGGTGGTCAGCCACTGAATAGGTTTAGTCCATGCGTCCTTTGATTCGATACTCCCTCTGTAAGACTGCACCTAATTGTATACAGAGGCTAGTGTGGTGAACTTGAATGTCCTTACTTGATTGTGGAGTTTACTTGGGACAGTTGCTAAGTGTGGGGGAAGTATATTGTGGTTTTGAGTTCTGCAGGAAAGTTTTCAATGGTTTACTAAGTGAATGTGAATGCAAAAGTTCCTAGGACGAAATGAGTTTCTGAGTTTTCAAACCTCTTTTCTTATGCTTTACTTCTTTACTTGCTTGAGGGCAAGCAAGAGATAAGTGTGGGGGAGTTGATATATCATGTTTTTTCTAGGTTTTCAACCATGATATAGTTGTATATATTGAGTCTTTAACCTGGTTTTTAGAGTCTATTGAGTCTTTTACAGGTAAGCTTGCGTTTGGAGCAAAAAGAGGGATTTTGGGACGTTTCTGGTGATTTGTGCAACGAGCTGAAGATGGTGTCTCGACCATGATGGAGTGTCGACCGACACTACCTTTGATGTCGGTCGACACCGAGCCCGAGAGAAGTTATGCGCCGAGTTTAGACAAGTTTTGAAGAATTGCACAAAAGACCCCGAAGTTTCCCTATATTCTAATTTGACCCCAAAATGTGTTTAGAGAGTTTAATTAGGGTTTCAGACTTATTATTCTATTATCTTGTTCTTGACTTGTTCTTGTTTGAGGGAGATTGAGAGATATTGAGTTGGGGCTGATTCTTGCCACTTGTAACCTCGAGAGAAGGATTTCAAACCCCTTTTGCTTTATCTATTCAGTTTCTGGTTTTCTATTAATGATGTGTTGTTTAATTGCTTCTATGTCTGAGTAGTAACCTAGTTAGATTTAGGGATTCTCACAAAGGTTTTATGCTTGTTTGATAACTGGTTGATTAGGATTCACTATCTTATCGTTTATCACCTAAGTTGCGCTTAATTAACAATAGCACGAGAGTGTGAGTAATAAATCTGAGATAATTAGCAATATCACGAGAGTGTGAGTTATAATCTGACCCAAACTTAGAGTGAGCAATTTGACTAGGTACAAAGAGATTTGGTCTAGGAAAATTGTGAACCGATAGAACATGTTCTTAATGCTTGTTTAGAACTCTAGGATCGCAAAGAGATTTGGATCACTAGGTTGCTAGATATAGAAACAATCTCAACGAGAGTTGGATTGTTTAGTATTGTGTTTCTAGTTCTTGAACTGCGCTTAATCTGAATCATGTTAGTGAAGTATCCGGCATAGCATAATTCCCGAGAAATTCCTAAGTCTAACGCCTTTCTCCATCTGAAAACACCTTTCTAGTTTATTGCTTTTTGTTTACTGCATTCTCTTATTTGATTTAGCTTAACTTTAATACATACAATCTATCGTGTGACCGTGAGTCCTTGTGAATTCGATACCCTAAGTACTACAATAGCATAACTGTGCACTTACAGTAGAATAGGGAGTAAAACTTTAGACTTATCAACGGTCAATCAGAAAGGACCATACAAACCCTAGAATACATGCTAAGGGCATGTGTTCTTGAATGGGGCGACTCATGGGAAAAGTTTTTACCCTTGACCGAGTTTGCGTATAACAACAGTTATCACACAAGCATCGAAATGTCGCCTTATGAGGCTTTGTTTGGGTGGCCTTGTCGAACTCCACTGTGCTGGACTGAAGTAGGTGAGTCAAGCATAGTTGGACCAGACATAATAGAGGAAACAACGGAACGAATCCGATTCCTTAAGGCCAAGATGAAGGAAGCTCAGGACCGTCAGAAGAGCTATTCGGAAAAAAGAAGAAAGGACCTTGAGTTCGAAGTAGGCGACCAAGTCTACCTGAAGATGATCACCTTCAAGGGTCGGGCAAGGGTTTCAAAACGTGGCAAGCTTGATCCCAGATATTTGGGACCGTTCCGAATCATTGAACGGGTTGGGGAGGTCGCCTATAAGTTAGATTTGCCAAGTGAGATGGACACATTCCACAATGTGTTCCATGTCTCACAATTGCGCAAATGCTTAGGGGATCAAGACGTGGTGGTGCCTCAGATTCCAAGGGAACTTAGGCCAAACCTAACCATCAAAATCCGGCCACTTCGAATCCTAGACAGGATGGAAAAAGCAACCCGAAAGAAGGGGGTCCAAATGGTCAAAGTGGAATGGATCCACAACGGGATCAAGAAGATCACTTGGGAAACAGAGAACGAGATGAAGGCTGATTACCTAGAGTGGTATAAAAACCTTGACACGGATTCGGGGAATGAATCCATTTCGGGGGGTGGGGAGACTTGTAGTATCCCCCAACTAGCCTAAGCCGGACAGGACAGGCCATGGAACCAGAAACGCAAAAGAAAGGTCCGGAGAGACAAACCAAAGTGTTCCATGGGAGATTTAGGGCTGAGACTCAGCTGGAAGGAGCTCGGCCAATTGTGGAAGTGAAGTGTTCAGCTCAGATTAGCTGAACAATGGAGTTGGTCAGCTGGGTCAGCTGACAGCCAGCTCAACTCAGCTGGCTCAAGTGTCAAGGTCACGGGTCAGCTGGTCAGCTAGTGACACTAGCTGACCAGGGCGGTTACCAACGAATGGTCACCAAGAGAAGTTGCAACCTTTCGGTCAACAACTCATGGCCATTCTCTTGGAGGAAGTTGGCGCCAAGGAAGCCTATAAATAGGCCATTCCTTGGCCATTTTTGCGGACACACCCAAGAGGGAAAAACATCCAGAATTCTCCCAAAGGCACAAGCCCCAATTTGCGAGAGTTTTTGAGAGAGAGCGACCGGATTCTAGAGAGAAGGCAGGCGGATTTAAGATTGGACTTGGTGGTGGTTAAAACGAAAAGAAAAGGGTTTAAGGAAGGCTGGATAGGCATCTACAACTCATGGCAAGACCACGACCACATACAAGGTACGTGAACGGCCTAAGGATCAACCGCGACCGCGGTGAATCGCTAAGTCGACGGTCGGATCAAACGGGCTGACGCGAACCATTTCTCTTCTCCTTTGTTAGGCCATGACTTGGATTAGGATTCAGCCAACCCTTCCCAAAAGACCACGATCGGCCATGGGCCATGATCGTGGTTAAGCGCGGTCAAACGTACATACGCGCACTGATATATCATGGTTTTTACTAGTTTTAGACCATGATATAAGTGTGTTTTTAGTGTCTTTTGTGTTCTTTTAGAGTCTTTTACAGGTTTAATCAGGTTTGGAGCTGAATTGGAGATAATGAAGTATTTTGGAGATTTTTGGAGTGTTTGGCCGAGAGATAGAGTTCACTGTCCGAAACAGAGGAAGGTGTCGATCGTTGCACTCTAGCAACGATCGATGCACCAGCGAGATGGGCCAAAAACTCGGCGGTTTAGAAGAGTGAAGAATTTGCACTTTGATCCAGAAGTTCATGATATTTACAAAGAAGCCCTTGGCCGAGATTATGCCTATATAATAGAGTTTTTAGTGTTTTTATTAGATACGCTTTATACTTTTTACAATACACTTTCATAATTAAGAGCAGAGAATTTTAGAGCTTTTTGGGGCTGATCTGAACCTGTTACATCATCTGTATTTGGAGAAGATTTCGAACCCCTTTTACTCTTATTCTTTTATGCAATTTATTCATTCTATGATTATGTTTTCATTATCTATGTCTGAGTAGATCCATAGTTAGGTTTAGGGTTTCTCACATAGGATTTCATGACTTGCTAGACTTGTTCAAATTCAGTTAAGGATTCATAACTATATCTGTTCTTCAATTTAATTGTGCTTAAAGCTAGTTCTAACCTGATCAATTAGAATCTAGATCTTAGGTTGCTAAATACGTCACGGAAGTGGGGTTTAGGAATCTGAACTAATTAAAATGGGCAATTAAACTTTGCGCAAACGGAAGTTTGGTTTAGGATAATTGTGAACATATCAAACTTGGACTTATTGCTAGTTTAATATGTTAGTTCTCGCAAACGAAAGTTTGGTTTGCTGCACTTAGACTTAGAGAATTATCGCAAAGGAATTTGGTTAATTCTATATCTGTGTTTTGAGTTCTAGAACTGTGCTTAATTAGATCCTTGCTGAATGAACTGTCTGCTTGTCTGATTTCCTGAGAATACCCTAGGCTTGACACTTTTAATTACTTGCTTCACAACCGTTAATCTCTGCTACTGATTTACTTTCTCGCACCGCTTCTAATTCAATCACATTGCTTCTTTCTAGTATTTATTCCTATAGTTTGATTCTCTTGAGACCGAGTGTCCCTGTGGATTCGATAACCCTATATACTACTTTGACATTGCTGTTCACTTGCAGTTTAGTATAGGGAAAACTTAGAACCTATCAAGTTTTTGGCGCCGTTGCCGGGGACTCTTTGAGTCTTCGATAGGACCGAACTTAGGGTTTTTGCTAGAAATTTTTCTTTTTGTTTTTGTTCGTTTTCGTTTTTATTTTTGATTTTGCTGAACTTTTTCTCTGTTTCTTTCTGTCGCAGGTACGAATTTTGCCTTGCGTCGATCGTTGCATACCTTGCGTCGATCGTCACTAGGCGATTCTGAGAATTGAATCGATCGTTGCACTGATAGCATCGATCGTTGCTGGACGATTACAGACAGTTTATGCCAACGCAGAAAACTCGAAGTAATCCGAACTCGAGCTTGCTTAATCTCGGACCAGAGGAACTTGGACGTCTAGAAAGGACTAACAGAAGAGAAAAGAGAGAGAGAATGGTACGAGAACGTTTGATCTTGATACCAGATGCTGAAGGTACCCTGAGGGACCAAGATGATAACCCGTACAATGCTGCTGGGCATCGGGTTGATGCTGAAGGGAATGTCATCCCTGATCCTCATGAGCAACAGGAGCTGAACCGAAACCAGGGTCAAGGACAGGCCCAAGGTAGAGAGATGGTGGTTCATGAGAGGACACTAGCTGATTACAACAGACCTGATGAGTTTCATGCAAACCGAGCAGCTCTAGTGCTTCCTACTTTTGAGAGGAATGATTTTGAGGTAAAAACCATCTACTACCAGCTGATGAGACAGATTGCTTTTCATGGTCATCAAACAGAGCAGCCTATGGATCACATTGACAAGTTTGAGGACATAGTCACTGGCATGAAGTATGAAGGAGTATGCCCGGACTATCTGTTCCTTAAGCTATTTCCGCACAGTCTTGCTGGAGACGCTAGTGCATGGCTGAGACAACTGGCACCTGGTCAGTATACTACTTGGACAGCCTTAAAGAGTGAGTTCCTGCGTCACTTTTATGATGATGCACGCTCGGATCAGTCCAGACAGGACATACTCACCTTTTCCCAAGGAGCTGTGGAGCCCTTGAAGACTGCCTGGATGAGATTTAAGCAGTATCAGCGTGACTGTCCACACCATGGATTCATAGAAGTACAGCTGATTGGTATTTTCTTCAGAGGCATAGATCTCCCTTATCAGACTGCGCTGGATAATTCCAGTAATGCTAATTTTAACACCAGGACTCCTACGCAAGCTAAGCAGTTGATAGAGAATCTGATTGGCAGCAACAGTTGCAAAACAATGGATGAAAGGAGGAAGAGATCTGGTGGAACTGTAGAGAATTCTGATATAGCTAATATAAGATCCAGATTGGACACAGTCTACAATCTCCTAACAAGTAAGAAAGCTGTCCACTTTGCACAAGATGTAGAGGTGATTCAGGCTGAGGAGGAAACTCAGGAAGAAGATGTGAATTTCATAGGAGGTTCTGGTTTCCAAGGTAATAGATTTGGTAATCAACAGGGGAACAGATTTGGTGGACAGACTGGTGGTTTTCAGAAGACCTATGGACAAGGTACTCAGAGAACCTATGGGTCTACATCCTATCAGACTCCTCCTGCACCTACAGCCCATGAGAGCAAAATGGAGGCTATGATGGAACAACTGATGGAGAGTCAAACCAAGCTTTCTGTGGACAACAATAAGAAGCTGGACGCTGTCTATCAAGACCTCAATGGGAAGTTTGAGTCACTGAGCACTCACATGAAGCAGTTGGACACTCAGGTGAACCAGATGTCCAGCTCACTGAAGGGAAAAGGAGTTGCAGAGACTCATATTAAGGCCTGGTCTGTACTCATTAATGATGGATCTTATCTAGGGGAGAAATTTGAGCTAAGTACAGCTGAGTTGGTGACTGAGGCAGAATTTTCGGATTTCTGTGAAAAACTCTCGGGTAGAAACTGTAGTGATGAAACGATCGACACACAGCTGGCATCGATCGATGCAGGTCGTGAACGAGCAGAAGATCCGTGGGATGAAAGTGAGATTGATGCAGAACTAGCCCGCCTATTCCCTGATGTATCTGAGATCACTCAAGAGGATGTTTATGCACAAGCCATTAGGCAATATCCCAAGGTGTCTGAAGTGATTAAACAAGAGATTGAAGAGCTGAAAAAGCTAGAAGAGAGTGGTGAAGACTTGGAAGAAATTCCACCTTCTGATGATCCACCTTATCATCCATGTGTTCAGAGATATTTGAACAAGATGTTGCCTTTAGATGAGGAGCTGAGAGAATGGGTGATAATAGTTCCTCAGCATATCAGTGATGTTCTGCTAACTAAGGTCCCGAAGAAACTGCCTGATCCTGGAGTTTTTGTGCTAGATTGTTCTATCTTTGAGGATAGTTTTAGGCGTTCTCTATGTGATTTAGGAGCTGCTGGAAGCATAATGCCTTACTCTGTGGCAGAGAAGCTGGGAATGTTGGATTTTACTCCTACTAGGACTTCTCTTATCCTAGCTGATCAGTCCATACGAGTTCCTGAAGGACTTCTTATGGACATTCCGGTGAGAGTTGGGAACTACTTAGTTCCAACGGACTTCCTTGTGCTGAAATATGATTGTGATCCGGATGAAGCTTTATTGCTTGGGAGACCATTTTTGGCTACAGCAGGAGCTGTGATTGATGTTAGACAGAGTCTAATAGACCTCCACCTGGGAGATGAACCACTGCACTATGAGATGGATAAGCTGCGAAAGCCACTGATAGATGGGCAACCATTCACCATAAGGGACGCAGATTTTGAGCAGCCTGATCATACCATGGTTATAGATCCTGGAGCACATTTCACTCCATCTTTTCTTGGACATGAGCATTCCGCAACAGCCTACTCACCACCTTGGATGAGGAGACTTGAACAAAGACAGAAAAAGTCTCTGTCAGGACCTCCTGGTACTTGAAAGATCTCATCCGTCCGGTCAAGCTATTGACCTTAAACAAGCGCTGGGTGGGAGGCAACCCACCATTAGGTACTAGTGTTTTTCTTTTTCATTTTTGGTGTTTTTGTTAGGATTTTACGTTTGTTTTTGGTGAGTTTATGTTTGCAGGTCTCGGTTAATTCGCAGTGCAGCGATCGACGCACTTCTGTGTCGATCGTCACAACACGAAAGGAATCGCATTGCAGCGATCGTTGCGGTCCTGAGCAACGATCGACTATACACGAAAATCGCCAAGTAACGGTCGATGCACTTAGTGCAACGATCGATGCCTGAGCGACAGAGGTAACCCGACAAACATAATTCCACCTTTTCAATTTTTATTTTCTTTTTACCGAGCCTTCGCTGGACACTACTGGGGACAGTGTGTCTTAAGTGTGGGGGAGGTGCTACTGACTTTTGTTTTCTGTTTTCTTAAGAGTCAGTCCGTTTTTCAAAAAAAATTTGTTTTATTGAGTCAAAATTGTTTAAGTAAGAAACTATGATTTTCTGAGAAGATTTACAAGACTTGCAGGAACTTAAGTAACCATTGGGATGAAGTTGCAGGATCTATCTATGACTATTAGAAAACTCCATCACAGATCAACCTACTGGGAACACCCACATCACTTCAGGTATCAGAGGATCCTTTACTGACTTCAACCTTAATACTGACTTAGATTTCTCACCTAAGGGCTTGGTATGCTTTATGTCGGATTCCCTGTTAGTTCTGACACAGCCTGTAAACCTGTCCTATTTAGTCCCCTTCTCCCCTTCTATAAAGTAAAAAAAAAAATAATAAACTGAGGATGAGTTAGTAACTCCGAAGTGGTCATGAGAATGGTAGCAAACACTATTTTCTCTCATGTGATCCATGGAATGTGTCCAAAGTACACCCCATAACGGGAAGAACACTGATAAAAAAAATAAAATGATACCCAGTGGGGAAAAATCAGTTGTTAAAGAAGGGAAAGAGAAGAAAGGGACTAGAGAAAGATAGTATGGTGGTCTAGAGCTGATAAGGTAAGAATCCATGTGCCTTTAGATCGATACTCCTTAGGTGAGACCGCACTTAAATACTTGCAGAAGTCAGTAGGGAGAATTTGAATGCTTGAATGTGATTGTGGAGTTTACCTAGGACAGTTGCTAAGTGTGGGGGAAGTACATGTTGGTCTTGATATCCTGTGATTGATTCTTGCAGTGGTTTACTAAGGGGAATCTGAGTATTGTAGCTTCTAGGATGAAATGAGTTTCTGAAGAGTTTTCAAACCTCTTCACCAAGCTTTAGTTCTCTGTTTTGCTTGAGGGCAAGCAAAGGCTAAGTGTGGGGGAGTTGATATATCATGGTTTTTACTAGTTTTAGACCATGATATAAGTGTGTTTTTAGTGTCTTTTGTGTTCTTTTAGAGTCTTTTACAGGTTTAATCAGGTTTGGAGCTGAATTGGAGATAATGAAGTATTTTGGAGATTTTTGGAGTGTTTGGCCGAGAGATAGAGTTCACTGTCCGAAACAGAGGAAGGTGTCGATCGTTGCACTCTAGCAACGATCGATGCACCAGCGAGATGGGCCAAAAACTCGGCGGTTTAGAAGAGTGAAGAATTTTCACTTTGATCCAGAAGTTCCTGATATTTACAAAGAAGCCCTTGGCCGAGATTATGCCTATATAATAGAGTTTTTAGTGTTTTTATTAGATATGCTTTTTACTTTTTACAATACACTTTCATAATTAAGAGCAGAGAATTTTAGAGCTTTTTGGGGCTGATCTGAACCTGTTACATCATCTGTATTTGGAGAAGATTTCGAACCCCTTTTACTCTTATTCTTTTATGCAATTTATTCATTCTATGATTATGTTTTCATTATCTATGTCTGAGTAGATCCATAGTTAGGTTTAGGGTTTCTCACATAGGATTTCATGACTTGCTAGACTTGTTCAAATTCAGTTAAGGATTCATAACTATATCTGTTCTTCAATTTAATTGTGCTTAAAGCTAGTTCTAACCTGATCAATTAGAATCTAGATCTTAGGTTGCTAAATACGTCACGGAAGTGGGGTTTAGGAATCTGAACTAATTAAATTGGGCAATTAAACTTTGCGCAAACGGAAGTTTGGGAACATATCAAACTTGGACTTATTGCTAGTTTAATATGTTAGTTCTCGCAAACGAAAGTTTGGTTTGCTGCACTTAGACTTAGAGAATTATCGCAAAGGAATTTGGTTAATTCTATATCTGTGTTTTGAGTTCTAGAACTGTGCTTAATTAGATTCTTGCTGAATGAACTGTCTGCTTGTCTGATTTCCTGAGAATACCCTAGGCTTGACGCTTTTAATTACTTGCTTCACAACCGTTAATCTCTGCTACTGATTTACTTTCTCGCACCGCTTCTAATTCAATCACATTGCTTCTTTCTAGTATTTATTCCTATAGTTTGATTCTCTTGAGACCGAGTGTCCCTGTGGATTCGATAACCCTATATACTACTTTGACATTGCTGTTCACTTGCAGTTTAGTATAGGGAAAACTTAGAACCTATCACGCACATCGACTGCCGGCCAAGCGAAATGAACCGATGGATCAGGCGCTACCGAAAGGTCGTCCGGATGGACGTGAGACCGAAGGAGGCTGATCGCATACGATAGACTTGGCGGACGGATCATGATCCCGGTCGATGGCACCTTGACGGGCGATTGGCGGTCGCGGATAAGTTCACTACTCACGGTTGGGCGGTACGACCACGCAGGCAGTCGCGGATCATTTCCGGATGGTCGCGTCTGTCGATCGATCGTCGCGGACATTCGCATCCCTTCGCGGACTGACACAACCGTTCAAGGATCGCGAACGATCAGAACATGCGCCAGGCCGGTTGGACAGCGATCGCGGCATGACGCAGGGGGCTTGACGGAAAAGAACGCGCAAGTGGTGCCGAGTACGCTCGTCAATGCTGCCTCCTTCTCGTTACGTCAAGCGGTTACGCTACCGGTCAGACGATCGCGGTACGAACGAGAGACACTCGACACGACCTGAGCGATCGCGTACGGTCATGCTATGCGGGACGGCCATAATGCATGCGAACGCGGTATGTGATAGGCTCAGGTTTTAATCCTATTCTACTGCAAGTGCACAATTATGTGATTGTATTACTTAGGGTATCGAATCCACAAGGACTCACGGTCACACGATAGATTGTATGTATTCAAGTTAAGCTAAATCAAATTCCAGAGAAAGCAGTAAGCAAAACAATAAACTAGAAAGGTGTTTTCAATAGGAGGAAAGGCGTCAGATTTAGGAAGTTCTCGGGAATTATGCTATGCAAGTAACTTAACTAACATGATTCAGATTAAGCGCAGTTCAAGAACTAGAAACACTTTACTAAACAATCCAACTCTTGCTGGGATTGTTTCTATATCTAGCAACCGAGCGATCCAAATCTCTTTGTGATCCTAGAGTTCTAAACAAGCATTGAGAACAGGTTCCATCGGTTCACAATTTTCCTAAACCAAATCTCTTTGCGTCTAGTCAAATTGCTCACTCTAAGCTTGGTTCAGATTATAACTCACACTCTCGTGCTATTGTCAATTATCTCAGAACTGATTATAACTCACACTCTCGTGCTATTGTCATAATTCAGTGTTAAGCACAACTTAGGTGATGAACGATAAGATGGTGAATCCTAATCAATCAGTTATCAAGCAAGCATAAAACCTTTGTGAGAATCCCTAAATCTAACTAGGTTACTACTCAGACATAGAAGCAATTAAACAACACATCATGAATAGAAAACCAGAAAATGAATAGATAAAACTAAAGGGGTTCGAAATTCTTCTCTCAGACGTTACAAGTAGCAAGAATCAGCCCCTAGCCAAAATCTCTCAATCTCTCTTGCAGAAACAAAAGTAAGAACAAGATAATAGAATAATGAGTCTGAAACCCTAATAAAACTCTCTAAACACATTTTGGGATCAGATTAGAATATAGGGAAACTTCGGGGTCTTTTGTGCAATTCTTCAAAACTTGTGTAAACTCGGCGCATAACTTCTCTCGGGCTCAGTGTTGACCGACATCAAAGGTAGTGTCGGTCGACACTCCATCGTGGTCGAGACACTAACTTCAGCTCTCTACACAAATCACCAGAAACGTCCTAATATCCCTCTCTTTGCTCCAAACGCAAGCTTACCTGTAAAAGACTCAATAGACTCTAAAAACCAGGTTAAAGACTCAATATGTACACTTATATCATGGTTGAAAACCTAGAAAAACCATGATATATCAACTCCCCACACTTACTTCTTGCTTGCCCTCAAGCAGTTAAAGAACCAAAGTATAAGAAAAGAGGTTTGGAAACACAGAAACTCATTTCGTCTTAGGAACTTTCGCATTCATATTCATTTAGTAAACCACTGAAAACTTCCCTACAGAACTCAAGACCACAATATACTTCCCCCACACTTAGCAACTGTCCCAAGTAAACTCCACAATCAAGTTGGGACATTCAAGTTCACCACACTAGCCTCTGTATACAATTAGGTGCAGTCTCACAGAGGGAGTATCGAATCAAAGGACACATGGACTCAACCTATTCAGTATCTGACCACCAAACTGTCGGTTTCTGGTTTCTTTCTTTTCCCTTTCTCCCTTAGCACTGATTTTTCCCCACTGGGTATCATTTTATTTTTTCTATCAGTCCTCTTCCCTTTTTATTTGAGGTTTAACTTTGGATCTTTCCATGGATACACATGAGGTAATAGGGGTCTATACCACTCCCGTGACCAGTTCGAAGCTACTAGCTTATCCTCTGTTTTTATCTCTTTTTTTTTTTACATTCAAGGGAGGGGAAAATCAGAACCATACTTTAGAACAGGATCATAGGCTGTGCCAAACACATCAAAGGAATCCGACCCAAAGATTACCAAGCCCCTAAGCGAGAAATTAAAGTCAATATTAAGTGCGAGGCTAGTGATGGATTCTCTGAATACCTGGTCAGATATGGGTGTCCTTGATAAGTTGATCCGGTTGGGGTTTTCTAATAGTCATAGAGGCTCTGCAAGTCTGTCCAATGGTCACTTAGTGCCTGTTCAAGCAAAAAATTTCCTCAAAAATCATAGTTTCATACTGATTTTGACTCACTAAAACAATTTTGAAAACTAATGAAAACATGGACTGACTCTCTAAGAAAACAAAACACAATGTCAGTACCACCTCCCCCACACTTAAACTGCACTGTCCCCAGTGCAATTGTAGCGTGAGCTCGGTACAAAGAAAATTGGAACCATAGAGATTTTGAGTTAAAAATCCGAACCTGTACACGGTCGATGTCGACCGACACAAAGGTTAGTGTCGACCGGCATCGAGCTCGTGTGAGCATACGCAGTGTAGTAAATCTGTCTGTGGTTAAGATCACGAGTTAGCACTCAATTTTCTCACATGTTAGCTGCGTTAGATCACTCAAAACGACATCAAAAGCAACAATGAAGATGCATAAACTCAAAATAGTCATAGGTCCAAGCAAACATACTGAAAAACTTACTCAGAAGAAGCATAAAAACTGACTTAAGTAAAGGAAAAAGAAAAACATAACCAGTAGCAGCTGCAAGTCTAGAAATCCTGGGAGTCCTCATCATTCATCTCCTCATCGGAGTCAGCAGCTACCTCTACTTCCTCCTCCTCCGAGCTGACATGCACAGGAGCTGCCGTAGGTGCGCGACGTCGTGGCTGTGGGTGATGAACACGCTGAGATTTCTGGCAAGACATCTTGTGGACCGTCTTCCAGATGCCCTTAAGTACAGTTGCTGTCCATTTCTGGAACAACGGTGGTGGCATGTCTTCTGCTGGTCCTGTAAGCTCAGGAAACCCGTAGGTCTCATCTGGATCATCAGTATGGACAACTTCGTGCTCAGCAGCAGAAGCATCAACTCTAGAAGAAGCTCCTCTAAGCACAGTGGAGCGACGCGGGACATCCCTACAAAGTTCCACATTAGGCTGAAAAGAGAGTGAGAGAGGATGAGCAGTGATGCCTGTAAGCTTAGTCTCTGGAAGGGGGGGAATAGGCGCCTAACGCCAGATATGTCATGGAATCTGATATATCATGGTTTTTACCGGGTTTAGTCCATGATATAAGTATGTTTTAGAGTCTTTTAGTGTTTCTTTAGAGTCTTTTACAGGTGTTATTAGGTATATGCACGTTTGGAGCGGATTTGGAGATTATGACGCTTTCTGAAGCATTTTGGAGCATTAACCCGAGAGATAGAGTTCACTGTCCAAAACAGAGGATTGTGTCGATCGACGCACGCCGAGAGATAGAGTTCACTGTCCAAAACAGAGGATTGCATCGATCGACGCACCTCGTGCGTCGATCGACACACATGCGAGTCAGACTTATTCTCGGCGGTTTAATGAAGAGTTTGGAAATTGCACTTTGGCCCAGAAGTTTCCAATAATTACAAAGAAGCCCCAGCCGTGATTAGAGCTTTATAATTAGGTTTTTGGTGTTTAATTCTAGATATGCTTTCATACTTTGAGCATAGAGATTTTAGAGCTTTTGGGGCTGATCTGAACATGTATTGCTTCCTTCTTTTGGAGAAGATTTCGAACCCCTTTTATTCTTACTCTTTATTTATGCAATCTATTTATTATATGATTTGTGTTTCATTAATCATGTCTGAGTAGATTCATAGTTAGGTTTAGGGATTCTCATAAAGGTTTTCATGACTTGTTAGATTAATTTATCAGTTAAGGATTCATAACTTAATTGTTCTTCAACCTGAGTTGTGCTTAATACTAGTTTCTAACTTGATCACTTAGAATCTAGACTTTAGGTTATTAAATTGACACGAAAGTGTGGTTTAGAATCTGAACTATTTAGGTTGAGCAATTGAATTATCTGCAAAGAAATTTGGTTTAATTAAATTGTGAACATATCGAACATGCGCTTAAGGCTAGTTTAATCTGTTAGGAATTGCAAAGAAATTTGGATTTCTGCTATTAGACTTAGAGAATTCTCGCAACGAAAGTTGGTTAATTCTATATCTGTGTTTGGGTTCTAGAACCGTGCTTAATTTGATCCTGACTGATAGTTAATTTGCTTGTCTGATTTCCCGAGAACTCCCTAGACTTATCGCTTTTAGTTGATTGCTTACAAACCACTCCTGCTATCTGATTTACTTTTCTGCTTGCTATTTAGTTTCTAATTGATTTCTCCTAGCTTAACTTGACAATTCTACAATCTATCGTAAGGTCTAGAGTCTCTGTGGATTCGATACCTATATACTACTAGTCACGACTGTGCACTTGCAGTATTAACTCTAGTGATAAAACTCTGAACGTAACAGAATCTCCACCAGAACTGCCTCCCATTGGTGTCGCCCTTGATCCAATGACTGCTCTTCAGATGCGTGAAGTCCATGGTGAGCTTCTTAGTAAAAATGCTCATCTGACTCCTGTCAAGTCCAAAATTATCAAAGATGGGAGTTAGAAGATTCCCAATCGACTCCGTCTTCGTCGCCTTTCCAGCAAAAGGCTTTGTCACCCTCAAATGCTCCAGATGGTGAGCAAAGAGAGCTCTCATGTTGACGTCCAGCTCCAGGTGAGCATCGCCAATCCCAATGTAGAGCAAGAGAAGCTCAGCAATCCTCATCATACCAGGCCCTATCTTACACAAAATAGTGTTGGAGAGGATCCGGACAAGGTAGCGCAGAACCGGATGTCGCACAACAGTCTGCCTGGTGGTCTGCGAATCATACACTCTGGTGCCAAAGTGTTTCCAGAAAAGCTCCATGTCTGACCAGTGCTCAGGCAAACTGACCCTCTCTCGCGTCCTGTCAAACTCATAGATGTCGCAAAGCTCCTGAAGGCTGAGCTTGTATCTCTTTCCCTTGGCCATGAAGATCAGTGTTCCCTCAGAGGCCTTCCTCACCACGTCGTTGGTGTAGTACACACAGACTGTGGCCATAAACTGCCTCACCAGCTCCGGATACAAGTCGTAGTACTTGGTACAGATTGTATCCAAGCCTATCGTCCGTAGGATGCGCACCACATCGGATCTTATCTTCAGCTTATTCATTGTGGTCATGTAGGGAAGCCGTGTGGGCTCAATCTTAACGTCACACCAGGCGTTGTAAAACAAACTGTCATAAACATCCCACTTCTCTGAGATTTCCCTGTGTGCACTCCCGTTTCTTTACTGAAGGTTCGTCTTTAAAGCAAGTGACTTTGAACCTTGTTTTCTCCATTTGTGGCCAAGGTGCCTGGTTTTGAGCATCACGTTGTGACCAGGAGCCAGAAACATCAGTTGCAGGTGCTCTTCGTGGTCATTTTCCTTGGTTCAGACAAGGGTCCATCTGCAAAACGAACAAACAGAACAACAAGCATGAGATTCTAAAAATCCAGATTTTTGCATCAACATATTCTCATGAATTGACTCCATATAATCATTCCCAGTATCAAAAGCAATGACATTCCACTAATCAATCATCCTAAACATCAGTAAATCGAATCAAAATCGAAGCTTTCTCCTTATGAACATGAACTGAAAATCAGGGATTTAGAGCCATACCTTCGCAGATCGATTAAACGGATGATAGAAATGGATAGAGCACGGAAAAAAGTGGAATAGAGCTTTGAATCGTCGAAAACGGTGAAGATTTGAGAAAAGTGGCGATTTTTGGGTTTTTTCGGCGAGAGAGAAAGAATGAAGAAGATGATATACGATCTCGAGTTTTTAAGCAGACTTACCTCGATTTCATTGGTGTAGACCAACATCAGGCTCGATGTCGGGCGACACTTACCTTTTTAGAACAAATCGACTTCCCGAAATCGACCTCGGTCGATTATCGTCCGTGCTCGAAACTCCTCGAGTTCAATGTCGACCGACATCAACATGGATGTCGACCGACACTGATTTTGCAGTGCTACGGGATTTGCCTAACATGACACATAAACTCCAAAAACGAAAGAAATTAAAATGCAAAACTTAAAATCCTACTATATACAACTTACCACTGGGTTACCTCCCACTCAGCGCTTGTTTAAGGTCATTAGCTTGACCAGACGAACGAGATCAGGCTCCTTGAGGTTTCGACAGAGGCTGTGAGTGCCTCTGCGAAAGTATTCTCATCCAAGGTGGAGAGTGAGCATTGTCAGCATGTGCTCGCCCAAGGAACGAAGGTATGTGATTTTCTCATGCATTCACAGCAGTGAAATAAGTAGAATCAAGTTGTGAAGACGCGTACCTTTGTTCCGGTGAGGCTCTGATGTTTGGAGCTTTCTGCTTAGAAGCAGTTGCAAACTCTGAAGATGTTAGAGTGGAATCCTGAGAAACCACCATCCTCTCTTCTCCAGGATCAGAAACTGGAACCTCTCTAGTCTGAGTTTCCTGTTCATCCTCAATGCTAAAGGTCTGACCATCAATCTTTGGCCTTCGCAGCATATCCATCTCCAAGTGCAGAGGCTCATCTCCCAGGTGGAGATCGATCAAACCATGCCTCACATCAATCTCCGCCCCAGCTGTGGCTAAGAAAGGTCTTCCAAGTATTAAGGATTGTTCCGGCTCACTATCGTACTTCAACACCACAAAATCTGTTGGAACTAGATAGTTTCGAACTCTAACTGGAAATTTTGGAATCCTTCTTGACTGATCAGCTAGGACCAGAGAGATCCTAGTATTTGAAAATTTTGTCATCCCCAGTTTCTCTGCCATAGAGTATGGCATAAGATTTCCAGCAGCTCCTAAATCACACAAAGAACGCTTGAAGCCATTCTCGAAGATAGAGCAACTCAGCACAAATATACCAGGATCTGGTAGCTTCTGGACTTGAGTAAGCAAAACATCACTGACTTGTTTAGGAAGTACTACTACCCATTCCTTCAGTACCTCATCCATAGGCAGAATCATCTCTAAGTACCTCTGTACACAAGGATGATAGGGTGAAGTGTCAACTTGCGGATCCTCCTTCAACTTCTCATCCGTCACTTCCAGCTGTTTAGCCTCATCTAGCTCTTGTTGAGACTTCATTGATACCTTAGGGAAAGGTACATGAGGCTCATGATCCGTCTTCAGCAATGGCACAAGATGTTGGCAAACCCGGTTCCTCTCGCTTTTGATGTCGACCGACATCGAGGTCGAAATCGACCGACACCGAGATTTCACTCTCGGGTTTTTCAGCATCTTCAACTAGCTCAGCTGTCTTAAACTCAAATTTCTCTCCTTGATTTGATCCATCATCTATCTGAACTGACCAAGCTTTGATGTGGGTGTCCATAACATTCTTTCCCTTAACTGAGCTTGAAATTTGGTTCACTTGTGTATCCAACTGCTTCACATGTGTACTTAATGATTCAAACTTCCCATTCAGATCTTCATACAAAGCATCCAGATTCTTGTTGAAATCCACATCAATCTTTGTCTGACCTTCCAGCACCCGCTCTATCATAGCTTCCATCTTTCTCTCATGAGCACTAACAGCAGGAGGTGCCTGATATGAGGATGATCCATAGTTCCTCTGATAAGAATTACTTTGCTGAAAAGGTTTCTGGTAACCAGCATTCTGACCATAGCCTGAAGAGTTTTGGTTGCTTGTGAAAGCACTCTTCTGTCCACCATTAAAGAACTTATTACCTTGTTGATTACCAAACCTGCTTCCTTAGAGTCCAGAGCCACTAATGTAGTTCACATCCTCTTCCTGGTTGTCTTCTCCAGCCTCAAATACCTCAACATCCTGAGCAAAGTGGACAGCTTTCTTTGCAGTCAATAAATTGTGAACAGAGTCCAACTTGTTCTTGAACCGTTCCCCTTTTCTTTGTGACGAAACCCTCAAATGAACCCAATGACCGACTTTAAAGTTAACTTCTCGCCTTACTTGGTCTGCAAATTTCTTCTGCTGGTCTTGAGATTTCTTCATGTTGGCTCGAATCATTTGGACTTTGCTTGTCATCTCATCTACGATCTTTGGGCCAAAGACTTCTCGCTATCCAATCTCGGTCCAACATAGCGGAGTTCTACACGGTCGTCCATATAAGGCTTCATATGGAGACATTCTGATACTGGAATGGGAGCTGTTGTTATACGAGAACTCTACTAACGACAAGTGTTTTTCCCAGTTTCCGGCCCAATCGAGTGCACACATTGGCAACATGTCCTCAATGGTCTGGATAGTCCTTTCGGTTTGGCCGTCGGTTTCCGGATGGTAAGCAGTACTGATATGCAACTTCGTTCCCAAAGCTTCTTGCAGTGCCCTCTAAAAGATGGATGTAAATTGTGGATCCCGATCTGAGACGATATCCGTTGGACCTCCATGAAGGCGAATGACAGCTCAGCCAAAGCTTCCACCTTATCTGTACCCTTTATCGGAACCAGATGTGCCACCTTAGTCAGACAGATCAACGATTACCCAAATTGCATTGATTGCTCTCCCTTTTGCTGTCAGCATTCCGGTGATAAAATCCATTGATATGGAATCCCATTTCCACTATGGAATAGGTAGATTATGTAGTAAACGACCGGGTACTTGATGTTCCACTTTGATCTGCTGACAAGTCGGGCATTGCGCTACCCATCGAGCTACAGATTTCTTCATTCCCGACCAATGGTAATCTCGTCACGTCTTTGTACATCTTTGAACTCCCGAGGTGGATGCTAAGCAGAGAATGATGCGCTGCTTCCAAAATTTCTCCCCGCAAACCCTGACCTTCTGGTACATTAATTGTAACGCCCAAACCCGGCCACTAGGCCGGATGAGGTTCCCATCATCCTAGCAATCATCTAAGTCTTAAATTCCATGAATAATTCCGTTCACTCAAGTCTAGCAACAATACTTCATAATAGACAAGGCAAAAACTGGATATTTTATTCATCAATGCAAAACGTACTGATACAAATGTAGTTCAAGTCATTATGCTCTAAAAGTATCCAGTCCTGACTATCCAGTCTAAACACACACACACACACACACACACGTCCGTCTAGGTCCTTGTCTGGTGCGCCTAAGCCCGGTCAATGCTATGATCAACCTCAGGACTTGAAATAATAAAACATATAATAATAACAACTTAACATAATCCAACAACTTTAATGAATCCAAGTAATATATATGTTCTCCCACTTAAAACCCACATCCGCATTGATTCCTCTAAAACTGCCAAACATGTAGAAGTAAGGATCGGCTGTGTCCTTGACCGGACCACGATCGCGTCTCATTCTTGTTCGACCGACGGTCGTCATGATTTCTAGCCTCGGTCGCTAAGCGACCCTACCGCGGACAAACGATTGCGTCTGTTCGGATCATGAATGCCGACCGCATTATGATCCGCGAACGATCACATCCTTTCATGGAAACCGACCCGAATGGTCGACCATGGACAACTCGGCTTGCGGAATTAGCGACTGTCTTAGCCGATCACGATGCCCTACCGGCCCATGACCCGATTTCCACAGGCGACCCAATCCCCAAGCACATCAATCCATAGTCTCGGCCGCATCTGACCATCGAACCCACCGGCCGATTGCCTTACACACCTTTTTGGATTATATTCCCATAACCGCTTAACAACCTAACGGTTTCCATACAAAATAACGAGAAGAGGAGAGGGAGAGAAATCGATCGATCGGCCTGAAGAGCGTCGACCGCACGGCATAGCCGTGGTTGACAATCCGCCGCACACGATATGGTCATGCACCTTCGGTGTAGTGGCTACCTTAGATGCAGAAGGATCCATTCCCAATCATTCTTGCGCCCCTGCTCTGATTGCTTATGCACCGCCTTATACTCCTTTCCAATTGCCGGCCCAACCTCCTTAGTTTTTGGCCAACAATCCGATCAATTCTCCTTCTTTTGCATTCACGATCCTTAGGATTTTATGAGTATATTTGGTGTCTGAATGTGTGCGAAAATGGGGCTAAGGGTCGATATTTATAAGCCCCAAAAGACCCATAAACCGCCCATGGTCAAAGGGCATGAGTGGTTGGGCGAATGGGGGCCTTTCCCAATCGTGTCCCTTGGGTTATAATCGCCTGGTCACCTAGTGTCACTAGCTGATTCAACCCACAAGCTGACTTGAACACTTAACACTCACCTCAGCTGAGATGATTTGAGTGTTACCTGACCCAACTGACCTAGCTGACTGTTCAGCGCAATCCGTCTGAACACTTCCTGTCCAGCTCCTTTCCTACTCAGCCAAGCACTTTCCAGCTGATTAGCCGCTTCCCGACCATGGAACACTTCTCGTTGATCACCCCTTGACCGTCTGTCCTATGTTCCGGTCCCATGGACCGCCCCGCCGATCCTATCGTGGATCGGGGATGCCACAAGTCTCCCCCCCCCCTTGAAAGGGATTCGTCCTCGAATCCAGATCAAGGCGTTCCATCTCTGCAAACCTTTTGGGATATTCTGCCTGCATCCTACTCACCGTCTCCCAAGTGATCTCTTCGATCCCGTTGCAAATCCATTCCACTTTGACCATTGGTATGAGTTTCTTCCTCATTGCTTTCTCCGAGCTGTCAATGATCCGTACCGGCCTTGCTTCCATAGTCAAATTCTCCTTGAGATTGCTTGGAGCTTCTGGTACAATGATGTCTCGATCCGTGATGCACTTCCGTAGTTGGGACACATGGAACACATTGTGAAATGCTTCCATTTCAGTTGGCAAGTTGAGTTTGTAAGCGACAAGTCCAACTCGTTCCACAACCTGTAACGGTCCCAAATACCTCGGGTCTAGCTTCCCACGCTTGCAAAATCTTTCTCTACCCTTGAATGTAATCATCTTGAGGTAGACCAAGTCGCCAACTGCAAACTCGATGTACTTCTGATGCTTGTCTGCATAACTCTTTTGCCTATCCCGAGCTTCCTTCATCTTTGTCTTTAGAAGCCGTATCCATTTGTGGTCTCTTCCACGATATCTGGTCCAATCAAGCTGGATTCCCCAACCTAAGTCCAGCACAAAGGAGTCTGACACGGTCGCCCATACAATGCCTAGTACGTTGATATTCCTATGCTGGCTTGGAAGCTGTTGTTGTATCCAAACTCAACCAATGGCAGATACTTCCCCCAAGAATCGCCCCAGTCTAGAACGCATGCTCTCAACATGTCCTCCAAGGGGCGGATAGTTGGTTCCGACTGCCCATCAGTTTGTTGATGATAGGCTATACTCATGTGTACCCTACTCCCCCAAAGCCCTTTGGAAAGCCCTCCAAAAGTAAGATGTGAAGCGTGAGTCTCGGTCTGGGACTATCCTTGCAGGAACTCCGTGCAAACAAACTATCTCATCAATGTACTTCCCAACAATCTTAGCGACCCAGTCTGTAACACCCCCGACCTGTTCTACGGACAATAGAAGGCCGTAGATATCACAAGTGTCGAATACCGCGAACGTTCCCACTATCCCCGAGGTCAGGCCGGCCCGTCCTCGATATCCGACCCTCTCGACTATGGCCTAAGGCTTTCCAACCCATACCAAAGCCGAGAGTTGTGTTAGTTCGGAAAAACTAATATCATAGAACCGTTGAGTTTAACAAAACACCCTTTTTTAATACTATATAGAATCTATTACAAAATGTTACTCCAAAAACATATAGTTTATTGAGAGCTCGAGTCCAAAATCCTACATAGTACAAACTCCAATATCCTCACGCTCACAATCCGAAACTATGCATGTAATGACCCTCCCAAGAGAGTAGAACGGCCGCACGAGGAATACGACCGACCGGGATGGAACAGACGAAGATCGACCAAAAATCAAAGTTGTGCGATCAATGTCAAATTAATGGCGTTAGCTAAAAGGGTCATTCTAAGACTTTTGGTCGAGTCATATTTGGAATGGGACGAACGGATTCGGAGTTGGTCAAAGGACTAAAAGGATGGCCGAGGAACGGTCGAAAATTCAAAAGTTTTAGAATGATAGGGAATCACTTGAAGTGTTTTAAGAAAGGAGAAATATGAAGTCTGGTCGAAGCGGAATGTGAAAAGACTGAACGGATTGCAAGATATCCAAGTATGGTTGAGACGGACGGGTCGAGCCGATCGGTACGGACGGAAAAATGGTTGGGCGTGGACATGAAGGAATTGTATGGTCAGAACAGGGATAAGAGAGCTGGAAGCATGCATGGAAGTCACGAGGTGGCATGACCAGAAAGCTGGTAAGTTTCTTCATGCATGGACGTGACTGGGTGTCGCGATGGGAAGGTGGTTAAGTGTTTATGTGCATGGGAAGGAAGGGTGTCACGACCAGGGGCTTTCATGTGTCACAAGGCATGACAGGGGGCGTGTGTCATCACAAGAAAACCACCTTGTGATTGCTAGAACAACAAGTGTCGCGATGGATGGCCACCACTTGTTGCGATTTCCCACCACAAGCCACCTTATAAATTTTGAACCCACCCTTAGCTATTTTTCTCCATTTCTAGTCTGAAACCATTGATAGATAGAGAGGATGTCAGGTTTTGAGAGAGAAAGGTGAGAAAAATGGGAGAGAGATGGTACGGGCGTGGGTGATTCTGGGGGAGTTTTTGTTGTTCGGTTAGCGGATCCGATGGGCGTTCGGATGCAGATTTATGAACGGTGGTCGGTAAGCTTTACATCTGAGAAGATTTAGTGTCTGAACCTTACCTTAAGCAGTTTCTTACTTAGGATCTTTGTGACTAGATCCAAGAGGAATCCCGGAGTAAGGAACAAGCTGCGGAAAGGGTCGAGTCCTGGTAGTTAGACTAACAGACTTTGTGCAGGTTAAGCCCTAAGGATTTATACTCGGAGTATTTATCCTTAAGTGTGTTTGTGTGATTTACCTGCATAATGGTTGAGGTTCTGTCCGTTTTGATTTGGTTGGTTGATGCATACATGATCGATTGAGATGGTTCGATTAAAGAATGGACGTGTTGAGTTGTTTACCATTTGACTCAGTGGATTAGTTTCATTGCGGTATTATGGAATGCTTTAGTCATTGGTATGGTTTCATGCACAATCGTTGTGTTGTTTTGATATATGCATGTTTCTCGTTGATTATGTTAGATTGCTCGAGATATATATTGCATGCATGTTTGAAAGTGACAAGATGTTTTTCCGTATGGGTGAGGATGTGGTAGGTTCGTGAGATCTCTGATCCACGTAAGTCTCCCTTATGTTGTTAAGACTGTCGTAGTGGTTGCCGTGATATTCAGATCCTTTGCTTGACCCTACACTATATGTGTGTGAGGCGCATCTTGTGATATGCATGTGGATGTTGGTGGTAACAAGGGATACTGTGGTCCAATTAATTGTGTTTGTGCTAGAGCCTGTGTTGTATTGCTCTAGTTGGCCTAGGACGTGTGAGTCCTAGTTGTTGCATTGTAGAACTTGTGTGAGTGTTCTAGAATTAGGGTATTCGGGCCTCCCATTGTGTTTCTCCGTGAACTCGGAGAAGGCTTGGAGGGTTACTGGGGTCGTTCCCTTGGCCGAGCATCTTGTGATGACACGATCCCGAGAGATAGAGATATCCATAATCGGGAACCAGAGGGATAGAGATCCCCGTAATAGGCGGACCTTGATCCTTTGTGGTGATCGGTCGCGAGTAGTCACGTTTGTAGGAGGGAGTATCCGGTTCACTTAGAGGCCTTCGCATGCATGAGATTGAGGAGTCTAGACAGTCTAGACTTGTGTTGCATTCATGATAGGTTTCATGTTTACATTATCATTTATATGCTTCCGCGTTGTGCATATCTTTGATATTGTTGTTGCTTGTCTTTGGCTGTGAGATGTTTGTTTGACAAATGCATTGTGCTTTAGCTATTGGGAAGGGTTGGGGCACTAATGCATGTTAGAGGGTCCTTGATGGGGACATCAACCTTGAGCTGGACGAGCAGGACAAGCGGAACGGACCGGCCTCGACCATGTGACTGGTCGACCAGTTCCCGACCATGCAGGACGTACCGAGGACACGCTCAGGACAAAGGCAGGTAGGAGATGAGTTCAACAAATCCATGGAGCAGCTGATTTCATGGACAAGCATAGAAGACATCACGGCCCAACTAGGCTAGCTCGACCAAGGCCAACCTGTCTTGAATCAGTTGGCTCATAAGATTATCCAAACTGAAGCTGGCGATCCATTCGACCCGACCATTCCATGGCCCCTACTCAGGACAATCGGACCGACCATGATCTTCAGCATCGAGTCAGACGAATCCTAGACCGGTCTGCCTCTGGACCAAAAGATCATACTCTTTTTCCCTTGTGAGGTTTTGTCCCAAATGGGTTTTCTTCACAAGGTTCTTAACGAGGTGATCCTAGGCTCGTTCATTAGAGAGACATGCCGGCCATATTGCTTTTTTCCCTTCTAAGTCTTTCTTATAGTTTGTTTTCTTTCTTTTATTTAAAAAATTTCGACCGGCCCGTCTTGGCCCATCTTTTGTACTCGGTAATGAGTGTATTTAAGCTCTCTCTTTTGTTTAATAGAAATCAAGTAATTTTTAGCAAAAAGAAACCCTAAGGTGGTTTCGATCTCTTCTTCCTTGCGCGGTTACTCCTTGGAGTCTAGATCTCTTTTTGCTTGAGCTTGCTTGGTTCGTGATACACAAAGTGCACTTGTTAGTTTTGAAGTTTAACTCACCATCGACGAAGAAGAGAGCGCCCTCGGCCAGCTTCTCCGTCCCACCGTCCCGCTCGACCACGCTCATCCGTCACATTGTCCCACGCTCGACCATCGACCCGATCGTCCATCCACCACTCGACCGCGTCCGCTTGCGTCTCACATCATCTGGCATCAGAGCTAAACACTCTTGAAACCATCCGGTCATCTCTGAAACCCTTGCTACTTTTGTTTAGTTTGTTCTTTTCTTTCCTTAAAACCGAAAATCAAAAAAAAAATTTGCTTAGGTTTCTTCTAGTTCTCTCGGCCTAGGTGTCGCGATGGGAAGGTGGTTAAGTGTTTATGTGCATGGGAAGGAAGGGTGTCACGACCAGGGGCTTTCATGTGTCACAAGGCATGACAGGGGGCGTGTGTCATCACAAGAAAACCACCTTGTGATTGCTAGAACAACAAGTGTCGCGATGGATGGCCACCACTTGTTGCGATTTCCCACCACCAGCCACCTTTTAAATTTTGAACCCACCCTTAGCTATTTTTCTCCATTTCTAGTCTGAAACCATTGATAGATAGAGAGGATGTCAGGTTTTGAGAGAGAAAGGTGAGAAAAATGGGAGAGAGATGGTACGGGCGTGGGTGATTCTGGGGGAGTTTTTGTTGTTCGGTTAGCGGATCCGATGGGCGTTCGGATGCAGATTTATTAACGGTGGTCGGTAAGCTTTACATCTGAGAAGATTTAGTGTCTGAACCTTACCTTAAGCAGTTTCTTACTTAGGATCTTTGTGACTAGATCCAAGAGGAATCCCGGAGTAAGGAACAAGCTGCGGAAAGGGTCGAGTCCTGGTAGTTAGACTAACAGACTTTGTGCAGGTTAAGCCCTAAGGATTTATACTCGGAGTATTTATCCTTAAGTGTGTTTGTGTGATTTACCTGCATAATGGTTGAGGTTCTGTCCGTTTTGATTTGGTTGGTTGATGCATACATGATCGATTGAGATGGTTCGATTAAAGAATGGACGTGTTGAGTTGTTTACCATTTGACTCAGTGGATTAGTTTCATTGCGGTATTATGGAATGCTTTAGTCATTGGTATGGTTTCATGCACAATCGTTGTGTTGTTTTGATATATGCATGTTTCTCGTTGATTATGTTAGATTGCTCGAGATAGATATTGCATGCATGTTTGAAAGTGACGAGATGTTTTTCCGTATGGGTGAGGATGTGGTAGGTTCGTGAGATCTCTGATCCACGTAAGTCTCCCTTATGTTGTTAAGACTTTCGTAGTGGTTGCCGTGATATTCAGATCCTTTGCTTGACCCTACACTATATGTGTGTGAGGCGCATCTTGTGATATGCATGTGGATGTTGGTGGTAACAAGGGATACTGTGGTCCAATTAATTGTGTTTGTGCTAGAGCCTGTGTTGTATTGCTCTAGTTGGCCTAGGACGTGTGAGTCCTAGTTGTTGCATTGTAGAACTTGTGTGAGTGTTCTAGAATTAGGGTATTCGGGCCTCCCATTGTGTTTCTCCGTGAACTCGGAGAAGGCTTGGAGGGTTACTGGGGTCGTTCCCTTGGCCGAGCATCGTGTGATGACACGATCCCGAGAGATAGAGATATCCATAATCGGGAACCAGAGGGATAGAGATCCCCGTAATAGGCTGACCTTGATCCTTTGTGGTGATCGGTCGCGAGTAGTCACGTTTGTAGGAGGGAGTATCCGGTGCACTTAGAGGCCTTCACATGCATGAGATTGAGGAGTCTAGACAGTCTAGACTTGTGTTGCATTCATGATAGGTTTCATGTTTACATTATCATTTATATGCTTCCGCGTTGTGCATATCTTTGATATTGTTGTTGCTTGTCTTTGGCTGTGAGATGTTTGTTTGACAAATGCATTGTGCTTTAGCTATTGGGAAGGGTTGGGGCACTAATGCATGTTAGAGGGTCCTTGATGGGGACATCAACCTTGAGCTGGACGAGCAGGACAAGCGGAACGGACCGGCCTCGACCATGTGACTGGTCGACCAGTTCCCGACCATGCGGGACGTACCGAGGACACGCTCAAGACAAAGGCAGGTAGGAGATGAGTTCAACAAATCCATGGAGCAGCTGATTTCAAGGACAAGCATAGAAGACATCACGGCCCAACTAGGCTAGCTCGACCAAGGCCAACCTGTCTTGAATCAGTTGGCTCATAAGATTATCCAAACTGAAGCTGGCGATCCATTCGACCCGACCATTCCATGGCCCCTACTCAGGACAATCGGACCGACCATGATCTTCAGCATCGAGTCAGACGAATCCTAGACCGGTCTGCCTCTGGACCAAAAGATCATACTCTTTTTCCCTTGTGAGGTTTTGTCCCAAATGGGTTTTCTTCACAAGGTTCTTAACGAGGTGATCCTAGGCTCGTTCATTAGAGAGACATGCCGGCCATATTGCTTTTTTCCCTTCTAAGTCTTTCTTATAGTTTGTTTTCTTTCTTTTATTTAAAAAATTTCGACCGGCCCGTCTTGGCCCATCTTTTGTACTCGGTAATGAGTGTATTTAAGCTCTCTCTTTTGTTTAATAGAAATCAAGTAAGTTTTAGCAAAAAGAAACCCTAAGGTGGTTTCGATCTCTTCTTCCTTGCGCGGTTACTCCTTGGAGTCTAGATCTCTTTTTGCTTGAGCTTGCTTGGTTCGTGATACACAAAGTGCACTTGTTAGTTTTGAAGTTTAACTCACCATCGACGAAGAAGAGAGCGCCCTCGGCCAGCTTCTCCGTCCCACCGTCCCGCTCGACCACGCTCATCCGTCACATTGTCCCACGCTCGACCATCGACCCGATCGTCCATCCACCACTCGACCGCGTCCGCTTGCGTCTCACATCATCTGGCATCAGAGCTAAACACTCTTGAAACCATCCGGTCATCTCTGAAACCCTTGCTACTTTTGTTTAGTTTGTTCTTTTCTTTCCTTAAAACCGAAAATCTAAAAAAAAATTTGCTTAGGTTGCTTCTAGTTCTCTCGGCCTAGGTGTCGCGATGGGAAGGTGGTTAAGTGTTTATGTGCATGGGAAGGAAGGGTGTCACGACCAGGGGCTCTCATGTGTCACAAGGCATGACAGGGGGCGTGTGTCATCACAAGAAAACCACCTTGTGATTGCTAGAACAACAAGTGTCGCGATGGATGGCCACCACTTGTTGCGATTTCCCACCACCAGCCACCTTATAAATTTTGAACCCACCCTTAGCTATTTTTCTCCATTTCTAGTCTGAAACCATTGATAGATAGAGAGGATGTCAGGTTTTGAGAGAGAAAGGTGAGAAAAATGGGAGAGAGATGGTACGGGCGTGGGTGATTCTGGGGGAGTTTTTGTTGTTCGGTTAGCGGATCCGATGGGCGTTCGGATGCAGATTTATTAACGGTGGTCGGTAAGCTTTACATCTGAGAAGATTTAGTGTCTGAACCTTACCTTAAGCAGTTTCTTACTTAGGATCTTTGTGACTAGATCCAAGAGGAATCCCGGAGTAAGGAACAAGCTGCGGAAAGGGTCGAGTCCTGGTAGTTAGACTAACAGACTTTGTGCAGGTTAAGCCCTAAGGATTTATACTCGGAGTATTTATCCTTAAGTGTGTTTGTGTGATTTACCTGCATAATGGTTGAGGTTCTGTCCGTTTTGATTTGGTTGGTTGATGCATACATGATCGATTGAGATGGTTCGATTAAAGAATGGACGTGTTGAGTTGTTTACCATTTGTCTCAGTGGATTAGTTTCATTGCGGTATTATGGAATGCTTTAGTCATTGGTATGGTTTCATGCACAATCGTTGTGTTGTTTTGATATATGCATGTTTCTCGTTGATTATGTTAGATTGCTCGAGATAGATATTGCATGCATGTTTGAAAGTGACGAGATGTTTTTCCGTATGGGTGAGGATGTGGTAGGTTCGTGAGATCTCTGATCCACGTAAGTCTCCCTTATGTTGTTAAGAATGTCGTAGTGGTTGCCGTGATATTCAGATCCTTTGCTTGACCCTACACTATATGTGTGTGAGGCGCATCTTGTGATATGCATGTGGATGTTGGTGGTAACAAGGGATACTGTGGTCCAATTAATTGTGTTTGTGCTAGAGCCTGTGTTGTATTGCTCTAGTTGGCCTAGGACGTGTGAGTCCTAGTTGTTGCATTGTAGAACTTGTGTGAGTGTTCTAGAATTAGGGTATTCGGGCCTCCCATTGTGTTTCTCCGTGAACTCGGAGAAGGCTTGGAGGGTTACTGGGGTCGTTCCCTTGGCCGAGCATCGTGTGATGACACGATCCCGAGAGATAGAGATATCCATAATCGGGAACCAGAGGGATAGAGATCCCCGTAATAGGCTGACCTTGATCCTTTGTGGTGATCGGTCGCGAGTAGTCACGTTTGTAGGAGGGAGTATCCGGTGCACTTAGAGGCCTTCACATGCATGAGATTGAGGAGTCTAGACAGTCTAGACTTGTGTTGCATTCATGATAGGTTTCATGTTTACATTATCATTTATATGCTTCCGCGTTGTGCATATCTTTGATATTGTTGTTGCTTGTCTTTGGCTGTGAGATGTTTGTTTGACAAATGCATTGTGCTTTAGTTATTGGGAAGGGTTGGGGCACTAATGCATGTTAGAGGGTCCTTGATGGGGACATCAACCTTGAGCTGGACGAGCAGGACAAGCGGAACGGACCGGCCTCGACCATGTGACTGGTCGACCAGTTCCCGACCATGCGGGACGTACCGAGGACACGCTCAGGACAAAGGCAGGTAGGAGATGAGTTCAACAAATCCATGGAGCAGCTGATTTCAAGGACAAGCATAAAAGACATCACGGCCCAACTAGGCTAGCTCGACCAAGGCCAACCTGTCTTGAATCAGTTGGCTCATAAGATTATCCAAACTGAAGCTGGCGATCCATTCGACCCGACCATTCCATGGCCCCTACTCAGGACAACCGGACCGACCATGATCTTCAGCATCGAGTCAGACGAATCCTAGACCGGTCTGCCTCTGGACCAAAAGATCATACTCTTTTTCCCTTGTGAGGTTTTGTCCCAAATGGGTTTTCTTCACAAGGTTCTTAACCAGGTGATCCTAGGCTCGTTCATTAGAGAGACATGCTGGCCATATTGCTTTTTTCCCTTCTAAGTCTTTCTTTTAGTTTGTTTTCTTTCTTTTATTTAAAAAATTTCGACCGGCCCGTCTTGGCCCATCTTTTGTACTCGGTAATGAGTGTATTTAAGCTCTCTCTTTTGTTTAATAGAAATCAAGTAAGTTTTAGCAAAAAGAAACCCTAAGGTGGTTTCGATCTCTTCTTCCTTGCGCGGTTACTCCTTGGAGTCTAGATCTCTTTTTGCTTGAGCTTGCTTGGTTCGTGATACACAAAGTGCACTTGTTAGTTTTGAAGTTTAACTCACCATCGACGAAGAAGAGAGCGCCCTCGGCCAGCTTCTCCGTCCCACCGTCCCGCTCGACCACGCTCATCCGTCACATTGTCCCACGCTCGACCACCGACCCGATCGTCCATCCACCACTCGACCGCGTCCGCTTGCGTCTCACATCATCTGGCATCAGAGCTAAACACTCTTGAAACCATTCGGTCATCTCTGAAACCCTTGCTACTTTTGTTTAGTTTGTTCTTTTCTTTCCTTAAAACCGAAAATCAAAAAAAAAATTTGCTTAGGTTGCTTCTAGTTCTCTCGGCCTAGTATAGTGCGCTAGGTTGCTCTCGGTTTTACTTTTTCTTGTAGCTTGCGGACTGAATAGTTCTCTTTTGTTCTTGTCTTGCTGTGTTGATTGCCTCGCATTCATTTAGTATAGAGAATAAGAACATTAGGACTCGGCAGCTAAGTTGCTAAAACCTCAAACCGGCCGCATATAGCACATTAGGGTTTTCTTGTGTTACGATTTGATTGCTTCTTGGTTTAGTTCTAGTTGCATTTTCCAATTTTGCTATCGGTTTAATGTCTTTCCTTTTGTGATTCTTAGACAAAAAAAAAGAAAAAAGAAAAATCGCCATTGTCATAGTTTACTTTTTCTTTCTAGCGACCGCTCTTTCCTTTTTCTATATTGTTGCGTTTTCCTTTATTTCTTGTTCTTCCTTTTACCTTGTTGCGTTTGATATTTTTGTTAAGTGTGCAGAAATAGATGGCATAAGAGCAAGCCAATCCACAAGCCGGACCGGCTGACTTCAACCAGCTGATGGCTGCGATCCAAGCGATCGACCAGACGCTCAGAGTAATGACCCTCCCGAAGAAGTAGAACGGCCGAACGAGGAACACGACCGGCCGAGAAGGAACAGACGAAGAACGGCCTAAAATTCAAAGTTGTCGGAATGGTCTGAAACTTTCAGCATCGGTTAGAAACAACATTTTAAGAGTGTTGGTCGAAGCGAATGTGAAAAGAATGCACGGATTGAAAGATATCAAAGTTTGGTCGGAAGTCGGGTTAAAGTCGTGACAAGGACCTTCCCGGAGTTCATAAATTATTGGGAATGGATGTATATCATCATTTTGGAAGATTTTGGGAACAAAGGATGAGTTAGAATTGGTTTGGGTCGAGAAAAATGGTCATCGGGTCGAGAATGGTCGAGCACGGACGAATGCGGTCGAGCACGGACGGACGCGGTCGAGTGGTCGGGTGCCGGACGGACGTATATGGCGCACAGACAGGTGGTCACGTGCATGCGCGGACGACCTGTCAGCACGCATGGGTGACCCAGCTGTCGCCCTGCATGACCAGACCAGCTGTCGCCGTGCATGGTTGGACGACCACACATGGACCAACGCATGGCAAGGATGACCGCATGGACGCCATTTGCCGCCAACTCACCTTCCCTTGCCCATCTATAAATAAGACCATCCCCTTAAGCCATTTTTACACTTTTTCAGATCTGAGAAAAATTATAGAGAGAGAGTGGGGCGGTCTAGAGAGAGAAAGTGAGAAAATGAGCGGATTAATGCGGGAAGAAGCGGGCGAGCGGGACGGGGCATTTTGGTTAAGCCTCGGGTGTCGATCAAGTGGGGAGATTCTCTGAGTTAAGGAACGGGCTGCGGAACGGGTGAGTCCCCGTAGCTAGGTTTAACGGATTGGTGTGCAGGTCGTGTCTTAAGGATTGGAATACTCGGCCAATTCATCCTTAAGCACGTTTTTGTTTGGCTTACTTGCATACGCTTGAGGTTTAATCTGTGTTCATTATGTTATTGATGCATGCATGGTTGTTGTGGTTTAAGTTGTTAATATCTTTGATTCTAGGCAATAGATTCATTGAGTATTGATGCATGCATGGTTGATTTCTTATGATACATGTTTCTCTTTGATTGTGTGGAGAATCATTCAGATTGTTGAGATAGCATGCATGTTGTGATAAGTACGAGAACAGATTGAGATCCACTCGGAAATGGTTGTGATGAGAAAAGAGATGTTTTCCCATATGGGTGAGGATGCGGTAGGTTCGTGAGATCTTTGATCCACGTAAGTCTCCCTTACGTTTTTGAGACGGTTGTAGTGGCTGCCGTAATCTCGGATCTTTTGCATGACCCTACACCGTAAGGTGATTGTGAAAGTACGTAGATGCATGTGTGGGTATCATGCAGTCTATTGTACTTGTGTTGTGTGTTGTATGTGGCCGTGTGTGGTAACAAGGGACATAACATACCAGTTGATTGTGTTCTTCTAGAGCATGTGTTGCATTGCTTTAGTGGTCTAGGATGTGTGTGAGTCCTAGATGATGCATTCTAGAACTTGTGTGAGCGTTCTAGAGTTAGTGTTTGGCCCATTAAATTTTACGTCCCGCGAATAGTCAATCGGTTAAACTGAGCTTCGCGGTTCGTTGCCCAAAACCACACCGATTAAACCGGTCCATTTAATTGGCGGTTAATTGTGTGTTTAAAGCCTTAAACCGCAAGTTAAATCAAATTGGCTAAAACACTAGGTGTTTCTTCCCGGTTTTGGATTTAACTGAACCGATCCAATTTAATTGGTGGTTCAAGCGGTTAACCCGAATCGCGGTTTGCTGGAAATTATTTAATACATGGTATTATTTAATTTCTGGTTAAACCGGATTGAAATTCAAAATTGAATTTTAACCTAAACCGAAGGCTGGTCTAAGTTTGATTTGGTTGGACCAAATAATTTAGAGCTGGTCTGGTTTAGTAAATAACCGATGGTTTTGATAGTTAATTTGGTCTTGGACCAGAATTAATAAACCGGATCGGTTATGTCAAATTATTGGGCCAGCTGGAATTCTATGGTCTTGGGCCAAGAATTGGGCCTATAATTTGTGACCCAACCCAAAATATATAATAAAATATTAAATTAGAAATTTCTATTTTTAGTAAGTTACTAATTTTAGAAAGTTTCTAAAATAAGAAAGTTTCCCAAAATAGTAATCTTCTATTTTTGGAAATAAAACTTAAAATCCTCAAAAACAATATCAAGCTTGGATGTCTTTCCAATCTTGTCAGCTACTTAACGCTTATTCGATTACAGATATGGCTTACAGTGTGAGGTGTCTCTTTTCGCTTAAGTAAAGTAGTATATAGTCACTAATTTCATTGGGAGTCCCAGATTTTAGTGATTATTTGGCTGTAAGAGATTGGTTTCCTTGACTGGGCCATCGGGAGTCCTGAGCCTTGAGACATCTGGTGAATTTGGGCCTCGGGTCCAATTCACAACCGAGAGTTATATGAGATATAACTAGCTGTGTGTATGCTTACCAAGTAAAGCTAATTCCGGGTGACAGCCAGTGGCCCACTTTGGATTTAGCTGAACATGGGTCTCGGAATCATTGTATTCTTATGAGGTTAAACAAAGAAATTTTGAATACAATGCGAGTTTTCTTATAAGTTGTTAAGATTACTCTTTTATGAACTTAATAACTAAATCTCTATTGTCTCATATTTTCAGCTATGTCAAGCACAACAACTCAAAACACTTTCTCGATCCGGTCTGCCCTTGAGAAGGACAAACTGAACGGATCAAACTTCCTGAACTGGTCCAGGAACCTGAGACTTGTGCTCAGGCAGGAGAAGAAGGCTTATGTCCTTGAAAGAGCTCTCTCTCCTAGACCTGCGAATAATGCCGCACAAGCTGTGAAGAATGCTTGGGATACGCATTCTTCAGATGCTAATGACGTGATTTTCCTGATGTTAGCGACAATGGCTCCCGAGCTGCAGATGCAGTGGGAAGGCCTGACTTGTCCCATGGAGCTGATGGCAAATCTGAAAGCGTTGTTTCAGGAGCAGGCTCGTACAGAGAGATTCCAAACTGTTAAGAATCTCTTGGACTGTAAAATGGCTAAGGATGCAGCAGTGAGTCCACATGTTCTGAAAATGATGGGTTATCTCGATCATTTGACTAGGCTCGACTGTCCTATAAGCCAAGAGCTTGCTTGTGATATCGTTCTGCAGTCTCTTACTCCTGCATATGACCAGTTCATTTTGAACTATAATATGCATGGGTTGATAAAGACTTTGCCTGAGCTACATGGTATGCTCAAGACTGCAGAACCGAATCTGAAGAAGACCAAGGAGTCGTCTGTACTCATGGTGCAGAAGGGCAAGGGTTTTAAGAAATCCGCTGCAGACAAGGGAAAGGGCAAGGTAGTCAGCAATGAAAAGGCCAAGCCCAAGCCCGTGTCTAAAGCTGGGCCTTCTGATATCTGTCACTTTTGTAAAGAGGCAGGGCATTACCGCAGGGACTGTAAGAAATACCAGGAAAGTCTGAAGAAGAAGAAGTCTTTCGAGACTAAATCTTCAGGTATTTTTGTTATTGAAGTAAATACTACTACTTCTGATAATACCACTTGGGTATTAGATACTGGATGTGGGGCTCATATTTGTACTAATATGCAGGCGCTCAGCAACAGTAGAAGGTTGAAGCAAGGGCAAGTAGAGTTGCGGGTTGGCAATGGAGCGAAGGTTCCAGCACTGGCCGTTGGCACTTATTTGTTGTCTTTACCTTCTGGATTGATTTTAGAACTTGAGAATTGTTATTTTGTACCTGCTATAAGCAGAAATATCATTTCAGTTTCATTGTTGGATTTGCAAGGATTTGATTTTTCTATTAAGAATAAATTGTGTTCCTTTAATCTCAATGATATGTTCTATGGCTGTGCCCCTCTTATAAATGGGCTGTACATGCTGGATCAATCTGCTCCAGTATATAACATAAATACAAAACGGTTCAAATCTAACGAAGAAAATGAAACGTTTCTCTGGCATTGTCGTTTGGGGCACATTAGTGAGAAACGCGTCAAGAGGCTCCATTCAAATGGACTCTTGGGCTCATTTGACTTTGAGTCTTGTGAGCAATGCGAATCTTGTCTAATGGGCAAAATGACACGGGCCCCTTTCAATAAACCCACAGAAAGGGCCAGTGAACTATTGGGCCTGATACATACTGACGTTTGTGGCCCAATGTCCACAAGTGCTAGAGGAAACTTTCAGTACTTCATTACATTCACTGATGATTTCAGTAGATATGGATATGTCTACTTGATGAAACATAAGTCGGAAACCTTTGAAAAGTTCAAAGAATTCCAGAATGAAGTACAGAACCAGCTTGGTAAAAGTATTAAGGCTCTTCGGTCGGACCGAGGAGGAGAATACTTGAGCCAGGAATTTCGTGATCATCTGAGTGAGTGTGGGATTATCTCCCAACTCACACCTCCTGGAACACCTCAGTGGAATGGTGTGTCTGAGAGAAGGAATCGGACATTGTTAGATATGGTCCGATCCATGATGAGTCACACAGACCTTCCTATATCCCTTTGGGGATATGCTTTGCTCACCGCAACGTTCACACTGAACAGAGTGCCATCAAAAGCAGTAGCAAAGACACCATATGAGATATGGACTGGAAAAGCTCCAGCAATGTCTTTTCTCAGAATTTGGGGTTGTGAAGCCTATGTCAAAAGATTAATCTCAGAAAAGCTTACACCAAAATCTGACAAATGCTACTTCATTGGTTATCCTAGGGATACCAAGGCTTATTACTTCTATCTGCGATCCGAGAACAAAATCTTTGTTGCTCGGGATTGCACTTTTCTTGAAAGGGAGTTTCTCTCTAGAAAAGATAGTGGGAGTAAGGTACAACTTGATGAAATTCAAGAAGGACAGGAACCTGTTCAACCTAATGAGGAAGAACAGCAGGATGAATTACATGAAGTTGTAATAGAACCTGAACCTGCAGTACCTGAAGTTCGAAGATCCGGAAGGATCCGTCACGAACCTGATAGATATCAGGGATTTCTCGTGACTAATTGCCATGATCTTTTGATCATTGACGGTGATGAACCCTCGAACTTTGCAGAAGCCATGATGGGCCCTGACTCCTTAAAGTGGCGTGAAGCCACAGAATCCGAGATGGACTCCATGTCTACTAACCGAGTGTTTTCACTGGTTGATTAACCTGCTGGTGCAAAAGCCATCGAGTGTAAATGGATCTTCAAGAAGAAGATTGACATGGATGGAAATGTCCAGATTTACAAGGCCAGGTTGGTGGCAAAAGGTTTCAAGCAAATTCATGGTATAGACTATGATGAAACCTATTCACCAGTGGCAATGATGAAATCAATTCGGATTCTCCTAGCGACTGCCGCTTATTATGACTATGAGATTTGGCAGATGGATGTGAAAACCGCCTTCCTGAATGGTATCTTGGAGGAGGATGTGTATATGACACAACCTGACGGTTACATTGATCCTAAGAATGCTGGGAAAGTATGCAAGCTTCACAAATCCATTTATGGATTGAAGCAAGCATCGAGGAGTTGGAATCTTCGTTTTGATGAAGCAATAAAGAACTTTGACTTCATCAGAAACCAAGAGGAACAATGTGTGTATAAGAAAACTAGTGGGAGCAAAGTGGCGTTTCTTATCCTATATGTCGACGACATATTGCTTCTTGGAAATGATATTCCAATGCTGAAGTCTGTTAAAGACTGGCTGGGAAGTTGTTTTTCCATGAAGGACATGGGTGAAGCCGCGTATGTTCTTGGAATCCGAATCTTTAGAGACAGATCTAAAAAGCTGATTGGACTTTGTCAAGATGCTTACATAGATAAAGTCCTGCATCGATTCGGAATGGATAAATCCAAGAAGGGGTTCACGCCAATGATACATGGTGCTGCACTAAGCAAGGATCAGTGTCCTAAGATACCTGATGAGCTTAAGCGCATGAGTAGGATTCCTTATGCTTCGGCTATAGGATCTATCATGTATGCCATGATCTGTACTCGTCCTGATGTTGCTTATGCACTAAGCATGACGAGTAGGTACCAGTCTAATCCAGGTGAGAATCACTGGATTGCCGTAAAGAATATCCTGAAGTATTTGAGGAATACTAAGGATAAGTTCTTGGTTTACGGAGGAAGTGAAGTGCTTGAAATCAGTGGATTCACGGATGCAAGTTTTCAGACAGATAAAGATGATTTCCGGTCACAGTCTGGCTACATCTTCTGTCTGAATGGCGGTGCAGTAAGTTGGAAGAGCTCCAAGCAGAGCACCGTGGCAGATTCCACAACTGAAGCTGAATACATCGCTGCTTCAGAAGCTGCGAAGGAAGGAGTTTGGATTAGGAACTTCTTGATTGAACTCGGTGTATTCCCTAATGCCACTGAGCCTTTGGCACTGTATTGTGACAACAATGGTGCAATTGCTCAAGCCAAGGAACCGAGACATCATCAGAAATCCAAACACATTATGAGAAGGTATCACCTGATTCGTGATATAGTGAATAGAGGTGAAGTGATGGTCAGCAGAGTTCCCACTGATGAGAACGTGGCTGACCCGTTGACAAAGCCACTCCCGAGACCTAAGCACGAGTTGCATACTGCTGCTGTAGGAATTAGAGATATTCAAATGTAATCTCTTTTTGAGTGGGAGTTGTGAGGGCTTTTGTTTTAGTTATTTTGATTGGTTCATGTAAACATTTTAAATGTTAATGAAATTTTATTTCTGGATTATTTTTAACTGTGATATAAAATAATCGTTCCAAAATGATTCATGTCATTATATATGGGCCATCGAAGTACATGAGTAGACTTGATCCTGAAACCCCATATTTAACGAAATGACATAAATCATAATGTCCATAGTCGAAGGTTGTTGAAATTGGAACACCAACAACCTGTTGAGACTAGATTGTGTTGAGACTTATGACCAAGTTTCGAGGGGTCATAGATGCGCGGCATCAAAGTCGACACATAGGTATATGTAGGGGAACATATGACCGGACATGGCCCGCTGATGAGAACTCTACAAGATATTAATATCTGTGTCATAAGAGGTTCTCATATATGACTATAGAGTATAGTCCTTAGACCTGAGTTCGCATGCATGTGGCTGCACATGGAGTAATGCGCTTTGATCATTGTCTAACGATGTTTCGTAACTGGGAGCTATACGGACCTTGGTTGGGTGTATTATGAATTGTGTAGTTCATAGTGATGGAACAAGATGGGATTTGTCCCTGCCGTTTAACGGAGGTAATATCTCTAGGCCAATCGGAGATTTGATAGCTGGTAAGAGAATGGCCATTCCCAAACGGACTTGCCCAAGTCGTTTGAATTGTCAGTATCATATCTATTCCGATAAACATGGTCTGGCTATATAAGGATGACACGCATCTTGCCTTATGCCAGATCGAGATATTGAGACAAAAGGATTAGGGAATGTAGGATTCCAGTACAATCGGGAGATTGTTGGGAATGTCCTGTGTAGGATTCCAGTACAAGTGGGAGATTGTTGGGAATGTCCTGAAATCTACCGTACTATCTCTAGAAAGTATGATAAGTGTCGAGATCAGACATAAGTCATAAATACTGGGTGATTATGATGGCTTGCTAGAGTCCGCTCTTGATCTATAAGTTTAGGACTTATTACCAGTATTGTATGATCCCGAAGGGTCACACACCATAGCTAACGGGAAAGTTAAATGGAATTAATACGGTAAGATGCAATGGCATTTACTGTATTAGATCAGAGAATTGGGCCAGACAAAATACAGGCTTTTGTCTGATTTGTGTCTTGGGCCCAAAAGATTAATGAGCCATTAGTCTAATGACTTGGGCCCATTAATGAGAGTAAAAGGATTTGAAACCCTAAGGAAGAATAGCTCACGCCATTCTTCTCCCTTGCAGCCGCGATTTTCATCTCTCTCTCTAACCTCTCTCTCTGATCTGATCCATCTCTTTGGTCTAGCAGCCATCCCTTGCTTGTAAGAGTGTGGATACTCAAGGAGGAATAGGTGTTACCATCTGTTCTAGCTGATCTTGTCATTACCATCAATAATCCGCTGTAAAAGGTAATGTCACAGGTTTGATTTATGATTCGTTTTGCAAGAACCTAGATCTGTTTAAGATTATGTGTTAGGTTGTAATTTGGAATTAAACCTTGAACAAACACAATAATTCATCAGTGGCACCTATGGAGAGGAGTTCACACCAAGGAAGTCTGAACTCATAAGTCATAAGGATGAAGGACAAACTTAGGAGGAGTCTTTACCGAGATCAGGACGGAGGAAGAACTCATTGAAGTTAGGTGAAGTTAATGGAAGGAATGGATGAGGCAGTCGTCTCAGCCACGTCCAAGAAGGCAAGGCGTTGTGTGACGGGTATTCCTTAGTAGAGTAAGGAAGAGAAGGGGATAGAATCCCATCACGGGACATTTTGGAGCATGACGGGGCCAACCATGAAGTCGGGTTCCACTTCAGGAAACGACTTGGAGAAATGAAGAAGAATAGTGTTCGGGAAGGTTGCGGCCATTGGAGTCCGGCCGTAAACCAAGCAACGGAGATCAATTATAAACCAACAACCGAGTCAACGAGAAAGGAGTTCCTTTGGTATGTATTCAAGAAGTTAAGACCAAGCTCAAATGGTGGAATCAGTGGTGGTGGTTTGGTCATATGATGGTGTACCCAAAGAAGGAACAAAGCAATAAAGGAGTGGGCTTAGGAACTGCGGACTAAGGGTCATCAAATGGTGGAGGAAGCTCGATGGTTTTTATCTGAAGAAAGACGTAGAGGACATGTCATGATTAAGAGGAGTTAGGGCATGACGAGGAAGCGTGCAGCGAGGAGAGAAGAAGTCCAGAAGTTCAAGGTAATGAGAAGAAGAAGTTTACGCAACGACAACCCAAAGGAGAAATTGGGGATATAGGAGAATGAACGGCCTCTACGGAGATGCAACAAATTTGGAGTGTTTCTGCAAAAGGAAACGTGGAGTACGTACCTAGGAAACAAAGTCATTAAGGATGATCATCCAAAGGCATGGGCCAAAAACATGCGGAACGGTTGAGGAAGAAAATTCGGAGCTCATTGACAAAGAGACAGCCATGAAGATATTGAAGATCAACCAAGACTGTGAGAGGATCATCAGAGTAAGAAGGTAGGAAGTGTAAGGAAGGTTTCCAAGGAGAAAATGAAGAAGGACAAACGTGAAGACCGGGAGTGTGAATGGAAGCAAGGTCTGGAGAGTAAGGAAGAACTTCTAGGAGAAACCAGGGATGGACAGAAAGTGATAAGGACAATCACTCGTCAAGACCGTGCACCAAGGTGAAAAGGATTGTTTTGAAAGAAGGAGATCAGAACAACACAAGAGGTGGATCAAGAGCGGTCAAGGGTAGTGGTTTTAAGGATCCAAAGCAAGGGAGATCGGGAAAGATGGTGGAGAACAAGAAGGAAAGATGTGAAGAGAGGGGAAGGATTGATCCCGCACTCATTGCAAAGGACATATTGTCCCAAGCACATAGTAGGACAGTTGGGTGCGGAATATCACATGCGGGAATCCGTGGTGAAGAGTAGAGACTTTTATGCAAGAGACCATGGCCAAAGAGCAAAGAAAGCAAATGAGAAGGAAATTTGGTGGAAAAACGAGAGAAATGATGATGTTAAAAAAAAAAGAGATTCTGAAATAAAGGAAAGACCGAGGGGTCATTACCGAAGAGAAAAGAACTGCAAGATTGTAAGTTGGAAAGAGGTCTGATAAAGGGAGAATTGAGAACGACGTGAACCAATAGGCGGTAACGAGACAGTAATGGAGCTGCAGTTTAGAAAGTTGGAAGATACCGAACCAAAATTAGAAAATGAAAGAGGATGAGACCCAAGGACTAGTGTAGTGAAGATTGTGGTATTAGCTCAGCGGGAGGAAGGTGGTCTCTTCTCTTCTAGTGCTAGAATTCGGGGACGAATTCTATTAAGGGGGGGGGGGGTAGAATGTAATGACCCTCCCGAAGAAGTAGAACGGCCGAACGAGGAACACGACCGGCCGAGAGGGAATAGACGAGGAACGGCCTAAAATTCAAAGTTGTCGGAATGGTCTGAAACTTTCAGAATTGGTTACAAACAACATTTTAAGAATGTTGGTCGAAGTGGAATGTGAAAAGAATGCACGGATTGAAAGATATCCAAGTTTGGTCGGAAGTCGGGTTAAAGTAGTGATAAGGACCTTCCCGGAGTTGATAAATTGTTGGGAATGGATGTATATCATCATTTTGGAAGATTTTGGGAACAAAGGACGAGTTAGAATTGTTTTGGGTCGAGAAAAATGGTCATTGAGTCGAGAATGGTCGAGCACGGACGGACGCGGTCGAGTGGTTGGGTGCTGGACAGACGTACATGACACACAGACAGGTGGTCGCGTGTATGCGCGGACGACCTATCAGCACGTATGGGCTACCCAGCTGTCGCCCTGCATGACTAAACCAGCTGTCGCCGTGCATGGTTGGACGACCACACATGGACCAACGCATGGCCAGGCTGACCGGATGGACGCCATTTGTCGCCAACTCACCTTCCCTTGCCAATCTATACATAAGACCATCCCCTTAAGCCACTTTTACACTTTTTCAGATATGAGAAAAATTCTAGAGAGAGAGAGTGGGGAGTTCTAGAGAGAATGTGAGAAAATGAGCAGTTTAGTGCGGGAAGGAGCGGGCGAGCAGGACGGGGCATTCGGGTTAAGACTCGGGGTGTCAATCTAGCGGGGAGATTCTCGGATTTAAGGAACGGGCTGCGGAACGGGTAAGTCCCGGTAGCTAGGACTAACGGTTTTGTGTGCAGGTCGTTTCTTAAGGATTGGAATACTTTGGCCTATTCATCCTTAAGAACGTTTTTGTGTGGCTTACTTGCATTCGGTTGAGGTTTAATCCGTGTTCATTATGTTATTGATGCATGCATGGTTGTTGTGGTTTAAGTTGTTAATCTCTTTGTGATGAGGACATCAGCTTGACCGACACTGAGCTGGATGAGCGAGACGGACCATGCTCTACCAAGAAGCTAGCCGACCTGTTTCCGACCATGCGAGACGTACCAAGGACACGTTCGGGGAAGAGACAGATACAAGCTGAATTCAACAACGCCATGGAGCAGCTGAACTCGAGGATAAGCATAGAAGACATCACGACCCAGCTAGGCCAGCTTGACCAAGGACAATCTGTCCTTAACCAGTTGGACCATAGGATGATCCAAACAGGAGATGGCGACCCATTCGATCTGACCACGCCCTGGCCACTACTCCGGAAGATCGGACCGACCATGATCTTCTGTGTAGATTCAAACGATCCATCGACTGGTCTGCCTCTGGACTAAAGATCATACTCTTTTTCCCTTGTGAGGTTTTGTCCCAAACGGGTTTTCCTCACAAGGTTTTTAACGAGGTGATCCGAGGCCCGTTCGTTAGAGAGACAGGCCGGCCAACTTTTCTATTTCGACAAATACTTTCCTTTCTCATTCTAAGTCTTATTTCCCTTGTTTTTTTAGTATTTTCGATGGCCTTTTTGTTTCTGGCCCATATACTTTCAGTTTTAGTTATTTAAACACTCTTTTAGTTTAATGAGAAATCAAGTAAGTTTAAGCTAAGAAAAACCCTAATGGTTGTGCTCTCTCTCTCTACCGCGCGACTTCCCCTCTAGAGACCGAGACATCTTTGCTTGTTACTTTCTTGTTTGTTTGTTCTAAGTGATCATCAAGATCAGTAGCTTTGAAACTACCCACGACCACCCACTGACCAAGCTGAGAGTGCCTTCGGCAAGCAGCTTCGTCCCGCCCGTCCATCTCTCTCGCGGCCAACAACCATCACGCCTCAGCCAATCACCTATCACATCTCCATCTCATATCATCTGGTATCAGAGCTTTAAAGCTCCTGAACAGTCTGGTTATTCCTTCTTCCTTTGCTTAGTTTCAGTTTTTGTTTGCTTGTGTTCTTTTCAAAACCGAAAATCAAAAAAAAAAAATAGTTTTCTTCTAGTTGCTTGAATCTCATCCGGCCTAGTCTAGGTTGCTCTCGATTTAATCTCTCTTGTAACCTGTGAATTGAGTTGTGATATTGTAATCATCTAGTAGGAAGAAGAAGAGTAGAAATCGGCTGCTAGCAGTTCAAAACCGAGCTGGCCAATAATAGCATTAGGGCTTCCTCTTGTGAAATTTGAATCTCGGTTTGCTATTTGGTTACTGGTCTGATTTAAGTTGAACTATCCATTCCTGCTACCGGTTTAGTATTTCCTTTTGTGGTTCTTAGTCAAAAAAAAAAGGAATAGGTTGCTAGAAGTTAAAACCGGCTGCACTGTTTTTGCTCGTCTTGATTGTTGCTTTGAGTATTGCGGTTTGTTGCTTGGTTATTGATCTGATTTAAGTGAGATTTCCATTCTTGTTATTGGTTTAGTGTTTACTTTCAGTTTATTAGTCAAAAAAAAAAGAATCGACATTTCTTTGTTTCCTTTTCTGATTTGGTTGCATTTGTTTTTTCCTTTAGTTCTGTTCGTTTCTCTTCTTTGGTACGTTTGATTGTTTGTTGAGTGTGCAGGTATAATGGCCGATGACCAAGTCCATCAAGGCGGCCCAACTGACCTCACTCAGATCCTGGCTGCCATCCAGACGATCGGAGCCCGACTGGACCGTTTGGAGCGTCCCGGCAAGCATCAACCTCGACCGGAAGATCAGCAACCTCGGCCCGGCGCTTTTCAGCCTCGGCCAGGAGAGCGTCCACACGGACCATAGGCCCCCATCCTCGGAAAGACCAGCAACGTCGACCAGACCAGTACCATGGACGAGTTGAGCGACCCAGACGTTTCCAAAACGTTCGACTGGACGACATGGACGAGGATACATATGAGTTTGAGGACGGACGCCACTGGCCTCGACCACCATACCAGCGTGTCACCGAGGACGCATACGAGAAGAGGAGGTATAGAGTCTATATCCTAATGATATCAAGCTAAAGCCTCCTACTTTTGCATGAAAAGTGGACCCGGAGGCATATCTAGACTGGGAGCGGAGGATGGAGCATATCTTCGACCACTACAGATATCCCGAAAGCAGGAAGATATCCCTAGCAGTGGCCCAGTTCACAGGGCATGCCCTGTCATGGTGGGACTGGGACGCTGCAGAGCGAAGGCGCCATTGGTACGAACCGATCGCTACTTGGACTGACATGAAGTTCCAGCTAAGCCGCATGTATGGTCCTACCCATTTCCACAGAGATTTGCAAAAAAGTTTTCGTAAGTTGATGCATGGAACTAAGACGGTCGAAGAGTATTTCGAAGAGTTCGAGCAACTGCAGAATAAACTTGAGCTGGACGATTCAAAAGAGACTCTGATGGCCCAGTTTGTGGATGGACTGAACGAGAGGATCACTCGAAAGGTAGAGATTCAACCTTATCACGATATGCCCGAATTGTTGCATTTGTGTATACAGGTTGAGCATCACAACAAGCGAAAGTCAGCGACCACGACCCGTCCTAGGACCAATACACCTTGGACCGCGCCAACTCCACGGCCCGTTGACAAAGGTAAGCCGGTTGAAGTTGAGTCCATGTTCAAAAAGCCGACCATTGAGACGTCTAAGCCCAACCGACCAGACCTAGGTAAGTTCCCTAGCACGTCCCCTTCTAGAGATATCACATGTTTTAAGTGCCAAGGTAAAGGACATATGGCTCGAGACTGTCCGAACCGGAGAATCATGATCCTGAACGAGGCTGGTGAGTACGAGTCTCAGGATGAACCGGAGGATGACGACATGGAGGAACTTAACACAGGGACACCCATAGACTATCCTAACTCTGGAGAGCTACAAGTGATCAGAGAGCTCTCAGTGCGCTTGTTGATCCCGAGACGGTTCAACGAGAGAACTGTTGGAATTATGTCCAGTAATCTCTGTACTGTCTCTAGAAAGTAAGAGTATGTCAATGATCAGACATAAGTCATATAATACTGGGGGTCATGATGGCTTGCTAGAGTCCGCTCATGATCTATAAGTCTTGGATTTATTGCCTTTATTATATGATCCCATATGGGTCACACGCCTAAGCTAACGGGAAAATACGAAGGAACGGTTTAGCAGAAGTACGGTAAAAGTGCTAGGCATTTACTGTACTTAGAGAGACAAAAGGGCCTGATTAAATCCAAGGGATTTAATCAGAACTGAGAATTGGGCCCAAAAGCCCATAGGAACTGGACAAGGGTTTTAATTAATAAAAAACTTGCCCTAGCTCCTTTTTCCCTTAGCATTCCTGCGCCTCCCACTCTCTCTTCTACGCCTCCCTCCTTGCTCGGTCTAGCAGCCAAATTTCCCGGTGTGCGTGTGTGAGCCTTTGGAGGAGCTATCTCTTGGTGGTTCTGCTGATCTCTGACCCTTACCTCCCATTCCGCTGCAAAACAAGGTAACAGGTGAGATCTATTATGTTTCTAATCAAGAGAACCTAGATCTGCATGTTTAGTAGGATGAATCAATCTGAGAATTGAATCTGGAGACACTAAACGATCCAACAGTGGTATCAGAGCCATTGGTTCTGTGGTTTTTCTTGTTTAGAATCATGTTTAGGATTGTTTAAAGAGGTGTTTTTGAATCAATCTACTGATAAGAAAAAACACTTAAGAAACAAAGAATTAAAACCTAAACAAACAAGAAATCGCATGATCCAATCTATATGAATTGGTATGCGTCGGAGTGTTGATCGCCAAAGGATCACACGTCCGGATCGAGTCGCGTTGCGTCATCCGATCATGGATCGGTATGCGTCGGACCGATCAGCTGCAATGGACCGCGAGATGCTCGGCTGAGACGATCGCAGGCTGCGTGACCGAGCTGATCGCATACATCGATCGCGGATCGATGGTATGGATCGATGCTTGCGTCGCGTCCTGCCCGTCCCGTTGTAACCGAGAGCCGTGCATCGTCCAGCACTGTCCCGCGTGACCAAGGCCGAGCATCGACCCGAACATCGTCCCGTCCCACGCCGTCCGTACGATCGCGTGATGCTTGCATCGCGTGATGCTTACGGCTGCGACTGTCCCGACCGGTTAGGGTTTTGGCTTGTGATGTTTCGGTTTGGTTAACGGTTCGGTTTAATTTTAATTAAAATTAATCGTCACGGTTTAATAAACAGACTTAATAAATTTATTAAGTTCTGGTTAAACCGAGATAAGAAATCCAAAGTCGAAAAATTGGATTTTGTGCCTAAACCAGTGATTTTCTAATTTGATTTGGTTGGACCAAATAAATTGAGAAAATCCGGTTTAGTAAATAACCGGTTGACAATTGTGGTCATCGTAGTAATTAATTTTGGTTAGACCAATTTTAATGAACCAGACCGGTTATGTCATTTAATTGGGCAATTGGGTTATGTCTTGGACATAGACCAATTCTTTGGCCTCGGGCCAAGAAGTTAAAACAATTGGGCCAATTATTTGAGTCTTTTCTTCAGAATTAATTTGAAATTTATTTTTATAAAATTATAAAAAATCGATTTTTAAATTAATAAGTTTCCAAATTTGAAATTAGAAAGTTTCTTAAAATAGAAGTTTCTAGATTTGCATGTTTTGGATTTTAGGAAATTTCCATTATTAGAAAGTTTCCAATTTAGGAAGTTTCCAATTTTAGAAAGTTTTCAAAATTAGTAGGTTTCCCAAAAGGGAAAGTTCCCAAAATAGTAATCTTCTATTTTGGGATGAAATTTTAATAAACTTACGAACCTCAAGTAATATCAAGCGTTGGATGTCTTGTCCAGGCTATGTCAGCTGTCGAAGCCCATTCAATTGTACTCATGGCCTTACAGTGTGAGGGTGTCTACTTTTGCGTGGGTAAGACGGTTTGTGATTCATAAATGTCATTGGGAGTCCCAGACATTAGTGATTGCATGACTGTATAGTCTGGTTTTCTTGACTAGGCCATCGGGAGTCCCGGGCCTTGAGACATCAGAGTGGATTGGGCCTCGGGCCCAGATTCACAACCAAGAGTTATATCACGGATATAATTAGCCGATATAGGTCTTACCGATATAAGCTAAGGTTGGGTGACGGCCAGTGGCCCACTTTAATCTTAGTTATATGTGGATCTTGGAACCATTATATTCTATTGAGGGTAACTGATGTTATTGAATATAATGCGTGATTAATCATATTAAATTTAAATAAAAGATTAATCATATTGAACATATTAACTAATAACCTTTTTATCTTATATTTCAGCTATGACTACTACAAGCACTCAAAACACATTCTCAATCCGGTCTGTTCTCGAAAAGGAGAAGCTGACTGGAACGAACTTCCTGACATGGTCAAGGAACTTGAGGCTGGTCCTCAAGCAGGAGAAGAAGGATTATGTCCTTCGTGATCCCCTCCCCGAGAGGCCTCCTAAAAATGCCGCCAGGACTCTGCATAATGCTTGGGAAAAGCATTCGTCAGATGAAAATGATGTCTATTGCCTGATGTTGGCGACAATGACTGCTGAGCTGCAAATGCAGTTCGAGAGTGTGTTGTCACCCATCGAGATAATGGCAAGCCTGAAATCGCTTTTTCAGGAGCAGGCAAGGACTGAGAGGTTCCAGACAGTTAAGAACCTCTTAGACTGTAAGTTGGCTGCAAATGCGGCAGTGAGTCCTCATGTCTTGAAGATGATGGGTTATCTCGATCATCTTCAGAAACTCGACTGCCCTATCAGCCAGGAACTTGCCTGCGACATCGTTCTGCAGTCTTTACCTGCAAGCTATGATCAGTTCATCCTGAACTTCAATATGCATGGCTTGAGTAAGACATTGCCTGAGCTTCACGGAATGCTCAAGACTGCAGAGCCCAACTTGAGGAAAACCGCCAAGGACCCCAATGTGCTTATGGTGCAAAAGGGCAAGGGCTTTAAGAAATCCTCTGCCAAGGACAAGGGAAAGGCTAAGGCTGTCCAAGTCTCGGACAAGGACACGCCAAAGCCCAAGCCCAAATCCAAGGCTGGGCCTACTGACATCTGCAGGTTCTGTAAAGAACCAGGGCATTGGAGGAGAGAATGTAAGAAATTCCAAGAAGGTCTAAAGGAATTGAAGAAGAAGACTCTCGAGACTTCTTCATCAGGTATTTTTGTTATAGAAGTTAATACAACTACTTCTGATAATACCTCATGGGTTATGGATACTGGTTGTGGGGCTCATATTTGTACTAATATGCAGGCACTCAGCAACAGTAGGAGGCTGAAGCAAGGACAAGTGGAGCTACGAGTTGGGAATGGAGCGAAAGTTCCTGCACTAGCTGTAGGCACATACTTGTTGTCTTTACCTTCGGGATTGGTTTTAGAACTCAATAATTGTTATTTTGTACCTGCGATAAGCAGAAATATTATTTCAATTTCTTTGTTGGATTTGGAAGGTTATGATTTTTCAGTTAAGAATAAATTATGTTCCTTCAATCGCAACAATTTGTTCTATGGTTGTGCCCCTCTTACGAATGGGCTTTACATACTTGATCAATCCGCGCCAATTTATAACATTGATACCAAACGGTTCAAACCTAATGAGGAGAACCGAACGTTTCTATGGCATTGTCGTTTAGGGCACATCAGTGAGAAACGCATCAAGAGGCTCCATTCGAATAGACTTCTTGGCTCATTTGACTTTGAGTCATGTGAGAAATGCGAATCATGCATGATGGGCAAAATGACCCGGGCCCCCTTTAATAAACCTAACGAGAGGGCCAGTGACTTATTGGGCTTGATACACACTGATGTGTGTGGCCCAATGTCCACAAATGCAAGAGGAAACTATCAGTACTTCATTACCTTCACGGATGATTTCAGTAGGTATGGATATGTTTATTTAATGAAACATAAGTCTGAATCTTTTGAGAAGTTCAGAGAATTCCAAAATGAAGTACAGAACCAACTTGGCAAAAGCATTAAGGCTCTTCGGTCCGACCGAGGAGGAGAATACTTAAGCCAAGAATTCAGTGATCATCTGAGAGAGTGTGGGATCGTATCCCAACTCACTCCTCCTGGAACACCTCAATGGAATGGTGTGTCTGAGAGGAGAAATCGGACCTTATTGGATATGGTTCGATCTATGATGAGTCACACAGACCTTCCAATATCCCTTTGGGGATATGCTCTGCTAACAGCAGTGTTCACTCTAAATAGAGCGCCATCGAAAGCAGTAGCAAAGACACCATATGAATTATGGACTGGAGTGGCTCCAGTGCTGTCTTATCTTAGAATTTGGGGTTGTGAAGCCTATGTCAAGAGATTAATCTCAGACAAGCTTACACCAAAGTCTGATAAATGCTACTTCATTGGTTATCCGAAGGAAACCAAGGCTTATTACTTCTATCTACGTTCCGAGAACAAGATCTTTGTTGCCCGGGATTGTAACTTTCTTGAGAGGGAGTTTCTCTCTAAGAAAGACAGTGGGAGTAAGGTACTGCTTGAAGAAATTCAAGATGAACAGGATACTGCTCAACCTAATGAGGAAGAGCAGCAGGAGGACCTACAAGAAATTGTAGAGCCTGAACCTGTAGTACCTGAAGTTCGAAGATCCAGGAGGATCCGTCACGAACCCGAGAGATATCAAGGATTCCTCGTGACTAACTATCATGATCTTCTGATCATTGATGGTGATGAACCATCGAACTTCAATCAAGCCATGATGGGCCCAGATTCCTCTAAGTGGCGTAAAGCCACTGATTCCGAAATGGACTCCATGTCGGTCAACCAAGTGTTTTCGTTGGTTGACTTACCCGCTGGTGTAAAAGCCATCGAGTGCAAATGGATCTTCAAGAAGAAGATTGACGTGGATGGAAATGTCCAGATTTATAAAGCCAGGTTGGTGGCAAAAGGTTTCAGACAAGTTCACGGTGTGGATTACGACGAAACCTATTCCCCAGTGGCAATGATGAAATCTATTCGGATTCTACTAGCAACTGCAGCTTTTCATGATTATGAAATTTGGCAGATGGACGTGAAAACCGCCTTCCTGAATGGAATTCTGGAAGAGGATGTGTATATGACACAACCTGACGGTTACATAGATCCAAAGAATGCTGGGAAAGTATGCAAGCTTCATAAATCCATTTATGGATTGAAGAAAGCATCGAGGAGCTGGAATCTTCGTTTTGATGAAGCGATCAAGCAATTTGACTTCATCAGAAACGAAGAAGAACAATTCGTGTATAAGAAAACTAGTGGGAGCAAGATAGTATTTCTTATTCTGTATGTCGATGACATACTGCTTCTCGGAAACGACATTCCAATGCTGAAGTCGGTAAAGGACTGGCTTGGAAGTTGTTTTTCCATGAAAGACATGGGTGAAGCCGCATACGTTCTTGGAATCAGGATCTACCGGGATAGATCTAGAAGGCTGATAGGCTTGTGTCAAGATTCATACATTGACAAAGTCCTACAAAGATTCAGCATGAAAGATTCCAAGAAGGGCTTCACGCCAATGGTACATGGCACAACGCTAAGCAAGAAGCAGAGCCCTACGACGGCTGCTGAGCTTGAGCGCATGAAGAATATTCCTTATGCATCTGCAATAGGATCTATCATGTATGCCATGATCTGTACTCGTCCTGATGTTGCTTATGCATTGAGCATGACGAGTAGATACCAGTCAAATCCAGGTGAAAACCATTGGATTGCCGTCAAGAATATCCTGAAGTATCTAAGACATACTAAGGACAAGTTCTTGGTATACGGTGGAAGTGATGTGCTTGAAGTCAGTGGATTCACGGACGCAAGTTTCCAGACAGACCAAGATGATTTCCGGTCACAGTCCGGTTATATCTTTTGTCTGAATGGCGGTGCAATCAGTTGGAGAAGCTCCAAGCAAGACACCGTTGCTGATTCCACTACAGAAGCTGAATATATCGCCGCTTCAGAAGCTGCGAAGGAAGCTGTTTGGATACGAAAGTTCATTATTGAACTGGGTGTGATACCAAATGCGGCTGAGCCTCTGGCACTGTTTTGTGATAACAATGGTGCTATTGCTCAGGCAAAGGAACCAAGATCACACCAGAAATCCAAGCATGTTCTAAGAAGATTTCACTTGATACGTGACATCATTAATAGAAAGGAAGTCAAGATCAGCCGAGTTCAGACAGATGATAACGTCGCTGATCCATTGACAAAGCCACTCCCAAGACCTAAGCTCGAGTTCCTGACTGAAGCTGTAGGCATTAGAGACATTGAAATGTAATCTAAATTTGAGTGGGAGTTTGAGGGCTTTATTTAGTTATCAAGATTATTTTAACTGTGATGAAATAATCGTTCCAAAATGATATGAACCATTTTATAGGTCATCGAAGTAAATGACTTGATCTTAAGTAATCAAAGTCATTTAGCTTGATCATGAGACCCTATATTTGATAGATGGCTTATATCATCCTGTCCCTAGTCGAAGGTTGTGGAAATTGGAACACCAACAACCGTGTGAGACTAGATTGGTACGTGACTTATGACAAAGTCTCAGGATGTCATAGATGCACGGCATCAAAGTCAGTACATAGGTGTATGTTGGGGTACATACGACCGGACAAGACCCGCTTATAAGAACTCTTCAGGATATTTATATTTGTGTCATAAGAGATTCTTACTACGACTATAGAGTATAGTCCTTAGACCTGAGTTCGCATGCATGTGACTGCACATGAACTAATGCACTTTGATCATTGTCTAATGCTGTCGTTAAGCGATAGTTATAAGGACCTTGTTTGGGTGTATTATGAAATGAGTAGTTTACAGTGATGTAACAAGACGGGATTTGTCCCTCCAATATAAATGGAGTGAATATCTCTAGGCCAATCGGAGATTTAATACTGGAAAATGCATGGCCATGCTCAAACGGACTTTCCCGAGTCGTTTGGATTGTCAGTATCAAATCAGAGTCCGATGAACAAGATTAGGCTTTATAAGGATGACACTAATCTTGCCTTATGACTAATCGAGATATTGAGACAAAAGGATTATGAATACAGAGATTCCAGTTCAAGTGGGAGATTGTTGGAATTATGTCCAGTAATCTCTGTACTGTCTCTAGAAAGTAAGAGTATGTCAATGATCAGACATAAGTCATATAATACTGGGGGTCATGATGGCTTGCTAGAGTCCGCTCATGATCTATAAGTCTTGGATTTATTGCCTTTATTATATGATCCCATATGGGTCACACGCCTAAGCTAACGGGAAAATACGAAGGAACGGTTTAGCAGAAGTACGGTAAAAGTGCTAGGCATTTACTGTACTTAGAGAGACAAAAGGGCCTGATTAAATCCAAGGGATTTAATCAGAACTGAGAATTGGGCCCAAAAGCCCATAGGAACTGGACAAGGGTTTTAATTAATAAAAAACTTGCCCTAGCTCCTTTTTGCCTTAGCATTCCTGCGCCTCCCACTCTCTCTTCTGCGCCTCCCTCCTTGCTCGGTCTAGCAGCCAAATTTCCCGGTGTGCGTGTGTGAGCCTTTGGAGGAGCTATCTCTTGGTGGTTCTGCTGATCTCTGACCCTTACCTCCCATTCCACTGCAAAACAAGGTAACCGGTGAGATCTATTATGTTTCTAATCAAGAGAACCTAGATCTGCATGTTTAGTAGGATGAATCAATCTGAGAATTGAATCTGGAGACACTAAACGATCCAACAAGAACATCTTCCACACTCGATGTACTGTGAACAGCAAGGTATGTAGTATTATTATCGATGGTGGATCTTGTACTAACGTGGCCAGCAGGAACATGGTCGATAAACTCGAACTTCAAGTGACTAAGCACCCGTGGCCTTACCGGCTTCGGTGGCTGAACGATGACACGGATATCCGGATCGCAGATCAAGTAACCGTACCTTTCAGCATTGGACGATATTGTTGGAATTGTGTCCAGTAATCTCGGTACTGTCTCTAGAAAGTAAGAGTATGTCAATGATCAGACATAAGTCATATAATACTGGGGGTCATGATGGCTTGCTAGAGTCCGCTCATGATCTATAAGTCTTGGACTTATTGCCTTTATTATATGATCCCATATGGGTCACACGCCTAAGCTAACAGGAAAATGTGTTGGAACGGCTTAGCAGAAGTACGGTAAAAGTGCCAGGCATTTGTCGTACTAAGAGAGAGATTAATGGGTCTGATTAAATCCAAGGGATTTAATCAGATTGGTATTTGGGCCCAAAAGCCCAAAAGGAAATAGACAAGTTTTATAATTAAAACTTAAGTCTGATTTTTCCTTCTAACCCTAGCCCCCTGCGATTTTCCTCTCTCTCTCTGCGCCTCCCACAGCTTGGTCTAGCAGCCTCTCTTCCTGACGGTGTGCGTGTGTGAACCTCTGGAGGAGTTATCACTTGGTGGCTCTCTGATCTCCGACCTGTTCTCTCTTTCCGCTGCATAAACAGGTAAAAGGTGAGATCTTATTGTTTCTATTCAAGAGAACCTAGATCCGCATGTTTAGGAACTGTTGAATCTGAGAATTGAATCTGGATTAACAACCAAAACATCCTTCAGTGGTATCAGAGCTATTGGTTCTGGTTTTTCTTGTTTAGAATCTCGTTTAGGATTGTTTTTCTTGTTTAAAAAGTGTTTTGAATCAACTACTGATAAGAGAAATCACTTAAGCAACAAGGAATTGAAACCTAAACATATTTGAAAATCGCAAACCAAACTATATGATTTGGTATGCGTCGGTTTGATGATGCACGGACCGATCGCTTGAGGATCGAGTCGCGTGATCATCCGATCGCGAGACGAGGATCGATCGGCCGAGTGGATCACACGGCGATCGTGTCCCGACTGTCTCGAGCGTCGTCCCGATCGTGTCATGATCGCGGCTCGACCGAGCGATGTGAGCGTGATCGAGAGCTGATCCGATCGGCTGAGCTGATGCAAGGATCACCGGCGATCGCGTCACGCCAGCTCACGACCCGAGCAATCCCGTCCGCGTCCCGAGCGTCCCGTCCGAGCATCGTCGCGAAAGACATGGACCGATCTTGGATCGCGTCCGTTGCTTGCGGCTGACTCGATTGCGGCTAGGTCACGACCGTGAACGGTTCGTGACCAATCGTTTCGGTTCGGTTTAAGGTTCGGTTTAAAAACTTGATTAAAATAAAAAACGTCTCGGTTTAATAAACAGATTTAATAATTTTATTAAGTTCTGGTTAAACCGGGATAAGAAATCCAAAGTCGAAATATTGGATTTTGTGCCTAAACCAGGATTTTCTAATTTGATTTGGTTGGACCAAATAAATTGAGAAAATCCGGTTTAGTAAATAACCGGTTGACAATTGTGGTCATCGTAGTAATTAATTTTGGTTTAGACCAATTTTAATGAACCAGACCGGTTATGTCATTTAATTGGACAATTGGGTTATGTCTTGGACATGAACCAATTCTTGGGCCTCGGGCCAAGAAGTTAAAACAATTGGGCCAATTATTTGAGTCTTTTCTTCAGATTAATTTAAAATTTATTTTATAAAGTTATATAAATCGATTTTAAATTAAAGTTTCCGAAATTTTGAAATTAGAAAGTTTCTTAAAATAGAAGTTTCTAGATTTGCATGTTTTGGATTTTAAGAAATTTCTAAAGTTAGAAAGTTTCCGGTTTTAGAAAGTTTCCAATTTTAGAAAGTTTCCAAAAATAGTAGGTTTCCAAAAATAGAAAGTTTCCCGAAATAGTAATCTTCTATTTTGGGAATGAAATTTTAATAAACCTACGAACCTCAAATAATATCAAGCGTTGGATGTCTTGTCCAGGCTATGTCAGCTGTCGAAGCCCATTCAATTGTATTCATGGCCTTACAGTGTGAGGATGTCTACTTTTACGTGGATAAGACGGTTTGTGATTCATAAATGTCATTGGGAGTCCCAGACATTAATGATTACATGACTGTATAGTCTGGTTTTCTTGACTAGGCCATCGGGAGTCCCGGGCCTTGAGACATCAGAGTGGATTGGGCCTCGGGCCCAGATTCACAACCAATAGTTATATCACGGATATAATTAGCCGACATAGGGCTTACCGATATAAGCTAAGGTTGGGTGACGGCCAGTGGCCCACTTTGATCTTAGTTATATGTGGATCTTGGAATCATTATATTCTATTGAGGGTAACTTAGGTTATTGAATATAATGCATGATTGATCATATTAAGTATAATATAAGATTAATCATATTGAACATATTAACTAATAACCTTTTATCTTATATATTTCAGCTATGACTACTACAAGCACACAAAACACATTCTCAATCCGGTCTGTTCTCGAGAAGGAGAAGCTGACTGGAACGAACTTCCTGACGTGGTCAAGGAACTTGAGGCTGGTCCTCAAGCAGGAGAAGAAGGATTATGTCCTTCGTGATCCTCTCCCCGAGAGGCCTGCTAACAATGCCGCCAGGACTCTGCATAATGCTTGGGAAAAGCATTCGTCAGATGAAAATGATGTGTATTGCCTTATGTTGGCGACAATGACTGCTGAGCTGCAAATGCAGTTCGAGAGTGTATTGTCACCAATTGAGATAATGGCAAGCCTGAAATCGCTTTTTCAGGAGCAAGGAAGGACTGAGAGGTTTCAGACAGTTAAGAACCTCTTAGACTGTAAGTTGGCTGCAAATGCGGCAGTGAGTCCTCATGTCTTGAAGATGATGGGTTATCTCGATCATCTTCAGAAACTCGACTGCCCTATCAGCCAGGAACTTGCTTGCGACATCATTCTGCAGTCATTACCTGCAAGCTATGATCAGTTCATTCTGAACTTTAACATGCATGGCTTGAGTAAGACATTGCCTGAGCTTCACGGAATGCTCAAGACTGCAGAGCCCAACTTGAGGAAAACCGCCAAGGACCCCAATGTGCTTATGGTGCAAAAGGGCAAGGGCTTTAAGAAATCCTCTGCCAAGGACAAGGGAAAGGCTAAGGCTGTCCAAGTCTCGGACAAGGACACGCCAAAGCCCAAGCCCAAGTCTAAGGCTGGGCCTACTGACATCTGCAGGTTCTGTAAAGAACCAGGGCATTGGAGGAGAGAATGTAAGAAATTCCAAGAAGGTCTAAAGGAATTGAAGAAGAAGACTCTCGAGACTTCTTCGACAGGTATTTTTGTTATAGAAGTTAATACAACTACTTCTGATAATACCTCATGGGTTATGGATACTGGTTGTGGGGCTCATATTTGTACTAATATGCAGGCACTCAGCAACAGTAGAAGGCTGAAGCAAGGACAAGTGGAGCTACGAGTTGGGAATGGAGCGAAAGTTCCAGCACTAGCTGTAGGCACATACTTGTTGTCTTTACCTTCGGGATTGATTTTAGAACTCAATAATTGTTATTTTGTACCTGCTATAAGCAGAAATATTATTTCAATTTCTTTGTTGGATTTGGAAGGTTATGATTTTTCAGTTAAGAATAAATTATGTTCCTTCAATCGCAACAATTTGTTCTATGGTTCTGCCCCTCTTACGAATGGGCTTTACATACTCGATCAATCCGCGCCAATTTATAACATTAATACCAAACGGTTCAAACCAAATGAGGAGAACCGAACGTTTCTATGGCATTGTCGTTTAGGGCACATCAGCGAGAAACGCATCAAGAGGCTCCATTCGAATGGACTTCTTGGCTCATTTGACTTTGAGTCATGTGAGAAATGCGAATCCTGCATGATGGGCAAAATGACACGGGCCCCCTTTAATAAACCTAACGAGAGGGCCAGTGACTTGTTGGGCCTGATACACACTGATGTGTGTGGCCCAATGTCCACAAATGCAAGAGGAAACTATCAGTACTTCATTACCTTCACTGATGATGTAAGTAGGTATGGATATGTTTATTTAATGAAACATAAGTCTGAATCTTTTGAGAAGTTCAGAGAATTCCAAAATGAAGTACAGAATCAACTTGGCAAAAGCATTAAGGCTCTTCGGTCCGACCGAGGAGGAGAATACTTAAGCCAAGAATTCAGTGATCATCTAAGAGAGTGTGGGATCGTATCCCAACTCACTCCTCCTGGAACACCTCAATGGAATGGTGTGTCTGAGAGGAGAAATCGGACCTTATTGGATATGGTTCGATCTATGATGAGTCACACAGACCTTCCAATATCCCTTTGGGGATATGCTCTGCTAACAGCAGTGTTCACTCTAAATAGAGCGCCATCGAAAGCGGTAGCAAAGACACCATATGAATTATGGACTGGATTGGCTCCAGTGTTGTCTTATCTTAGAATTTGGGGTTGTGAAGCCTATGTCAAGAGATTAATCTCAGACAAGCTTACACCAAAGTCTGATAAATGCTACTTCATTGGTTATCCAAAGGAAACCAAGGCTTATTACTTCTATCTACGTTCCGAGAACAAGATCTTTGTTGCCCGGGATTGTAACTTTCTTGAGAGGGAGTTTCTCTCTAAGAAAGACAGTGGGAGTAAGGTACTGCTTGAAGAAATTCAAGATGAACAGGATACTGCTCAACCTAATGAGGAAGAGCAGCAGGAGGACCTACAAGAAATTGTAGAGCCTGAACCTGTAGTACCTGAAGTTCGAAGATCCGGGAGGATCCGTCACGAACCCGAGAGATATCAAGGATTCCTCGTGACTAACTGTCATGATCTTTTGATCATTGATGGTGATGAACCATCGAACTTCAATCAAGCCATGATGGGCCCAGATTCCTCGAAATGGCGCAAGGCCACTGATTCCGAAATGGACTCCATGTCGGTCAACCAAGTGTTTTCATTGGTTGACTTACCCGCTGGTGTAAAAGCCATCGAGTGCAAATGGATCTTCAAGAAGAAGATTGACGTGGATGGAAATGTCCAGATTTATAAAGCCAGGTTGGTGGCAAAAGGTTTCAGACAAGTTCACGGTGTGGATTACGATGAAACCTATTCACCAGTGGCTATGATGAAATCTATTCGGATTCTACTAGCAACTGCAGCTTTTCATGATTATGAAATTTGGCAGATGGACGTGAAAACCGCCTTCCTGAATGGTATTCTGGAAGAGGATGTGTATATGATGCAACCTGACGGTTACATAGATCCAAAGAATGCTGGGAAAGTATGCAAGCTTCATAAATCCATTTATGGATTGAAGCAAGCATCGAGGAGCTGGAATCTTCGTTTTGATGAAGCGATCAAGCAATTTGACTTCATCAGAAACGAAGAAGAACAATGCGTGTATAAGAAAACTAGTGGGAGCAAGATAGTATTTCTTATTCTGTATGTCGATGACATACTGCTTCTCGGAAACGACATTCCAATGCTGAAGTCGGTAAAAGACTGGCTTGGAAGTTGTTTTTCCATGAAAGACATGGGTGAAGCCGCATACGTTCTTGGAATCAGGATCTACCGGGATAGATCTAGAAGGCTGATAGGCTTGTGTCAAGATTCTTACATTGACAAAGTCCTACAAAGATTCAGCATGAAAGATTCCAAGAAGGGCTTCACGCCAATGGTACATGGCACAACGCTAAGCAAGAAGCAGAGCCCTACGACGGCTGCTGAGCTTGAGCGCATGAAGAATATTCCTTATGCATCTGCAATAGGATCTGTCATGTATGCCATGATCTGTACTCGTCCTGATGTTGCTTATGCATTGAGCATGACGAGTAGATACCAGTCAAATCCAGGTGAAAACCATTGGATTGCCGTCAAGAATATCCTGAAGTATCTAAGACATACTAAGGATAAGTTCTTGGTATACGGTGGAAGTGATGTGCTTAAAGTCAGTGGATTCACGGACGCAATTTTCCAGACAGACCAAGATGATTTCCGGTCACAGTCCGGTTATATCTTTTGTCTGAATGGCGGTGCAATCAGTTGGAGAAGCTCCAAGCAAGACACCGTTGCTGATTCCACTACAGAAGCTGAATATATCGCCGCCTCAGAAGCAGCGAAGGAAGCTGTTTGGATACGAAAGTTCATTATTGAACTAGGTGTGATACCAGATGCGGCTGAGCCTCTGGCACTGTTTTGTGACAACAATGGTGCTATAGCTCAGGCAAAGGAACCAAGATCACACCAGAAATCCAAGCATGTTCTAAGAAGATTTCACTTGATACGTGACATCATTAATAGAAAGGAAGTCAAGATCAGCCGAGTTCAGACAGATGATAACGTCGCTGATCCGTTGACAAAGCCACTCCCAAGGCCTAAGCTCGAGTTTCTGACTGAAGCTGTAGGCATTAGAGACATTGAAATGTAATCTAAATTTGAGTGGGAGTTTGAGGGCTTTATTTAGTTATTTGATATGTTCTTGTAAAACATTTTATTTTTAATGAAATTATTATTTCAAGATTATTTTAACTGTGATGAAATAATCGTTCCAAAGTGATATAAACCATTTTATAGGTCATCAAAGTCATTTAGCTTGATCATGAGACCCTATATTTGATAGATGGATTATATTATCCTGTCCCTAGTCAAAGGTTGTTGAAATTGGAACACCAACAACCGCGTGAGACTAGATTGATATGTGACTTATGACAAAGTCTCAGTGTGTCATAGATGCGCGGCATCAAAGTCAATACATAGGTGTATGTTGGGAACATACGACCGGACAAGACCCGATTATGAGAACTCATCAGGATATTTATATCTGTGTCATAAGAGATTCTCACTACGACTATAGAGTATAGTCCTTAGACCTGAGTTCGCATGCATGTGACTGCACATGGACTGATGCACTTTGATCATTGTCTAACGCTGTCGTTCTGCGATAGTTATAAGGACCTTGTTTGGGTACATTATGAAATGAGTAGTTTACAGTGATGGAACAAGACGGAATTTGTCCCTCCAATATAAATGGAGTGAATATCTCTAGGCCAATCGGAGATTTGAATACTGGAAAATGCATGGCCATGCTCAAACGGACTGTCCCGAGTCGTTTGGATTGTCAGTATCGAATCAGAGTCCGATGAACAAGATTAGGCTTTATAAGGATGACACTAATCTTGCCTTATGACTAATCGAGATATTGAGACAAAAGGATTATGAATACAGAGATTCCAGTACAAGTGGGAGATTGTTGGAATTGTGTCCAGTAATCTCGGTACTGTCTCTAGAAAGTAAGAGTATGTCAATGATCAGACATAAGTCATATAATACTGGGGGTCATGATGGCTTGCTAGAGTCCGCTCATGATCTATAAGTCTTGGACTTATTGCCTTTATTATATGATCCCATATGGGTCACACGCCTAAGCTAACAGGAAAATGTGTTGGAACGGCTTAGCAGAAGTACGGTAAAAGTGCCAGGCATTTGTCGTACTAAGAGAGAGATTAATGGGTCTGATTAAATCCAAGGGATTTAATCAGATTGGTATTTGGGCCCAAAAGCCCAAAAGGAAATAGACAAGTTTTATAATTAAAACTTAAGTCTGATTTTTCCTTCTAACCCTAGCCCCCTGCGATTTTCCTCTCTCTCTCTGCGCCTCCCACAGCTTGGTCTAGCAGCCTCTCTTCCTGACGGTGTGCGTGTGTGAACCTCTGGAGGAGTTATCACTTGGTGGCTCTCTGATCTCTGACCTGTTCTCTCTTTCCGCTGCATAAACAGGTAAAAGGTGAGATCTTATTGTTTCTATTCAAGAGAACCTAGATCCGCATGTTTAGGAACTGTTGAATCTGAGAATTGAATCTGGATTAACAACCAAAACATCCTTCAGATATCACGATCAGGTAGTGTGCGACGTGGTTCCTATGCAGGTTGGACACCTATTGCTTGGCCGACCATGTCAGTTCGACAAGGAGTCCTTGCACAACGGGCGGACCAATCATTACTCGTTCATGCATGACAAGCGAAAGTACCAGCTCGCGCCTCTTACCCCGCAGGAAGTGCATGAGATGCAATTGCATCTTGCCAAGGATAAAAAGAACCGTAAGACCAATCTTCTTATTTCTCCGCATTCAGTTTCCAGAGCTATTGTTCAGAACACGCAGGTACTACTGATGATCTTTAGGGAGACTTTACACTCGTGTTCAGACAAAGTAGAGTTTCCCCGAGAAGTTGTTTCTTTGTTGGACAGGTTCAGGGATGTGTTTCCGGACGAGATTCCCGCCGGCCTACCTCCTATCAGAGGCATTGAGCATCAGATCGATCTTGTGCCTGGAGCGGCCCTACCCAACCGACCAGCGCACAGGATGAATCCAACCGAATCCAAGGAGTTGGAGAAATAGGTGTAGGATCTCATGTCCAAAGGCTATATCCGAGAGAGCCTCAGCCCGTGTGCCGTTCCGGTCTTGTTGGTTCCCAAGAAATACGGGACTTGGAGTATGTGCGTCGATTTCCGGGCCATCAGCAACATCACCATCAATTACCGACATCCCATACCACGGCTGGACGACATGTTGGACGAGCTACACGGAGCGTCCGTGTTCTCTAAGATCGATCTATGCAGTGGGTACCATCAGGTTCGAATGAAGGAAGGCGACGAGTGGAAGACGGCATTCAAGACTAAGCAAGGCCTTTACGAGTGGCTGGTCATGCCATTCGGCCTTACCAATGCACCCAGTACGTTCATGCGCCTCATGAACCAGGTCTTAAGGGCCTACATCAGTAAGTTCGTAGTTGTTTATTTCGATGATATATTAATCTATAGCCAATGTTTTTCTGACCATTTGGTGCACCTTGAGCAAGTAATAGATACTCTTCGACAGGAGGGTCTTTATGCGAACATCAAGAAGTGCACCTTCTACACTGATAAGCTTGTCTTTCTAGGTTTTGTTGTAAGTTCGCAGGGATTACGGGTTGATCAAGAGAAAGTAAAAGCCATTAAGGATTGGCCAACCCCGACCACGATCGGCCATGTCAGGAGTTTCCATGGCAAGGGTAGTTTCTAAAAGCGATTTGTGAAGGACTTTAGCACTGTGGCAGCTACACTTACAGCCGTGATCAAGAAGGACGTCCCGTTCAAATGGGGCCAGTCGCAGGAGACCTCGTTTCAGAAGCTCAAGGATTTGCTAACCTATGCTCCTATTTTGGTTTTGCCTAATTTTGATAAGACGTTTGAGATTGAGTGTGATGCTTCAGGTTTAGGAATTGGAGCTGTCCTGACACAAAGAGGATGGCCAGTCGCCTACTTCAGCGAGAAGTTGAGTGGAGCCACGCTCAACTATCCTACCTATGACAAGGAGCTGTATGCATTGGTTAGATCCTTGGAGACTTGGCAGCATTACTTGCTGGCCAAGGAGTTTGTTATTCACACCGACCACGAGACGTTCAAGCATCTGAGAAGGCAGGCGAATCTGAAGAGGAGACACGCCAAGTGGCTTGAGTTCGTGGAGGCCTTTCCGTACATCATCAAGTACAAAAAGGGAAAGGAGAACGTAGTAGCTGATGCACTGTCGAGGAGATACACACTGATCAGCACTATGGAGGCCAAAGTCTTGGGGTTTGTACTTATTAAAGAAGATTATGATACTGACCCTGATTTTGGTGAAAATTTTCTGGAATGTAGCAATGAACCGAAGGGAGTTTTCTACCTGCATAATGGATTCCTGTTCAAAGGGAAGCGGCTGTGTATTCCTCAAGGATCGATGACGGAGCTTCTGATCTGAGAATCCCATGGAGGAGAACTGATGGGACACTTTGGCGTGGACAAGACACTGAGTTTCCTAGTCGAGCACTTCTATTGGCCATATCAGAAACGAGACACGGAGCGTTTCTGCTCCAATTGCATCACGTGCCTTAAGTCCAAATCCAGGTCACATCCTAATGGTCTTTACATACCTTTGCCTATACCTAACCGACCATGGGTCGATATTTCTATGGATTTTGTGCTTGGTTTGCCTAAGATCAGGAACAAGGATGCAATCTTCGTCGTGGTCGACCGGTTTTCAGAGATGGCTCATTTCATACCGTATTCTAAGACGAATGATGCGACCCAGACAGCCGACCTCTTCTTCAAAGAAATGGTCTGATTGCACGGGCTGCCCGTACTATCGTCTCAGACCGTGATCCGACCTTCCTAGGTCACTTCTGGAGGACGTTGTGGAGGAAGCTTGGGACCAAGCTGCTGTTCTCGACCACTTGTCACCCACAGATACATGGACAGACCGAGGTCGTGAACCGGACTCTCTCAGCCCTCTTAAGGGCCACGGTTGGTAAAAATTTGTCAAATTGGTTGGATTGCATTCCTTTTGTTGAATTTGCTTATAATGGTGCCAAACACTCTGCTACTAAGATGTCTCTTTTTGAGGTTATTTATGGATTTAAGCCAGATACGCCACTTGATCTGAAGCCACTGCCGGCACTGGAGTTCATCAATATTGATGGAGAGCGCAAGGCCGAGGCCGTCGCCAATCTGTACCAGGCGGTCAAGGAGAACATCGAGAAGAGGACGGGAGCAGTACAAGAAACAAGCCGCCAAACACAGGAGAGAGGTCGACATTAGGCAAGGCGACTGGGTTTGGGTTCACATGCGGCCCGAACGGTTCCAAAACAAGAGGAAATCCAAGCTTGCCCCACGTGGAGTGATAGGTGTCAGGTTTTATCCTATATCTAACTGCAAGTGCACAGTTCAGTAGTCGTAGTATATAGGTATCGAATCCACAGGGACTCCGGTATCCAATAGCTCAAGAACAGGAAATTAAACTAGAAAGAAAGCAAGGTGATTGAATGAAAAGCAATGCGAGAAAGTAAACAGAAAGCAGAGATTGTTGGTTTTGAAAGCAAGTTATTAAAAGCGCTAAGTCTAGGGCGTTCTCAGGAAATCAGACAAGCAGACAGTTCATTCAGTAAGGATCTAATTAAGCACAGTTCTAGAACTCAAAACACAGATATAGAATTAACCAAATTCCTTTGCGATAATTCTCTAAGTCTAAGTGCAGCAAACCAAACTTTCGTTTGCGAGAACTAACAGATTAAATTAGAATTAATTCCAAGTTTGATATGTTCACAATTATCCTAAACCAAAATTTCGTTTGCGAGAATTTTAATTGCTCAACCTAATTAGTTCAGATTCCTAAACCCCACTTTCGTGACGTATTTAGCAACCTAAGATCTAGATTCTAATTGATCAGGTTAGAACTAGCTTTAAGCACAATTAGATTGAAGAACAGATATAGTTATGAATCCTTAACTGAAATAAACAAGTCTAGCAAGTCATGAAATCCTATGTGAGAAACCCTAAACCTAACAAGGAATCTACTCAGACATAGATAATGAAAACATAATCATATGATGAATAAATTGCATAGAAGATAAAGAATAAAAGAGGTTCGAAATCTTCTCCAAAAATCTCCAAAAAGAATAAAAAAGGTTCAGATCAGCCCCAAAAGCTCTAAAAATCCTCTGCTCTTAATTATGAAAGCGTAAGTAAATAAAACACCAAAACCTTAATTATATAGGTCTAATCTCGGCCAGGGGCTTCTTTGTAAATATCTGGAACTTCTGGATCTGAGTGCAATATCTTGACTCTTCATAAACCGCCGAGTTTCGGCCCATCTCGCTGGTGCAACGATCGATGCTAGAGTGCAACGATCGACGCATTTCTCTGTTTCGGACAGTGAACTCTATCTCTCGGCCAAATACTCCAAAAATCTCCAAAAAGTGCCATAATCACCAAATATGCTAAAAGAACACAAAAAGACACTAAAACACACTTATATCATGGTCTAAAACTAGTAAAAACCATGATATATCAACTCCCCCACACTTAGCCTTTGCTTGCCCTCAAGCAAAACAGAGAACTAAAGTTTGGTGAAGAGGTTTGAAAACTCTTCAGAAACTCATTTCATCCTAGAAGCTACAATACTCAGATTCCCCTTAGTAAACCACTGAAAGAATCAATCACAGGATATCAAGACCAACATGTACTTCCCCCACACTTAGCAACTGTCCTAGGTAAACTCCACAATCACATTCAAGCATTCAAATTCTCCCTACTGACTTCTGCAAGTATTTAAGTGCGGTCTCACCTAAGGAGTATCGATCAAAGGGCACATGGATTCTTACCTTATCAGCTCTAGACCACCATACTATCTTTCTCTAGTACCTTTCTTCTCTTTTCCCTTCTTTAACAACTGATTTTTCCCACATTGGGTATCATTTTTTTTTTTTATCAGTGTTCTTCCCGTTATGGGGTGTACTTTGGACACATTCCATGGATCGCACAAGAGATAATAGGGGTCTCTACCACTCCTGTGACCACTTCGGAGTTACTAACTCATCCTCAATTTATTATCTCTTTTTTTTTTTTTTTACTTTATAGAAGGGGAGAAGGGAACTAAATAGGATAGGTTGACAGGCTGTGTCAGAACTAACAGGGAATCCGACACAGAGTATACCAAGCCCTTAGGTGAGAAATCTAAGTCAGTATTAAATTGAAGTCAGTAAAAGGATCCTCTGATACCTGAAGTGATGTGGGTGTTCCCAGTAGGTTGATCTGTGTCTGGGTTTTCTAATGGTCAGAGATAGATCTTGCAACTTCATCCCAATGGTTACTTAAGTTCCTGCAAGTCTTGTAAATCTTCTCCGAAAATCATAGTTTCTTACTTAAACAATTTTGACTCAATAAAAACAAAAATTTTTGAAAAATGGACTGACTCTTAAGAAAACAGAAAGATAGACGTCAGTAGCACCTCCCCCACACTTAAGACACACTGTCCCCAGTAGTGTCAAGCGAAGGATCGGTAAAAAGAAAATAAAAGTTGTTAAAGTTCTGTTGAGTTCTGTCAGGTTTACATCTGTCGCTCAAGCATCGATCGTTGCACTAAGTGCATCGACCGTTACTTGGCGATTTCTTGTATGGTCGATCGTTGCTCAGAACTGTAACGATCGCTGCAATGCGATTCCGATTGTGTTGTGACGATCGACACAGAAGTGCGTCGATCGACGCACTGCGAATCTGTCCGAGATCTGCAAACATAAACTCACCAGAAAGATGAACAAACGTAAAATCCTAACAAAAACACCAAAAATTAAGTAGAAAAACACCAGTACCTAATGGTGGGTTGCCTCCCACCCAGCGCTTGTTTAAGGTCAATAGCTTGACCGGACGGACAAGATTTTTCAGGCAGCAGGAGATCCTGACAGAGACTTTTTCGGTCTCTGTCCAAGTCTCCTCATCCAAGGTGGCGAGTAGGCTGTTGCAGAATGCTCATGTCTAAGAAAAGATGGAGTAAAATGTGCTCCAGGATATAAAATCACAGTGTCATTGGACTGCTCATCGTCTGCATTCCTTATGGTGAATGTCTGCCATTGGACTGCTCATCGTCGACCGGTCTACATCTGGACTAAGGATCATACTCTTTTTCCTTTGTGAGGTTTTGTCCCAAATGGGTTTTCCTCACAAGGTTTTTGACGAGGTGATCCGAGGCCCGTTCGTTAGAGAGATAGGCCGGCCAGCTTTTCTATTTCGACCAAGACTTTCCTTTCTCGTTCTAAGTCTTATTTCCCTTGTTTTTTTTTTAGTATTTTCGATGGCCTTTTTGTTTTTGGCCCATATACTTTCAGTTGTAGTTATTTAAACACTCTTTTAGTTTAATGAGAAATCAAGTAAGTTTAAGCTAAGAAAAACCCTAACGGTTGTGCTCTCTCTCTCTACCGCGCGGCTTTCCCTCTAGAGACCGAGACATCTTCGCTTGTTATTGCTTGTTCGTTTGTTCTAAGTGCTCATCATGATCAGTAGCTTTGAAACCACCCACGACCACTCACTGACCAAGCTGAGAGTGCCTTCGGCCAGCAGCTTTGTCCCGCCCGTCCATCTCTCTCGCGGCCAACAACCATCACTCCTCAACCAATCACCTATCACATCTCCATCTCATATCACTTTGATTCTAGGCAATAGATTCATTGAGTATTGATGCATGCATGGTTGATTTGTTATGATGCATGTTTCTCTTTGATTGTGTGGAGAATCATTGAGACTGTTGAGATAGCATGCATGTTGTGATAAGTACGAGAACGGATTTAGATCCACTCGTAAATGGTTGTGATGATAAAAGAGATGTTTTCCCGTATGGGTGAGGATGCGGTAGCTTCATGAGATCTTTGATCCACGTAAGTCTCTCTTCCGTTTTTTGAGACGGTTGTAGCGGCTGCCGTGATCTTCCGATCCTTTGCATGACCCTACACCGTAAGGTGATTGTGAAAGTACGTAGATGCATGTGTTGGTATCATGCAGTCTATTGTACTTGTGTTGTGTGTTGCATGTGGCTGTGTGTGGTAACAAGGGACACCACGAACCAGTTGATTGTGTTGTTCTAGAGCATGTGTTGTATTGCTCTAGTGGTCTAGAACGTGTGTGAGTCCTATATGATCTATTCTAGAACTTGTATGTGTGTTCTAGAGTTAGCGTATTCGGTGTTCCTATTTTGACTCTACGTGGATTCGGAGCAAGCTCGGAGGGGTACTTGGGTCGCTACCATGGCCGAGCATCGTGTGATGACACGATCCCGAGAGACAGAGATCTCCTTAATCGGAATCCGAGGGATATAGATCCCCGTAATAGGGTGTGATAATCGGCTTATGATCCTTTGTGGTGATTAAGGTGCGGGTAGTCACGTGTGTAGGGGGAGTATTCAGTGCACTAGGAGGCCTTCGCATGCATGAGATTGAGGAGTCTAGAAATTCTAGACGTGTGTTGCATTCATGATTGGAGTCATGTTTGCCTTGTCATTTTTATGCTTCCGCGTTGTGCATATCTTTGATGTTGTTATTGCTTGTCTATGCATGTGAGACGGTTGTGTTGTTTATTGCATTTTGCTTCGGCTATTGGGACGAAATGGGCACTAGTGCATGATAGAGGGTCCTGGACTCACTGGGTAACCCATATGGTTGCTCATTAAACAAATTTTGTCTCGCAGGAATCCATAGACGGGCTAGAGGGCAAGTTCGGGCGTTAGGCGGCCGGCGTAGGTTCGAGTTGTGAGTGTGAAGATCGTGGAATTTGTACTATGTAGGATTTTTGACTCGTGCGCACAATAAATTGTATGGTTTTAGGTAACGGTTTGTAATAGATCCTACATATTATTAATAAAAAGTGTTTTCTTTAACTCCAATGTTCCATGATAAGAGTTTTGTCCGAACTAACACAACTCAAGGTCACAGTACGGGTTGCTAAGCCTTAGGCTATGACCGAGAGGTTGGTCGGATATCATGGATGGGCCGGCCTAACCTCGGGGACGGTTGGACCATTCGCGTTATTCGACCATTGTGACATCTCTGGCCGTCTATTGTTCGTAGAACGGGTCGGGGGTGTTACACTCGGAGCCCGACTCGACCGCCTAGAGCCACCGGGCGAGCAGCAGCCTCGACCAGGCGAGCAACAGCCCCGACCAGGCGAGCAGCAGCCTCGACCAGGCGAGAAGCAGCCTCGAACCGGAGCACATCAGCCTCGAACAGGCGAGCCGCAGCATCGACCCAAAGCACCACCGCCTCGGTTTGACCAGCAACGTCGACCAGGCCCGTCCCACGGACGTGCGGAGCGACCCGAGCGCAACCAGGACGTCCCACTGGACGACACGGAAGACGATACGGACTACCACCGACCACCTTACCAACGCAACCCGGTTCACCATGGACGCATACGCGAACAAGAGGTACAACACCCTTACTCTAATGATATTAAATTGAAGCCTCCTACGTTTGCAGGTAAGGTAGATCCGGAAGCTTACCTGGAGTGGGAGCGGAGGATGGAGCACATCTTCGACCACTACGCATACCCAGACCGTAAAAAGATTTCTCTCGATGTGGCCTAGTTCACAGGACATGCCCTGTCATGGTGGGATCGATATGTCACGGAACGTAGGCACCATCGATAAGACTAGATCACCACTTTGACCGACATGAAGGTCCAACTAAGGCGAAGTTATGCTCTGATCCATTTCCATAGGGATTTGCAAAAACTTTTTCCTAAATTGATGCAGGGAAGTTCGAGCAACTAAGGAGCAGACTGGAGCTGGACGACTCTGAAGAGAACCTTATGACCCAGTTCGTGGACGGATTGCACGAACGGATTGCTCGAAAGGTAGAAATTCAACCTTATCACGATATGTCCGAGTTGTTGCACCTGTGTGTACATGTTGAGCAGCACAACAAGCGGAAGACCATGACCACGAACCGGCCCAGGACCAGCGCATCTTGGTCGACACCGACCCCTCGACCCATAGACAAAGGTAAGACGGTCGAGGTCGAGTCCAGATACAAGAATCCGACCATCAAGACGTCTAAGCCCAGCCGACCAGAACCAGGTAAGTTCCCTAGAACGTCCCATTCTAGAGATATTACTTGTTTTAAATGCCAGGGTAATGGACACATAGCTCGAGACTGTCCAAACTGGCGGGTCATAATCCTGACCGAGGCTAGTGAGTACGAGTCTCAGGACGAACAGGAGGATGAGGACATTGAGGAACCTGAACCAAGAACGCCCATAGAGTATCCCGATTCTGGAGAGCTGTTGGTGATTCGGAGAGCCCTCATTGCTCTTGTTGACCCCGAGACGGTTCAACGGGAAAACATTTTCAACACTCGATGCACCGTGAATAACAAGGTTTGTAGATTTATAATAGACGGTGATCCTGTACTAACGTTGCTAGCAGGAACATGGTCGATAAGCTTGGCCTTCAAGTGATCAAACATCCGCGACCGTACTGGCTTCGATGGTTGAATGATGACACGGAGATAAGGATCGTGGATCAAGTGACCGTGCCATTCAGCTTTGGACGATATCACGACCAGGTAGTATGCGACGTGGTTCCTATGCAGGTTGGCCCCTTGCTTCTAGGCCGACCATGAAAATTCGATAAGGAGTCATTGCACAACGGACGTACCAATCATTACTCCTTTGTACATGGCAAACGGAAGTACCAGCTTGCACCGCTCACGCCTCAGGAAGTGCATGAGATGCAACTGCGTCTTACCAAGGATAAAAAGAACAGTAAGCCTAACCTCCTTGTTTCTTCTCATTCTGTTTATAGAGATATGGTTCAGAACACGCAGGTGCTACTAATGATCTTTAGGGAGGCTCTACACTCGTGTTCAGACGATATTGAGCCGCCCCGAGAAGTTGTTTCTTTGTTGGATTGATTCAAGGACGTGTTCCCAGAGGAGATTCCAGCCAGCCTACCTCCTATCCGAGGCATTGAGCATCAGATCGACCTCGTGCCCGGAGCAGCACTGCCCAACTGACCAGCGTACCGCATGAACCCGACCGAGTCAAAGGAACTGGAGAAGAAGGTGCAAGATCTTATGTCCAAAGGCTATATCCGAGAAAGCCTCAGTCTGTGTGTTGTTCCCGTATTAATGGTTCCCATGAAAGACGGATCTTGGAGGATTTGTGTTGACTGTCGGGCGATTAACAACATCACCATCAAGTACCGACATCCCATACCGTGACTGGACGATATGTTGGACGAGTTGCACGGAGCCTCTTTGTTCTCTATGATCGATTTACGGAGCGGATAACATCAAGTCCAGATGCGAGAAGGAGAAGAATGGAAGACGGCCTTCAAGACCAAGCAAGGCATGTACGAGTGGCTGGTCATGCCCTTCGGCCTCACCAATGCGCCCAGCACGATCATGCGGCTCATGAACCAGGTCTTAAGGGCCTACATCAGTAAGTTTGTTGTTGTTTATTTTGATGATATTCTGATTTACAGTCAATGTTTTGCTGATCACTTGGTGCACCTTGAGAAAGTGATAGATACTCTTCGACAGGAGGGTCTATACGCGGACCTCAAGAAGTGCACCTTCTGCACTGATATGCTTGTCTTTTTAGGTTTGTTGTGAGTTCACAAGGCTTGCAGGTTGATCAAGAGAAGGTCAAAGCGATCGAAGACTGGTCGACCCCGACCACGATCGGCCATGTCATGAGTTTTCAGGGATTGACCAGCTTCTACCGACATTTTGTGAAGGATTCTAGCACGGTGGACGCCCCACTTACCGCAGTGATCAAGAAGGACATACCGTTCAAATGGGGACCTGCTAACCCATGCTCCTATTTTAGTCTTACCCGACTTTGACAAAACCCTTGAGATTGAATGTGATGCTTCAGGTTTAGGGATCAGAGCTGTCCTGACACAAGGTGGACGACCGGTCGCTTATTTCAGCGAGAATTTGAGTGGAGCTACGCTCAATTATCCCACATGTACGACAAGGATCTGTACGCCTTGGTTTGGTCCTTGGAGACATGGCAGCACTACCTGCTGGCCAAAGAGTTCGTTATCCACACTGACCACGAGACATTGAAGCATTTGAGAGGGCAGACGAATCTAAAGAGGAGGCAAGCCAAGTGGCTTGAGTTCGTGGAAACCTTTCCGTACATCATCAAGTACAAGAAGGGAAAGGAGAATGTAGTAGCTGATGCACTGTCCATGAGATATACACTGATCAGTACCATGGAGGCCAAAGCTCTGGGGTTCGAACTTATTAAGGAAGAATATACTGACCCTGATTTTGGTGAAACTTTTTCAGAAATGCCGCAATGGACCAAAAGGAGCCCTCTACTTGCACAATGGGTTCTTGTTCAGGGGAAAACGGCTTTGTATTCCCCAAGGATCGATGAGGGATCTTCTGATCCGAGAGTCTCATGGAGGAGGACTGATGGGACACTTTGGCGTGGACAAAACCCTTAGTGTCCTGGTCGAACACTTCTACTGGCTGCACCAGAAGCGAGACGTGGAGCGTTTCTGCTCCAAGTGCATCATGTGCCTTAAGTCCAAATCCAGGTCACATCCTCACGGTCTATATTTACCTTTTCCTAGACCTAACCGACCATGGGTCGATATTTCCATGGATTATTACTGGGATTGCCAAAGATCAGGAACAAGGATGCGATCTTCGTAGTGGTCGACCGGTTTTCCAAGATGGCCCATTTCATACCATGTTCTACTAACGACGCTACCCAGATGGCCGACGTCTTCTTCAAGTAAGTGGTAAGATTACACGGACTGCCCCGGACAATTGTCTCGGACCGCGACCCGACCTTCTTAGGGCTTTTCTGGAGGAAAATTGGTACTAAGCTCTTATTCTCAACCACTTTCCATCCACAGACAGATGGACAGACCGAGGTCGTGAACCGCACCCTCTCATCCCTTTTAAGGGCAACGGTTGGTAAAAACTTATCAAGTTGGTTGGATTGTATTCCCTTTGTTGAGTTTGCTTATAACAATGCTAAACACTCTACTACTAAGATGTTGTAGTATCCCCCAACCAGCCTAAGTCCAACAGGACGGGCCATGGAACCAGAAACATGAACGGAAGGTCCGGATAGACAAACCAAAGTGTTCCATGGGCGATTTAGGGTTGAGACTCAATTGGAAGGAGCTCAACCAAGTGTGGAAGTGAAGTGTTCAGCTCAGCTGAGCTGAACAGTCCAGCTGGTCAGCCAGGTCAGCTGGCAACCAGCTCAGCCCAGCTGGCTGGAGTGTTAATCTCAAGGATCAGCTGGTCAGCTAGTGACACTAGCTGACCAGGCGGTTACCAGCGAATGGTCACCAAGAGGAGACGCACCCATTCGGCCTCCAACTTGTGCCCATTCGCATGAGGGTGGTTGGCGACCATCAAGCCTATAAATAGGCCATCCTTAGGCCATTTTGCGCACGCACTCAAGAGGGAAAAAACTCAGAAATTCTCCCAAAGGCAAAGGCCACAAGAGCGAGAGTTTTACAGCGAGAGAGAAGCCATAATCTTGAGAGAGAAGGTCGGCGGTTTGAGATCGGATTTGGTGGTGGAACAAGCGAGACAAGGAGTTCAAGGATGGCTGGTGAAGCGTCCACAACTCATGGCAAAGCCACGACCACATCTAAAGTTAGAGTTCGGATCATTTTTATCCCGGCCTTGGCCAAACCCTAGCGGCCAATAGCCGGTTGTTCTATGGCCGGAATTCTCTTCTTCTACCTTTCTAGAAAGCGCCTTGTTCTTAGAGTACACAACCGGCCTTAAGGCCTTGGTCGTGGAATGGTTGGCTAAGTGGCCGGATATGGATCAAGCGCACAAGAGGCCCGAAGAGCCGGTGTTGTCCCAAACGGTTTAACGGCACGTCTAGAGGACGGTTAGGCCGAGAACCGAGAGACCAAAACAAGGCCGGTGTTTGGGTCAGATTTAACACTTAAATCCAGTCAACGAAAGTCCAAATGTTGTCCAACGTTAATCGCCCGAAAGGAAGGTTTTCTATCAGTTTCCGTAACATCAAGCTCTGCCCATGTAGCTAACATCAAGCTGCATACATCGAGCTCTACATTCTGGCTCCTACAGCTCCGGATAACGAGCTCTACACTCCGGCTCTACAGCTCCGGATAGCGAGCTCTACACTCCGACTCCAAGCCGAAGACCGAAGGCAAGACTAAGTCGTAGCGGATCCCGCATTCTCCGGAATCAGTTAGCACGCGCGCAGAGTTGATCAAGTCTCCAAGATCCCACAAATCGCAGAGTACGTGGAGCACGCGGCCGGGAGCTGCGGAAGTTAGTTGCAGAAACAGATCTATAAAAGGATCTCCTTCTTCATTCATCAAGGCATCTGATTTTTACCTAGCGAAACCTGTGTTTTAGCTAATCTCTTATTGTAAACTCATTATTCATTCAATACAAATCCAATTCGTCGATTGAAGTCTTTATTTATATTGTTAGTTCATTGAGATTCTAGCCCATCTTTCCTTAAACACAAAATCACTCTAAATCCTTGAGTGTGGATTTTAGCATCCACATTTTGGCGCCGACTGTGGGGAGCAGATTCATAGATTTCTCTTACACCAGAACCCGATCTAAGGCTCGTAAGCACGAAGATGGATCCAAATTCACCAGACTCATTAAGATTGTCGAACACGACAAATCACGATCAACAGAGCTTTAATGCTCAAAACGAACACATCGGAACAGGCTCATCCCCGATCCAGCCCGGACCTGTTCTAACGGTTCACGACCTCCAATCTCAGCTGCAGAGTCTCGGAGCCACAACTCCAAGCTCTAGCATGCTGGCGAATGAGAGAAACATTTCTCGGGTTGGGATCCGATCTGAAGAACGACCCACCGGTGAAGCTCTAGCTTCCCAAACCGATCCAACCCGATTAGCATCACCATGTCCGACAATACTTGTCGACGACAACATGGCAGAACTCCGGAGCATGCTAGCAATCCTGCTAGACAGATCTCAAAACCAGGAAGCATCCCAACGAACTGTTCTAGCTCGCTTGGATCATATCGAAAGAGATATAGCTGAACATCGAAACCTTTTAGCTCGATCTACTTCTCAAGCGAGAGCTCCAACCTTTGGTTCGAGTTCGCAAGCTCCCGGAGTTACCCAAGCGGGTTATACAGCCGAACCTCTTCCCAGCGAACTGATCCAGCAAACAGGAGCTCCAGTTTTCGCTTCGAACTCGCAAGCTGGAACTAACTCAGCTCGGCCTCCCCCGAGCATGGTACAGGAGTTCCACAGCTCGCGTTCGCGGAACACGCAACCTCCTATTATTGGGAACCGAACTAACACGGAGAATGAGGGCATCCATGCTAAGCTCCAGCGTCTCCAAGCCGCAGTCTACATGGCAACGAGCTCGGCTCCAGACATCGATCAAGTGATCGAAGAAACCCGTCGAACTCCATTCACGGATAAGATCTCTAACGCACGGATCCATAACACTGGAAAGATAAAAATCCCAGAGTACTCAGGAACTTCGGATCCAAAAGCCCATGTTAGAGCCTTCCGGCTCGCAGTATCCAGAGCCCATCTTTACGATGAAGAAAAAGAGGCAGGTTACTGCAGACTCTTCGCCGAGAACCTCACTGGTACCGCACTGGAGTGGTTCGCAAGCCTGAAAGGGAATTCGATCGACAACTTCACCCAGCTCGTATCGATATTCCTAAAGCAGTACTCGGTTTTTATCGAAGACAAAACCTCCGAAGCCGATCTCTGGGCCCTAGCGCAAAGGCCCTAAGAAACCCTCAGAGCTTACATCGGCAGGTTTCGTGCGGTCAAGTCTCGTATCGTAGATCCAAACGAAAAATAGCCATTGCGGCTCTTGAAAACGGACTCTGGTACACATCAGAGTTCAAGAAAGAACTCATAGTTCGAACTTGCACGTCTTTAGACGACGCCCTGCATAAAGCTACGTACTACGCAAAGTACGAAGAAGATGTAGCTGCAACGCTAGAAGAATACAACACGACATCAAAAAAGCAAGATCTGAGACTTAGTATTACGTAAAGTGTACTAAATAAAGAGCTAGATTTTGGGAAACTAAGGACCTAACGGGAAGCCCCCCTACCGAGCTAACAAAATAGTTCGCAATAGCATCTATAAGCTCACCAAAGTTAAAAGCGCAGTACCAGAGTACTTCTGAGTACTAAAATAATCGAACTACGTATAGGCTTGATCCCCTGACGGGGTACGTAGGCAGCTCAATCCACGAGTTCAGCCACTTCCTCAAACATCAAAGTCTTAAGACTTCACAAATGTTTGATTTCACGCTAAGTCTCAAAGACTTCGCTACATCGAACTCTATAAAATAGCTGAAACAATACACAGCTAAATTCGGAGACTCCTCTCAGTAAGGATTCACCAAACGAATTCTAGGAGAACTCCACAACTAAGAGATCTCATTAACGAATATCCTTAAGCCCGCACTTGATGATCAGTTGTCGAATCCACTCTACAAACGAGCTACAACTCACATCTTTCTAACAAGCTAAACAAATTTCGCAATTCGAGAGAGCATTGATCTAAAGGCATAAACTTATCGCAATGAGCTCTAAACCAAAACGTCTGGCCAGACTAAACAAACAAAACACAATAGCTCAATCTCGCGATCTTAGTATTCAAACTCTCGAATACTCAAAGCATAGCTCGACTCCACAACATAAGCATCCAAGCTAAACATTTCGCCAACGAAAGCTCAACACAAGCTTGAGGCATAACAACAAATACTTTCGTTCTTCTCGATCACTCCTCATCCTTCAGAGCTCGCCAGCTCGTCTAAAGGACTGGGGGGCAATTGTTTGGGTCGGATTTAAAACTTAAATCCAGTCAACGAAAGTCAAAATGTTGTCCAACGTTAATCGCCCGAAAGGAAGGTTTTCTATCGGTTTCCGTAACATCAAGCTCTGCACATGTAGCTAACATCGAGCTGCATACATCGAGCTCTACATTCTGGCTCTACAGCTCCGGATAACGAGCTCTACACTCCGGCTCTACAGCTCCGGATAACGAGCTCTACACTCCGGCTCTACAGCTCCGGATAGCGAGCTCTACACTCAAACTCCAAGCCGAAGACCGAAGGTAAGACTAAGTCGTAACGGATCCCGCATTCTCCGGAATCAGTTAGCACGTGCGCAGAGTTGATCAAGTCTCCAAGATCCCACAAATCGCGGAGTACGTGGAGCACCCAGCCGGGAGCTGCGGAAGTTAGTTGCAGAAACAGATCTATAAAAGGATCTCCTTCTTCATTCATCAAGGCATCTGATTTTTACCTAGCGAAACTAATCTCTTATTGTAAACTCATTATTCATTCAATACAAATCCAATTCGTCGATTCAAGTCTTTATTTATATTGTTGGTTCATTGAGATTCTAGCCCATCTTTCCTTAAACAAAAAATCACTCTAAATCCTTGAGTGTGGATTTTAGCATCCACAGCCGGCCCATGTGTGTGAAATTAAACCAAAGAGAGTTCGATGATTCGCATGTCCAAACCTCTTGACGACCGGTGATGTGTGGTGATTATGTTCACGGACCGTCTAAGGACGATCGCAAGTGAGCAGCGGCCGCGGTCGCACGTACGGACACAAGGAACGATCCCAACCGTCCGCGGAACGATCGCATCCGTTCGTACGAACAGTCGCAACCGTTCGCGGACGTACGACAGGACCATGGGCCGACCGCGTAACGATCGCGGATCGACCATCACGGACGTATAGCGTGACCATTAGGGTCATTCGCCGACCGTACAATACGTCCATAACGTTCTTTCCACGCGACTGTAAGGTCAGGCGTGCGGACGTAAGGTACGACCATCCCGGTCATGCGATACGTCCATAAGGTCACACGCACACGAACGCACAGTCGACCGTGAACCAAACGCGGACGATCATAAGGACACGCACACGACCGTTCGGCCGTATAACGCGAACGCGCGGATGCACGCTCACGACCGTGGGCCGAGATGTTTTCGCGGTTTATGAACGTGTAACGGGAACAATTGCTTAGGAACGGAACGTTAGAATAGACTAGGGTTGTATGTTATTTTTGGGTTTATGGGATCATATAGAAACACCATCTTTGCTAGGTTGCATAAAAAGAGTATAAATGTATTATGTAAATCTCATGAACATATTTTGTTTCAGGTGATCATGTGGATGATCTGGCTTAGGCGCGGACTTAAAGACCTTGGGGCGAGTGGTGTAATAAGTAGATAGACATTATAGGACCGAATACTTATTAGCATAATGCGATTGATACTACATTGTATTTGTACCTTTTATGATTAATAAAATGTCTATTTCTCTTATGTTAATGCCTTAGTCTAAGAATGGAATTGAAATGAATGAATGAATGTGTTAGAATTGTTTAAGTATGGAAATAAAGGACTTGAGGTTCGCAAATGAACCTCAAGATAGAACGGTTAGGTTGTGGCAATCCGTTCCGGTCCTATGGCCGGGATATGCCTTGTCAAGTTGGTATCAGAGCGGAGTTATTTCCTAGGCTATGGGTTAAGGGCTACACCACTCGTCTGGAATTCAATTGTCCGTGTAGAAATATTAGACTTGTTAGGACTTGTAGATTGCTTGAATGTGAACTCATCTTTTGAATCTTCAGGTTGGAAAAAGAAAGTCAAAGAGAACTAATAACAAGGAGGCCACGGCCCGAGAGTCCAGCCACCATTGTCACGCCAGGGTTAACCGGTCCTGAGGTTAACCCAACGGCCACTGGACCCACTGCTTCACAAATTCTTGACGAGACTAGGGTGGATGAACCAAATGTCCAAGTCGGGAATCTGGAGCACATGGGTGAGTCTTCGTCTCATGCGGCTCGAGATGAGACCGGCCATGAGATGGATGACTCCACAGGTGGTGGTGGCGGTGAGCCTTTGACAGCGGACCCAAACATCGGCCAGATGTGGACCATGTTGAAGGAAGTTATGGGCCAGCTCACGGTAGTGAGCCAGAACCTCTCTGGTCAGAAACCGTTCGAGGGTGAGCCGCGGATCCAAGTCCCTGAGACTACGGATCCGAGTGATGATGATCCGGACGTAGTAGTGGTAGAGTCACCGGCTCTTAAAAAGGTCTGAAAGGTGGACTACCTCAACGTCCTTGGTCACATCACCAAGTTGGGTACAAAACACTTCAAGGGAAGTGCTGACTCGCTTGAGGCTGATGAATGGAAGTCACGGCTTGTCCGGAACTTCTGTTCTACCCGTTGCCCTAAAGATTACCGCAAGGACATTGCGATCCACTTCCTGGAAGGGGACGCACACAACTGGTGGCTGTCTGTAGACAGGCGCACCAAGGGCCTCATCAACTCCTTTGCGGAGTTTGAGGTTGAGTTCAACCGGAAGTACTTCCCGGCGGAAGCTTGGGATCGTATGGAAGGCAAGTACTTGAACTTGGTCCAGGGCCGCAGGTCGGTCTGAGACTATGAGGCCAAGTTCGACCGTCTCAGACGTTACGTGGGACGGGATGTTGAGGACGAGCCGGCTCAGGTGCGTCGCTTCCTTCGCGGCCTGCGAGTGGAGTTACGTACCCATTGCTCGGTTTGTACCTACAACAGTGTTTCCAAGGTAGTCGAGAGGGCAGCTACGGTGGAAGCCAATATGGTTGAGGAGAACCGCGTTGGCTCAAAAGACAAAGTGTCCAGCCAACCCGGGAAGGACCTAAAGAGGAAAAGGGATTAGACGGCTGATAACCAATCCTCTGACCGCGCTAGATGTGCCACATGTGGCAAACGACCCTTGGGGAAGTGTTGGAAAGCCAGTGCGGCATGCGCAAAGTGTGGCGGCAAAGACCACGAGTCAGCAAGCTATCCACAGAACAAGGGGCGTGAAGAGGTGACCGTGAGATCAATGACGTTCTACAACTGTGGCCAAGCTGGGCACTACATCCGTGAGTGTCCCAAGCACCAATATGGGAAGAAGAAGGCGCTAGAAGTGATCAGGGGTCAGGGAGACCGCGCGGCTACGGCCAAGGGTCAAACTGTGAAACCTCGAGTTTACGAACTAGTGAAAGATTCAGGCGAGGCCGGCTCCTACGATGCGATCACTGGTACGTTACTGAAACCCTGACTTCTTCAGTTATAGTAATGCATTGAATACATATTGGGGGAAAGAGCGGGATGCGCTTATACATTTGGGAAATGTGTAGGGACCGTTTTGGTAGGCGGTGTAGAGACATTGACCTTTTTTTATTCCGGGGCTACACATAGCTTTGTGAGTTCTGGGATGATGGGAAAAGGCTTGTTCCAAAAGGAACAAGTGGCTGGCCAAGGTATTATGAATGCCGCCGGTGGGCAAGTGATGCCTATGCTAGGGTTAGTGCGTGATGTACCCGTCTCCATTGGAGGCGTGAGTATTCCGGCTGACCTAGTGGTGGTCCAACTCAAACTCACGAAGTGATCTTGGGTATGGACTGGCTCGGCCAAAACCGAGCCACCATTTAATGTCACCGAGGAAGGGTGAAATTTGAGAATCCGGAGGGCAAGGTAGTATTCCAAGGAATACGGCCGACCTCAGGAAGCTTGGTCGTCTCTGCTATCCAAGCGGAGAAGATGTTGGCTAAAGGATGTGAAGCATACTTGGCCACTATCACGACCAAGGAGGTCGGACCAGAGGCGAAGGTTGGGGAAATCCCAGTGGTTAAGGACATGGAGGACGTGTTAGGACCATTAGAAGGCTTACCGCCTGACCGGTCTGATCTGTTGAAGAAGATCCGGCCACAAACAAATGCACCGGCCGCGTTCATGAAGATGATGAACGGTGTCTTTCGGTAATGGTCGGACAAGTTTGTTATCATATTCATTGATGACATTCTCGTTTACTCCAAGAACCCTAAGGAACATCGGGAACATCTCAAGAACCCTAAGGAACGTCGGTTGATCCGGAAAAGATCCGGTCAATTGAGGAACGGCCTAGGCCAAGAAATGTGACAGAAGTCCGAAGCTTTCTTGGTCTCGCCAGATACTATAGGCGTTTTGTCCAAGGGTTTGCAAGCATGGCCAAGGCCATGACAAGCTGACCGGGAAAACCTCAAACGGTACTATCATTGGGTCGGGATGAAACGTAAAGTAGCTGATTGGGTGGCCAAGTACCCAACGTGTCAACTAATCAAGGCCGAACGCCAAGTCCCGAGTGGTCTGTTACAAAGTCTTCCCATTCCAGAATGGGAATGGGTTAACATAGCCATGGAATTTGTGAGGGGTTTACCCACGACTCGGAACAGGCGAGATGCCATCTGGGTTGTGGTGGATAGGCTCACGAAATACGCCCACTTCTTGGCCATAAAGAAGACGGACGGAGTTGGGAAACTGGTTGAGATATACATTGATGAGATCGTGAAGTTACATGGGATCCCATCAAGTATAGTCTCTGACAGGGACGGCCGGTTTACTTCTTATTTCTGGCAAGCCTTTCAAAAGGACCTAGGAATGAGAGTGAACATGACTATGGCTTATCATCCCCAGATGGACGGTCAATCAGAAAGGACCATACAAAACCTAGAAGACATGATAAGGGCGTGTGTTCTTGAATGGGGCGACTCATGGGAAAAGTTCCTACCCTTGACCGAGTTTGTGTATAACAACAGTTATCACACAAGCATCGAAATGTAGCCTTATGAGGCTTTGTATGGGCGGCCTTGTCAAACTCCACCGTTCTGGACCGAAGTAGGAGAGTCAAGCATAGTTGGACCAGACATAATAGAGGAAACAACGGAACGAATCCGATTCCTTAAGGCCAAGATGAAGGAAGCTCAAGACCGTCAAAATAGTTATGCAGACAAAAGTAGAAAGAACCTTGAGTTCGAAGTAGGCGACCAAGTCTACTTGAAGATGATCACCTTCAAGGGTCGGGCAAGGGTTTCAAAACGTGGCAAGCTTGATCCCAGATATTTGGGACCGTTCTGAATCATTGAACGGGTTGGGGCGGTCGCCTATAAGTTAGATTTTCCAAGTGAAATGGACGCATTCCACAATGTGTTCCATGTCTCACAATTGCGCAAATGCTTAGGGGATCAAGACGTGGTAGTGCCTGAGATTCCAAGGGAACTTAGGCCAAACCTAACCATCGAAATCCGGCCACTCCGAATCCTAAATAGGATGGAAAAAGCAACCCGAAAGAAGGTGGTGCAAATGGTCAAAGTTAAATGGATCCACAACGGGATCAAGGAAATTACTTGGGAAACCGAGAACAGGATGAAGGCTGATTACCCGGAGTGCTATAAAAATCTTGACGCGGATTCCGGGATGAATCCATTTCAAGGGGGGAGACTTGTAGTATCCCCCAACCAGCCTAAGTCCAATAGGACGGGCCATGGAACCAGAAACATGAACGGAAGGTCCGGACAAACCAAAGTGTTCCATGGGCGATTTAGGGTTGAGACTCAGCTGGAAGGAGCTCAACCAAGTGTGGAAGTGAAGTGTTCAGCTGGTCAGCTAGGTCAGCTGGCAACCAGCTCAGCTCAGCTGGCTAGAGTGTTAAGCTCAAGGGTCAGCTGGTCAGCTAGTGACACTAGCTGACCAGGCGATTACCAGCAAATGGTCAGCAAGAGGAGATGCACCCATTCGGCCTCCAACTTGTGCCCATTCGCATGAGGGTGGTTGGCGACCATCAAGCCTATAAATAGGCCATCCTTAGGCAATTTTGCGCACGCACCCAAGGGGGAAAAAACTCAGAAATTCTCCCAAAGGCAAAGGCCACAAGAGCGAGAGTTTTACAGAGAGAGAGAAGTCGGAATCTTGAGAGAGAAGGTCGGCGGTTTGAGATCGGATTTGGTGGTGGAACAAGCGAGACAAGGAGTTCAAGGATGGCTGGTGAAAGCGTCCACAACTCATGGCAAATCCACGACCACATCTAAGGTTAGAGTCCAAATCATTTTCATCTCGGCCTTGGCCAAACCCTAGCGGCCAATGGCCGGTTGTTCTATGGCCGGAATTCTCTTCTTCTACCTTTCTAGAAAGAGCCTTGTTCTTACAGTACACGACCGGCCTTAAGGCCTTGGTCGTGGAACGGTTGGCTAAGTGGCCGGATATGGATTAAGCGCACAAGAGGCCCGAAGAGCCGGTGTTGTCTCGAACGGTTTAACGGCACGTCGAGAGGACGGTTATGCCGAGAACCGAGAGACCAAAACACGGCCGACCCATGTGTGTGAAATTGAACCAAAGAGAGTTCGATGATTCGCATGTCCAAACCTCTTGACGACCGGTGATGTGTGGCGATTATGTTCACGGACCGTCTAAGGACGATCGCAAGTGAGCAGCGGCCGCGGTCGCACGTACGGACACAAGTAACGATCCCAATTGTCCGCGGAACGATCGCATCCGTTCATACGAACAATCGCGTCCCTTCACGGACGTACGACTGGACCATGGGCCGTCCGCGTAAGGATCGCGGATCGACCATCACGGATGTATAGCGAGACCATTAGGGTCATTCGCCGACCGGACAGTACGTCCATAACGTTTGTTCCACGCGACCGTAAGGTCAGGCGTGCGGACGTATGGTACGACCATCCCGGTCATGCGATACGTCCATAAGGTCACACGCCCACGAACGCACGGTCGACAGTGAACCAAACGCGGACGATCATAAGGACACGCACACGACCGTTCGGCCGTATAACGCGAACGCGCGGACGCATGCTCACGACCGTGGGCTGAGATGTGTTCGCGGTTCGTGAACGTGTAACGGGAACAAGTGCTTAGGAACGGAACGTTAGAACGGACTAGGGTTGTATCTTATTTTTGGGTTCATGAGATCATATAGAATCGCCATCTTTGCTAGGTTGCATAAAAAGAGTATAAATGTATTATGTAAATCTCATGAACATATTTTGTTTCAGTTGATCGTGTGGATGATCTGGCTTAGGCGCGGACTTAAAGACCTTAGGGCGAGTGGTGTAATAAGTAGATAGACATTATAGGACCGAATACTTATTAACATAATGCGATTGATACTACATTGTATTGGTACCTTTTATGATTAATAAAATGTCTATTTCTCTTATGTTAATGCCTTAGTCTAAGAATGGAATTGAAATGAATGAATGAATGGGTTAGAATTGTTTAAGTATGGAAATAAAGGACTTGAGGTTCACAAATGAACCTCAAGATAGAACGGTTAGGTTGTGGCAATCCGTTCCGGCCCTATGGCCAGGATAGGCCTTGTCAGATGTCTCCTTTTGAGGTTGTTTATGGGTTTAAGCCAGATACGCCACTTGACCTGAAACCACTGCCGTCACTGGAGTTCATTAATCTGGACGGAGAACGCAAGGCAGAGGTTGTTGCCAAGCTGCACCAAACGATCAAGGAGAACATCGAGAAGAGGATGGCCCAATTCAAGAAGCAGGCCGACAAGCACAGGATGGAGGTCAACATCTAGCCAGGCGATTGGGTTTGGGTCCACATGCGAACTGAACGGTTCCAAAACAAGAGGAGATCCAAGTTAGCCCCACGTGGGGATGGACCATTCCGGGTTCTAAAGAAGATCAACGACAACCCCTATAAATTGGAACTCCCAGGTGAGATGAGCATATCGTCGAGTTTTAATATTGCTGATTTGTCTCCTTATTGTGCAGGTGATACCGTTCTGAGGACAGAACCTCTTCAAGAGGGAGGGAATGATGAGTACATCGACCCTGAGCTGGACGAGCAAGAAGAGCGGAACGGACTGGGCTTGACCATGAGACTGGTCGACCAGTTCCCGACCATGCGGGACGTACCGAGGACACGCTCAGGACAGAGCCAGGTACGCGATGAGTTCAACAAAGCCATGGAGCAGCTGATTTCCAGGACAAGCATAGAAGACATCACGGCCCAACTAGTCCAGCTCGACCAAGGCCAACCTGTCTTGAATCAGTTGGCTCATAAGATGATCCAGACTGAAGCTGGCAACCCATTCGACCCGACCATTCCATGGCCCCTACTCAGGACGGTCGGACCGAGCATGATCTTCAGCATAGAGTCAGATGAATCTTAGACCGGTCTGCCTCTGGACCAAAGATCATACTCTTTTTCCCTTGTGAGGTTTTGTCCCAAATGGGTTTTCTTCACAAGGTTTTTAACGAGGTGATCCTAGGCCCGTTCAATAGAGAGACAGGCCGGCCATATTGCTGTTTTTCCTTCTAAGTCTTTTCTTTTAGTTTGTTTTTTTTCTTTTATTTAAAAAATTTCGACCGGCCCGTCTTGGCCCATCTTTTGTACTCGGTTATGAGGGTATTTAAGCTCTCTCTTTTGTTTAATAGAAATCAAGTAAGTTTTAGCAAAAAGAAACCCTAAGGTTGTTTCGATCTCTTCTTCCTTGCGCGGCTACCCCTTGGAGTCTAGATCTCTTCTTGCTTGAGCTTGCTTGGTTCGTGATACACAAAGTGAACTTGTTAGTTTTGAAGTTTAACTCACCATCGACCATCCATCGACGAAGAAAATAGTGCCCTCAGCTAGATTCTCCGTCCCACAGTCCCGCTCGACCACGCTCGTCCGTCCCATCATCCCACGCTCGACCGTCGACCCAATCGTCCATCGCCCACATGACCGCGTCTACTTGCGTCTCACATCAGTCCTGGACTTAACCCATATGGTTGCTCATTAAACAAATTTTGTCTCGCAGGAAACCATAGACGGGCTAGAAGGAAATTTCGGACGTTAGGCCGTCGGCGTAGCTTCAGGTTGTAATAAATCCTGCATAGTATTAATAAAAGTGTTTACTTTAACTCCATGGTTCCATTATATGAGTTTAGTCCGAACTGACACACCTCTCGGCTTTGGTATTTGGAAAGCCTTAGGCCATAGTCGAAAGGGTCAGATATCACGGAAGGGCCGGCCAAACCACGGGGACGGCTGGAACGTTCGTAGTATTCGACACTTGTGACATCTCCGGTCGTCTATTGACCGTAGAACAGGTCGGGGGTGTTACAAATGGTGGTATCAGAGCATGGTTCATGATTATTCTTACAGAACTCGTGTTTTCAAACGTTTTATCGAGTCAAATGGGTCGAACTCACAACATTAGGAAACCATTACGTCCGACGATAGATGGGTAGGTTGGGTTTAGGACTTACCCTTTGTTCGATGCAGCGGAAAGAAGCAGATTGGACGGAGGTAAGCCAAGGAGCCACTATTCACCTGGATCGTCTGGAGGTTGGAGATGGAACAGACCGGGAAAGTGTGGCCAAAGGAAGGTGAATCCCTTAGAATGTAGGTTTGTTTAAGCCTTCATGATCTTTTTCGATCCCGAGAGAGGTACGCAAAGGTGCTACCTCTCTTTTATATGTGATTGAGTTGTGCATGTTGTTGTGTGATGTGTGGTTTAAATTATATGTGGATTATAATTTGAAACCAGGATGTGCTAGGAAGTTAGGGTGACTGAATGCATGAAAATAATAGGGTGAGTATTATTTTGCATGTCGGGAACTTCCTAGGTTGGGTTGGGTGTGAGAATCCGTAGGTTTTCTTGGATAGAGTTTCCGAAAACCATAGGATTGTGAAGTGGTAAGGTTTTAGGTAAACCATTTCTAAAACCTCTTACCCAAACCAAAACCCAATAAACCTTCACCGGTGGGTGGCATGGCTCGTGGATTGTTCAGTGGTGTGAAGAGAGCGGAAGATCAGAAGGATCGTCGAGTCGTGGTTTTGTGAAAGCGAAATGACATATTTTGGGGATCGGCCAAAGATGAGTTTGTGGAAGACGACAAGTCAGTGAGACCAGTCGGAGATGTTTTTTGTGGAAGCCATGGATCAGGAGGATCCGTTGGCAAGAAATTAATGAGTAGTGAAGACCAAGCAGAGTGTTTGGAAGAAAGGATCATGGACCAAAATGTGCGTAGTTGCTTTTGGGAAAAGTGACGACTCAAGGTCTTACGGAGAAAGTAAGCCGGATTGATGGGGGAAACGATCCGAACAATTGAGTGGTTAGGAAGGAGCGGTGTTATCCTCTCACAAAGGAAACAAAGTGGGAAGTGATTGTAATAACAATTGTCAGGATGAGCAATGGCTCTATGGAGGGGAGTACACGCTAAGGCATGAGCTCATGGTTACTAGTGATGAAGAAAAGACTTAGAAGAAGTCTTTACCAAGATCATAATGGAGAAGGAACGTATTCAGGTCAGGCGGTCATGGAAGAAGGACTACAAAGGAGATTGGATCAATATATCGAGAAGAAGTTTTCAGGAAGGTTACAGTCATTGGAGTTCGGCCGTGAACCAAGAAATGGAGACTGGTTATAACCAACCACAGAGACAAGACCAAGATACAAAAGGTTAAGTCAGATGATGGTATATAGGTCAAATGGTGGTATAACCGAAGACAGATCGAAGCAAGGGAAAGTGGATCAGAATTTGCGGTACAAATATCATCGAATAGTCGAGGGAGATCGATGGTTTTGAACTAAAGAGAGGCGTGGAGGACATGCTAAGACTAAGAGGAGTTATGCAATGACAAGAAACTAGGGCGTGCGACAACATGAAAAGAAGTCCAGACGCTTTAGGTGATGAGAAGAGGAAAGATTATGCAACGACAGTTCAATGTAGAAAATTGGGTTGTGGGAGACTGAACGGCCTCCACAGAAGTGCAGAAAATTCAGGGTGTTCCAGCCAAAGAAAACGTGGAGAAGGGTTTCAGAAAGATGAGGAACATTCTTAAGGCAATGGGCAGAAAAGTGCGGAGCGGATAATGAATAGGAATCAGATTCCTTTGAGGAAACGGCCATGATGACATTAAAGGATTGGCCAAGGCCGTAAGGAGAATCAACAGATTGACCAGGAGTTTTATGCCAAAAACGAAAGATGAGGGTTAAGACCGAGTTGTAGAAAAGGACAAGACAGTGAAGCGAATCCCCTCGGAGACAAAACGATAGACAAGACGAAGAAGTGATTAGGAGAAACACTAGCTATGGGCAAGTAACCAAGTCGAGAAGGATCACATTTGGGTATTGTGAATCCCGAGCAAAGGGAAGACGGATCAAGAACGGTTGAGGGAATGTTATTAGGTATCTTATGCAAGAGTAATTGGCGGGGTAAAATGGAGAGCAAGCAGGAAAGACGTGTAGAAAGGAGATGGAGTAATTTTGTAGTCATCTACAAATGACGGAGTGACCCGAGAGCGGATGAGGTCATTTGAGAGTGGATGATCTCAACGGACGCAAGAATCAAACCATATTAAAAGGAAGGGGCAGTTTCACAAGAAATCCAGGCTGATAAGAAAGGTAAGGAGATGTGAAGGTGAGATGATGGAACAATCAAGAGTGGTAGTGAACCGGAGGGAAGACTGAGGAGTATTTACCGAAAAAGGAAGGACCGTAATGTTGTATGTAGGAAGGAGGTCCGACGAAGGAAAGGACGAGAATTAAGAAATGATGAGCATGAGATGAAGGGTAATCAAGGTGTAGTCACAACATGATAGTTAGAGCTGCAGCCTCGAACCCAGGAGGATACCGAACCAAAAATCAAGAATGGTGAACGAGCAAGGCCTAAGGAACAGTATTAGCGAAGATGGCTGTATCGGTACAGCAGAAGTGTGGTTCTATGTACTAGTGCTAGAATTCGGGGACGGATTATATTAAGGGTGGTAGAATGCAATGACCCTCCAAAGGGAGTAGAACTGTCGCACGAGGAATACGACCGGCCAGGATGGAACAGACAAAGATCGACCAAAAATCAAAGTTGTGCGATCAATGTGAAATTAATGGCGTTAGCTAAAGGGGTCATTCTAAGACCTTTGGTCGAATCAGATTTGGAATGGGACGAACGGATTCGGAGTTGGTTGAAGGACTAGAAGGATGGCCGAGGAACGGTCAAAAATTTCAAAAGTTTCAGAATGATAGGGAATCACTTGAAAGGGTTAAAGAAAGGAGAAATATGAAGTCTGGTCGAAGCGGAATGTAAAAAGACTGAACGGATTGAAAGATATCCAAGTATGGTCGAGACGGACGCGTCGGGTCGATCGGTACAGACGGCATGAACGGAAAAATGGTTGGGCGTGGACATGAAGGAATTGTATGGTCAGAACATGGACAAGAGAGCTATAAGAATGCATGAAAGTCACGAGGTGGCATGACCAGAAAGCTGGTAAGTGTCTTCATGCATGGACGTGACTGGGTGTCGCGATGCGAAGGTGGTTAAGTGTTTATGTGCATGGGAAGGAAGGGTGTCACGACCAGGGGCTTTCAAGTATCACAATGCAAGACAGGGGGCGTGTGTCATCACCAGAAAACTACCTTGTCATTTCTGGAACAACAAGTGTCGTGATGCATGGCTACCACTTGTTGCGATTTCCCACCACCACTCATCTTATAAATTCTGAAACCACCCTTAGCTATTTTTCTCCATTTCTGACCTGAAACCATTTCTAGAGAGAGGACGTCAGGTTTAGAGAGAGAAAGGTGAAAAATGCAGGAGAGAGATGGTACGGGCGTGGGTGATTCCGGGGGCGTTTTGATGTTCGGTTAGCGGATCCGATGGGCGTTTGGATGGGGATTTATGAACAATGGTCGGTAAGCTTTAGATCTGAGAAGATTTAGTGTATGAACCTTACCTTAAGCAGTTTATTACTTAGGATCTTTGTGTCTAGATCCAAGAGGAATCCCGGAGTAAGGAACAAGCCACAGAAAAGGGTGAGTCCCGGTAGTTAGACTAACAGACTTTGTGCATGTTACGCCCTAAGGATATAAATACTGGAGTATTTATCCTTAAGTGCGTTTTTTTTTATTTACCTGCATAATGATTGAGGTTCTGTCTGTTTTTATTTGGTTGGTTGATGCATGCATGATAGATTGAGATGTTTCGGTTAAAGAATGGACGTGTTGAGTTGTTTACCCTTTGATTCTGTGGATTAGTTTCATTGCGGTATTATGGAATGCTTTAATCATTGGTATGGTTGCATGCACAATTGTTGTATTGTTTTGATATATGCATGTTTCTCGTTGAATATGTGTTAAATTCCTCGAGATAGAGATTGCATGCATGTTTGAAAGTGATGAGATGTTTTCCCGTATGGGTGAGGATGTGGTAGCTTCGTGAGATCTCGGATCCACGTAAGTCTCCCTTACGTTGTTAAGACAGTTGTAGTGGCTGCCGTGATCTTCGGATCCTTTGCATGACCCTACACTGTAATGTGTGTGAGACGCATCTTGTGATATGCATGTGGACGTTGGTGGAAACAAGGGACACTGTGGTCCGGTTAATTGTGTTTGTGCTAGAGCTTGTGTTGTATTGCTCTAGTTGGCCTAGGACGTGTGAGTTCTAGTTGTTGCATACTAGAACTTGTGTGAGTGTTCTAGAATTAGTGTATTCGGTACTCCCATTGTGTTTCTCCGTTAACTCGGAGAAGGCTTGGAGGGTTACTGGGGTCGCTCCCTTGGCCAAGCATCGTGTGATGACACGATCCCGGTAGATAGAGATCTCCGTAATCGGGAACCCGAGGGATAGAGATCTCCGTAATGGGTGTGATGCTCGGACCTTGATCCTTGGTGGTGATCGGTCGCGAGTAGTCACATGTGTAGGAGGGAGTATCCGGTGCACTAGGAGGCCTTTGCATGCATGAGATTGAGGAGTCTAGACTTTTGTTTCATTCATGATAGGTTTCATGTCTGCATTGTCATTTATTTTCTTCCCCTTTGTGCATATCTTTGATGTTGTTGTTGCTTGTCTTTGGCTGTGAGACGTTTGTTTGACGAATGCATTGTGCTTCAGCTATTGGGACGGGTTGGGGCACTAATGCATGTTAGAGGGTCCTGGACTCACTGGGTAACCCATATGGTTGCTCATTAAACAAACTTTGTCTCGCAGGAAACCATAGACTGGCTAGAGGGCAAGTTTGGACGTTAGGCCGCCGGCGTAGCTTCAAGTTGTGAGTGTGAGGGACATGGAGTTTTTACTATGTAGGATTTTTACTTGGCGCACCATAAACTGTATTGTTTTGGTAACGTTATGTAATAAATCCTACTTAGTATTAATAAAAGTGTTTACTTTAACTCCACGGTTCCATGATATGAGTTTAGTCCGAACTGACACAACTCTCGGCTTTGGTAAGGGTTGGCAAGCCTTAGGCCATAGTCGAGAGGGTCGGATATCACGGACGGGCCGGTCTTACCTCGGAGACGGCTGGAATCTTTGCGGTATTCGACACTTGTGACATCTCTGGTTGTCTATTGTCCATAGAACGGGCCGGGCGTGTTACAATGTCGGCGGCCTAACGTCCAAACTTGCCCTCTAGCCCATCTATGGTTTCCTATGAGACAAAATTTGTTTAATGAGAAACCATATGGGTTACCCAGTGAGTCTGCGACCCTCTAACTTGCATTAGTGCCCCCAACCCGTCCCAATAGCCGAAGCACATGCATATCAATCAAAGAAACGTCTCACAGGCATAGACAAGCAACAACAACATCACAAACATGCACAACGCGGAAGCATAGAATAACTTGCAATCACAACATGAATGCAGCACACATCAAACTCAAACCCAAACTCAAGGTATAACAACTCAACACATGCAAATGCCTCCTAGTTCACCGAATACCCCCCCTACACACGTGACTACTCGCACCTTAATCACCACCAAGGATCATAAGCCGAGTATTACCATATGTTGACACACAATGCTCGGCCAAGGGAACAACCCAAGTACCGTCCGAGCTACTCGGCAAAGGGAATAACCACCAAGGATCATAAGCTGAGATGATTGCCTCGTACATTCCTTCCATTTTGTTCTGCCCAACTTCAAAGACTTCTCCTAAGCCTTTCCTTCACCGCTCATACTCATGAGTTCAGACTACCATGGCATGATCTACTCTCCACTAGTGTTGTTGCTCCTTTTACTCCTGCTTCACCTCCGTTGTGAAAGGATCACACCACTACATCCTCATCACCCACTAGTCCTTACCACTCACTAACTCTTTCCTTTCCAACTGATCCTCTTGATCCTTGGCTTCCACAAAACATTTCCTAACTGATCTTCGTGACCTGCCATCTCCACAAAACCATTCCTGGTCGATTTCCAAAATCTGATCCACTGATCCGTAACTTTCACAAAACCGCCTACTGAACGATCCCCCTTATCTTCAGCCTCTCTCCACACCACTAAATCATCCATGCTCCATGCCACCAACCGGTTACAAGGTTTCTTGGGTTTAGGTTTAGGTAACTGGTTTTAGGAATGGGTTACCTAAAACGTTACCACTTCACAATCCTACGGTTTTTGGAACTCTTTCCTTGAAAACCTATGGATTCTCACACCCAAACCCAACATAGGAAGCTACCGACATGCTAGAAATAATAACCACCTTATTATTTTTCTACGCATTCAGTCCCACTTAACTTCCTACCCATCTATCGTCGGACGTACCGGTTTCCTAGTGTTGTGAGTGCAACCCATTTGACTCGATAAAACGTTTGAAAACACGATTTTGTGAGAATAATCATGAACCATGCTCTGATACCACCATTTGAATCACCCCGACCCGTTCTACGGACAATAGACGACCGGAGATATCACAAGTGTCGATACCGCGAACGTTCCAGTTGTCCCCGAGGTCACGTCGGCCCGTCCTCGATATCCGACTCTCTCGACTATGGCCTAAGGCTTGCTAACCCGTACCAAAGCCGAGAGTTATGTTAGTTCGGACAAAACTAATATCATGGAACCGTGGAGTTTAACAAAACACACTTTATTAATACTATATAGAATCTATTACAAAATGTTACCCAAGAAAAATACAGCTTATTGAGCGCTCGAGTCAAAAATCCTACATAGTACAAACTCCACGATCTTCACACTCACAACCTGAAACTATGTTGGCGGCCTAACGTCTGAACTTGCCCTCTAGGCCATTTATGGTTTCCAGAGAGGCAAAATTTGCTTAATGAACATCCATATGGGTTATCCAGTGAGTCTGTGATCCTCTAACATGCATTAGTGCCCCAACCCGTCCCAATAGCCGAAGTACATGCATATCAATCAAACAAAAATCTCACAGGCATAGACAAGCCACAACAACATCACAAAAATGCGCAATGCAGAAGCATGTAATAACCTGCAATCACAACATGAATGTAGCACACATAAACTCAAACCCAAACTCAAGGCATAACACGATCTCTATCATGAATGCCAACGACGTCTAGACTCCCTAGACTCATCTCAACTCAACACATGCAAAGGCTTCCTAGTGCACCGAATACTCCCCCTACACATGTGACTACTCGCGCCTTAATCACCACCAAGGATCATAAGCCGATTATCACCATATGTCGACACACAATGCTCGGCCAAGGGAACAACCCAAGTACCGTTCGAGCTACTCGGCCAAGGGAATATTGTAACACCCATTTTCCGCAAGCTGACCGGGACAGGTCAAGGCTGTGAACGCAGTCTATGTTCTGATGCAACAAGTGTTGGACAAAGATCGAATCAAGCATGATTCGGTAAAGGAATCTGAATGATCGAGTAACTCAGTCATGATCAATGGAATGATCGGATGAATTGGTTTAGGACGCAGGAAATAAGTTGAATGGGCTGAGTAGCTGAACAAACTAGACTAGCTTGGGTGATTCCAAGTTAGAACTGGTTATTCTAACTGTTTAGACTTAACTGACGGTTAAGTCCGATTGAGCAGATTTGTCGGACTATTGTACTGAAGTCAGACAAGTTGATGATTGATTAGTAGCTGTCTGGATGATGTCTGAGAGTAATTAGTCACGCTTGTTTATTAAGTAAATGAGTGGGAACGGTTGGGAAAGAATGAGATATGCGCCTAAATAACTGAGCGGGAACGGTTATAGGCAGTTATGGGTGGTTATTAGTCCGAAAGAGAAATAAAAGGAAAAGGACATGGGCGTGAGAGGATCATTCACGCTGTAGACAATTTCCTCAGAAAAAAGGAAAACGGTTAAGAGAGGAAAAGAGACCGAGAGAGAAGCGATCAAAGATCGCAGGACACATGCTGGGTATGCAGTTTATCGAGAAAAAGAAGGGGCCAGAGAGATCGTAGGATCAAGCAATGGTGGATCGCGTGAGTGTCACTGGCGGTTGGTTAATTTCCAGTAAGACAGATTGATATAGATTCTCGATAGTCAGTCGAATTGATGGTAATCACTGGGGAGGAACGGATTAGTTTCACAATCGGACTGATCTATTCGGATAAACCGATGGGCGGTTTAATACAAATGTATTGCGAGTAGACTGGGTGATCAGACAAAATATTAATCGGGTTGATGGTACTTGCGGATTTGGTGTTATGATCGGTTGATCAGGCGATGGATTGTTCGATCGAAGGAACTGGTTACCGGATCTTAAATACAAGACCGTGAGAGGGATCATCAGAGCAAGAAGGTCGGAAGTGTAAGGAAGGTCTCCAAGGAGAAAATGAATAAGGACAAAAGTGAAGACCGGGAATGTGAATGGAAGCAAGGTCGGGAGAGTAAGGAAGAACTTCTAGGAGAAACCAGGGATGGACAGAAAAGTGATAAGGACAATCACTCGTCAAGACCGTGCACCAAGGTGAAAAGGATTGTTTTGAAAGAAGGAGATCAGAACAACATAAGAGGTGGATCAAGAGCGGTCAAGGGTAGTGGTTTTAAGGATCCAAAGCAAGGGAGATTGGCAAATATGGTGGAGACCGAGGAGTCATTACTGAAGAGAAAAGAACCGCAAGATTGTAAGTTGGAAAGAGGTCCGATAAAGGGAGAATTTTGAACGACGTGAACCAAGAGGCGGTAATGAGACAGTAATGGAGCTGAAGTTTAGAAAGTTGGCAGATACCGAACCAAAATAAGAAAATGAAAGAGGATGAGACCCAAGGACTAGTGTAGTGAAGATTTTCGTATTAGCTCAGCGGGAGAAAGGTGGTCTCTTCTCTTCTAGTGCTAGAATTCGGGGACAATTTCTATTAATGGGGGGTAGAATGTAATGACCCTCCCGAAGAAGTAGAACGGTCGAACGAGGAACACGACCGCCCGAGAGGGAACAGACGAAGAACGGCCTAAAGTTCAAAGTTTTCAGAATGGTCTGAAACTTTCAGCATTGGTTAGAAACAAAATTTTAAGAGTGTTCATCGAAGCGGAATGTGAAAATAATGCACGGATTAAAAGAAATCCAAGTTTGGTCGGAAGTATGGTTAAAGTCAAGAAAAGGACCTTCCCGGAGTTGATAAATTGTTGGGAAAGGATGTATATCATCATTTTGGAAGATTTTGGGAGCAAAGGACGAGTTAGAATTAGTTTGGATCGAGAAAAATGGTCACCGGGTCGACAATGGTCTAGAATGGACGGACGCGGTCGAGCACGGACGAACGTGGTCGAGTGGTCGAGTGCCGGACGGACGTACATGATGCATGGACAGGTGGTCGCGTGCATGCGCGGACGACCTGTCAGCACGTATGGGCGACCCAGTTGTCGCCCTGCATGACCAGGCCAGCTGTCGCCGTGCATGGTTGGACGCTTACACATGGACCAACGCATGGCCAGGCTGACCGCATGGACGCCATTTGTCGCCAACTCACCTTCCCTTGCCCATCTATAAGTAAGACCATCCCCTTAAGCCATTTTTACACTTTTCAGATCTAAGAAAAATTCTAGAGAGAGTGGGGCGTTCTAGAGAGAGAATGAGAGAAAATGAGCAGTTTAGTGCGGGAAGGAGCGGGCGAGCGGGATGGGGCATTCGGGTTAAGCCTCGGGTGTCGATCTAGCGGGTAGATTCTCGGAATTAAGGAGCGGGCTGCGCAACGGTAGGACTAACGGATTTGTGTGCAGGTCGTATCTTAAGGATTGGAATACTTGGCCTATTCATCCTTAAGCACGATTTGTGTGGCTTACTTGCATACGGTTGAGGTTTAATCCGTGTTCATTATGTTATTGATGCATGCATGGTTGTTGTGGTTTAAGTTGTTAATCTCTTTGATTCTAGGCAATTGATTCATTTAGTATTGATGCATGCATGGTTGATTTGTTATGATGCATGTTTCTCTTTGATTGTGTGGAGAATCATTGAGATTGTTGAGATAGCATGCATGTTGTGATAAGTACAGTGGGATCCACTCGGAAATGGTTGTGATGAGAAAAGAGATGTTTTCCTGTATGGTGAGGATGCGGTAGCTTTGTGAGATCTTTGATCCACGTAAGTCTCCCTTCCGTTTTTGAGACGGTTGTAGTGGCTGCCGTATTCTTCGGATCCTTTGCATGACCCTACACGTAAGGTGATTGTGAAAGTACGTAGATGCATGTGTGGGTATCATGCAGTATATTGTACTTGTGTTGTGTGTTGCATGTGGCCGTGTGTGGTAACAAGGGACACCATGGACCAGTTGATTGTGTTGTTCTAGAGCATGTGTTGTATTGCTCTAGTGGTCTAGGACGTGCGTAAGTCCTAGATGATGCATTCTAGAACTTGTGTGAGTGTTCTAGAGTTAGTGTATTCGGTTCTCCCATTGTGAGTCTCCGTGGATTCGGAGCAGGCTCGGAGGGGTACTTGGGTCGCTCCCATGGCCGAGAATCGTGTGATGACACGATCCCGAGAGATAGAGATCTCCGTAATCAAGAACCCGAGGGATAGAGATCCCCGTAATCGGGTGTGACACTCGGCTTATGATGCATTGGGGTGATCAAGGCGTTGGTAGTAACGTGTGTAGGGGGAGTATTCGGTGCACTAGGAGGCCTTCGCATGCATGAGATTGAGGAGTCTAGAAAGTCTAGAGGTGTGTTGCATTCATGATTGGAGTCATGTTTGCATTGTCATTTATATGCTTCCGCGTTGTGCATATCTTTGATGTTGTTATTGCTTGTCTATGCATGTGAGACGGATGTTGTTTATTGAATTGTGCTTCGGCTATTGGGACGGGTTGGGCACTAATGCATGATAGAGGGTCCAGGACTCACTGGGTAACCTATATGGTTGCTCATTAAACAAATTGTGTCTCGCAGGAAGCCATAGACGGGCTAGAGGGCAAGTTCGGACGTTAGGCCGCCGGCGTAGGTTCGAGTTGTGAGTGTGAAGATCGTGGAGTTTGTATTATGTAGGATTTTTGACTCGTGCGCACAATAAACTGTATGGTTTTAGGTAACGGTTTGTAATAGATCCAACATATTATTAATAAAAAGTGTTTTCTTTAACTCCACCGTTCCATGATATGAGTTTTGTCCGAACTAACACAACTCAAGGTCATAGTACGGGTTGCTAAGCCTTAGGCTATGACCGAGAGGTTGGTCGGATATCACGGATGGGCCGGCCAAACCTCGGGGACGGTCGGACCATTCGTGTTATTCGACCATTGTGACATCTCCGGCCGTCTATTGTCCGTAGAACGGGTCGGGGTGTTACAGTAGCCCTATCCAGAACTTTTCTAGAATCAACTCCGCTCTAATACCCACTTGTAACGCCCAAACCCGGCCACTAGGCCGGATGAGGTTCCCATCATCCTAGCAATCATCTAAGTCTTAAATTCCATGAATAATTCCGTTCACTTAAGTCTAGCAACAATACTTCATAATAGATAAGGAAAAAACTAAATATTTTTTTAATCAAACTAAAAGGTACTGATACAAATGTAGTTCAAGCATTATGCTATAAAAGTATCCAGTCCTAACTATCTACTCTAAACACACACACGTCCGTCTAGGTCCTTGTCCGGCGCGCCTAAGCCCGGTCAATGCTACGATCAACCTCAGGACCTGAAATAATAAAACATATAAGAATAACGACTTTACATAATCCAGCAACCTAAATGCATCCAAGTAATATCTATATGTTCTCCCACTTAAAACCCACATCCGCATAGATTCCTCTAAGACCGCCGAACGTGTAGAAGTAAGGATCGACCGTGTCCTTGACCGGACCACGATCGCATCTCGTTCTTGTTTGACTGACGGTCGTCCTGATTTCTAGCCTCGGTCGCTAAGCGACCCTACCGCGAACGAACGATCGTGTATGTTTGGGTCATGAATGCCGACCGCATCATGATCCGCGAACAATAGTGTCCGTTCATGGAATCCGACCCGATTGGTCGACCGTGGACAACTCGGCTTGCAGAATTGGCGACTGTCTTAGCCGCTCATAATGCCCCAGCGTCCCATGACCCGAATTCCACACGTGATATGCTCGAGTTTAATCCCTAGAGCTACACATCAAGTGCACAGGCGTGACTAGTAGTATATAGGGGTCGAATCCACCGACACTCAAGAATATTGTGATAGATTATAAAGGTTCGAATTAAGCTAAGCAACAGAGACTAAGCAAAAAAGTAAATCAACGAATTGTAATCAATAAAGCGAAGCGTCAGGTCAAGGGAGTTCTCAGAAAATCAGGAATATAGGCTAATCAATTAATCGGGATCAAATTAAGAACCGTTCTAGAACTAGAATCACAGAAGTGTAAGAAACCAACTTTTGTTGCGAGTATTATCTATGTCTAGCAACCTAGCAAACCAAATTTTCTTAAGAGTTTTAGAGATCCTTAACATGCATTAACCTAATATTCCATGCAATCCCTAATGAGAATCCCTAAACCTAACTAGAGAACTACTCAGACATAGTAATCATAACAATAGACATGATGAATATAAAACCAAATATCATAAAAGAAGTAAAGAAAATGGGGTTTGGAATCTCTTCTCTGTCGAGTACAAGACCAGCCCAAAAATCTCTAAATCTCAGATAAGTAAAGCATATGAAAAGTGTAGCCTAAACAAGTGGCTAAAAACCCTAATATATAAGTCTAAACAAGTTTTCGGCTTCTTTGTAATTATGAGAAACTTATGGGCCAAACTGTAAATATCTAAAGTCTTCATTAATTCGGCGAGAAACTCTTGATCCACATCTGTGTCGATCGATGCACAAGAATGTCGATCGACACTGAGCTCTGCTTTCGGCTATGATTTCTTCTTCTCGCACGAACTCTCCAAAAAGCTCCAGAATGCGCCATAATGTCCAAATATGCTCCAAACGTGCTAGAACCTGTAAAACACCTGAAAGGACTCCAAAACACACTAAAAGACTCGATAATAAAGACATATACCATGGTCAAAAACCCTATAAACTATGATATATCAACTCCCCCACACTTAGCCTTTGCTTGCCCTCAAACAAACAGAAAACCAAGATCAGGAGAAGAAGTTTGAAAACTTCAGAAAATCGTTTCACCGTTGAAGCACTACACTCAGATTCCCCTTAGTAAGCCACATGAAAAATAAACCTGCAAACATCAATACCAATATGTTCTTCCCCCACACTTAGCAACTGTCCCAAGTAAACTCCACAATCACATTCAGAGCATTCAAATTCACCACACTGACTTATGTAATCTAATAAGTGCGGTCTCACCTAGGGAGTATTGATCAAAGAACACATGGACTCTTACTCTGTTAACACATGACCACCATACTATCATTTCCTTGTTCCTTTCTTCTCTTTTTCCTTCCTTAGCAACTAATTTTTCCCCATTGGGTATCATTTTATTTTTTCTATCAGTGCTCTTCCCGCACTGGGGTGTACTTTGGACACATTCCATGAATGCACATGAAGTATAGGGGTCTCTACCACTCCCATGATCACTTCGAAGCTACTATCTTATCCGCAGTTTATTTCTTTTTTTACTGTAAGGAAGGGGAGAAGTGAACAATACTTAGACAGGTTTACAAGCTGTGTCAGAACTAATAGACGAATCCGCAAGCTCATCCAATGGTCACTTAAGTTCCTGCAAGTGTAGTGATCTCCTCAAAAAGGCCTTGTTTCCTACTCAATTTTGACTCAATAAAACAGACTTAACTGACTCTAAGAAAACAGAAAACGGTGCGTTAGTAGCTACTTCCCCCACACTTAAACAACACTGTCCCCAATGTTATAGATTCTTGGGCTCAGTGAGAACAAGAACCAGATGGAACAGAAGGGAAAACGCAGAACATTTACCTGTCCCGGAATTGTGTCGATCGATGCTCAGGACCGCATCGATCGACGCTACTCGTTCCTCGCGGTTTTGAGAGCAACCGCTGGCTAAACCGTAATTTACACGGTAAAAATCTATAGTAACCCGCGAGTGACCTCTGCGTCGACCGACACACAGGACCGTGTCGATCGACGCAGGGCGATTGTGACATGTTCTCACGCTTGAATACACCAAAACAAGAAAAATCAAAGTAACCATAACCATTACTAAAAATAAAGTAAGAACAGACTCACCAGTGGGTTGCCTCCCACTCAGCGCTTGTTTTAAGTCGTTAGCTTGACTGTGGGAAGGAGATCATACTTATGGGGGATTTAACAGAGGCTTGGAGTCCCACTGTGAATGTCTCCTCATCCAAGGTTGTGTATAAGAAGTGGAATCATGAGATCTCCCAAGGAATGAGAGAATAGAACCAGGGGAGCAATGCGTGGGTGGGATACTACGTTTTCCTGCATTCACAGCCATGTGGTTAGGAGGTTTAAGTTTAGAGGAATCATACCTTTGCTTTGGTGGTGGATGAGAGATGGCTGGAGCTTTCTGTTTATGAGTAGTTGCAAGCTCTGAAGATGTTAGAGCAGGTTCAGGATAAACCGTCATCTTCTCTTCTCCAATCTGAATCTCAGGCTCCACTTCAACACTGAAGCTCTGTCCATCAATGGTCGATCTCTGCATCTTATCCATCTTGAACTGCAAAGGCTTATCTCCCAGGTAGAGATCAATCAGACCACGTCTCATATCAATCACTGCTCCAGCAATAGCTAAGAAGGATCTACCAAGCAGCAGAAGATCATCCGGTCCAATCTCATATTTCAGCACCACAAAGTCTGTTGGAATCAGGTAATTTCCAACTATGATAGGAATGTCGTCTAAGACTCCTTTTAGAAACCTCTTTGATCGATCAGCTAGGATAAGAGAGATCCTAGTAGGCTGGAAATCCATCAGTCCCAATATCACAGCCACAGAGTATGGCATGAGATTCACACCAGATCCTAAATCACACAAAGAATGCTTAAAGCTATCCTTAAAGATGGAACAATCTAGCACAAAGACTCTTGGGTCTGAAAGCTTCTATGGAATCTGGTTCTGCAACATTGCACTGACTTGCTTAGATAGCATAAACATCTCTTCTTTCAAATCTCCATCAGTAAAGATCATTTTCTTCGAATATCTCTCCAGAGAAGGGTGTTTCTTCAGAGCATGAGATAGTGAGATCTTAATCAGCTTCTTATTCATCTCTGCCATGCAATTAGCTTCATCTAGCTCCTGTTTGGACCTCTTAGGAGCCTTAGGATAGGGTGTAGGAGGCTTATAGACTCGCTCAGGGACTGTTGCAGGTTTCTGGATCCGTCTGCGATCAGTGTCGATCGGCGCTTGCTTTTCAAAATCAGATTCATTATCTGTATAGGGTGTGTGGCGATCGACATCAAAGGTGTGTCGATCGACGCACGTCTCAGTCAGAGACAATTCATCGAGAATATCAGCAATAATTTCTTCTTCCTCATGCATCATATCAACTCCATTCTCTATAATGATATCATTGGCGTATTTCTTCTGCTCAGTTCTTCCAGCTCCATTTTGCCTTTGCGCTGCTCCAGCAGTCTGTTGAACCTGAACATCCAGCTTCTTCAATTGAGTCCTCAGAGACTCAATCTTCCCATTCAAATCCAGGTACAAAGCATCTATCTTTCCATTGAAGTTCACTATACTCATCTGCTGACCTTCCAAAAGTTGTTTCAACAGATCCATCATCTTATCAGACTGCTCATTTTGTGGAGGAGGAGTCTGATATGAATAAGAGCCATAGTCTCTGGAGAATGAGTTATTCTGCTGGAAGGGTCTCTGAAATGCAGACTTTGGTGCGTAACCAGAAGTCTGTCCCTGCTGATTTCCATATCTCTGACCTTGATAACCAGTTCCAGCTATGGACATAATCAATCTTCTTCTTCATCGCCGCCATCTGCGAGATTTCCCCTTTTCCACCAGATTTCTTCCTCTCCAAATCAGCATTCTTAGTGCTATTGCTACACACCAAGTTCTCAATCATCTCCTTAGCTTGCTCTGGAGATTTGTTATTGAAATTCCCATTGCTAGCAGCATCCAAAGCCATATGGTACCACAAATCAACTCCTCTGAAGAAAATGCCCAGCAGCTGAACTTTAGAGAAACCATGATGAGGGAAATATCTCTGGTACATCTTAAACCTCACCCTAACTGCCTTCAAGACCTATGTAGGTCCCTGCTTGAACTGTAGAAGATCCTCTCTCAGCTGATCAGATCTAGCATCATCATAAAAGTCCCTCAGAAACTTCCTCTTCACTGCATTCCAAGTAGTCAGAGTCCCAGGTGGAATCTGCTTTAGCCAATTTGCTGCTTCTCCTCCAAGAGAGTGATGAAAAAGCTTGCACTTCAGGAAGTCATATCTCACTCCATTATGCTTCATTCAAGTAACCAAAGACTCAAAATTATCTATGTGATCCATAGGATGCTCATGTGGGAGTCCATGAAAGAGGTGTTGTCCCACAAGCGTGTAATAAGAAGTCTTCAGCTCGAAGTCATTCCATGCAAACGAAGGAGGTGAAATCGCAGACCCGTTAGCATAGAACACATCAGGTCTGTTGTAATCAGCTAGTATCCTCCCAGCTGGAGGATTAGGTGCTCTAGGTGCCTCTTCAACTTGTGGATTTCCTTGTCCACATGCGCCTCCACCAACATCACCATCTTGTGGCTGCTGAATGATCTCCTGAACAATCCCGTTCCCATCAGCATCAAGTCTTTGACCACGCTCATTGCAGACATAGTTCTCTATATCCCTTAGAACACCATGCTCATCCCGAATCAAAATCACTGCATTGGGATTCGCCATCTTCACTTGTTTCTGAGCTTTCATGTTCTCTCTCTAGCTTTGCAAGCTCCTCAAGTCCAAGATTCACGAGATACTTGTCCGGATTACTCCTTAGTGTGCGATCAGGCATGAACCGTCTCCTTCACGCAAGTGTTTCGACCGACGATAGCAGTGCGTCGATCGATGCTGATCGCTAGTGTGTCTATCGATTCCAAGCGGGTGTCGATCAACGCAGGGTGATTCTTCATCGAACCTGAAACGTAAAAACTGAGAAAACAGAAAATAAATTAGTAAAATAAAAACATAAAGCCTAGTTTAAATTCTAAACTCAAATCTATTGGAGACTCAAAAGAGTCCCCGGCAACGACGCTAAAAACTGATATGCTCGAGTTTAATCCCTAGAGCTGTATTACAAGTGCACAGACGTAAATAGTAGTATATAGGGGTCGAATCCACAGAGACTCAAGAATCTTGCGATGGATTATAGAGGCTCGAATTAAGTTAAGCAGTAAATAATGGAGAAAAGTAAATCAAATGGTTTGTAATCAATCAAGCGAAGCGTCAGGTCAAGGGTGTTCTCAGGAAATCAGGAATACATGCTAATCAATCAATCAGGATCATATTAAGAACCGTTTTAGAACTAGAATCACAGAAGCATAAGAAACCAACTTTCGTTGTGAGTATTATCTATGTCTATCAACCTAGCAAACCAACTTTCGTTGCGAGTTCTAGAGATCCTAAACATGCATTAATCTCAGGTTCTTTCGTTCACAATTTCCCTAAGCAAAATTTCTTTGCGAATAGTCAAATTGCTCATCTAGGTTTTTTCTAGCTAATTAATCAACTGTCGTTGCAAAAATCAACCTAACATCAATAATCTAAGTTGCCAGTTCAGATTAAGCATTAAGAACAACCCTAGATGAAGAACTAGAAGTTATGAATCCTACAGATTGATTAACCTAATATTCAACGAAAACTCTAATGAGAATCTCTAAACTTAACTTGAGAAGTACTCATACATAGCAATCATAACAAAAGACATGATGAATAGAAAACCAAATATCATAAAAGAAGTAAAGAAACAAGGGATCGAAATCTTTTCTCTTTCGAGTACAAGACCAGCCCCGAAATCTCTCAATCTCTCATAAGTAAAGCATATGAAAAGTGTAGCCTAATCAAGTGGCTAAAAACCCTAATATATATGTCTAAATCTGTTTTGGGCTTCTTGTAATTATGAGAAACTTTTGGGCCAAACTGCAAATATCCAAAGTCTACATTAATTCGGCGAGAAACTCATGATCCGCATCTGTGTCGATCGATGCACAGCAGTGTCGATCGACACTGAGCTCTGATTTCGTCTAAGATTTCTTCTTCTTGCACGAACTCTCCAAAAAAACTCCAAAAAGCGCCATAATGTCCAAATATGCTCTAAACGTCCTAGAGCCTGTAAAACACCTGAAAGGACTCCAAAACACACTAAAAGACTCGATAATAAAGGCATATACCATGGTCAAAAACCCTAAAAACCATGATATCAACACGCGACCCAATCCCCAAGCGCATCAGTCCATAGTCTCGGCCGCATCTGACAATCGACCCCACCGGCCGATTTCCTTACGCGCTTGTTCTGATTAGATACCCATAACCGCTTAACAACCTAACGGTTTCCATCCAGAATAACTAGAAGAGGAGAGGGAGAAAAACCGATTGATCGGCTTGATAAGCGTCGACTGCACAGCATAACCGTGGTCGACGATCCGCCATGCATGATTCGGTCATGCACGTTCGGTGTAGAGGCTTCCTTGGATGCGGATGATCCATTCCCAATCCTTCTTGTGCCCTTACTCTGATCGCTTATGCACCGCCTTATACTCCTTTCCAATCGCCGGCCCAACCTTCTTAGTTTCCGGCCAACAATCCGATCAAATCTCCTTCTTTTGCCTTATCGATCCTTAGGATTTTATGAGTATTTTTGGTGTTTGAATGTGTGCGCAAATGGGGCTAAGGGTCGTCATTTATACGCCCCAAAAGACCCATAAACCGCCCATGGCCAAAGGGAATGAGTGGTTGGGCGAATGGGTGACTTTCCCACTCGTGTCCCTTGGGTCATAACCGCCTGGTCAGCTAGTGTCACTAGCTGACCCAACCTACCAGCTGACCTGAACACTTAACACTCACCTCAGCTAGTTGAGCTGAGTGATAGCTGACCCAGCTGACCTAGCTGACTGTTCAGCTAAATCCAGCTAAACACTTCATGTCCAGCTCCTTTACTACTTGGCCAAGCTCTTTCCAGCTGATCTTAGCCACTTCCCGAGCATGGAACATGTCTCGTTGATCACCCTTGAACGTCTGCCCTTTGTTCCGGTCCCATGGCCCGTCCCGCCAATCCTATCGAGGATCGGGGATGCTACAGTAATACTTCCCCTAAGCAGTAATGTACCATCGTCGGCCAGATGTTATCCGCTCTGGTTTGGTCCATCTAAATTCCTGACTTCTTCGATGATTTTTTAGATCTTCTCATCTCTCTCCTGCTCTTCTCGGATTCGAAGAACTAAATCCGCCTGCCTTATAGCTTGTAAGCCTAGCGGCTCATTTTCTTCCCCTTCCCTTGCAGCCAAATTCACCAACTTGAATTCTTCAGTTAAGGTTTCGAGTTCCTTTTCGATGCTAGCCTTGATTTTCCGCCGGCTAAGTGCATCCGAAACCACATTAGCTTTTTCAGGAAGATACTTGATCTTGAGATCATAGTCTGCGATGAACTCCATCCACCTTTGCTGACGTAGGTTAAGATCCGGTTGCGTAAACAAGTATTTAAGACTTTGATGGTCCGTAAATACTTCTATGCTTTTTCCATAAAGGTAGGATCCAAATCCGCAGTGCGAATACAACCGCTTCCATTTCCAATTCGTGCGACTAATAGTTCTCCTCATGCTTCCTCGACGGATAAGATGTATGAGCGATGACCTTACCTTCTTGCATAAGCATACACCCCAAACCAACTCGCGACGCATCGGTATGCACAGTATAGGGTTTCCCCAGTACTGGCAACGCCAAAACTGCTTCTGAAGTTAAATAAGTCTTTAACTTAGCAAAAGTGTCTTCTGCGTCCATACTCGAAATAAAGGGGATTCCTTTCCATGTTAGCTTTGTCAAAGGCTTTTCGATTGATGAAAATCCACGAACAAACTTTTGATAATACCCTGCTAAGCCAAGAAAACGCCGAACTTCTGTCACAAAGGTAGGCCGAGGCCATTCTTGGATTGCGTTAATTATTTGGGATCGGCTGACACTCCTTGATCGGAGATGCGATGACCCAGAAATCTGATTTCCCTTTTCCTAAACAAACATTTGCTAAACATAGCAAACAGTATCAGCTTCCGCAATCTCTCGAGAACTAATGCCAAATGCTTCCGATGCTCTTCCTCGGTCTTTGATTAAACTAGAATATCATCGATAAATATGATAACAAATTTATCGAGATAGTCATGGAAAACATCATTCATTAAGCGCATAAAGGCCGTTGGTACGTTGGTAAGCCCAAAAGGCATTACCACAAACTCAAACTGCCCATATCTGGTTCGAAACGCCGTCTTATGATATCCTCTTCAGCGATAGGAATTTGGTGATATCCAGATGCCAAATCTATTTTGAAAACCGGCTTGCTCCCTTAAGCTGATCCAAAAGTTCATCGATTCGAGGCAACGGATATTTATTCTTGATGGTGATGTTGTTGATGCTGCGATAGTCGAGCATACTTCCGTCCTTGTTCCTTATGAAAAGTATTGGAGCTCCCCATGGCGACGAGCTTGGTCGAATAAAGCCTTTCCCGATCAAATCTTCAAGCTCCTTCTTGAGTTCCCTTAATTCCGCCATCGCCATTCGGTAAGGGGCCTTTGCGATAGGCTTTGTTTCTGGTTCCAGATTAATGGTGAAGGGATTACTCCGAGGTGGAGGTAATTCATTTAATGTCGCATATACGTCCTCGAAATCCCGAACCACCGTAATGTCCTCGATTTTGACGTCTCCATTAACAGTTCCTTCGTCGGCAATGATGGTCACCAAAAACGCCCCTCCATTCTTGATCAAGTCTTGAACTCGAAGAGACGCAACTATAGACACCGACTGTAACGCCCCTTTCCCATTCTCCGCTGAATGTCGAGCTGGCCGGTCAACAATCAAATCAGAACATGACCGATCGAACCCGAGCAAGTCGAACAGGAAAGGTTCGCCACAGGACAAAGCCAGAGACGGATCGGTTTGAGACAAAGGCTCGCACTAACCCATCTTTGACTCCGCTATCCTCATATCCATAGTACAAAGCTGTACAACTCGTACTACTTCAATGAGTTGTGTCGGTTCAGACGAAACCCAATATCAGGGAAACAATTTCATTTTTGAGTAATCAAACGTTAAGCACAACGTTTAATAGATTTTTACAAACAATCGCCAACTCAAAACACACAATTAAATCAAACACACGAATGGCGCCAAAGCCGAACCGAAATAAAAACAATCAAAACTCCGAATCAAATCCCGCCACAAGCAATCCCGAAACTACACCAAGGACCTCCTGCATCCGTCGCTGCTAAACCTGAAAAACACAAAAAGAGTCTAATGAGCGATGTAAGATCACCCAGTGAATCGGCTCCCCACTAATGGCTTATAGTCTATCTAGAACTACAGATTCCCGCCCCAAAACCCAAAATAACAATCAACAGGAAGAAACAGTCGATCACGCACTACCACGTCGTGATAAACCCACAACACACAATCAATGCCAAAGAGAAGAGAATTGGGGAAATCGAAGGCACTGCGGCACGCAATTGATTAACCTTTTTAATTCTAAAACCCTAACATGCTTATTCGGTCCTATCCGGTTTATCATTAAACGTCCATTTAATTATCAATTACTAATCAGGTTATTAATGGATATGCAATCCTAGTACTACGGTTTCTCGATTCCCGGTCTATATGAATCTAAAGGTTTGTGAGCCGACTCACAGTGAGATAGGTGCGGAAATGGCGGCTCTGACACGGTCTTAATCCCGAGACCACCAAATTGGAACCCAAACTTCCCGAATGCCCAAACTCGAACTCTGAAGCACGAATACTCCTGACAAGAACCGCAAGTCTTCAATGGTCGGAGTCAACGCGTTGACCGGTTGACCACGGCGTTGACCGTTGACCGGCGGCGTTGACCGTTGACCGAAGAGTTGACCGTTGACTTGACTTGAACCGGTTGACTTCCCAAACCAAACCGGTTGAACCACTGAACCATCTGAACCAACTGAACCGGTCTAATTTAAACCGGTTAGGTTAAACCGGTTTTGGTCAAACGTTGACCGGTTTGACCTAACCGTTGACCAAGGCTGAACCGGCCTTAAACCAACCCAAATCTTGAATCAAACTGACCCATCACATTCCCTGAAGAACCTGCTTGAAGATTGGAGGCGGTGGAGCTTTCTCCGGCGACTTCTCCGGCGTTGACTGGCCGGTTCACCCCTTTTTCCGGCGACTCAGAAGACGATCAACCTATCAAACTGACCGCAAAGAAAAGATCTCGCCATCCATGGCTTTAAAACATTCAGATATGGTGAAGGAAGAGAGAGATCCATCAAACCCTAATATGCAGATGCTTTCCGGCCAGATTCCGGCGAGCTCCGGCGACGGCGACAACGGTGGGTGCCTGGAGATTGTAGAGGAAGGATAGAGGAAGCTATAGCACTTTGCAGAAGTTGATTTGGGTTTATAATGAAGAGGTTATGGAATTTTTGTGTTGGAAGGCATGAAGAACACTATGAATGTTCTTGATAATTCTTTGAAGATGCATGAGTATTTCTGGGTTTTTCTGGTTAAATGGTATGAATCTGATGAATAGATAAAGAGAGGGTCGTGGGTGTGTCTAGAGAGAGGTTGAGAGAGAGTGAATGAACCTTTCTCACATGCATGCACCCATTTTTGTGCATGCAAACCATTCTTTGTACCAAAAAAGTGTGCTCGAACCTCTGGGGTGATGACACATGTCCCTGGTGAAGCCTTTGAGTCCAAAAACCATTGCTAAACCGGCCCAAACCAATCTTAAACCCATCTTGACCCGATGCTTCAGTTTTCCTCGATTGCGCGAATATTGTTTTAGAAAATACCAACTCAATCCCATAAATCCCAAAACCTCCTAAAACTGATTCTCCATGAAATTATATGAATTTAGCATTTCAAATCACTCTGTTTGGACTTACGTAGCTCCGGTTATGAATTTTTGAAGTTTCTTCGGGTTTGTCGGTTTCCATTCCCGACAAGCCGTAAAACATGTTTCTGCTCCGTTTCTTCCAATCCTGGTCTTCTAAATGTTCTTTATGTTGTTAAACAAGAACATTTGGCCCGTCATAGTTTCCGTCTCGAACTTTAGTATAATTACCATTTTACCCCTAACTTTGGTAAAATGACAATTTTGCCCCCGGTTGACTTTCTGCTGCCCGTTGACCGTATTTTGGATACGGGGTATCACATTCTTCCCCACTTACAGGAACTCGGTCCCCGAATTCTTTGTCACTAACAGACTTCGAATCGGTTCCGAACCCTGCAAGTTGCTTCATCACTTCACTCCGATGCTTCTATACTCGATCACTGTTGCCTACCACTAACCTCAACACTATTCCAATCTGATATCTCAATCATGTGAACCCTGATCCGCTCTACTCTTAACTGTCTCCATCGGTCTCGACCTTTGAACTTGACTGGCACCTGGCTTCCCCACTTCGCTTTGACTTCCACATTCTTTTGATTGCGACTTTCATTCTTCTTTTCTGAGACACTCTTCGAAAATCTGACCTTTTGCTTCCTTCTGACTGCTTCCAACAACAACACTGATCTTTCTCTCCAAATATCCTTGTTAACCCATCATACTTCTCGGCTTCTTTATGTTGGTTGCTTGGTAAGCTGATACATTTTCCATTGAAGATGTCTACCACTGCTTCACTGTCCGGTCTACTTGTCTCACGACGTCTTGACACTTCATCTCGCTTTCGGGTTCGGGTTCGGTTTCGGTCTCGTATTCACATCGCATCGCCATTCCGTCCTACATTCAATTCAACAACTCACTGGAACAATTAGTTTCATCCTGATCTATCCCCGACATCAATTTCCCATAGGAATATGGTTACTTAATCACGTACCCGACGGTTACTCGTGATTAAATAACAATACAATATACCCTCGTGAATTGACGGTTGAACACAACCGTTCTTAATCAGCTCCAAAACCCAAAATAAAACTAAAATAAAATTAACTCCTTACCTTTCTACCGAATCTGAGAAAAGCTACCAACCACTATCAAATTTCCGAACAACTAGCAATTCAACGGTCTCTAAGACCAAAAACAATCAGTCTACCAAAAACCACGCACGCTAATCACTACGCAATCTACCACACAACAAATCAATCAATCAATCAATCAACAGGAAATGAAAACAAGCAATTACCACACACATATTCACGCAATCTAATGATCGGTCGGATGCGTCGTCAGTCCGGGTTCAGGTCATGATGAACGGTCGTAAGTTCCGCTCATCATTTAGTTTCACACAGTAATCCATTTGCTTTCAGAACCATCTCAATCATGCAAATAGTTACTATGCTACTCAAAAGGATCAGATGAACACTCTGCATCAAACATACATAAAATGATATATCATACATCATAAGGTTTTTAGTACATGGTCCTGATCAGGGTCCGTACATAAGGCCGTCATCATATCCAAAAACCCATACGACGCCGCTATACATCAGAAAATTCAAAGACAACACGCAAAGTCGCCTATCTGCCGATCTATCTACAAGACAAAAAGAAAGTTAGTGCCCCCACTTACCTGGCCTAACAACACATATCCTAACCTAATGCCTCCAGCAAGACCGAAATGCCCAACACCACTGGCAAAACGGCTCGCTGAAGTATCCGCTGGCAGGTGCGCCGGGAGGGTGTGGCGGGTGTGCATCTCGAGATGGTGCTCCCACGTGTTGTGGCTCGGCTATCGGGCACAGATAAGCATCGTGACCTGCGCGGCCACATACCTGACAGACTGGAGTGGACGCTGAGCGCGGTCTGTAGTACCCGCAAACCGGGATACTAACCCCACCCTAGACGTTTGGGGGGAAAGGCATGGACCGGAACGTGGACAAGAGTCTAATGGACCAAGAGAAGGGTTCCATTGCCTAGAAAAGAAGCTAAGCTCAGCTCGACGACAGCTTAACTAAGAGGAAACGAGCTGAACCAAGAGAGTTTAGCTGAAACGAGCTGAATAGTCTAGCTGGTCAGCTGGGTCAGCTGGCAATCAGCTCAACCCAGCTAGCTTGACTGTTCAAGTGTTGGGTCAGCTGGTCAACTAGTGACACTAGCTGACCAAGGGGTACAATGGCGAATGGACACCAATGAAGGATTGTGTCCATTCGGCCAACCAATGCACCCTTTCCCAAGGGAAGTTGTGGGCGAGTTTGAGGGCTATAAATAGACCCCAAGGAAGCCATTTTCGACATGATCTCTCCAGGGAAGAATTCCCTGATTTTTCCGAAGGCAAAGGCCAACAAAAACCGAGAGAAAAAGGGGTATTTTGGCCGGAATGCTTATGGGCATTGACCGGCTTTTTATGAGCGATTTAGAAGGGTTTTCTAATGAGAAAGAAGGCTGGGAAACAAGAGGAATTGCCCAGAAAAAGATTGAAGATCAGATTGAAGATTTGAAGAAAATTCCCGGCAACCCTCCGTGGGTCGTTCACGGACGACCGCGGGTCGCGCACGGTCGACCGCGGGCCATTTACGGACGACCGCGGGTCGTACACGGTCGACCGCGGATCGTTACGAACGACCGTAACAGTCACGGACGAACGCGGACGTGCACGGACGAACGCGGATGGTGCTCGGGCGAACGCGGGTCGCATACGGACAACCGCGGGTCGCGTACGGATGACCGCGGGTCGCGTACGGACGACCGCGGGTCACGTACGGATGACCGTAACCGTTCACGTACGGTCGTGTCCATTCAGGGACAGTCGTGTCCATTTACGGACGACTGTGGGACGATCACGGACGACCGCGGGTCGATCACGTACGTCCGTGGGACGATACGGACGACCGCAGGTCGATCACGTACGTCCGTGGGCTGATACAGACGATCGCGGGTCGATCACGTACGTCTGTGGGACGATACGGACGACCGCAGGTCGATCACGTACATCCGCGGGACGTTACGGACGACTGTGGATCGTTTAAAGACGCACGTGGGTCATGTACGGATGACCGTAACTGTTCACGGATAGTCGTGTCCGTTCACGAACGGTCATGTCCGTTCACGGACAGTCGTGTCTGTTCACGGACGACCGTGACGGTCACACGGAGGACCTTACGAACATCCGTGACGAACGTACGTGACAAACGTACGGATGAACATATGGATGAACGTGTACGACCGTGGAACACGATACCGTCGCGGATCCAGGACGGTCGGGACGCGGATCTGCGATATGAACTTGAATGAAAAAGGAGATAAGGATGAAGCAGGAAGTGAATGGTGGTCAAAGGAAGAACATGAAGACCTCTTTTGTACTCGGTCATGTGGGGATGGTTGGTTGAATGACTAAGTACAAAGGGGGTGTGTTCTAGGAGTTGTTGAATGGATGAGCTAAGCTGAACATGGAGATAGCTTCACACCGGATTCACCAAAGGCTAGGGTACACATTCCAGAACTCTTCTATTGTTCTAAAGAATGAATAGAGATTAATAGGAGAACGGAATAAGTTCAATGAAACAAACTAAGTAAAATACTTAGGATGTTAGAATGATTGATTATGAATGGAACCTCGAAAGAGTTTTAAGGAAACTCAATAAGGTTATAAGAGGTTCACAGATGGATCGTTCTTTAGAAGAACGATAGAAATGTTAAGTAAGGATTTCCGCTGCGTAGTATTAAGTATGAAGGATCTAGGACTAGAAGTCAATATGAGATCCGAGGAATACTTAGTTCCCAAGGGAAAATAGGACGTATTTTTGGAATGGGTTTAATGAGAGGCATCCGTCTAGGGCCTATGGCCGGGATGGGGCTTTTCAAGTTGGTATCAGAGCGGAGTTGTTTCTAGGACAATGCTCACATAATTGGTGACTTGCAGAGACAAGTGCACCAAGGACGCACTTAGTCTTGGGCAGACTTTGAGAACAAGTCCAATGGGAAGTACTTTTCAGCTGAGTATGGGATCAGTTGAAAGGTCGTATGTTCCAGCCGAGTATGGGATCGGATGGGAGATTAGTTCCCGGATTTGGATCAAGGTCGCAAGACGGTGTGGGGGTGAACCGGAAGGCGCAATCACGAGAAAGTGGTTGGCCGAACCGGGAGGGACCTGAGGTGAACCGGAAAGGGCGCAATCACGGGAAAGTGGTTGGCCTAACCGGGAGGGACCTGGAGGAGAACCGTGTTGGCTCAAAAGACAAAGTGTCATGCTGACTCGGGAAGGACCTAAAGGGGAAATGGGGTCAGTTGGAGCTGATAACCAATCCTCTAGAAACCGCATGATATATCATGGTTTTTACCGGTTTTATGCCATGATATAGTTGTGTTTGTAGTGTCTTTTGTGTTATTTTAGAGTCTTTTACAGGTATAATCAGGTTTGGAGCATATTTGGTGATTTTGGCACTTTTTGGAGTTTTTTGGAGTGTTTGGCCGAGAGATAGAGTTCACTGTCCGAAACAGAGAAAGGTGTCGATCGTTGCATGCCTAGCATCGATCGATGCACCAGCGAGATGGGCCAAAACTCGGCGGTTTAGAAGAATCAAGATATTGCACTTTGATCCAGAAGTTCCTGATATTTACAAAGAAGCCCCTGGCCGAGATTATACTTATATAATTAAGTTTTAGCTGTTTTTATTAGGTACGCTTTCATAATTAAGAGCAGAGGATTTTTAGAGCTTTTGGGGCTGATCTGAACCTGTTACATCATCTGTATTTGGAGAAGATTTCGAACCCCTTTAATCTTTTATCTTTTATGCAATCTATTATTTCTATGATTATGTTTTCATCAATCATGTCTGAGTAGACTTGTTCAATTTCAGTTAAGGATTCAAACTATATCTGTTCTTCAATTTAATTGTGCTTAAAGCTAGTTCTAACCTGATCAATTAGAATCTAGATCTTAGGTTGCTAAATACGTCACGGAAGTGGGGTTTAGGAATCTGAACTAATTAAATTGAGCAATTAAACTTTGCGCAAACGGAAGTTTGGTTTAGGATAATTGTGAACATATCAAACTTGGAATTGAAGCTGGTTTAATCTGTTAGTTCTCGCAAACGAAAGTTTGGTTTGCTGCACTTAGACTTAGAGAATTATCGCAAAGGAATTTGGTTAATTCTATATCTGTGTTTTGAGTTCTAGAACTGTGCTTAATTAGATCCTTGCTGAATGAACTGTCTGCTTGTCTGATTTCCTGAGAACGCCCTAGACCTAGCGCTCTTAATAACTTGCTTTCACAACCAACAATCTTTGCTATCTGCTTACTTTCTTGCATTGCTTTTAATTCAATTACATTGCTTTCTTCCTAGTTAAATTCATGTTCTTGAGCTATTGAACACTGGAGTCTCTGTGGATTTCGATACCCTATATACTACATTGATATTGTTGTGCACTTGCAGTTTAGTATAGGGATTAAAACTTAGAACCTATCAAGTTTTTGGCGCCGTTGCCGGGGACTCTTTTGAGTCCTCGATAGATTTGAACTTAGGGTTTATACTAGGATTTTCGTTTTTAATTTTTTGCTACTAATTTTTTTTCTTTTTCTGTTTTTGCGTTTCAGGTACGCCTAGAATCGCCCTGCATCGATCGACACGGTCCTTTGTGTCGATCGTTGCATTCTCGAGCTTGCATCGATCGACGCTACTCTGCATCGATCGACACATCGCGAAAGAATGATGGGAATGATGGGACGGATGTCGGAAAATCAGCAGAATAACTCGTTCTGCCGAGGCTATGGCTCCTATTCATTCACCAGAGATTATGGATTCCAAGAAAACGGAGCTTATGAGTGCAAGATAGAAGCCATGATGGAACAGTTGCTAGAGGATCAGGCTAAGACTGCTGCAAACTTCGACAGGAACCTGGAAGCTATACATGAAAGTCTGAATGGGAAGCTTGAATACTTGAGCACACATTTGAAGAAGCTAGATATCCAAGTTCAGCAGACGGAAGGAGCAATACAAAGGCATAATGAAGCTAGGAAAGCTGAACAGTGTAGATCCATTAAAACTGTGACCTTAAAGGATGAGATTGAGTTGCTAGGTGAAGAAGAGAGCATAATCTCGGATTTTCTGGATGAATATTGTCTGCCCGATACATGCATCGATCGACACCCCCTTAGTGACGATCGACACGCCATTCTGACGGCAATTTCGAGTTCTTTCGAGAAACAGAATCGCCTTGCATCGATCGACACACATTATGCAACGATCGACACAGAACGCACACATGTCCAGAAACCTGCAACAGTGCCAGAACGAGCTTACAAGCCCCCAGTGCCATATCCTAAGGTTCCTAAACCTTCCAGACAAGAGCTAGAAGTGGCTAACTGCATGAAAGTGATGGATAAGAAGGTGAATGAAATACCACCAGTTGAAGCTTCGCGAGTTCATGCAAAAAAGATGATCTCCACTGAAGGTGATCTGAAAGAAGAAGTTCAGATTAGTAGAACTACAGTATCTGATAGTGGAAAGAAGAAGATGGCAGTTCCTCTTGAACCTGCTCTAACATCTTCAGTACCTGCAACTGCTCATAAGCAGAAAGCCCTAAACATCAGATCTGCATCAAAGGTAAGGTACAAATCACCTAAGATTAAACCTTCTGATCACATTGTTTTGAATGCAGGAAAACGCAGTAGACCGCCCAAGCTTCGCTCCCGCCCTGATTCTGATTTCTCTTTCCTTGGAAAGCCTCATGATCATAATGCATATACACCTCCTTGGATGAAGAGATATTCACAGAGACACTCAAAGTCTCTGTTGAAACCACCATGAATCCGATCTCTTTCCAATAGTCAAGCTAATGACTAAAAACAAGCGCTGAGTGGGAGGCAACCCACTAGTAGGTTCATTTTTATTTTCATTTTTTCGTTTTTATTTTGGTGTTTTGATTTTTCTTTTAAGTGTGTTCAGAGCCGTGAGAAACAGGCAGAATCGCACTGCATCGATCGACACATATAGTGCATCGGTCGATGCAGTCACGATTTGTGGTTTACCAATTCAATTGCGGTTCAGACATCGGTTATCTATATAACCGCGAGCATATGCGCCTTGCATCGATTGACACCCTTGTGGCATCGATCGACACAGGGCGACGAGAGGTAAGTAATCTGCAACTTTTCGGTTTGTTCTTCAATTTGATTATTCTTTCACCAAGCTCATGCTTTGATTACACTGGGGACAGTGTAGTTTAAGTGTGGGGGAGGAGCTACTGACGCACGCTTTTGTTTTCTTAGTTTTTCAAAAAAAAAAAAAAAATTTGTTTTATTGAGTCAAAATTGTTTAAGTAAGAAACTATGATTTTCTGAGAAGATTTACAAGACTTGCAGGAACTTAAGTAACCATTGGGATGAAGTTGCAGGATCTATCTCTGACTATTAGAAAACCCCATCACAGATCAACCTACTGGGAACACCCACATCACTTCAGGTATCAGAGGATCCTTTTACTGACTTCAATTTAATACTGACTTAGATTTCTCACCTAAGGGCTTGGTATACTTTGTGTTGGATTCCCTTGTTAGTTCTGACACAGTCTGTCAACCTATCCTATTTAGTTCCCTTCTCCCCTTCTATAAAGTAAAAAAAAAAGATAATAAACTGAGGATGAGTTAGTAACTCCGAAGTGGTCACAGGAGTGGTAGAGACCCCTATTATCTCCTGTGCTATCCGTGGAATGTGTCCAAAGTACACCCCATAACGGGAAGAACACTGATAAAAAAAAAAATGATACCCAAAGTGGGAAAAATCAGTTGTTAAAGAAGGGAAAGAGAAGAAAGGGACTAGAGAAAGATAGTATGGTGGTCTAGAGCTGATAAGGTAAGAATCCATGTGCCCTTTGATCGATACTCCCTAGGTGATACCGCACTTAAATACTTGCAGAAGTCAGTAGGGAGAATTTGAATGCTTGAATGTGATTGTGGAGTTTACCTAGGACAGTTGCTAAGTGTGGGGGAAGTACATGTTGGTCTTGATATCCTGTAATTGATTCTTTCAGTGGTTTACTAAGGGGTATCTGAGTATTGTAGCTTCTAGGATGAAATGAGTTTCTGAAGAGTTTTCAAACCTCTTCACCAAGCTTTAGTTCTGTGTTTTGCTTGGGGGCAAGCAAAGGCTAAGTGTGGGGGAGTTGATATATCATGGTTTTTACCGGTTTTATGCCATGATATAGTTGTGTTTGTAGTGTCTTTTGTGTTATTTTAGAGTCTTTTACAGGTATAATCAGGTTTGGAGCATATTTGGTGATTTTGGCACTTTTTGGAGATTTTTGGAGTGTTTGGCCGAGAGATAGAGTTCACTGTCCGAAACAGAGAAAGGTGTCGATCGTTGCATGCCTAGCATCGATCGATGCACCAGCGAGATGGGCCAAAACTCGGCGGTTTAGAAGAATCAAGATATTGCACTTTGATCCAGAAGTTCCTGATATTTACAAAGAAGCCCCTGGCCGAGATTATACCTATATAATTAAGTTTTAGCTGTTTTTATTAGATATGTAACATCCCCGAACCGGCCTAAGGGCCATTCGGTCTGTTCATGGGACCAGAAGTTAGAACTCACGATCCAAAGGATCCACATGAGTGTTCCATGGAAAGAAAAGGGTTAAGTTCAAATGAGCGGGAACTTAACCTAAAGAAAACCAGCTGGACGGCCGAGCTAAGCAACTAGAGGATTGAAGTATCAGCTCAGCTCAGCTGAGCTAGAGTGTAGAAGTGTGAATCAGCTGATCAGCTAGTGTCACTAGCTGATCAAGGCTTCCATCAGCGAATGGACACATCTTGCCAAAGTGTCCATTCGCAAGCCAACTTGTGCCTCTTCTCCTTGGGCGGTTATGGGGCGAGTTTAGGCTTATAAATACAAGCCTTAAGGGCCATTTTCGCACACGACACACAAGGGAAGAATCCCAATATTTTCTCTAAGGCATAAGCCATATAAACCGAGAGAAAAGAGAGAAAGAAAGAGAGAAGGAGCGGCCGTATTCCAAGGGAGAAGGCCGAGCGCTTAAGAAGGAGTTGGTGGTTGATCAAGGCGGTTGGAAGTGGAAACCATGGCTGGAGAAACGGCTAAGGACCCAGGCAAATCGACCACAACCTCTAAGGTAACATCCGTGACCACTCTATCCACGGCCGCGGCCAAACCGCTAGGCCAAAGGCCGCTTTAGATGTTGGCCGGATTGTTCTTCTTTTCTTCTAAGTCAAACCGTTTATAGAGAGAGTCTATACGCGGTATTCAAACCGTTCAAATGCTTGTCACACACGACCGGCCAAAGGCCATGGTCGTGAAGATGGTCATGCACGAGTTATGCGCGGTTAAGTCAAAACGAGGCCAAATGGGTTGACGCGTCTCGGCGGTTGAATGGCGCATCTTGGGGGATGTTGGCCGAGACCGTGAGACAGAAGCGTAGCCGGTCTTGACGTGAACCGGATGAGATGTCCGAATGAACCGCTACCGTAACCAAGCATGGACCGTATCGTGTTGGACGTATACCGTCAGTCGGGTCGAGATGATCGCGGATTGTCGTATGAACCGAAGGATCGATCGCAACCATCCGCGGAAGGATCGCATCCGTTCGTACGAACAGTCGCGTCCGTTCGCGGACGTACGGCTGATCCACGGTACATGCGCCACACGATCACGGTACTAACGCGGTACATGCGCCAAGCGATCACGGTATGTCGCGGGTCGATCAAAGCATCTCCCGGACAGTACGCGATCGGTCGTAAGTACGCGGACTGACCACGCGATAGCGTTCGTTGGACCGTGTCGACGACACACACGCTTGTACACGCGGATGATCGATCGGACTCACGGGCCATACGCGCGGACGTACGCGGACAACCTTACGGTTGTGCGTGAATGAACATACGGACGTGCCGCGGTTGGATCTAAGGAACGTCCGGGTCGTTGTGGGCTTAAGTGTATGGAACGTTTGGATTAGAACACTTAGTATCATATTGTGAATTGAATGGGAAATATAAGGGGATCATATAGAATAAATGTTAGGTTGCTAAGCCTTAACTTAAACATTATGATTCATGAAATGATTTGGTTTCAGGTAACAAGGATGGTCATGGGGATGACTCATCCTAGGCGCGGACAAGACCGAGACGAGTGGTGTATTAGATAGACATTGTACTAGGACCGAATACTATTAGCATAATGCGTTTGACTACATTGTATTGGTACCTTTGATTATTAATAAAATGTCTATTTGCCTTTGAATCTTGCTTAGAAATGTTAGAACGGAATGAATGAATGGAATGAATTTTGTTAAGGATTTGGCTAAGTATAAAACGTTTAGGGTTGAGGTTGCAAAAGAACCTCAACTTAGAATGGTTTAGATAATGGGACGTCCGTCTAGGCCTATGGCCGGGATGGGGTGTTTCAAGTTGGTATCAGAGCGGAGTTATTTCCTAGGCTATGGGTTATGGGGCTACACCACTCGTCCGGGTTCGATTGTCCGTGTAGGAATTGTTAGACTTGTTTAGGACTTGAAGATTGCTTGTGTTGAATGTCTTAACTTGTTGATCTTCAGGTTGGAAAAAGCAAGTCAAAGCGTACTAAGGACAAGAGTGTGGCTGGAAACGGACAAGGATCCAAGGACCAGACCACGCCTGTCCAACCTGGGATGACCGGTCCTGAGGTCACCCAGAAGAGCACGGGTCCCACAGATCCTAACGTTCTCAACTCGACTAGGGTTACTGAACCAGACATCGAGGTTGAGGGTAGACAGGATGATGTGGGCGAATCCTCGTCTCACGCGGCTCGAGATGAGACCGGCCGTGAGGAGGACGATGCTATGGGCGGCGATGGTGAGCCATTTACCGCGGTCCCGAACATCGGACAGATGTGGACCATGCTGAAGGAGGTCATGGACCTGAACCAGAACATCTCTTCTGGTCAGAAGTCGTTTTCTGAAGGGCTTAAGGCCAAGGTCGTGGAGACCAAGGGCCTTAGTGATGATGAACAGGACGTAGTAGTGGTAGAGTCATCGGTTCCCAAAAAGAACCGTAAGGTGGACTACCTCAACGTTCTTGGTCACATCACCAAGTTGGGCACCAAGCATTTCAAGGGAAGTGCAGACCCACTTGAGGCCGATGAGTGGAAGTCACGGCTTGTCCGGAACTTCCGATCTACCCGGTGTCCCGAGGACTACCGGAAGGACATTGCGGTCCACTTCCTGGAAGGGGACGCGCATAACTGGTGGCTGTCAGTGGACAGACGCACCAAGGGTCTCATTGACTCGTTTGCTGACTTTGAGGTTGAGTTCAACCGGAAGTACTTCCCAGCTGAGGCTTGGGATCGTATGGAGGGTAAGTACCTGAGCTTGACCCAAGGCCGCAAGACGGTCCGTGAGTACGAGGCAGAGTTTGATCGTCTCAGACAGTACGTGGGACGTGATGTTGAGGATGAGCCGGCTCAAGTGCGCCGTTTCCTGCGCGGCCTGCGTGTGGAACTGCGGACTCATTGCTCGGTTTGCTCCTATGAATCAGTCTCTGAGCTGGTTGAACGAGCTGCTACTGTGGAGGCCAACATGGCCGAGGAGAATCGCGTCGGTACTAAGGCACAGGACAAAGAGGTCAACCGACCCGGGAAGAACCTAAAGAGGAAATGGGATCAAGTGGGGGCTGATCGCCAATCCTCTGACCGCACGAAATGTACCACCTGTGGCAAATATCACTTGGGGGAGTGTTGGAAAGCCGGGAAGGTATGTGCGAAGTGTGGCAGCAAAGACCATGAAGTCACAAGCTGTCCACAGAAGGGGCAAGAAAGGGTGACAGGAAGACCATTGACATGTTTCCAATGTGAAAAGACCGGGCATTACATGCGTGATTGCCCAAAGCTGCAAGGTGATAAGCAGAAGGCGCCAGAAGGAAACCGGGGACAAGAAGGTCGCGCGGTTAAGGCCAAGGGCCAAGCCGGGACACCCCGAGTCTACAATCTGGTGAAGGACTCGGCCGAAGCCGGCTCCTACGACTCGATCACTGGTACGTCACTAAGACCTCTACTTCTTCAATTTTTAAATGCATTGCATACATTGGGGAAAAGGGCGGGACACTTAGACATTTGGGGGAATGTGTAGGGACCGTTACAATAGGTGGTGTAGAGGCACTCACTCTATTTGACTCTGGGGCTACACATAGTTTTGTGAGTCCCGGAAGATTGGGAAAGGCTTGTTCCAAAAGGAACAAACGGCCGGCCAAGGCATTGTAAATGCGGCTGGTGGGCAAGTGATGCCAATGCTAGGGTTAGTCAAGGCGGTTCCCGTTTCCATTAGAGGCGTGGACATGCCAGCTGACCTAGTAGTAGTCCAACTTAAGAACCATGAAGTGATCTTAGGGATGGATTGGCTTGGACAAAACCGAGCCACCATTGAATGCCACCGAGGAAGGGTGAAGTTGGAACGGCCAGAGGGAAGGGTCGTGTTCCAAGGAGTAAGACCAACTTCGGGGAGTTTGGTCGTCTCTGCTATCCAAGCAGAACGGATGCTGGAAAAGGGATGCGAAGCATACCTAGCCACCATCACTACTAAGGAAGTTGGGCCGGAGACAAAGGTCGAAGAGATCCCAGTGGTCAACGACTTTGAGGACGTGTTCAAGGCCCTAGAAGGCTTACCGCCTGACCGGTCTGATCCGTTCGTCATTGAGTTAGAACCAGGGACCAAGCCTCTCTCCAAGGCGCCATATAGAATGGCTCCAGCCGAGATGGCTGAGCTGAAGAACCAGCTGGAAGAACTACTAGACAAAGGCTTTATTAGGCCAAGTAGTTCTCCATGGGGGGCGCCCGTTCTATTCGTCAAGAAGAAGGATGGAAGCCTTCGGTTGTGCATTGATTACCGAGGCATAAACCGGGTTACTGTGAAGAACAAGTACCCATTGCCTCGGATAGATGAATTGTTGGACCAATTAAAGGGTTCAACGGTGTTTTCCAAGATCGATCTGGCTTCGGGATACCATCAAATCCCGATAGCACCTGAGGACGTGAGGAAAACAGCCTTTAGAACTCGGTATGGTCACTATGAGTTTGTGGTCATGCCATTTGGTCTAACCAATGCACCAGCTGCGTTCATGAAGATGATGAACGGTGTCTTTCGGGAATGGTTGGATAAATTCGTTATCATATTCATTGATGACATCCTTGTCTACTCCAAGAACCGAAGAGAACACGGTGAACATCTAAGGATCGTGATGGAAATCCTAAGGGCACAGAAGCTCTATGCCAAGCTCAGCAAGTGTAGCTTCTGGCAAACAAGGATAGGGTTCCTAGGACACATAGTGTCTGATGAAGGTGTCTCAGTTGATCCGGACAAGATCCGTTCAATTGAAGAGTGGCCGCGGCCGAGGAACGCAACCGAGGTTAGAAGTTTCCTCGGGCTGGCCGGTTACTATAGGCGGTTTGTCCAAGGTTTTGCAAGCATGGCTAAGGCTATGACTAAGCTGACCGGAAAGAACGTGAAGTTCGAATGGACTGAAGCCGCGGAGAAGAGTTTCAATGACTTGAAGGATATGTTAACCAAGGCACCTGTCCTAACACTGCCAGTAGACAATGTACCATACGTGGTCTACACAGATGCATCCCGGAACGGGTTAGGGTGCGTTCTGATGCAGGACGGGAAGGTGATAGCCTATGCCTCAAGGCAGTTGAGGAAACACGAGGGTAACTACCCCACTCACGATCTCGAAATGGCCGCTGTGATTTTTGCACTTAAGATCTGGCGATCTTATCTCTACGGAGCCAAAGTGCAACTATTCACCGACCATAAGAGTCTGAAGTATGTGTTCACTCAGCCTGACCTTAACCTAAGGCAGAGAAGGTGGATGGAATTGGTGGCGGATTACGATCTAGACATCACTTACCATCCAGGAAAGGCTAATTTGGTTGCAGATGCCTTGAGTCGGAAAAGAACTGAAGTGGCCGCAGAGACTTGATCGGATTGGTCCGGTCCTTGCACCTTAATGCCCTGACCGTGGACAATGAGCCACTAGGACTTGGAGCAGCAGATCAGGCGGATCTGCTGACGAGGGTCAGGTTGGCCCAAGAGCATGATGAAGAGTTGATGAGATTGGTTAATAACAACAACACTGAGTATCAGTTCACTAACAACGGGACGGTTGTGGTGAATGGTCGAGTGTGTGTTCCCGATGTGAAAGGCCTTAAGGAAGAAATCCTAAGGATGGCTCATCAGTCTAAGTTCTCTATACATCCCGGACAGACCAAGATGTACCAAGACCTCAAACGGTACTATCACTGGGTCGGGATGAAGAAGGACATTGCTGAATGGGTGTCTAAGTGCCAAACGTGTCAATTGGTCAAGATTGAACACCAAGTCCCGAGCGGCCTGATGCAAAGTTTACCCATTCCGGAATGGAAGTGGGATAACATTACGATGCACTTTGTATCTGGACTGCCGGTGACCCGGTCAAGAAGGGACACGGTTTGGGTAGTGGTGGACAGACTGACCAAGTCCGCACACTTCTTAGCCATCAAGAAGACTGATGGAGTTGGTAAACTTGCTGAAAAGTACATTGATGAGATCGTAAGACTTCATGGTGTACCAGCAAGCATAGTCTCAGACCGAGATGGTCGGTTCACTTCTTATTTCTGGCAAGCTTTCCAGAAAGCCCTAGGAACGAGAGTGAACATGAGTACGGCTTATCATCCACAAACGGATGGACAGTCTAAAAGGACCATACAAACGTTAGAAGACATGTTGAGATCATGTGTTCTAGACTGGGGAGACTCTTGGGAAAAGTATTTACCCTTGACCGAGTTTGATTACAACAACAGTTACCAAGCAAGCATCGGAATGTCCCCCTATGAAGCGTTGTATGGGCGGCCCTGCAGGACTCCACTATGCTGGACGCAAGTGGGTGAATCCCGAGTCCTTGGGCCAGAGATAATTGAGGAAACAACGGAGCAAATCCGTTTCCTAAGAGCCAAGATGCAAGAGGCGCAAGACCGCCAAAAGAGTTACGCATATAAAAGAAGGAAAGACATCGAATTCCAAGTTGGAGATCGAGTCTACCTTAAGATGATCACCTTCAAAGGAAGGGCAAGGGTTTCCAAACGTGGAAAACTTGATCCAAGATACTTAGGACCGTTCACGATCCTAGAACGGGTCGGGACGGTTGCTTATAAGCTAGATTTGCCTAATGAGATGGAAGCGTTCCACAACGTGTTCCATGTCTCATAATTGCGCAAGTGCTTATCGGATCAGGATAAGATTATGCCCGAGATTCCCGAGGATCTAAAGGCAAATCTCACCTTGGAAACAAGGCCCTTGAGGATTCTGGATAGGTTGGAAAAAGCAACCAGAAAGAAAGTCATCCAGATGGTGAATGTTGAATGGATCAGCAATGGGGTTAAGGAGATAACTTGGGAAACCGAGAACAGAATGAAGGCCGACTACCCAGAGTGGTTTGAGGAGTTTACAAGGAACGAACACCTTGGATCGGATTCAGGGACGAATCCATTTCAAGGGGGGGAGACTTGTAACATCCCTGAACCGGCCTAAGGGCCATTCGGTCTGTTCATGGGACCAGAAGTTAGAACTCACGATCCAAAGGATCCACATGAGTGTTCCATGGACAGAAAAGGGTTAAGTTCAAATGAACGGGAACTTCACCTAAAGAAAACCAGCTGGACGGCCGAGCTAAGCAGCTAGAGGATTGAAGTATCAGCTCAGCTCAGCTGAGCTAGAGTGTAGAAGTGTGAATCAGCTGATCAGCTAGTGTCACTAGCTGATCAAGGCTTCCATCAGCGAATGGACACCTCTTGCCAAAGTGTCCATTCGCAAGCCAACTTGTGCCTCTTCTCCTTGGGCGGTTATGGGGCGAGTTTAGGCTTATAAATACAAGCCTTAAGGGCCATTTTCGCACACGACACACAAGGGAAGAATCCCAATATTTTCTCTAAGGCATAAGCCATATAAACCGAGAGAAAAGAGAGAAAGAAAGAGAGAAATAGCGGCCGGATTCCAAGGGAGAAGGCCGAGCGCTTAAGAAGGAGTTGGTGGTTGATCAAGGCGGTTGGAAGTGGAAACCATGGCTGTAGAAACGGCTAAGGACCCAGGCAAATCGACCACAACCTCTAAGGTAAAATCCGTGACCACTCTATCCACGGCCGCGGCCAAACCGCTAGGCCAAAGGCCGCTTTAGATGTTGGCCGGATTGTTCTTCTTTTCTTCTAAGTCAAACCGTTTATAGAGAGAGTCTATACGCGCTATTCAAACCGTTCAAATGCTCGTCACACACGACCGGCCAAAGGCCATGGTCGTGAAGATGGTCATGCACGAGTTATGCGCGGTTAAGTCATAACGAGGCCAAATGGGTTGACGCGTCTCGGCGGTTGAACGGCGCATCTTGGGGGATGTTGGCCGAGACCGTGAGACAGAAGCGTAGCCGATCTTGACGTGAACCGGATGAGATGTCCGAATGAACCGCTACCGTAACCAAGCATGGACCGTATCGTGTTGGACGTATACCGTCAGTCGGGTCGAGATGTGTGGGAATATGTGTGTTCATGGTGTAATTGTCAGGTTACATCCTAGCACATAATCATCTAGGATCTAGGTGATTGCAGTTGAATCATAAACAGATCAGGATCATTACCTTATGATTGCAGCGGATTAATCAATGGAATATCGAGATCTGCAAGAGCTGATGATTACCTGCTCCTCCTCAGGTATCCACACGCTTACAAGCTATTGGATCAGGCTGCTAGACCAAGTTGGAATCAACAGAGAGAGAGAGGACGGCTGGTGTGAAAATCGCAGAGGCATTAAGCCTTAGGGCTTCCTGCGCCTCACCTCTTCCTTATATGGGCCCAAGTTATTAAACTAATGGCCTATTAGGCTTTTGGGCCCAAGACCCAAATCAGACAAAAACCTGTATTTTGTCTGGCCCAATTCTCTGTACAAATACAGTAAATGCCTTGCATCTTACCGTATTAATTCCATTTTAACTTTCCCGTTAGCTATGGTGTGTGACCCTTAGGGATCATACAGTACTGGTAATAAGTCCTAAACTTATAGATCATGAGCGGGCTCTAGCAAGTCATCATGATCACCCAGTATTTATGACTTATGTCTGATCTCGATACTTATCATACTTTCTAGAGTTAGTACAGTAGATTTCAGGACATTCCCAACAATCTCCCACTTGTACTGGAATCCTACATTCCCTAATCCTTTTGTCTCAATATCTCGATCTGGCATAAGGCAAGATGTGTGTCATCCTTATATAGCCAGACCATGTTCATCGGACCAGATTTGATACTGACAATGCAAACGACTTGGGCAAGTCCGTTTGGGAGTGGCCACTCTCTTACCAGCTATCAAGTCTCCGATTGGCCTAGAGATATTACCTCCGTTAAACGGCAGGGACAAATCCCATCTTGTTCCATCACTATGAACTACACACTTTATAATACACCCAACCAAGGTCCTTATAGCTCCCAGTTACGAAACAGCGTTAGACAATGATCAAAGCGCATCACTCCATGTGCAGCCACATGCATGCGAACTCAGGTCTAAGGACTATACTCTATAGTCGTATATGAGAACCTCTTATGACACAGATATTAATATCTTGTAGAGTTCTCATCAGCGGGCCATGTCCGGTCATATGCTCCCTTACATATACCTATGTGTCGACTTTGATGCCGCGCATCTATGACCCCTCGAAACTTGGTCATAAGTCTCAACACACTCTAGTCTCAAATGGTTGTTGGTGTTCCAATTTCAACAACCTTCGACTATGGACACTATGATTTATGTCATTTCGTTAAATATGGGGTTTCAGGATCAAGTCTACTCATGTACTTCGATGGCCCATATATAATGACATGAATCATTTTGGAACGATTATTTATATCACAGTTAAAATAATCCAGAAATCATAGATTTCATAAACATAAAATATTATGTTTACATGAACCTTTCAAAATAACTAAGTAAAGCCCTTTACAAACTCCCACTGAAATTAAGACTACATCTTAATTTCACTTATCCTACAGCTACAGTCCGCGACTCGTGCTTAGGCCTAAGGAGTGGCTTCGTTAATAGATTAGCAACGTTCTCATTCGTTGAAACTTGCTGATCTACTTAACACCTCTGTCATTTATCTCACGGAATAGGTTATACCTACCCTCAAGGTGTTTGGACCTCTGATGTGCAGCTAGTCTCATCTATGCTGGGAATCACATCAAGTTCAGTGATGAACTCTTCTTTCCAAACAACCTCTTTCGCCGCTCCCCAAGCTGCGAAATGTTCAGCTTAAGTCATGGAGTCAGCAACAGTGCCTTGCACCGCCAGACAGACACAAGATATAACCAGACTGTGACCGGAAATCATCTTTGTCTGTTGGAAACTTGCCTTTCAGACTCTACTGACTTATAGCACCTCACTTTCTCCGTAAATCAAGAACTTATCCTAAGTATTTTCCAAATACTTGAGGATATTCATTACGTCAATCCAGTGATTCTTTGCTGGATTTGACTGGTCTTTACTTGTCTTGCTTAACATTAAAGCAACATCAAAACAAGTACGTGTCATGGCATACATGATAGATCCAATTGCCGACGCATATGGAATCTCATCCATGCATTCAAGCTCAGCAGTTATCGTAGGATACTGTTTCTTGCTTAACGTAATGCCATGTGATATTGGCATAAAACCCTTCTTGGAATGCTGAAAACGTGTAGGACTTTGTCAATATAAGAATCCTGACTTTGTCCTATCAGCTATTTTGGATCTCTATCTTTAGATCCAAAATCCAAGAACATACGTGGCTTTACCCATATCAATCATAAAACCAACTCCCAAGCCAGTCCTTTACCGACTGCAGCATTGGGACGTTATTTCCGAGAATCAGTATGTCATCGACATACACTATGAGAAATGCAACATCGCTCCCACTTATCTATTAGTAAACGCACAGTTCCATCTCGTTCCTGTTCAAGTCAAAACCTTGACTACTTCAACAGAACGAAGATTCCAACTCCGATATGTTTGCTTCTATCCATGAATGGATCGATGAAGCTAACTTACATACAGTATAATTTTTTTTTGGAGTCCGGGCTCACTTTCGCTTCTGTGAATTTCGCAGGTTCGTCACTTTCAATGATCATCAGATCATGGCAACTAATCACGAGAAATCACTCTCGGATTAGTGACGGATTCATTCAGATCTGCGAACTTCAGGATCTACAGGTGTAGATTCTACAGAAATCTGTAAATCCATCCGCTGCTCTCCCTCAACAGGTTGAGCAGCCTCCTGTATTTCTCGAATTTCTTCGAGTTATACTTTTACTCCTACTGTTCTTCTTGGAAACAAACTTTCCTTTTAGAAAACAGAATTCCGAACAACCTAACTTCGTTTTCGGAATGGACGTAAAAAGTAACAAGCCTTGGTTTCCCTAGGACAACCAGCGAAGTAGCTCAAGTACAAATACTCAGTAAAGACGAATTTGGATCATTTCCAGTCCACATTTATGTGGTGTCTTTCAACTGATATTGTTGGAACTATTTCAGCGTAAACTTAGATATTTCTAGAGCGTTATTCTTAAAGAATATCATGGAAGATTCGTGTGACTCATCTTTAATCATTTCTAATAAGATCTGATTCTTTCTCACAGAAACACCTCAAGGTTTTCAGGAGAAATGAGCTGTGAAACGACTTCACACTCATTCAGATGATCACACCATCAATGACTTAAGTATTCTCACTCGTGATCTAATCCAGAGTCTCAATACTTCTGTCACTCAGGTTCTATACCTCATTCTGGAACTCTTTCGACCATTTCAAAGAATTCCGACTCGTGTCTCATCAAATGAACACAGTCATACTCACTGAAGTAATCAGTAGAGACAATGAAGTACAGGAAATTTTCTCTGGCATTACTGCTCATCGGGCCACATACATGAGTATGTTCAAGGTCCAATAAGCCTTTGGGCCTTTCTCTAGCTCGGCTAAGATGGGCCCTTTGTCTTTTGGTCCAGTAAGCAGAATTCAAGTCTCATAAGATATCCGATCAAATGAGCCCAAAAGTCCATAACTATGGGATTTCTGAATCCGACTCACTCTATGTGACCAAAACATTTACGCCAAGAAAAATCAGGTTTAATTCATCAGATTTAAACCAATTCGGTATTTATGTTACTTTTAGGCACTCTTTGGTTTAAGATATAAAACCCATTCCTTGAATGGGGTGCTACAATTAATATTTCATTAAGATCAAAAGAACAAAACTTGTCTTTTATCAAAATGAAAAACATTCAAATTCTTACAAGAAAATGAAAGACAACTCTGCTTAAAGCAGGTACATTGTAGCAATTACTTTTAAACCAATTCGGTATTTATGTTACTTTTAGGCACTCTTTGGTTTAAGATATAAAACCCATTCCTTGAATGGGGTGCTACAATTAATATTTTATTAAGATCAAAAGAACAAAACTTGTCTTTTATCAAAATGAAAAACATTCAAATTCTTACAAGAAAATGAAAGACAACTCTGCTTAAAGCAGGTACATTGTAGCAATTACTTAATACAAAACCAAGCCTCAAAGGCATCTACAAGTGAAAACCCTATGGCTGAGGCAGCATCCATAGCTCCTTCCAGACATGCAGTTCCACTTGTCCTTCCTTCAACGTTCTACTGTTGCTTAGGCTCTGCATATTATAACAAATATCAGTGCCACAACCAGTATCCAATACCTATAAGGTAGAACTTGAAGTAATAACATGAATACCTGAGGAAGTAGTCTCATACATCAACTTCAACTCCTCATAATCTTCCATGAATTTAATGCAATCTCTCTTCCAATGCCCAGTCTCTTTACAGTAGCAGCACTTACCAACGTAAGATGTATCTGACTCGGGCTCAGAAGACACACGCTTGCCATGATTCAAAATCTGGACAACTTTGTCTTCACCCTTGTCAGCATTAGGTTTAGTAAACCTACCCTTCTCCATTACGAGATTATACAGGGTACTCTTCACGTTTGGCTCAACTGTCTTGAGCATATCATGCAGTTCAGTCAGCGTCTTCGTTAAGCCTTTCTTGATATAGTTCCTTCTGAACTTATCATAGCTTGACGGCAGTGACTGCAGAATGATCTCAGTTGCCAATTCTTGGCTAACTGGATAATCCAGTTTCCTCAGGTTATCAATGTAACCCATCATTTTACTGACATGAGGACTCACTGGATGATCATTTGGTAGCTTGCAGCTAGTGAGAGACTTAACCAACTGGTATCTCTCCACTCTTACCTGCTCCTGAAATTTCAATTTCAGGCTGCTGATCATCTCTATTGGCGACTCCATGTTCTCATATTGCTTCAGCAAATCTGAGTCCATGGTAGCCAATATCAGACCACGCACATCTACCGCATCATTATAATGCTTATTCCAAGCATTATATACTGCATGAGAGGCATTGGACCCGATCCTCACGGGGAGAGCTCTTTCAAGGACATAGTCCTTTCTCTCCTGCCTGAGGACTAGCCTCAGGTTCCGCGACCAAGTCAAGAAATTTGATCCGTTCAATTTGATCGAGAAAGTGTTTTGATTGTTTGTGCTAGTCATAACTGAAATTTAGAGATAAATAGAGTTTTAGTTATTCAGTTCATAAAAGAGTAATCTTAATAACTTATAAGAAAACTCGCATTGCATTCAAAATTTCTTTGTTCAACCTCATAAGAATGCAATGATTCCGAGACCCATGTTTAGCTAAATCCAAAGTGGGCCACTGGCCGTCACCCGGAAGCAGCTTTACTTGGTAAGCATACACACAGCTAGTTATATCCATATAACTCTCGGTTGTGGATTGGGCCCAAGGCCCAATACACCAGATGTCTCAAGGCCCGGGACTCCCGATGGCCCAGTCAAGGAAACCAATCTCTTACAGCCAAATAATCACTAAAGTCTGGGACTCCCAATGAAATTAGTGACTATATACTACTTTACTTACGCAAAAACACCTCACACTGTAAGCCATATCTGTAATTGAATAAGCGTTAAGTAGCTGACAAGATTGGGCAAGACATCCAAGCTTGATATTGGTTTTGAGGATTTTAGGTTTTCTTTCCAAAAATAGAAGATTACTATTTTGGGAAACTTACTTATTTTAGAAACTTTCTAAATTTAGAAATATACTAAAAATAGAAATTTCTAATTTAATATTTTATTAAAGTTTTCGGTTAGGTCACAAATTATAGGCCCAATTCTTGGCCCAAGACCACAGAATTCCAATTGGCCCAATAATTTGACATAACCGAGTCGGTTCATTAATTCTGGTCCAAGACCAAATTAACTACTAAATCCAACTGGTTATTTACTAAACCAGACCAGCTCTAAATTATTTGGTCCAACCAAATCAAACTTAGACCAGCCTTCGGTTTAGGTTAAAATTCATTTTGAATTTTAAATCCGGTTTAACCAGAAATTAAATAATACCAATTGTATTAAATAATTTCCAGCAAACCGCGATTTGGGTTAACGGCTTAAACCATACATTAACAATTAAACAATCGATTCACCATTAAAGGCAAACACGTTTTGACCTTTTCCAAATTAAATAATGGATTCAGCACAATCACTTGAGGACAAAAACGTTTTTGTTCTATTCCAATTCAATAATGGATTTTGCTCACGATCACATAAACATAAAGACAAAATGATATTGACTTATTCCAATCGAATGATAAACGATTGGCCAATTCGTTTACTTTACCAATTCGTTTCGTGCAATTCATTAAAAGACAAAGTCAACATCACGATTTTCGTCCTTTTCCCAATTGACAATGGATTCACTTTTGATCATGAATCATCGATCACTTAATTCAATAATAGAATCACGACATTCACTTATATCAAGCACTTTACTTTACGATCAAAAGTCAACAAGCGAAGGTCTCTTCTTATTGAAACAAAGTCAAGCGATTAATACAGCGATTTCATATTAGGTTTTGAAGTTCTAATCAAATTTCTTAAGCCAAATTCGATTCTTAACATTAAAACAACCTAAATATGATCCAAACAGCAAAAACCTAACGACCTACGCTCTGATACCACTGTGGGAATATGTGTGTTCATGGTGTAATTGTCAGGTTACATCCTAGCACATAATCATCTAGGATCTAGGTGATTGCAGTTGACTCATAAACAGATCAGGATCATTACCTTATGATTGCAGCGGATTAATCAATGGAATATCGAGATCTGCAAGAGCTGATGATTACCTGCTCCTCCTCAGGTATCCACACGCTTACAAGCTATTGGATCAGGCTGCTAGACCAAGTTGGAATCAACAGAGAGAGAGAGGACGGCTGGTGTGAAAATCGCAGAGGCATTAAGCCTTAGGGCTTCCTGCGCCTCACCTCTTCCTTATATGGGCCCAAATTATTAAACTAATGGCATATTAGGCTTTTGGGCCCAAGACCCAAATCAGACAAAAACCTGTATTTTGTCTGGCCCAATTCTCTGTACAAATACAGTAAATGCCTTGCATCTTACCGTATTAATTCCATTTTAACTTTCCCGTTAGCTATGGTGTGTGACCCTTAGGGATCATACAATACTGGTAATAAGTCCTAAACTTATAGATCATGAGCGGGCTCTAGCAAGTCATCATGATCACCCAGTATTTATGACTTATGTCTGATCTCGACACTTATCATACTTTCTAGAGTTAGTACAGTAGATTTCAGGACATTCCCAACAAGATGATCGCGGATTGTCGTATGAACCGAAGGATCGATCGCAACCGTCCGCGGAACGATCGCATCCGTTCGTACGAACAGTCGCGTCCGTTCGCGGACGTACGGCTGATCCACGGTACATGCGCCACACGATCACGATACTAACGCGGTACATGCGCCAAGCGATCACGGTACGTCGCGGGTCGATCAAAGCATCTCCCGGACAGTACGCGATCGGTTGTAAGTACGCGGACTGACCACGCGATAGCGTTCGTTGGACCGTGTCGACGACACACACGCTTGTACACGCGGATGATCGATCGGACTCACGGGCCATACGCGCGGACGTACGCGGACAACCTTACGGTTGTGCGTGAATGAACATACGGACGTGCCGCGGTTGGATCTAAGGAACGTCTGGGTCGTTGTGGGCTTAAGTGTATGGAACGTTTGGATTAGAACACTTAGTATCATATTGCGAATTGAATGGGAAATATAAGGGGATCATATAGAATAAATGTTAGGTTGCTAAGCCTTAACTTAAACATTATGATTCATGAAATGATTTGGTTTCAGGTAACAAGGATGGTCATGGGGATGACTCATCCTAGGCGCGGACAAGACCGAGACGAGTGGTGTATTAGATAGACATTGTACTAGGACCGAATACTATTAGCATAATGCGTTTGACTACATTGTATTGGTACCTTTGATTATTAATAAAATGTCTATTTGCCTTTGATTCTTGCTTAGAAATGTTAGAACGGAATGAATGAATGGAATGAATTTTGTTAAGGATTTGGCTAAGTATAAAACGTTTAGGGTTGAGGTTGCAAAAGAACCTCAACTTAGAATGGTTTAGATAATGGGACGTCCGTCTAGGCCTATGGCCGGGATGGGGTGTTTCAAGATACGCTTTCATAATTAAGAGCAGAGGATTTTTAGAGCTTTTGGGGCTGATCTGAACCTGTTACATCATCTGTATTTGGAGAAGATTTCGAACCCCTTTAATCTTTTATCTTTTATGCAATCTATTATTTCTATGATTATGTTTTCATCAATCATGTCTGAGTAGATTCCTTGTTAGGTTTAGGGTTTCTCACATAGGATTTCATGACCTGCTAGACTTGTTCAATTTCAGTTAAGGATTCAAACTATATCTGTTCTTCAATTTAATTGTGCTTAAAGCTAGTTCTAACCTGATCAATTAGAATCTAGATCTTAGGTTGCTAAATACGTCACGGAAGTGGGGTTTAGGAATCTGAACTAATTAAATTGAGCAATTAAACTTTGCGCAAACGGAAGTTTGGTTTAGGATAATTGTGAACATATCAAACTTGGAATTAAAGCTGGTTTAATCTGTTAGTTCTCGCAAACAAAAGTTTGGTTTGCTGCACTTAGACTTAGAGAATTATCGCAAAGGAATTTGGTTAATTCTATATCTGTGTTTTGAGTTCTAGAACTGTGCTTAATTAGATCCTTGCTGAATGAACTGTCTGCTTGTCTGATTTCCTGAGAACGCCCTAGACCTAGCGCTCTTAATAACTTGCTTTCACAACCAACAATCTTTGCTATCTGCTTACTTTCTTGCATTGCTTTTAATTCAATTACATTGCTTTCTTCCTAGTTAAATTCCTGTTCTTGAGCTATTGAACACCGGAATCTCTGTGGATTTCGATACCCTATATACTACATTGATATTGCTGTGCACTTGCAGTTTAGTATAGGGATTAATTCTTGACCTATCACCGCACCAAAAGTACCACTTGCAAAAACAATGGAAGCGCACTTTGGAAGTGTAGAAAGCAAGTAGAGTACGTGCGAAGTGCAACGGAGGGGACATAGGAGCCTAAAGCTGTTTGCAAGATAAGGGGAAGGAAAGTGACAATGAAAGACCAATGATTTGCTTCCATTGTAAAAAGCAGTAATCAGAAGTAAAACGTGGGAGGGAAAGTGCTATTGTTGGTCAGTCACTGAACCCCACTTTTTCGAATGTATTCTGGGAATTACGTTTGGGGAAAAGGGTTACGTTGCTTGCATTTGGAATGCGTAAGGACCTTAACCGAGGTCGATTCCTGGAGGGAACAAAGGCCTGAGGTCGAGTCCTGCAAGGAACAAAAGACCTGATTATGATCTAGTAATAGATTTACTAAGATCGGGAAAACACCTTGATTCGGATTCGAGGACGAATCCCTTTTAAGGGGGGTAGACTTGTAGTACCCGCAAACCGGGATACTAACCCCACCCTAGACGTTTGGGGGGAAAGGCATGGACCGGAATGTGGAAAAGAGTCTAATGGACCAAGAGAAGGGTTCTGTTGCCTAGAAAAGAAGCTAAGCTCAGCTCGACGGCAGCTTAACTAAGAGGAAACGAGCTGAACCAAGAGAGTTTAGCTGAAACGAGCTGAACAGTCCAGCTGTTCAGCTGGGTCAGCTGGCAATCAGCTCAACCCAGCTAGCTTGACTGTTCAAGTGTTGGGTCAGCTGGTCAGCTAGTGACACTAGCTGACCAAGGGGTACAATGGCGAATGGACCCCCAATGAAGGATTGTGTCCATTCGGCCAACCAATGCACCCTTTCCCAAGGGAAGTTGTGGGCGAGTTTGAGGGCTATAAATAGACCCCAAGGAAGCCATTTTCGACATGATCTCTCCAGGGAAGAATTCCCTGATTTTTCTGAAGGCAAAGGCCAACAAAAACCGAGAGAAAAAGGGGTATTTTGGCCGGAATGCTTATGGGCATTGAGCGGCTGTTTATGAGCGATTTAGAAGGGTTTTCTAATGAGAAAGAAGGCTGGTAAACAAGAGGAATTGCCCAGAAAAAGATTGAAGATCAGATTGAAGATTTGAAGAAAATTCCCGGCAACCCTCCGTGGGTCGTTCACGGACGACCGCGGGTCGCGCACGGTCGACCGCGGGTCATTTACGGACGACCGCGGGTCGTACACGGTCGACCGCGGATCGTTACGAATGATCGTAACCGTCACGGACGAACGCGGACGTGCACGGACGAATGCGGATGGTTCTCGGGCGAACGCGGGTTGCGTACGGACGACCGCGGGTCGCGTACGGACGACCGCGGGTCACGTACGGACGACCGCGGGTCACATACGGACGACCGTGACCGTTCACGTACGTTCGTGTCCGTTCACGAACAGTCGTGTCCGTTCACGGACGACCGTGGGACGATCACGGACGACCGCGGGTCGATCATGTACGTCTGTGGGACGATACGGACGACCGCAGGTCAATCACGTACGTTCGTGGGCTGATACAGACGATCGCGGGTCGATCACGTACGTCCGTGGGATGATACGGACGACCGCAGGTCGATCACGTACGTCCGTGGGATAATACGGACGACCGCAGGTCGATCACGTACGTCCGCGGGACGATACGGACGACTGTGGATTGTTTAAGGACGCATGTGGGTCGTGTACGGACGACCGTAACTGTTCACGGACAGTCGTGTCCGTTCACGAACGGTCGTGTCCGTTCACGAACAGTCGCGTCTGTTCACGGACGACCGTGACGGTCACACGGAGGACCTTACGAACATCTGTGACGAACGTACGTGACAAACGTACGGATGAACATATGGATGAACGTGTACGACCGCGGAACGCGATACGGTCGTGGATCCAGGACGGTCGGGACGCGGATCGGCCATATGAACATGAATGAAAAAGGAGATAAGGATGAAGCAGGAAGTGAATGGTGGTCAAAGGAAGAACATGAAGACCTCTTTTGTACTCGGTCATGTGGGGATGGTTGGTTGAATGACTAAGTACAAAGGGGGTGTGTTCTAGGAGTTGTTGAACGGATGAGCTAAGCTGAACACGGAGCTAGCTTCACACCGGATTCACCAAAGGCTAGGGTACACATTCCAGAACTCTTCTATTGTTCTAAAGAATGAATAGAGCTTAATAGGAGAACGGAATAAATTCAATGAAACAAACTAAGTAAAATACTTAGGATGTTAGAATGATTGATTATGAATGGAACCTCGAAAGAGTTTTAAGGAAACTCAATAAGGTTATAAGAGGTTCACAGATGGATCGTTCTTTAGAAGAACGATAGAAATGTTAAGTAAGGATTTCCGCTGCGTAGTATTAAGTATGAAGGATCTAGGACTAGAAGTCAATATGAGATCCGAGGAATACTTAGTTCCCAAGGGAAAATTTTAAATAGGACGTACTTTTGGAATGGGTTTAATGAGAGGCATCCGTCTAGGGCCTATGGCCGGATGGGGCTTTTCACGGTCCACTGTAACACGTAGATGCCTGATGATCATAACCTCCACACAACTGACAAGGAGAAGTCGGCTCTGACGGGGGATCCATAAAATAATCGGGTGCGAGATGACCCTGACCTCGGCACAACTGGCAAGTCCTCACTGACTCGGGTCTGGATGGTTGAACGACCGGAAACTGAATAACGGGTGGCTGACTGGGCTCGGGATCTCTGCGACTAAGTCAAGCTCGATAATCCTCTGGTACTGGTGCTCTGTACGGCTCTCCAGAGGGCATACACGCTCCTGATCCGACGGTAGGACAAGTCGATGCCCCATGGCCCTCGTGACCACATAACGGACAGCAGTCCGGTCCGAGCAATGGATGATACGGCTCTCGAAGATGCGGATCTACTGCTCGGGGACACCAATGTAAGTGAAACTCATATACTCCGCACCCACTGCATGCTCTTCTCTCTGGTACTGCTGGCGGTGCCACTACCCTCTCGGCTGGTGGCGAGACCGACTCGAACTGTGACTCAGTAGATGCTGATGACATAACCATGTCGAGCGGTGTACGGGGTGATCAGGGTAGTGGGTCTAACTGATGATGGGGCCCGACATGCTGCTCCAAGATATCCTCTAGCATCTCTACCTGCTCATCTACCTGCTGCTCCCCGTGCTGACGCTACTCCGTGTCTATAGGCTCCATATCCAAGTCAAAGCCAAACGATAGTGGGCTCAACAAATAATCTTCCACATAAAGCGGCAGGGGGAAACTCGGGCGCCTCAAGAAGTGGTGCCTGATACATCGGTGGTGCGTCTGATGCTACAAGTATCTGTGGCACATCCGGCTCTGGCCACTGCGGCGGCAACTGTAACTCCACATCTTCTCCTCCAAAGAATCCCATCACTCCTGCATAAGGGTCTCGACTACTTGCATCGTCCTCCATATATGCAGGTAACGGGTCCGGAAGAGGCGACCAATCTACCTGTGCTGCTCTGGCACCCTATAACTGTCGCAATGGAACTGGCGGATGATCCGACATACGAGATCCTCGCGAATGGCCTGCGAAGCTGGGTATCCCTAAAACAACTCCAACTGGCCCTGCTGCCAACCAACTGACCCCTGCTGACTCATGTCGCTCAACTGGAACTACTCTGCACGCGCACACACACCCCTCCACTCCACCCGGGACACACTGATGTAAGACTGCAATCAAAACACAAAGACGAGTTAGTACAATTAATTCGAAAATTCTACTTCCCCATCCCAACCCTGGGTTTAACGGACGTGGCTCGGTTTCCTAATGGATGCTTGTGTGACACATTTGACTCGATAAAACATTGAAAACACTGAAAAATGAAATGTTTCGAAACCCATGCAGAACCATGCTCTGATACCACCTTTTCTGTAACGCCCTTTTCCCATTCTCCGCTGACTGTCGAGCTGACCGGTCAACAATCAAATAAGAACATGACCGATCGAACCCGAGCAAGTCGAACAGGAAAGGTTCGCCACAGGACGAAGCCAGAGACGGATCGGTTTGAGACAAAGGCTCGCACTAACCCATATTTGAGTCCGCTATCCTCACATCCATAGTACAAAGCTGTACAACTCGTACTACTTCAATGAGTTGTGTCGGTTTGGACGAAACCCAATATCAGGGAAACAATTTCATTTTTGAGTAATCAAACGTTAAGCACAACGTTTAATAGAATTTTACAAACAATCTCCAACTCAAAACACACAATTAAATCAAACACACGAATGGCGCCAAAGCCGAACCAAAATAAAAACAATCAAAACCCCGAATGAAATCCCGCCACAAGTAATCCCGAAACTACACCAAGGACCTCCTGCATCCGTCGCTGCTAAACCTTAAAAACACAAAAAAGAGTCTAATGAGCGATCTAAGATCACCCAGTGAATCGGCTCCCCACTAATGGCTTCTAGTCTATCTAGAACTACAGATTTCCGCCCCAAAACCCAAAATAACAATCAACAGGAATAAACGGTCGATCACGCACTACCACGTCGTGATAAACCCACAACACACAATCAATGCCAAAGAGAAGAGAATTGGGGAAATTGAAGGCACTGCGGCACATGTCCTCGATTGGACTCGATCTATCTATCGCGCAACAAAAGAAATAACAAAACAACACTGGGCCCTACGATCTTGGTAACTTCCACGGGTTTACATCGTCACCTATATGGTAACTAACCCACGACTCCTAAACGTGTACACAAGGTCCCACGATTAGGACACCGTTCTCCGTCCATCGATACGCGGTGACTCGGACTACCCCTAGATAGCCAGAGTTTCCATGTGATTCAGCCCTAGGACATGACCCCGTATTCTCCGAATCACACACCTACCGGCGTCACCCAGTAGGTTAACACCATAACCGGAATCACCATGATACGATTAGGTAAAACCCGAGGATCCAATCGGGTCGTAAGTACCAGAACGTAAACAAAACCTAGGCCTGCGGAATCTAACGCACCCTATAGTCCTAGTGCAGAAATATAAACACGCAGACTCGTTGGGACTCTAGCACAGATCACGCAATCAATATCAATAATAAATCCCCAACCATTCCGCAAGCCACTATGCTACCACCGCTCTGACTAGGTAAGATACCTAGTCAACACCAACTAACTTACCCGGTCCCGTGACCGAAGTAAGTGTCCACAACAACTGCTCGGCCCAACACCGAGCAGTCTCACAAGCATGCATACAAAGCTCACAACAACAGCACAATAATCACACAATCACAATCAATCACAACAACACCACACAAGCAGGCCTATTAGGGTTTCTAAGTCTTTTAATTCATTCTTATCCGCTACCTTGGGTTAGCGGATTGCTAACCCGTAGACGGCTTACAACTCACTCCACTTCCTTTATTATCTCATTCTAGATATCTTTAAACAACTCCTCGATCTGTCGGTTTAGAGTTCCCGACGTCTCATTATTATTTAATTGATTCATTACCCATTCCCGCTATTAAACCTAAACACCAATCCTATTATAATATTCTATACGTTCGTATAGGTTTAACTAGTATTTTAATGTCGTCTTAATTCCAGTATATAGATTCATTCATTATCGTTCTTTACATATATAATGCATATACGGTCCTAATCAACAGTGTCTATATGAAAGCATCAACCAATCGTTACTAACAACCTAACGGCACGCAATTGATTAACCTTTTTAATTCTAAAACCCTAACATGCTTATTCGGTCTTATCCGGTTTATCATTAAACGTCCATTTAATTATCAATTACTAATCAGGTTATTAACGGATATGCAATTCTAGTACTACGGTTTCTCGATTCCCGGTCTATATGAATCTAAAGGTTTGTGAGTCGACTCACAGTGAGATAGGTGCAGAAATGGCGGCTCTGACACGGTATGAATCCCGAGACCACCGAACTGGAACCCGAACTTCCCGAATGCCCGAACTCGAACTCCAAAGCACGAATACTCCTGACAAGAACCGCAAGTCTTCAATGGCCGGAGTCAATGTGTTGACCGGCGTTGACCACGGCGTTGACCGTTGACCGGCGGTGTTGACTGTTGACCGGCGGCGTTGACCGTTGACCGAAGAGTTGACCGTTGACTTGACTTGAACCGGTTGACTTCCCAAACCAAACCGGTTGAACCACTGAACCATCTGAACCAACTGAACCGGTCTAATTTAAACCTGTTAGGTTAAACCGGTTTTGGTCAAACGTTAACCGGTTTGACCTAACCGTTGACC